>JARHVA010002665.1:0-1450000 GCA_037957365.1 Torreya grandis | reverse complement strand
CCTTTGTCTTTACCTAAAATTTTTATAGGCTTTGTTCAATGGGATAGTGTGAGTGATCACACTAGTGTCAAGATCTTGATGTCATCATAAGACCAAGTGATGATGTCTTTAAATTTGGTCAGAAGGTCAGCCATTGTGTTTAACTCTTCATCAGTGTATATTAATCCAATGTTAACATTTTGCTCATTCTCAAGGTCTCCTAGGTTTACTTGCTTGTAATCCTTCCCACTTACTTTAAGATATTTAGTTTTATTTCCATGCTTATCTAGGTCGACATCCTCTCTAATGAGATCATGCATTTAAGGATATGATTCTCTTTAAGTTGGACTATTCCATCTTCATGGTATTTCTAACTTTTTTAGGACTTTGATCTTATTTATTGATAATGGAGGATTTGAACATGCTAACATCACACAGGAAGTCAATTATTTATTGGTCATCATCAAAGACTTAGAAGTGGTAGATGTTATCTAGCATATATGAGAATGGGATTATTTACATAGTGAATTATTGTAAGTTTAAAACTCTTAGAGGTACCAAATTTGTTGTCATAAATTCTAAGGTATCTACTAACTAGTTCTATTCCATAGGCAAAGAAACAATATTGTATGAGTCAAAGTATTTGATTAGGTTCAAAGCTTTAAATTTATACTTTCTTAAATAAGAAAGTTTGCATTAATATCTACTTCTATTAATTAACCACTAGCTTAGAATCACCATAAACAATCAGTTCTTTGGCCTTATGTTTAATTTAAAACTGAAGTCTTAAAACAAGATTTTCATATGTTGCTAAGTTGTTAGTGTAAGAGAACTATAATATACAAGAATCCAAATATTACTTCCCTTTAGGACTCTTTAGAATAATTTTGATGCCTGAGCCTTGTTTAGCTCATGCACCATTGAAATACAATGTCTAAGGGCCTTTTTTTCCTTCTTTCACACCATCACCTACAATAATATTAGTGGTCTTTAAAGTATAAACACCCAAATTAGAGGATTAGTAGTTTACATTTTCATTCTTGGCATTATACTCTATAATCATATACTTCATCGTAGGCTCACGATTGATCTTGATCTGATTGGGGATCCATCTCCAAGGTAACCACATATGGGAATAATCTATGGACATGTATCCATTCAAGGATTTAGTCTAGTCATGGCTAAGTAACAACCCATAAGATTCAAGTATGTTGATCACTTGAATGTCGATGAGATATTATATATGAGACTCTTGAGCTAGATGCATGTGTATGTTTAAGAATTCACCTATCACCTTTACTCTTGACTTGTACAACTATACCACCACTTTCTCAGATTTAATTGGGTTTAACCCCATATTTTCACATATTCTTAGAGGCATAATATTAGTTGAAGCACCAAAATCAAGTAAACAATTGTGGATATTTTTATCAAAATTTTTAATGATTAATAGGAATGGTGGAACTTCATGATTGCTCTTGTACATCACTACATTACCATAGAGTTTGTTTAGCTTTGTTGGAGCTAGGATTTTCATTTAAGGATTTCAATAACAAATAATGTTTTTTATTGATTTATGTGAGTTCATTAAATTATATATTCACCTTAATTTTCTTAATATATTACACTATATTTTCCCTGATGTTGTGTAGGGAACCGCTATTATTGGCTGACTCTCCTTACCTTTGAGGTGCAGAGGATTATTGCATGTCTTATTATTAGGGGGTGTATCTAGTTTATTTAGTGGAGTGGAGGTTGTCAATGGTGGGTTTTATATTTTGTGTCTCAAAGCATAGTTTCTTCATTGGAACTATTATAAATCATGTACTTATTTGATGTTGTCCTCAAGTTTATTTTCATCTTGGTTGGGAAAAGCATAAGTCTCAACCATGAGGATAGATTCAGGTATTCTAGGGGCATCATTAGAGTTATCATATCTTTTATCATTATTTTGATCATCAAAACTCATGTCTAGTCTCTCCATTTAGCTATGGATAACTTCAAATGCATGGCAAAACTCAACACAATCTAGCTCTCCATGTCTAGCAATATGGTGCACTAGGCACCAATTAGGCAAGGCCATCTCATAGATGTTTATCTCAAGTAATTTACTCAAAGGAGACTCACTATTGTTGTTATATCTATTGAAAGGTCTATTGTATCTTTGGAATTTATAGTTTATATTGGAGCTCTCATTAGTGTTACCCATCTATTAATTGAGATCCAAGAAATCATTGGCAAGCTTTTGGATAGTTCTTTGGATTGAGTCTAACTCTCCTTTTGGAGGTTTTTGGTTCTTGATCTGAGTGGTAGCTTAGACATTGGTGTTATTTATAGGTACCATGGCTTCATTATTCTAAGGGTGTGCCTCAACACTCACTTGGTTGAAGAATCCAAGTTGTTGGTTAGGTGTGAAATGACTAAAAGGCAACTGGTTGAGTACTGGTAGTTGGTTCAATGTAACATGGTTATAAATCATGTTAGGATGATATTTATAGTAGGAATAACAAAGGTGGGATACCTTGTAGGTGCATTTACTTGTCAATGTGTATATCCTCAACATAGGCTAAAGGTAATGTGTCAATACCCATAACTCTTATTAGAAAAATGGTTGTCATTGGATCCAAAGTGTTCTTATATATTTATAAGGCTAACTCATCTATAGGTTTATATAGTGGTGATGTTAGGGTTTACATATTCTAGAACCTAGCATTGAACATTTTTATTGGCTCTTTTGGGTCCCTTTTGAGGGTGGTAAAATGTTGGTATATAATTCTTGGACTAACCACCCTTACAAATTGGGAAAAAGGTGTCGTTGAACTAACCCCCTCCTATGATGGACTCTTGGGGTAAGTTATGGAACCAATCATAGGTTGTATCCCTAAAAGTGAAGGGAAAAATATGATAGGTCACATCCTCATGAATTATGTTGAGTAACCTTAAATATGCCTTAAATGACTTCATGTGTTCTTTAGCAGTCACTCTCCCAGTGGGGGAAAACAAGGGCAAATACTTCTCTAGATTTTTTGGAAAATTGTGTATAGGTCCAAGGATATTAACAAATGAACTAACTAACCATGCCACGGCTAGTAGGAAGGGTTGCAAATTCTAGTTATATGGAGAATTTGGTTGAGTCCTAGACTTTTTATGTCTACCTTTATCTGCTCTTTCTTTCTTATGGGTTTCTAGAGATGCTAAAAGGATTCTAGGCTCAAATTTGGATTTATTCTAATCCTAGGCAACTCTAAGATGTAGAATGGGTATTGAGAGTAAAGAAACTATGAATATTTCCTCCATAGATTATAAATAACACAAGGATTGATTAATCTTTACCGAAAGGTTGAAGATTAAGTAGTTTTATCTTGATCTTTAAAGCTCTAAGTTGTGAAACCTCAAGTTCTCAAAAATTGCACAAATACTCATTAGCTTTGTACATTAACCTTTAAAGATCAATGTCAAATCAATATTTTAGAGGATTTTATGCCTTATTTAATGATTTGAGAATGTTATCTAGATCTAGTACAAAGTAATGCAAAGATTCACATAATTCTAAGAAAAATACAATAATTAAGATATCAAATGCCTAGATAGCACCTTAGAGATTGATCTTTGCATTAATTTCCCAATTATTTAAGAAATTTATGCTAGACTTTGCAAAGATGATTGAAATAACCTTTAATATGTGTAAAGAGTGGGATATTTCACCTATATTTGCATGAATATGAATAAATATCTAGGTTATTCCACTAGATTTACATAAATGAACACTATCTTTGATAAAACTTTTAAAGAATGCAAAGATTCTTGAAAAGAATGTAAATATTGATGAAAAAATGCAGATCCTTAGTGTTCTTTAATGATATCTGGGTACTTTGAAACAATTGAATATGTATATAATAAATCACACTATAATTTAACAAAGATGCATGAAAATAATTAAATAATGTCCCTCCTTTTATAACCAGAGAATTTCCCCTTCTTGTTGATACATTTGTAATGCTCCTTGTGTCACTAGGGAAAAAGGGGAAATTGTGAAACTCAATTTAAAGTCTTGGAATGACTTCGGGATTGAGTTATTTATACAACTGTTACTTGGAATAACACAAATAGTAGAGATGTGATCACTAATTCAAGTCTACAAGCAAACCCTACTGTAGGGACAACAAATGTTATGCAGTAACACATTTCTTAGCTAATATTTGTGAACTATCTTAATGTTTGACAATTATTGCCTAAATTGTAAATAAATAATGGATATATATATATATATATATATATATATATATATATATATACACACTATGATCTAAGCTAAGGTGATTCTTGAGTGGATTAAAGAGAGAATAAGATAGGGTAGGAAAGAGTGTTACACTAAATTTTGAATCTATTTGATGTTTAAGGAGAAATAGAGATTAAAGGTAGAGATTAGAGATTAAAGAGAACTTGGATTAGTTGTACACCTTATCCAGATGATGTTGAGTACTCATCTTTAGCTGGGGAGGACTACCTATGAATAAGAAATTACTACCACCAAAAATATTTGTTAGCAGATATATGAGTGGGTTAACAAGCTACGTGCTTATTCCTAGAAGTGTTAAAATTCCTTAGGGATGATAGTCCACTTTTTGAAAAAAAAATAGTAATGAATAACAAAATGAAAGAGAGAGTAAGAGAGAGATATTTGTACCATTCTTGCAGTTTGAGTACAATAGAAAGTGACACAGTGTAGGTAATGTTAGTTATTGATGTTTTTGGAGATAGTTGAGGTAGAATTATGGAGGTTAGTGGAAATATGTAGCCATCAACATCAGTTAGGCCACTGATGTTAGTAAGGAGATATGGCTAATGTTAATTATATGACTAATGTCAGTTATGTGATCGATGTCGGTCGGGGTAGTAGGTCTTAAGGGGGTTATAGGATAATTTTTTGAGATAGGAGGTGGATGTTAGTCAAGTTTATGGGGTTGGGAAGAGTCATAAGGGAGTGTGTAAGGCTCAAGTGGGTTTCAATAGAAGGTTGGTATGTTTGGAGTAGATAAAATAGGTGGAGTTTTACAACTTCTCTGTAGGGAGAGTCAGGATGTTCATGAAATGATAAATAGTATAATGTAAAGTAATTGTAAAATGACTATTTAAAATAATTACCAAAACATAGAGAATACTTAGGTGATGAAATGGATGAACTATGGGTGTTAGATAGATGGCTTTGGTGAGGCATATTGAAGCAACAGGTGAATAGAAAGATAAGCATGTGCTAATAGTTCAAAAGAATCCAAGCTCTATGTAGTATATCAATTCTTGATTTGAACTAATTTATGTAGGAATGTAGAAAGTTGAATACTAAAGCCTATATGCGAATAATTGTTTTTTTATGATTTTTGCTAACCTAAACATTAGTTTGGAGTTTGGTTAAGTAATTGATATCGGTTATCCCACCGAAGTTAGTTATGGGTTGACTGATGTTGGTGGCCTGAGAATAGGTAAAATGGCTATTTTTGGCCTATTTTTTATTCTTTCTCATGCCAAGTGTGGTGTTTATTATGAAATGGAAGAAATTCAAGGTTAAGAAGGATGCAGTTAGTTAGAAATTTATTTTTAGGGTGAGAATAAGTCATGGGTAGTTAGGATTAGGGGACTAAGTTTTGAGGTGACTTAGAGTGTAATAATTAGTCTTAGGATGAGGTGGTCAAGTAAGGTGGCATAAGTAGTGTTTAATTAACTTAATTAAATATTTTAAATTGATTAAATGTGTGAGGGGTAAAAGCATGGGTTAGGAAGGCTAATTATTAAAAAAGGGCTCAATGGGGGGTTTTGAAATAGGGAGTTACACATGTGTGTGATGTAAATTTGGTGTTTACATTTTCCCCTTTTTATCTTGTAATTTGTACTGACAAGTTGCAAAATAAAAATAGGAGTTGGATGCTCCAGGTATTGGATGAGGTATCCCCCCTAAAAATAGGAATTGATGGAGGAGAAACTAGAATCGAGACCAATTTGATAAGAAGTGAATTAGATGAGTGGATGTTGAGTGAGAACATGGTATCACTACTAACATGTATACTACTATGAGTTATAGTTGAAAAAATCAAGAACAAGTAAAGGTGAGGAGGACTCAGATAAAAATGTGATAGGTAATAAGGTTAAAATGATCAAATTTTTAGCTCCCAAGGTCCATGCATTTTAGGTATCTGAAGTAGGAAGTGCCCTTGGTAAACACAAAAGGTTTTAGGTGATAGGATTAGCTTGGTCATGATCCAAAACACCTGATATACATGCATGTGTACAATAGCCAATATAACACGTTAACATAAGCAGTCAAGACAAGTAATGCAAAGTTGGTTTAAAAAGGTCAATGTCTGAGGATATATTTGTGATCTCTAAGAAAAGGCATTGTGGGTGGAGATTTAAGTGATATCCAAGGTTGGTTGTCATGGTTGGGGAGATATATGTGATCTCTAAGTTGGTTGTCATGGTCAGGGAGATATACATGACCTCTAATTTTCCCTAGATTAATGGTAGAGTCCAAAAGGTTGTGGTTGGTGTTATAAACTCTAATTTAAGGGTACCAACATCAGTTATGTCACCAATGTTGATAAGAATTTTTTTCAACATTGACGGCTTAGGTCAAGGATGCCAATGTTGATGGGTGACCAAACCTGACAAAAAGGGATTTGGCAGCCCACTAGAACTCATTTGAAACATTTAATTAGAGAGAAAAAGAGCTCTGAGTGCTAGTGAGATGACAGAGCTAGGAGGGGACCCAGCTAGAGGCACATCACCATAACGGCTAGTTATTTCAGCCCAAAGAAGATGGAGAGATGAGGTAAGATCCTCTGTGAGTGGAATTTGAATTTAAGTTTGTTAGTTTGTTGTTTTTAGGCTAAATTTAAAATTTAGGCAAAAAATGTGTTGAGGGGGGTAGGAAATGGGTTGGGGTAGTTTAGGTTAATTTAAGAGGGATTTAGGGGTAGTTTTTAGGAAAAAACTAAAAAGTGGGAGATGGGTTGTTTGGCCCTAGGGCCTAACTAGTCATTAATGTCAATGGGGTTCACTAAAATTGGTTGACATGGTGCTGATGTCATTGGGGTCTACTAAAATTGGCTAACACCAAGCATTGATATCAGCATATAAAGCTGAGATCGATGACCTTAAAAACCCAAAATAGGATAAAAGGCCAATTTTGGATCCCTAATTGAAGTAGTCAACTAGCCTAATGGTTGAGCTAAAATCAAAAGACCTCATATTGACTGAGTGTTACCTACATAGCCCAGTTGAGGGCCTTAGGCCAAAGTAGTTCTCCTAGTGTGTAGGGGAAAATATTTGAGGTATGGTTAAAAGTTTGTTAAGGGAAATGGTTAGGAAAAGGCAGGTTGAAATAGGTCAAAGGACCTAAGGATTAAAAGATAGGTTATAGTGTTGAGGGTGTGCGATAGAAGCCATGGGGCCTAGAGTTGTGATAGGTAGTTGGGCCTAGGGTGGATAGATAGGTAGTGAGGCCTAGGGTGGAGATGTAGGCAATGAGGCCTAGAGTGGAGAGATAGATAGTGAGGCTTAGGGTTTAGGTGGGAGAGTAGGTTAGATAGTTAGGTGGGTATATGTCCAAGCTAACCTTAGAAGACCCCATGTCAACTAAGTGTTGCCTACATAGCCCAGTTGAGGGCCTCAAGCCAATGTAGTTCTCCCAATATGAAGTGAAAAAAGGATGGTAGGGTATATTTGAAAGTATGTGACTTGAGGTTTGTGTGTATGGATGTAAGCTAGGTAGGAGTTGATGTTATGAGATTAATGACCTACACTACTGACATAGATGATGAGGGATGTCACCCTAGATGAGTGGGAGCACATAGAATCCATAGGATTAGGATTAGTGTGATGATATGCTAGAGTTGCATGGGATGTTATTTTGATGATAGCATTGATAAAGAGGTGGGATCACACCACCAATGCCTTCTATTTGTCAACCAGAGAGTTAACAGTAACATAGGAGGACGTGTACATGATTTTATGGTTGACACTCTAGGGTGAGAATATCTTCTCATGTTTGAGAGAGGAGCATGATATTCACATGGTTACATTTTTTAGAGAGCATGTTAGTGAGGTGACCTATAACTCAATGAGCTTTACCTATGAGCCACTGTACACTACTGATGAAGAATAACATCAGTTGATCATCTTGATGATGATAAGGATTATAATATATACACTACTAGACATAGATGGTGGGAGATATCTTATTATGTTGATAGGTGTTTTGGCATAGATGGTTGAGCAAAAAATCATATTTGTATGGGGATCAAATTTTCTAGTACAATTATACAGAGAGTTGTGGGGGTTGAGGCTATGATGATGGTACAGTTTGTGTGTCAGGCATTTACTCCATTATTGGGAATATGACCACATTATGGTGACATGACCATTGGGGTTACCTACCATGATTATAGCTAGTTTTAGGGTTAGTTTCAGATAATGGAGAGATGGTGTGGCCCAGACACGAGTAAATGACATAGTGTGAGATATTGAGGATTATAGGTGCATGATAGAGGGATTGATTCTTATAGATATTATTTAGAGGCCCTAATTGACATACCATACATTCAGAGGATAGGCAGAGTAACTTATTGGTTTATAGAGCACATTATGGGTCAAAGGGAGATGAGCTAGAGAGCTAGAGATGATACCCATGTCACAGGTCAAGAGACATTTTGTCTTGTTATAGGATGTACCTCCTACCTTTCCTCGATATAGGAGGGATGATATAGAGGTAACCATACCCTTGCCCCAAGAGATATATGGGCCAAATTTTGAGGAGCTACTAGTAGGCCTAGGTGTAGTAGATCCTATATGTAAAGTGGCATATCTTGCATGGTGAATAGGTTTACATCCCATGGTTTAGGTCAGGAGGCCACCACCAGATTTACAAAGAGTGATGAGAGAGAGAGAGATACAACCATATAGGCCCAAGATGTAATGGTACAGGCACAAGATGTAAAAGTATAGGATCAAGATTCAATAGTGTAGGCCTAAGATGAAGCTTAGGCATAGGTATTGGTCTTATAGGGACATGTTGTGATAATGTAGGGCCAGGTCAAGGCATTACAAGGCTAGGTTATGGCATTACAGGGTCAAGTTACTACACTAACAATAGAGAGGGATAGTTTGAGAGTAGTAGGATAGGGTACTCCTCCTCCACCATAGGGACCAGCACAGGGGTCTTTAGTAGGAATGATGGGTCTGCTATAGGTTATATCTTTGATGAGGTACAACACTACCCTTGATGAGATTGTGTATTATGAGAGGGTCATCAGGGAGTTCCCATAGATTTAGAGGTATTTTAAGTTTAGAGAGCAGGAGAGATAAATGACATGTGACATGGCTTCTAGCTCATGTAGACACAGATAGGGGGAGAGTGTGATGACACTGCTTCTTCACGACCATGAGTATAGCCTCAAATATTTTAAGCACCAAATTTCGTTATTGTTATATACACATTAGCCTATGAGCTGAAGATGAGAGATGTATATTTTGAGGGAGAGATGATATTGTTATGATCTATTGATGTACATTCATGTTTAGCATATGTGTGTGTGTGTGTGTGTGTGTGTGTGTGTGTGTGTGTGTGTGTGTGTGTGTGTGTGTGTGTATGTATATGTATATGTATGTATATATATATATATATATGTATATATATATATGTATATATATATATGTATGTATGTATATGTATGTATATGTGTGTGTGTGTGTGTGTGTGTGTGTGTGTGTGTGTGTGTGTGTGTGTGTGTGCGTGCGTGTGTGTGTGTGTGTGAGATGTGTTATTTTGAGATACATTTATTATGATGATGATGATGTTGATGTGGATGTTTATATTATGTTAATGTTGAGCATGTTAGTTGAGTTAGACTAGCATTTTTCATAGGTGTGATGGTTTATGCATAGTTTATTTGTTAGCTTCATATTAACATTTTTACATATTTGTGATGGTGTATGCTTAAAATGAATAGGTTGGTTATGTTATTTTATCTCAGCATTTTTCTATATTTTTGATGGTGTATGTTTAAAATAAATTGAGTAATCTTGATAGTGTTTGTATGAATTTTTAATCTCATTAGATAAATTGACATGTGATTGGGATGGGAAATAAAGAGGCAAGATGCTCGTGTATTGGTAAATACCATAATCATAACATAAATAGGCTCAGGAATATGAGCTTATTTCATGCTTTGCATCATTTAACCATTTTGTTTGTTAGATAAGCATCATACTCACCTTATGTCAAGTGAGTTTAGAGTCCCTTGAAAGAGTATGAGGGGAAAAGGGTAAAATGAGTGAGAGTGTTTGGGTAGCATAACCTTCTAAGTAGGGACAGTATGCCCCTTCTGTGGGTGATCTAAGAGCTACTATAGGCAAGTCAATGACTTAAAGTATATTTTTTTAAATCATTATTTCCCTTGATAACAAAGCTTGGCCTAGCCATCCTTCAATGGAGTGGTCTAAGAATTTATTTTTGAGTTTTAATAGTTATCCTTCAAGGGAGAAGTCTATTTATAATATCAAAGAGAAGGTACATAGCTATCTTTCAAGGGAGTAGTATATATTGAGAATCAAGACTTCAGAGATTATAATTTGTCTACATATTCTTTTTTTTTTTAACTTTTAGTCATGGACAAGACTATAGAGGCTTAGGGGTTTTCCACTTTGAGGGAAAAACCATATCACTTCGTAGGTTAACTAAGTGTGTAGGAGTAAGGGTTAAGAGGAAAGGAGATGAACATAATAGGGTTGCTTAAGGGATGAGCTCAAGTTAAAACATGAGTTGAAGTGTCACTTGATTAAAAAATAATGGTTGTAGATGCAAAGCATTTAAAGGCTTGAGTTTTAGCATTCCTTCGAGAGAAGACAAGTGATAAGTTCTTGAGCCATACTTGTGTGTTATGATGTAAGGTTTAAGCCAATTAGGAGCAAACTTACCCATTTTATTTTCTCCATGTTTGTCACATGTTGATTTTCCTTTAAGATAAGATCTCTAATATTAAAATATCACTCCTTGAGGTTTTTGTTGTAAGCATGTTTGATATGCTCTTGATAGATTTGGAGGTGTTTGAGGCCTATAAGATGGCATTCATCAAGAAAATTGAGTTGAGCCAAATGTTATTAGAAAAATTCATCATTAGTAAGTATGTCTTATAAAAATATGTGAAGAGAAGGAATCTAGACCTCAAGAGGCAAAACAACCTCCATCCCATAGACCAAGAAAAAAGGTGTAGCACCTATAGGGGTTTGAATGCTAGTGCAATAAGCCCATAAAGCAAAGGGAATGTGCATGTACCAATCCTTGCTAGTATCATTGACTACCTTCATGAGGATTTTAGTCAATATTTTATTAGAAGATTTTGCCTATCCATTTGCTTGTGGATAGTATGGTGATGAGAAGCTTAATTTGATTCCAAAGGTGTCACAAAGATTTTTGACAATCTTGTTTTTGAAATATTTTCCATTATCTATTATAATTTTATGGGGAAAACCAAAATGACAATTCTATCAGCCTTAGTGGATATGAGAGGAATGGCCTTGACCCACTTGGTGAAGTATTCAGTGGAAATAATGATAGAATGGTGACGACGGAATGAATGAAGGTTAATCTCACTGAGTAGATCAAAGCCCCATTAGGGAAAGGGATAGAAGTCTTTGAAAACTTGTAATGCATGACTCAAAACATGAAGAAGGTTAGCATGTTATTGACATTTGACATAATGCTAAACATAATCACTACAGTCTTGATAGAGTGTCAGCCAATAATAGCTGAGTCGAAGGATATGCTTGGCAACTACATGACCATTGAAATGTCCACCACAAATCCCATCATGGACTTCATTAATAGAGAAGGGGGTCTTAGTACTAGTGAGTCATCTAAAGAGGAGACCATCAAAACCTCACTTGTAGAGAAGTCCCCCTAGCATAGTGTAATGAGTAACACATTTCATGAAGGCACGTTTCCCATTATTAGAGAGATCAAACAGGGTAATAAAAAAGGAAAGGTAATCTTTTATTTGATTGTACCATAAGTCATGTGGGTTATGTGTTACATTTTTGATAAAAAGGATGTTAATTGATACATAGGAGGGAAATGTTAAGCAATGCACGATGATATATATTTTTGAGGAAGAGGGTGAAGAGGGTATGTGTGAATCAAGTGAAACCATTGTGTTAGCAAACTTTTTTGTAGATCGAGGAACAATTTTCAAGAGGTAAGAGTCAAATGATCCCAATAGCATATCTACACGATGTTTATATCACTACATTTTTTTTACATAAGTAGGAACTATTAACCTGATTAACCACTAGTTGAGAGTCACCAAAAATGGTTATTTATTTGATACCCAAGAAAATAGCTATTTGAAGCCCTAAGATTAAAGCCTCATATTCAACCATATTATTAGTACATTCAAAATCTAGTTTAAATGACAAAGGCATAGGCTCGCCATTAAGAGGAATAAGAATGACCCCCACACCCCCACCATGTCAACATTTAGACCCATCAAATAAAAACATAATTTGATAGGGGATGTCATCAATGGATAGCATTGTGATGGGATTCATTAGGGAATTCAAGGTTTGAAGGTTGGTTGTCAAGTAAAGGGGTGGCAGCTAACTAGTCAGTGATCATTTGCCCCTTGATAGATTTATGTTGAATAAACTCTAAGTCAAATTAAATAAGGAGAATGAGCCACCAAGATACACATTGGTTGTGATATGGCTTGGAATGCATGTATTTGAGGGGATCAGTATGGGTGATGATGTAGGTTTTGTGATTTAAGAGGTAATGGTAGAGCTTGGAGGCTACAAAGACCAAAGTAAGACAGCTTTTTTGTATGGGTATATCAAGTTTCATAATCAATAAGTGTGTAGCTTATGTAGTAAATTGTTTTTTCTCAATGGTGATTGTCTCAATATGAAATCATAGCTCCCAAAGAATGGTCTATTGTAAATATGTAAAGGTAGAAAGGCTGATTTTCCTTAGGTGGAATAAGAACTGGTGGGGAAAGGAGATACCATTTGAGTGCATCAAAGGCTTCCTAGAAATTTGTATTCCAATGAAAGGGAACATATTTTTAAGGATATGGTGAAAGGGTTGGCAATGATCTGACAACTAGGAGATGAAGCGGTGGATTAATTGAAGCTTGCCTTACAGGCTGTGGAGTTGTTTGATATTAGTAGGTGAAGGCATCTCTAGTATTTCTCAAACCTTAATAGGATCAACTTTAATACCAAGGAGAGAAATGATAAAGCCTAAGAGCTTACCAAAAAGGACACCAAAGACACATTTCTTTGGGTTTAGTTGAGTGTTGTATTGGAGGAGATGAGTGAATATGATCCTGAGAATTGTCAAGTGATCTTGGAGAAGTTTAGACTTTTTGAGTAAGTCATCTACGTAGTCTTCCATAATTTTGTGTAGGATATCATGGAAGATGTAAGTCATGGCACATTGGTAGGTGACACCAACATTATTCATACCAAAGGGCATGACCTAATAACAAAAATTACCCCATAGTGTAAAGAAAGTTATCTTGTGTTGATCTACAAGGAGTAACCAAGATTTTATTATAACTTGAGAACTTATTCATAAGTGATAACATCTCATGGCTAGTTGTTAGATCAACAAGTTGGTCCATACTTGGCAGAGGGAACTCATCTTTTATACAAGTGAGGTTTAATTCATGGTAGTCAATGTAGATGTGGATTCCTTTGATCACTTTTGTGATAGGAACAATATTGGAAACCCATTATGGGTAGTCGATGGGTTGGATAAAGTTAACATAAAGGAGGTGTTGGAGATCTTATTTGACAAGGAGATCAATATGAGGATGCAGTTTATGAAGCTTCTACTTAATACATTTAACATCTTAATCGGTGATAATGTTATGGGTGATAATAGAGGGGTCGATACTAGGCATGTCATTGTAAGACCAAGTGAAGGCTTTGCAATGGTTATTAATAAATATGGCATAATTAGCTTGCTCAAAGGAATTTGAAGATTGGCCAATCTTGAGGACATGGGGCTAATATTGAGGAGAGGGAAAATTGATTCAATGGTTAATTCATTTTACATAGCTTGTATTTTAGATGGGAGTGATCATTATATATAAGAATCATCTGCACCCATGTATGTGAGAATAACATCATCATATTGAAATTGGATAGTGTTGATGTGGGAGAGTATTAATCAATCATTTTAGGATGAATGAGAGGAAGGGACCTTATTTCCTTACCCCAGTGATAGGGGAGAGCCCTAAATGGATGACATTTATTGAATTAAAAAAATTATGAGGTATAGATACCTTCAATTTGGCAGGTGATAGTGGAGAAGAGGGTGGAGAAGGAAAGACTAACTCTTCAATAATTGGTGCATAAGAAGTTTTGGTGAGTTTATTTGGCTTATCATAACCCACTCCATGCCTCTTTTTGGCATTTTCAATGGTTTTTCTAGTGGTATATTCAATGGGAGTATAAACACCCTGTTCATAATGACCCAAACCAAATCCTTTACAGTCACACCTATAAAGATAGGTGTGAGTGAAACTAGGCTTGCTCAAGAAAGAAAAGTCAAAAGTAAATGGTTGTGGTGAAGAGGATGGATTACCAATAGTGGGAGCCTGATCAATTCCCCCTTATGTGAAATTAGTTCAAAGGTTAGGGGGTCCATAAGGGATAACCATCCCAATACAGGGATCATAATTTTGGTGCATATGAAGCTTTCCATACTCTTGTGGAGTATGGAAAATGTTGAGTTCCAACAAATGATACTATCTAAGTGATAAATGCTTGAAATTTTCCTCCATGGGATCTATGTTAGGAATTTGTGTCACTGATATCTATGTAACTAGGGTATTGGAGCTTGCGGAAGCTTCAAAAGTATCGTGTAGAGAAGATGATGTATTTAATGTAATGAGAACATCATTGGGATCATAATTCATGTTGCATGTTTTAAATGGAGGTGGGTTGGTGGGAATAACATGAACTTGCCCATTGTGCTAAAACTTGACACAATGGTGAAAAGTTGAAGGCACACATGCCATATCATGTATCCAAAGTCATCCAAGAAATATGTTGTATTATAACTCTCCTTCTACAACATATAAGAGTTCAATAATTGTGTGGGTACCTACATATATATGTAAAAACATTAGTGCCCACTGTAGTAGTTATGGTATTATTAAAGGAGTGGAGCACTATGTCAGTTTGAGACATGCAATTGTTAGGGAGAACTAGTTGTTTGTAGGCATGGGTGGAGATAATGTTAATACTAGCTCCCCTATCGATCATGACTCTTTTGACATGAGTTTGATTGATATATGTGGTGATAAAAAGGTTAGAATTCTGATCTTCAAGGTGTTAAAGTGGAATTTTTGAATCACTGAAGGAAATCAAGGAGATGGAGTTAAGAGAGTTGACCAAAGCTATAAGAGGTTGGGGATCATCAGGTTGTACCAAAACTACTTGTAAGGCACTAATCAAAGATTGATGGTATTGGGGTGAGTTTTGGATTAACCTATGAAAAGACATTTTCATAAGAGTTTGGTGAATTTGTTTCACCATCAAGCTTTGAATAGCTTCTAAAGACGTTGGTTTTAGGACATCCAAGATGGAAATCTTGGGATTCAAAGGAAGAGTGTCTTTGGATAAGGGATGAGCCCAAGGAGCAGTGACCTTTTCCTTACCTTTATCCTTTTGATTTTGTGACCACATGGCCACATTAACTATGTTGATTTGAAACATAGGCGAAGGAGGTGGAAAAGGGGGTACAACATCTTTGGGTTTGAATTCAAGTGGAACAGTATGAGGTATTGTGGATGCCAGAGGTGGAATAATAGGAAGGTTAATGGGAGTATCAACAAAGAGAGTGTCAAAATCAAAGTGTTGCTGAATAACTACTGTGAGATCTTTATAACTCTCAGTATCATGTCTAAGTGAATGATGATATAGACACACTTGTGTATCATTAAACTAAGATAACTTTGATCCAAGAGGGATATAAGTCTTAATGGGAGGAATAATCATTATATAAGATTAAAACAACTGATGCATGAAAAATCTCTGAGAGCCTACAAGTGGGCTAGCACTTGTTATGGTAATAGGAGTGGACACCTTATTTAGTTTAGGAGTCGTAGGGGTGATTTTACATGGCACCTTTTTAGGTGGTAGTGGAGTTATGTGTTTTGATGACACTTTCTTGGTGTTAGGTATCATGGTGTCAAATGTGAAAGGCCTACCAAGTGGTAGGGGTAGTAGTGGAGGTAACCTAGCCTTTTTTTTGCTTAGATTGGTGATATTCCAACTAAAGTAGAGGGATACAGTCCTAAAATTGATGACAAAGTTGAGGGTGGAAGAGGGAAGGATCGATGAGATTTAAGAAGCTTAACAATTTTTTGTAGTTTAGGCCATGAAACTCCAAATTATGATTAGAGAGTTAGATCTAGTTTCACCTATAGATGAATTAGATTAGAGACCAAATGTATGCCTAAAGACCTGATCTACTTTAATGTGGTAGATTCTTGCGAGGGTGAGGGCTCTAACATAGATGGATGAGATTCTAGTGATTTTGGTCAAGAAGATTTGACTTTATCAAAGACCTTGGGGTAAAGGGTAGTGAGAGGATTGGTGGTAAAGGTCAACACTCATTATGCAAGATAAGGAGTTTTAAGTCAGTCCCAAAATGTCATGTGATCTAGCTTCATAGAGTTAAGAAATTCTAGAATTTTCACTAACCATAAGAAGGGTTTAGATGAATTTGATATAGGCCTTATGGTTGATTATTTAGAAGGTTGAGGTGATTTAGAAAGAGGGAAATTGTTGGTCTCTGCTACCTTAGGTCAAACATGATAAATAGATGCAATAGGGTCTTCTTCGATAGAGACAGGAGAAGAGGCATGGTCTTCCATAAGTGAAGGAGAGGTAGGTGAAGAAGGCTCCTCAAGGGGGTAGAGCATAGTTATAATTGCTCCCTTAAAATGTGGGAAAGGAATAGGTAAATTATGATCCTCCATAGGTAAAAGAAGTGGTAAAATTGGTGGAATTAGAGTAGGCACAATAGGGCTCTCGTCTAATGTAGGAATAGTTAACACTAACTCTTCTAGGTGCAAAGGAGGAGTGGATGGGGTGCAAATTTCTATCAGTGGAGGAGAGGTGGGTGTAGAGGGTTCATTAAGAGCATATAACATGGGAATGATGTTCCCCTCAACATCTGGTCCTCAAGTGGTAAGAGGATAGGTAAAATTGGTGCAAAATGAACTGACAATATAGGCTCCTCTAGTGCCAAAAAGAGTAGTAAAGGAGGCTCTTCCTCATGTAGGAGTGGAATGGGTGAAGTAGTCTCTTCTACTTGAGGAGGAAGAATGAGAAAAATAAATTCCATAGACTATGGGGGAGGAATAGGTAAAATAGGTGCCTCTTATTGTGGGAGAGGTTGAACTAGAGGTAAAGGAAAGACCATATTAACTGTATGGATATTATTATCACGTGAATTATTAGTCATGATCTGAACAGTATTTTGATTTGGTGAATGCTTAGGAAAAGGCTATTTGAACACATCCATATTTTGGTTAGCAGGTTCATTAAGGCTATCTAAGATGAGATCACCCCTATCAAGCATGTCTTGAATAATGTTCTTGAATGTTTTATAGTTATTATATATGTGGCCTTTAACTCGATGGTAGCTGTAAAAATCATCCTCCTTGTACCAAGTTGGAATAGGATGAGAGGGGTAAAACTGTATAGGAGGCTTGATTTGAGGAAGAGTTATGGCTCCTTATTGAAATAGTTTTTCCAAGATGGAAGTATATCACTCTCCAATGGGAGTGTATTGTCTTTGTTCATACCATTGTTGGAATTGCTTGGTTATATTTTGGAAAGTCAAGGAATTAGGTTGGTTTATGGTTATGGAAGAATTTGATTTAATGACCACCATGTTGGTGGATCCTTTAGATTTTTGGTTAGAAGGAGAAGTTTTAGAATAAGAGGAGTTATTCAATTTAGAATTGGCATTCTTACTGCGTAAATTGACTCTACCTTCATCTATAGCCTGAATCTTGAGTTTTCATGCCATTATAAAGGCTTCATCAAATGTAAAAAAAGTTTATACTCAGAGTGTGAATGAAAGGTGCTTAGCACATGTCCTTGAGAAGAGCTAAATAAGCTCAGGTTGGGGTAAAGAGAAGGAGAGTTGATTGATTAAGCCTCTCCAGTGAGTTACAAAATCTGTGATAGACTCATCATCAAATTGTCTAATAGAATAAAGGTCCATAATAGAAACCTTTTTAGAAATGTTAATATAGAAATGGTCTAAGAATATTTATGTGAGTTGGGTAAATGAGAAAAGGGAGTACTAAGTTATATAGCTATACCAATCTAGGGAAACATCCAAAAGAGACATAGGGAAAGTGCAAAGTAATAATGCATCATCATGTCCTATTAAATAACAAGCATGTCTAAATGCTCATAAATTCTATGTGGCTCCTATTTACTCTAGAAATGAGTAAATTTGGGGAGTTCCAATTGTCTTGGATAAGGTAAAATAGGTATATAAGGATGTATGGGTTCATTTCATATATGATCATAAGATAACACATTCTTTGAACCCGAGACGGATGTCTCTAGATTAGACATCTTGTCCATTAGCATCTTAATGAGGTCTAGAGGGGGATTGGTTTGGGAGATACCCCTTAAGTTATAAGGAACCTAATATGGAGTAGAGGGATCATATGACATATAATTTTGAGTTTGTGTTGATGCAACATAGGGATAATGAGTCATACACTAGGGGAAAAAAGAAAAGGGGTTTGTCCCGTTGGGTTAGAGACTATGCTTTGGTTGAATGTTGTTATTGTAGGTTGGGTTATTGGCATGGTTATATTGGGTGAAGGGTGGGTCATAAATTAGGTAATTATAGGTGTGATAGTAGATGGGATAGGTACCACCAAATTCTTAAATGGTGTGAGACTTTAATGAACTATTTGTGGTTGTGAAAGCAGAGACTTGAATAAACTGCTTGTGGTTGTGAAAGTAGGGAAGTCATGCTAGGGTTTAAGTGGGATTGGACAGTTGGTGATGCTAAACTTTGGACATTATTTATGGTTGGGTTACTTTTCAAAGTGGTGGTTTGAGTAACCATAGGGAAAATAGTGGAGATAGTTGAAACTGAAGTTGTCTCCATTAGAGAAGTTGGCATACTATATAGTGGGTCACTTGAAGAATTATGGGTTCAACTCAAGGCAAGGTAACGTTGAAGGGATGCCACATTATGATCAATAAATTTATCAAAATCTTAATCTCCTTTAGGCATAATGAGAATTTAGTTAGGGATAGGAGTATGCTCTATATCTGCAGTATGGTCCATGATAGAATTAGAAACAAGAGGGGAAGGTGGAAGTGGTTGTTGGCTTGTATAATCAGAAATAATTTTATCTTGGGATCATGTTAATACCATAAAATAAGTATAAATAGTATAAATACTCTATATTAGTGATAGAATAAGGAAAAACTAGATTTAGGTGCAAGTAAGTAGGTTGTTTTATCTTTCTATTTTGAGAAAACTAAAATTACACAGTCATCAATGTCGGTCACTTGATCGATGTTGATAGTTAAAGTTTGTCGACATTGGTGGGATTGACTGATGTTAGTAGGCTAGAGTCTATGGATGTCAGTGGGATTAATTGATGTCAGTCACTATGATATCCTAAGAGATGAAAAATCTAATGTTTTAGAAACCCAGAGGTAGAATCTAGGAAAAATATAGGATACAAGAGGTCTATGTAAGGAGAATGAACACTTAGAAAACTTTATATAATATGTTATATAACCTAAGTATTATAAATGGTGTTGATTTTGTAAATTAATAGAAAAATGTCCTTACCAACTCTAAAATATAGAAAGTAATAGAAAAACAAAAAAAGAACATACAACCACAAATTATTAACTCCCAGAGATTAATTTTAGTCTCATGTTGGCTTATTCCTTAATCAAATAGTGAGAAGAGAATTTGGTTACCAAAGGTACTAGAAAGCAATCTAGAGCTAGTTTCAGGGTAGTTTTGGTGCTCAAGAGGAAATCTGTGTTAGACCAATTACATAGCTTGTTATAGGAGCTTGCTCCCCACACTTCATGGAATTGAATCCAAGCTAAGCCACTTAGCCAAAATATACCTTATGCCTAGAATTTATACTCTATCAAAGAATAGAGTGGGTTCTCCCCTTGGTGGTGAAATCCATGTAGGATAGCTAGGGAGGGTAAGGTGATCCACTAGGTGATGAAATCCTGATGGGCCTTATCTTAGGTGAATTTAGATGTTTGCTTTTGTGAGTGTGATCTAGTTGTGTAAAATATGTGTACTAAAATTTATTCATAATGATTGTAATTAACTAAGTGATCTAATATGCAACAAGCAAATAATGAAGTGCAGTAAGTTTTAAACCCAAATATGAAATGGTTAGATTTAAATGAAAATAATGATGAAATAGGAGAAGAGAATGAAATTAACTATCCTAATGTGCTTTCAAGAAATAAATAAATAATATATTCTTTTAACTTGTAAGAAAAATGATAAGTTTCTTGTAGAGGCAAAAGGAAGAGAAGAGTGGATAGGAAGAAGAAATTTTAGTTTATTGCCCTTAAATAGAAAATAAAATATTGAATATTTTGCTTTGAGGGAGAAAAGAAGGAGAAAGTGCAAGGAATGAATTATTCACTATAATTCACCTATATGAATGCTTAAAATAAGTAATGAACCCAAGGAAAACTCTAGGGTCCCACCAAGCATGCCAAAAATGTTTCACTAAATTTTGAATCTATTTAATGTTTAAGGAGAAATAGAGATGAAAGGTAGGGATCAAAGATTAGAGAGAACCTAGATTGGTTGCACACCATATCTAGATGATGTTAAGCACTCCTCTTTGGTTGGGGAGGACTACATATGAATAATAAACTACTACCACCAAAAATATTTGTTAACAGATATATGAGTGGGCTACCAAGCTATGTGCTTGTTCTTGGAAGTGTCAAACTTCCTTAGGGATGACAGTCAACTTTTTTAAACAAAATTGGTAATGAATAACAAAATGAAAGAGAGAGTAAGAGAGAGAATTCATACCATTCTTGTAGTCTGAGTGTAGTAGAGAGTGACATAGTATAGGTAATGTGAGTTGTTGATATTTTTGGAGGTGGTTGAGGTAGACTCAGGGAGGTTAGTAGAAATATGCAATCACTGACATCAGTTAGGCTACTAATGTTAGTAAGGAGATATGTCCAATGTTGATTATGTGATCAATATCATTAGGGGTAGCAGGTCCTTAGGGGGTTACATGAGACTTTTATGAGCTGGGAGGTGGATGTTGGTCAAGTTTATGAGGTTGGGAAGAGTCGTAAGGGAGTGTGTAAGGCTTAGGTGGGTCTAGATAGAAGGTTGGTATGTTTGGAGAAAATAAAAATAGGTGAAGGAGTTTTGCAACCCCTCTGTATGGAGAGTTAGGACATTAATAAAATGATAAACAATAAAATGTAAAGTAATTATAAAATGACTATTTAAAAGAATTAAAAAAACATAGAGATATACTTAGAAGAGTAAATGGATGAACTATGGGTACCGAATAGATGGATCTTGTGAGGTGTGTTGAAGCAATAGGTGAATAAAAAGACAAGTGTGTGCTATCAGTTCACAAGAATCCAAGCTTTGTGTAGTATATCAATTCTTGATCTAGACTGATTTGTGCAGAGTAATGGTAAGCTTGAATGTAGAAATTTGAATGCCAAAGCCTGTATGTGAATAATTAATTTTTTTATAATTTTTGCTGACCTAAACATTAGTTTGGAGTTTGGTTTCATTAACTGACATCGGTGATCCCATCAACATCGAGCATGAGTTGACCGATGTCGGTCGCATAAGAATAGGTAAAAGGGTTATTTTTATCCTATTTTTTGTTCTTTCTCATTCCAAGTGTGGTATCCATTAGGAAATGGTATAAATGCAAGGTTAAGAAAGACGTAGTTAGTTAGGAATTTATTTTTGGGGTGAGAACAAGTTATAGGTAGTTAGGATTAGGGCACTAAGTCTTGAGGTGACTCAGAGGGTAAGAATTAGTATTAGGATGAGGTGGTTAGGTAAGGTGGCATGAGTAGTGTTTAATTAACTTAATTAAATATTTTAAATTAATTAAATGTGTGAGGGGTAAAATCATGGGTTAGGAAAGATAATTAATAAAAAGGGGCTCAATGAGGGGTTTTGACATAGGGAGTTGCACATGTGTGTGACATAATTTTGGTGTCTACAAAGAGATTATGCTTGAGATGAATAAAACTATCAATTCTAATAACTTCTAAGGTAATACTATGAAACTAACACTTGCCAACCCTAGCATAATGCTAAAATATAAATAGATATAGTTGAAGCTTCAAAGGAAGAGAATGCATGTATTTGACATCATACTTTGCATAAAGATAACTCAATCATAGTAAATTACATAGCACATCTAGTTGTAAATGAGAGAAAATATAGCAAATATCCTATCAAATTAGTCAATTTTGTGTTAAGATAAAACTAAAAAATGCATGTATAAAATGTAATTTCTAGATTAACTTGAAAAAAGGAAATAATTAGGCATCCAAAGCTTAAGGAACAATAACATGAAACACATAATTAAGCACTACAGACAATCTCATTAATCTTTAGCACTCTTGTATTGATTCTTGTAAATAGCTATTTATGATTACAAAATGAGGGGAGACCCCTATTTATAGACTCAAATGCATAAGATGAGTTTGAGTGGGCCCACAAGTAGTGTTAAAATACATCTAAGTGGATTAAACTACCACATTATAATGGAATATTCTACATTTAAAATCATAAAAGGACTACAAAATATTCTTAAGGGGATGGAGGTTGTTATTGGACAACTTGTTGTCCTTTGGGTCCATACTTCAACACATGCTTGATAATATTTGTCTATTTGGGAAAAATCTAGAATCATGGGCCTAAATAAATCATGTATGTCCTAGATCAACATGTTGTGCTCTCTGTGTATGGGCCTGACTACCTCTTATATTGCCTCCACCTTTTGTAGTCTCTAATTGGTGAATGCCATAATGCCTATTATCTTTATAGCTATCTTGGAACTTGATACATCTTGATGGAACTATGTAATGAATACCTTCAGTTGTGCCCTAAACTTTTTCTCTTCTATGAAAGAGTTGTTGGGCTTGGTCACTTTGGTGATCATGACATCCTTAAATAAGTGAGCTATTTTTAACTCAATTGTATCAAAGGATATGTTTCCATCCTTGAGTTGGTATAACCATGTCTTCAAAATTCTCTTCCTATTCATGAGGATGGTCTACATAGGTACAATGTCTTCAATAGGTAAAACTTTGAGATTAGGGAATTTGTTACTTCTTGTCACTCTTTCCAAGTTTGTCAACTTAGTTTCATAATGGATAAGACTTTGGTCAAGCTTTGTGACTTTCTTGGCTTGCCATATCCCCTCTCCCTATCTCTTTTTCATAACCTTGTAGAGGTTGAAAACATTTATTACAACATTAATTACTAAAATCAAAATGTTGTCTAGTGTTGTAGGCATTTTTTTCTCTTTCATCCTTTGTAACTCTTGTTGCATTCCTTTCATTATAAAAATGATGGATTATGCTTGTACTTGTACTATGGACACTGGGTCCTCAACATACTCTTGCACTTATCTAGGGCCTACTTTTCTCTTCTTAGTCAAATAAAAGAGTGGTTCTTCACTTTCATATATCACAACTGAGCTAGACTATGGTTGTTCTACTTAAATCTGAATTACCCTCTTCATGGTATCATTGGTGGGGCCAAAATATATACCAAATTAGATTTGGGCTTGGACTGCCTAATAAATCCCATGTATTATTATCTTCATCATTCTTATCATCTAATTTGGGGTGGTTATATGAATGGGAGGTGGTTATAGTGGGGGTGATTGGGTAGAAGAAGTCAGGGTTGTAGTTGGAATATATATTGGTTGGGTCTAATTGACCAAATAGATTGAATAAGGACTTATCCGATCCCATATCTAGGATAAAAAGGGAAATTTAGAGGGCCCAATAATTTTGGATGATGTAGTAGGGTAAATTGGATAATTTCAAGTGAATTATTTAAGAATGGAACTCAATGGCTTAGCAGGTGTAAGGGAGACAAGGGTGAGTGATGTACTTATAGTGGCTACTTGGGATGAAGTAAATATTATATCCTAGATAATATTAGTGCTATGGGAGCTCAATTGAGGTAGAACGTTGGTAGTGTCATGGGAAATGAAGGGTGGACTAGTGACTCTAAAGGAAGTGGTGATTGAGGATGTGAACATGGGAATGACATGGGTATCAGTAGTAGGGTAGTTGTAAATGTACTAACAACTAGAATTGAAGGAAGAGGTGTATTTCTTAATGAGGGAGCTAGAGAGGCTGATGGAGATGACACCACTCCTCTTATTATATTCCTATGGAAATTATTCCTTATATAGACTCTTTCAATAGTCCTTCTAACCAATTCCTGAAGTTATTCTAATGAGATCTCAATACCCTACTATTCTTTCTCAAAGTTAATGACATTGGGACTTGGTTAATTTGAAATTTGTGTGGCATCTTCTCTAATAGATGTAGTGGCTATCATATGTTCTTAGGAGAGGCTAAGCTATTTTTTTGACTCTCCTTGCTCAAATATTAAAGGTATGTCTTACCCACTTGGAGTATCCTAGAGTGAGGACCTATAGGGCCTATTTTTTATAAGAGGAGTGTCATCCTCTTCTTCCTCCTCTTCATTCCCCTTATAGTTTTCATTGAACATACACCCATGAAATGGTAGGAGTTAACATTTTGTTATGTCCTCCTTTCACCTTTCTTGTTTGAGCCTCATCCCAAGTGATATATTCATCCTTTCTACATTTCTCAAGACTACCTCATCATTCATTACATCAAGGTGCATCTAGTCATGCACCCCATCCTAATGCTTATATTGTATAACAACATCTATTTTGAACTTGGTGAGGTGTTTGGAAATGAATTGGTTAGGATAACACATTCTACATTCATCCTTTGGAAATAGGTACAAATCATTATGCCGTGCTACCATTATTACATCAAGTTATTACTTCACATTTGCTTTCCCCAATTGGTAAGGAGCCTTGTGTGGGGGAGTCTTCTTCTTCCTCATGAAGAGGCCATCAATTTCATGGAGAATTTGGTAATCTATTTCTTCTTCTACCAACATCATTAGCACATACCTTGGTATCCATAAGGGAGCTACCATTACCCTTTCTACTCAGATGACTATACAATTGAGGTATATCCAGAAGCTGCCTATATCTCTCAATACCTACCTAACCTTTGATGGCACCCTCTACATTTCACATTATGTGACTAAATTGTAGAAAGGGGGATAAAAACCCTCTATAATTATTTTTATATGGTGCCTAAAATGGTGAATATGCATTTTATAATATGTTTGGGGCACTATTTCATCTCATTCAGGAGTCCATGTGTTTAGCCCTAATTATGAAGTTACACAAATAACATCTAATAGGTAGATAATTATATAAAATAGAGCCCCATTGTATCAATTATCATGTATGGATGAAATCAAGTTCCTACTAATAATATCCCCAAGTGAGTGGATATGTTAATCTTCCAAAATTATTTGCAACAGTGGGATAACCCTTATATCTATGTATCCAATATGGGCATTGCCAAATAATCTATTTAGCAAGGCAAGGCTAATCCTAACTCCATATATAAACTGAGAAATGGGTATATTCCCTTGGTCATCCATGAATAATCAGGTTGGGTTTGATGTCTATGAAGCCAAGATTGCCTTCAGATTCTATGCATCATACCAATTTTTTATTATGTTCTGGTTATAGTCTAACTAGGGAAGGGGTAGGTCATAATATTTTTTAAAACTTGGCCCTATAATGAAGGAAATGGGAAGTCCTAGGTTCATGGATTTGAGTAATCTATCCTCACATTTTGACATCTTGAATATGCCATATACTAGGTCAACATATGGCATGTCCTTGGGTTTTCCTATAGCTTTATGGAGACCAGTAGCTTAGAGTGTCAGGATGTTTGAAGTGATTTGAATGACATGGGGCATGGTATATAAATCCTCAATATCCATAACTCCTTCAACATTATAATAAACACTATTATAGTTCATGTTTACTCATATTTATGGCCTTGGGGATGAACTTTGTGTCCTTAAACATGACTAAATTTCCATATTCAAATAATAAATCATCACTTCTAAATTCAATTCCCTTGCCAAAGTGGAGGGTCCTACTCATACCATTTATGTGGTGTTTTGGGTATAAACTAACATCTTTTGTGTTTCTCTACATATTTAGAAGTCCAATAATGGTGGCCTGAGTGCAATATATGAGGAGATCAAGCTTGGTTTGACTTTAAGAATGTCGATAGTAATGAGGAAAAATGTTTAGGGATTTCAAATGAAATTTTAGTTAGCAATAATTGGATTGGGGGAGCCTTTTGTAATTTATTTGATTAATACAAGGTTTGATGGCAATCTTGGTTCATGTCACATTAATGGAGAGCTCATCACCTTTGCATTTGAAACATTCCAAACTATTGCTTTTCGCATTCAATTACCTTAAATTTCAATTTTAGCATTTATTCACTATCAATTTTAGTTTTAAATCCAAATACCACAAACTTTAGACATGTTTCATTCCACCTAAGATCTAGCTAGGCACTTGCAAGGCCTAAAAGTGACTTAGATGCTTAGTTAACTTGAATCTAGACATGTAGAATTTTATAATTGCCCTTAGGATATCTAGGTGTAACTTAATGTTGTGATTTATTTGTACTCTGCCGCATGTCATTCCTCTATTCATGGTGATATATTGGGTGGGGTCATTTAGTTTTGATTAGTTGTAGGAGTCCCATGTGTTGTTTTCATAGGCCTTCAAGGCTTCTTCTTTCTTAGGTGGCTCTATCACAGGTAATCGTGACCTTCCTTTGACAAGTGTCACCTTAAAAGGTCTCTAAGTAGTTTTCAACAACTTTGTTTTAAATGTGTGGCTTGGGTGAATCCATGTGTTTATTTTGAATATGGTTTGACTGATCTTAGGATACAACCTCACAATAAATCTAGGTGGCATCATCATGTAGGTTCAAGCTAGACACAAGTCACTCTAAAAAATGATCTGGCTGATCTAAGGATGAAGCTTCATGAGAATGACACATGGAATCATCTTTCACATCTAGTATAGACATGCAACACTATTATAAGCCTTCATATGTGATCAAATGTTTCTTTACATAATAATATTGCAAGCATGATAAGTGTCATCATCGCATGGATCTGAGGGGTAAATGCATCATTCTCATGAGATCCTTTTTATTCATCTACAACTTATCATTCTTGAAAGGGGATTGGATATATGGATACTATCAATCCTTGATCAGATGGCTTAGATTCATCCATGTGCTTATTCAATGAGCTCTCATGAGTTTTGGATCAAATGTAATTTGATGTTGACACATGTCAATTTCAGATGAACCTTCAAGGATATGCATCAATTCAGAAGGCTACTCAGATTTGGATTGTTGTGTTTGGGACACACAGTGGAATATCATGACCTTTATCATTGTATCAAGATGCATGGTGGCTCATATTGATCGAGTTTAGTCATATGGGTTAGGATCTTGACATGTATCCTATGGATTTGAATTCTAATGGATAACTCTTTCATGAGTTCTCAGGATAACACCACATGGATCTTAGGTTTCACAAATACATTCCAAGTGTAATTTGTAAAATGATAAATCATTAAGGCATCAAGAAGGTTATTGAGGTGGTAATCTATCCTCTTTATATAGAGATCTTAAACTTAACATCCTGTGAGGTGTCTCAACCACTAGTTTAACTTTGATTCACTATGTAGTCATGCAAGAAGCTAACTTAGACTATGAGAAACTTCAAATACCCATCATGAGAAAAATGAAGCTAATCTAAAGTAAAACTAATAATTAAATGCTTCAAATAGAATGTAAGGTTTGTCTGATAGGATTTAGTGAAGTCTATTGTGTTCATGCCCATTCAAAGACCAGGTGGAATACTTTGACAAAGGTTTATCTGCACATCTTGACTTGATTTGTGGTTAATTATTCATTGAAACTTAGAGAAAACTTGAAGCAACTTGTAATAATTTATATATTTCTAAATGCTAGTTTGTATTTAAAAATGAATATTTAATCAAGAAGTTGTTATAAGTATTGAATCAGTTTTTCTATATGGATAAATGAAACAACAAGTTTGGCTTTTAGACATTTTGAAGACCCAAAATAGGAGGGTCCCCATTTTATTAATAGGGGGTAGTTGAGCATCAAGAACTATGTGCATGATCTGAGGGCATTAGAGGAAATTTTATATAAAACCAAGAAGGATGTAGTTGGTCACATATAAATCCAATCAATATTATGTATAAGACACCTACCACAGAGCTAGACACCTACATCGATGTAACTATCTAGATTTAATGCAAGAATCCAAGGCCATAAAAAGGATATTTTTATAAATTGACCACTATTATAGGATCATCATTCATTCCACTTACATCTTGTTCCTAATCAGATATGCATGTAAATAATAAAATATATAATTATAATTTTTTATAATTTATTACAATATCTTTCAATCATTATACTTTACTATTTTAACCAATCTAAGTTGTATAAATTTAGAATATTTTATATTTGAGTTTTATATTAAGTGGCCTACTTATTAGATTATTTCACTATAATTATGTAAAATCTAATCTAACCTTATTAAACCTAGATATCCCCATTTCTAAATTTAGGGTTAAGCATTTAGTGAACCCAACCTTTGTTTTTAATACTCTAGATTGACCTAGGGTTTTCTATTTTCTTATTTATGATTACTGTAAAATTTGTGTTTCAAATTTTGAGTTTTTATTTTATAAGCAATATAAAATATTAATAAAAAAATCATTTTCAAATGGAATATAAAGAATCACTAGCCAATCATCTCAATAACAAAAAGATCTTAGTGGATACAATTTTGTATGTTACAAGAGGTGAAATCAGTAAACATGCCAAGGCTAAGGTATCCTCACCTAGTGATGGAGAATCCTTAGGTGGTACAATAAGTGTATCTATACCAATAACCCTTCCCTTGAGCACATAATATATTCACACATATAATGGAGGCGTGAATTATGTTTTTACACCATTGTTCCCCAAGGATAAAATTCATATTACCACATCCTCTATGGGAAACATTGGCACTTCAAACTAATTACTAGTATCAATGGATATATCAACTAAAACCATGGGTACACATCATTTGGTGGATTTTTAAAATTCTAATCATTACAATAAAAATGTGCAAGATCTTTTCCAAACTATAAAAAATTTCAAGCTAAGGTTACTAATATTGATAAAAAATATATAAATTCATATTATTCTGTTGATTCATAAGAGATGTTACATAACCCTATTGCACATGATATATTTTTTCACACCTTGTGAACTAGTTTTTTTTAAACCAAGGTTCACATTTTATGATGGAAAGGGTGATTTTAGAAAAATATTCAATCTTTCTATGTGGTGTGCTATGTTTATGCATTCAAAGATAAAATTTTGACTAAACTATTTCCAAGGAGTCTCAAGAACTCTTCAATAAGGTGGGCATATGATTTTTCCAATCCAATCAGTAAAATCTTTCAAAGCTCTCATGAAATAATTTTTTGCGCACTTCTCTTTCAATATTAATGAAAAGGTATCTTATGACTTAATTACAAAGATCAAACTATGAACTGATAAACCTATCAATGCATATGTTTTAAGATGTAAGGCATTGTTGGAAAAAATGACAAAGCAAATAGTAGATAACGATATTAAAGACACATTGAAGAAATTTTTTCTTTACCCATTGCATGAGTCCATTGTTTTCAAAAAATTTAAATATTTTGATGACTCATGATATATTATTCAAGATCATGAAATGAAACTTATTTCATTGAACAAGATCAAGTATGTAACAAACATATTAACTACATACAATAGCAAGTTTTATATCAAACCAAGCTACAAGGTAAAACCTATAGATTTTTAAAAGGAAATAAATATAACTGGTAATGTAGTGTTCTAAAAACCTAAATGGATTATATTATCTAATACAACAAAGAGATAATTTAAATGATTACTTGATTTTCTAGCTTTTCTACTTAAGAAGCTTGAATATCATCATATTATATCTCTCCCTCCTCCCATAGTGGTTGATATGGCTATACCTCTAGCTTGTATATGATGTCAATGCTTATTGTGACTATCACCAGGGCCCTAGGCATTATAATAACCAATTTTATAACTTGAATCATAATATCCAAGACCTTATAGATAACTATAAAATTACATTTGATGATCCTCTAAATTATTTAGGGTCACAACCTAGAGACCACCAGAAACAAAAGATGTTAAATTATCCATTACAAGATCATTCTTAGAAGAATCTGAAAGTGAAAGCATATAATGGACATCAAACTCCACTAAATTATGGGCATCCATTAGATGTTATTATTGGTACTTATAAATGGCACATACATCCTATGGTTCAGAGGTCATATATTAATTTTGATGACAATGAGATTGTGGATGATGAATCAGATCTTCATTCATTATTATTCAAGTATATCTTGATCACCAACCTATTCACAATGTTATTATTGATAATGGTGTTAGTGATAATGTTTGTAACATGAAATTAATTTCATTTTTTTGATATACACATGATTATTTTTACCCTTAAACAAAAATGCTTAGATCATTCAATGGGACTTCACAATACATTCTTGGTGAGATTGACTTACCTTTATAGGTTGGCCTAGCACATGTTATCACTACCTTATTAGTTATATGATACATAATATTCTTTGATATGTTATTAGTATTACCTTGGATACATAAACTCCATGAAATACCTTCCACATTACATGGTTGTATTAATTACATTCGTAGCAATAAGGTAGTCACAATTCCTAGAATTCCATATGAATATCCACTTGAAAAAATTAATTTTATTCCAAGACATCGAATTATAAAATAAACTAAGGTTAATCCTCCACTAAAGGGTAAGAAATAAAAAACATCCTTTCTTAGGCATCCCATATTTGAGAGACTATTGCATTAGAGATACATAGTGGATTCCACAAAATCCTCATGTACTATTACATAACATACTCACTTATCCAAAAAAACTAATCATGTTCCCATTATTGATACTTACAATAAACTAAATATTAAAAAATTAAGGGTTTCATGAACCCCTACTCCTTATATTACCTCTTTGATACCATAGAGTCCTATGATACATATACATAACATCGTAAAGCCAACAATGCCATATATTACACCTACACATGATCTTAATTAGAACCACTAGTGTGATATACCATATTCTAATCTCAAAGATACCTATGAGCATCCCTTGGATGATATCATAGGGTATATTTTTTCTTTAAAAATATTCAAAAAAAATTCAAATAATCAAATATTCCAAAAATACAAAGACATTCAAATAATTAAAAAATACCAAAAATATTTTAGGCATGTTTGTAGTTTTACTATTTCTTATATTTATGTTGTTTTCTCTATGTTAGTAAATATCATATCATTCCTTTCCATATATACACATGTTTCATGCATCATTTGAGTGTGATACAAACATACCCATATAGATGATATATTCACATACAAAAGTTGGGCTTTCCCTCTAGTCACATCATAAGTAAATTGGGGTCATATACTTATTTGATCATGATACACCAAGATTATATTATTCTATGATAACTTTTCATTATCATGTTTGTGCACATATACTTACACATACCTATATCCATGCTTATACCTTTCACAATGTACTTGATATGATATGCACTTCATATTTTTTTGAAAACATGTATTTTGAGGAACTATATGTTATGTTTATTTGGGTTGCATATAGTCCATGATTTAATTTATGCACTTCCTTGGTTGAGTTATTTTCTTACTATTGTCTCACATTGTATTGTATATTTTATCATTTGAATATGTTCCATTTATTGTGTCACATACATTTTTGTTTGCCTATTTAGATATTTGAATATGTCATTATTTTTTGAATGGAAATTTGAATATGTCATTTTAATCTTTGTGTAAATTTGACTAATTCATGTCCCTTCAATTGTGCAACATTTAAACATGCCATTTATATGAAGTCTCATTGGACCATTTATTTTTGATTTTATTTTGAGTGCTCATGTGTGTGTGCTTAATTACTTGTTGAGCTTGTATTATTACTCTGTAGAGTTTGTCATGATCTATATCATGCATCTTAGGACTCAATTTGATTATATAATATGTGATTTAATGCAAAATCTACCTAGACATGTTATTCATATATGCTACATGATCCATACAAATCTTATATATTTATCTTAACCTTTTTAGGTAAGGTAACTACAATATTCTATTTGCCCTTATTTTGAAAGGGAAGAATATCATTGTGGGCATGCCATAGAGGCATGAATTCCACATTTTCATAGTTTTATATTATAGTGGGGGCATGCGATATAAACATGTTCTCCACATTTTCACTAGTTCTAAAATTCTCTAGATTAAGTGAGGCCATGTCATGAAAACATGTCCTCCACACTTGCACTGATTTCAATTTCACTAGATTTCATAGATATATGATTCAAAGACATAGTTATGGCAACATTACATTCTATACATCAGTATTATTATTAAACCAATATTTCACCTTGAGATATATATGATGTGCATATACCATGAAAGGGGCACCCAAAAAGTGAAAAATAATATCATTGTCTAGATTTAAAATACTATTATGGATTTTTATCATACATAGGATGGACTCTTATGGATTGTTATAGATCCAATCTACTACAATAGTTGGTTCACCTTTTGAAGGTTGAATTTATTAAATCACTAAATCTTACCAAATTTATAAATTATATTCAAATAAATAATCTAAATTACCCATAATTATAGGGTTAGGTTTACTTAAATCATCCACCCTCACCAGATATATAGTGTTATTTGATTAAATCTCTCACATTCACCATGTTATGCACATACTTGGGTTACATGATTGAGATGAAACAAGCTTAATGGACATGTTTAAACTCACATTTACACCAATATTGGGGGAATTATATCCTCTAATTTATATATACAAAAACTTACAGATTTAGAATTATACTAAACTCAATTTCAATGCTTCATAATGAGGCATCTTTTCAAATAAAATTGCCAAAATTAAAAATGGCTAAATCAAAACACAGGTGTAATCCTAACCTTGTTCTCCTTAGTTTCAAACATTTAAAATTGTTTAAATTTCAGATTTCATACATTGATTATATAATGTATCATGCTCTTGATTACAATTTAGTCACCAATGAAGCATTAAAGGTGGGCTCACATAAAGACAAGGTGTGTTGTACACACCCAAGTACACATTTCTTTTCTTTAAACTAACAATTTAAGTAATAAATTAAAGGGTGGGAGGAGGGGGGAGAGGGGGAATGCAAATACTAAAATATTATTTATATTTTACCTTATTATTTTACACTTGGAAAATACATATCATGGTTGTACTTTTTATTTATAGACCTTCTTATTGTTGAAATACTCATATTCACTATTTATTTTTGCCTAATCCATTATCTCTTAGTATGACCATTGTTATTTTCATGACCTATCCCTTATATAATCTACAAGTTACTTTAAAACTAATTATTATCCTTCAATTCTAGTTTTGGACTTGTACCTATTTTCCAACTCTCAAGACACTTGTGTCTTGGGTGGACACATGCATCAACAAAACTATCCATTTTCATAAAAAGTGCCATGTGATCAAAAGTCATATAATTTAAAAATCAAATGTAACTAAAAGGTTTTCCTAAGTGATTTAATGTGAGATATTTATAAAAGTGATTGATATATATACAAGATCAACCCTCATTCATTCCTCACTTAGAAATCACATAAAACTCATAAGGAAATATACCAAGTAGCATTCAATCAAAAATTTCAAGTGAGAAAATATACCCTTTTGTCCCTATTTCCATATTATTCATAGGATCAATCTTTATTTACATCTAAAGTATTTAAAAAATAGCATGTGAGTCATATTTGAAAAATTACAAACTAGGTCATTACATGTCTTTGCTTATAACAAATTTCACCTTTATACACACACAAGAAAACACATAAGGGGGAATGATCTATGCCATGGGGCCCAAGATTGAGTTATGTAGGGAGACAATTGAGTTAGAGATATGTAGAGTGAATGTGTAGCATAATATTTAGATGGAATAAATAAAAAACATTTAATATAGTGGAAGTATTTACTTATAGTGAATGCAACTTATATTCATTATAAAAGAATAGGTAAAATAATATAGAGTACAATGTCAATAGTGCACTTACATCAAGTAGATGGGAAAACTAAGTTGATGATTTATGATAGGATGTAGTGTCATATGTTTATATTCAAGCATGGATTAATCATCCTCATACCAGATGTGTATGTTACATATTTATAACATAGAATACAAGAGCATTAATAAATGACATTTTTTAATCAGCCTCTATGGAAGGTTTAGTATGTGAGCTTCCTTTGGTGGAAATGGTTATAATGGTAAAGGTTATAGCCATTACGAAAAAATTCCCTTGTTTGGTAGCAAAAAGGAAAGGCATGGGATTTGAATTATAATGGATAATTCCATTCTAGTTGTCAAGCCACATAGTCAAAGTAGACTAAGGTGGTTCATCTAAGGTAGAACCAAAGGAGTGAATACCGGTTTGTGATCAAGTGTCTATGAGGTGTGAACTCTAAGATCTCATGTGCTTTATGTACAAAATTTTGAAAAAAAGTGGGAGAATTAGGCATAGGATTGTTAATAAAATATTGGTATTGGAATACACTTGAATGGGGGATTGGTGAAATATATGCATAGAAGAATGAATGAGGAGTGCATTCAACTACGCAGAGGCTGTGCATAGATCATTTACACTTTCTTGAAGAGAAAAGGTCTCCATTACATCAGTGTGTATTTGGGGAGACTATAAATAAAACTACTACAAAGTGTACCACTTACTTGATTAGTGTATTTTGCAACCTTGATCACTCTAAAAAGTTGATGAGTACCATGGTGGGTGCATGTGTCTATCACTTCAATGTTCTAGTCCTTATCTTCAGGGTGCAAGTGTTCAAGATTCAAATCATAAATATGGTATGTCACTATTGGCTCAAAAATTAGTGGAGTGTAAGGCTTGAGAAGCTCCAAGTTGAATATTGGGTGCATATCCAAGTACTAAGGTAGATAAAGAATAAAGGTGTTCTCACCAATTATGCACATAATGGTGTAAGGACCATAGCATAGGTATTTGATCTTCTATTATGGACCTTTGAATCACTGATACTAAATTTAAAACTATAATTTATCACCAACTCAAAATGCATGAGGTGTGTGATGTGCATCATGGCATTCCTTGTAATTATCTTGAGTGTGAGAGTGAATCTGATAAACCTAATGGTAAATAGACTAGATGTGGTGTAGAAACTTTATAGATTTGTTAGTTTCCCATTATTGTGTGCATGACTTAGTGATTGATGGTGCATGGTAAGAGATGTTCAGGGGTGCCAAAGGTTGAAACCCAAGACATGTATGTAGAATTATGAAGATAATTATTATAGGCATGTTAAATGTACATGAGATTATCATCCTAGGTGTAAACATGTGCACAATTATACATTCATAGAAGATGAACAAGTTTGTGATTGACCATTTTGGTTTTCCCATATGTATGAAGATGAAAATTTATTAACTAACCCAACTACATACACATCAAATCTTATAATTTTTTCCAAAAATGATGGCCAAATCATGGATCATGATCGGTGATGATAGATGTTGGTAGCCAAAAATGAACCCAAACATGGTTGAAGAATACTTGTGTAGTATCCATTACATCAATGTATTTCTTGAATGAGACCATGAAAACCATCTTAGAAAACAAATCCACTACATGAACACAACATTATTTTATTATCTCATCATAGGTATCCTAGTCATGAAATCCATGTTGATAGATTCCCATTACCTAGATGGAACCGATCAAGGTGTGTAAAGTTGTAGATTCTTGTTTGTGGGTTTGGTGATGCAATAAGGATTGAAATAATTGATGTGTTTCTCCATGTTTGTGTCTATGTGTGGCCATTAAAATTGTGACTATAATGTGGTTAGAGTATTTATCATTAGAAGTGTCTCAAGGTCTTAACATAGTGCACCTCCCAAATGAGTCATTGGTGAGGTGCATTAGAGGGAACACAAATATATTTAAGCTTTTAGAGAAGATGGTCAGTTAGGTATATTTATATCAATTGTTAACATTTTAAAGGCTAGTGTAAGTCATTGTAATGTCTTGATCAATTGAGTACAGGGGTACCCAGTCTATGAAATTATGGCAGCATGTGTCCAGAACTGTGATGAGAACATGAAACAATGATCAACTAAAGAAATAATCAGCCTTGTTATCCTTCCCTTCTTATGATTGATCATGAGATGGAATTAATACAAGTAATTCATCCATTTCAAGAGATGCACATTTTCCATCTTATTCTATAAATACAAGAACTAAATTAGTTTATGGTCTGAATAAATAAATATTTCCTTCTTGAGATTGTATTGTCTCTATTGCTTGATTTTTTTCACAATAAAATATAGTTCCTTATCATAGGTGGAGTACCTATTAGCTATCTAGATAGCACCCTACTTAAAGGCTTGGTATATTTGGCTCTGAAACCTTCACACCTAGACTAACATTGGAATGATCTAAGATGTGGGACACCTAAACTCAAATCAAACCTCTAGATTTTGGTGAGGCTAGCTCCTTTGATGTATCACTCTACGCTGATTACTAAACTACTAAATGTTTGGATGAAAAGGGAGAGAAGGAAATTAAAAGGGAAATCCTACTTTACTTTTGGTGATATACCTATATTGTTGGTTCATCCACTCTATTTAACTTTTAAAACACTGATTAGATAAGAAAATATTAAATCTATAACTCCAATTGACTCATATGCATCAATATTGAAGAGTTTTTACAAGTTAATATAATATTGAGAAAAATGGTGGAATAGGCCTAATTTAAGGTATTAACCAGCCAATGTTTATCCACTGTCAGCTTAAACAAATCACATTAAACACTAAACATGACCTATATAATATCATACTAGTAGCTAGGTGGCATCATGACTTGTCAAGGGAGATATTTATACCGCATGAAAATCATACTGATATTAATATACTATACCAGAGTAATGGAATTCTAAAACAATCTTTTATTTCTCTGAAAAGGTTACAAAACTTAAATTTTCTTAGAGTTTGGTCTTACCAAAAAGGGACCTTCCAAAAAAAATAGCTAAAAATCCTACATATATATAAAATAGAAGCAATATCTAATTTTGGAGTTGAAAAAAGAAGAGGAGATTAACTAGATGTGAACTCTAGTCAATTTTTGAATTCAAATTAATTACAATATTCTTTACATATCTCCTTCTTTCTTTATCTTGCACGAAACCTTATTTTTGGAGTTGGAAAAATGGTGGGCCCATCTTGATGTCAAATCAAGTCATAATTCATGAAAATCCATGTCATTTCTTAATAATAAATTCATTTTATAATAGTAAACAAAGTCTTCAATGTTTCAAAAATTTGCATGGCCTTTACTTTTGTCATAGAATTGGAGGTGGTGGGCCCATGTTGACTTGTCAACCTTCCTTGCATAAAAACCATGACTTAAATTGGAGTATAAATCCATATTTAAAGTTATTTTAAGTTCTTTAATGTCCTTATCTTGCATGAAAATCATGGGAGATGCATGAAACTAGTCAAACTAGTCAACCGAAGAGATGTGGACTCAAAGACTAGTCAACTTCCACTTGAACTCAAATTACATGAAGTGTCACTTATATATTGATTTAATAATTATATTTATACATTAAAAACATATATTTCATGTGGTAAACTCCATTTTAACTATAAGATAAATATTTCAACTTAAACTTCATTTATTTGATTGATAAGATGGCCTATTAAGCCAACTTCTGTCACTTAGAAGCTTCTTGGAATCTTCAAAACAAAAAGCGATAGTTATTTATTAATTTTTAAATATTTTAAAATACAATTATATACCTTAAAAACTCAAACAAGGTTTAGAAATAACCAAAATCTTGAATTTTGCTCTTGGAGGTTTCATCTTGCTCAAGTTTGCTTTCTTTTTTACTATGTTTTGAGAGGCTTAGGTCTGTGTAAACATAGAAAGCACCTCCAATTTGAAAATGGAATTAAGTTTTTTATATTATTACTAAACTAATGATGATGATACACACCACATTTTGAGTCAAAAATCCATCTGTAGATATAAGAAACCTCAAATTTCCTAAAATAATGCCCCTTTTGCATGGAACCTATGCATACTTGAATGTATTTTTACATATTGTAGCAGTTTATTTCATGGGTTATGGATGTTTTATATATCAAATTAATCTTAAATTAGTTAAATTTTCCATTTAAACCTAGTTTTCCTTAAAATAAACCTTTAAAAATGCAAATTTTCTTAAAACCATGCTAAAACTACGCCCTTTTGGAAGCTTGGAAGGACCAAGATTTGCCAAATAATGGATATTTTAGAAAATTTATTTGAGAAAAATGATTTTAAATATGAAAAAAATTATTAAATTATGAAAAATATCCAAAAATGGAATCTTGAAAAAATCTTTTTTCTCTCTCCAACCCTACACTTTTCTTGAAAGCATGCTAATTTATAGATTTGATAGGCTATTTTTATTGCTTTGTTAGACCATTAAATATATTAATAATATATAATATTACATGGAGAGATATATTAAGTCCAAAATATTCTGGAACAACTTTAAATTTCATGAAACCCTTACCATGTGAGGAGAAATTGAGAAAAATCCGTTGCCTTTCTAGTTGTAATGTTGTAGAAATTAGCCCATCTTAAACCTGATATTACATGAGCATGGAAAATACAATTAAAAAACTACATAATCCATGATAAAAACCTCTGATCCTATTTTTTTCACTCAAAAATTTAGATCTTTACCCTTCTCCATCTAACTGTACCATCATCAAACCTGCAAGCAGGTCACTATGTGTAAACTAGGAGGAGTGCCTGTATGAAACAGTTTTGGCCATTTTATGAATCCAAATGCCATGAAAATTATTATTAAGATTTTTCATGACCTTTTATTTATTTTACATACCTATTATGTAAAAAATCCATATTGATCTGTACTTCTCTTCTTGAAAGTGAATAAAATAGCTTATTTTTGGCTTTTTAAAAAGAATTCAAGATTCCACCTCCAAGATAATGCATGATATGGATTTACAAGAATATATTTCATGATTATACATTAAAATTAAACTTTTATATTCTTTATAGGTTAATTTTGGCATGTGTGGGTCTAAAATAAGTCTTTTTTGGCTTAAAAATGCATTAAATTACCTTTTAAGCCATGAAACTTTAGGATAACGCTAAAGTTATATTTTTGAATATAACTAAAGGAATTTGGAATAATTTAATAATATTTTGAGACAAATTTGATATTTTAAAGACCAAAAATGACTTTTTATACCAAAATATACTAGTTTGATTAACTTGCAGAAGCTATTGATAATTTTTGAAAATTTTGAATTGCAGGGGTTGGAATTTGGCCTTAACAGGACAAATTACCAACATTTTTGGTGACTCACAGGGGTTGACCAGACTACTGGTCAAAATAACTCACTGGTTTTTATATGATAATGGAAAATAGACTCTTTTGGGCTTTATATTACCTTTTTTGACTGACACAACAACACTGAAGGGAGCCAACTAATCTAAAAAGCAAAGACAACTAAACTACAAAAAAATTAGAAAACAATGAAAGGGAAGCAGATTACTACTTGTGCTACTCACTTATTAACATAAATCAAACCTATAAAAACTAACTTGAAGTAATATGCTTTTCTCTAGGATCAAATTCAAATTTATTTGATGCACCATGGATCCTTGAAATGTATTTGTCATCTCTTAATGGCATCTTCTTGTAGATAAGAGCACTTATATGTTCATGTCTTCTAGATGATATAGTTGGTCTTTCAATCTCCATTCTCAGGTGCATGGATTAAATATATGGATATAATACCCATTCATCTTCCTCCCATATTACTCTTTTTTTCATCAAGAATTCTATTTTTGCCTCATTCATAGGCTGGTCATGATTTGTCTCATTCTCATTCAATGCTTGTATTGGTAAATCAACTGGTATACTTGGATTGGTATCTTCATTATGATCCATTTGAAGTAGTGGATTGTTGAGATCTTTAACCTCTTGGTATAGATTTAAAAATATATACAATATTTCATTAATTTCTTCTTGATGAACAATTGTAACAGTACTCTTTACAAGACATTCATCAATCTCCACTTGGGGTGGAGATGGATTATCAAAATTTTCACAAAAACTCTCCAAATCATCCCAAAAGTTCTCTTCATCATGATCAATTTAAAGGAAAAGAAATTAATTAGTATTCTTACCATTTGAAACATTTTAATCACATATTTATACCTTTTGGATGGAGTCATATGAATTTTCTTGATTTTTTGCACTTGCTTCATCTTCATCTTCTATAGATAATGTCATCTCATCCATCCACTCAAGCTCCAACTCATCTTGCTTTGGGATCTCTATAATAGTGTTTCTTTCTTGAATATCCAAAACATTGGTGAAATCCTTAGATTAATGTTTCTCTATCTCATCATCAAAATCTTCCATATTAAGCTCTTCAATTTCATTTAAGAAATCATGGTATAGTTTCTTCTAAAGATCATCTTCTTTAGAAAAATTCTCCATCTCATCAATGGCTCTATGTGAGTTATCTTCATCACTAATTTCTAAATAAATATTTTTTTTTACTTCATCTATATTAGCTGCTAAAATATCTTGATAATACTCTTGCAATTCATCTTCTTGTTCATCATGGAAAATTGAAACATTTTTGTCCCTGCCCAATGGTGTCATAATAATAATTTCTTCTTGATCACTCAAGTCACCTTCATTTTCTATCTCTTTGGCTACATCTTCATTATTTTCCTCACAAATGAGAGGTTCTTGCTCCAATAGTGGCATGGTAAATCCCTAGAAATAATCTAAGAGATGAGATAAATCCAATGGTTATGCCATAGATGTTTGATTTTGCTCTTGAGACTGTTGAACCTAAACAACTATCACCTCCTCTCTCTGCATATTTTATCGAGTATATTTCCATGAAGTAAAGGCTTAGGGATGTTAAAGAGGGAAGGGTGAGGGTTAAATTTCAACAATGACTTTGGGGTTGGTTTTATCATTTGGGCTTATGCTTGGTTATTGTATTTGATTCTAGGTTGGAAAATTGGGCTTAGGAGACTCTGGAATCGAAAGTATTGTAGCTTGAGGTATGAATGGGATATTTTATTACTGATATGGACTTGGAATCCATGGATATTGACATGGGGTAGCAAGATGTAGATATATTTGAGACTGAGATCGCTTATCTAATAACTCTTATTTGTAGGCTAATATCTCCTTAGCAATCATTTGGCTTACCCTTTTCATTTCCTCCAACTCCTCATGAAAATTCAAAGAGTTTTGGAAGGGTGGATAATCTTAGAATGGGTATGGCTCATTTGGATGATGATGAAATGCATATGGATCATAAGTATCATACTATGATGTTAGATAGGGTTATTGATACTGAGAAGAATGACCATAATTTTCTCTATAGGCTGCCATAGCCTATAAGAAGATACATGAAAACAACTAAATTTATGAACAATAATGTACTTTTTGCCTTGAGATTAACACCATAAGAGTACTAAAAACTAGATTTGACTATTAATGTGCTAAAAATTATACTCCAATAGTTTAACTCATGTCCTATCAGGTGTGTCAGAACTGTTAGCTATCCAGATCATACCCTGCTTGAAGGCTTGGTAGATTTGGCTTTGAAACATTCACACCTGGACTAACATTGGAATGATATAAGATGTAGCACACATAAACTCATATCATACCTCTAGATTTTGGTGAGGCTATCTTATTTGATGTATCACTCTGCACTGTTTACTAAACTACTGAATATTGGGATGAAAAGGGAGAGAAGGAAACTGAAATAGAAATCATACTCTACTATTGGTGATACAATTATATTGCTAGATCATCCACTCTATTTAAACTTATAAAACACTGATTAGATAATAAAATTTTGAATCTATAACTCTAATTGACTCTTATACATCAATATTTCATGAATACATTTTATCAATTAATATAAGCTTGAGAGAAATGGTGGAATAGGCTTGATTCAAGGCACTAACCAGCTAATGTTTATCGATTGTCATCTTAAACAAATGACATTAAATACTAAACATGACCTACATAATATCACACTAGTAGCTAGGTGACATCAAGACTTGAAAAGGGAGATATTTATACCACATATTCAAATTGTTAGGTTGTGGAGCTAAATGCTTTACTGATGCAGACATGGAGAAGGCCATTGGAGGAGTTGCTGGAGTGTCACAGACACCGGCATCGGTCAGGCTAATTGACATCGATAGGATAAGGTAGGAGAGAAACCGACGTCGGTCAGAGATCGGCCGGCGTTGGTGACCCCCAGGCAGACAGGGACCGATGTCGATTGCCTGTGTGGTTTGACTGTGAGTATATTACGGGCAGTTGGTTGATGAACCATGTGTTTGCATGTTTAGAGCTAATTATAGAGTGAGAGCTATGGATCTAATTATTGTATTAGGTGTCTAATTATTATTTGGATGAGATCTATATAATAGACTCATGGTTGTATTGTAAACTTGTGCTAGAGAGTAAGAGAGAATTATTATAAGCTCCTTCTGTGTGTGAGGTGAGAATGGTGTGTTCCTCCTAGTGCCACAGTACCAAGGTGGGTGCTGGATTGGAGAATCAGTAGGGTTCTTTAGGAGTGTATGATCTTGGTCATCAGGTGAGCATGGCTACGATAGGAGATCTACATGGTAAGTAAGATCATTGATATGCAGGTGTGTGTGTGTGTGCAAGGTCAAGGTTCACAGGTGTGTAGAACTAGCTTGATATGTAGGTGGAAGATCAGATAGGACAACAACACAACAGGGAGCAGTATCAAGAAAGATCTACTTGGAGTACAGGTGTGTACTCAGAGCAAAGAGGAAGGCAAGGAAGATCCTTCCATAAGTAAGGTCTATTGAGGTGCAGGTTGATGCAGGTTCAGGGGAGATCTACTTGAAGTACGTTTGTGTACTTGTAGAGTGTGTGGAGCACTTGTGGAGTGCATGGATCATAGGTATAAGGTGAACACCAACTCAGTGTTTGAGTTGGGTGTTGGGACCTAAGAGAGAGAGCTTTGAGGAGAGAGTTACTGTTCACTTGAGGTGTGGGAAGCCTCTGAAGAGGTGGTGGAGAAGAAGTGGCATCTTCTTTATTGTATTCTTTTTTGCAAGAGTTTTAATACAAGTTGTGTATTATCTCTCATATCATGTGTTATTTCTGGATTCTAGTTACTTGTTGATTCTGGTTACTTCCACATATTAAGTTGCTTATATTTGGTAATCAATTGTGTGCTTTCGGTGTTTCATATCCCCAACACGTGGTATCAGAGCTAAGGTTTCAGGGAGCAGGTTTTATGTTTGGTTATAGGTCACTCTCAGGGGTTTCTGATTGAGTGAGAGTAGAGTAATGGCAGATCAAAGTAAGCTAAGAATGGAGGAGTTGAAAAGCACAGATGGTCACTTACGGTCTGATGGAAAGAAAGAGCAGGTAAAAGAAGATTGTTGGTTTGTGGAAGATCAGCAAGAAGGAACTGAAGAAGCAGATGTTGTAGGTGATGTGGCACAGGATGCTCTGGGAGGTTTCTAGGATAAAGTTGAATATTGTTTTATAGATTTGGTTGCCTCTTTCCATGCAACCCCAGATAGAGGAGCTAGTGAGCCTTGCCATAGAATTGGCAAAGGGGAAGTGAAGCTAAAATTGTAGGCGGCCAACACATGGGTGTTGAAGGAGGTCATGCAGGTCCCAGGTTTGGAGATGTGGCTAATTTCTTCAAAAGATTTGGGTGATGAGAGGTGTACGAGAACTCTCACAGTGGATGCACTTGAATTAGCTGATGGTAAGAAAATAGGTACTCTTTATCTACTTGTTTATATTATTGATTCTTCTTTTGTTGCAGAGACGCGGCTTCGTAGGCTTGGTCACATGAGCAGGAAGGAGATGCATGTTCTTAAGTGGAAGACAGATATATTTGACAGGCTTAAGAATTGGAAAGCCTTGGTGTTCTTGGAGGAGATGGCGGATAGATACTAGTGGATGGGCTGGATACTTCTGAGCAAGGCAGTTTGGACATGGGACTTGATTCAAAGGAGCTCGTGGGTAAAAAGTCATCACTTATAGGAAAACACAAGTACTGGCATTAGTAGGAAAATTGACATCGGTAGTAGATAAGACCAATGTTGGTTACGAGGACCGACGTCAGTAGCAGGAAGAAACCGACGTCGGCAGGGTTGGTAGTCAGGACAGGCATAGGAACTGATGTCGGTTGGATGCAGACTATGTGGTGACCGAGGTCGGTCACTATAACAAATTTTGGGTGGACAGCAAGCTGTCAAGGAGTCTCAAATGCCCATATGGATGACTAAAGATGTAAGTAGGCCTCAAATTTGTTGTTTCTCTTCTTTATACTAGTTGCTGACTGTAGAGCAGGAAGGATCCAGGAAACAGTGGGAGCGTGGCAGGTATATGATGCAGAACCAAGCAGAGATTTGGTAGGGTTGCCAGCTAGAAGAAAGCATAGAGATGAATGGATTCCTTAGTTGAAGAATAGAGAGAATAGACACATGAGACGAAAGGCCAAGCATATGGTCTTGAGGAAGCTGCAGGACAGTGGTACAGGGTTTGACAGGTGGAGGACGAAGCATGGCTTTAGTCAATGTCAGGGTAACTACTATGGTTTGTCTTACCAAGTGGATGATGAGTCATGACATCATTCTGTTACTGTATGTGGATAGTATGTTTGCTAACAGGTTTGTACATATAGGGTTTTGTTGAGCTAAGGATAAGATTAGTTCAGTGGTTTGCTATGAAGAATTTAGAGTAGCAAAATTCTTCGGCATGGGAGACATGGAGGATCACAGGTTGATTTTGTTTCCAGTGGGAGCTGATGTGAATCAGGTGTTGGTGAGACGTAGGATGCAAAATCAGAGCGCACTAAGGACTGGACAGTTTAGTGTCCGAAATCACATGAGGTCTAGCATAGACTTGAGTTTTCCCAAGCAATGGGAGTTGTCAGAGAGTTAGGAGCCAATTCAGAGAAGTGGATTCTCAGGTATTTGAGAGAGACCAGCAACAGGGATTCATGCTATTCAGGGTCAAGACTTCACTACATGGGATTTTAGGTTCAGATGCGGTAGGGTACTCGGATGATAGGAGGTACACCACAGGTTGTGTGGTGGGTGGTCTTCAGGTTTGAGCTTGAAGAGGAATACAAACCAGGAAATAGATTAGATGGGGTACAGGTATAGGTATAGTGCAGCTATTTATCTCCAAGTGGGAGATTGTTAGGTTGTGGAGCTAAATGCTTCACTGATGCAGACATGGAGAAGGCCATTGGAGGAGTTGCTGGAGTGTCACAGACACCGGTGTCAATCAGGCCAATTGACGTTGGCAGGATAAGGCAGGAGAGCAACCGACGTCAGTCGAAAATTGGTCAGTGTCAACGACCCCCAGGCAGACAGGGACCAATGTCAGTCACCTGTGTGGTTTGACTGTGAGTATATTACGGGTAGTTGGTTGACGAACCATGTGTTTGCATGTTTAGAGCTAATTATAGACTGAGAGCTTGGAATCTAATTATTGTATTAGGTGTCTAATTATTGTTTGGATGAGATCTATATAATAGACTCATGGTTGTATTGTAAACTTGTGCTAGAGAGTAAGAGAGAATTATTATAAGCTCCTTCTATGTGTGAGGTGAGAATGGTGTGTTCCTCCTAGTGCCACAGTACCAAGGTGGGTGCTGGATTGGAGAATCAGCAGGGGTCTTCAGGAGTGTATGATCTTGGTCATCAGGTGAGCATGGCTATGATAGGAGATCTACATGGTAAGTAAGATCATTGATATGCAGGTGTGTGTGTGTGCAAGGTCAAGGTTCATAGGTGTGCAGAACCAACTTGATCTGTAGGTGGAAGATCAGATAGGACAGCAACACAACAGGGAGCAGTATCAGGAGAGATCTACTTGGAGTACAGGTGTGTACTCAGAGCAAAGAGGAAGGCAAGGAAGATCCTTCCATAAGTAAGGTCTATTGAGGTGCAGGTTGATGTAGGTTCAGGGGAGATCTACTTGAAGTATGTTTGTGTACTTGTAGAGTGCGTGGAGCACTTGTGGAGTGCATGGAGCACAGGTATAAGGTGAACACCAACTCAGTGTTTGAGTTGGGTGTTGGGACCTAAGAGAGAGAGCTTTGAGGAGAGAGTTACTGTTCACTTGAGGTGTGGGAAGCCTCTGAAGAGGTGGTGCAAAAGAAGTGGCATCTTCTTTATTGTATTCTTTTCTGCAAGAGTTTTAATACAAGTTGTGTATTGTCTCTCATATCATGTGTTATTTCTGGATTCTAGTTACTTGTTGATTCTGGTTATTTCCGCATATTAAGTTGCTTGTATTTGGTAATAAATTGTGTGCTTCCAGTGTTTCATATCCCAAACACAAATCATTCTAATATTAACACATTATACCAGAGTAATGGAAATCTGAAACAATCTTTTATTTCTCTGAAAAGATTACAATACTCAAATTTTGGCAGAGTCTAGTCTTACCAAAAAAAGGATCCCCCCCCCAAAAAAAAGGATAAAAATCCTAAATATATATAAAATAGAAGCAATATCCAATATTGGAGTTGAAAAAAGAAGAGAATATTACTTGGATGTGAACTCTAGTCAATTTTTGAGTTCAAATTAATTACAATATTATTTAAGTATCTCCTTTCTTTATCTTGAAAGAAACCTTATTTTTGGAGTTGGAAAAGTGGTGGGCCAATCTTGATGTCAACTCAAGTCATAATTGATGAAAATATATGCCATTCCTCAATAATAAATTCATTTTAGAATATTAAACAAAGTCTTCAAGTCTTCAAAAAATTGCATGGCCTTTACTTTTGGCATAGAATTGGAGGTGGTGGGCCCATGTTGGCTTGTCAACCTTATTTGAATGAAAACCGTGCCATAAATTGGAGTATAAATCCATAGTGAAAGTGATTTTAAGTTTTTTAATGTCCTTATCTTGCATTAAAAGCATGGGAGATGCATGAAACTAATCAAACTAGTCAACCGAAGAGATGTGGACTCAAAGACTAGTCAACTTCCACTTGAACTCAACTTGTATGAAGTTTCACTTATAGATTGAGTTAAAAATGATATTTATAAATAAAAAACATATATTTCACGTGGTGAACTCCATTTTAAATCTAAGCTAAATATTTTAACTCCAAACTTCATTTATTTGATTGATAAGATGTCCTATTAAGCCAACTTCTGTCACTTAGAAACTTCTTGGAATATTCAAAACAACAAGAGATTGTTATTTATTTATAAAAACTCACACAAGGATTAGAAATAACCAAAATCTTGAATTTTGTGATTATCAAGCTTGTTTTCTTCTTGACCGTGTCTTGAGAGGCTTAGCTTTGTGTAAAAATAGTAAGAACATCCAATTTTCCAAAGGACTTAAATTTTTTATGGATAATTAATCAACTAATTATTATGATATAAACAAAATTTGGAGACAAAACTCCATCTATAGGTGCTATAAACCTTAAATTTCCTCAAAAAATTCCCCTTTTGCATGGAATCTATGCATACTTGAATGTATTTTTGTATATTTTAGGAGTTTATTTCATGGGTTATGGATTTTTTCCAGATGAAATTAATATTAAATTAGTTCAATGGTTCATTTAAACCTGGTTTTCCTTAAAAAAAACCTTTAAAAATGCAAAATTTCCTTAAACCATGCTAAAACTAGGCCCTTTTGGAAGATTGAAAGGACCAAGATTTGCCAAATAATGGATATTTTTAGAAATTTTATTTGAGAAAAATTATTTAAAACATGAAAAAAATTATTAAATTATTAAAAATATCCAAAAATGGAATCTTTAAAAAAATCATTTTTCTCTCTCCAACCTTACACTTCTCTTGAAAGCATGCCAATTTGTAGATTTGATAAATTGTTTTTTATTGCTCTATTAGACCATTAAATATATGAATAATATCTAAAGTATGAGATGGAGATATATATTAAGTCCCAAATATTTTGGAACAGCTTGAAATTTCATGAAACCCTTCCCAAGTGAGGAGAAATTGAGAAAAACATGTTGCCTTTCTAATTGTAATGCTGTAGAAATTAGCCTGTCTTAATCTTGATGATACATGAGCATGGAAAATCCAATTAAAAAAAAACTAATCCATGATAAATTAATCTTATTCTATTTTTTTACCTAAACATTAATATCTATACCCTTCTCCATCTGATCATATTATCATCAAACCTGCAAGCAGGTCACTATGTGTAAACTATGAGGAGCGCCTGTATGACATGTTTTTGGCTATTTTATGAATAAAAATTCCATGAAACTTATGATGAAGATTTTTCATGACCTTTTATTTCTTTTTCCTTACATTGACGTAAAAAATCTATACTAATTTGTACTTCTCTTCTTGAAAGTGAAGAAAATAGCTTATTTTTAGTTTTTTTAAAAAGAATTCAAGATTCCACCTCCAAGATAATGCATGATATGGATTTAAATTAATATATTTCATAATTATAAATTAAAATTAAACTTTTCCATGATTTGGAGGTAAATTTTGGCATGTGTGGGTTTAAAATAAGTCTTTTTTGGCTTAAAATGCATTAAATTACCTTTTTAAGCCATGAAACTTTATGATAAGGCTAAATTTATATTTTTGAATATAAATCAAAGAATTTGGAATAATTTAATGACATTTTGAGATAAATTTGACATTTTAAATACTAAAAATGACTTTTTAAATTGAAATATACCAGTTTGATTAGCTTGCAGAGGCTATTGATGATTTCTAAAAAATTTGAATTGTAGGGGTTGAAATTTGGCCTTGACAAGCCAAATTACTAATAATACCTTCACACCAAGTCATTAAAAATATTTTATTGATATGAGTTCAAATTTCCATGATGCATGAGAACTACATTGATTTTTTAGTTAGACACATCAGTGTGTAGTTTTAAGGTCTGCATAATGTCAACCATTATGAGAATAGATGTTGTGTAGAGTCATTAATTGAGTGCCTCAAAAACACATTATTTTTCAAGATTTTGATCAAAATTGTATTTTTAATGCATTATCTAGGTGAGGGCCCAAGATATGTGTGAGAAACCAAAGATGAACATGTGATATAAGTTAGCAAGTCCAAGAAAACTACTCAATTTTGTGAGATTGCATGGAGTAGGCTAATCTTCAATCACTTTGATCTTATTTGGATCTAATCTAATGATAGTGTAGTCAATGATGTATCTCAGGTATTGGATCTACACTATTCCAAATTACACTTCACTAAGTTTACTTATAACTTGTGTTGGCTCAAAGTGCCTAGGATGCACGAGATACACTTCATGTGCTCCTCCCAAGTATTACTAAAGATGAGAATGAGGATGTCATCCATGTAGACAATGATGAAGGAATTTAATAATGACCTATGTAGATCATTAATTAATCATATTAATGTGGTTGGTGCATTGGTGAGGCTGAAAGGCATGACTAACTATTCATACAATCCTTCATGTGTCTTGAAATCTATCTTCCAAATGTCTTCAAGATGAACTGAAACCTGAGGGTAAATAGAATTCAAGTCAATCTAGGTGAGTATTAGGCACCTAAAATTTGGTCCAAAAGGTCATCAATTTGTGTTATTAATTATTAGTTATTCACTATGATTTTTTGATCATGCGATAGTTTATTTAGAGTCACCATGACGCATCCTTCTAAGGTGATATGACTATTAGGCTTACACAAGGTGAAGAGCTTGGCTTGATCTTTCCTTGATCAAGTAGATATTATATTTGGCACTATATTTCATCATTATACCAAACTAATATGTGATATAGGGGCTATTTATAAGGGGGGTCCAAAGACCAAATCAATGTGGTATTTTACTACATGGTGTGATGAAAGGCCTTTAGGTTCTATAAATACTTTATTTTATTTCTTTAGTAACTTGTTAAGATGATATTACTATGATGACATGCAAATGATATGCATTATCAGGGCATGATTCTTCATTTTTGATTATGTAGGTGTGTTAGGGTGAACCATGAATAACAGAAACTTCTATATGTATATGATCTTGTAACACTATTTGGTAGAGACCAAGGTGACTTTGGTCAAGGGTGCTAACTCAAATAGTTTTTATAAGTGATCTTGTGTATAGATAATCCATGATTGTGGCTTAGCCGAATATTTAGCTTTGCATTCAAATAGATATGATCATCTCAAAAAGATGTTGTAAACCTCAAGAGATGTGATTTTATAGGTGATGTTGTCCTCCATCGACTTAACCTTGTACTAAAAAATTCATTATCACTAGACCCATATATCCTTGCCTTGTTGTAGCCACCCTATAGAATAAGGATTTAGGTGTGTATTTGATGTAAAATGAAGGCATTGTCAGTGGATTGCACAATGATGTTTTTATGGATTTTACTATCAATGATGATGTGGAGAGGTTGACCCTTCACCTAGAATTGAGTGTAGAAGAGGCATTTGTGTTCCTTAGAGATGTAGATCACAATAGATCTTGTGTTTGGACAAGATACATCTGCATCAATATTGTCCTTTTATGTAGGTCTTGATGTAGATTGTACAAGTAGAGACTATTGAGAGCAACATTAAGAGTTGTCACAGGTAGACAAATGATGGAGATTTCACCACTTACCATTGAAATTCTTACTTTTTTAAAAGTAAAAGGCACTAGAGCATTTGAGTGTTACTTTTTTTTTGATGTTACATGCTCTTATATGAAAATGGTTGTTACTTTTGTGTAGAGGGTTATGATGTGTAATTTTTAATGGTTGATCCTTGCACACTATATTGGATGAAGAGTTGGGATGTTGATTCATCTTTACCTTGGATTAAAGCTTGGTAGCATTGTGATATGTTTTTGACATTGTGTCAAAAGTTAAAAACTCCATATTCATGTGAAGATAAGGTGAAAGTTTTTTGGTGTAATTTATTACCATAGTTTATTTTCTCATTTTATCTTGCAGGCATGTAGATAAGTCATGGAAGATGTTGGTTTAGTCTTCATGGATTAATCCTTGCATTGGTGAAGTTTTTAGAACTTGATGTATTCATCTTTGAATTGTTAGATAGGTTAGTATTCATCCTTCATTGCATCAAAAAATGTTATTGAGGATTCTATTAGAGCACACTCTTGCATGTGTTATGAACTGAAGCTATCCCACTATTGAATGACTGGAATGGACATACTAAGTACTATGAAGGTGATATTATCATAATAATTAAAGGAATTGATAGATAATTATGATTTGAGTTATCTAATCTAGGCCTCTAATGTTTAGTATCAATTTTGTATTCAAATAGAGACATGTTGAGATTGACTTGTACTTTGAAGGGGGTTTGTTGTTGAAATCATCATGAAGTGTGTTATTGAGATGAAGAGGAGGATGTCTATTTGATATGTATCATTAACTCATAAAACTAACCAAAAAATATAGTGTGTTTTGTAGTGTGTTGTGCCTACAGAATGTCAATGATGAGCCTTCAAATCCCTAGGGCTACCTTAGGTTGATTCTGGGCATTAGCCATATTATTTTTGTTGTGGTGTTTTGATAGAGTCTCTGAAACATAATCAACTAATAAAACTTATCTATCTCATTATTCTCTTGTGGTTATAGGCATATAAAATGGAATAGAGCAGAGCTATAATACTAGTTGACCCATACCATAGGGCCCATGTTTGAGTTGTATAGGGAGACAAATGATCTATGTCTATACAAAGTGATTGCATAGTGTAATATTGAGACAAAAAAAATAAAACACATTCAATAGAGTGGAAGTGTTTACTTGTAGGGAATGCTACTTCTATTCATTAGCAAAGAATACAAAGTACATTGTCAACAATGTGCATATATTAAGTAGATGTGTAGATAAAGTTGATGATTTTATCACTATGTGTAGTGGCATATGTCTATATTCAACATGGATTAAACATAATTGAACTAGACACATATATTACATATTTATAACATAAAATACAAGAGCAATAATAAATATTTTTGTTGAATCGTCCTTTATGGCAAGTGTGGTAGATGAGCTTCCCTTGGTGGTAAAAATTAGAATGATTAAGGTTATAACCATTCCCAAAAAACCCTATTTATTGGAGGAATAAAGAAAAGGTGTGAGATTTTAATGTTGAAAAATAATTTTGTGCCAGTTTTCGATCCACATGATCAGAGTAGACTAATAGGTGGTTGAGCTAAGGGGGAACCTGAGGAGTGTGTATAAGTCTATAAAAAAGTGTGTGTGAGGTTCACACTTTGTGATCTCATGTAATTCTTGTGCAAAATTTTGTGATAAATTGAAATACTTAGGTGTAAGATTTTCAATAAACTCCTAGTAGTGGATTCCACATGAATGGGGGAGTGGTGAGAGCTCTAGGTAAAGGAACAAAAAAGGAGTGCATTCGACTACATAGAGGCTACACATGGATGAGAGAACTACATCATTCTTAGACCCTATTTATCATATTGTTTATCTAGGTAGTATCCATTAATATAGAGGTCTTTGGGGTTATCTCAACATTATGAGCCTACTAACCAATTTTACCAGTCACTCCAAGGGTGAAGAGCTAGGGTTTTATTGTTTGACAAATAATGAAATCATGTGCACATAATTTGAAGACATCATAAACAAGGTGAGAAAATAACAAAAATTATCCATTGGGATGAATTCATATCCAATCAATATTTCATATGTGACACATACAATAAAGTTAGACATATGCATTAATATAACTATGCAGATTTGATGCAAGCATAGAAGGACACAAAAAAAATATTTCCAAAAACTACAGACTATTCTAGGATCATCATTCAGTCCACTTATATAATGTTCTTTCTTAGACATACATGGACATATTAAACCTACTAAGTATCATTGTTTCTAATTTATTGCAATATCTTTCAATTATTTTCAATAAATATACTGTACTATTTTTAACAATCTCAACTATATAAATTTAGAATATTATTTATCCAAGTTTTATAGTAAGTGGTCTACTTATAATATTATCTTACTACCTTTGTGTAAAATCTAATCTAATCTAATCTTATCTTCTTAACCTAGATACCCCCATATCTAAAATTTAGGTTTTAACAACTCGAAGTTTAATGTCATAATAAATAGAATCATGTATAGTTGAATATCAAATATGTAACTCTTATGAGTATTAATTTTTTTGAAATATGATGACATATGAATGATAACATTATTTAAGTATCAGTACATGATATTATTTTAATAACCCTCTATTCAATTACTTAAAAACTATTATATATAACACCACACATATTCTCAAAGGTTTCTTAACTAATGCTAATCGAAACATGCATTCCAAGTTCAAAGAGTAGTAAGTGATTATAATGATACAACACAAGATAAATAAAAAGTTTATCAATTTTTAACAATTACTCATACATTCAAAATCAACTATATTTTTGCATAATATTTATTTTGGTATAACACTACTCTAACATTAGGATTACCCTTTATTTTGGATAATATTTTAATCCTATGTCTTAAGATATGTGTAGGTTTTGAATTTATGTGAATTTTTAATTCACATAAATATGAATTTTATGAATTGTCTTTCACCTCTTTTATCCCTTTTTATGTTTTTATGAGTTACTTCGACAACTAGCTCATCCCCACATATGTCACACACTTACCTTCATTAATTTGGGAATATGAACATTTGGTACACACTAAGGAGGTATTATAATGTCATGATGGGATTCTTTGTAATCCTCCATATTTCCTCTGGAACTCTTTGAAGGGTCATATCATTATTTATTATTCAATTGAAGCTCTCTCCTCTTATATATTATTATTTTTTATAATATTATATTGTAAGGAAAATTGTTGACAAGCCTTCTTAATATTCATATGGTTTTTTTTTATTAATTTAGTTTCCCACTTCAAAAATTGCATCTCATGTTTTGTGGCTTGCTCATTTGTAAGGTAATATTGATTATTGTTTATTCTCAATTTATCTATTTACAATGTTATATAATTCATATATTTTAATAAATACTTGATGGCATCCATGCTTAGTGTCTATATTAACATTGATTTGTGAGTTGTGTAGTATTTTTGCATGAAATATCAATTTTTTTGTTGCAAGGTATCCATCCCTTGAAATAGTTCTTCAAATACATCTCATTTTTTGCATATCATGTTTAAATTATTTTCCTTTGAACCCATAGTTATATGTTTATGTTAAGGATAATTCTAAATCTGAGTGGCTCTCTTCATCCAAGTGAGTTTTGTTTTCTTATTTGGTTAATATATCAACAATAAATTCATTTGTTTTAATTTTTGTATTATAGGTATGATAAAAAAAAATGAATATTATCATGGGTTTAATTATAGAGACAAGATACACACCTTGAAACAACACTTCATGCCTATGAAATGTTGATTCTATAATATCCTTGAAATCCTACAGATGTTAAAGGAGGCGTGAGGGTTCTAAGACTATTTTTGGAGAAGAGTGTTGAAAATCCATGCAGAATAGGTGGTTGATGGCACACATGACTGAATTTACTAGCAACATTAATGGAAACAAATCCCATAAATCATAATTCAACATGGCATACCATTATGTATTAATCATCCATACCTTCCAACATGTCCCTTCATTTTAATTATTAATGACACATCATAGGTTGATGGTACTCCTAAGTACACAAAATTTTAGGCCATCATAAATAATATATTTATTAATCTATTATTATTGGTCAAATTTTTAAAAATAATTGGACATTTTGGGCCTAACTCTTGGTCATATCTAAAAAAAAAATTATGTCTAGGGAAAAATCATCGTACAAATCCATACAAAACTAAAAATCATCCTAAATGACTTATTTTGACTAATAACTAGGAAAACTATGTATACCCAAAATGGTGAGTTATAACATGGATTTGTTTTTAAAAATTATGTGACACCAAAGTTAGGGGTTCCAAATATTGGTCACCTTTCACTAAGCTTATTTCTAAAAATTATTCTCTTTATAATGAGTGGTTTCAATCAAGACTTGAAAAAGTGATACAACACGTATTCCATATGTCACTTTTTATTTTTATTTTTTATTTTTGATTTATTTGGGGTCACTTGGTGATATTAAAGTCACACTACATGTATAGGTATTAATATTTTTTAATATTTAATCTCAACCACTAGGAGATTTCTTGTATGGACAATAGACTTCACCATTTACATGTACACTACCACATTCGTCACACACATGAATCAGAACCCATGAAATGGAAGGGATTTTATAACACATTATGGTATGGGATTCCACTCATAAGATTCAAAATGGCCATATACTCTCCTATTGTTTTCATCACTCATTTAAGATATCCCTCATGTAAGAACTTGAGAGGTGGGTCATACAAAAATATTTATACCCATAAACATTTGAAATTATTAATTTGTACATGAAACCTAGGTTCCATTAATAGATATCAAATTATGTATTTTAGTTCTTATAAAACTAAAAATTGATCTCACCAACCATTATTATATCCATACTTCTCATAAATTGGATAAAATAATTTGTTCATACCCATAAATTTGAGCTTAGAATCTACCTTTGGTGTTGTTTGATGAACCCAATACTAGGGACTAAATTCACTCACACTTATGAATTAGGGCATGAGAGACACTCTGATCTACAATCTCTTAAAATTAAATTTCTTTTGGTAAATATGTAATCTTTGCTTTGGCGTACTTGAATAAATTATTACATAAATTGATCTCATTTTGGCCATAAAAGTATGGTCTACATTAACTTTTTTACCCACTTCACAAGGATTTTCTAAGATAATTATATTAATTATATTAAAACACCTCTAGAAAAAATCTAAGATGGCATATACAAATCAGGTGGATATACACAATTTTATTTAATACAAGTAATAATGAATGTAGATAAATAGGGTGACTATAAACATTTATTTACTTCCTAATTTAATTGGTTTTCAATTTAAAAAGAGAATGTACAAAACTCACGATAATTATTTTTCAAACATTATTTTATCTAACATATCACTATAAATAAGATGGGCATATGGGTATAAAATCTAAAGTGTGCTTTGTTCAGACTTGTAATTTTCTCTCTGATGGCTAACAATTTAATGTTTTGATAGCATACATCATGTGCTTCCATACAAATCTCTTTTCCATGGGGGGCACTTTATAAGTTTTATATTTAAAATGAGAATAAAGAATGCACTTTTGATTTCACCTTTTCACCAAAATTATTAGCTTTTCTGATAACCTAAACTTTCCTTAGATGTGAAGTTTTTACATTCAATTACTATAAGGGAGACACACCATTGATGGAACACCCTAAAATGAGATCCATGTGGAAATTAAATAGGGCCACAACAAAATTTTAAATTTATCCCATAACTAATTTAATTTGTATTTAATATATATTTATACTATGTTTGTAAATGTTATATCTCAATCTATAGAGAAGTTTTTTTAATCTTATTAAGTGTTGCTAAGTCAATTTAACTAGAGGTTAAATATTTATAATACCTTGAGAACTTTAATTAAAATTTTAATAAGACTTAATAACTTATTTTGAAAAATAAAAGTGAGGAAAAAATGACAATAGACTGATGTATGTTGATTAGCTAGGGCAGCCGTGCCCTGGCTTGTTTATTGTTGTGAGTGTCGCTGCGAAGGAAGGGAAAGGGCATTGGCTGGTAGTAGGGGTGGGGTATTATAGCTTTGGCTACTTATTTTGTTAAAACCTTTTTTTATCCTATATTTTGTGCTATGAGCTGCACACAACCCCTGGTCAGTCCATCATGAAGGGGCCAGTGGTGCTGGCTGGAACGAACTCACAACTGAGAGAACAATAAGGCAGGCGCAGTCATGGCTAGGAGTATGCCTTCCAAGATTGGTGCTGGTTTTAGTTTTAGTGAAGTGGTGGGCATGAATTTTCTAGGATAGGATGTGTAGGGGTATGAGAATGCCCTCTTTTCTCATAATACAGATGCTAAGGATTTGAACCTGCCTGGAGGATCCAGGATCATGAAGGTTAACGAATGTCTTGAGAGATGCAAAGAATGACCAAAATTGGTAATTCCATTTGAAATGATTGTTGAGGATGTAGAATATTATTCTAATCATTCCTTATTTTGTAAGTTCTTAGGTTTAAAAGTCTCCTTTCAATTCTTGGAGAGCTGGGCTCGACGAGTATGGGAACTAGAGGGTGAAATGGAAGTCACGATGCTCGCAAAAAACTACTTCATGGTGACATTTATCTGCCTGGCTGACTGCAATAGGGTCTTTGAAGGGGGGCCTTATTTTTATAACTAGGTGGGATTATTTACAAAACCATGGCATGCAGGCTTTAACCCCTCTGAGGAGCTTCCTAATAGAGTGTCAGTGTGGGTGCGGTTGCCTAGATTCCCAATAGAATGTTATCGAGAGGACGTGCTTCATATGCTGGCATCAATTCTTGGAAGACCTATTGGATCTTCTACACAAACCTTGAGTAAGAAGGTGATGACCTTTGCTCATATTTGCATAGAAATTGATTTAAGTAAACCATCGCCAGATGCAGTAGAGATGAGTGAAGGTTCATATTCCTGGGTACAACAACTAGACTATGAGACCCTTCCATTCAGATGCCACCTTTGCCATGAATATGGCCATTTAGTGCAAAGATGTCCAAAAACCAAGCCATTAAAATAGAAAACTATGCCTCCCTCTAGTTCCATGCCTAGTACTAACAAAGGGAAGAAGCCTTTAGTAGGGGAGAATAAGGATTTCGAGGGCTTTGTTCAAGTAAAAGCCCGAACCCATAGCAGAAGATAGAAAACAACTTTAAGGGAATGACAAGATGAGGATACATTTAACAGGTTTGAGATCTTAGATGAGTTGGGGTAGCAAGCAATTAATTCAGATATGAACAATGCTGATCACCCTGAGTTGGATTCAAAATTGGTGATTGGCGCTGCCAAGCCTCCATGTGTTATGCAAGAAGAATTTGCTATGCCCATGCTCATAGATGGATAGACGGGAGCATAGGTGGCAGAGGAGACAAATGTGGGTATGGAACAGGGTGTAGAAGAAGTAGAGCTTGTAATATAGGCTATGGTAGTAGAAGCGAACAAAAGAGGGAAATCTACCCCTCATCTAGGCATCCTTCAGAAGGATGGGAAGAAAGGGGCTTCAGAGAAAAATGCTGAGATAGGGCGTAAAAAGGACCTGGAGAGGATTAAGATGATTGGGGAGAACTTGGTGGAGTCAAGAGTGGTTAAGACCCTGGACACCCATTTATTGACTCCTCCCAAATGATTGTTATCTCTTATAATGCAAGGGGCTTGAACAGCGGCCCTAGACAAAAAGCTGTTCAGGAATTAGTGCATAGGCATTCTCTAGATGTTCTCTTTTTACAAGAGACTAAAGTTTCTATTGATTATATGATGACTATGGTGCCTGAGATATGGAGGCAAAGCCATTGTCAGTGTGTTGGAACCCATGGATCCTTGGGGGTGTGACATGCTTATGGAACCTGCACAAGATCTAGCTTGTGTCTTGTATTTCATTCAAATCCTCCTTATCTATGGTTTCTTGGTGCATTGAATCAGGGGAATCTATTATTTTCTCTAATGTCTATGCTCCAACAAATTTTTGAGGCAAGCTCGAGGTATGGAACAATATTCATGAGGTGCGTAGTTTGTCTCCTTATTTGCCTTGGATTATTATTGGAGACTTTAATGCCATTCTAGATTTATCAAAGAAATGGGGAGGTAATATGAAAACAAATCCCTCTTCCATTTTGCTTAGAGACAATATCTTGGCCCTTAATCTTGTTGACATTAATCCCAGTAATGGCTAATTCACGTGGAACAATAGAATATTGGGGGACAACAGTATTGCCGAGCACCTTGACTGTTTCATGGTGTCATGTTTTTGGGTGGGGAGGTCATGGTCTTCCAGCTCTGAGATACTTGATTGGCGGGGCTCAGATCATTGGCCCATTAAGCTCACTATTTCCTTAGCTAGGACACCTCAAAGACTACCTTTTAAATTCTAGCTCATGTGGCTTAGTGATCCAGACCTGTATGGTTGTGTTGCTAATTGGTGGAGAAGAGGTAGACTGGGATTTGGAACTACTATGTATAATTTTGCCAAGCTCTTACAATTTGTCAAATATTAGCTCAAGCACTAGAACAGATAATGTTTTAGAAACATTCACCAGGAGAAAAATGTGGTGCAAACATATTTGAATGAAGTGACCTAGATGATTAGGGAAGAGGGGGCATCTGAACTTCTATTAAGAGAGGAGGCTAAAGCTCTTAAAGTGGTGGAGGAATGGGAGTTGAGGGAGGAAATCTTTTGGAAGGAGAAAGCGCAGAATGTTTGGCTTCAAGAGGGGGATAGGAATACTGCATTCTTCTTCAACTCAATGAAAGCCAGGAAACATGGTAATACTAGTTCCTCATTGGTGATGGATAGGGGGGAAACCATTCATTCTACCCAGGGTATTTGTAATGAGGCAGAATTATTCTTTGCTTCTTTATTTTTGGAGGAAGTGTAGGGGGACTTGGTGGTTGAGACCCAAGTTCTTTCATGTATTCCCTCTTTGGTCTCTATGGAGATGAATGAGCATCTTATGAGTGCCATTTCTATGGAGGAGGTAGAGAGGACATTTTTCTAGATGCAAAAAGGTAAAGTGCCTGGGCTGGATGGATTTCTGATTGAATTTTTCTAGGAGTTTTAGGACATTATAAAAGCCGATCTCTTGGCTACTATTCATGAATCACATATGAATAAGCAGATGCTCAGGGCTTTGAATTCAAATTTCTTGGCTCTTATCCCTAAGGGGGAGGGAGCTGATCAGCTAAGTTAATTTCATCCCATTTCCCTTTGTAATGTGATTTATAAAATTATCTCCAAGCTGATTGCGAAAAGATTGAAAAGTTGGCTAACTTTGTTTATTTCTAAAGAGCAAAGTGGATTCATGGAAGGGTAACAAATCTTGGATGGCATTGTGGTGGCTAATGAGGTGATCCATTTGATGGCCAAGTCAAGAGAAAAGACCATGTTCATTAAGCTAGATATGAGTAAAGCTTATGACAGAGTCCATTGGTCCTTCCTTAAAAAGGTTTTGAGTGCTTTTGGATTTAGTGAGGATTGGATTTGCTAGGTCATGAGCTGTGTGAATTTGACCTACTTATCAATTCTAATTAATAAGAATCATTCTAATTTATTTAGATCTTCTTATGGCCTTTGAAAAGGTGATCCCCTCTCCCCTTATCTATTTCTTCTTCTGGTAGAAGGGTTGGGATGGCTGATTAAAAGGAATGTGGAAGGGGAACATATTCAAGGCTGGCAGTGGGGTGGAGGTCTCTCGGCACTCTCTCACCTATAGTTTGTGGATGATGCAGCTTTGATGGGCATGGAAATGGTGAGAGAGACATCTAATATGCATAAAGATTTGGATGTTTATCTTGAGGTGTCAGGATAGCTAATTAATGAGGGTAAGTCTTCAATTTATTTTTTCAACACCCCCTTCCAATTCAACAAAGAATTGCTAATTTATTCAGGTTCCAAATTGGAAGTCTTCCTCTGCTTTATCTTGGCATTCCCATCTCAATTGGGAGACAATCTAGGGAGATGTGGTAGGGCCTTCTAGACAAGTTTCATGCTAAGGTTAATCATTAGACTCATTATTGGTTATCCTTTGCTGGTAGGGTTCAGTAGCTTCAATCGGTTGTGCAGGCACTCCCTATATACAGGTGTATGGTTCAGGTAGCACCAGTGTGTTTTTTGAGAGAGCTTGACTCCTTAACAAGGCAATTTCTTTGGGCTAGTAATTTAGCAGTGAATAAATGGAGTCTCATTAAATGGGAGACAGTTTTCAGTCCAAAAAGGTTGGGAGGTCCTAGATTAAGATAGTCACTACTCTCTGGTATGGCTTTGGCTGCGCAACTATATTAGAGATGGTGTGTTGAACTAGACTAGTTGTGGGCTATAATCTTATCCCACAAGTATTTGGCAGGGGTTCCTTAGAGTGATACTCCTCGACATAGTTTGATAGGGAAGGGGTCAGCGATCTAGTCTATGCTCAAGAAAGGGGCTACACTCATTAAGCGTGGTTTGTTCTAGATATGCAAAGATGGGATGGAAGCACAGTTTTGGTAGGACTCTTGGGATGGTTTTTCACCCCTAGTAGATCAATATCCTTAGTTAAATATATTAGCACAAAGATTTGGTGAAGCTGGCTAGTTGAAGGTGGGTGATTTCAAGGAGTTTTGCCGTCAGGGGCAAGTGATGACAGTGAGGGGGAAATCACCAGAGGAATGGCCGATTATAGGATTGGAAGTAGAGTGCACTGAACTCCAATCCATTCTTACTAGTTGCAATTGTAGTGACCTTTTGGAAAGGGATGTTTTGGCGTGGGCCCCCAATCTAAAGGGTTCTTACATGGTGTCTTTAGGGTACCAGGCATTGATCTCTCAGCAACTAGATGGTGGGAGGGAAGTTCCTTGGTGGAAAAAAGTATGGAATAGTTTCTCTTGGCTGAAGTGTAACTATTTCACCTAGACCTTGGCCTGGAATAAATGCTTAACATGGGATAATATCTGAAAGAGGGGATTTGCTAGCCCTTCGAGGTGTGCCTTATGCCATAGTGAGGAGGAGGATTCTCAACACAACTATGGCATTTTTGGTGGGCAGCATGGAAATGTCAATGCATCCATGCATCCTCCTTGGCTAATTTTTGGGTGAGATTAGGTAGACCACCCTCACTGGCTTCTTTTTTGCAAGAGGTATGGTACGTTGGTCCTATTTTCCTTTTATGGCAAGTCTGGCTTGAAAGAAATAATAGGATTTTTTGAGAAAATTTAGGAATTCAACAGGTTTGGATTAGAATATTGGGCATGGTCCAAGAAACTATTAGCGTTAAGAGTGTGATTACCCTACCACTGGCTAAGAGTGATGCTGAGATTGCAGAGAGGTTGGGCATTCAAGGAGTTTCTCCAATCTCAACGTGTGTCAGGGGAGGTAGACAGGTGAAATAGAGAGTCCAAAGGACGGGGAAATGGATGCCACCTCCTGCTAGTTTTTTGAAACTTAATATAGATGGGTCATCCTGTGGGAATCTTGGCTTGACTGGGATTGGCAGGCTCGATAGGGATTCTACTGGTTTGGTGGTTTTGATTTTTGTGAGTAATAAAGGAGTGCAGACAGTCAATCGAATGGAAGGCTATGTGATTTTACATGCTTTAAGGAGAGCTTATGATTTAGGGTGGAGGAAAGTGATCTATGAGGTTGATTCTCAAGTTCTGGTTAATTTGCTTCTTGAGAAGAAGACCTCTAATGTGTGCTGGCAGCTGTCATTGATTATTTAGTAGATTCTTTAGGTCAGTTCTTGTATGGATTCTATGATCTTTACCCATATTCCTAGGGAATTAAATAGGGTGGCTGATTACCTGGCTAGATGGGGATTAGAAGAATTTGAAGGCCAGAAGTTTTATGGGTGGGAGCAGATGCCCTATGCACTTTGCTAGAATTTGGAAAGGATTATTGTGGAGGATGAGATTGGTATTGGAGCATAATTTTATTGACCTTGTGGTTTTTAGCATTTTTGTTGATTCCTGAGGCATTGGCCTCAGGCTATTCTGTACTTTGGTATTCTTGGTTTTAATAAAGTTTTTACCCCTCTTTTTTTCAAAAAAATAACTTATTTTGAAAAATCAAAAAATAAAATCAAAAAATTAGATTTTCTATTAATACTTCTTTTTATTTGTGTTTTTAAATTCTTTTATTTGGTAAATTAAGGGTTTTTATTCTGGCCCTCACCCTTGACGTAAAAATTAAAGTGTTTGAAGAAAATAAATAAGTCAATAAAAATATTAAAGGAGAGAATATATTTTGAAGAACAAGGTAGCTATGCACATGGATTATCTACACTATTATATAAGTCCCTTTGAGGCAAGACGTTTTTAAATATTTTTTAATTTTTAAACCATTATAAAATATGAAAAGTTTAAAAAAAATCATCAAATGTAAGAATATGAGAATGACAAAGGCCCTAAATTATTCCCAATATACTAAGTTTTAATCGATAAAAGTTCATAGATATTGAAGACCAATCCTTATTGATTGCTACAAAATTCACAATTGGTCCTTGCATTTTGGGGGAATAAGAAGGCATGGTGACCAAATTAATTTTTGGATTTTTATATTTGGAAAAAAATTGTTATGATAAAAAATATGAGGTCATTTTCAAGGCCATTAGATTATAATTAAATTATACTATAAATGAAAAATAAATTATTGACTAAATTCATAGGAGAGATTGTGACAATTTCTATAATGTCTAATTTTTTGGCATATTTTAGGCATATTTAATTATCCATTCCTTTACAATCATGATGCATTAAGGGTGTTTTCATTTCCCTAACTTGGAGGGGCAGGTAGTGGATGTTGATTCTTGAAATATAAATGATGGTGTGTATGTGTGTTGGAGTAGGGAGGGGGGTTTAGAGTGGGGTATTGAAATTATATTCTTATTGTGAAAATTAGGAGAAAGATTTCAAAACCTATATTTAAATTGGATTTCTCAATGGTGTACTCTCTATTCTAAGATAAAAACCCTAGTTTGTAGATATACTGATTCATAAAAAATTAGGCAGATTTATTTTTTGGTGGAGGATGACCTTTAGTTTTGAATCCCATCATTTAGTGTTTCTAGTTGGAGAAAGCTAGTTTCTTCATCCAACTCAAATAAAAGCAGTGCGTGATTGAAAACCATTTACATGAATTTTTGTTCTTCCATATGACGAAAAAAATAGGGTAGGGAGATATTGTTTTACCAACATATGAATATAATGTTGAAGAAAAAAAACTAAAAAGAGGCAAGTTTGATAGGAAATATTTGAACATAGAAATGGAATAATTGAAGCTTATAATGTTGGTTGTGACACTATGCCATACAATATGCCACAAAAAACTTTCTTCCATACCATAAACACTAGAACATTGAATAATTAAAGCTTCAGTTACTAGGTCTTCCAATATCTCATCCACCATTAAAGGTCATGTACCATTCACCATTATAAAATACAATGTAGAGATAAGTGGAGAAGTGGATAAAGGTGGATGCGAGAAGTAAATGCAAGGTAAAAAATTGATAGAATATGTATTTTAAAAGATATGTGTGTAGAGAAGGGATAAAATTATGAGGTTCTACCATTTGGGTTAGGGCGGAGAGGTCATCATGACCAATTAGTATTATAAATATCCAATACCAATAAATGATGCAATGGGGACAAAGGGAGCGTAATAAAATTATGAGGTGATGAATATAGGGAATACAGGGTGTATTTTCATTAAATGAGGTAACTAAAGAGACATGAATGATATCAATCATGCTAGATTCAATGAAATGGATATTATGTCAATATTAATTCTAATCCATTTAAGTCTTAAGATAGAAAGTTTTATATAATGGAAAAAAATCCAAAGTTCACTCCCACATTATCCAATGGATTAGCCATTTGATTGACCTCATGGTAGGAATAAGAAATGGATAATTGAGGAAATAATTACAATATATTTAGGGACAACCAAAGGAGGGAGTGAATTTTATAGTTAATATAATTTATTTTAACAATGGGTTAAAACATTATATTGTGTCCCACTGGGTAGGTAAAAAAACAAATTGAAAAATAGTTAAAAGTATATATCCTAAAAAATACTTAATATATTTTTTTAAAATAATGATGCACCATGTCTTTGTGTGTATAATATATAAAACATTTTTTATAAATATTATCCAAAAACACAAGTATTATTGGAGGATGATTGGAAAAATATGTGAATTATTTATGCAAAAACATACCTAAGAGCATTAATAACAAATTATGAATATATCTCAACTTACATATTAATAATACCGTAGGATTTTACTAGTTTAAATCCTATACTCATAATGCTTTGGAATTCAAGTTCATTAATTGTGGCTTGAGATAATAATGAATAATAAACTATAATAAAAAAATATTATATTAGACCAAATAATGAAACCAAGACTCTTTGCCTTGGATTTCCTTTCAAAGCACCATTAAAATTTAATCCACACACACACACACACACACACACAAGTATTTTTGCATTTTCTAATTTTACCCCTTGAATAAGGAATATTTATAATTTTCATTATATATATATATATATATATATAATTTTGTTTCCCTTTCCCTTATGAATAAATATTTTATAAATTCCTATTCTATATATTTTTTTATAATATGTTAATATGTATAATGTTGATTACATTTAATGTATTTAGTATTAAACTAGTATTTAGAATATATCAAATCATATTATTTGGTTACATAATTTAATTTAATTTTAATTAGATTATGTAATGTATCATTGGAGTTTCTCCTCATAAATTATATCTTTATAGTCTTATATTTTCTTTACCTGTGTTTATCCTTGTGTAAAATTGATTGATGGGTTTACACTAAATAGAGACATCAATACCTAATTATAATCAATAAAGTTAAAAAATATGCAAAATTTAGAAAAAAAAATCCTAATTAATCAATTAATTCCAAATCTATAATTAAAGAAATTCCATAGGGTTTTAGATTAACTCATTTAGTTCAAGAATTGATAACACTTATTAGGTTATGAGAATTAAAACATGTTCTCAAAGTTGATAGGAAGTCAATGCGAAAATTTCATGAAAACTATGGAAACATCTAAAGAACATTTTATATGACCTTGTGATTATGTATAAATCATTTTTTTGTTCCTGATTTATGTTATTTTTATCAGGTTTAATATTTAGAAAAAAGGTAAATTAATTGAAATAGGGAGGTAAACCATATACAATGTAAAGTAACACTTATCAATCTACCCTAGTGGCTAAAAAATAGTAAACCTATAAAATTAAAATACATAATTAATAATTAAACTTTAAAATATGAAACTGATGATGGAATGATTGCACATTGATGTTTTCTTATTATGAATTTAGACTGTGTAGGTCTGTAACTATCTGTGTGTTAAATTTGGGTGTTTGATTATTTAGGGATGATATCAACACTTGTAATGTTAATGTATTAGAAAATATAATTTTGTCTCCTATTTTGACCACCATTGTCCTCCTACACTGATTGTGTCCTACAATGATTTATGGAGATTTAATGTTTTCAACCTTATACACCACTAGAACTCTAACTAAATTTACCTATGCTTTATCCAATTGGTGGAAAAAATGATTGATTTTATATTTTGATGTCTTTGACCTATTTTAACATAATATGTAAGATAAAAATATAAGGGAAATAATAATTAGGTTAGGTGGTCACCAAGGTGGGGTTTCACTATGTATCCTACATGCAAGAATAAAAACCCTCATAATTCATGTGTAGTGTGAATGATGGATTGAGATAAGAAGATATAATTTTTCTTCCTAAGTGTGAGATTAAACTACATGCACATTCACCCATGTCAATTTTGTCACAACATGTGTTGCAAGTCTCTGTGTAATGATGAATAAAAGTATAGTGTTCCTAGACTTAAAAATATAATATAAACTTGTATGGAACATCAATAATGGTTCTTTATAATGATAGATGAATATTTATACCAAAAATATATATATTTTAGTGATGCTCAAATATGATTTATAAATTTTGATAAAATAAAGGGGAAAAAACAAACAAGTGTATTAAAACATTAAAATGTCATTATCATTGGAAGAAGGTCCCATAAAAATAAGGAGGACAAGATTAAGGAATGATCAATGGATTATGATTCATGTCCTAGAGTAAGAAATGAACACTGATGAAAAAGGAGAAAAACTGATCATGAACACAAAATAAATGGAAAACAATTATAATAAAAAAGAACAAGGACTATATTATTGCATAATAAGATGAAAGGAAACAAAATTCTAATAAGTCATTAATTCATGGTGATGACCCATATGCACAAAATAGTTCTAGTAACATTTTAATAGAAATGTTTATACCAAAATTATGTCTACATCCTTTCCTTTGATGTGTATATGTGAGTAATGCATGTGTGATTCTATGTAAAATGATACATAATTGAATTTCATAGCCTGACATATGAAATGGATAGAAGTAATAATATTTTACATCATGTGTCCATCCACACATTTTTTTTATTTTAAAAAATTAGGATACCTTTCAATAATGACCAATCTAAATAAGTAATCAAGGCAATATATGATCCTTGCACTAAATAAAAAATATAGATACAAAATTAAAATCTGAAAATTAAAAGAGCATATGAACGAATACGCCTACTTTGTATACAATTTTTTTTTCATAAAGTGAAAAATTATTCATTTATTCTAATTAATTAGATCACAATTATTTATGACAAGTATTGGACATATCCATGTCTTATTTGGTAATTTGGGAACCCTGGTCCTAATTATTCATTAGGGACTTAGATAACTATTTATTACCATAGATATATGTTTGATCTTCACCATTAAATTAATATTAAAAAATTCTCATGTCTAACCTTCATTTAAAATCACTCCAAAAATTTGTTCACCCCAAACTTTTACTATGAAATTTGTCTCAAAATATATACATGCCTAACTTTCACTTTAAAGTAATTAGGATTTTTTTTTGGTATCCCCATTTTGAAGTGAGTCATTGAATAAATTATGTAATTACTCATCTAAAAATAAGAATGATTTAAAGTACCATGTGTAAAATTATTGTATATAGCCGACACCATTTTTAATTTTTACATAAAACACATGTAACTATAATATATTATTACATTAAAAATCCCTAATGTAGGTTATAGTAGAAAACTAGTATGCCCATGTAGATACTAAAATATAATATCTATAGTAACTCAATCTTGTACACTTGGAAAATACTATCATGGTTGTACCTTTCAATTCTAAACCTTCTTACTACTAAAAGACTTGCATTCACTATCTCTTTATGTCTAATTTCTTACCTCTTAGTCCAACCATTATTATTATAATGAACAAGGCCTTATATACTATGAAAAAATCTTTAAACCTAATTATTATCCTTCACTACCATTTTTAGACATGTACCCTTTTTTTTATCTCTTTGGACACTTTGTCCCATGAAGTCACATGCATCAATGCAATTGTCCATTTTCCTAAAAGTGTATAGTACCAAAAATTCATCCAATTTTCAAAATAAATGTATCTAAAAGGTCGGTCTAGGTGCTTTAATACAAGATATTTCTAAAAGGGATTGGTATATATATAAAATCAACCCTCATTCATTCATCACCTAGAAATCAAATACAATTCATAAGGAAATATACCAAGAAGCATTAAATCAAGAATTCAAGTGAAAAAATATACCCTATTTATCCCTATTTACATATTAGTCATTGGAGAAATATTTATACAATTTTAAAGCATTCAAGATCAACCCACGACCCATATTTTCTAGGTTACAAGATAAGTCATTTCATGTCTTTACTTATCATAGATTGCACCCTATTCACACACAAGCCAACATATAGGGGAGAACTACATTACTCAGAGGACCTTGTTATAGTATTGTCTATGTAGATAATGTCTACTGATAAAGGGGTCTTTGGGGTCCTCTCGATAATGTGAGCTGACTAACTAAGTTTTCCCATAGTCACTCAAAGGGTGAAGAGCCATAGTTTTATGATTTTAAAAATAATGACATCATATGCACACAATATGAATACATTAGAAGAAAGTTGATAAAAAAATAGGACATAGTTGGTTACATCAAAACCCAGTCAATATTCTATAGTTCATTCCACTTCCAGGTCTAATGCAAGCATCCAATGTCACATAAAAGATATTTATATAAATTGAAAACTATTCCAAAATCAGCATCCATTCCAATTTTATCATGTTCATCCTCAGACCTGCATGCAAATAGTAAACCAATTAAGTATCATTGATTCCAATTTATTGAAATATCTTTCAATAGTCGTACTTTAGTATTTTTCCCAATCTCACTTGTTTAAATTCATAATATTATTTATTTGAGTTTTTTATTAATTTTCATGCTTATTATATTATTTCACTACCCTTGTGTAAAATCTAATCTAATCTTCTTAACCTTAGATGCCCCTATTTTCCAATTTAGGTTAAACATTTAGTGATCCCAACCTTTGGTCTCAAAACCCTTGATTGACCTAGAATTTTCTATTTTCTAATTTATGATTACATTAAAATTTATGTTTCAATTTATGTAATTTTCATATATAAGTAAATAAAATTATTAATTTCAAAATTAATTTTGAAGTGGAATATAAGGAAGCCCTAGTCAATCATATCAATAACCAAGAACTTAATGGGTGTCTTTTTGTATGTTACAAGACATGAAATTATTAAACATGCCAAGGTTAAGTCATCCTCACCTAGTGATGGTGAATCTTTAGGTGGCACCACAAATAATTCTATAAAAATAACCCTCCTCTTGATCACATCATCACTTCATTCATCTAATGGGGCAAGAAATATTTTTTACACCATTGTTCCTCAAGGACCAAAATATTATTGCTACATCCTCCATGGGAAACATTGGTACTTAAAACTAGTTTTAATGTCTATATCAACTTAAACCATGAGTAAGCCTCCTTTGGTGTCTTCTAAAACTTCCAATCATTACAATTAAAATGTGTAAGATCTTATCCAAACTATAAAACTTATGTAAGATAAGGTTACTAATATTTGTTAGAGTTTTGCAAGATCTCTGAATAACAAGCATACAGTAATATTGAATTCTTGTAGAGGAAGAATGAGAGCTCAAAAAATAATAAAATTCCATAAACAAAATGTTTTAATTAACCAACTTAGAAGAAGAAGAAAGTACATATAGGGTGAAATTAGGTCACCAAAAAGGTAAAACCCTAATTCACAATTAGAACCCACTTAAAGGTAAATTACCCCTAATGACTTAATTAACTAACCTATGTAATTTTAAAAGATGTGTAGGTAAAAAAAATAGGTGGTAAAATGCCTACACTAACACCCCCCTAAAGTGTAGCTTAGGTGGGTAGAAGAATTAGGTCTAGATAATGAGACTTGATGAGGTACCCAAGCACAATGCAACTCCCATAAACCAGGGTAAAGGAGAAAACCCATAGGAACAAAACTTCTTACCAAAAGAGAGAAAAGAAGAGAAGAGAGATAAAAATCCCTAATAAGGTCTATATTGACTATAGCCACCCAGTGTCCCATAGAGGAATTATCAGAAGTGACTATGAATCAGAAGTAGATGAAGTGAAGAGTGGTTTATCCTAAAATAGTGAGTTTGTCCACCAAGTGCCTGATGAATCTTCAACCAAGGCATAATTACTATGAAAGGAATGATTCTCATATTGCAAGTTAGATGGGCCAACTGCTATATGCTAAGATGGTTCACTAAAAGCAAAGGTGAAAAAGGTTTATAGAATCCTATATAGCTATGGAATAGATTGCTCAATGTCTGATGTATCCTAGATCACTAGACCATTTCTATATAATTTTAGAAGTAGAACAGAGGTAAATGGATCAGGAACTAACTCTTGAATATCTATAAGGTGATAAGGAGATGGTGGAGGTGTGTCCACTTCATTATTGTAGTCATCTATAGAAGAAGAGTTATATATATCAAAAAAAGCTCAAGCTGAGAAGTGTCAATAGGTACAGGTGAGTCTAAAGAGGAATCTAAAGAATTTGAAGGATAGTCAGAAGTAAAGTGTGAGAAGCTATATATTTGAGTCTGATGACTGACCATTCCCATAGCCAAAATAGTAGCACTATGTAACTCCTTGATGTACACTAAATTGGGAGTGAATTCAATTCACATGCCTAGACCAAGGTGAGTGATTTTGTAGACTGAAAAGAGATTAGTTAAGAGGGAGGGAACACTTAGAACATTATTGAATGTTCTACCACTCACTTCAATAGACCCTTTCCCAAGAACCTTTTTAGAAATGTTTTCACCTAGTTGTATAGAGGACATGTCACATGGTTCCAAGGAATTGAACTCAATTTGTGAAGAGGCCATGTGATGTGAAGCACCAAAGTCAATGACCCATGTAGGAGAAGTTGGAGGCATAAATAAAATGAAGGATTTTCCCTTTTTTCCCCTTGTTTTGATATTTTGCCTTTTCTTTGGCAAAGTCAGTTGCCTTAGTGGATTCATGGGTTGATGAAGATGGTTTGATAGAATTTGGAACACCTATGTTGTTCTAAATAAGAAGGCTAGTAAGGTGGCAAATTTATTTATTCAAACATTTACTCTCATCATGCTTACCTAAGAAATGCCCACATTTGATCCAATTTTTCTTAGGCTTATGACTAGAAGAAGAGGTCACATTTTTTGTTTTGGAGGTGAAAAGATATTCACCCTTCTCATCATTTTTTTGTTTTACTTTCTCTCTCTATTGTTAGAAGTCTTATCTTTATTAGAAAGTAGTGCATGAGATTCAGATGAATTTATTGTGCCCATATGTATCAACTTATCTTGCTCCTGAATCAAGTTAGTAACAAAGGTATCTAAAGAAGGCATCTTCTATGCGATGTCAAGAGCACTCTTAGTGGCATGAAAAGTAGACACAAATGTAGAATATTCAAGACCCAATTTAGAGAGTATTGATAGAATAAGTTGTTTATCTTTATTTTCAATTCCATATGCTTTCAAATGCAATCTCAAAATTCTAAAATTGGTTAAGAAGTTCTAAAGAGTGTTAAAGTCATCTAGGCTCAATATAATGAGCTCATTTTCCAACTTATGTCCTCTCATCACATCCTATACCCCAAAGAGCTTGGTGTGTTGGGCCCACACCTCAGTAGGTTTTTTAGTAGATTATATGTGAAAGAGTAGATTTAAGTAGATGGAAAGACATAGTAGTCCACAAACTTTGTCACAATGGTTAAACTAATTGATTTTTACTCCATCATCAATAGGTTTAGTCTCATTGCCCATTATAATTTGATGGTAACCCTTAGATTGAAAGATGATTTCCATTATAGGTTTCCATTCATAATAATTAAATGGTGTAAGTGGACTAATAAAGAGTGAATCCATAGTACAAAAGTAAAGAAGGATGCAAAAAAGGAAAGAATACATAACACAACATAGTACCTCATTATAACTTATCAATAGTAACCCCCTTGAATGCTTTAAATACAATAATGCTCATATAGATGTTGAATTCAACCAAAAATGCATCTTGAGCAGTAGGTGCATAAGTACAAGGAACTAGAGGGATGTCAGATTCAACTCATAATGCATCCAAGAGAGTACAATAGGGATGATGTGAGATTTAATCCATTACACCATGAATAAATTAGTTGTTACAAAAGGAAAAAAAAATACCAATAATGTGTAGAGATTAAAAAACTATGCACTTTCAAAAAAAACATCACCCAAAATGGAGCTAAGGATTGAAAGTTATGGCACTTACAAGTTACTACTTCTACACATTCCTGAGCCCTTTATAAAAATGGATTTTTTTCTATACTTCTAAAAATGTCAAAAACTTCAATCTATTTATTCACTACCTTTCACCTAAAAATTTACACCCTCTTGAACATCATGCAGGGTTCTAGAGCTTGCTTACTTGGACTTGTGGGGAAGACTTACTCGTTCAGGCTCTTAAACAACTACTACTCAAGGTTTCAAGCAACTTCAACTTGGGAAATCAGAGAAGTAATTCTCCTTTAAAACACTAAAAATGTCTAGCATTTGATCTTTTGAGTAACTGATACTTCAAGATTTCAAATAACTACAACTTTGGAACTTATAGGATTAAGTCTCCTTCAAAACATTGAACAAGTCTAGCAGTCAAGCTTTCAAGAAATTACTACTTCAGGCTTCAAATAACTAAAACTCAGGAACTCGAAGAAGTAAGACTCCTTCAAAAACCTAGATCTCCAAGCAAGTTGTCAAGTTTTATAAGTTTGATTACTAATTACCAATTACTTCCAAGTTGTCAAGGTTATGAAATATGATTGCTTAAGTCACTGGATTTGTAGGTTTTGCAAGCTCTTCTACTCATCTGTACAAACATCTATTAGTAATAATAAAACTTGGTTTTTGGAAAATCCATGAACTTTCTCAAAAATCTAAGATAAACCCATTTGAGATCTTTGAAACCCCACAAGGAATAAGCAACTAAATTTTTGATATGAGATCATTTGAGATGAGTTTCAAGGTAGAAAAAATCATGCCTCTAGGGTTAAAAAAATGGCCATGAAAGAATAAAACCAACTATGGAAAATGTAGGAGGATCATGCCAAAGGAGAAAAATGCATGAGGCTATCAGGAAAGCTCTGGTACCATTTTAGAGTTTGCTAAGATCTCTAAATAGCAAGCATGCAGTAATGTCAAATTCTTGTAGAGATAGAATGAGAGATCTAAAAACAAGAAAATTCCATAAAGGAATTGTTTGCATTAACCAAATTAGAATAATAATAAAGTACATATAGGGTGAAATTAGGTCACCAAAAAGGTAAAAACCTAATTCACAATTATAACCCACTTAAAGGTAAATAACCCCTAATGACTTAATTAACTAACCTAAGTAAGTTGAAAAGATGTGTAGGTAAAACCACTAGGTGGAAAAATGACTACACTAACAATATTGAGTTAAATTATATCAAGTCAAATTATGCTATTGATTCACAAGAGGTGTTACATACCCTAATAAACTTAATATATATTTTTACCCCTTGCAAACTAGTTTTGTTTTACCTTAGTTCACATTTTATGATGGTAAGGGTGATCCTTAAAAAAATCTTTGATCAATCTCTCAAGCATGCTTTGATTATCCTAATCCATTGATAAAATTTTAACTAAATTATTTTTAAATAGCCTTATATATTCTACTCAAAGTTGGTTATATGATTTACCAATCTATTTGACAAAATAATTGACACCTATAATGGATCAATTTTTGGCACACTTCTCTATCAAAATTACTGAAAAGCTATCATATGCCCAAATGGTAAAGATAAAAAAAGGAAATAATGAACCTATAAATGAATATGTTTAGAGGTTCAAGACATTATTGGCCAAAATGACAAACCAAATGGTAGATAAATAGCTTTAAGGCACCTTCAAGAAAAGCTTGCTTGCTCCATTTCATGAGTCCATTTTTTTCAAAAAGTTCAAATATTTTGATGTCTTATGCCATATTTTTAGAGATCATGAAATGAAACTTATTTTAGTGAACATCATTTGGTATGTAGCAAATATATAAACTACATCCAATACCAAGATTGATATCAAACCAAGAAACAAGGTAAGTCCTATTGATCTTAAAAAAGAAACAACTACAAATGTTAATGCAATGTCATAATAGCCTAATCAACTTATCTTATCCAGTATAACAAGGAGAAAATTTACACAATTACCTAAGTCTCCAAATTTTCTACTTAATAAGCTTGTAGATTCTCATAATATATCTCTTCCTCTTACCATAATGGTTGATATGAATATACCTCTACCTCATGGATATGATACCAATGATTATTATGACTATCACTAAGTCTCTAGGTATTATACTAAAAAAATTTATACATTGAAGCATAAGATCCAATACCTTATTGATAACTATAAACTTACATTTGATTATCCTTCAAAAAATTCATGGTCACAATTTGATGACCATCTGAACCAAAATATCCTAGTGATCCATTACAATATCATTCTCATAAGAATATGAAATTGAAAATGGAATATAATGCAATTCCTCCACCAAATTATGAGCACCCAATAAATGTAATTATTGGTACTTATACATGACATTTACCTATTATATTTTTGAGACTTTCCATTACTTTCGATGATAGTGAGATTGTGGATGATGAATTAGATCTTCATTCATTATTTATTTGAGCATACTCTAATCACTAACCTATTCACAATGATATTATTGATAATGGTGTTAGATATAATTTTTTCACCATAAAATTAATTGCATATCTATGATATGTGCATGATTATTTATACATTTTGACCAATATTGTCAGAGCATTCGATGGGACCTCACAACACATTATTAGTGATAATGAATTACCTTTACGGGTTGGCCTAATAGATGTGGTTACTACATTCTTATTTATTCTACATATAAGATTATTTGATATGTTATTGGGATGATTTTGGATACATAAATTCCATGTATTGCCTTACACATTGGATGGTTGTAATAAATACATTCATAGCAATAGTGTAGTCAGAGTTGTAAGAATTCCATATGAACATCCACTTGAATAAGAGAATTTTATTTCAATATATATAATTATCAAACCTACTAAGGTTAATATTAAACTAAAGGGTAAACAACATGAAATTCCCTTTATTAGGTGACACATACTTGAGAGATGATTGTATTATAGATACATGATGTATTTGACATAATCTTAATCTAATACTACATAGCATACTCACTTATTTAAATAAAATAATATATTCCTATTATTTATACTTCCAATAAACTATAATGAATAAAATTACGGGTTCCATGAACCCATACTCCTATTATGTCTTTGATACCACAAAGTCCTTTAATACATATGTAAATCATCACAGAGCCTATAGTGCCAGATATTACACCTACAAATGTTCCTTGATAGTACCAAAAGTTTTTTAAACCATATTTAGATATCAAAGATACCTATGAGAATCCCTTTGATTGGAACATAGGTTATATTTTTTTTATTTCCAAATATTCCAAAAATTTTAAAAATTCAAACATTCCAAAAATATAAAAACATTCAAATAATTCAAAAATACCAAAAATATGTTCAAGATGTTCCTAGTTGTACTATTTGGTATACCTATTTTGTTTTATGTATGTTATTAAATATAATATCATTCATTTCATTAATACACATGTTTCACATATAATTTGAGTGTGATAAATCCATACCTAGATACATGATATATGAACATATAGATGTTGGGCCTTCCCTCTACTCACATCGTAAGTATACTTGGGGCATCTACTTTTTTAATCATGATACACCCAGGTTATACTATTCTATGATCATTTTACATTATCATGTTTAATATTGTATACTTACACATGCATATATCCATGCTTATAACTTTTATAGTGTACTTGATATGATATGTACATAACTTTTTTGTAAACACATATTTATAAGAACTAGTATGTTATGTTCTTGTTAGTTCCCTATATTTAATGCTTTCATTTATACACTTCCTTGAGTGTGTTCCTTGATTACTATTATCTTGCATTGTATTTAATATTTTATCATTTGAATATTCTCCATTGATTGTGGCCCCCATGAATATGTTTTACTATTTGAATATTTGATTACGTCATTATTTTTTGTAATGAAATTTGAAAATGTCATTATATGATTTGTGGACATTTGAATAACGTATGTCCCTTTGATTGTGAAACATTTTAACATACACCTTGTATTAGGTCTCCTAGGACCATTTGATTTTGAGTTTTCTTATGTGTGTTCTTGATTGATTGATGATATTTTAATGTTACTCTCTATAGGTTACCATTATTGATATCACATGTTTTAGGACTTGTGATCACATACTATGTGATTCATTGCCATATCTACATAGACATGTTATTCCTATATGTTACATGATCCATACACAACTTATATATTTATAATATCCTTTTGAGTTAAGGTAACTACAAGATTATATTTTCCCTCACCTTAAAATGGGGACATATTAATGGGGGCATATAGGCATGACTTCCACATTTTCATGGTTTTAGATTATAGTGGGGGCATGTCATAGAAACATGTTCTCCAAATTTGCACCTCAGATTCTACAAATTTAGTGGGGTAATGTCATGGAAACATGTCCTCCACACTTGTACCAATTTCAATTTTAACTGATTTCATTGATATATGATTCAGAGACATATTTATGGAAATATTATATACACTGGTATTAATATTATACCAAGATTTTAGATTGAGACATATATGATGTGCATATGCCATGAAAAAGGGTAATTAAATTTTGAAAAATGAAATAATTTTCCATATTCAAATAATATTATGGACTATTATCATATGGAGGATGGACTATTATTGACTATTATCGATTCAATCTATGTAAGTAGTTGGTTCAACTTTAGAAGGTTGAGTTGATTAAATTGCTCAATCTTATCAAAATTATAAGTTAGATTTGATTAAATCATATAAATTCATTAGAATTATAGGTTGGATTTATTTTATTCATCCACCCTCACTAAATGTATAGTGTGAGTTGATTAAATCACTCACACTTACCATATTATGCACATACTTGGGTTGCATGATTTAAATGAAAAAATCTCAATGGCTATGTTGCACCTTCTCTTTATACCAAGAATGGGGGAACCTCATTCTCTAATTTATATATACATATGAACTTGAAGGTTAAAATTATCCTAATCTAAATTTAAATTATTCATAGTGAGGTATACTTTTAAATCAAAATTCAAAAAGGAAAGATGGTTGAATTGCAACACATGTGTACTCCTAACCTTGATCTCCTTACCTTCAAGAATATAAAATTATTTGAATTTCAGATTTCATAAATTGATTTTATACTATAACGTGCTCTTATTTATAGGCCATTCACCATCAAATCACTCAATGTGGTCTCACACAATGACAAGGTCTATTGTAAACACCCAAGTAGACATTTTTTCCATTTAAAATAATAATTTCATTGCTATATTCAAGGGGAAGGGGGTATTTAGATACTAAAATATAATTTATATTGCACTTTAGTGTTGTACACTTGTAAAATATCTATCATGGTTATACCTTTCATTTCAAAACCTTCCCACTATTTAAAGACTCGCATTCACTTTCTCTTTGTGCCTAATTGATTATATCTTAGTTTGACCATTGTTATTATGATTACCCATGACTTCTATAATGTAAAAAAAGATATAAACATTATTATTATCCTTCAATTCTATTTTTTGATTTGTACATAATTTCCATCTCTTCATACGCTTGTGTCCTAGGTGGACACATGCATCCACATAACTGCCCATTTTTCAACAAAGTGTCTAATGCCCAAAAGTCATCTAATTTACAAAATCATCATATCTAAATTGTCATCATAATTTATTTAATGTGAGATATTTATAAAATGGATTAGTATATATACAAGATCAACCCTCAGTCATTCCTCACAATGAAATCACATACAACTCATAAGGTAATATATCGATAATAATTAAATCAAGCATTCAAGTGAGAAAATATACCCTATGTATCCCTATTTCCATATCAATCCCAGGATAAGTATTTATACATGTATGAAACATTCAAATAATAAATAATGATCCATATTTTTAAAGTTACAAGATAAACCATTGCATGCCTTTGACTATCACACATTGCACCCTTGTGAGACATAATGTAGAACTATGTCATTCTAAGGCCCTCTTCATAGTACTAGTTTTATTAATAACACCCTTTCATAAATAGATCTTTGGGGTTAACTCGACATTATGAGCCCACTAACCCATTTTTTCCATAGTCACTCTAACGGTGGATAGCTAGGGATTTATAATTTGATAAAGAGTGAAAGCATGTGTGCACAATTTGAATACAACATAATAAATGTGAAAAAAAAACCCAAAAGGGTCCATTTTGTTTCATCAAAATATAATAAATATTCCATACAATACACATGAGATATAATTAGAAACTTACATCAACACAACTATCCAGATCTAATGCAAGCATCTAAGGCCACAAAAAATATATTTATAGAAGCTAGCGATTATTATAGGATCATGATTTTGTCAAATTATAGGTTGTTCCTACTCATACATATATGCACATAGTAAACTAGCTAAGTATCATTATTTCTAATTTATTACAATATCTTTCAATAGCTGTAATTTACTATTTTTAGCAATCCAAGCCATTTAAATTTAGAATATTATTTATCTAAGATTTATATTAATTATATTTCTTATTAGATTAGATAAGCACCCTTGTTAAAAAGCTAATCTAATATTCTTAACCCTTAATACCCCTATCTAAAATTTAGGTTTAAAGAACCTGAAGTGTAATGTCACAATAGATAGAATCATGTATAGCTAAATATCAAATATGTAGCTCTAAAAAGTATTAATGTTTTATGACATAGGAATAATAACATTATCTAACGCTCAAAGTATGATATGCTTGTAAAAACATAAAATATTATATATAACATCACACACTATCTTAAAAATTTATTAACTAATACCTATCCAAACATTCATTCTAAGTTTAAAGAGTAGTAAGTGATTATAATGATATAATACAAGATAAATAAAAAGTTTGTTTTTTTGAAAACTACTCATTTATTCAAAATCAACTATATTTTTATAGTAATTATTCTGGTATAACACTAATCTACTATTACAATTACCCTTTATTTGGGACAATCTTTTTATCCTATGTTATAAGTGTGTATATATTTTGTATTTATGTGAATTTTAATTCACATAAATATGAATTTTATGAGATGCCTCTCATTAATATTTTGTCCTTTTATATGTTTTTTGGAGTTAATTCCACAATTAACTCCTCTCCACATATGTCACACACTTCCCTTTACCTTTTGGGGAATATGAACATTTGACACATTGTAACGAAGTATTTTAAAGTCATGATGGGATTATTTACAATTCCCCATCCTCTATCTTGATCTATTAAAGAGTGCCTTTCTCCTCTCTTCTTCACTTGAATCTCTCTCCTCTTCTGTATTTTATTTATTTATATGATTTTATAGTGAGTAAAATTATTGACAAGCCTTTTTATTATTAATCATTGGTTTTTTGTAATTAGTTTAATTTCCCACTTCAAAATTTGCATCTCGTATTTTATGGCTTGTTCATGTGTAAGGTCATACTGAATAATGTTTATGCTTTATTTATTTATTTTTGATGTTAAATAATGACAATCTTGGAATCAAATCTTCATGGTAACCATGTTTAGTATATATTTTAAAATTTATTCGTGACTTGTGCAGGTTTTTTTACATGAAATCTTTTTTTTTTGTTGCAAGGGATTCATCCCTTACAATAGTTTTAGTTTTTTTCCATCTAAACTATAGTTTAAAGTTTATTTTAGGGATATTTTTCAATCATTATTTTATTTTTATGAGTGGTTCTCATTATTTGAGAGAGTTTTGTTTTCTCATTTGGTTAATAGATCAACAAAAAATTCATTTATTTTACTTTTTATGGCAAACATTCATGATATCTCTATTTTTTGCATGGTTATTATTTACCTTTATTTCAAAAATTTAAATCTCATTCTACTCTCATTTTATATTAAGTATGATTTCATTTATTTGCACATTCAAATTTAAAACTTTTGTGAGGGATCTTATTTTGAATACTCCTCTAGATTTTTGTATCTTGTTTATTTCAAACTTTTTTACTATTGTTTTCCTTATGGATTGTATTCACATTGTTTTACAAGTTTATTTCTCATATGTAGCACAACAAGTCTATGGTATTTTGATTTTTTCAATTTTAATTTTTTTAGTTATTCCTAAGATTGATATTTCACCATTTTTTAGTCTACTTATCTTATAAATTATAGGTTCAGTGCCTGTTTTTGTCTTAGCCTGCATTATATTCTTGATGGTTGTGTTAAACTCTCCTTGTAGGTCACATTTTTCCTTTTTGTATGTTATTGTTATTTTGGATATGTATTTTATTATTATAGCTTTACATTATGTTATTTTTTCCTTTTTGTTTGTTATTGCTATTATGGCTATGTATTCTATTATAATATGTAAGAGAAAAATATAAGGGAAACAATAATTGGGTTAGGTGGTCACCAAGGTGGGGTTTCACTATGTATCCTACATGTAAGAATAAAAACCCTCATAGTTCATGTGTAGTTTGAATGATGGATTGAGATAACAAGATATAATTTTTCTTCCTAAGTGTGAGATTCAGCTACATGCACATTCACCTAAGTCAATTTTGTCACAACATGTGCTGCAAGTTTCCATGTAATGATGAATAAAAGTATAGTGTTCCTAGACTTAAAAATATAATAAAAACTTGTATAGAACATCAATAATATTTATTTCTTGTGATAGATGAATATTTTTAGAAAACAATATATATCTTTTAGTGATGCTCAAATATGATTTACATTTTTTGATAAAATAAAAGGGAAAAAATAAACAAATGTATTAAAACATTAAAAGGACATTACCATTGGAAGAAGGTCCCAAAAAAATAAAGAGGACAAGATTGGTGGTTCTATCAATCCTTCCTAAGGAATGATCAATGGATTAGCATTCACATCCTATAGTAAGAAATGAACACTATTGAAAAAGGAGAAAAAATGATCATAAACATAAAATATATAGAAAAAAATTATAATAAAAAGGAACAAGGACTATATTATTACATAATTAAGAAGATAAAAGGAAACAAAATGCCATTAAGTCCTTAATTCATGGTGATGACCCATATGCACAAAATAAGTCTAGTAACATTTTAATAAAAATGTTTATACTAAAATTGTGTCTACATCCTCTCCTTTGATGTGTATGTGTGAGTAGTGCATGTGTGATTCTATGTAAAATGGTATATAATTGAAGTGCATAATATAACATATGAAATGGATAGAAGTAATAATATTTTTCATCATGTTTCCATCCACACCTTTTTTTGATTTTAAAAAATTAGGATACCTTTCAACAATGACCAATCCAAACAAGTAATCAAAGTCATATATGATACTTGCACTAAATTAAAAATATAGATACAAAATTAAAAGAGCATATCAATGAATACACCTACTTTGTATACAATTTTTTTTTTCATAAAGTGAAAAAATATTCATTGATTCTAGTTATTTAGATCACAATTATTTATGACAAGTATTGAACATAGCCACATCTTATTTAGGAATTTGGGAAACCTAGTCCTAATTATTCATCAGGGAATTAGATAATTATTTATTACCATAGATATATGTTTGAATTTCACCATGAAATCAATATAAAAAATTCTCATGCCTAACCTTCATTTAAAGGCACTCTAAAAATTTTCTCATCCCAAACTTTCTTAATGAAATTTGTCTAAAAATATACGCATGCCTAACTTTCACTTTGAAGTAATTATGATTTTTTTTATATCCCCATTTTGAGGTGAGTAATTGAATAAATTATGTAATAATTCATCTAAAAATAATAAGAATTCAAAGCATCATATGTAAAATTATTATATATAGCAGACACCATTTTTAATTTTTGCATAAAACACATGTAATTATCATATATTATTACATTAAAAAATCCTTAATGTAGGTTATATTAAAAAACTAGTATGCCCATGTTGCTACCAAAATAAAATATCTATAGTACCTTAGTCTTGTACACTTGGAAAATACTATCATGGTTGTACCTTTGAATTCTAAACCTTCTTACTACTGAAAGGCTTGCATTCGCTATCTATTTATGCCTAATTTCTTACCTCTTAGTCCAACCATTATTATTATTATGAACCATGCCTTATTTACTAGGCAAAAAGATCTAAACCTAATTATTATCCTTCACTGCCAGTTTTAGACATGCACCCTTTTTTATCTCTTTGGACACTTGTGTCCCAAGTAGTCACATGTCTCAGTGCAATTGCCCATTTTTCTCAAAAGTGTATAGTACCAAAAATTTATCCAATTTTCAAAATAAATGTATCTAAACATTTAGTCTAGGTGATTTAATACAATATATTTCTAAAATGTATTGGTATATATAAAATACACCCTCATTCATTCATCACCTATAAATCAATTAAAATTCATAAATAAATATACCAAAAAGCATTAAATAGAGAATTCAAGTGAAAAAATATACCCTATTTATCCCTATTTACATTCAGTCATTGGAGAAATATTTACACAAGTTTGAAGCATTTAAAGATCAACCCATGGTCCATATTTTCCAAGTTACAAGCTAGGTCATTGTATATATTTACTTAGCATAGATTATACCCTATTCACACACAATCCAACACATAGGGTAAAAATACATTAGTCAGAGGAACTTGTTAGAGTATTGAGTATGTAGGTAATGCCTACTGACAAAGGGGTCTTTAAGGTCATATTGACACTATGAGTCGACTAACTAACTTTTCCCACATTAACTCAAAGGGTGAAGAGCCATATTTTTATGATTTGAAAAATAATGACATCATATGCATAAAATATGAAGACATCAAAAGAAAGGTGATAAAAAATAAAAGGATATAGTTGGTCACATAAAAATCTAGTCACTATTCTATACTTCATTCCACTTCTAAGTCCAATGCAAGCATCTAATGTCACATAAATATATTTATAGAAATGATAACTATTTAAAAATCATCATTCATTCCAATTCTATCATGTTCATCCTCAGACCTACATGCAAATAGTAAACCAATTAAGTATCATTGATTCCAATTTATTGAAATATATTTCAATAGTCATACTTTACTATTTTTACCTATCTCACTTGTTTAAATTCATAATATTATGTTTCAAGTTTTTTATTAATTTTCATGCTTATTATATTATTTCACTACCCTTGTGTAAAATATAATCTAATCTTCTTAAACCTGGATACCCCTATTTTCCAATTTAGGGTTAAACATTTAGTGATCCCAACCTTTGGTCTCAAAACCCTTGATTGACCTAGAATTTTCTATTTTATAATTTATGATTACTGTAAAATTTATGTTTCAATTTATGGAATTTTCAATATAAGTAAATAAAATTGTTAATTTCAAAAATAATTTTGAAGTGGAATATAAGGAATCACTAGTCAATCATCTCAATAACCAATAACTTAATGGATGTATTTTTTTATGTTATAAGACATGAAATTATTAAACATGCCAAGGTTAAGTCATCCTCACCTAGTGATGGTGAATATTTAGGTGGTACCACAACTGAATCTATAAAAATAACCATCCTTTTGATTACATCATCAATTCATTCATCTAATGAGGCAAGAAATATTTTTTTCCAACATTGTTCCTCAAGGACCAAAATATTATTACCACATCCTCCATGGGAATCATTGGTACTTAAAACCAATTACTACTTTCAATGTCTGTATCATCTTAAACCATGAGTAAGCCTCCTTTGGTGTCTTTTCAAACTTCCAATCATTGCAATCAAAATGTGCAAGATCTTGTCCAAACTATAAAACTTACGTAAGATAAGGTTACTAATATTTAGTTAAATTATATCAAGTCACCTTATTTTATTGATTCACAAGAGGTGTTACATACCCTAATAAACCTAATATATATTTTCACCCCTTTAAAAATGTTTTTATTGCACCTTAATTCACATTTTATGATGGTAAGGGTGATCCTAAAAAATATCTCTGATCAATCTATGTGGCATGTCTTGGTTATTCTAATCCATTGATAAAATTTTAACTAAATTATTTCTAGGGAGCCCTATAGACTCTACTCAAATGTGGTTTTATGATTTATCAATTTATTTGACAAAATAATTGACACCTATAATGGATCACTTTTTGGCACACTTATCCATGAAAATTACTGAAAGGCTATTCTATGCCCAAATGGTAAAGATCAAAAAAGGAACCAATGAACCTATAAATGAATATGTTTAGAGGTTCAAGACATTATTGGCCAAAATGACAAGCCAAATGGTAATAAATAGCTTCAAAGCACCTTCAAGAAAAGCTTCCTTGCCTCATTACATGAGTCTATTTTTTTCAAAAAGTTCAAATATTTTGATGGCTTATGCCATATTTTTTGAGATCATGAAAAGAAACTTATTTCATTCCATAATATTATGTAGAAAACATATTGAATACATCCAATACAAATTTTGATGTCAAACCAGAAAACAAGGTAAATCATAGTGATCTTAAAAAGGAAACAACTACAAATGTTAATGCAATGTTATAGTAACCTAATCAACTTATCTTATTCAATATAGCAAGGATAAAATTTACAAAATTACCTAAGTCTCCAAATTTGATACTTAAGAAAATTGTAGATTGTCATAATATATCTCTCCCTCCTACCATAAAGGTTGATATGAATATACCTCTACCTCATGGATATGATACCAATTCTTATTATGACTATCACTAGGTCCCTAGGTATTATACTAACAAAATTTATACCTTGAAGCATAAGATCCAAGACCTTATTGATAAATATAAACTTACATTTGATGATCCTTCAAAAGATTCATGTTCATAACCTAATGACCATCTGAACCAAAATATGTCTAGTGATCCATTACAAGATCATTCTCAAAAGAATATGAAAGTGAAAATGGAATATAATTCAAATCCCCCTCCACCACATTATGGGCACCCAATAGATGAGATTATTGGTACGTATACATGACATATATCTCTTATAGTTTTGATATTTTCCATTAATTTTGATGATAGTGAGATTATGGATGATGAATCAGATCTTCATTCATTACTTATTTGAGAATACCTTGATCACCAATTGATATTATTGATAATGGTGTTGGATATAATGTTTTCACAATGAAATTACTTGAATGTTTGGGATATGCACATCATTATTTATACACTTTGACAAAAATGGTTAGAGCATTTGATGGGACCTCACAACACATAATTAGTGAGAATGACTTACCTTTATAGGTTGGCCTAACATATGTGGTCACTACCTTCTTAGTTATACTATACATAAGATTATTTGATATGTTATTGGGATGATATTATATTCATAAAATCCATGCATTACCTTACACATTAGATGGTTGTAATGAATACATTCATAGAAATAGGGTAGTTAGAGTTCTTAGAATTCCATATGAACATCCACTTGAATTAGAGAATTTTATTCCAATATACATAATTATCAAACCTACTAAGTTTAATCCTCTGATAAAGGTTAATAAACATGAAATTCCCTTTCTTAGGTGATCTATACTTGAGATATGATTGCATTATAGATACATGATGGATTCCACATAATCTTAATCTAATACTACATAACATACTCACTTATCTAAATAAAACAATATGTTCCTCTTATTTATATTTCCAATAAACTATAATGAACAAAATTATGGGTTCCATGAACCCATAATCCTTCTATTATGTCTTTGAGACCACAAAGTCCTTTGATACATATGTAAATCATCACATAGCCTATAGTGTTAGATATTACACCTATACATGTTCCTTGATAGTACCACAAGTTTTTATACCATATTTAGATCTCAAAGATACCTATGAGCATCCCTTGGATGGTATAATAGGTTAGCCTTTTTTATTTCTAAATATTCCAAAAATATAAAAGCATTCAAATAATTCAAAAATACCAAAAATATGTTCAGGATGTTCCTTGTTGTACTATTTGTTATACTTATTTTGTTATATATATATATATATGTTAATAAATAGAATATCATTCCTTTCATTAAATACACATGTTTCATGTATAATTTGAGTGTGATAAATCAATACCTAGATACATGATATATGAACATAGATATGTTGGGCCTTCCCTCTACTCACATCATAAGTATATTTGGGGCATATGTTTTCTTAATCATGATATACCTAGGTTATATTATTCTATGATCATTTTCCATTATCATGTTTGATATTGTATACTTACACATGCTATAACCATGCTTATACCTTTCATAGTGTACTTGATTGTTATGTACATAAGATTTTTGTAAACACATATTTTTAGGAACTAATATGTTATGTTCTTATTAGTTCCCTATATTTATTTCTTTCATTTATGTAATTCCTTGAGTGTCTTCCTTGCTTATTATTGTCTTGAATTTTATTTATCATTTTATCATTTGAATATGCTCCATTGATTGTGGCCCCCATGAATGTGTTTTACTATTTGAATATTTGATTATGTCATTATTTATTGTAAGGAAATTTGAATATGTCATTGTATGATTTGTGGACATTTGACTAAGTCATGTCCCTTTGATTGTGATAATTTTAACATGCACATTATATGAGGTCTCCTAGGATCTTTTGATTTTGAGTATTCTTATGTGTATGCTTGATTGATTTATGATATTTTAATGTTACTATCTATAGGTTGTCATTATATATATCATGAATTTTAGGACTTGTGATCACATACTATGTGATTTAATGCCATATCTGCATAGACATATTATTCCTATATATTACATGATCCATACACAACTTATATATTTATAATATCCTTTTGAGGTAAGTTAGCTACAAGATTATATTTTCCCTCACCTCAAAATGGGGTCATATTAGTGGGGGAATGTAGGTATGACTTCCACATTTTCATAGTTCTAAATTACAATGGGGGCATGTTATAAAAACATGTTCTCCACATTTGCACCAGTTCTCAAATTCTCCAAATTTAGTGGGGTCATGTCATGGAAACATGTCCTTCACACTTGTACCAATTTAAAATTCAATCTATTTCATAGTTATATGATTTAGAGACATATTTGTTGAAATATTCTATACATTGGTATTGTTATTATACCAATATTTTAGCTTGAGACATATATGATGTGCATATGCCATGAAAAGTGGCAACTAAAATTTGTAGAATGAAATAATTTTCCATATTTAAATACTATTATGGACTGGTATCATACAAAGGATGGACTATTATGGACTATTATTGATCCAATCTATTGAAGTAGTTGGTTCAACTTTAGAAGTTTAAGTTGATTAAATTTCTCAATCTTATCAAATTTATAAGTTAGATTTGATTAAATCATATAAATTCACCAGACTTATAGGTTGGGTTTATTCTATTCATCCACCCTCACTAAATATATAGTGTGAGTTTATTAAATCACCCACACTCACTAGGTTATGCACATACTTTAATTGCATGATTTAAATGAAACAAGTTCAATGGTTGTGTTGCAACTTCTCTTTATACCAAGATTGGGGGCATGTCATCCTCTAATTTCTATATACATATGAACTTGAAGGTTAAAATTATCCTAATAGAAATTTAAATGATTCATAGTACGACATCCTTTTAAATCAAAATTCAAAAGAAAATATGGTTGGATTGACACACATGTATACTCCTAACCTTGATCTCTTTACCTTCAAGAATATAAAATTATTTAAAATTCAGATTTCATACATTGATTGTATACTATAACATGCTCTTAGTTACAAGCCAATCACCATCAAATCACTCATTTTGGTCTCACACAATGAAAAGGTTTATTGTAAACACCCAAGTGCACATTTTTACCATTTAAACTAATAATTTCATTACTATATTAAAGGGACAATTGCGGGGGGGGGGGGAGGAATTTAGATACTAAAATCTAATTTATATTGTACTTCAGTGTTGTACACTTGTAAAATATCTATCATGGTTATACCTTTCAGTTCAAGACCTTTCCACTATTGAAAGACTCACATTCACTATCTCTTTGTGCCTAATTGATTATATCCTAATTTTCCCATTGTTATTATGATGACCCATGACTTCTATAATGTAAAAAATGATCTAAACATTATTATTATCCATTGCTTCTAGTTTTTGACTTGTACATAATTTCCAATTCTCCAAACACTTATGTCCTAGGTGGACACATGGATTGACATAACTACCCATTTTTCAACAAAGTGTCCAATGCCCAAAAGTCATCTAATTTATAAAATCATCATATCTAAATGGTCATCCTAAGTTATTTAATGTGAGATATTTATAAAAGGGATTAGTATATATATAATATCAACCCTCATTCATTCCTCACAATGAAATCACATAAAACTCACAAGGAAATATATCAGTAATAATTAAATCAAGCATTCAAATGAGAAAATATACCCTATGTATCCCTATTTCAATATCAATCATAGGAGAAGTATTTATACATGTATGAAACATTCAAAGAGTAACTAGTGATCCACATTTGTAAAGTTACAAGATAAACCATTGCATGTCTTTACTTATCACACATTGCACCTTTGTGACACATAATGTAGAACTACATCATTATAAGGCCCTGTTCACAATATTAGTTATCTTATCAACACCCTGTGTTAAAGGTATCTTTGGGATTAGTGTGACACTATGAGCTACTAACCAATTTTTCTCATTGTCACTTTGATGGTGAATAGCTATGGCTTTATCATTTGATAAAGAATGAAAACATGTGTGCACAATTTGAATATAACATAAGAAATGTGAAAAAAAACCCAAAAGGTTCCATTTGGTTTCATCAAAATCCAATAAATATTCCATACAAGACACATGCAATATAATTAGAAACCTACATCAACACAACTATCTAGATCTGATGCAGGTATCTAAGGCCATAAAAAATATATTTATAGAAACTGGTGATTATTCGAGGATCATGATTTTGTCAAATTACAGGTTGTTCCTGCTCATACCTACATGCATATAATAAACCAACTAAGTATCATTATTTACAATTTATTACAATATCTTTCAATAGACTAATTTACTATTTTTAACAATTAGAGCTGTTTAAATTTAGAATATTATTTATCTAAGTTTTATATTAATTATATTTCTTATTATATTAGTTAATAACCCTTGTGAAAAATCTAATCTAATATTCATAACCTTGAGTACCCCCATATCTAAAATTTAGGTTCAAACAACCTGAAGTGTAATGTCATAATAGATACAATCATGTATAGTTTAATATCAAATATTGTAACTCTAAGAAGCATTAATGTTTTATGGCATAGGAATGATAACATTATCTAAGGCTCAAAACTTGATATTATTGTAAAAACATAAAAGATTATATATAACACCACACACTTTTCTAAAAACTTATTATCTAATACCTATCCAAACATTCATTCTAAGTTTAAAGAGTAGTAAGTGATTATAATGATACAATACAAGATAAAGACAAAGTTTATTTATTTTTAAAACTAATCATACATTCAAAATTAACTATATTTTTATAGTAAGTATTCTAGTATAACACTAATCTATTGTTACAATTACCCTTTATTTGGGATAATTTTTTTATCCTATGTTATAAGCGTGTATATATTTTGTATATATGTGAATTTTTAATTCACATAAATATGAATTTTATGAGGTGTCTCTCATTAATATTTTGTCCTTTTGTATGTTTTTGGAATTAAATCCACAAGTAATTCCTTTTCACATATGGCATACACTTCCCTTTACCTTTTGGGTAATATGAACATCTGACACACTGTAAGGAAGTATTGTAAAGTCATGATGGGATATTTTGTAATTCCCCATCCTTCATCTTGATATATTTAAAGATCCCCTTTCTCCTCTCTTCTTCACTTGAATCTATCTCCTCTTTTGTATTTTGTTATTTATATGATTTTATTGCAAGAAAAATTATTGACAAGCCTTTTTAATATTAATCATTGGTTTTAACTAATTATTTTAATTACCAACTTCAAAATTTGCATATTGCATTTTATGGCTTGCTCATGTGTAAGGTTGAACTAAATCGATTTTATGCTTAATTTATTTATTTTTGATGTTATATAATGAGAATCTTGGAATAAAATATTCATGGTATGCATGTTTAGTGTATATTTTAAAATTGGTTCATGACTTGTGTAGGGTTTTTACATGAAATCTAATTTTTTTTGTTGCAAGGGATTCATATCTTGCAATAGTTTTTCAAATCTGTCTCTTTTTTAGAAAAACTTGTTTTAGTTTTTTTCCATCTAAAACATAGTTTAAAGTTTCTCTTAAGGATATTTTTCAGTCATTATTTTACTTTTATTAGTGGTTCTCATCATCTAAGAGAGCTGTGTTTATTGATTTGGTTAATAGATCAACAAAAAATTCATTTATTTTACTTTTTGTGGCAAACATTCATGATATCTCTATTTATTTCATGGTTATTATTTACCTTTATTCAGAACTTTAAATATCATTCTACTCTCATTTTATCTTAGGTATGCTTTCATTTATTTGCACGTTCAAATTTAATTTTTTTTTTAAGGGATCTTATTTTGAATATTCTTTTAATTTTTTGTATCTTTTTTATTTCAAACCTTTTTATTGTTATTTTCCTTCTAGATTGTATTCACATTTTTCAGCAAGTTTGTTTCTCATATATAACACAATAAGTCTCTGCTATTTTTATTTTTAAATTTTTTAGTTATTCTTAGGATTGATATTTAACCATATTTTAGTCTACTTATCTTTTAAATTATATTTTCAATGCCTCTTATTATGTTATCCTGCATTATATTCTTGATGGTTGTGTTAAATTTTCCTTACAAGTCACATTTTTTCCTTTCTATATGTTATGGCTATTTTGGTTATGTATTCTATTACTATAGTTGTAGATTCCATTATTTTTTCCTTTTTGTATGTTATTTTTATTATGGCTATGTATTCTATTATAATATAAAAGAGAAAAATATAAGGGAAACAATAATTGGGTTAGGTGGTCACCAAGGTGGGGTTTCACTATGTATCCTACATGCAAGAATAAAAACCCTCATAGTTCATGTGTAGTGTGAATGATGGATTGAGATAAGAATATATAATTATTCTTCCTACGTGTGAGATTAGACTACATTCACATTCACCCAAGTCAATTTTGTCATAACATGTGTTGCAAGTCTCTGTGTAATGATGAATAAAAGTATAGTGTTCCTAGACTCAAAAATATAATATAAACTTGTATAGAACATCAATAATAGTTCTTTCTGATGATAGATGAATATTATAGAAAAAATGTATATATTTTAGTGATGCTCAAATATGATTTAAAATTTTTGATAAAATAAAAAGGAAAAAATAAAAAAGTGTATTAAAACATTAAAATGGCATTACCATTGGAAGAAGGTCCCACAAAAATAAAGAGTATAAGATTGGTGGTTCCATTGATCCTTCTTAAGGAATGATCAATGGATTAGGATTCACATCCTATAGTAAGAAATGACACTGATGAAAAAGGATTAAATAAATGATCATGAACACAAAATATATAGAAAAGAATAATAATAAAAAATAACGAGGACTATATTATTGCATAAGTAAGAAGATAAAAGGAAACAAAATGACAATAAGTCCTTAATTCATGGTGATGACCCATATGTACAAAATAATTCTGGTAACATTTTAATAAAAATGTTTATACCAAAATTGTGTCTACATCCTCTCCTTTGATGTATATATGTGATTAATGCACATGTGATTCTATGTAAAATGATACACAGTTGAAGTGCATAGTCTAACATATGAAATGGATATAATTAATAATATTTTACATCATATGTCCATCCACACCTTTTTTAGCTTTTAAAAAACTAGGATAACTTTCAACAATGACCAATCCAAAGAAGTAATTAAAGCCATATATGATCCTTGCACTAAATTAAAAATATAGATACAAAATTAAAATTTGAAAATTAAAAGATCATATGAATGAATACACCTACATTGAATACAAAAAATGTTTTCATAAAGTGAAAAATTATTCATTTATTCTAACTATTTAGACTACAAATATTTATGATAAGTATTGGACATAACCATTTCTTATTTGGGAATTTGGGAACCCTAGTCCTATTCATTCATCAAAGAATAAGATAATTATTTATTACCATAGAAATATGTTTGAATTTCACCATGAAATTAATATGAAAAATTATCATACCTAACCTTCATTTAAAGTCACTCTAAAAATTTGCTCATCCCAAACTTTCATTATGAAATTTGTCTAAAAATATATGCTTGGCTAACTTTCACTTTGAAGTAATTATGATTATTTTTTTATATTCCCATTTTGAGGTGAGTAATTGAATAAATTATGTAATAAATCATCTAAAAATAAGAAGAATTCAAATCACCATGTGTAAAATTACTGTATATAGCTGACATCATTTTTAATTTTTTGCATAAAACACATGTAACTATCATATATTATTAAATTTAAAATACCTAATGTTGGTTATATTAGAAAATCAGTATGCCCATGTAGATACTAAAATATAATATTTATAATACCTTAGTCGTGTACAATTATAAAATACTATCATAGTTGTACCTTTTAATTCTAAACCTTCCTACTACTAAAAGTTTGCATTCCCTATCTCGATATGCCTAATTTCTTACCTCTTAGTCCAACCATTATTATTATAATGAACCAGGCCTTATTTACTATGCAAAAAGATCTAAACTTGATTATTATCTTTCACTGCTAGTTTTAGACATGTACCCTTTTTTGAGCTCTTTGGACACTTGTGTCCTAGGTAGTCACATGCATCAATGAAATTGTCCATTTTCCTAAAAAGTGTATGGTGCAAAAATTCATCTAATTTTCAAAATAAATGTATCTAAAAGGTTAGTTTAGGTGCTTTAATACAAGATATTTCTTAAAGGGATTGGTATATATAAAAAATTAACCCTCATTCATTCATCACCTATAAATCAAATACAATTCATAAGGAAATATATGAAGAAGCATTAAATCAAGAATTCAAATGAAAAAATATACCCTATTTATGCCTATTTACATATCAGTCATAGGATAAATATTTATACAAGTTTGAAGCATTTAAAGATCAGCCCATGACCCGTATTTTCCAAGTTACAAGATAGGTCATTACATGTCTTTACTTATCATAGATTGCACCCTATTCACACACAAGCCAACACATAAGGGAGAGTCACATTAGTCAGAGAACCTTGATAGAGTATTAAATATGTAGGTAATGCCTATTGACAAAGGGATATTTGGGGTTATCTCGACACTGTGAGCTAACTAACTAATTTTTCCCATAATCACTCAAAGGATGAAGAGCCATGGTTTTATGATTTGAAAAATAATGACATCATATGCGCACAATATGAAGACATGAAAATAAAGGCGATAAAAAATAGAAGGATATAGTTGGTCACATCAAAATGTAGCCAATATTATATACTTCATTTCACTTCCATGTTCAATGCAAGCATTTAATGTCATATGAAAGATATTTATATAAACTGACAACTATTCAAAAATCATCATTCATTCGAATTCTATCATGTTCATCCTCAAACTTACATGCACACAGTAAACCAATTATCATTGATTGTAATTTATTGTAAAATCTTTTAACAGTTGTAATTTACTATTTTTACTAATCTCACTTGTTTAAATTCATAATATTATTTATTTTAGCTTTTTAAATTAATTTCCATGCTTATTGTATTATTTCACTACCCTTGTGTAAATTCTAATATAATCTTCTTAACCATGGATACCCCTATTTTCCAGTTTAGGGTTAAACATTTAGTGATCACAACCTTTAGTCTCAAAACCCTTGATTGACCTAGAATTTTCCATTTTCTAATTTATGATTAATGTAAAATTTATGTTTTAATTTATGGAATTTTCATATATAAGTAAATAAAATTGTTGATTTTAAAAATAATTTTGGAGTGGAATATAAGGAAGCACTAGTCAATCATCTCAATAACCAAGAACTTAATGGATGTAATTTTTTATGTTACAAGACATGAAATTATTAAATGTGCCAAGGTTAAGTCATCCTCACCTAGTGATGGTGAATCTTTAGGTGGTACCACAACTTATTCTAGAAAAATAACCCTCCTCTTGATCACATAATCACTTCATTCATATAATATGGCAAGAAATATTTTTTACACCATTGCTCCTCAAGGACCAAAATCGTATTTCCACATCCTCCATGGGAAACATTGGTAATTGAAACCAATTACCAGTTTCAATATCTATATCAAATTAAACCTTGAGTAAGCCTCCTTTGGTATATTCTCAAACTTCCAATCATTTCAAAAAAAATGTGCAAGATATTGTCCAAACTATAAAACTTATGTAAGATAAGGTTACTAATATTAAGTTAAATTATATCAAGTCACATTATGCTATTGATTCACAAAAGGTGTTACATACCCTAATGCACCTAATATATATCTTCACCCCTTGAAAACTAGTTTTTTTGCACCATAATTCACATTTTATGATGGTAAGGTTGATCCTCAAAAACATCTTCGATCAATCTTTGTGGCATGCATTGATTATGCTAATTCATTGATAAAATTTTAAATAAATTATTTCTAAGGAGCCTTATAGACTCTACTCAAAGGTGGTTCTATGATTTACCAATCTATTTGACAAAATAATTGACACCTGTAATGGATCAATTTTTGGCACACTTCTCTATCAAAATTACTAAAAAGTTATCCTATGCCCAAATGGTAAAGATAAAAAAAGGAACCAATAAACCTATAAATGAATATGTTTTGAGGTTCGAGACATTATTGGCCAAAATTACAAACCAAATGGTAGATAAATAGCTTCAAGGCACCTTCAAGAAAAGTTTTCTTGCCCCATTGCATGAGTTTATTTTTTTCAAAAAGTTCAAATATTTTGATGTTTTATGCCATATTTTTTGAGATCATAAAATGAAAATTATTTCATTGAAAAACATTAACTATGTAGAAAACATATAGACTACATCTACTACCAAGTTTGATATCAAACCAAGAAATAAGGTAAATCATATTAATCTTAAAAAGGAAACAACTATAAATGTTAATGCAATTTCATAGTAACCTAGTCAACTATCTTGTTTAGTATAATGAGGATAAAATGTACATAATTAATTAAGTCTCCAAATTTAATACTTAAGAAGCTTGTAGATTTTCATAATATATCTCTCCCTCCTGCCATAAAGGTTGATATGAATATACATTTACCTCATGAATATGATACCAATGCTTATTATGACTATCATTTGGTCCCTAGGTATTATACTAAAAAAAATTATACCTTTAAGAATAAGATCCATGAACTTATTTTAACTAGAAACTTACATTTGATGATCCTTCAAAAGATTCATGGTCATAACCTGATGACCATCTGAACCAAAATATGTCTAGTTATCCATTTACAAGATCATTCTCAGAAGAATATGAAAGTGAAAATGGCATATAATGCAAATCCTCCTCCACCACATTATGGTCACCCAATATATGGGATTATTGGTACTTATACATGACATATACCTATTATAGTTTTGAGACTTTACATTACTTTTGATGATAGTGAGATTGTTGATGATGAATCAGATCTTCATTCATTATTTATTTAAGTGTACCTTGATCACCAACCTATTCACAATGATATGATTGATAATGGTGATAGATATAATGTTTTCACCATTAAATTACTTACACATTTGGGTTATGCACATGATAATTTATACACTTTGACCAAAATGGTTAGAGCATTCGATGGGACCTCACAACACATTCTTGGTGAGAATGACTTACCTTTACAGGTTGGCCTAACAGATGTGGTCACTAACTTCTTAGTTATATTATATAGAAGATTATTTGATATGTTATTGGGATGATATTTGATGCATAAAATCCATGCATTACATTACACATTAGATGGTTGTACTAAATACATTCATAGCGATGGGGTAGTTAGAGTTCTTGAAATTCCATATGAAAATCCACTTGAATAAGAGTATTTTATTCCAATATATATAATTATAAAACCTATTAAGGTTAATCCTCCACTAAAGGGTAAGAAACATGAAATTCCATTTATTAGGTGACCCATACTTGAGAGATGATTGCATTATAGATATATGATGGATTCCACATAACCTTAATCTAATACTACATAGCATACTCATCTAAATAAAAAAATGTGTTCCCCTTATTTATACTTCCAATAAACAATAAAGAAAAAAATTATGGGATCCATGAACCCATAATCCTTCATTATTTATTTTATACCACAAAGTCCTTTGATAAACATTTAAATCATCATAGAGTCTATAGTGCCAAATATTACATGTATACATGTTCCTTGATAGTACCACAAGTTTGTTATACCAGATTTAGATCTCAAAGATACATATAAGCATCCCTTGTATGGGATCATAGGTTAGCCATTTTTATTTCCAATATTCTATAAATTTAAAAAATTGAAACATTTTAAAAATACAAAAACATTCAAATAATTCAAAAATATGTTCAGGATGTTCCTAGTTGTAATATTTGTTATACCTATTTTGTTTTATATATGTTAGTAAATAGAATATAATTCATTTCCTTAAATACACATGTTTCATGTATAATTTGAGTGTGATAAATCCATACCTAGATACATGATATATGAACATAGAGATGTTGGGGTTTCCCTTTACTCACATCATATGTATATTTGGGGTATCTGCTTCTTAAATCATGATACATCCAAGTTATATTATTCTATGATTATTTTCCATTATCAAGTTTGAGCTTATATAATTATACATGCATATATCCATGCTTATACCTTTCATAGTGTACTTGATATGCTATGTACATAACGTTTATGTAAACATAATTTGTAGGAACTAGTATGTTATGTTCTTGTTAGTTCCCTATATTTACTACTTTCATTTATGCACTTCCTTGAGTGTGATCCTTGATTACTATCATCTTAAATTATATTTATTGTGTTATCATTTGAATATGATCCATTGATTGTGTCCCCCTAGAATTTGTTTTACTATTTGAATATTTGATTATGTCATTATTTATTGTATGGAAATTTGAAAATGTCATTCTATGATTTGTGGACATTTGACTAAGTCATGTCCCTTTGATTGTGAAACATTTTAACATGCACCTTGTAAGAGGTCTCTTAAGACCATTTGATTTTGTGTATTCTTATGTTGGTGTTTTATTTCTTGATGATATTTTAATGTTACTCTCTATAATCTTTCATTATATACATCATGCATTTTAGGACTTGTGATCACATACTATGTGATTCAATGCCATATCTATATAGACACGTTATTCCTATATGCTACATGATCCATATGAAACTTTAATATTTATAATATACTTTTGAGGTAAGGTAACTACAAGATTGTATTTTCCTTCACCTCAAAAGGGGGACATATTAGTGGGGACATGTAGGCATGACTTCCAAATTTTCATAGTTTTAGATTACAGTGGGGACATGTTATAGAAACATATTATCCACATTTTCACCAGTTTTCAGATTCTCCAAATTTACTGGGGTCATGCCATGGAAACATGTCCTTCACATTTTTACCAATTTCATAAATATATAATTCATAGGCATAGTTTTGGAAATATTATATACATTGGTATTGTTATTATACCAAGATTTCAGCTTGAGACATATATAGTGTGCATATGCCATGCAAAGGGGCACCTGAAATTTATAAAATTAAATAATTTTCCATATTCAAATACTATTGTGGACTCTTATCATATAAAGGATGGACTATTATGGACTATTATTGATCCAATCTATTGAAGTAGTTGGTTCAACTTTAGAAGGTTGAGTTGATTATATTTCTCAATCTTATCAAATTAATAATTTAGATTTGATTAAATCATATAAATTCACTAGACTTATAGGTTGGGTTTATTTTATTAGTCCACCCTCACTAAATATATAATGTGATTTTATTAAATCATTCACACTCACTAGATTATACACATACTTGGGTTGCATGATTTAATGAAACAAAATCAATGGTTGTGTTATAACTTCTCTTTATACCAAGATTGGGGGCACGTCATCCTCTAATTTATATATAAATATGAACTTGAAGGTTAAAATTTTCCTAATCTAAATTTAAATGACTCATAGTGAGGCATCCTTTTAAATCAAAATTCAAAAAGGAAAGATGGTTGAATTGACACACATGTGTACTCCTAACCTTGATCTCTTTACCTTCAAGAATATAAAATTATTTAAAATTAAGATTTCATAAATTGATTGTATACTATAACATGCTCTTAGTTATAGGCCAGTCACCACCAAATCACTTAATGTGGTCTCACATAATGACAAGGTTTATTGTAATCACCTAGGTACACATTTCTTCCATTTAAACTAACAATTTCATTACTATATTAGAGGGGCAGGGGGAATTTAGATACTAAAATCTAATTTATATTACACTTTAGTGTTGTACACTTGTAAAATATCTATCATGGTTATGCCTTTCAGTTTAATCCCTTCCCACTATTGAAAGACTCACAATCACTATCTATTTGTGCCTCATCGATTATATCTTAATCTAACTATTATTATTATGATGACCGATGAATTTTATAATGTCAAAAAAGATCTAAAATTTATTATTATCCTTCACTTTTAGTTTTTGAATTGTACATAATTTTCAACTCTCTAGACACTTACATCCCAGGTGGACACATGTATTGACATAACTACCCATTTTTTAACAAAGTGTCTAATGCCCAAAAGCCATCCAATTTACAAAACCATCATATTTAAATGGTCATCCTAAGTTATTTAATGTGAGATATTTTTAAAAGGTATTGGTATATATAAAAGATCAACCTTCATTCATTCCTCATAATGAAATAACATATAACTCATAAGGCAATATATTAGTAATAATTAAATCAAGAATTCAAGTGAGAAAATATACCCTATATATCCATATTTCCATATCAATCATAGGATAAGTATTTATACATGTATGAAACATTTAAAGTGTAACTAGTGATCCATATTTGTAAAGTTACAAGATAAATGATTGCATGTCTTTTTCTTATCATAATTTCACCCTTGTGACATATTAGGTAGAACTAAATCATTCTAAGGCCCTCTTCATAGTGCTAGTTATATTAATAACACCCTTTGGTAAAGGGATCATTTAGGTTAACTTAACACTATGAGCCCACTAACCCATTTTTCCCATATCCACTCTAAGGGTGGATATTAGGGATTTATCATTTGATAAAGAGTGAAAGCATGTGTGCAAAATTTGAATACAACATAAGAAATGTAACAAAAAACCCAAAAGGTTCCATTTGGTTTCATCTAAATACAATAAATATTCCATACAAAACACATGTGATATAATTAGAAACCTGTATCAACACAACTATCCAGATCTAATGCAAGCATCTAAGGCCAAGAAAATATATTTATAGAAACTAGTGATTATTCTAGGATCATGATTTTGTAAAATTATAGGTTTTTCCTACTCATACCTACATGCACACAGTAAACCAAATAAGTATCATTATTTATAATTTATTAAAATATATTTCAATAGTTGTGATTTACAATTTTTAGCAATCCTATTAGATTATATTTCTTATTAGATTAGTTAATCACCCTTGTGTAAAAGCTAATCTAATATTCTTAACCCTGAATACCCCCATATCTAAAATTTAGGTTTAAACAACTTGAAGTGTAATGTCACAATAGATAGAATCATGTCTAGCTAAATATCAAATATGTAACTCTAAGAAGTATTAATTTTTTATGGCATAGGAATGATAACATTATCTAAGGCTCAAAGCATGATATGCTTGTAAAAACATAAAAGATTATATATAACACCACACAATTTCCTAAAAAATTATTGATTAATTCCTATCAAAACATTGATTCTAAGCTTAAAGAGTAGTAAGTGATTATAATGATACAATACAAGATAAAGACAAAGTTTTTTTTTTTTTTTTTTAACCTACTCATACATTCAAAATCAACTGTATTTTTTATAATAAGTATTTTAGTATAACACTAATACTGGTACAATTACCCTTTCTTTGGGATAATATTTTTATCCTATGTTATACGTGTGTATATATTTTATATTTATGTGAATTTTTAATTCACATAAATATGAATTTTATGAGGTGCCTCTCATTAATCTTCTGTCCTTTTGTATGTTTTTTGGAGTTAATTCCACAAGTAACTCCTCTCCACATATGTCACACACTTCCCTTCACCTTTTGGGGAATATTAACATTTGACACACTCTAAGGAAGTATTGTATAGTCATGATGGGATTCTTTGTAATTCTCCATCCTCCATCTTGATCTATTTAAAGAGCCCCTTTATCCTCTTCTATATTCTTGTCATTTATATGATTTTATTGTGAGTAAAATTTTTGAAAAGCCTTTTAATATTAATCGTGGGTTTTATCTAATTAGTTTAATTTCCCACTTCAAAATTTTCATCTTGTATTTTATGGCTTGTTCATGTGTAAGGTCATATTTAATCATGTTTATGCTTTATTTATTTATTTTCAATGTTATATAATGAGAATCTGGGAATAAAATATTCACGGTATCCATGTTTAGTGTATATTTTAAAATTGATTCATTATTTGTGTAGGGTTTTCTACATGAAATATAAATTTATTTATTGCAAGGGATTCATCCCTTGCAATAGTTTTTCAAATCCATCTCTTTTTTAGGAAAACTTGTTTTAGTTTTTTTCCATCAAACCCATAGTTTAAATTTTCTCTTAATGATATTTTTCAATCATTATTTTATTTTTATGAGTGGTTCTCATCATCCAAGAGAGTTTTGTTTTATCATTTGGTTAATAGATGAACAAAAAATTCATTTATTTTACTTTTTATGGTGAACATTCATGATATCTCTATTTTTTTTCATGGTTATTCATTACCTTTATTCAAAAATTTAAATCTCATTTTATCTCTGGTATGCTTTCATTTATTTGCACATTCAAATTTAAAACTTTTGTAAGGGATCTTATTTTGAATATTCTTCTAGCTTTTTGTATCTTGTTTATTTCAAACCTTCTTACTGTTGTTTTCCTTCTGGATTGTATTCACATTTTTTTGCAAGTTTATTTCTCATATGTAGCACCATAAGTATATGTTATTTTGATTTTTTCATTTTTAAAATTTTTAGTTACTCTTAGGATTGATATTTCACCATTTTTTAGTCTACTTATCTTTTACTACATTATATTCTTGATGGTTGTGTTAAACTCTCCTTGTAGATCACATTTATTTCTTTTTGTATGTTATTATTACTCTGGCTATGTATTCTATTATTATAGTTATACATTACATTATTTTTTTTCATTATCATTTTTTTCAAAGGTGGTAAGTCTATTTTTTTAAATTTATCATGTTTAATTTGAATTCTAGGATTAAAATTTAAAGTTTAATTTGAAAGCTAAGTTTATTTTTATCACTGAAGTTTAATTTGAAAGATGAGTTTATTTTTTATGTTTAAATATTAATATTTAATCTTAGTTTAATTTAACATTGAGTTTAATTTTGGCTCACTTCTATATATATGTTTATGTTTTGAATATTAACTTGTGTTCATTAAACTTCAAACCATTCAATCTTCATGATTTTTTCTTAATATCAATAAATAAATCAAAATTAATGGAGCAGAGGAAAAAAATAAATGGTAAAAAATTCAAATTGGGTAGTGTGTAGGAAGCCCATGGTGATGAAGATGGAGGTGAAGATGATGGTGATCCAAATAGATCTAGAAAGGGTGATACAAGAAATGATGGTTTCTCCTCTTGTCTTTATAAACTACCTTCTATTGGGAGCTTGGGTGATGGAGTCTATTATAGTGTGCTCTCCCTCTTTGTGTAAATCATGTCTCTTTTTAATACCTATTATATTTCAAGATTCACTTTGCTCTGCAGGAGTGATGGATATTCAGTTACTAAGTCTTCGGAGTTTCTATTTTTGGAGGCCTTCAAGTTGGTCTTACTCATATATTTGGGCTTTGGGAATCTCTACCATGCGATAGCACCTCTGTTCATCGATATACAATTTATTTTTATGGGTTGTATATTATTATTAGTTATTCAGGTAATGAGAAAAGATGGGGACTACCCCTTATGGAAGTAATGTTCTATCTGAGCTTCATTTGAAATTTTTTGAGTTGGTATGTGATGGGTAGATAGGTTATTTGTATGAAATTTTGATGAGGAAGGAGGTACTCCTATTTCCACCTTTCTCTATTAGCTCTAGCTCAACCCCTTAGGAATGGAAGAAACACTATAATAATGGCCAAGTTTTGCCTTATCTTGACTATGGAAGAAGATTCATCTCAAACTTGGAAAATGGTCCCTACAGGGGACCTACACCTAGAATAGAGTTGTTATTTTGGAAAGACCTAATTTTTTGTCAATAGGGCTATCTTTTTGACAAGGGATTATACAATATTTTTATTTTGGTGATGTTTGGAAAAGGAGGGAATTTTGGTTTTTTGTGGTTAGTGAATTGAATACTCTATTTGGAAAACATTTATGTGATGGCACCAATTCAATGTGGATGTTGAGATCCCTTCCTATGGGCTGAAGTACTAAAGACTATAGTTTGTATTTTCTAACTTTTAGGAATGACCACATTGATGTTGTGTTCATTATTTGTATGGGGTTATCATCTATGTTATAGACTATTCTCAAAGAATTACAATTTTTAGGTATGAATAGGGGGTCACCCCTTATTTAAACATGGCATGTTTTGGGCCTATTTTGGAGGCTCTTGGTCTGATCTTGATAACCCTCTATTGTGGATTGACCATGGCTCTAAAGAAGAAAATAAATATTTAGATCTAAGTGGAAGGGAGAGTTGGAACCATTATAGTTAGTCTTCTTGTTTATGCTTTGCATATTTGGTCAAGATCTACATACTTGTCAATTTATTTAATCTTTATGGATTAACTAGACCAAGATGGTCCCTACACTAGTTTTTTTATGGTTCTAGGATTTTAATACAAATTTAAAGTGGAAAGACAAAATTTTAGAATGTTGGGTCCCTCAAAGGATCTGAATGCTCATTTTTGAGACCTAGCTCTCATATTCCCTCGATCCAAGGTGGTTATCATATTATATAAAACTAATAGGTTATTATTTTAGGAAAAAGTGGTTGGGAACCCTTCCACTATGTTTTCTCCTTTGACTTCATTTTTATTACCTATTCTCTTTAGAGATTATATAGGGGCTTGGGTCCTCTAGGAATTTTAAGGTTTTATAGAGACCTTGACCTCCTTTTGTGTCCAAGCTAGTTCTCAATCCAAAAAAAATTAGTCTATTGGTCCCATGGGGACCATGATGGTATTCTAAGACCTAGGCCTCTTCCAGTCTAGGTTAGTTTTTAGTCCATCCAAAACTAAATGGTTTCCACACTAGTCAAAAGTGGTAATGGATCTTCCTCTGTGATGGTTTTCGATCATATAAAAACTAACTAGTTCTTGTAAAAGTCAAATTAGGTTCTTGCATTTTTCTCGTGTTGCTTATTTGTTTAGGCCCTCTTTGCTTTTTCACTTTATTTCTCTTTTTAGCTGGCTCTTTTTTATACTCATGTTGTATTGTTTCCTTTTCTATCTTTGTTTGGCCAGAGAGATACCCAAACCTCCTGATGTGTCTATAATGGTACCCACACCAGTCAAAGGTGGGCTTATTTTAATCAAAATAAATAAATCAAAAGTTACTTTCTTTCTTTACTAGCAGTGTTATCTTTACCTCAACTCTAAGTTTTAATTTTTACCCCTTGTTATCAAAATCAAACAAACCAACAACTACACAAATCTCATTTAGTAATTTTTTTTTAACTTATTCTAAGTGATTTTTAATTACTCTCAAGTTTTGTATAATGTGATTTATTTCCTTTTTAAATTCATAAATCAATCTAAAATTAGTGATTTTCCATTGGATATTTATTTATCTTTTTTTTTTAAATAGTGTTTCACCTTTTTTAAGCCTTTTAATTTGGTTGCATACATGCATGATCTAATAGCATATTACTTTACAAATCTTTATCATTTATCCTGCCATGAGACACATGGTGTTTTGGTTTTGACATACATTTACAAGTTAAATGATTTTAATCATAAATGAAAAAGATTAAACCTTTTAATATGTAATATTTAATTTATTTTTAATTTATCATTCAAATTTTATTTAATATTAATAAGAAAAATTTATTGATTCATTTATTATTATTAATTCTCTTACTCTCAACATAAAATATTTATCTTTGAATTATTCATTAATTCAAGGTTTTGAATTCCCACTGATAACCATCAAAACCTAATATTATTATGAAACCACTTCAAACTATTGAAATCATCAATTTATTTTTTTATTTTAAGCTTTATTATAATCATTTAGTTTAAAGTAGATTTAATCATATTTTTGGCCTTTTGATCCCTCTACTATGTATTTTAAGTGTGTTTGTGGTTTTTCATTTCATTCTCATTTTTTATGTTTGAGAGAGCTTTCATGCCAAAATAAAACAATTATTTTCAAAATTTAAACTCAATTCAATTTATTACCATTTATGAGAATCACACATGTAATATATTTTCACCTTTAGACACTTAGTGCACATCATATATGGTCAAGACCCTATATTCAATGGAAAATTTATTGCTAACATTGAATAAAAATGTCAAGCAAACTACCAAGAAATCTTAAGTTTGATCGATATGGATATGATCCTTGAATTGCATGTGCACATTGATGGTTGTATTCTTACATCTAATGTTTGGTCTAGACTCAAATCTGTTTATGATGTTGTGAATGAATTTGGGAAATTCATGCCTAGTATCAAATTTGTGATTTAAAGTTTAATGAATTCAAAAGTATAGATGATTTTTTGAAAAAAATTCAGTCTTTTCATTCTAAATTGATTGGTTTAGGTGTTGAACTTTAGACTTGAATATAATTAAAAATTTCATAAATAAATCTTGCCTAGACCTTTTCAATAGTTTATTGCAAATGTTCATTCACAATTTCCTATTATTACTTTAGCTTCTCAATTGATGTTTGATTTATTTTGTACTTTATTTCATGAAGAAGAACCAAAGTTAATTTAGTTTGGTATTATTAAAACCAATTAACATGATTTTATTTCTAAACACCAACACAAGAATGATAAATATCATGTTAATTCAAATAGCATACATGAAAAAAATATGAAATATCTAACTCATAACCTAATAAAATTTTAGAATAAAAATATTGTGGCAAAAAAACTAATGATGAATATCATTATTTTTGAAGGAAACAAGATATTAAAAATGGTATGATTAAATTTAAATACAATTCTATCACTTGTAATAATACAACTAAATACAATTCTATCATTTATAATAATACAAATAAAAATAAACAAAAAGTCTACTACTACATTTTCTTTTACTATAGTTCTTTGGGTCATTATTTCATTGAATGAATTGTTGATTATGGTGTTACTCAACATATGAAATCTAATGTTGATTTATTCACTTCTTCAGAACCAAATCTTTTTAACAATCATTTAATTCTTCCAAATCATGCTTTTTATAATGTTGAATACATAATAATTGTTAAAATGCCTAACAATGAATTACATTACATTTTTCTTGTTCTTGATTTAAATTATAATTTTATTTCCATTGATTAATTATGAAAATAAAAATATAAAGTTAAATTATTGCATGAAACATGCTATGATAATTTGACTAAGAAATATTTCAAAATTTTTGCTACCACCTTTATATATAATGATAAACTTGTTTCATTTTTTTGAATTCTCGTCTTCCTATTCTATTCATTATTTGACTGATTATATTGATGGTAAATAATGGCATGGAATATTATGAAACATTAATTACAGAAATATTTAACTTATGAATAAACTCAATATGGTGAATGATTTCCTCAGAGTTTTTCTTTATGATTTTATTTGTAGAGGATACATGGGTGGTAAAATACATAAAGAATATTTTCTTTAAAAAAAATATTGGTGTGCAATTTAAAAAATCCATTTCACTCATAGTGATATATTAGGTGAAATGAAAAATACTTTTATTAATGTTTAATTTTTATTATTTTTTACCTTTTTTGATGATTACACTAACCGAGTTTGGATTTATTTTTCAAAAAACTAAATATCAAGTTTTAGACACTTTCATTAAATCTATTGAAAATCAATCTAGTTTCATTTTGTGTATCTTACAAATTGATAATGATACTAAATATGTTAATAATACATTTATTTCATATTGTAAGTAAAATTTTATTTAGCATGAAAAGGCTATTTCATTCACACATGATCAAAAGGTTGTTTCTTAACATATTACATATGACTATCACTGAAATGGTTATGTATATGTTGCATGATAAAAAATATGCTTATAAAACTTGGACTAAAGCTATGTATTTTGATGTTTATCTCATTAATAGTAATCCCACTAATTTTCTTCTAAACCTTACCCCTAAATAAGTTTTGTGTGGCCAAAAACCGAAGTTACAAATTTTGCATATTTTTGGTTGCGATGAATTTGTTCATAATCCTAAGGAAAAATGTATGAAGTTAGATTGAAAATTAAAAACTTTTATCTTTTTTGGTTATGATTTATTATTCAAGGCTTATATAGTTTATGACCCTCAAACTAAGAAAATGAATATTAAAAGAGATGTTGAAATTTATTAAAATGGTGTACTTTATTTTGCTTTTAATTTGAATTATCTTGGTATTTTTTATACTTATTTTCCTTTTTATTTGAGTGATGATCAAATTGATGTTTTTCATAGTGATTTTTTACTCCTAAATTTCAAACTCCTTCTAGTCTTTCTCCACCTAAAGATATACCTAAGAGGACCAATACAACTCTAGAATATTCTAGTGTAGATGTAGATCTTAATGATACTCATAGAACTATGAATTATTTTTTCAACTATGATTTGTATCTAAAATTATGATCAATAATGACTTAAAAACATTTAAACAAGCTCAAGGTCACTCTCATTGGTAAAAAAACAATGCATAATGAATACAACTATTTGATCTCTAATCAAACTTGGGACTTAGTCCCTCTCCCTAAAGGTAACAATTTGGCAAGATATAAATGGTTGTTTACAAACTAAATTCAATTTAGATAATAAAGTATAAAAATACAAAGCTATATTAGTTACTATAGGTTTTTCTCAAATTGATTATAATGAAACTTTTACAACCATAGCTAAGATTTCCATAATTTAAGTTATTTTGGATTTAGTTATTCATATGAATTGGTTTGCTTATCAAATGGATACTAAAAATTATTTAGTAAATCATGGTTTGGATCAATAAATGTACATGTCTCAACCTCCTAGTTTTACTAATAAGGGTAATGATAATAATGTTTGTAAGTTAAATAAATCTATTTATGGTTTGACACAATCACTTAGAGAATGGTAATCCAAAATTTATCAATATTTTACAACTCGAGGCTTTAATCGCAGCTCTAATGATCATAATTTTTTTTTAAAAACACTCTATATGACATAATTTATTAATTTTATATGTTTGTGACATCAAGGCTTTATTCCTAGCTCTAATAATCCTAATAGTTTTGTAAAAACCACCCCATATGGCATAATTATCATTATTTTATATGTTTATGCCTTGAGCATAATTGGTATTAATAGTTCAATGGTTTATTTCACTAAAAATGTTTTAAATATCACCTTAGAAATGATAAATTTAGGTCTCTTACATTACTTTATAGGCATTCAAGTTTAGAAAGAAGAAGACAAATTTTCTATTTATGAATCTAAATATGCATAACTTGTTAACTAGGTTTAATATGTTGGGTTGTAAACCCATTTATACCCATTATGAACTTGCTTTAAATTTTCTTAATGACATAGAAATTGAAAATTGTTGATCCAAATTTATATAGAAATTTAATTGGAAGTTTGAATTATTTTACTCATGCTCATTTTGACATTAATTTTTTATTTGGATTGGTTTCTTGTTTTATGTCAAAACCTAAAACTATTTATTTTAAAGGTACTAAAATAATTATTCATTATATTTAATGTACTCTAAAATTAAGCATTGTGTATACCTCAAATGACACCTTTTCTTTGACAAGTTATTACAATTTTTATTGGGATTTTGATCCTAATGATCATAAATCAACAAGTGGATATTGTTTCTTATTGGGTTTTGAAACAATTTCAAGCAATAGTAAGAAGCAAAGAATTAAATCATTGTTTTCCATCAAATATTAGTATAAATCTTTTAATAATGTTACTAAGGAATCCATTTGGCTTTGAAGTCTTCTTACAAATTTGGGTCACCCTCTAAATTATCCTACTCTATTATTTTAGGATAATCAATGTGCCATTACCTTAGTGAAGAATTTGGGTTTCCATGCAAGTTCCAAGCATATTGAGATCCAACATCAATTTTAGCATCAACTTCTTGAAGATAATCAAATTCTTGTCTCTTTCTATCCTACTGAAGAACAAGTGGTTGTTATTTTCACTAAGCCATTATGTAAAGACAAATTTGTAATATTTTTTAACATGTTAGGATTGAATGAAGTTTTCATCAAGGGGGAGAGTTGTTAATGTTTCCTCACTTCTTGTTTAATTGTAAACTCCTATTAAATTTCAAGGGGGGTGGATTACCCTTAATTTGGGATAATATTTTTATCCTAAGTTTTTAGGGGTGTGTGTAGGTTTTGTATCTACATGAATTTATAATTTACATAAATCCAAATTTTATGAAGTGTATCTGACCTTATTTGTCCTTTTTTATATTTTTGGAAGTTATTTGCATAATTAAATCCTCCCCACACATTTAACACACTTCCCTTCACCTTTTGTGGAATAAGAACATTTGGCACAAACTAATGAGGTATTTTAAGGTCATAATGGGATTATTTGTAACTCCTATCCTTCCTCTTTCTCTATTTAAAGATCCCTCTCCTCCTCTCTTCTTCATTTGAATCTTTCTCATCTTCTCTATTATTCTTGTTTCTAAGATTGTATTGTGAACATAATTGTTGAAAATCATTCTTAATATTCACATGGGTTTGTTTCCTATTACTTTAGTTTCCTGCTTCAACACTTGGATATTATATTTTATGTTTTGATTCTTTATAAGGTAATAATTCTTCATTTTTATTATTCATTTATTTATTTTCAATGTTATTTAATTATGATCCAAGAATAAATCCTTTATTTTCCTCAATGAATACAATACTATAAAGTATAAAAGTCCATAACCCAAATTTAAATATATACGAAATAGGTAAAATGGTTTACATCATTCAATGGCCTTTCTAAAATGTTTCATTAAATATACCTAATGTTTCTTTTCCTATGCCTCAATGAATACAATATTGGGAAGTAAATGTAATGTGTTCATGTTACTTTTACTAACATAATTATAACTAGTCTACTAATAATACAATAACTATGTGATCACAAAATAGTTAACATTTCATTAATTATGACACTTATCCAAGTGTATCATATTGGAGTGACATTTTATAACTCAATTATTTTACATAAATTAAAACATATGATGATGTTTATTTAAAGTCCAAATTTTTTAAATATACTATTAAATTATTTAAAATAATGTAATAGATAAAATAAAGTACTATGCATATTAGATCTATGCTCATTTTAGCATGACATAATGTATTTATTCCAATTTTAAAAGTCTTTAGAATTAAATCATTGAAAATGATACATTGTTTATATACATCCTTTCCAAATAAACAAATATAATTTAGGTAACATTCAACAAACATTTCTTTGGCGTGAACATAAATAAACACGATAACATCTAAAATTTGTAGCAGACTATGAAAATTCAAAGAGGGAGAACATCATTCAAGATATTTTCCTCAAAATAGAGAGCCTTTTGGATCCCCGATACTCCTCTCATCCATTTATAGTTTCCCTTCCCTTTCATAAAATTAATAGATATAAACAACCAATAGGTAGAGAGAATCCTAGAAGATATAAACTATTTAGCTACTACTTGACACAGTAAAATAATTAAAATACCACTCCAAATAATAAAATATATAACATAGGCTTAAAAACTCATTTATCCATTTTTACGTATATAGGGAAAAATTAATCTCTTAGTACTTATGATCAAAACTAATAAATACCACTAATTCCAATAATAATATGTATGTATGAAAATCAGAATTACACCCCCAATCAAAGGTGTTCACAAAGAACAAACCATGTTTTATAAAAATATCATCTTTCTAGAGTGAATTCTAATAAAGGACATAACACTATATTTAGAGAAATACCCATCCAAACATATTCAATTACTTAACATGGGCTTAGTATTCATTATCTCAAGTAAAATTAATGTAAAAGTGTAGGATATACATTTCCTAGTATCAAGGGATTATATTTTAATACATAAAGGTATTGAATGGTCGTCTTTCACTAAATTTTTAAGGTTTTAATTAAAAAATATAACATATAGTTTCCCAAATTTCTTATTAGGATTTTCCATTTGAAGGCAAAATATCATTATGCGTATGCACCAAATTTTAGATTTATGCAATATTACTATACTTAGTAAATAAAACCTAAAACTTAATAGAATCAATAGGAATGGATAGAAGAAGTAAATCAAAATAAATGGAACATGCTTACCATCATTTTTCCCTCTTCATGTTTTAATTAAAAAATATAACATATAATTTCCCAAATTTCTTATTAGGATTTTCCATTTGAAGGCAAAATATCATTATGCGTATGCACCAAATTTTAGATTTATGCAATATTACTATACTTAGTAAATAAAACCTAAAACTTAATAGAATAAATAGGAATGGATAGAAGAAGTAAATCAAAATAAATGGAACATGCTTACCATCATTTTTACCTCTTCATGCCTCCATTTTAAGATTTTCACTTGAACAAATTGATGTCAAAATTTGAAATGTTGGATTGCTTGATGAGCTTGTCAATGGCTTCCAATGTTTGTTTGAAGTGGATAATGGTTTGGATGGGACATAGAAGGTTGTTATTGGATGCAATGAGAGTGAAAATATGAGATATCAATGGCTTGATAGATTATTTCAATTAGCTTGTCCATGGATCAAGCATGGCCTTTTATAGGAAAATGGAGGGAATTTAAAATTATTTAGAAGTCTCTAGTTTAAAGACTTCTAAAACTTTGGAGGAGCTTCCCCATTTATAGATGCTTGTTAATTAGCTTAGGAGATAATGTGGGATTTTATGGGAGTTAATGAGGTTTAAGGTTCATAGGGTGGCTAGGTTGGTAAGTGAATATATATGAATTTTAAATTATCAAATTGGTTTGGGGAATAAGTTAGTAGGTAATAGGATCTATTATGGGTTTAATGGGGAGATTAATTAGTTTTAGAATGGGGTAAAGGTTTACTAGATATAGAAATGAGATGGGGGATTTTAGACTATTGACTAGTTAAGCTAGGAAATATAGGAATTTAGACTAAATTAGTGGGAAATTAGTATAATTAGAAGGATGAGCATAATTTAGTGCATACATTTTGACCCTATTTGAAAGGGTTTTATGAGTGGAAGGAGTAACAATATTTCAAATAAAAACCTTGACGTTAGATGGTGTCAATTTTTAGTGGGATATGATGTCACCTCAGAGGAGCATGTGGGGATAAATCTCACTTGAAAAATAATTCCAATGTGGGATAAGAATAATATCTAAATGGGGTTGGGATGCCATAGTTAACTAAATAGATTCCCCAAAAGTGATGACTGAGTAGCTCAAATGATGGGTTCTAGACAAATGATGATTGTCAAGAAAGTGTTAGGATTGATAAATGGCATTGATTTAAATATGATGGGTTTGATCTAATGGATAAATTCTATAGTAAGGATAAATGCTAAGGTAATATTGAAGGTGGATAATAGTGATAAGGGTTGTTGATTGATGATAAAGAGCTATGTTTTGTAAAATTTAGGTCTTAAAAATGGGATGTGATTGCTAAAAAATGAATTTTTTAATGTTTTATGGGTCTAATATATTGTCATGGGGTGTATTATAAGCTATTTTTTGTCATTTAATGTCATCTTGGCCTTGGTCTTATTCATATTAGTCAATTTTTCATTTTGAGTCATTTAGAAGGTTTTTAGGGGTCATAAATGTAAGTGGCATGGTTTCCAAGGTGTCCAAGTGTCCTAAGTTCCTAAAAAATGTATAATAGGTTATATTACATATCAATAATGTTAGTTTATCTAAAACTCATAGGTTATCTAACTAAAAATTAGGAAATCAACTGAAAAAAGTAGAGTTTGGCACTTATACAACCTATGAGAGAGTTTTACATGTGGGAGAGGGTTTTAATATGACTCTTAATCTTCCTCAAGTTCATTTACACTATTTAAATACTCTATATGTTCCTTTTTTAAGCTAAAACCATTTTTCTCCTTTTTTGCCTTTTTAGACACACAAAAGTGGTCAGCAGGTTTATGTTTGGTATGGACAGCTGAAGAGGTTTCAGGTAAAATTATTTGTGGAGGTGGTATTAAAATAATATAGATACATTTACATAATAATATTTCCAAGTTTTCTCGACCATGCTTTATGAACCATTCTTTACAAGCTAGTTGTGTTTTTCTGCTCACTATTTCCTACACCCTATAGGTTTTGATCCATTTTGGACAAGTCTATATAAACTAGTTGGTTATGTTGACTCCAGAGGATTTTTTATATATTATAAAATTCCCTCCATGATTTTTTTCATGTTTTATGGTGTTTTGGTGATCAAATCATCTCAGGCTAGTAGATTAGTCTCATTCTAGATGATAGGCAGTTTTCCCCCATTTTTAGTGTCTTCATGCTTTGATGGTGACATAAATGAGTTTTCATAGGTTAATAATCATGTATATAATTATATTTTAACCCCATATATCTTTAATTATCATTCTCCAAGCAATGTTCCATGGGTGCAGTCAATGCACTATGCATATGCAGACAACTCCTTGAATATACAAGTATCTCAGAAAGATGCCATGATAGAAGGGGAGCTCTGATAGGTATTTAAAATATTTTGGAGTGGTAATAATGTATTTTTTCACTTTATGAATATTTATATGTAATATTAAACATATATCTCTTATACACTGCCTATCTCACTATCCACTACCTATGCACACAATCTTCTACCATTAAATGCACCTACAGGTGCTCTCATGGAATATTCAATATTGGAAAGGAAGTGTGAAATATTTTTTGAGTTTTTAATAATACTTATGTCTAATTTAAACACCATTAGGATAAATCAATTGACATGGAGGGAAAATTTCTTGAGTATATGGAATATATCATGTTTGATGCCTATATGCAACTCAAAATGCTCATCTAAAGGTGGTGTCTTCATTAAAATAATCATGTTGACAAGGATATTTTGAGATTATAAAGGTTATATTTCATGAAATTAATCAATTTTTAATCATGGAAGGATATCAAAATTCTTTTGGACCTCACAAACCACATATTCTACCAACTCTTTCTACCCACTACTTGTACAAGAAAATATGCACTTATAGGTGGTTTGACAGAAGGCCTAGGTGTCATTTGAAATGTTGAGGCACATAACTGAGCTCATATTTAAGTTATAACATGTTAAAATTATCCTAACATACATATTTATAGGATTATACTACTAAACAAAGTTGAAAATCACCTTTAAAGGTAATGACTGCAAGTTCAAGGAACAAATCCCTAAATTGGCAAAATAGAGGCCTAAGGCATTTTGTTGGAGACCATATAACATGGTTTAAATGAATTTTAAGGAATATATATGATTATGTCTTGTATTCTCTACATGAGGGAAAAATTTTACAAAGTTTGGGATCAAGAGGAGTAGTGGAAGGTAATGGTTGAGCTCCTTAAAATAGCCATTTGAACACTAATTTCCTTCACTATCATCTACACATTTTGAAACTCTAAGGTGAATTTCAATTCAAATGTTACAATACCAACCATGGATTTATGACTGAATATTTTTATATGGTTTATTAAATAATTCTTGGTCTAAGAGTTATGTAAAGAAGGTTTGAATTCTATGTTTTATCTCCCATTCACACCTATAAGGTTGTTTCAAGCCTTGAAATACCCACCTATAGTTGTATGGAGATGAAGAGTGATTTAGAGTAGAAACTTAGGAGGTTGGAAGATTCAAATATGCATTTTAGTGTTTGATCTTGGGAAAGAGGTTTCAAGTGAGTTTGATGATGAATCTAAGTTACTCTTAGAGCTTATTATACACACCTACAGCCTACCTATAGATGTTCAAAATTCCTCAAAATGAGCATGATAAATAACATAACTTTAGATGTGATCATATCACTATTTAAGATTGATTTAAATATTCTAAAGGGTTTCAAAGGATATATAGCATAGGTTTAAGGATGAAATCCACCTATAGGACTCTATACAATCAGTTGTCAATGATTGTAGGGTGATAGAGAGCTGAGAAAGGGTGTTTAATGCATTATTTAAGATAGGAAAGGTGAGAAAAAGGTTAAAATAAAGGTCAAATTGTATTTATGGATTTAAAATAGGATTCTAATCACTATACCCAAGACTTAAATACACATGTTCACCTATAGGTGCAGTATATTGGAGAGAAACATAGTCAAATGATAGAACTCAGTATTGAGAGTTTAAGGTATGAGGGGTACAAATAGAGATTGTAAAATATAAATAATAAACATGAAAACCTTTATAAATTTTTGACATGAAAAATATTTCATAAAGGAGGGGCTCTAATCCAACATACACAGTTCACACCAAAATACTATGCACGACCCCTTTTTGCATTGTCTATCTTGAGTTTTGTAGAATTTAGGGGTCTATTGACCTGGTTAAGGGATAAAATTTGTAAATATTACCTTTATAAGTTTAATAATCACCTAAATCATTAAAATGTTGTGATTAAATAGGGTAAATACCCTCTATTTTATCTTAGATAGAGGGTATTCCCCCTTATGCATAAACCTGTAGTTTTGGAAAAAGAGATGAGAAGGTGTACTTGGGAGATTTTAGGGTGACTTGGTAAGTTGAAAAACATCTAAGAAAAAATTAAGAACCTTTTTGAGGAGGATAAAACCCAACATGATGTTCTAGGTGGCTACATTTGCAAGTAGGCCTATTAAGCATGGTGAGGCTTAGAAGCCAAAGAGGAGGTCATTTTTAATTCCATACTTAGGAAAGTATTCAAATAGATTATGACATGTTTTTATGGTCTTTAAAAACATGTAAAATCTCTTGGAATATAGAGGAATCACAATGAAGTCATATTTTGACTCAAAGCCAATGTTAGGCCTATGTGAATAGAAGAAAGGGCTCAAGTGGGTAACTTTGAATCCTCATATCTCTTTTGATGCTTTGCATGGGGACATAATAATATTGGATAATTTGAAAAGGGTCATATACATTTATCTTGTTTAAAAAAAAAAAAAATCAATGTCCCATGTTTATGAACAAAGTTTAAGAGGGTAAAACAAGCCTAAACCCTTGTTAGTGATCAGTTTGAGAAAATGGATTAGTTAGTACATCTAAATGTCATATTTTTCCTAGGATGATAATTAAATTTTGTATAATACTCTCTTAGGCTACTCCCCATGCTTTTGTATTGTACATAATTATATAGATGGAATACAAAATAGGGTTTTCTTGACCTTTTTATGTGTTTTATAGGTTCTAAAAGGAGTCTAAAGATTAAATAAATTTTGGGGGAAATATTAGGACTTAATATAACTCCATATGGAAATTTAATACCTTGAAAAAACTCTCAAGTATGTTTATCATCTACTTCATCGCAACCAATTAAAACTGGCATAGTGAGCATGATGGTGAGAAGTGTGGAAACTTCAAGTGGATGGATTTTTAAGGTGTACCTAAGAAGTATAAGGACATATAAAGTATTTCTAAGTGCCATCCATTCTATCCCATGGATTTTCATGGAAACATAAATCCAAATTTGAGGCCAAGTGTGAGGGGTGATTGAAAATGGAGTTTTTTAGACTATAGATAGTGATGGCTCACTTCCAAGAGATTCTAGATGATCAAGACTACAACTAATGAATGGAGAGGAATATATGAAATCCTTTCATCTCATTTCAATCATGATACCTTTACCTAATCATTTTTGGGATGTTCAAAAAGGGAAAAATCATGAAGGTAGTTTTTTGAGCCAGAATGAGAACTTCTATGCCACATTTCAAGATTTTCATGACTTAGAGTGACACTTGTGATTTATAAACTTGCATGGTTAGTTTCACATATTCTACTAATGCATATTTAACTCCTTTTATTATCTTGATAAGTGTCCTTGTGACATTTTTACTTATCTCTTCTCTCTCTCTCTCAAGTTCTATAAGAAATAGCCATTTTAGCCTTTCTAACTTGTGTTCCACCGGAGTATGTTAAATCCCTACTCATTTGCATACCATGAATTAATAAGACTAATAATTTTTACCTCTTACATGACTATTTTTAGTGTGTTTATTTAGAATGTTTGAGTTTTCATAAGTGATGAGTCTTGTTTCCTTAGCATGATTGTCTCATTCTCTCACCTATTTGTAGTTGAAAATCCTCTTCTTGTAGAGCATGAGAAGTTTTATATGATGTGTCAAGATTGAGTGATTTATTCTATTCAAATAGTTCCATTTTAGGCCTCTTTTTTAGTCCTCTTAGCCTAAACATTCATCATAACCTCATAATGTAACATTGATGTGAGAAGATTCATATTGGAGAAGTGTATGTTTGGTTACTCCTTTATTCTCATGTGTAACATGAAGTTGGTTGGAATTCATCAACTTATTTAGTGTATCACCTCCCTTAGGATAGTTTACTTTTAGTTTTATCTCTCCCCTTTCCCTCACAAAGTTTAGGTGTAGTAGTGATCCAAAGTGGTATATAAAGGGAGCTAGCCCTATCTAGAGATTCACCTCATCCTTAGGCTCACCCACATCCTAGAGGTGTTTCAATTGTTCCACTTAGATGAAGAGAGCTGAGACATCTCCTCAAAGGGTACAAATCCAAGTGACAATAATTTTTGGCATGCCCAGTGGGACTCTTAGTCTAAGAAGTTGAAATATTTTGGTGTTATCTTTCAACACATCAGCCTTTGGAGGCATCTATCCAAGCATCAATGGCAACTCTGAAGTTACATCAACTAGTCAAGTAGCCCAGGTTTCCTTTTGAAGATTCTTGGTAATATATTTTTGTGTTCTTACTTTCAATGAGGTTTCATGGCTAATTTTGGTGTTAATTACTATTTTACATAATTTGGTGAGGTATAACAAGCTTATGTCCTTCCCTATCAGCCTTGGTATGATTCTTACTAGTTTTTCTATGATCCCTATCAACTCTAACATGACCCTTATTAGTCTTATAACCAGCCTCCCCAATATCTTGCTTCTCCTAGTCAACCTAGTCACTTCTCAAGTCAATCCATTTCCACTTTCAAGTAATATCTCTTAGGCTATGAGAAGTACGTGATAGATCTTAACACAAAAAGAGTATATGCTCTATATATTCCTAGTCATTTCATTCATAAGGTGAGAGATGCATTAGATCTGTTTAAAAGAGAGTGGTCACCTATTGAGAGAACCAATTGATAAAATTTAACAAGTGAGATGATAGATGTGAGTGGCCTAGTTTCACCCTTGGAAGATAGGCCAAAAATTCATGAGAAGAAACCTCACCAAACCTATCAACCTTCATATCCACTTCCCCAATATTGCTATTAGTCCTACATGATTCCCACTCATGAACCCAATCAAGCTTATCAAAGTCATCCTTTTCCATATCAGTTGGAGGTGAGAGTTGAAAAGAGAAACCTTGTTTTTGAATAAAACATTGTTAGTTAGATTGTGTTGGATAATATTAATATGTAACATTCCATGTCATCATCAAAATAGGTGTAATCTAATCCCTCATTTCTCTTTGTAATTACATCCCCACCTCAAGAAGTGACCTCTAGATATGAGATTCCAAGTTGGAGACAAGGTCTAGAATCCAAGCCTAAGGAGATCCCAAGTTTCTTGAAAACTTCATCCACTCCTCAAAGTGAATCAATACCTCAAGAATAGAATCCTAATCCTAACATCCTTATCTGGAATAAGATAGTGGAGTTATGGGGAAAGAAAGAGGATAGAATCCTTGATAAGGAGTGTGAAGTTGAGAAAGATCTTGATCTTATGAAAGTCCCTCCTACCCTTCCTCAAGAAGATTATTGTGGTCCATATCATCCCTCTTGTACTCCTCATCCTAATGAATATGAATTTTAACTTCAAGAAATACTTTTCCAAGAGAACCTAGCCAAGAAAATTGAAGAGTTAAATTCAAAGATGAAATTTTTGAGTCAAGGTATGATGGAAGGTTTAGCCCCAAAAGAATATCCTATGCCTAAACACACCGCATATAACCTCCCTCAAGTGAGTGATCAAACTAAATCAGATGTGAATGAATTTATTGTCACATTTAAGGAATAAAACCATGCTATTTTAGCCCAAGTTCTGGCTTCCCTTCCTCAATAAATTCCAAAAGAATTCCCTACATTTCACCCTCAATCTGATTTTGAGTCCTATGTGCCACCTCCACCAACTAGTTCATCTTGTCCTCACCCCATCACCATTTTCCTTGATGTACCTATGGTATGGGAACCTAAAGAGGTGTAGTTGGTTGAAAAAATTTCATAACTCTTTCTTGAATAATATATAACTTATTGGCAAGCTCATTGGGTTAAGTCACATGACTTCAAGATGCCTAGTCTTGGCATCACCAAGAAGGAGAAAGAGATTGAAGATATTATATCCCTTGAGAACTAAAGTCCTATTACGGTAGTTCAGATACAAATTGAGAGCCATCAATATGTCATAAATGCTAAATAATATGTGGTCTCTTGTGTTAAAACTTCTCATTGGATTGATATGGAAGAATGCTTTCCTTTTGCCAAAGAAGAAGAAATCACCATTGGTTCTTCCATCACTATCCAAGATGTCATGGATGGGAAAGAAAAAGTTATTAATCAGAATTTGGATGAATTTTTTGCAATCATTGGATTAGGATATACTCCTCTTCAAGGAGGCTATGATCTAGTCAAAGATGGAGAAGGTAACCATGACACTCAAGCGAGTATGTAAAGAAACAAATTTTCAATTTTATCCTTTCAAGAGGCATATGCATCCCATGATGATATGTTTGAAATAATCAATATGGGTTATCATCTTCTCAGCCAATTGGTAGAAACACATCATCTCTTGAAGGATGGAATAAGCTCTTATTGGCCTCAATCTTCTAAGGAACAAGAAACTAATCCTTTTGAAGCCATGCTTACCAAGAAGATACAAGTTGATCATGAGGTGAATACTAGTAAGTAGTATGAGGTATGTGTACAAGTTTAAGAGAAATATATCTAAATTGGAGACTTATTTAAGGATGATCTACTTGAGATTAGATCAAGTGAAGTCTTAAGGAATGGGTCTAACCTACAAAGCATCCAATTCAAAGAGAAACATACTTGGCACTATGATTCATCTCATGAAGAAGAAGGTTCAAAGAACTTTCCTTTTGATCCTAAAAATGATTTATGCTTAGTTTCTAGTTATGCATAATATTTTTTTCTCCTAAGTCCTTTGAGCACATGTGTGTGTGTGTGTCTTGTTAGTTAGTTTGATTTATTTTATGTGTGTTTTTTGCTTTGTGTGGTTGAGGTAGTCAATTGGTCTTGTCTTGATCAGCTATTGTTTTCAAGTTCATCTTGTTGTGTCTCAAACTTTAGATGACTCCCTAAGCCCAATGGACTAATAAGGCTACTAGTCTAGTTAGTATAGTAGACATACTACCCCTATGAGTCACTAATTTGTTAACCAAATTTGACCCAATAAGTCAAATTAGGACCCTTATCGGTAAAAAAATTGAAATTTTATATTATTTAAATGTATAATATCTTGTCATGGGGTGAATTATAAGTTATTTTTTGTCATTTAATGTCATATTAGCCTTAGTCTTAGTCATATTAGTCAATTTTTCATTTTGAGTCATTTAGAAGGCTTTTAAGGGTCATAAATGCAAGTATCCTAGTTTTAAAGGTGTCCAAGTGTCATAAGTTCCTCCAAAAAATCCAAGAAGTCATATTCCATATCAATAATGCTAGTTTATGTTAAACTTTTAGGTTATCTAATCGAAAATCAAGAAATCAACCAAAAAAAGGAGAGTTTGGCACTTATACAGCCTATGAGAGAGTTTTAATCATGGCATAGGGTTTATAATCATCTTCCTAAAGTTAATTTCCACACTTTAAATGCTTTTGTATTTCCTTTGTGAGCTAAAACCATTTTTCTCCTTTTTTGCCTTTCTAGACACACAAAAGTGGTCGCGAGGTTTGTGCTTGGTATGAACAACTGAAGAGGTTTTAGGTTAAATTCTTTTTGGAGGAGGTATTAATATTATATATATATATATATATATATATATATATATATATATATATATATATATATATATATATATATATATATATATATCCTTTTAAATAATAATAGTTCTAAGTTTTTTCAACCATCCTTTATAAGCTGACTATGTTTTTATGCTCACTATTTCCTGCACCCTATAGGTTTTGCTCCATTTTGGATAATACCATACAAAACAATTGGTGATGTTGACTCAAAATTATTGTCTCTTTTATAAAATTCCCTCCTTTATTTTTTTTAATTTTAATGGTTTTTTGGTGAGCAAATCATCTCAGGTTGGTAGATTAGCCTCATTCAAGATGACAAGCATTTTTCCACCATTTTCAGTGTCTTCATTATTTTATGGTGACTTAAATAAGTTTTTATAGGTTAATCTTCATGTATATCATGATCTATTAACCCCATCCACATTTTATTCTCATTCTCCAATCAATTTTCTATGGGTGTAATCAATGTACTATGCATATGCAAGCAACTCTTTGAATATATAAGTATCTGAGAAGGATGCCATGATAGAAGGGGAGATCTGATAGGTGTCTCAAATATCTATTATACACTACCTATGCACATAGTATTATACCATTAAAATGCACCTATAGGTTCTCTTATGGAGGATTCAATGTTGGAAAGGAAATGCGAGAGCTTGTTTGAGTTTTTAAGCATATTGATGTCTCATTTCAACACCATTAGGATAAATCAATTTATATTGAGGGTATATTTCTTGATTATATGGAAAATTTCATTTTTTTTTCTATATGAAACTCAAAATGCTCATCTACAAGTGGTGTCTTCATTGAACTAATCATGTTAAGAAGGATATTTTGAGCTTAGCAAGGTTCTAGTCCATGAAAGGAGTCAATTTTTAATCATGAAAGGAGCTCAAAACTCTTTTAGACCTCACAAACCACATATTTTTCCAAATCTTTCTCCACATTACTTGTATAAGAAAATATGCACTTACAGGTGGTTTGACAAAATGCTTAAGTGTCATTCGAAATGTTGAGGCACATAATGGAGCTCATCTTGTAGTTCAAACATGTTAAAATGATCATAACATAAATATTTATAAGCCTAGACTACTAAAAAAAGTTAAAAATCATCTTCAAAGGTAATGATTGCAAGTTCAGGGATCAAATCCCTAAATTGGCAAAACATAGGCCTAATGTATTTTGGTGGAGACCATATAACATGGTTGTAATGACTTTTGAGGCGTCTAGATGATTATGTCTTGTAGTCTCTACATGTGGGAAAGACTTTACAAAGTTTGGGATCAAGAGGAGTATTGGAAGGTAGTGGATAATCTCCTCAAAATAGCCATTTGAACACTAATTTCCTTCACTGTCATCTACACATTTTGAAACTCTAAGGTGACTTTCAATTCCAATGTTACAATACCAACCATGCCTCTATGACTAAATAGTTTTATATGGTTGATTAAATCATTCTTGGTCAAAGGGTTATGTAAGGAAGGTTGGAATTCTATGTTTTATCTCCCATTCACACCTACAAGGTTGTCTTAAGCCTTGAAATACCCACCTACAACTATACGAAGATGAATAGTGCTTTAGAGTAGCAACTCAGGAGGGTAGAAGATTCTAATATGCATTTGAGTGTTTGATCTTGGGTAAGATGTTTAAAGTGAGTTTAGGGAGCCTAAGAAACTAGGATAAGTTGATGATGAATATAAGTTACTCTCAAAGCTTATTATACACACCTACAACCTTGCTGTAGATGTTCAAGAGCCCTCAAAATGAGCTTGAGAAATAATATATCTTTAAACAAGATCATCTCACTAGGGAATATTTATTTAATTATTCCAAATGATTTCAAAGGATATATAACATAGGTTTAAGGATGAAATCCACCTACAAGACTCTATAAAGTTAGTTGTAAGTGATTGTAGGGTGATAGTGAGTTGAGAAAGGGTGTTTAAGGGATGATTTAAGCTAGGAAGAGTGAGAAAAAGGTTCAAATCAAGGTCAAATGGTATTATGGGATTTAAAAAAATCTTTTAATAATTATACCCAAGACTTAAACACACATGTTCACCTACAGGTTTAGCATATTAGAGTGAACCATAATAAAATGATAGAACTCAATCTAGAGAGTTCAAGGTATGAGGGGTACCTTAAAGGTTATATCATTGAATAGAGATTGGAACATATCCATCATACACATGATAACCTTTATAATTATTGACATGAAAAATCTTACATAGAGGAGGGGCTCTAATCTAACATACATAATTCACACCAAAACACTGTGCACAATCCCAATTTACACTATCTCTCTTGAGTATTGTATAAGTTAGGGGTTTATTGACTTGGGCAAGGGATAAAACTTGTTACAGATCACCTTTATAAGTTTAAAAATACCTTAATCATTAAAATGGTGTGATTATATAGGGTAAGTACCCTTTGTTTTGTCTCAGACAAAGGGTACTCCTTGTGCATAAACATACAATTTTGGAAAAAGAGATGAGAAGGATTACTTGGGAGGTTTTAGGGTGATGTGGTTAGTTGAAACACATCTAAGAAAACATGAGGAAACTTTTTGAGGAGGATGAAACCCAATAGGATATTATAGGTGGCTAAGTTTGCAAGAAGGCCTATTAAGCATGGTAAGGCTTAAAAGCCAAAGAGGAGGTCATTTTCAATTATAGGCTTAGGAAAGCATTTAAATGGATTTATGCATGTTTTTATGGTCTTTTTAGACATTTAAAATCTCTTGGAATGCAGAGGAATCACAAGGAAGTCATATTTTGACTCAAAGGCAACATTAGGCTTGTGTGAATGGAAGAAAGGGGGCTCGAGTGGGTAACTTTGAATGTGCATATCTATTTTGATGATTTTCATGGGGATATAATAATATTTGAGATGTTTAAAATGGTCATATACATTGATCTTGTTGAATTTTTTTGCAAATTTAATGTCCCATCTTTATGAACAAAGCTTAAAAGGGTAAAATAGGCCTAAACCCTTGCTAGTGACCAGTTTGATAAAATAGAGAATTTAGTGAATCTAAATGGTAAAATTTTCCTAGCTTATGATTTAATGTTGTATAATACTCTCACAGTCTTCTTCCCATGCTTTTGGATTGTACAAAATTATACTAATGGGGTACAAAATAGGGTTTTCTTGACCTTTTTATGTGTTTTGTAGGTTCTAGAAGGATTCTAAAGATGAAATCAAGTTTGGGGGAAATATTAGGACTTAATATAACTCCATATATATATTTTATTCCTTTAAATAACTCCTAAGTGTGTTTATTAGCTACTTTATCTTAGCCAGTCAAAACTAGCATAGTGAGCATGATGGTGAGAAGTGTGGAAACTTCAAGTGGATGCATTTTTAAGGTGTGATTGAGTAGCATAAATCCATGGAGAGTATTTAAAATTTTAATTAACATATCCCATGTATTTTCATGGAAAAATAAATCCAATTTTGATTCCAAGTGTGAGGGGTGACTCAAAAAGGAGTTTTTTAGACTACATGCAATGATGGCTCACTTCTAGGAGATTCCAGATGACCAGGACTGAAATCAATGCATGTAGAGGCATGTATGAAATGTTTAAATATTATTAAAATCATAAAACATATTCCTAAAGAGTTTTGTGTATTTAAATAAGGATATATCATGAAGGCAATTTTTTGAGCCAGAATGAGAACTTCTATGCCACATTTCAAGAACTTCATGACTTGGGATGATACTTGTGATTCCTAAACTTGCATGGTTAATTTCACATATTCTCATCATGCATATTTAACTCCTTTTATCATATTTACAAGTGTATTTGTGACCTTTGGACTTATCTATTCTTCTCTCTCTCTCATGTTCTATAAGAACTAGCCATTTTGGCCTTTGTAACTTATGTTCCACCTGAGTATATGAAGCCCTACTCATTTACATACCATGGATAAATAATAATACTAATTTTTACCTCTTCTATGACTATTTTTTGTGTTTTCATTTAGAATGTTTGATTTTTCATAAGTGATGACTCTTATTTCTTTAGCATGATTATCTCATTCTCTCACATATTTACAGTTGGAAAGCCTATTATTATAGTGCATGTGAAGTTTTTTATGATGTGTCAAGGTTGAGTGAGTTATTATATTCAAATATTTCCATTATAAGCCTCTTTTCTCTTCCTCATAGCCTAAACATTCATCACAACCTCATAATGTAACATTGATGCGAGAAGATGCAAATTGGAGAAGTGTATGTTTAATTAGTCCTTTGTTATCATGTGTAACATGTAGTTGGTTAAAATTCATAAAATTATTTGGTGTATCACCTCCTTTAAGATATGTTGCTTTTAGTTTTATCTCTCCCTTTTCCCTTACAAAATTTAGGTGTAGTAGTGATCTAAAGTGGTACAGCAAGGGAACTAGCCTTATCTAGAGATTCACCTCATCCTTAGGCTCACCCATAGCCTAGATGTGTTTCAATTGTGTCACTTGGATGAGGAAAGATGAGACATGAACCTTAAAGGGTGAAAATCCAAGTGACAACATACATATTAGACTATGACTATCTATTGGACATGTCATTAGATTTTGAGTCATGTCTAAACACAAAATAGATCCTACCCTCTATTTAGGCACACTTAAAAATACATCACTTACTTGAACACATTTAAATTTACACCTTCACATACTTAGCATAGGCATTAGTTTTCCTTTCACAAGTAGTTGGTCCTAATCAAATTTCAACATTTAGGACTCTAATCAAAGAGACCCTGAATAAAACTCCATCCAAAAAGGGTCCCCAAATAGAATAGGACACAAACATGAAATATTAATTTCATAAAGTTGATCCACCCTCATACCTAGATTCAAATGTTGAATAAATAATAGATAATGATCTATGTCACATCAACATGGAATATTTATGGAATAAAATCATTGAGGTCTATAAGATAGATTATGGTCAAAGCATCCATGATATTGGACAACTCAAGTAGTTACTTTCCCAATTTCAATATAGTGCTCATAATTAGTCTTAAAATGGCTAGGCATTATGATGTAATGAAGAGAGGGGTCAAGAATCTAAAAGGATAATATATCTTATGATTATTACTATAACATATTGATCACTTTCTTTAGTTACCTGATAGGAAATAATTTTGTAAATTTGATCCCAACATCTACTCAAAAAATTTGGGATTCTAATACTAGTACCTAATCCAACTGGCTCAACAAATAATGGTTGATAAAACTTAAGCATACATCAAAAATATTTCCTAAGAACCTTTCTAGGTTTAAATTCATGAATGAAGTCAATGATATGATTACACTCTTACACAAAGTAGTGTGGAGATGAGCTACAAGAATTTTTCAAACATGGATGTATAGATAAATATGGATCATTCATCAAAATAAGTAATACATTAATTGGGGATAAATGATCGGTGATTCCATTCACAAACAACTAATAGAGGTCAATACCACTTCTAAATTCTACATAACCTCTTATCTCATCTATGATGTTGCTAATATAATATTTTATAGTGGCTTGAATATAGTAGGTGACATGAAAACTATAATGATATATAAATTATATCCTCAACTCACATTGAAGGAAAGTACACATCATTTTAATAGGGTAAATGATGAATTTTTGTAATATGTGATTCAAATGTTTGAATCAGAACCATACAACTTGAGTATATAATTAGAATCTTCTAAAAATATTTTTAGATGGGGATCCTAGTTCATACAATTCCAAACTATCACTTATCTAAGAATTTATGGGTGTGAGATTACTTCATACATTCTCCCATGGTATGCAGATGATAAATGGGCCTTAATTTAACTAGTAAGGTAGTTGAATGAGAAACATAAACTCTTATCTATCAATCACAAGTATGGAATAAATTTTTCTATTTATATTGGTCCATACACTTGTGCCTCTTTGGCTAAATAAAAATTAATTGAAGAAAAAATGACTTGAGGCACCATTCAGTCATTCAAAAGTAGACACTATTTTTATTACAGAGGCCTAATTAAAACTATCCTTGGTTCTACATATCAACATGTGCATAAATTTAAATAATTTTAGATGTATTTTTTTGATGAGAAAGAATTGAAAATCCATGATTGCTTATTATTCACTTTTAAATAGGTCATTCTATTTGACATAGTTGAAATCAAGAAGAATATAGTAGATGGAAAAGATGTGTTGGAACCCATTTATGAGAAAGAAGGAATTGAATCAAAACCTCTTCCAAAAGGAGATTGACACAAAAAATAATCTACTTCACTCATTTATAAAACCCAAGTTTTTTTTAATATGAATCTCAAATGGTTGAAATAAAATGTATTAATGTTTATAAAGTATGATTTCCTCCTCCCATGAGAGATAATTAATTGGGAAGTTCTCATAAACAACAAGTAGAAATAAGACCATCTTCAATAGTAGGAATAAGCAAAGACTCAGAAGAAATTGAAACATAAACAAAAGTTGAGGCCATCATAGAAAATGTTCTAATACAAAATCCACTCAAGTTAAAAATAATAAGGCTTGGTGAAAATTATATAGTACTCCTAGTATTTCCATTTCAGAATAAATTCCTCTTGATAGTCTCTCAATCCAAAATTTTGGTGACCAACAACACACAATAGTTACTAGATTAATATACACCCTTAATACTTCCATCTTCAAATACCTCTCAGTTTGATACTTCATTGCCTTTGCCTCTTTTTCAAACTATTGAATTGCCTTTTATATCTTTTCCCAAAACTCTAACTACTACATTATAAAAAGAGGAAGGTGAAGTTGTACTAGAAAATTCTCAAGCCTTGAAAAATCCTATTTCTCCTTTAGAGACTCAAAAGGAATCCAACACTACACTTGTGCTAAAATATCCTAGTACATAAGTCCTTGATTGGTTGAATGAGATAGTCAATAAAGGAAAGAAAATTGTACAATCACATGAGATTGTTTTCAACATTTTGACAATTATTCCTTCCTGTACAGTCAATAATCCTAGAATAGTTTCTAGAATAATCATAGATAAAAAAAGGGATAGATATTTAGAGGTATCATTTCCTCCTATTAATAAAGATAAAGATAATTTTAATACTTCTTATTATCAAATCACAAAGGTACACTTGGGAAAATCTAAAAGGGAAGGTGTGAAATAAAATGTTCAATCTAAAATTGGCATGTTGTTTAGAAAAATGGACCAATATAAAGTAACCAAAGGATAACTAAGAGAAAAGGTTTAGAAATTGACATCAATTATTTAGAAACTAGTAAAGCTAATTCAATCTTCCTCTTCAAATTTTCATCAAATCTTAGACACCAAAACATTGAATGTATTAGAATAAATTGGTCATATGGGCAATGAAAAAAGAGAATGCTCAGAGAGAATTATACAACAAGGAGATAATTCAATTAATGTATTTAAGAATATCTACTCTAAGATATAAATAGAGTATGATGAGGCAACTAAATTTGAAGACAAATATGCAAAATAAATACCAAATTGGAAACATGTGCTTCTAAAATTAGAAAAATTCTCATATATAGATCCATATGATCACATTCAAGGAGTATAAAAGAAAAACAATACAGAACCCACTGAGTTTACAAGAGATGAAAAATTTTAAATCTACTTAGTTAAAGAAGGCATCAATAAATTTATTAAATAAAATTCAAATGGAAGTGATGCTACTCTTGATATTTTAGGAGCAATTAGGAAACCTAATTATGCATTTATGGATGATAATGAGGAAGCAACCCATAAGTAATCTATTATTAAATAATTCAAGGAGAATATTGAAAAAATATTAAATCCAAAATTTGAATTCAACTACAAATCCATCCATCAATTGGTCAAGTATCAAATTAAATTGGAAACCTTGGTATAATTTTGAAAATACTATCAATGACTTTCACAATAAATGACAAATCTACATTATGAAGCATAAATTGGCTTCATGTATTCATATGTCCTAAATGAATACATAACCAAAGACATTTTGGATAAATTTGATGAATTTAGAAAGAAGTGAATGTCAAGGAAAGAGAAGATCTAGATCATCCTCAATGAAGAAGAAGAGGAATAGTTCATCACTAAATTTTGACTAGCTTCCTACTTAAAACTTTTTGAGTCATTCTCGCAAGTTTCAATTGCATATTTTGTAATAGTAATTTACACATTGTATATCATGAAAATATAATATATTTCATTTTCAAGTTTTAAGTCATGAAAATTTTCCAACACACTTTTTCAACTTGTGCGAATTTGTTATTATACTTTTTAAAGTCATTAAAAACCACTAATGCACTTTTGTAAGTTGTGAATATTTCCTAATGTGTTTTTAAAAGTTTTTTTTACATGTGAAAATTTTATATTAAAATTTAACAAGCCCCTAAAATGAAAAAAAAGGTGGTTATTCACTATAACCACACAATTCAACCTATAAATATAATTTTGGGGTCATTTGTAAGGGTTCTTGATAGTTATAATTTTGAATAAAACTAGAAAAAGAGGAGATTATTTTTTCAACTCAATAAGGATAAATATATTAGAAATTTTTAAAAATTTGTGTTTGATATTTCTTCATGGGAAATGTATGTGCTTACATTTATGTATATTGTTGGGCACCACGAACAACAAACATGCTCTGATACCACTTGTTGGGGAAATAAGAACCCATCTCTGGAAGCACACCATTGATTACCAACTTCAAGCAACTTAATATGCGGAAATAACCAGAATCAACAAGTAACTAGAATTCAGAATAACACAGAATATGAGAGACAATACACAACTTGTATTAATAACTCTTATAGAAAAGAATACAATAAAGAAGATGCCACTTCTTCTCCACCACCTCTTCAGAGGTTTCCCACACCTCAAGTGAACAGTAATTCTCTCCTCAAAGCTCTCTCTACTAGGTCCCAACACCCAACTCAAACACAGAGTTGGTGTTCACCTTACACCTGTGCTCCATGCACTCCACAAGTGCTCCACGCACTCCACAAGTACTCAAAGTACTTCAAGTAGATCTCCCATGAACCTGCAACAACTTGCAATTCAACAGACCATACTTATGGAAGGAACTGCCTTGCCTTCCTCTTAGCTCTCCATGTACTCCACGTACATACCAATGAGTACACACCATACTCCAAGTAGATCCTGCCTGATACTGCTCCCTGTTGTGTTGCTGTCCTATCTGATCTCCAACCTATAGATCAATAAGTGGTTCTGCACACCTGTGAACCTCGACCTTGCACACACACACACCTACAGATCAATGATCTTACTTACCATGTAGATCTCCTATAAGCCATGCTCACCTGATGACTAAGATCATACATACATGAAGAATCTAGCTGACTCTCCAATCCAACACCAACACCCCTGGTACTGCTGTGGAACTAGGAGGAACACCCTTGCTCACCTCACACACAGAAGAAGCAAACTTTGCTCAACTCAAACTAGCCCACAATTTCCAATACAACCATGAGTCTATTATATAGATCTCATCCAAATAATAATTAGACACTCAGTACAATAATTAGATCCATAGTTCTTAGTCTATAATTAGCACTAAGCATGCAAACACTTGGTTCGACAACCAACTGCCCGTAATAAGCTCGCAGTTGAACTACACAGGTGACCGACGTCGTTCCCTATCTGCTTGGAGGTGATCGACGTCGGCCGATCCCTGACTGACGTCGGTTGCTTCTCCTTGCTATCCTGCTGACGTCGTCTGATCAGACCGACCCCAGCTTCTCTACAACTCGGCAACCCTCAGCAACCTCCTCCCCTATTTGCATCAGTGAAGCTTTTAGCTCCACAACCTAACAATCTCCCACTTGGAGATAAATAGTTACACTATACCTATACCTGTACTCCATCTAATCTATTTCCTAGTTTGTATCCCTCTTCAAGCTCCCACCTGAAGACAACCCACCACACATCCCGTGGTGTACCACCTGTCATCTGAGTACCCTACCACATCCAAACCTACAAATCCATGTAGTGAAGTCCTGACCCTGCATAGCATGAATCCCTGCTGCTGGTCCCTCTCAACTCCCTGAGAACTCACTTCCCCGAATTGGCTTCTAACTCTCTGACAGCTCCCACTACATGGGAATACTCAGGTCTATACTAGACCTCATGTGATTTTGGACACTGTACCTGTCCAGCCCTTAGTGTGCTCTAGCTCTCCATCCTAAGCCTCGCCAACCCCTGATTCACATCAGCTCCCACTAGAGACAAAATCTACCTGTGATCTCCATGCCTCCCATGTCAAAGAATTCCGCTGCTCCAAACTCCTCCTGACATGTCACTGAACTAATCTTACCCTTAGCTCAACAAAACCCTATATGTACACCCCTGCTAGCTAGCATACTATCCACATACAGCAACAAAATGATGTTGCAATCATCATCCCCCTGGTAAGTCAAACCACAGTAGTAACCCTGACATTGACTAGAGTCATGCTCTGTCATCCACCTGTCAAAACCTGTACCACTATCCTGCAGCTCCTCAAGACCATATACCTGGTCTTCTGTCTCACATATCCGTTCTCTCTATTCTTCTACTAAGGAATCCATTCGTCTCTGTGCTTTCATCCAGCTGGCAAACCTACCAAATCTCCCGCTTGGTTCTGCATCATATCCTGCCATGCTCCCACCTGTTTCCTGGATCCTTCCTGCTCTACAATTAGCAACAAGTATAAAGAAGAGGAACACAAATTTGAGGGCCTACTTACATCTTCAGTCCTCCATATGGGTGTTTGAGACTCCTTGACAACAAGCTGTCCACCCAAAATTCGTTACAGTGACCGACCTCGGCCACCCCACAGTCTGCATCCGATCGACGTCGGTTTCCATGTGTCTGTCCCTGACTACCAACCTACCAGCGCTGGTGTCCCTACTGCCGACGTCGGTCCTCCTGACTGACATCGATCTTACCTACTGCCGACGCCGGTCCCCTGACCGACGTCGGTCTTACTCTGCCTGACACTGCCAGCTTCGGTCTGCACATGACCGACATCGGCACCTGTCTGTTCGATGGCAGTTCCTCCTGACCAACATCGGTATCTGTGTTCGCCTGTGAGTGATGACTTTTTACCTGCGAGCTCCTTTGAATCAAAACCCATGTCCAAACTGCTCTGCTCAGAAGTATCCAGCACCATCCACTGATTTTTGTCTGCCATCTCCTCCAAGAACACCAAGGCTTTCCAATTCTTAAGCTTGTCAAATACATCTATCTTCCGCTTAAGAACATGCATCTCCTTCCCTGCTCATGTGACCAAGCCTACAAAGCCACGTCTCTGCTATAGAAGAAGAATCAGTAGTATAAATAAGTAGATGAAGAGTACTTGTTTTCTTACCACCAGCTAATTCAAGTGCACCCGCTGTGAGAGTTCTTGTGCATCTCTCATCACCCAATATTTCTGAAGAAATTAGCCATATCTCCAAACCTGGGACCTGCATGACCTTCATCAACACCTGTGTGTTGGCCGCCTGCAATTTCAGCTTCACTTCCCCTTTGCCAATTCTTTGGCAAGGCTCACCAGCTCCTCTACCTGGGGCTGCATGGAAAGAGGCAACCGAATCTTTTATCCAAGATTCAACTTTATCCAAGAAACCTGCAAACACATCCTGTGAAACAACACCTGCTACATCTGTATCTTCAATTTCTTCATGATGATTTGCTACCAACCAACAATCTTCTTTTACCTGCTCTTTCTTTCCATGGGGCCTTAAGTAACCATATGTGCTTTTCAACTCCTCCATTCTTAGCTTACTTTGATCTACCGTTGCTCTACTCCCACTCAATCAGAAACCCCTGAGAGTGCCTTGTAACCAAAACACAAAACCTGCTTCCTGCAACCTTAGCTCTGATACCACTTGTTGGGCACCACGAACAACAAACATGCTCTGATACCACTTGTTGGGGAAATAAGAACCCAACTCTAGAAGCACACAATTGATTACCAACTTCAAGAAACTTAATATGCGAAAATAACCAGAATCAACAAGTAACTAGAATTCAGAATAACACAGAATATGAGAGACAATACACAACTTGTATTAATAACTCTTACAGAAAAGAATACAATAAAGAAGATGCCACTTCTTCTCCACCACCTCTTCAGAGGTTTCCCACACCTCAAGTGAACAGTAATTCTCTCCTCAAAGCTCTCTCTACTAGGTCCCAACACCCAACTCAAACACAGAGTTGGTGTTCACCTTACACCTATGCTCCATGCACTCCACAAGTGCTCCACGCACTCCACAAGTACTCAAAGTACTTCAAGTAGATCTCCCATGAACCTGCAACAACCTGCAATTCAACAGACCATACTTATGGAAGGAACTGCCTTGCCTTCCTCTTAGCTCTCCATGTACTCCACGTACATACCAATGAGTACACACCCTACTCCAAGTAGATCCTGCCTGATACTGCTCCCTGTTGTGTTGCTGTCCTATCTGATCTCCAACCTATAGATCAATAAGTGGTTCTGCACACCTGTGAACCTCGACCTTGCACACACACACACACCTATAGATCAACGATCTTACTTACCATGTAGATCTCCTATAAGCCATGCTCACCTGATGACTAAGATCATACATACATGAAGAATCCAGCTGACTCTCCAATCCAGCACCAACACCCCTAGTACTGCTATGGAACTAGGAGGAACACCCTTGCTCACCTCACACATAGAAGAAGCAAACTTTGCTCAACTCAAACTAGCCCACAATTTCCAATACAACCATGAGTCTATTATATAGATCTCATCCAAACAATAATTAGACACTCAGTACAATAATTAGATCTATAGCTCTTAGTCTATAATTAGCACTAAGCATGCAAACACTTGGTTCAACAACCAACTGCCCATAATAAGCTCGCAGTTGAACTACACAGGTGACCGACGTCGGTCCCTGTCTGCCTGGAGGTGACCGACATCGGCTGATCCCTGATCGACGTCGGTTGCTTCTCCTTGCTATCCTACCGACGTCGGCTGATCAGACCAACCCCAACTTCTCTACAACTCAGCAACCCTCAGCAACCTCCTCCCCTGTTTGCATCAGTGAAGCTTTTAGCTCCACAACCTAACATATATTTTATTTTGTTCTTTCAACATGATGCTAAAATTTTAATAAATTAGTTAGAATGTAAAAAATTCATTGTATAGTTTTTTTCTTGAACCTACATTCATAATTTCACAATAGTAAAATCTTAGTGGGGTGAAACTAGTATTTTTGCTTGTTTTTATGAGGAAATACAAAATAATTTTGATATTTCAGTTATCAGTGATAATCAATTATTTTTGTGTATGTTACATATTTTTCTGAATATGTAATGTTTTTCCTATCCATTAAATAAGAAAAGTTTCTTTTTAGTAAATATACCCTCTTTTCTAACTTTTCTAATAAGTATTTAAGTTTTTCCCACTAGATTTCTTTCTTCTTCATCTTTATACACATATTTCATTACTCTATCTTGCTTCCTTCACATCTTCTTTCTACCACCTTTTCATACTTTGTGGTTAAAAGTACTACCCCAATAAAAACCATTTTTTTTGTGAATATTTTTATTTTATACATCCTTTTTTAGGTTTTTAATAAAGATAGCTCCACCTACTAATAGGAGAGTAACTATGTCCCATTACTATTGATAGAAAACCTTCATATGTTGTATTGACAACTTTTTTATCCAATAGTTTTTTGTTCTCATTGTTGGGCATGTTTTTACAACTCTCGTATAACCTAAATTATGAGATTTTGATCCATGACTTTGTCACCAACTCAATAAGCACTTAACAACCTAACTTAGATTTAGAACTATCTACACAACTAGATATTCTATCATATATTAAATATCTTACTTGGGATTATGATGAAGTATTTATAGCTCAGTATCAAATCATATTAGTAATATTGAACCAAGAATTAGATCATGCACAAAAAAGAGATAATTATTTCATAGAGGGAGGCTTGTAGATCTCATCAAGTATCTAAAATTAGTAAAATTCAATCATGACCATTTTAGCTATTCAAAATATTGATCACCAACCTAGTTTAGATTGGACAAAAACTATAGAGGAAGATTTGGTCTTAAGTTTTTATCAAGTTGCTTGGGAGAATAGAATTAGTCTTGTCCATTTTAAGATTGTTACCAGATAAAAATAGAGAAGACCATGCCACCCTTGTTCAAATAACTATATAAATTGTTTCAAGGAGACAAGCAAGAAGGCAAACTAGAAGAGTAATTCATATAATCACTCAAAGAAGAGCTATAGTAATAAATCCATCTAATGACTATTCAGGCATTTCAAACACTGATACTTTAACTAAATATTTATTGGTTAAGTGAGATGAAGGAAGACATCTCATTATATATGAGAGCATTTACATGAAATAATGGAACTAGGTCAACACAATTTTGAAGATTTGTTTAAATATTAAAAGAAGAAGAAGATTGTGTTACTTTAGCATAAATAGCTAGATCAATAGCTACATGAAGAGCATGAAAAAGGAGATTGGATTAAAATAATTCTTAAAATTTAACCTACACTTCAATAATAGTAATTATTTTTTACAAAATGACAAAAAAAATGATTTACTAGGGGTATTAAATCAAATAATGAAATTGATCCTTCTATTAGTTATAAGAAGCTTCTGATTTCAAGTTGAATCATGATTAGAAATATAAACTCAAGAAAACATTTGGTCTTCCCATAACTCTTAAGAAATTTAAATAGTCACAAGTAAGACTAATAATAAGTCAATCCTTTATCTTATTAGGTGTTTTTATCCCATTATAAGTAATCTTGTTTCTATGGTATAATAATGGGGTAACACAATCAGTCTATTGGCTTAGGGATAATTGCATGAACTTCTTAAGGGTTCATAAAAGAATTTTCCAAATCTCAAAAGTGATATATAACAACACCTCACTAATTTTTAAGTATCTTGTGTAATTTTAGGTTTTGAACATGCAGATAGAATAATAAGGCTATTTGTTGAAACTCTTCAAAATGGATCAATAGATTGGTTTTATCATCTTCTTCCATGATCTATTACTAATTGGAATGATATGAAAAATAAGTTTGAAAATAGATTTAAAATAGTATAATATGCAGATGCATTATTAGATTAACTCACTCAAATGAAAAAAGAGGCTTATGAACCTACAAGAGATTTCATAGCTAAATTAAATAAGTTACTTCATAAGATAACAATAATTATTAAGTTGACAAATGAGAATAAAAAATGCTTCTTTATTAATTTTCAATTTATAGAAATGAGTTATCAGTTGAGAAGAGATAGAGTAGCTAACTTAAATGTAACTTATATTTTAACCATTAATTTTGAAGATGACATGATAATGGTTGGGAAATTAAAAAAGAACCATCAAAAGATAAAACATATATTTTAGGTCAGTCTTCTACTAAAAAAATTTTGTAAAAAATGGCCAATGATTTAATAGATTTGAAAAATAAACTACCTTAAAAATGATCACTTCTCTTTACCATGATGTTCCCAGAAGAAGTTATGCACCATTTAAATGAAATTAATCGTAAGATTCATAACAAAATTTTGCTATATAATCTTCTCCACATATAAATTCAAATCCTTCAATAAATATTATTTTATATATAAAATAAATATTTATATATGAATAAATTGAAGAGGAAAATGAATTAAAAAATATAGATCTTCAAGAATGTGAAATTGAAGAACCTAGTGGTGACTCTATAAATTCATTCCTATAATATAATTCAGATGAAGATGAATATGAATACAAGATTGGAGACATGAATAAGTAATCATTTTTAGTCTTCACAAGAGTCATAATGAGAAAAAAACAACACAATGGTGGATAAAAATAATCTAAAAAAGTCATTCTTCTATGGGGAACATTACATCATGTTCAGATGAAGGGGAAACAACCAATGGCTAAAATAGGAGTCTTCTCTCATTACCACCAATTTTTATTCAAAGGGTGATCCTCCTATCAATAATGTTAATAATTATCTTAGTTTGTATAATTTTCTTATTATGTTATCATACCTACTTTTTGATATAATATAACATACCAACAAAACCAAAATACAAATGTCTTAAGTTGAGTATTTGAGGTCAAGTTTTGACTAATTGAACAAGCTAGTAAAATTTGTCAAAGGTAAAAATTATAATCCAAAAAATTTCAATGTCAAAAGAATATTATCCACCCCACCTTCTTCCAATCCAATGAACTCCATGGTTGTAGAAGCTTCCAATTCTAATAAAGTTGACTCTTTTTACGTTTTCTTATTCCGTAAGGGATGTAAAGTTAGTAACTACATAATTAATACAAGAGGATTAAATAATGTAATTTATTATATATTTCCCCATGCCCTTGGCATAACTTGTTAAAAAAATAAGTCATTTTACTTAATGGAAGCAAAGCAAGTTTCACTTGTTAGTCACATTAAAGATGCTCAAGTTTCCCTAGCATCTTTTCCTCAAAAAAGAATCAAGATGACTATTTTGGTAGTAGATATTCTAGTCACTTATGGAATTCTTATAGGGATAATTTTTTTTAGGGAACTTGGTGATTTAGTTATATTTATCACATGAAATGATTCTAGTCAAAGGAATAAAATAATGTCTTGATCTAGAATTGAAAAAAACATACATAGTGAAAAATTGGATGATCCTAGGGTGGATATATTATATGAATATGTTGGTATAAGAAATTATTTTTTGATATCTAAAAAATATATATATATGCCAAAAATCATGGAAATAAATCCTAATGAATTTTGGATGTTATAATTTGATGGTAGTTTCTCTTCAATAGGATATGGTGTAGGAATTGTTTTGATATCCCCAAATAAGGAAATATTTCATTTCTCTTACAAGTTATAGTTGAAATTTACTAACTATATCATATAATATGAAACATTCTTATGTAGGTTAAAAGTTGTAGAATAAATGGGACTTAAAAACCTAAAAGTATTGGGTGATGTAGAACTAATTGTAAAGTAGATCAAAGCTAGCATCAGATGACGAATGACTACTGGAGGCACTACAAACAAAAGTTTGGGATAATATAAAAACTTTTGATTCATTATCTATTCACTCTATCCTAAGAGAAAATAACTCCAAATAAGGCATGCTTGCATTGTCCTCTTAATTGTTAATTCCACATTCAAAAGTTGGTACAGATAAATACATAACTGAATTAGTGTATCAACCCAATGTGACAAATAATTTGGAGAACTGAAATGTATTTAATGATACAAATAAATCATCTCCTTTCTTGAAAAATCTGATATATTTATAAATCTATACTTTGAAGGTAGTGATTCATCATAAAAATAATCTTCATCTTAAACACACAAAAAATGAATAGTTGAAGAATAATACGAGGGAGTAATCAAACTAAAAGGGAACAAGATTCCTAAAGTCCTATTTTCCTTAGAATAACTCTTTGACAAACATGATAGGTTTGTAAATAAAAATATACAAAAGATAACCTCAACTAATTACGATAAAGTAAATATCAAATCTAAAGAAAAACCTAGGTTGGTTAACATTCGGAAATGCTATTCACTTAAATAAAAGAGAAAATTTCTCAGCTTGATTCAAAAATATATAGAAATTATTTCATACTCATATGAAGATCTCAAATCTTTTCATCCAAATTTAATGCAACACATTATTCCAATCAAGCCTTATGCTAAGTAATTCAAGAAAAAACAAAGGCAATATAATTCAACGATTATAAGAAAAAAATTGAATTTTTTTAAAAAATGTTGAATTCATGGATTATTTTCCCTATCCATCATTAAAATTAGATTGAAAACATAGTACCATTTCTTAAAAAGAATGGATAAATTAGAATTTGTGTTAATTTTAGAAATATGAATCACACATCTCTCAAAGATAATTATCTGTTACCCATTAAGGATCAAGTTCTTCATGTGATCATAGGTTATAAATGCCCTCAATTTTGGATGGTTTTTTAGGTTATAATCATATCAATTTTAGCAAATAAGACCAACATAATACATCTTTCATGAATTCATGGGGAACTTTTACATATTGACAAATGTCATTTGGATTGATCAATGTGAGAAATTTATTAAAAATGATATTATTATGGTGTACTTAGATGATATAATATTATTTTAAAAAATGATGGAAGATCATTAGGAAAACCTTGAGAAGGTATTTGAAAAATGTCGACTACATGGTATTTCTCTCAACCCTAAAAATTTTATTTTTGGGATGATAAAAAGGAAACTTATTGGGCACATTTTATCTAAAGAAGGGATTAAGATCAATCCAAAGAGTTGATGTCATCAAAAATATATCTTTGCCAACTAGTAAACATGTAAACATTCATTATTCAGAAAGGTGAATTTATTAAGGAGATTTGTTACAAATTATGTAGAGTTCACTAGACATATTATTGAGATGATGAAAGGAATACCCTCTTTCAAATGGAATAATAAAGTAATATAAGCATTCAAGAAAATAAAAAAATGTATTTCTCATGTCCCAACTCTGGTTTGTCTAGATTTTGAAAAATAACTCATTATCTATTGTAATTCCTCTGATCATACTCTCTCAACTATATTGATTCATAAAAATGATCAAAGTATTGAATATCCCATTGATTTCATGATATTTAGTCTTAGGGAATATTATCTTAAATATTTTCCAGAGGAGAAACATGCATACATAGTTTTGAAAGTTGTCAAATAATTTAGGTACTATATTCTACATTCACATTCCATTGTGATTGTGCCAAGTACATTATTAAAGTCTATTTTGACATAATAGAAGATAGGGTCTAAGATAGGTAACTAAATAACCAAGGTTTAAAAATATGAACTTGAAATTAAACTCATAAAATTGGTTCAAGGAAAAGGATTGTGTCAACTCATAGTATAAAAAATAGATTATTAGTCAAGTTATTCAATAGATTTTGATGATCAAAACAAAGAATATCTCCCCTTTGACCTTTTTTTAGATTATAATGATGAATGGTTTATAAATATTTATTTATTTATAAAATATAGATAATTTCCATTTCATCTGGATATTAAATAGCATAGGACACTCAATTTTAAAGCCATAAAGTATGTGATCTAGGATGGTACATTGTTCAAAAAGAGTATTGATGGTTTCTTCTTGATCTGTGTTGATAGGGAACAATAAAATAATCTCCTAAAATCCTTTCATGGTCAATATTTTTTTGGATAATTTTATGCTATAGTAACAACCTAAAATATTCTAGGAGCTCACTGCTACTAGCCTACACTATTCAAATATTCCTACAAATGGGTAAGAAAATGTGAGGCTTATCAGTAGTTCATCAGACAGCCAAAAAGTGTTTCCTCTCAAGCCAATGGTGATAGAAGAGCCTTTTCAACAATGGGGTTTGTATTTTTTAGTAATTTTAAATCCTCATTCATGTGTAGGATACACACACACATGTTCTCACTGCTACAAACTATTTTACTAAGTGGGTAGAAGATATCCCAATCAAATAAATAACCTTGGAAGTTGTATGTAATTTCATCAAAGAGAATATCTTGGTGAGATATGGTGTTCCATAAAATAGTGTAACATAAAATGTTTCAATTTTTATTCTTCAGAGTTAATTAGATTCTTCTATGGCTATGTTATCTCATTTTTTCACTCTTTAGAGTATTACCCATAGGCAAATGGCCAAGTTGAGTCAAGCAATAAAAACATGGTCACCATAATTTACAAGTTGGTTGATGAGAATTAGAGAAACTATCACAAGAATTTGTACTATGCATCATGGGTAGATCACATAACATCAAATAAATCTATTGGCATGTCTCTATTTCAGTCATTCTATGGGATTGATTTAGTAATTATAATAACACTTGATTTAATTGCACTATAGTTGGCTAGATATATTCAAAAATAAAACTTTGAAATCTTGTTGGATAAAATAATTTTATATTTAATAAAGTTTGAAAAATACAAAGTTTAACTTATTGACATAATTATTAAGAATCAACCTCAAGTCAAAGTCCTTTTTGACAAAAAAATCTCTAGCAAACCTAGTTCTAGGCCTAATGTCTCTTTTCCCCACTAAACAAGGTCAACCCAACTAACCTTGTAAAATAAATTCTTGAGAGCATTTAGGGTTAATCCTTATATATAAATACCCCTTTAAATTCATTTCTAAAGATAAGATCATTTAATTATGTGTCATTATAACTCATAAATCTATTTAAACTATCATTTGAGGATTTTATTGCTTAAGGTTTTACCTTGGATTAGTAGCATTCATCTTGTGGAGGTCTTGGATGCATAGGAGAATTATTCTATCCTAGAGATAATTTATCCTTTTGATCTTTAGGCATGCCAAGTTTACTTCAATAATGTAATTATTCCTAGATCTTAATTTTGATAGGTAGACATTGCATAACTAATAAATTGAATTTTACCTCTCCTTATTTAGATTACTTAAATATTATCTTAAATAAAATTATCTTTTATTGTTATATGTTTATTGTATTCCCCCATTTAAACCACAAACTTTGGTGAGCACTAGATTAACTTGTATGTTTGTTTAGTAGAATAACTAATTCCCCTTTATCAAATTATAAAACCTAGCAAGGGTTATTACATAATTTCATTTGACTAGAGGCCTTATAAAACTCTCCTTTGGTATTGTGTAGTAAGAGATCCATTAATTAGGTTTTGTAGATCCATGATTAGTCATGACCCTGATATAAAAAAGTATAACTAGCATATTATTAGTTGATTACCTTCTCTGAGCTTGGATATTACTAAGTAGGATAAGTTATATATCTATCTTATTTTGCTTACATACTATCATATAATAATATTTTTTTGAAATTAATTGTTGGGGTTGGGTGAAATTTCTAGCAGTGTATAATATTTATTTGGTTTGTATGCATTATTGTAAAATTTTACAATGTTTTCTTAGGAATTTTTTGATTGTACGAGTCTAAAATTGGAAGTGGTTTTCAAGTATATTTGATGCATAATTTTGAATGATATTTATTGATTATGTTGATGCATTGTTTTGATTGTGTTATATTAATATATCATCTTCTCTTTTATTCACATGTTATCATTATTATGAAATTTTTCATTATCAAATTTACAAGAAACATAATTAGTAAATAAGGGTTAAAAGGTCCCTTGCCTTTTTATATTAAAATATATAAATTAATTATAAATTTTATATCATTTCATAATAAAAAATTATACAAATGAGACAAAAACATCTATATACAAACTATAGACTAACATCTATATATTAGGTACAACAAAAATTCCCCTATATTACAATGTTAAAAAAACTTCACAATTTTCCAAAGAGCACAAATTGAGGAACTATCACAATCCATTCCATGGAATTCCTAGACTAACACACATTACAGTTATTTCATGAGATGATTTTCTAAATTTTAAATGCTTTTCTGATGCTTTTCCAATGTATGCAATCTGTTTCCACTATCTACGATACTTTTGAAAAAGAGCAATGTTTTTTTAGGTGATTGGTGTTGTAATAGTAAAGTGATGATTTTAGATGTTTTTAATGATTTTAAAAGGATACAAATATTTTAAAATTATAGCTTGAAAGTTGTATCACATCATTAAAATTTTGACTATTGTTAGAATGTAAATATATGTGAATACCATATTTTTATCAATCCAAATCCCACCTTGGAAATCAAAGTGAAACATGGAAAATTTAATGAAGTTATTATAATTTAAAACATGGAAGGAGGTTAAAATTATAAATTTAATTCACATTGCCCCCATAGTGTATTAAAACCATACTCCATATTCGCCATGTGATATGCAAAATGGATCAAAGATAAAATGCAAGTAATATTTAAATAAATGGAAACAAAGGCATGAAGTGCATGAAATAGATCACAAAAAACATAATTTTTGATAAAACATAGTGGCTAATAAAGATATTTTGTGTGATATATATATATATATATATATATATATATATATATATATATAATTAATTTAAAAAATTAAAAAATGATTATATAGTCCAATATTGAAAATTGATACAATAAATGATAAAAAAATGCTATTGAAGGGTTACAAGTAGCATGTATAAATAGTGGGATCATTATATATGTGGAATTACATGATTCTTGCTAGAGAAAATTCCAAAAATATCAACTATAGGTTTCATATTTTTATTCATAGTATTCTTTTCCATCAATTTCATCCATCACTCTATAAACTCAATAATCAACATGTTTCTAGAAAGAGAAAAAAACATCAACTAAAAATGTGGTTATCATTTTATGCTCTTTCACTAATTAGTCATCACTCTTGAGATGATTGAAAAATATTTTATCAATGTGTTGACATATTATTGGTTTCCCTTCATGTTATCCAATCCATCTATACCCATATATTTCTCCATGTGTATATTTCCACTTCCTTGTACCATAGGAATATCATCATTGGGAAACTATTGGACATTCTTTCAATGAGAGCTCAAGCTTGGCATTAGTATGAAAATCCACTGATAGAGTTATGTAAATAAAAATGATCTAGAATAAATAGTATTATAAGGAGGTGAAATGAAAAAGATGAAAATGGAACGTCCTCTCTATGAATTTAAGTTTATTTATAAAATGATGTGACTAGTGGGATGAATAAAATTATGGAAAAAGGAACATACTTAACTGGAAAAAACACACATGGGGGTTTAAATATATTTCACATGAGGGAGAAGGAAGGTTGGGTTTTTTATGATATGACACCAAGAAGTAACATACTCATTATGGTAGTGACAATAATCAAATAAATGTGTAATGGTACAAATTTCAATATCACAACATAAATAAAGAATACAAAGGGTGTCAATTTAACATATTTGGATATGACTCAAGCATCCTATGAGAGGATTTACGTGAAATGGCATCAAATCCAATTTATATTTAAGTTTGAATGAGTTTAAATTATTTTTATTAAGTATTAATTATTCCATCACCATATCACACTTACATTCCCTCATTGAAGAAATCTCTTGAAAGGTAACAAATGATGATAGAAATAATATGAAATGGTGCCTCATCAAATGTAGTCTTAAATGCAAATGAACATAGTTGTCAAATAGCAAAGATGTTAATCAATTGTTTTTTATGATATGTGATTTTTTTAATGCCACATGATGCTATTGTATGTTATGATTAATTTTGATGATATTGTTCATTCCATTTCACCTATATTTTATATGTTATGGTGTTTTCTTTAGGTCCATAAGAATTTTTTACATGGTGCAGTGATTTTTAAGTCACTCATAATTTTAAGTTTATATTCTTCTCTATGTGATTATTTTTTATGCTATGTAATGACTTGGTATGAAAATTTGATACTTTTGCATGCCAAATGATGATTTTTTAAGCATGAGATGTTTTTGTAATCTTGCATTCCTTTTATAATTATGTGATGCTTCTTAAATAATATGCTAATTTTTTAATATAATTATGGTTTTAATTATATCATAACCATAACAATAACCATTTTATACATCTAAATCTTCTCACCTTAACTATTCCACTAATCATGCTATTTATCACAATTAATTCCATAACCATTATCCTAACTAATTAAATAAATCCCATTCCTCATTATATATTTCCTATATCTTGATAACCTTCCTACACACTCCATGCTATATTGATCTTGTGAATATCCCACTAACATCCCACCAAACCACCAATCCTACCTCATTTAATAACCACTTACCCCAATTGTCAATTTAAAATTCAAAATATTCTACCTACCCCCCCTCCCCAACCAACTTATACATAGCTTCTCATACACACCTAAATCCTTGAACCTCCCTAAAACCCATAAACTAATCCTATTAACCCCTAATTAAATCTAAAAGCCTCTAAAATCTAGAGCATTATCTAATTCTCTATAATTCTATAAAACTAGAGACTTATTATGAATTTAAAATTCATTTTTAATCCTCCCCACCACCTTATAAATAACCAACTATGGAGCATGGTTGAACTAACTTGAAAAATAGAACTTGCATAAGAACACACTCAAGCTCTCTTATTACCTTCATACTCTCATTGCATCCATATTATCCTTACATCCAAGAAGCCATTGATCCCCTTTGCATCCATTATAAATCTTGAAGTCACCATTGTCAAGAAATCCAACAAGTAATTCAATAATCCTTGGAGAATCCATTTGAAGATCTTGGATGGAAGGAAAAGACAAGCAAGGTGATGGTAAGAGTGATTGCTTCCATATTCTCTCTCATTGATGTTGTTGTAGATTTTGGGTTAAGTTAATAAATATAGTATATTGAATCCATAACTCAAATTTTACAAGCATACAACTATAAATATATTAAAATATTAAAGAAAAGAAAGAACATATTCAAGTTTGATAATTTTATAGATTGAAAAAATGACAAATTATAATATTATGGATGTTTCATAAATATCCTCTACCTCAAATGGCTACTAAAATATGACCTTGATAAGATAAATATATAATTTTCCAAAATATTTTTAATAAATTATACAATTTAAGCAACATTTTTATTTATATCAAAAAAATGATTTTTTTCCATTTTTTCCACCATATCAAAAGATAATATTCCCAAATTATCCAACCCAAAAAATCCCATTCAAGAAAGATTCACCACCCATTCCATAACATTTTTTCCTATGGACCTTAATATTTTCCCTACTTTCAACTATATTAATGCCACTTTACATAGTTTTATCCCTTCTATGTTGACTTTTTATGGCTGATTTAGTATTATTTTTCATTCTGATATTTATACTATATTGATCTTGATCAAATCTAAATAAATACTTCATAGGTTCCATTTAATATTTGGATACATAAATACATATATGTATGTGTGTGTGTGTGTGTAGAGAGAGAGAGAGAGAGAGAGAGAGAGAGAGAGAGAGATACATACATGCATGCACATGCATATACATATACATATGTATGTATGTATGTATTTATGTATCCAAATATTAAATGGAACCTATGAATTATTTCTTTAGATTCGATTGAGATAAATATAGTATAAATATTAGAGTGAAAAATAATACTAAATTGGCCATAAAAAGTCAACATAGAAGGGACAAAACTATATCAAGTGGGACAAATATAGTTGAAAGTACATAAAATATTAAGGTCCATAGGAAAAAACATTATGGAATGGGTGGTGAATCTTTATTGAATGGGATTTTTTGGGTTGGATAATTTTGGAATATTATCTTTCAATATGGTGGAAAAAATGGAAAAAAAATCATTTTTTGATGTAAATAAAAATGTTGCTTAAATTGTATAATTTATATGTATATGTTTATGTACACACACACACACACACACACACACACACACACACACAGAGAGAGAGAGAGAGAGAGAGAGAGAGAGAGAGAGAGAGAGAGAGAGAGAGAGAGAGAGAGAGAGAGAGAGAGAGAGAGAGAGAGAGAGGTGTGTGTGTGTGTGTGTGTGTGTGTGTGTGTGTAGGGGTACCATATCTCATATTTAAAAATAAAAAAATAGCCTTCTCCTCTTAGAGGTCTATTTTTTCACAAGGTCTTTAGAGTTGTTGAGAAGGAAGTTGAACTATAGAGGAACACCTAGTATTTTAAATCCATAACCAAAGATACTCAGGTCTTAATCCTTATCTTTTGATCCTTCACCTAAAACATCTCTCATAAAGTGGCACTTGTGCTAAGGGGATAATATTGATGTGCTAATAAGTCAACCCAAGATAAGTATTCATATCTTTCAAATGTTTATTTTATTTAGTTTATATACATATACTAAAGTACTATGTTGTTGTCTCCTCTCCATGCTTAGTTTAACTTATATTATATTTACATGTTAGTATATCATTAGTTAAATATATCTTGGTTACAACCCATAGTTTATATGCCTTTTAGTTACTTCCTAATTGCATTTATCTATCTTTAATTTGCCTCTTTTTTATATTAGATCTAGTTTTTATATGGCCTTAAGTTCCTTGCACATGATCATAATTATATATTTGACACCCCTCTTACAAAAAACTATTTCCTATAGCCTCTACCACACTTTACAACATAGCCAATTTTATGTATGTTTGATCTAGTAATGTCTTCTCCTCTTTCCTATATTATATGAAATTTAAAATTTTGGCCATATTTTCCCTTCATAAACTATGTGACTACACCCATGCCCATCTTTAGTGCATTTTCACATTGGTTATATGTATTATGTTGAGGGATTGTTTTTATAACAAGCTGATGGTGATGTATTTCATATCTTTCCATTTTATCACACACACACACACACACACACACACACACACACACACACACACACACACACACACACACACACACACACACACACACACACACACACACATCTTTTTATTTCATGTATCTTGTATGTTAAATGTATTTATACATGTTTTTGTTATATTGCATATCATCTGGTGTGATTATGATTGTTTAATTTATTTCATATGCATGATTTAGTGTGTTATTTTTCAATATGCATCCTATGTCCTTGCACGATGATTTCATGTGTGTGGTTGCATATTTTTATGAGATTGGTTGAATATAATTTATGATATATTATCCGATATAATATGTTTAGTTTCATGATCCATATCATGCACATTACTAAATTTATGGTAAACTATGATTTATGCTTTCATTTCTATGATCCTTACCATGCATCTATTGGGGCATACTATTATTGTATGTGTGTGCTTCATTGGTTTATCTAATCCTCCTAGGGGCACAATGCCACATTGGGGAATCTTTTTTTTTCTTGTCATGATTTGACATGGGGGGAATCATATAATTATTTATATCATTGATATTATTATTATTATTATCATCATCATATATATGTTACACATATGGAGATTACACTAGACCATGACTTCTTTCCCCATCACATTTCTATATTGGGGCATTCTTCTTTCCCATCATTCTCTCATCCTCACATGAGGATGAAATTTATAGTGAAATGTATATTTAAATATTCTATCATAGTTAAAGATGTGTGTTTTAGATATTTTCAAGAATTATAATATATTCAATAATATTACTTGATTATTATATATGGTTTGCATTCTTTCTTTTGAGATGATTGATTACATGAATAGTTTTACAATTCATTACCTAAAAATGGGGGTATGCATATATACATATTTAACATTCATATTTTTCAAGATTAAGTGAATTAAGTAAAGTGGAGTGAATTGAAGGCACAAATAATGGACATATATAAAGTATTTGATTATTTGATCAAGTGAAGTTGAGTTTTCAGAACTTACTCTAAATGTTCTAGTAACTAAGAAAGCATATTAAAGTGTGAGAATATTTTATTTTTATTTAAAATTACCATATATGAAAACATGGATTCCATAAAATTATGTGTATTAATTCATGTGTCATTTTATTCTTAATTTATAATTTTTTTATGTATTCACTATTATATACACTCAAATTTAGTACGAGCCCTATTGTTACAATGTTTATAGCATTATTTTGTGCATACAAGAAATCATCTTGAAATATAGAAATTTTGGAAATTTTTTGTCTTTACTCTTTTATTTTATGCAATCCAGTGGTCTTATTTTCTTATATTTATCATTTTTTCCTATTTTTGTTATTCTTATGAGCCTATTTCCCTCTCCTCTTTCTTTTTGTCTATTTTTTAATTTGGGATAAAAATGATGGTCCATTGATCTTTCCTTGGGTAGGATTGATGAGCCTACCAATACCATTCTTATTATTTTGTAGACATTTCTACCCATGATTGCATCTTGTTAGTTTTTTTATCTATTTTTTAGTTGTTTCCATTTTATTTTATCATATTTTTTGTGTCAATAACTATTTAATACAAACCATGATAATATTTTATAGAAAAATAATTTATGAGAAATATAAAAAAATAATAATCTCCTAATACACCTAAGAATTATGTATCAAGTATCTAAAATAAGTATTATTAAGGTTACATGCAAGTTTCCAAACTACTTTGTCAATTTCAAGTCTAAGCACCCTCTACATTGATTTATCTCTATTCAAGGACTTACATCGCATACCAAATTTGACCTAAGGTAATATGCATGTAGTTTCATCTCATAATTAAGGAAGATAAATATTCTTCTCTTATATTATACATTCACATTGCACATGAACTATGAGGGGTATAATTCTAGAATAATATATGAGAAATATAAAAAAAGAATAATCTCTTAATACACCTAAGAATTATGTAGCAAGTATCTAAAATAAGTATTATTAAGGTTACATACAAGTTTCCAAACTACTTTTTCAATTTCAAGTCTAGGCACCCTCTACATTGATTTATCTCTACTCAAGGACTTGCATTACATACCAAAGTTGACCTAAGGTAATATGCATGTAGTTTCATCTCATAATTAAGTAAGGAAGATATATATTATTCTCTTACATTATACATTCACACTGCACATGAACTATGAGGGGTATAATTATATAATAATCTATGAGAAATATAAAAAAGAATAATCTCCTAATACACCTAATAATTATGTATCAAGTATCTAAAATAAGTATTATTAAGGTTACATACAAGTTTCCAAACTACTTTGTCAATTTCAAGTCTAGGCACCCTCTACATTGATTTATCTCTACTCAAGGTCTTTCATCACATACCAAAGTTGGCCTAAGGTAATATGCATGTAGTTTCATCTCATAATTATGTAAGGAAGATATATATTATTTTCTTACATTATACATTCACATTGCACATGAACTATGAGGGGTATAATTCTAGAATGTAAAATATGTAGTAATAACCCCACCCTGGTGGTTTCCTGACCAAACTCTTCCATTATCTTTTTCCATATCATCTTGTTATAATCTATGTCAAAGATATTGAAGGAAATAAATAGGCATGTATTTATAAAAATTTACAAAGGTCATAGTATAGAAAGGTACAACATATAGTTTTGCACATGTATAAAAGAATTCAAAATCTAGAAAATAGTGACATGATTGACATAGTGGTATAGGTAGAGTGGTTAAATGGGTTGATCGATGATATTGATCAAGGCATGTTCGGTGTAATTTTGGATCCTATCTCTACAAATTCAGAGGCATATATATTACCTAAATAAATATATATACATACACAGTCTAAATTCACACTTGTAAATTTATAAAATAATAAGGTGTGCCTCTTATAATCATATTTTATTTCATATTATCCATTAATTTTTTCCAAGTTTTCAAATTATCATGTTAAACACATTTTTAGCCACTAAGGTAGATATGTAAGTATAGACCTACATTTATAATAAATCTCCTTAGTACATTATTTTCACCAAAAATTAGGTTAATGATATTCATGAACCTAACATTATTACCATCAACCTTGGATTTGTACCATCTTTCCCCTTATGGTTTTATATTTTATATTTATATGATATTTAATTTTAGGGCTTAACCAACCCTTAGGGTTTTGTTTTAATTTGAGTATGGCTTTCCTTAACAATAATTTGTTGCAGTTGAGTAAGGATGCAACACAGATCATCAAGATCTATCCAAGAGACCACAACCACTTGAAATAAGACTCTAATTCTCAAGAATAAACACACTCTTTCTATTACTCTCAAGGAGCTATTACAATGCTAAAATCTTTAGCTTCTCCCTTTACAAATGCACTCTAAGAGTAATTAAAAATAGGATATATATATATATATAGAGAGAGAGAGAGAGAGGAAGCCATAGTGGGTATGCCAACAATGTGCACATACCCACTTAGGAGTAGGTACACCAATAATGAATTTCCTTAGTACATTATTTTCACCAAAAATTAGGTTAATCAAATTGGTGAACCTGACATTATTACCATCAACCTTAGATTTTTACCATCTTTCCCCTTATGGTTTTATATTTTATAGTTATATGATATTTCATTTTTAGGGCTTAACCAACCCTTAGGGTTTTGTTTTAATTTAAGTATGGCTTTCCTTAACAATAATTTATTAGAGTTGAGTAAGGATGCAACATAGATCACCAAGATTTATTTGAGAGACCAAAACCACTTGAAATAATATTCTAATGCTCAAGAATAAACACACTCTATCTATTACTCTCAAGGAACTATTACAATGTTATAATCCTCAGCTTCTCCCTTTACAAAATCACTCTACGAGTGCTTACAAATAGGAGAGAGAGATGAAGCCATAGTGGGTATGTCAACATAATGTGCACATACCCACTTAGGAGTAGGTCTCACCCATGTGCAATTCATAAGTGGGATTAAACATAAGACTAGGAGTGAATCATGTATGCACATACTTAGGATCCTAAACATAGCTTAACTTAAACTAGTGAACAAACAAGTGTGAACACTCCAATACCCTCCCTTAAGCTATGGTTAGGGAGTGAAAATAACACAAATGGGTCTTAGATATTAGGCCTAATAAGGTACCCATATACGAACACAAGAAAAAATAAGGAAGGCAAGACTTTATATATAATCCCCCCCAAGGATAACTACCTTCACCCCAAGCATAGATCACAACTATATATCCTACATGGATGTAAAGAACCACCTTCATGTGTGGTGATATATTCCCATGTAAAAAAAATCCATGTGTTCTTGTAGGAAAAAATGCAAACTACTATAGGAGATACTACAAAAGTGAGTGGTATTCCTCATGCAAAATAACATCCCAAACTGGTTTATTGAATGCCACATAAAACAAAACTGAAGTATCAAAAACACCATGGCATAAATAATACATACTATAAATGTGAGAGCATGTTCTAGGAGGAATAGAAGAATCACCAACAAAATCAGCCTATGACAAAGTATAAGATTACCCCTTGGGCATACACTGAATAGAAGCAATAGTAACATGTGAATCAAGTGGAGCTACCTCATCCATGTCACCACCAAACATGTTTATAATAGGAATATAAGGAAGAGGTGTTGGAGGTACCTCATCCAAGTCATCCAAAAGAGATTATGTAGGTATCTCACCCATAATAAATGGTGGTGGATTCTCATAATAAAAAAACATGTCCTCACAAATAAGAGGAGGAGGAGTAGGTGATAAAATATCCTCATCAACATCACCATCAAGAATCAAATCCTCACTAGGAGGAGTAGGTGATGGAGGAACATAATCTATGTCACCAACAAATAGATCATCTCTAATAGAAGGAGGAGTTAGTGGATGAACAATAATATCATCAATAATGAATATATCTTCACTAACATAAGGAGGATAAGGAAGAATAATAGGTGAAGGTGAAGTGACCTCCCCAAATAGTGTTGAAATAACAGCACATGCTTCTTTTGGTGATGTGACATGTGAAATGTGAGATTGTAAGTTGTTCACAACATGTAGGTGAATGAATTAAAGGTCTTGGTCCTTGAGAGACTCAATCAAAGTAATGTCTTCCTCCTTATTAAAACTAAGAAAGTCACCAAGAACAACTCTCCATAAGTTATGCACCAATAAATGCATCTTCATATTTATATTCCATGTGTTGTAATTGGAGGTGTTGAAGGATTAAAATAATTGTGTCTCTATTGTCATAAGAATAATTTGAGGAGGAAAATTAATACCCCCCACACAAGATAAAAACTTCCTCTTTTTCAAAATTTGACAAGAAGAAATACACTCAAAAAATATCCTTGTCCCTTCAAAATAGAAAATGCGACAAGATTGCAAAGTGACCTCCAAATAAATGACAACAATAGAAGAATATGGATGTTAGATAACATCAAAAATGCATCCAAAAATGAATTAAAATTAATTGGAAATATCACAATGCACTCTCAAAAGATAAGACATTTTTTACCACTAAAAATACATATGTGTTCAAAGTGTAATGAGAGGAGAAAGGACAAGAAATACATTCCCATTGGCAATAATTGCCCTACCAAGTCAATATTAAAAAACACCCACCTTAAAAAAATACCACCTAATCATAAATACCCATTTTAAAATAATACATATGCATTAAGTTGTCCACCACTTTAAAAAAGTAAATCTCCCTTTTAAATAATCCACCACTCAAAAAAGGGATATATCCATTATGTCTGCCACTAATAATTTTCCTCTATGTGGCAATAAAATGGTCCCTATTTTCAAAAAAAAAAATCACCACTTTAAAATTCACCCCACCAGATGATTTTGTCCCCCACTTTTAATTTCAACTCCCACTTAATGAAACTTACCCCACATTATAATGTCTTTGGCCTTTGTAAAAGCATATAATAATGTCAAATTCAAAAAGATGTATTAGAAGACATTTTTGGTTTGTCTAAACGGAGGAGAAAACCCAAAAACATGGGTTTTACATTTGAGTGGTTTGGTGAATGGAAGGGAAGAAATTTGGAAGGCACAAGAGAGTGGCAATGATGAAACCAAGTGAGGGTTGATGGGAAGGAAGATATGTAGTGTTTTAGATAGAATAAAGGTAGTTTAAGGGTGGTTTTGTACCCAAGGGTATCATTTGACCAGAAATCAAAGAATCAATGGAAATTACTATAGGAAAATGGTAGTGGGAAGGACTAGAGAAAAGTAAAGAGGATGTAAGGAGAGAGATGATCAACATAGGCAAAAATGGCGACTTACTAGATGTCTACACTCTCCTTTACCTATAGTCTAAGTCCTTATAGTGAGTAGGAAATAAAACCACTCTTCAAAATTTATGCTAGATATTGGTAGGCCATATCACCTTATTAGTGTATTTATTTAGGGAGAAGAACTCAAATCACATTGAATCCATGTCAATGGAGGTTGGCTTGGTGGAATAGTAGTTGAGGTGCTAGCTAATCCTGACAATGAGAATCTATCAACCCATGATGCATGAATGGACTACTAAACTAGTCGTGAGAGGCTTAGGAAAAAACAATGTTATTTAAAATAAATCTAATTATTTTTTATTTACCCAAGAACATGTCATATGGTATTTTTGAGGTTGATGTCTAGGAGAGGAAGAGCCTCAGTTGAAGAGCCCAGAAAAATAAAAATCATCAACTAAGAATAATGGAGTCTCTATCATCAAAGTAAAGGAGAGTGGAGGCCTCAATGTCTTGGTGAGTAATTAGTACTTTGACAGAAATTACTCCCAACATAGATGCCCAACTTAGAGAGTGAAAGGTTGTGGCTAAGAAAAACTCCAAATTTATTATGCTAAGGTCAAATAAAGTTATTTCCTTGAAAAAAACTAGATCAAGATCTATAAAAAATAATAATGCTAGAGCTTTAGGGCTAGATTAAGGATAATATCAAGAGAGTATAGGTAAGAATCTATGGGTAAATGGATCTGAAAACACTCCTAAAGTTTTGATACCATGTTGGAGTTGAGCAAGGATATAACACACATCACCAAGATCTATTTGAGAGACCACAACCACTTGAAACAAGATTATAATGCTAAAAAATAAATAAACTCCATCTATTGCTCTCAAGGAGCTATTACAATTATAAAATACTTAGCTTATCCCTTTACAAATGCACTCCAAGAGTAATAATAAATACGGGAGAGAGAGAGAGGAATCCATAATGGGTATGTCAACATAATGTGCACATACCCACTTAGGAGTAGGCCCCACCCATGTGTAATCCATAGGTGGGATTAAACACAATATTAGGAGTTAATCACATGTGTACATAGTTAGGAGCCTAAACATATCTAAACCTAAACTAGTGAACAAACAATTTTGAAGACTCTAACATATGGTTCATATTACTAAAATTGAGGAAAATATTTTTTATTTAATGGATGTTAAATTAAAAAATGTGAAGGTTTAAAATGATGAAATAACTAATCAATGTATGTTTCAAATTATTATATCACATTTAATTGTAAACCCTAATATTTTTCATGAAATAATACAAATTTATTAGGAATTGAATAATTAATATTTTTCTCATGTATACACCCCTAGGGTTTTTGCTTGTATTCCTATTTCCACTATGTTTTTTAATTGTATTAATACACATACAATAATTTATAATGGTTCATCCCTAATTGGGGAAATACACTATTTCCAATCATCAACTTGACATTATTCCTCTTTAGTCAAATTATGACTTTGAAAGTGATGTTTTGAACCAATTATGTGGAACCCTTATTCAACTTTCAAATGTCACATCACTTTGCATTAAATTAATTAACCTAATAATCATTTAATGGGAAATTCCATAACTTTTTTGAATTACCTATTTTCTTAATACATTAATTAAATTATTCTTCCATTCACAAGGCAAGTGGATTCAAATTTATGAATCATGACATCATCATAACATGATCAATAAATATCTACATCATGACATCATCAACAAATATCTTCATCATGATATCACCATGACTTCATGTGGTAAGTGGATTCAAATAGGCCTAAAAGTCAAGATTTGTAAAATATTAGCAAAATTGCAACCCATGTTTAATTAGTACAAACTCTATCCCAGATATTAATTTCATTTCCAACAAAATAGGACTAAAATCCAACCCCACATATATTAACATATAACATTTAGACTTAGTTTAAGAAAGGTATAAATATATGGATCACCTTCTACTCTTAGAAATATTTTTTATGCAAACTTACTCTACTAAAATACAATGAAAAGATTTACCTATTTAATCTAATTATTCATTGAATTACTAATAGTGTAAGGGGAAATACTAACAGACTTACTCCACAACATTGACAAAGATATCAAGATATATATCTAGGCTAAAAATGTATGTATGCTAGCCAGAAATAAATATCCATTAAGGAAGATAATCACTTTGATATGTCTTCTATTTTGTTTATCATTTTTATATCTTTCTAAATCTAATAATATATGCCTATAATTCTAGTTTCATATATTTTTTATGTTTTTTTACATTCTAAAAACAAACTAACCTTATTTACAATCGTATGACCACATATGGCACACTGGGTGGGACCAACACCCCACAATCCCATTTTAAAGATCATAAATCACTCTAATTATGAAGTTATATCAATTTTGATACTAATTTCCTTTCTTTTATTATATATTTTTTATTTTTTTGTCCTTTACATATTGATGATTTTACCTTGTAAATCAGTGACATTACCCTACTAATCGATTGATTCACTAGTTTCTTGTTTATTATTTCTTTTATATATATAATGGTAGGATTACCCTAATAAATGATAGGAATGGTCTGTGTAATTTTCTTGTGAGATATAAAAATAACTATTTAACTTCATTTACTTCCAAAAATAATAATTACAAACATTAACATGTTTATTTTTGATTTTGCTATTCAAAATCATGGTTTAATTTAAATAAACACCTTTTTGAACACTTATTTTTGTGAAATTAAAAAGAAATAACATTTTCATTTGGTGTTATAAAAATTTCTTGCATCTTTCATTTAGTTGTGTATTTTTTAATCACTTGCTTGTGAATATTTTATTGTGCCTATGATCTACCCTTACCCCCTTTAGGGAAACTAGGTGACCAAAATCATAGATTATTATTATGTTTTCTAGAAGTGAACTAAAGTATTCTCTCTTACTACCTACTTGTGGGGACATGATGATCATAAATAGGGATAATTCCTTTTATTTTTTATTACATGAGATGGATTTCATCTCCTTGTGATTTTTTAGGCCACAGTGATCAGAACTTCATCCCCAAACATATGTACTTACCCCATATATCTAATGGGTATATAAATTGAGGTTATATTTTATTAGTTTTGGTTAAGTGGATTTACATTTTAAGTGCATATATGAATTAGTGTGGATTTAATGCTCTAACAAACACATTATATGGTACCTCTCAAGTCCTAATTTTTATGGTAGCACTCCACTAAAACCCTTATGATTGAAGTGAGTGCAAAGGGACTAAATCCTCCCACATTGCCTACTAATCCTTCCTCTTTGATGGATTTTGAGTGCCATGTATTTTAGAGTATAAAAAGAACCATTTAGATAAATTTTTAATAATTTATATTAATACCATCAATTGTAAATGATTTTTATTAAGATGGAAAGCAACCTCCCCCAAGATTTCATGGTGTACTGCTTGAAGTGAGGGTTAAGTGAAATTAATTTGTCAACTTTAAGTAAGGTAGTTATATGGACTAGGATAATTTTTCACACTAATATTACCATTAAAAATAATTCTTGTCATGTATATATGTTATAAATTATTTGTTGTTATAACCACATGTTACATTTTGCATACTTTACACTCCAAACCACTCACCATTATCTTAAGTCCAAATTTATCATTACACATCTACCCAATAAGGCATTATAATACCCAAATTATGGTTAATTTTAACCATTATTTTGTCTAATTAAAAAAATTAAAATAAGGTCTAAACCCAAATCTAGTTTGAAATCAATTCTCCACATCAGGTCAATTTTGACCCCAATCATATTTTGAGCCAATCAAGTCAAATCAAGTCAACATTAAACAAAGCCTTTTCAATCAAACACATCTACCCTATTTGTGGAAATTTAAATCCATGTAAATCCACCATATTTGGGTCCATTTAAATCCATACCAATCCACCCTCTTTGGGGCTATTTTAATCAAACACATTTTCCCTCTTTGGGGGCATTTCAGTCAAAATAACTTGCCCTATTTGGGGTCAATTACTTCCAATCCAATCACTTTACATGTATCCTTTATTTGTAACATTATTCCAATACTAATCCAAGTCATGTCATCTCATGATCCCAAACCTATTATAATTTTTTAATTATTTATTCAAGAGATGATATATCACCTCTATTGGACATTGTCATTGATTAAGGAGATTATTTAGTATTGTCATTGAGTGTTGAGCTTTGGTATTTAATGTTGTGATGTAATATCATCATTACCCAATGTAAATATCAATATATTTTTCATGTCTAGAGTCGTTTACAAGTTTTTAAGGTCTTTTTAGGTTTTTAGGAATCATTTTGAGGTGTTAGGAAGTTATCAAAATTGAATTAGGAACCTTTTTGTATTTTATTTCCAAAACTCATGATTTGAAAACTCAAACTTCTTGTTAAGTTTTGTGGGAATCATTCATGTATAATTAAGGTTATAACATCATAATTTGTGTGGTTAGTTTACAATAAGGAGTAAAGAGTGTTCAATCCCTATATGACTCACATAATGAGTCATCTTGATGAATAGGCTTGTATTGAGGTAGTTTTTAACGTACAAAGGGAAGTTAAGAGTTAGTTATGGGTGTTTTTTAGTCTTTTGAATAGATAGGTGTTTTGTAAATGATTCATTAAATGTATGAGAGGATTGAGGGGTTGGATTTAAAGGTACAATGTAATAAAAACCCCAATAATGTGAATAGACAATTCTTTATTTGAAAAAGAATGTTTTTGATAGACCTGTATTCTTTAGGTGAGCAATAACAAAGAATGTGCAACAGAATATGAGAAGAGGATTATAATAAATATGTGTTTTTTTTGTCAATGATTTAGTACTAGTAAATTTAATTCTTCATATTTTTAAAAAAATTCATGTTCTATTGAGTGGCTTTATCATACATAGCTAAGAAATCCAATACAAGCCTGCATACCCTTGTTTAAGCTTGAATTTTGTGATGAGAAGCATTATGTAAGTATTCATGGCTATTAAATTGAATTTAAATACAAACATGATACATCAATATTTTCCTTTCCATCTTCTTTTAGACTTTAAGGTGAGTTAGAAGTTTTAAATTCATATAATCTCATTGGTAGTCTTGTAGATCACTATGTATTAAGTCACAGTCAATAGAGAATCAAATGTAATTTTGAAACAAAGTCTTTGGGAACCATAAAATGGAATGGGATAGTATAATGGGATATTAAAAAACCCTAAACAAGTTTTACAATTTTTTTAAAAACTATTTGAAATACTTAAAAGCATAATTTCTTCCTTGACAGTTGTATATAGTCTTGTAAAGTCCCATTACTCTGCACAGTCAAACACAATTTTGTGAAGAAATATTAAATAGAGGAATTGGATTTAGATTTTATTAATTTTAGAAGGTGTATTATGCTTATATAGACTTTATAAACCATTTAAATTCCTTTTAAAGTTCATGAAACATTTGGAATATGATTTTTACCCTTCTCATGTGGATACAGACAGATAGAACCTTGTTTATAGGGTTTCCACTCTAGATTACATGTTGAAGAAGATTTAACATTGAAAAATATTTAAAATTGGTGAAAAAAATGGTTTTAATTTCATTTAAATTATTTTTATGGTTTCAAGTTGGTTAAGTATGGTAAAGTATAGTTTTTGGAAGGTCTGAGTGCTAACAGGGCATTAAAAAACCTAACAGGCCTAATATGAGACCTAATAGAGGATAAAAGAGTGGTCTAGGGAAATAACATGAGCATGAAACTTTTTGAAAATATGTAATAACATAAATATTATCATAAGATGAAATCATTTTTGCAATAAGGTTCTGTACAAGGAGGAAAACTAAAAAAATGGTTACTAGAATATGCATGTGACACAGTAAGAAAGAAAATAGGTAAGAGGAGTTTGTTTGTGAAGTATGAAGATTGAGTGGGAGGAATAATATAACCTATTTGAGCATAATATTATTTTAATAAACTTATTAAGTCCATAATAATCCTATATCTTGTTTGAATAAAGTTATAAGGTGATGTTAAGAAAGTGTAAGAGCTGACATGAAAGGAAGTTGTAATGAATGAGATGACAATGTGGATATAAGATGTGTGTGTGGTAATTAAAGGTAGAGACATATACTTTTGTAATAAAAGAGTCAATAACTAAGCTAATAAAAATTCAAATGTTATATCCAGATTGATTTTTAGAGGTAAGAGTTGGTAAGATTAGGATTGTAATTTCTTGTTTTCATTTAAGAAAGTCAAATGTATGATGACCTCTACATCATGTTTTCATTGATGTCAAAGGTTATTTTGAAGGTGAATGTTTATTTTTTTGATGTAAATATGATATAATTTATGTCAAAGGTTTTTTTAAGGTGCATTATCAAGTAATATTTGAGGTATATGTATGATGAGTTCTTATGTCAGTATAGTGATTGTTGTTAATGTATGAAATAGTGATGTGAGAGTTCTATTTGAAAAATGTTTTGATGTTAGCTTGAGTGATATATTTAAGGATCAGCATGAGTAATTAAAATTAAATATTTCAAGTTTCAATCATCTTTTAACACTTTGTCTAGACCTTGTGAGATGGTATGTGCAGGTAGTATAATGAAATGAGTGAGTTTCAAAGAAGAAACTGTATGCTCTAAATATCCATGTAAGCAGTTCCAAAGATGATTTGAATGAGTTACAAAGATTATAATGATAAAAATAATTATTTATATTTTTTTAGCAAGATATAAGTTGTTTTATTTTTTAGATGAGGTTTAGAGGACCTTAAAAATGATTAAAAGGTCAACTTTGAAGATTTGTGTATGCAGCTTTAAAGATGCTACGAAGATCTTAGTCGAGCACTGAAGATGTGTAAGAAGCTCTATTGAATATATGAATAAGAGTGAGTATATGAGGTTTATTTATCATAAAAAAGAGTCATTTTAACACAAAATAGTTTTAAGGTGAAGCCTATAGGATGGATATAAGGTCAGATTCAAGGCCTAATGAGACTTGTAGGTCAAAGCCTAGAAAGCAAAAGAGAGATGGTGGCTAGATGAGGTATTAAGATCAGTTTTCATGATATAGGTGATAAATTAAACATTTAAAATGATATTTTAAGTTTTTTTTATTATGTGCATGAAGTTTTAGGTCATGGTTTGCAAGAAAAGTATTCAGAATTTATTTCAAGTTTTCTTGAGTGCACAAAATGAAGAGTTATCTACCCGAGAAGGTTTTTCAAGTGTTGATTGGCACATGAAACATATACATGATAATCTAATATTTTCATGGTATATTAGGAAGGTTTATATCTCAAATTTACAAGCGTTTATTTTTATAAATAGGAGCTAAGTTTTATGATTGATCATTAAGACTATAATATGGTCTAAACCCTCAAAGAACCCTAACATTGACCTGATGTTGAATATTTTATTATAAAGAGATTAGAATGGTTTGACATATATAGATAAGTTATTTTAGGTTATATTAAACTTTTCCATGCATCTCCAAGTGTGATTGGTTTCTAAGGTGAGTGAGTAGACCCTACAAGCAAGTGATTATCTTTGAAAGATTTATTGTAGCAGATAGAGTTGATCGATTTAAAGTTTATAAGTGGATGAAGATAAAAGTGTGAGACTTGTAGTTATTATCTATTAAGGTTTATAAATATGTTATATATCTCTAGTGTGCAAATTTGGTGATCCAAGTTGGCCAGTTGCTAACAGACCTAGTAGTGTAGACAATAAGAAAATTAGGCAAAAGTGAAAATATGATTCCTAATGTGTTTTCATGTAAGAGTGATTCATTAAAGTTCATGATGATGTTATTTGGGAATTGAATAATATATCCATTATTTAAATAATTTTGAAATTTAGTATAAGATGTTAGAACATTGAAGCCAAAATGTCTTATCTAACTAAGTGGAGTCTATGAGAGAGAAGATCAATAGATTGGTTTACAAGACAAATACTTTCCATTAGTGCTTATGATTCTTTTAATAGAGGTTGATATAAATATGTTATAATATCTTGTTCATGCATTAAAATACCTTTAACATGTTTAATCAAGTGTTAGAATTCCATGTTTCCTTAACTATGTTTTGAAGTCAGTTGGTAATTTTGAGTGAGATTTTGTAGAGAAGAGTTTGAGCTTGTATACCCTAAGTTGAAACATCAGATGAAGATTGTGATGACCTTAAGGTCATGAGGTTTTATAATATATAATTTTTTTCCATGTTTGTTTGTAAAAATTAATTTTATGTCTCATTTGTTCAAGATAAAGTTTTTTAATATGCACATGCCTTTTATAAACAGTGTTTTGAGAAAGGGTTTAAGTGGTGGATGAACCTAAAAGGTGCTCTGTACGTAAATTGAATATTTGATAAGGTATATTTGAGTGGCATATTATGTGATCTTACCATGTGATGTGTTTTTATATGCTTCAAGAAATATCAAAGGGTAACGTGTTGTAGAGAATACCTATTAGGTCTCCATTAAGCCTAAAATAGGAGTAAAGGATAATTGAGTTATGACCAACATAATGTATTGATTAATTCATGATTAAGGCATGTAATTTGAATATTATAATACCTATTCATGTTTGAACTAAGAGATAAGAATGTGTGGTTGACTAAAAAGGATATGATCAAGTGACTTGTATAAAATCAAAGTATTTTAGGCCTATTTTAGTGTGCTTAGAGAGTGTGAAGAAAATAAGTGAATGATATAGATCATTGGTGAGAATAAGGAGGTCATTCAGACCTTAAAATAAGTTTCATGAATATCTAACATAGGTTTTTCATATGAGGATCAAGTTCAGAAGACCTAATCAAGCCATAGAGAGGTCTAGTTAAACGAAGAGGGATAGAATCTAGTTTGAGAGGGATAGAAGTGAGAAAATATCTAAAGGAGAAGATCATCATTTGTTGTGTGAGAAAAAAAGGTTTTTTAAGGTGATCAAATAATAAATTGGATGATTTGGTGATGAGACATCTATGTTGGAATCATAACCACTGATAGTGGGGTGAACTAGTATACAAACTTTTATTTTAATTCCATATATCATTCATTAATCATTCAAACTAATATAGAGATATATCAATGCATAATCAACCATTCATATGAGCATGAAGTAGGAATATAACACATGAACATAATATCTATGTGGAAAACCCTCATGGGGGATAAAACCCACTGACACACAACTTGGAATACATTTTGTTGAGGCCAACATCCCCCCATTTTATAAAATTGAGACCCTTGAGAAACCCTAAAGAATAAACATGAAAACATGGCATGTTAAGATCATTTGTATAATTTAAAGATCATCCACTTTATCAAAAACAAGCTTACTTAGTTATGTTTTGCTTTAATTTTTATTAACATTACTAATAAATGGTCTTCATGGATTTTATTTGCAGGTTCCATGGTGTATTTTCCTAAGAAGTTCATGTTCCAAAACCCTAGCAAACCCTCAATTCAAATTTTATTATTGGTAGGAAATAAATTTGTGGGAACCTTTTAAAAATATATTTTATACCTAAGTATAAAATCCATGTTTTAAGCTTAGTCATGTATTTTAACATGACTAAAACATAGCCTAAAAATTCTTGGTCCCCTTTATTATTTCCCCTTTTAAGTTCCTTGCGTACCTAACTAATATTCATTTTGAAAGGTCCTTTTAATATTCCTTGACTTATTCATTTTGATAAGGATCTGAGCCTAAATTTTTAAACCTAAGTCCATGACATATTTATTAATATGAATGAAACCTTAGATTTACCACTTTAAGCCTAAGTCTCTCTTTAGTCCCAAGTTATGACTTAACTTTCTTATTTTCATAGATCTGATGATCATCTCTTTATCATGGCATTTGATCCAATAGGGAAAGAAATTCCCAAGATTAGACTCAAACATCATGCATCTTATAATATCTAATGATTTATGCTTCATCATGGGAAAAGGATCTAATGATGCGAAGGCCGTGACAGAGTTACGCCCTTAACCTTCATCCAACAGTTCTCACTTATTACGAAGACTTGATCAAATGGAGTGAGGTATAGTATAAATGTCAAAGGATTATAGAATCCCTATAGGATCAACATGTAGTGCCATTACATTTTAGGACTAATATAAAATGGGTCTCACCTGATAGAAAATAACTAATCATGATCAAGCTCCCAAATCATGATCCTATGGTTCATGCTTCATCACAGTATCCTCATCCAATGGAGAAAATTAATTCCAAGATCCTAGAAGCCTCATGGAGGAATTAAGTGTCACTCTCACATTGGGTCACATAAATTTGATAAGCTTAAATTTTATGCTTAGACAATTGTTATTTGACATCTATGAGGATGTATTTGACGTATGCATGATTGTCAACTTTAAAGCCCATTAAATAAAAAGATTCATTGACTTAAAATTGATGTTATCATGAAAATCATTAAATATTCCTAAGGATTTATTTTATGTCCATAAGAGCATAAAATTTAAGCCAATTAATTATTCTACTCAGGATTTAAAAATACTCTAGAATGTTGCTAGAAAGCTCATGAATTACCATGCAGACTAATGAAAGCCCTCAAAATATTCTCAAACACTAGAAATATTTAATCTATAAATATGAAAATGGTATTAAGGTCTAAGTATATACAAAATAAACTTAGTTTAAGTCTATACTTTAAGGTCCCCATTATATTTTGTTCAAATGCCTTGAATCCTAAACTATAGACTTATACTAAGTCTTATTTTAAAAGAGTCTTTGTTACATAGAACTTAGACCAAGTGTTTCTAAACAAAAGTTTTAGTGTGTTTGTTAATGCAATAAAACCTTATTTTAAATTAAACCATTATATCATTTTGACCCCCTTTGAGCATATTTTATAAGCTTGGCATAAATATTTTAGCCCAAAAGTGTACATTATGTTTAACATAGCATAAAATTTGGCCTAAAATATTTATTCATGGTATCCTTTGTATAAATCCAAAAAACTTAGGCATAAACACTTTATCCTAAATTTTATTTCATGTCTAATAAGCATGAAATAAACCTTAGTCTAAGAGGTTTAAACCTAAGTCTCACCTCAATAATATGTTAACTTAAATCTTGGTCATCTTTTCATATCAACAGATCACGCTTCATCATGAGAGGATGATCCAATGATGCGAAGACCTCATGGACTTTTCAATGGAATCCCAAGAGCCCATGAGTTTAACACATGATGAAAGCACACTTGAGGTAGAACTGAAAGATAATCCAATGGTCTACACTTCATCTCACTCCATGATCCAATGGTGTGAAAGCACCCACAAATTTTTAAATAAACTTGGAAGGCTTACAAAGGTGTCAAGTGGCACAACTATAGGGCTTGGTATAGACAGGATCCAATCATAGGCAAGATCTTGGATCATAATAAATGACTCATGCCAATCTAGGATTTTAATCTTATGGATTCAAGTAAATAAGGCATTTTAAATGCCAATGACTAATACTCAAATGCATTTATGAAAAATGTTGTGAAAGGTCCAAATCATTGCGACATAAGCAACACGCAATCAAAAAAGGATAAAATAAGAGATCTTGTGGGCTCAAAAACATTAAATTATAAATGCAATGGTCCAAATCAAATCCAAATTATGTATGATCCAAATTCTAGATATATCCTACCATTAAAGCTCTAAAACCCTAAACCTTACATAAAAATGAACCAAGTGAACTCAATTGGTTACAATTCGATCTAAAAAGAGCTTGATTATGTTTTTGAGCACTAAAGAGATACTAAAGAGACCACTTTGCAATCTAGGGTAAATAAATTAGTAATTTTAATCCATGGAAACTAAAAAACAATAGTTGAAAGTGGATACAAAACTCTAAGATAATGAAGGAAGGATCTTTAAAGACACTAAATTTGATGTTGCAGCCTTGAACTCCCCAGGCATCAAGAATCAATCTAAACTCTTCTTCACCATGGAAGAGATAAAACCCATCACCAAAGAAGAGTAGAGAATTACCATGATTAGCAAGAGGCACTATGACCTGGTCACATTCCAGATGATTGGCCTTTATTATGCTTCCACCAAGCTTGAGGTACTTCATTATATAGATTTTCTTGCTCCAATTTTTGTAGACTATAGATTTGATAATGATTGGATAATCTAAGAAAGGAATTCTAAGAGGGTATCTTACATATCCCATATGTCCTTTGAAACATACTACAAGCTTCCCAAACCCCATGTAGACTTATCCAAAATAAAGGATTGGACCTCCAAGCATGACCTAGAAACCATCCTTAGACCCTGATTACACCAAGGAACCCATGTCTTCAGAGAATTTGAGGGTAAGATCCCAATAGTAAAATTTATAGAGCACATCAAGGTGATCATGATCCTATTAAACCAAGCATTAGAAGCCCTCTTAGCCACATATGTAAATAAAATATGTGTCCCCTATGTGAATTTTATGGTTGAAGAGAAGCTCACCCCTCTATTTGGAGACTTAATTAGTGTTTTCTTAACCAAGCAGTTCACTGCTATCAAAAGGAAAATATCCAAGCAATTCTATATAATATCATATTTTATAGATGCCCTTCTTGCCTCCATTAGCTTCCCTATCATTAAAAACTATTTTTCTAAAGGGAAAACCACCATCTCCCACCATTACTCCAAATTACACATCTTTAAGTACAAGAACGACATGAGATTTATTTATGACTATGTTTACCTTACCATAATGGAGGTTATTAAAGGTTTTCCCATGCCTAGATTCTATCCATTGATCAATAAATGTGTAGATATTATGGGTGATATATGGTTCTATCCAAACTACATATTAATCAAGATTGAGGGAGTCATGTCCTTGCCATATAGATTGCCTATGTATGTATTGAGCAAGTTGGCTGAGAAAGAAATTGCTTCCCAACTCATCAATGGAGTTAATGGAATTTTTAAGGATAAAAATAAGGGTCTTCTCCATCCCTTCCCTCTAATTATTGGAAGGACCATGTTGAAAGATTGGAAACAAGTAGAAACAATGTCCAAACATAGGGACTCATTTGGGTTTCAAGTTAATGAACTCAAAATGTGGGACCCCAAGAACATATTAAGTGATCATCTAAAAGAGAAGAAGCCACCTAAGCCCAAGTATATGCATCATCTCAGTGTTCATGACACCATTTACATTAATTCAAATAACTACAAAGAAGTATTGGCCAAGATCAAAGGGCACAACCTAAAGTTTGAACATAGATTGATAAAATATGATAATCTAGTAGGAGAATAATGGTAGATGCATCCTCTCTATTATCACTTACTACCTAGACCATCTAGGACATCCTAGGAACAACATCAAATGGATCAGCCATAACTTCAAGGGTAAATTTTACAAGGTCAATATGAACAAAGCTATGAGAAGGAGAATCTAGAATAGAGACTCAAGAAGGAACCCTCATCATCATCCTTACCCCAAAGGCCACCTTACCTAGTTAAACATATAAATATGATTGCCTTAAAACTAGATGAAACACCTAAGGGTTCCCTCAAGGAACTTGCAGAGGTATATGGCATGGATGAAGAAGGGGAATAGATTGAAGAAACTCAAATCTAAGGAGGGGATCTTGGAGAAGAGAGGAAAAGATCTTGATCTTGACATAGTCCCAGTGGCCCCTAAATAAAAGAGGAAGGAAAAGTTGGCTTTGGTATTTGTTGGATCAAAGAGACCAATATTAACCATCTCTCACCCCACAAGTGAGATAAATCTATTCAGTGATAAATTCCCCATTCATGGACTAGTCATCCCTAACTAGTTTATTGATATAAAATTGCAAAAGATCCCTTTTCTCTCTCATTTATGGGTCATAACAAAAGCTATCAATAGTGAATTACATGATTACATTAAGCTATGGATTAATGATATATAGAATGAAGAGGAATAAAGAAGGATTGTGGTTACTCTAGGATCAGGGAGGAAGAAAATGGATGCTCTAAGAGCATTAGGTAGCATAGATGTAGAGGTCCTAGAGCCTCAAAAATTAATAAGATCATCCACCACCATGTAGCTTAATCTAGAGACAACTAGATTGGAAAGGGTCACCACTAAGAAAGCCATGGTGGGAGCTAAGGAATTCACCTTCCAAAAGGTTGAGCCTTTTATAGGTTTAACCTAGGTAGGAGGGAAACAACTTGGTGAAGATCCTATCCATGAGGAGGATGTTGAGAGCTTGATTGAGGCTCAATCAGCTCAAGCTAAGGCTAGGATCCAAGGAATGAAACAAAGAATTCAAAAATTGGAAAGAGAAAAAAAAACCTAGAAACAAATGCCATTTTTTTAGTACCTGATGCCATGATGGATATGTTTGAGGCTTCATTATTTGACATGTTTAATTATTTGAGTTTAATAAAGCTAAGGTAGGATGCCCTAAGCCATCAAGGTGAAGTAGCTAGGGGTTTAATGATAGAATGGAAAAATTTAGAGACCCAAGTACGGGATCTCATTGACATTTTGAGTAGGAAAAAGATTCTTAATTTCAAAACTATTAGCTTATCTCATTTGAACACCATATTGGTAATAATATTAGATAAGGTCTACGTGCATGGGTAATGAATTTGAACAAGATTTTGATGGATGATAAAGGATTGATCATTAGAATTTAGCAGCTCCTAGGTACTATGTTAGTAAATCCTGCCAAGACCACTACCCTTGGAATCATTGATGAAACTAAATTCAAACACAGGGTCACTTTGGTAATGCAATTAGTTAGATTTAAGAGCCAATGCCAGTCTGGTAGAGACAATAGAAGAATCTTGGACATGACTTCATAGCCGAGGAGAAAATTATAGAGGCAAGGAGCATAAAGGAATTTATGGCTAGGGATGATAGAGATTTTGATGACTTGGCTGATCAAGAAGAAGTCTACCTCATGAAGCTAGCTATGGACTTAGAACTCATAAAATACTAACATTAAAAATCAATTGAACTTTTGTAAAAATCAATAAGGGGACCTTTCAATGATAGGCCCACCCAATAATTAATATTCCTTTTGTAAAAAACATTATAATATTTAGAATAGGAATATTCTATTATAAGGCATATGCTAGTCTATTAGAATATTTCCCCAAGGTCAGTATAATTATGAAAGACAAGTGTATATTAGAACTTTCTAAGGAAGGACAATTGTCCTTATCTTTTGTATGCATGTATGTTGTAACTGACTGGTGTACTATCTTATCTTTGTATAAAAGGCATGTATCACCATCTTGTAAGAGAGATAATTTTGAGAAAATTTTATACACTTGGATCAATTAATATAATCAAGTTCTACAAATATTGTCCATAATTGATATGTCAATTTCTAGATCTAATTTTATTTGGGCTTAGACTTATAAAGATAGATCATATTAGCATAATCGGATATATCTTTGAGCTATTTTAGGCAAAGATCAATGTCCTTTATTGTTCTTTATGAAATCTTTGCAAAATGAGCTTAATGTGCAGGTTTAGTCCTTGTTCCTTATAAAGATTATCCTGATACATCATATTTCAAATAGGATCTTCAACTTTCAAGTTGTAATTGCCAAAGATTTGAACCAGATCACACTTAGAGATAAGGAAATATTTGCTTGAACTTGAATTTCACCAAAAGGTTAGGCATGAAAAAGGTAGATGTAGGAGATCTAAATATTTTCCAAATTTACCTCTTCAAGGTACATTTACCTTCAACCTTCATTCATATATGGCTTGGTTGGGAGAATATTCAATCAATGTGCCAGGTATGGTACATGATCTCCCATGTAACCCTGAGAAGTATTTGCCTACATTTAGTCCAATTGGTATTAAAACTACTAAAGAACACATTAAGTCTTTTAAATTTTCCTTAATATTGCTAAATGTCATGCATGAATATGTAACTTGTAGTTTATTCCCCTTTACCTTTAAGGATGCTACTTATGAATGGTTCTTAAACTAGCTCGATTATTACATCACTAGTTGGGATGGTATCACTAATGTTTTTATAGATTAATTTGGTAAAATTGTTAGTCCTTGCATTATTTACCATATATTCACCACCATTAGAATGGATGTAAATGAGCTTATTAGGTCCTTTAAGGCTATATTTCAAAAAATGTATAGTAAGACCATAGAACCTTATAATCATGATGATGTCTTAGCTTTATAAATATAAAGGGATGTAGTAGATCCCATGACCTCTCTATTCTTGAAAAAATCCATGTTAGCTATAACTTCATTACCTAGGGCTTATTTTTATGTAGTAACCATCAATGATCATATGCAACCCTAGGGACAAATGGCATATTATGTTACAAACATCAACCCATAAATGCTCGTGCTGAACTTATTCCCCAACAACAACCAAAATATCCTATCCTTAAACCAACTCCCAAACTTAAATCAATTGCCATTAAGTCATGATACTCCCAATCAAAACTTAGGATTCTTAAATCATCCTACTAATGGATTTAATACAAATGATCGAAGGGCTTTAATACCATTTACAAACAATAACTAGGTACCTAATTCTGAAACCCCTAAAAATGAGAATGATTATATCCTAAAAATGGTCTGAAAATTGAGCACTAATTTTCTTTAGCTATAAAAACAAGTTGGAAATACTATTGAAAACTCTGGTAGGAACTTCTCATTTCAAAGGTATAATAGGCCAACTAATATATTTTATAATGATAGTTTTCACAATAATAGGGATAATGAGCCATCTTCTGAAAAGAAGACCATGGATATTAACCTTACTAATATTACATTACCTAATTATTATAAAGTACATTTCATAGCCAAGCATGGTGAAATTGACTATATTGAATTTTTCAAACCCTTTGAGGCTTTCCAAGAGTATTTGGATACATTTGAAGTAGTCCCTAACAAGGAAAGTGGTGCAAGTGCTTTTGGATCAAAGTCATCTGATCAAGCCTTCATGGTGGATACTTTTGATTTCCTTTTTCAAGAGGAAAATGAACCTAATGAGATTTTTGTGGAGATCCAAAACTTTCAACAATTATTTAATAAGATTTATCCCTTGAGGAATAAAGAGCAGAGGCACCCCTTGACTACTTCAATGTCTCCAAAAAATTTTAAAACTCCTCTAGACACTTTTTCAAACAACAGTCTTAAGCCACCAAAAGGGAGTATTTATAAACCTAACATTGATATTCCTAGTTCTTCTAAAACTAGATATAACATTGTTGAGGATATGAAGAAAATAAAGGATAATATTACATTACATGAACTTACATAAATTATATAACAAAGGGACCTTTTGCTAGAGTCATTGTCAAAGAAGTCCAACAATCCACCCAAGGCTAACCATGCCAATGTGACTATACACAAGGTAAAAGTTGAATCTCCTTCTTTTTTTCTCATTGTTAGGATGTTTGGTAGGAACTTACATAATTTATTACTATATTTTGATGCTTCTACCACCATCATGCCTATAGGTATATGCAAATAACTTGACCTGACTCCTATTAAGTCTGATAGAGTTTTTACTCAGTTAGACAAATCCAAAGTCAAGGTAATTGGGGAACTTTTAAATGTTCATATGCAACTAGATTTGGAGCTTAGAGTGTAGAAATTAATTGATATTCAAGTAGTTGATATACCTAATATTTATGGAGTCTTATTAAGTAGGGAGTGGATCAAGGCCATAAGTGATTACATGTCCATAGATTGCTCACATTTGTGGCTACCTTGGAATGGAGTTCCTAATCAAATCAGGGTTGAGAGAGAACCAAGGATGAAACACATGATAATGGAGTATAATTTTATGAATAAGAGGGTCAACATAATTAACTCAGACTTAGGGGTTTTTACCCTAAATATTTCTAAGGTATGTGATCCTAATAGTGCTCATGTTGTTCTTGGACTATGGAAATTACATTTTGATGGTACTAGGTATAAGGCTAGATTTAGAGAAGCTATTTTCCTTACTAACCCCATTAGTGAGAAATACCATGATTATTATAGACTCCAATTCCATTACACTAATAATCTTGTTGAATATGAATCCCTTATAGTAGGTTTATAATTTTCTATAGAGAATAAGGTCAAAGAACTACTAGTTTATGGGGATTCAGAACTAGTGATCAACCAAGAAAGAAGCAAATACCAATGCAAGCTCTCATATCTTAAGAGGTATAAGTATAAGGTCTTGGATTTTATTTAATACTTTGATGTTTTTAGCATTACCTCTATCCCAAGAGAATAAAACTAGGTTGTTGATGAGTTGGCACCTATTGCAACCAACCTTATGCCCAACCAAGATTCCTCCAATTTTAGCATTGAGCTGATCCCTTATCCTTTAGTGCCAAATAATGTTACCATTTTAAATTTTTCAATGATTATTAGTAGATATTGGATTTCATGACCAATTATAGAGTATTTGATACCCATATTATTGATGAAACTAATGAAAATGCATCCAAGGAAGATAAGTTTGATGGTAAGGTCATTCATTTGAATGACAACATGATCCCTAAGGGGATGATTGATTTAGAGAGATTGTTTGATTAGTAAAAACTAGTTGATATTTATAATATTCCCAAGGTTAGTGGGAAGGACTATAATACTATTGATATTGGTCTCCAAGATCAACCCCAGCTAGTAAATATTGAAAAATCTTGCACAAACATTGATAACAAGAAAGCTAAAGAGATCCTTACCTAATATAGGGATGTCATAGCATGGTATTATGATGAATTAAAGATATTTTATCTAAGGTTTATTACCCATACTATACCCATTAAAAAAAATTGTAAACCATTCAGGTAGAAGTAGAGGCCTGTAAACCCTGTCTTAGAGCCAATGATTTTTAAAGAGGTTAAGAGACTACTAGATGCTAAGATAGTCTTTCCCATCTAGAATTATACCTAGGTGACTAATTTTGAGCTAGTTAGGAAGAATAATGGTGAGATTATGCTTTATATTAACTTCAAAAACTTAAACAAAGCATTAAAAAAGGATAACTACCCTCTTCCTTTTCTTGGCCACGTTATACAAGTTTTTTCAAGTTCAACCACGAAGTTTTTTCTTGATGGATTTTTAGGTTATAACCAAGTATTGGTTGACAAAGAAGATAGGATGAAGACAAATTTCACCACCAAGTGGGGAACTTTTTCTTACAAGAGGACTCCCTTTGGGATAATAAATGTAAGAGCTACATTTTAAAGGGCCATGGACGATGCCTTCCAGGGCCTGATAGGTAAATACATCATTATTTATATGGATGATCTAATATTTTTTTCTAAAAATAGGGAACATCACTTCATACATTTGCAATAAGTGTTTGAAAAATGCAGAAGGTATGGAATTTCATTAAACCCTAAGAAAAGTGTTTTCTATGTTACTGAAGGTAAACTGTTGGGACATGTTATAACCAAGGATGGGATCTCTATAGATCCTGAAAGGGTAGATGTTATATCCAAAATAGAAACCCTCAAATAATATGAAGGAGATAAAATCATTCTTTGGTAAGATAAAATTTGTAATTAAATATTCATTTTTGGATTTGTAGAGATTTTCAAACCATTAATGACATGCTGAAGAAGGATGCCAAGGTATCATAGAATGAATAATATATAAATGCATTCAATGACATTAAGGAGGCCATTAGTCAGGCTCCAATCCTAATAATTCCTAACTTTTCAAAGGACTTCTACATCTATTCATTTAGCTTTGATCATATCATGGATGTTGTATTGACTCAGAAAGTTGAGGGGTGTGATCACCCAATAGCTTTTATGAGCACTAATTTTAAGAATGTTGAGTTAAACTATTCATTGATAGATAAGCAAGCATATGCATTAGTAAATTAGGAATTGTATCCTTAGAAATAAGGTCCATGATATTCTAATTGACCCTACCACAAAGCTTATGTTAATCTAGAATGAGCTTAGAGAATGTAGAGGTAAGTGAATGTCAGTTTTGTAAGAGTATGATAGAAATGAAAACAAAAAAAGTAGTAAGTTGCCAAGGTCTAATCCAAATGATTTATAATACTAGACCTAAGTTAAGTATTCTGTAATTTGATCAGTAGAATTTCCAAACTAGTGAATGGTATGATTATATTATTCATTTGATAGTTAATGGTACCTATCCTATAGGACTGACAAGGTAGAAAAAGAGGGATCTAAGGCTCAAAGTTTCTCATTATTTGATTAAGAAAGTAGTCCCATATAGGAAAAACTTATAAGGAGTCTACCTCAGGTGTGTTTCAAAAGAGGAATCTGCTCAAATCATGAGCACCTACCATGAGAAGTTCATCAATGGACACCCATCAAGGAAGACTACTACACATAATATTATCAGAGTTAGATACTATTGGCCAACTATATTCAAGGATTCTCACAAGCATATGAGAGAATGCCACTCTTGCCATATTTTTAATGCTAAGGAGCCTAAGGCAAAAGTTCCTCTACAACTAGTCATGGTTAATAAACCATTTCCAAAAAGGGGGTTAAACTTTGTAGGAGTGATCAACCTAAATTCATCTTAAGGTCATAAATTCATCTTGACTACCACAAATTGTTGTATAAAATGGATTAAAGCTATAGCCATTAAAAAATGTAGAATGGAGGAAGTGATCAATTTCATGGAGAACATTTGTACTATATTTAGAACTCTAGTCTCTCTAGTGTGTGACAATGGGTCTACATTTTCATCCATAAATATGACTAAATGGGCTTATGATAATGGTATCTATTTAAAGTTTTCATCCAACCATTATCCCTAAGGGAAAGGAGTTTATGAGTCCACCAATAAAAATTTGATGAAAACAATCAAGAAATCTATTGAAGACAAACCTAAGACGTGGCACAAGTTGCTCAATTATGCATTGTGGGAAAATAGGATCAAGATTAAATAAGCTTTGAAGGCATCACCTTTTCTATTGGTGTATGGCTAGGAACCAATCTTCACTATCACTCTTAATTTTCCCATGTACATATTTATGTAGGAATATATGGAAGAGGGTTAGGAATTAGCAAACTCAAGATTGTTGGACATAATTCAAATGGAAGATGCAAGGGAGAAAGCCTTTGTTTATTTTAGTAGGCATCAAACCATAGTGAAAATATGGTTTGATAAAATATCAAATATTAAGGTGTTCAGACAAGGGGACCTAGTTCTCCTTTGGAACAAAGCATCTAATCTTAAAGGAAAACATGGCAAATTCACACCTTTGTGGATTGATCCCTATCAAATTGTAGAAACATTAGGGCACAACACTTTCAAGCTCAAAGATCTACAAGGAGCAGATTTCACATTGACCACTAATGGATAGTACCTCAAGCACTACTTTCTACTACTCCTCCTAAGGTCTTCATGAAGTAAACTTTAAGATTGTTAGACTTAGTATAGGTAGGCTAACTAGTTTCTTTCAAGTTTTTTCCTTCATATCCCTTGTTTGTATATAAGTATGTATATATTTATTTTCTTTACTTTGTTTTCTTGCTTTCCTACTTTTTGATGTGTGTTTCCTTTGGTTGCCTTGTTCCTTGATTCTAATAAGTCCTTTTAGACAATCTTGAGTTCAAAGATAGACAACTTGCTTGAAAACTCTTAAAATTCAAAAATGTAGGTGTGTACCTTATACATATGATGGATATGGCTCTGAGATGCAAGCTTAATGTTGTAATTTTAATAAATTGGTAAAGACCAATGGATGAAGCCAATCATTCCATAATAACTTAAGCATTATCTTGACCTCAAATTGGTTTTGAGAAGATTTACACTTGTAGAGTGAGATCTCAAACTATCATTGTATAGCCCCACTAGCACTTAATCAACATATTTGCTTGGTGTAAAGCTTGTAGCCATATGTGATTCTATAAAAATAAAACACTTGACCAAATACTTAAACCTAGATATTATAGTTCCCAACCTTGATAAAAGCATAAAGGTCTAAATAAAATACAAAAAAAGAAGAATTCAAGGAAAAATCAAAAGCTTTATGACCATAGGTGATTGTGGTAATTTCCATCAAAGCTATAGACACCTGGCTAGCAATGGAGCAAGGCCTTGAGTGGAACCAAAGGAATCTCTATTGGGGATATGGATGCCTAGTTGAGAGTAGAGCAATGCCCAAACCTTCCATGAGCTAAAATCATGGTTCTTAATGAACATATTAATATGCTATAAGTCAATGTTAGTGATTAAGGACATGAAACCTAGAAGTTGTTTCTTGAACCTTGTTGATGGCATAAAATTGCACTAGATCTTAACCAATCAACAATGGGAAGTTTCAAGATGTGGGACAATGCGGCTTGAAACAACCTCTAGATTTTAGAGAAGTTGGTCTCTTCTGTTGGTATTAGGTGTTGGGAAAAGGGATAGGAGACTAAACAGAAATGCAAAATGTAGGAATTAAAACCTAACTATGGCAATGCACCTGAGTGTAATCCTAATCCTAACCTGAGCACAGTGAGACTATTATATGATTCTATTACATTTAAGAGTAGACAAGTGCATGATCAATGTAAAATATTGGAATAACAGAAATAGAGGCTCAAAACAGGGGAGTCTTTTGCTGAGATACAGGAATTGTCAACAAAGGCATAGTGTTCAATCTTCTTAATATAATCCCTCACTCACATAAGAGGCATAGAAGTCACGCACAGTTATGTAGAACTTCAGACTCCAGAAAATGAGACAAAAGCAAATAACATTTCCAATCACAACACTAGAAATCTACAAAATAGACTAATTTGCAAATGACACAAATAACACCAACCAAGGCATGGAGCTTAAATTTCCTTAATTCATTTAGCCACATAAAGGGCACAAAAACATGCACAATTACATCAACTTTATAACTTAAGAAAATTAAGACAAGAGCAAATGATATTACTGGTCAAAATTACAAGAAGTCTAAACTATAAGAAATTCCCCCCCTTCTTTCTAACATTCCCCATCTTTTATAGCCTCATATCACTCCTTTCATCATCCCCTTTTTTGCACAATTTTCTCTATCCTTCGCTCACAGGGGACAAATAGATGGTGCCTTCAATGCTATGGGGGGCTCAAAAAATCTACCAGATGAACTATTCCATCTACTCGAATTAACTCCAGCCAATTTTCCCTCCATTTTGCTTTATGGCAATAGATACACGAAACACTCTATTATGTTTGAAATGGGAGAGGATACTTAGTCAATTTTCTAAAAATCCTATAGGCATCAGAAAATGACACTTGGTGCTTTCCACTGGATCCATCAAAAACACGTGGTTCTCTCCTTTTCTTTGGCTATGATGTAGTTTTATTTGGGACTCATACCAGACTTTTATGGATGGTGACACTTGGCAGCTTCTGCAGACTTTGAAGTAACACCTGGGGCCCACCACAACCTTTATTTAGCAATGAAACTCAAATGGTCTCTTAGAAATTGGTATATGCCAGCCTTCGTTGCTTCTGGGAAGCTACATGGCATCTTTTGCTTCTTCATCTAGGGGTGTGTGGTGCCTTCCACTTTTGCTAGGGATGGAGTAGAGAGGGACTCAAAGAGTGACACTTGGCAGCCTTCGCTACACTTTAACATTTAAGCAAAATGAAATGACACCTTTATGTGTTGAAGGAGAGCATTGGACCTAGGAATTGAAATAAAGTCTCTCGATAGTCAACATGTGGTGACTTCTGCTGCTTCTTCAAAAGGGTAGTTTAGGGTCTTCACAACTGCCACCTAGCACTTTCCACTTTCTATGCTACTTGGTCTGTTGAAAGTCTTTGCCAAATGGTAGAATGAAACATGAGTGCCTCTATGAGATTTGAATGCTGACATGTGGTGCATTTTGCTTAACTACTACTGCATATGTGGCACATTCTATGATTCTCTGGAAAGTTACAAAAGGGCCTTAGAGGATGCCAGTTGGTCGGCTTCATGCTTCAAAAGGTGACATGTGGTGGCTTCCACGTGAACTCAACACTTAACACAAAATTGAAATAAAGAATCAAAAGAGAAAGAAAGGCCTATGCTCAAATGATGCCACTTGGTAGCTTCTACTGCATCTCAACACTTGACAGAGAATGAACTCGTGCCCTGCTCCAATTCTACTACTACGACCAAGGTATTGTCAGAACCAAAACTGTAGTGCTCGACTAAAATTTTAAATGCAACGTAGATAAAATTTTACTCTACAGTCACTGGCAACCCTCAAGACTTTTGAGCCTACTCAAAAATAAACTCCACCTTTTGCTAGATCAAAATTATGAAAATTAAAGCTTCAAAAGAGTCATTGACAAATGTTTAAAACACTTATTCAAAAGCAAAGTAGGAAAACAACAAAAAAACAATGCAAAGAAGGGAAACTATTTAACTATAATACATGAGAGACCCAAGTCAATTGAAATGTTTCAAATAGATTCTATTTATAGGAATCTCTTCAGGTTCTCCTTCCATTAACTCTAGCTCAAAAGAATTCTTCTGCTTGCATGCACAAATTTTATACGGGCCAGTCCATAGTGTTTCAAATTTGGTATGTTGACCTAGCTTAGCGGCCCTTGCATCCCATTTCAAAACAATTGATCCCACTTCAAAATTAGGATTTGAAGTCCTTTTATCAAAACAATTCTTAACCATTTCCTGGTGCTTGATCAATGAATCATGGGTTATGTCCCTCTTTTCTTTAACTTCCAGAAGTTTTGCGAGTCTAACTTGCATGGGGCCATTTTCTTCAATCTCAATTTGTTTGATCAGCTGAAGAGCACGGATCTCCAAGCTTAGGGGAATCATGGTAGAATTTCCATATACCATTTCATATGGAGACATTTTGATCACCTATTTGGGCATGATTCTATCAGCCAATGGTGTTAGATTAATCACTTTATGCCACTCTTTGTGATGATCAGCCCCTATCCTTTTGATGAGTCTTATCAAGTTCTTGTTGGTCGACTCTACTAGACCATTACCTTGAGGGTAATAGTTAGATGAAGTTTTCAAATATATTCCATGTCTTAAGGCAAATTTAGATACTTTAGACCCCAAGAATGCTTTAGCATTAGCTGATATGATGGTGCGAGGAGCCCCAAAGCAAGTAGTAATATCCCCTAGAAAGTCTAGGATCATATTTTCTATTGCTTCTTTAAGTGGGACTGCCTCGGTCCATCTGGTGAAATAGTCTGTGGCAGTTAATATCCATTTGTGACCCATGCTAGACACTGGATTTATCATCCCAATGAATTCAAGACCCCATTGAGCAAAAGGTTCATCCACAACTATAAGATTGAGGGGCATGGCTACATTCCTCCTCATCCCCACATAATACTGGCAGGACTGACATTTTCTAACTAGCTGATAATAGTCTACAAATAAAGTAGGCCAAAAATATCCTATCTCACTTATCTTTATGGCTGTGGTTTTTGTAGAAAAATTCCCCCTAATGCTCCATGATGTATTTCGTGTAGTATCGTCTTGGCTTCAGCCTATTCTATGCATCTTAGCAATTTCCCATCAGAACTTCTTCTGAAAAGGACTTGTTCAATTAAAACAAAATGAACTCCCTATATCCTATAATATCTTCTCTTATTTTGAGGGAGTTCTCTTGGATAAATCCCATTTTTCATAAATTGAATCCTGCTTGTGACCTAGGATTCCTGATCAACCTCTTATAACTTTAGCACTGTCTCTGGCTCTTCTTCTGAATTTGCTTCCTCAGGTAACATCTTTTCTAGCTCTTGGGTTATATATTGGCATAGACCCCTACCCTTGACTAGCTTAGTGGGTCTGACCTCCACATCATATTCAAGGATCTTAGTGATCCAATTGGCTCTTTTCTCAGTAATCTCTCCCTCCATGACATTTTCTCTGACACTTGGGTGAGCCATGAGTATCAAAATTTTGCTCCCTGATATCAGGTGCCTAAATTTCTTGAGGGCTTTCACCATGGCATAGGCTTGTCTTTCCACAAAATTGTACTTGGTCTCATAATCTCTGAGATTTCTTGAGAAAAAGGCTATTGGGTGCTCCCCCTCCAGCTTGTCATTCTTTTGAGTCAAGACAGCAGTAATACTTGACTCCCCTCCATAGACATACATTACGAAGGGCATGGAAAAATCTAGGTTCTTGAGCACTAGGGTTACTAAGACAGCCTCTTTAACCCCCTCAAAAGCTTGCCTCCCTTCTGTAGTCCACTTAAAGACCAAATCCTTTTTAAGCAAGAGTGTCATTGGCCTAACCAAGCCTACAAAATCAGATATGAATTTACTGACAAAATTGATCTTTCCCAAAAAGGATTGGACTGCCTTTTTATTGGCTGAGAGGGGTAGGTCCATTATATCTATGATCCTCTAGGGATCTATAGAAACCCCTTACTTGGATACTATGTGCCCCAACAGTTTACCCTTAGGTACAGCAAAAATACACTTCTTGGGATTCAAAGATATCCCAAAATCCTAACATTTTTTGAAGACATATTCCAAATGATCATCAACATTTTTTGAGAAAATAGTGAGGTCATCCAAATAGACTAGGATGACCTTGTTGATAAGTTCACCAAAGGCTATGTCCATCACCCATTGAAAGGTGGCTCCTATGTTTGATAAGCCAAATGGCATCTTCACGTAGGCAAATGTCCCCCATTTGGTGGTGAAGGCAGTTTTGTACTGGTCTTCCTCAGCTAGCCAAATCTGATTATACCCAGAGAAACCATCAAGTAAAGAAAACCTCTCTGATCCAGCCATAGTTTGTAGAATTTGTTCCATGGAGGGCAAGGGATAGTGGTCTTTTAGAGATGCTCTATTTAGATCTCTGAAGTCTACACATAGTCTTACATCTCCATTCTTTTTTCTAACTGGGACTAGATTTGATACCCAGGTTGAGTGTTTGATTGGAAATGTTATTTTAGAGTCTAGAAGTTTTTGCAACTCATCTACCATTAGAGACTCAATCCTTGGATTTACTAGCCTCTATTTCTGTCTGATGGGTTTGGATCCCTCAGTTAACTCTATTGTGTGCTGGATAATGTCTCTGTTGTATCCATGAAGGTCTTCATAGCTCCAAGGTATGACTCTATCATAATTTTGGCACAACTCAACTAATTTTTCCTTCTCTTCTTGAGTTGTAAAATTCTTGACTTTTAGCCTCTTCCCATCACTCACCTCTATCTTAGAATAGTCTACTTGATCTATCTAGAACCCTTTCCTTTCCAGGCTTACATCCTCAGGGTCAAACAAGTTTTCTAAGGTGATCAATCCCTTGGGGAGCTTATTAGTCCTAAATTGTATAATTTGATCACCATATGCCTCTTCAATTCTAGTTTGCAACTGATCTACAAACTCATCTAATTGTTGTAAGAAAGAGACTACGTGAGCATCATTTTCAAACACTTGCCAATTCTCATCATTGTCTGGGATGGTTGGCCTCACTATAACTTTTACTGACTCATTTTTAACAAATAGGCTAGTAGTTGGGTTAAACTATGAGCCAATCTGAGCCATCCTATCAGCCTTAGAGTTTTGACTTCTAGGGATTATCTCAATATTAAAAGCTTCAAAATCTTCTATCAAATCCCAAATCTTATGCCTGTAGGATCTCATTCTCACATTCTTGGCTGCTACCTTTTCCTAAATTTACTTCACTACTAATTCTGAATCTCCTCTTACTCTTAGGTTTTTTATTCCCTTTTTCTTGGATAACAGGAGCCTGTGTACTAGAGATTCATATTTTTCATCATTGTTAGTGCAAGCAAACTAGAATTAGATAGCCCTTAAAAAAATTCACCATTTGGAGCAGTAAGACAAATTCCTACTCCATCACCATGTTTACTTCTAGCCCCATCAAAATTCAAAGTCCAGACTTCAAAATCATGAGTAGTAGGTGCCTCTTTCCTTATAACATTTGGGATCACCTGATCCTCATCAAAAATGACATACATCCCCAAACCAATAGAGTCATAGTTTCCATATGGGTCACTACGCATCATAGCCAACAACTGGCTATTTTCTTCTTCTTGATCATGCTCAATCCAGTCTCATAGTTCTTCGACAAAATTTCTTTTTTCTTTATTTATCATGGCATGATCTACCTCTAATCTTGTTGTTGGTTTATTGGTGATGTGGTCTTTGGATAGGGGTTCAGATAGAATTTTCATCTTTGAACCATATCTGGTTTTCAGGATGAGATGGGACCAGTCAAGAGACATATACCCTCCTATTTTTGCTGTAAAGTCTCTGGATAAACATAAACCAAAGATGGGAGGTATATCTATGAAAACTATATCTTGGTTCACAATTATGTTGGGACATGTGTATAACTGCAAGGGGAGTTGTTTTATTCTCCCTATGGTTTGAATTGTTTTGCCGTCTAGCTGCATAACTCCTTTTGCAAGGGGTTCATATTTTATCTTCAAGGCATCAGCTATTTGCTTAGGCATCACAGTGGTACTAGTCCCTAAATCTATCAATGCATTATGTAGAAGTTTCTTTCCAACTATCAGAGTCAAATAGAAAGGCTCTGGCTTGGATTTACTTACTTGTGTTGCATTGTTCACAAAGGCTATCACCATTGGAGGAACCGTATCTTTGAGTTTTTTCTTTCCAGTAGGTCCTTCCTTGGTAACAACACCCTTAGGCACTACTTGCCCTTGCAGAGCCTCTTGCAGTAGTGTCTTTTTCTTGGGAATAGCCAAGATATCCCATATAGATACTTGTGTTGGAGTCCTCTTTAATTGGTCCACTACATTGATTGGTACCAAAGACTGAGTTTTTTGGAAATAAGGACACCTTGTCTTTTCTTGAATCTGGATAGGTATCCCTTGATCTTGTACCAGTTGGGGTACTTCTTGTCTAATAATAGCATTCCTTTACCCCTGAGATGGAGGATTATTCTTGGCTTGACCACGTACAAACTCAAGTTATTCCACCATTCTCCTCTTTGATCTATTATAATAGTCAGATTGCACTACTGGCCTTTGGGAGGCAGATGCTTTATTCGAGATAACTGCTTCTTCATCTTCAACCCATGAGAACAAACCATGTTTTGGGGCTATTTATTCCTCCTGTTGTAAGGACATTCCTTGCATCTAAGCCACTAGAACTGAATTCTTCGTGTCAGGAGACTAGTATGCTTGACTGCTACTGGTACTGGCAAACTGGCCATCCATTCTTCTCTGCTCAACTACCCTTTGTTGTAGATTACCTCTAAGACAATCTATGGGTGTGTGAGCATCATTGCAAGGGAAACACCAAGCATTAGTATCATCCACATAATTTTTTTGACCTAGAACCATTTCCCTATTTGAGTTGGGAGGAATGGCCTGTGAGGGTGTGGGAACTGTAACTAATTGATTTGTTGGTTAATGGTTGGTTTGCCTTGGAGGGCCTTGATATTGGTTTGGTTGGGACACAAACCTATTTCCTTGATAGCCTTGATAAGGAGGCTTAGGGAAAGTATTTCGCTACCTCTTCATATTAATCAGCTCATTAGAGAATGTCCTTAGCATACTCTTGATATCATCCATCTCAGATGACTGAGTGGGGGCCGGTTGCTTCACAGATGATGAAGGGTAAGCATACATAGACGTAGGTGGGCTTACAGTCTTAGGAACCTCTTGGGTGAAGGGCAAGGTAATTTCTAGGAATACAGGCATGGGAGGCCTTGGAGGTAACTTTCCAGCATCAATTAAATGATTCTTAGCTCTGACTGTGAGGGCATAAGCTGTTGACAAAGTGTGTCCTCCCAGTGACTGAATCATAATAGATATATCTAAATTTAAAGCTTTGAGAGAGAATACTATGGCCATAGCAGGGGGTGGCTTAGCTATAACAAGGATTTTGTCCCAAGTTTTTTGGAATTTGGTATTGAAGTCAGTCATGTCCTCCTGAGGTCTCCTTTGGATAGTGATCAATTGCTGTAACAGGGAAGACTTATCACCCTTCTCTATAAATCTTTCAAAAAATAGATCTCCAAGCTGGTCCCATGTAGAAATGGTATTTGAGGTCAAAGACTGATACCATTCTACAACCTTCCCTTTGAATGAGGCTGCTAGCAATCTTAGGTCCACATTTTGCTTTGTGACACCATGTATGGCACAGATGTTTGATACATCTTGAAGATGTTCCACGGGTGTTTTTGAGTCTTGCCCACTAAATTTGGGTAGAGCCTTTAGAGCATTTCCTGGAATAGGGTCCCAAACAGTTGGTGGTGTTGGGAGGATTAAGGGGCTACCAATGTTCTAGCTCATATAATTTCTTGGAGGGACATTGGCTCCCATGTTCAGTACTGCTAGAAACTAGTTAGCTCTTCTTCTTGGACTAACTACCAAAGGTGGCAAAAGAATGCCTAGATTTTTAATAGATTGCGGTCTGGTGACTGGTCCACAGCTTTGACTCCTTGTAGCTCTCTGGTTCATGCGGTCTTGATAGAAAATTCAAGACTAGTCCCATCGGGCATGCCAAAAACTATTGATGGAATAAAATTGTGCAAGATCTTAACCAATCAACAATGGGAAGTTTCAAGCTGTGGGACAATGTGGCTTGAAACAACCTTCAGATTTTAGAGAAGTTGGTCTTTTCTGTTGGTATTAGGTGTTGGGAAAAGGGATAGGAGACTAAACAGAAACACAAAATGCAGGAATGAAAACCAAACTATGGCGATACGCCTGAGTGTAATCCTAATCCTAACTTGAGCACAGTGAGACTATTATATGATTCTATTACATTTAAGAGTAGACAAGTGCATGATCAATGTAAAAGATTGGAATAATAGAAATAGAGGCTCAAAATAGGGGAGTCTTTTGCTGAGATACAGGAATTGTCAACAAAGGCATAGTGTTCAATCTTCTTAATAGAATCCCTCACTCACATAAGAGGTGTAGAAGTCATGCACAGTTATGTAGAACTTCAGACTCCACAAAATGAGACAAAAGCAAATAACATTTCCAATCACAACACTAGAAAATCTATAGAATAGACTAATTTGTAAATGACACAAATAACACCAACCAAGGCATGGAGCTTAAATTTCCTTAATTCATTTAGCCACATAAAGGGCACAAAAACATGCATGATTACATCAACTTTACAACTTAAGAAAATTAAGACAAGAGCAAATGATATTACTGGTCAAAATTATAGGAAGTCTAAACTATGAGAAATTCCCCCCTTCTTTCTACCATTCCCCCTCTTTTATAGCCTCGGATCACTCCTTTCATCATCCCCTTTCCCACACAATTTTTTCCATCTTTCACTCACAGGGGACAAATAGACAGTGCCTTCAATGCTGTGGGGGGCTCAAAAAATATACCAGATGAACTATTCCATCTACTCGAATTAACTCTAGCTGATTTTCCCTCCATTTCACTTTGCAGCAATAGATACATGAAACACTCTGTTATGTTTGAAATGGGAGAGGACGCTTAGTCAATTTTTTGAAAATCCTCTAGGCATCAAAAAATGACACTTGGCACTTTCCACCAGATCCATCAAAGACACGTGGTTCTCTCCTTTTCTTTAGCTATGCTGTAGTTTTATTCATGACTCATACCAGACTTTTATAGATGGCAACACTTGGTAGCTTCTATAGACTTTGAAGTAACACCCAGGGCCCACCACAAACTTTATTCAGTAATGAAACTCAGATGGTATCTCAAAAATTGGCACATGGCAGCCTCTGCTGCTTCTAGGAAGCTACATGGCATCTTTTGCTTCTTCGTCTAGGGGTGCATGGCACCTTCCACTTTTGTTGGGGATGGAGTAGAGAGGGACTCAAAGAGTGACACTTGATAGCCTCCACTGCACTTCAACATTTAAGCAAAATGAAATGATGCCTTTATGTTTTGAAGGAAAGCATTAGACCCAAGTGTTGAAACAAAGTCTCTCGATAGTCGACACATGGTGACTTCTACTACTTCAAAAGGGTAGTTCAGGGTCTTTGCAAGTGCCACCTGGTGCTTTCCACTTTCTATGCTGCTTGGTCTATTGAAAGTCTTTGCCAAATGGTAGAATGAAACATAGGTGCCTATGAGATTCAAACACTGACATGTGGTGCATTTTGCTTAACTGCTACTAGATATGTGGCACGTTTTGTGGTTCTCTAAAAAGTTACAAAAAGGCCTCAAAAGATGCCAGCTGGTCGGCTTCATGCTTTAGAAGGTGACACGTGGTGGCTTCCATGCAAACTCAACACTTAATGCAAAATTGAAACAAAGAATAAAAAGAGAAAGAAAGGCATGTGCTCGAATGATGCTACTTGGTAGCCTCCGCTGCATCTCGACACTTGATAGAGAATGAACCCGTGCCTTGCTCCATTTCTACTGCTACGACCAAGGTATTGCCAGAACCAAAACTGCAGTGCTTGACTAAAATTTTAAATGCAACGTAAAGTAAAATTTTACTCTAAAAACCCCATGGCTAATAATAAGTGGAATTAAATCACACACATAAAGTGGCTATGTCTTAATATTTGACCCTAATTCTATAAGTTCAAGGTTTGTTTCAACCATAATCTAATATGGATAATGATATTGATCAAGTGGAGTAGATGACCTAATTATTTGTCTAAGTCAAATTCTCTAGGTTCTAACATATTGCTATGCTTTCCCCATGAATCACCATTTTTTGAGGCCAACATCCCCCCATTTTTGAAAAGTAGGACCCTTGAGAAACCCTAGAGAATAAACATGAAAACATGGCATGTTAAGATCATTTATAGAATTTGAATATCATCCACTTTATCAAAAACAAGCTTACTTAATTTTGTTTCAATTTAATTTTTAATAACATTATTAATAAATGGTCTTCATGGATTTTAGTTGTAGGTTCCATGGTTTATTTTCTTGAGAAGTTCATGTTCCAAAACGCTGGCAAAACCCTCAATTCAAATTTGAATATTGGAAAGAACTAAATTGGTGGGAACCTTTTAAAAATTCATTTTGGATCTAAGTATAAAATTCATTTTTTAATCTTAGTCATGTTTTTTAATATGACTAAAACTTAGCCTAAAAATTTTTAGTCCCCTTTATTATTTTCCCTTTTTAAGTTCCTTGCATGCCTAACTAATATTCATTTTGCATGGTCCTTTTAATATTCCTTAGCTTGTTATTTTTGATAAACATCTTAGATTAAAATTTTAAACCTAAGTATTTGACATATTTATTAATATGAACAAAACCTTAGCTTTAACACTCTAAGCCTAAGTCTCTCCTTTAGTCTTGAGTTCTGACTTAACATTCTTGATTTTCATAGATTCAACGATCTTCAATTTATCGTGGCATTTAATCCAAGTGATGAGAAAGGCCTGAGCTTAAACTTAAACAACATTCATCTTAAAATATCTAATGATTCACACTTTTTTATGGGAAAAGGATCCAATGGCACAAAGGCCCTGATAGAGCTGCACCTTTAACCTTCATCCAATGGTTCTTTCTTTATCATGAAGACTTGATCTAATAGAGTGAGGCATAATTGAAATGGAAAAGGATTATGGAATTCCTATAGGAATGACACATGGCACCCTTACATTTGAATATTAAAGTAAATGAGTCCCACATGATAAAAAATAACCAATCATGAAAGGCTCCTGGATCATGATCTTATATCTCTCACTTCATAAAGGATCCTCATCTAATGGAGTGAATTATGTGCAAGATCCTAGGAAGCCATAGAGAGGTGTCAAGTGACACTTTCACATTGGGTCACAAGAATTTGATCATTTTAAATTTGATGCTCGCACGATAATCATTTGATGTTTGTGAGGACGTATTTGACATTTATGCAATCATCAACTTTAAAACCCATTAAATAAAAAGCTTCATTAGCTTAAAATTGATGTTCTTACGACCGTCATTAAATGTTTACAAAGACATATTTTATGTCCATGAGATCATCAAATTTAACCCAATGAATTATTCTACTTAATATCAAAAAATACTCTGGAATGTTGCTAGAAATCTCATGAATTTCCATGTGGACTAATGGAAGCTCTCAGAAGATGCTCAAACACTGGAAATATTTAATCTAAAAATATGAAAATGATCTTATGGTCTAAGTATATGCAAAATAAACTTAGTATAAATCTATACTTTAAGGTCCCCATTATATTTTGTCCAAATACCTTGAACCCTAAACTATAGAATTATACTAAGTCTTATTTTACAAGAGTCTTTGTTATGTAGAACTTAGACTAAGTGTTTCTAACGAAAGGTTTTAGTGTGTTTGTTAATTCAATAAAACCCTATTTGACATTAGACCATTTTATCATTTTGACCCCCTCTAAGCATATTTTATAAGCTCAGTCTATATATTTTATCTTAAAAGTGTACATTGTGTTTAACATAGCATAAACTTTGGCCTAAAATATTTAGCCATGGTATCCTTTGTATAAATCCAAAAAACTTAGGCATAAACACTTTAGTCTAAAGTTTATTTCATGTCTAATAAACATGAAATAAACCTTAATCTAAGAGCTTTAAACCTAAGTCCCACATTAATAATATGTTAACTTAAATCTTGGGCATCTTTACAAATCAATGGATCATGCTTCGTTATGAGAGGATGATTCAATAATGTGAAGACCCAATGGAATTTTCAATGGAGTCCTAAGAGCCTGTGGGCTTGACACATGGTGAAAGAGCATTTGAGATATAACTAATAGATGATATTACCATCTTCATTTCATCATGATATATTATCTAATGGTGTGAAAGCACTAATGACTTTTCAAAGAAACTTGGAAGGCTCATGGAGGTGTCAACTAGCACGCATGGGGCTTGGTATAGAAAGGAGCCAATCATAGGTAAGAGCATGGATCAGAATAAATGGCTCACACCAATCTAGGATTTTAATCTAATGAAGTTAAGAAAATAAGGCATTTTAAATTCCAATGGATATTACTCAAAGGTACTTGTGAAAAATGTCATGAAAGGTCCAAATCATTGCCACATAAGCACCATGCAAGTAGAAAAGGACAAAGTAAGAGATCTTGTGGGCTAAAAAATATGAAAGTATAAAGTCAATGGTCTAAATCAAATTCCAAGAATGTATGAGCCAAACTCTAGATATATCCTATCATTAAATCTCTAATACCCTAAAACTTGCATAAAAATGACCCAAGTAAACTTAATTGGTTACAATTTGATCAAAAGAGAGATTGATTATGTTTTTAAGCACTAAAGAGCTACCACAAAGACCAATTTACAATCCAAAGTAAATAAATTAACAAGTTAAATCCATGATATCCCACATACAATATTTGAAAGAGGAGACATAACTCTACCTATCAACAGATAATGAAGGAAGGATCTTTAAAGACATTGAATTAGACATTGTGGCCCTAAACTCCCCATGCATCAAGAATTGTTCTAAACTCTTCTTCACTATAGAATAACTAAAACCCATCACCAAGGAGGAGTAGATAATTTCCATGATGATCAGGAGGAACTATGACCTAGTCATAGTCTAGATGACCAACCTTCATTATGCTACCACCAAGCTTGAGGTACTTCATTGCATAGATTTTCTTACTCCAATTTTTGTAGACTGTAGAGTTGATAATGATTGGATCATCTGAGAATGGAATTCTAACAGGGTAGATTACATCTCCCCTATGGCCTTTGAAATATACTACAATCTTCCCAAACCCTATGTATACTTATCCAAAATCAAGAAGTGGACCTCCAAGCATGACCTAAACACTGTCCTTAGACCCTGGTTGCACCAAGGGACCCATGTCTTTAGAGACTTTGAGGGTAAGATCCCAATAGTATAGTTTAGAGAGGGCATCAAGATGATAATGACCCTATTAAATCAATCATTAGGATCCCCTTCAACCACCTATGTAAACAAAATCTAGATCCCCTATGTGTATTTCATGATTGAAGAGAAACTCTCCCCTCCATTTGGAGACTTGATCAGTGTTTTTTTAACTAGGCAATTCACTACTATCAAAAGGAAAACAACTAAGCAATTCTATATGAGTCATATTTATCGAATGCCCTTCTTTCCTTCATTAACTTTCCTATCATTAAAAATTGGTCTCCTAAAGGGAGAACCACCATCTCCCACCATTACTTCAAATTGAACATCTTTAAGTATAAGAACCACATGAAATTTATTTGTGAATGTGTCTACCCAACCATAATGGAGGTTATTACAGGTTTTCCCATGCCTAGAGTCCATCCACTGATCAATAAATATGTAGAGATTATGGGTGACATATTGTTCTATCCATACTATATAGTAATCAGGATTGAGGGAGTCATGTCCTCACCATATAGATTACTTGTGTATATATTGAGAAACTCACTGAGCAAGAAATTGCTTCCCAACTCATCAATGGAGTTGATGGAATTTGTAAGGAGAAAATAAAGGGTCTTCTCCATCCCTTCCCTCTAATTATTGGAAGGACCATGTTGAAAGATTGGAAATAGGTAGAAACCATGTCCAAACATAGGGACTCATTTGGGTTTCAAGTTGATGAACTCAAAATGTGAGACCCCAAGAACATAGTAAGTAATCATTTCAAAGAGAAGAAGATACAAAATCTTAAGTATATGCATCAAATCAATGTTCATGACACCATTTACATTAAGTCAAAGAACTATGAAGAATTTTTGGCTAAGATCAAAGGCCACAACATCAAGATTGAGCATAGATTGACAAAATATGATAAGCCAGCAAGAAAGGCATGGCAGATGCATCCTCTCTAGTATCACTTGCTTCTTAGACCATTTGGGACATCCTAGGAACAACATTAAGTGGATAAACCACAACCTTAAGGGCAAAAATTATGCAAGGGAAAGATGAACAGATCCATGGTAAGGATAAGCTATAAGAGATACCTTTGGAGGGACCCTCATATTTATCCTTTCCCCAAAGGCCACCTTCCATAGTTGAACATATAGATATGATTTCCTTAAAACTAGATGAGACTCTTGAGGGTTCCCTCAAGGAACTTGTAGAGGCATATGACATGAATGAAGAAGGGGAACATATTGAAAAGACTCAAATCCAAGAAGGGGAGATTGGAGAAGATAAAAGAAATGAGCTTGCTCTTGATATAGTCCTAGTGTCCCCTAAAGAGAAGAGGAAGGTAGAGTTGGCTTTGGTCCCTATTAAATCAAAGAGACCAAGATTAACAATTTCTCACCCCACAAGTGAGATAAAATTTTTTAGTGAAAAATTCCCCATTCATGGATTAGTCATCCCTGACTAGTTTATTTATTAGAAATTTTCAAAATATCCCTTCCCTCTCTTATTCATGGGCCATAACAAAAGCTAATAATATTGAAGTACATGATGACATTAAGCCATAGATTAGGCATATAATGAAGGAAGAAGAAGAACGAAGGATTTTGGTCACTCTAGGACCAGGAAGCAAGGAAATGGATGCTTCAAGAGCATTAGGTAACATAGGTGTAGAGGTCCCAGAGCCTCTAAAATTCATAAGATCATCCACCATCATGTAGTTTAATCTAGAGATAGCTGGATTGGAAAGGGTCACCACCAAGAAATCCATGGTGGGAGATGAGGAATTCACCTTCCAAAATTTTGGTCCCCTTATAGGTTTAACATTAATAGGGGGAAAAAATTTGGTGAAGCTCCTATCCATGAGGAGGATGTTGAGAACTTGATTGAGTCTCAATCAGCTCAAGATAAGGCTAGGATCCAAGGGATGAAATACAAAATTCAAAATTTGGAAAGAGAAAAGGAAAACCTAGAAACATAGGCCATTTTTTTAGTATTTGATGCCATGAAGGGTATGTTTTAGGCCTCATTCTTTGACATGTTAATTATTTGAGCTCAATAATGCTAAGGGAGGATTCCCTAAGCTAGCAATGTAAAGTAACCAGGGGTTAATGACAACATGGTAAAAGGAAGAGACCTAAGTAAGGGATCTCATTGACATTTTGAGTAGGAACAAGATTCCTAAGTTCAAAATTATTATCTTATCTCATTTGAACACCATATTGGGAATAATAGTATACAATTTCCAAGGTCTAAGTGTATGCAAAAGGAATTTAAATAGGCTTTTCATGGATGATAAAGGATTGATCATTAGAATTGATCAACTCCTAGGAACTATGTTTTTAAATCCTACCAAGACCACTACCCTTGGAATAATTGATGAAATTAAATTCAAACACAGGGTCACTTTGGTAATGCAATAAATTAGGAGCAAGAGCCAAGGCTAGTCTCTTAGAGAAAATAAAAGAATCTTGGACATGTTCTTCATAGCTAAGGAGAAAATTGTAGAGGCAAGGAGCATAAAGGAAGTTATGGTTAGGGATAATAGAGACTTTGATGACTTGGTTGATCAAGAAGAAGTCTACCTCATGAAGCCAACTGTGGACTTGGAGCTCATCAAAGACAAAAATCTAAAAGCAATGGAACTTCTATAGATTCAACAAGGGGACCCTTTAGTGATGGGCCCACCTAGTAATTAATATTCCTTTTGTAAAGAACACTATAATATTTAGAATAAGAATATTCTTTTGTAAGTCATATGCTAGTCTATTAGCATATTGTCCCTAGGTCAGTGTAATTGTGAAAGACAAGTGTATATTATAAATTTAAAAGGAAGGACAACTATCCTTATCTTTTGTATGCCTATATGTTCTAACTAACTAGTGTACTACTTATCTTTCTATAAAATACATGTATCACATCTTGTAAGAGAGATAAATTTTAGAAAATTTTGTACACTTGGAGAAATTATTGCAATCAAGGATTTATACAAATATTGTCCATATTTGATATGTCAATTTCTAACATAGTTTTTCTCTCAAATACTAGTTTTATGTCTTAAATTTGAATAGCTTCTTTGAATTCTAGGTTGCATTTTCTAATCAAAAGGTTTCTAATTTATGCATATGCTAGATTAGTTAAAGAATATTGGATTTGATTCACTTCATTTTGATCTATATTTATATTTGAAAATGTTATTTTATTATTGTAGTAAATATTTAAAGTAAATCTAGTTCTTACTTGTGGTTCTTTACATTATCCTTCGAAGTTTGCCTGATATATATTGAGATCTAAGCTTAGGCTATTTTGAATTATATATTGGTTTGAATGCATAATCAGTTATAACTAATGATTTTTCATAATATTTGAGGCTAAGATAATCAATCACTCATTTTATTTTCTGACGTACCCTTCTCTTCACTCCTTTTTTATACTAGATCACTTTAGTTTAAATTTCATTATAAATATACATCTAGATTAGTATGTAGCTTAAATTTTGGTTCATAATTCACTAAGATAAAAGAGATCCTCTAAAATTTAAAAATAATGGACCATGATGGCTCCCAAAAATCACTTATTATAATTTTTTTGGAATGCTCATACATATCTCTACCATTATTTCACCATAGGTGACAACAAGTTGCCACAACCTACTAATCATGCTCTGAATTCTTGGAATTCTAAAATGAAAAGTGTTATTTAAACACTAATAAAAATTTTGATGAATTTAGAGACATAAACACATTCCTATAATAAATTCATCCAAAATTTAGTGAGGCACCAACCCCATCAGGAACACCAACCCCTCACTAGTCAAACACCAACTCGAGTATCCCTTTAATAAGTACCAACTTTCAAGGAGGAACCAACCCCCTAGATAACTCAGCACCAACTTAGCCACATATAAATTTTATCACCTTTATACACCTATTTCTCACTCAATTTATTATTATCTCATTCTTTCATTTTTCACACTCTTCTTTCTATCTCAAATAGCCTATTAGGCCTCTTCGCTCAACTAGCCCTTTTCTTGATAGAATTAGGTCATATGACCTTACTAATATCCTATATAACCACTATTAAATATTTATGAGTTATTAAAAATAACTATCTAATTTTATTCAACCCCTCTATCTAGTTTCAAAACTTATATTTCATTCTCTCATATCCTCAATATTTTAACTAGTCAAAGTAGGCCTATTAGACCTTCTTTTTATACTTGACTCTTACTCTCACTCACCTTGGTTGGCCACAAACCTATCCATAATTTTATTACCCATGTAATATATCAAAAAAAACATTTCACAATTAAAACAAACATTACATAGGTTAGTCACCACCCATAAGGACCAAAAACACCATTAGGCCTAATAGAGACCTAATGCAATTAGGCCTTCTCAAAGCACGCATTTCACCTTGACTACCTTGAAACATATTGAGCCTCAAAAAATGGATTAAATAATTTATAAACACTTAAATTATACCCTTGATAATCTCACCTTGTGTCCCCCACACAATTTATCTCATTTCACTCCTTGAACCACACTATTAGGTCTACTCATAATTAGCCCTTCTCACTACTAGAAAGTTTGTTTTGAATATCTGAAATATACACTCAAATTTGAAAAAAAATATTAAAAAAACACATTTATATAACCTAAATTACCTTAGGTTCATCACCAATTATATTATATTTCACCATATAGAGAAAAAGAACTCAAACTTATCACTTTCATTTGCTCACTGAGAACTGCAAACAAGCTTCAAAAACCTAGTCAAGAGCCTTTGACTATTCACACCTTCATATGAATTTATAATAAATAAAAACACATTAAAATTAAACTATTATACATATATAACAATTTCATGTTAATTTTATTCTTAAATTATATTCATAATGACTCAGAAACATCATTCTCACTAACACAAAAAATTACTTAGAGCTCCAAAACATAGTAATGCATAGCAAGACTTAGAACACCCGTGTGAACACTTTTATGAACTTAAAATGTGTTTATATGATCTTTAATAATCCTTATAAAATATTTGAATAAATATATTACATGGTTCAATATCAATATTGGTCTTACAGACCAATCTCATTTATTCACTCTACACAGACCTCGCGATGTTAGACAAGTCACTTTGAGAGTAACTTTCTGCTAGTAAATGAGCATATCCAAATATTATATTCAAGAAATAAATGTAATATATTTATTTAAAATTAACCCTATACATTTTTATCTATCCCTAATCCACTACAACCCATCCCTAATCTCATTCTCACTTCTACATAGTTTTCTCACTATCTCCTTATTAGGCCTATTTAGTGCTAGGTCAACTTCCATGACCAGTTTAGCATATTTAAGTTATACAACATGATGATAAACTTACATGGGCACAAAATAAAATTTTCACTCATCATAACCTATTAATTTTTATGTTTTAACTTGGTCAACCCTATTTATAACATCAATAATCTAAGAAATAAGGGGTTTCATGTAGCTTCCACTCACTCTTTTGATATAAAAATATCACCTAGAGGTACCTAGGATATTTTAATACAACCTAAAATAATTATAATAGGTCAACCAAACCATTCTGATCACTTTACAACAAGATATTTCATATCAGATCATTATGAGGGTTTAGTTTGCCTTCCATTCTTAGCAATCATTTATAAATGACTGCCCCTCAAATCCAAAGCCAATGCCAATAAATTTGAGTTATGAACCTTACCTAACTTCCATGAACTTCTTAAGATCTCATGAAAATGTTGCATGTGCTAACGAGCATAAGAAAATTCTTCTTAGGTCTAATATACCCCATTATGTGCACATAAAAAACCTCAACACCAATTTTTATGCTTTTTCCTTTATAATTTGTCTTCAGACTTGGTGAACAAACTTGAAAAAACCTTTAAAACTTATAATAATTATATTATGATCTCTGGTACATTGAGAACTAAACTTGACCCCTTATTAGGCCATACTAGGTCTCTTTGCACATTAGGCCTTGAACTGACAGTCATACTTAGATCTTGAACATACCTTGAAACCTCTTGCACTTCTCTTAATACCTCATCCTCATGTCATTAAAACTTATACCATGATCACACACTACAAATATTTATATTACAATACTTATACTTCTCACCTTATCATTCTACCAAGCCTATGCCTTCTCACTAGGTCTATCAAGTACATGACTCATGAACTCAACCTTAAGAGAAATAAAGACAACCTAGAATTACATAAATGACACTTGCATGACATAAATTACAACTTCATTCATACCTTATAACACATTCTCAATAATCTCCCCCTTTGTCATTGATGGAAACCACTCATTGATGACAATCAGTCAGAGAAGCTTCTCTTACTAGGATACATCTCTCCCATACAAATAAATATCCCCCTTTGACATTAATGATAAAGCACTACCTATAAAAAAAATCAATAAATAATAATTAAAGATCATATCAACAAGCTCCCCTTATCTCATTACATACCTCAGATAACTTCTTATTAAAAAATTGATATGACTTCCCCTTTGACCTCACACTTGTGAATTTCTTTCCTACTCTTGGAGATAAAACACCTCCTTATTTTCTCCCCCTAAGAATTTTAATTTCTTAGTGACTGATAGGAATAAGAATCAACCCTAATTCCTATCTCAGATGTTCAAATGTAGCCTTTGGAAGAGGCTTAGTCAAGATTTATGTAATATGATCCTTGGTAGACATAAATTCAAACTTAATGATTTGTTCACTTACCTATTTCTTAATAAATGATACTTTATAGGAATGTTCTTGGTCCTAGAATGCATGATAGGACTCTTTAAAAAACTTATGTCACTAGTATTATAATAAAAAATAGGACTAGGACCATTAAACTCTACTTTGTAGTCTCTTAAGATTTATCTCATCCACAACACCTGAGTACAACATGAAAATAATACAATGTAATTAGCCTCATAAGTAGATAAATCCATTGATAGTTACTTCTTGCTTATCCATGAGACTAGTCACTTACCTAAGAAAAAGGCTTCTCCACTAGTGTTTTTTCTATCTAGAATCGTAGCCCAATCTGCATCTATATAGGCTACTAGTTCAAACTCTTTTCTCCTTGGGTACCATAATCCATACTCCATAATTCCCTTGAGATACCTATGTATCCTCTTAACTGATTATAGATGAATTTCCTTATGATCTTATTTAAATCTTCCCACAAGGCCTACTATTTGCATGATGTCAGGTCTAGAGGTAATTGTATATAATAAACTCCCAATCATTGATCTATATTTTGTCTGATTGACTCTTCAAGATTCATCCTCCTTGATTATCTTACAACCTATAACCATATGTATACTTACATCCTTAAAATCTTCCATTTCAAACTTCTTTAACATCTCTTTTATATACTTGACCTGTGAAATGAACATACCTTTTTTAGATTGACTGATTTGAAGTCCAAGAAAGAATGATAGTTCTCCAAGTATAGACATTTTATGACTTCATCACTTATACAAAGTCCTTGGTCATATTCTCATTATTTCCTCTAAATATTATATCATCCACATATACCATCACTATCAATTGATGGTCATTTAGTCTTGATATACAGGTTACTATATGCAACTCCTCTCTTGAAACCTTGGTCCAAAAGATACTTGCCTAGTCTAGCATACCAAGATCTATAGGTTTGTTTTAGACCATAGAGGGTATTTTTCAACTTTAAAAAATAGTCATTGTTATCAATCAATAGGAAACCCTCAGGTTGCTTAATGTACACTTCTTCCTCCAAGTTCCCATTTAATAAAGTTGACTTGACATCCATCTAGTATATCTTAAAGCCTTTAAAACTTGCATAGGTAATAAACATCCTAATAGCCTTTAACCTTGATATAGGAGAAAAATTTTCCTCAAATTCCACTCCTACTTGAGCATATCCTTTACATACTAGTCTAGCCTTGTTTCTTATGACTTCTCCATTCTCATTCAACTTTTTTTTGAACACCCATTTTGTACCAATGGTATTTTTGTCTTTAGGCCTAGGTACTAAATCCCAAGTCTCATTCTTCTCAATTTGATTAAATCCCCATTCATGGCATATATCCAAAACCTATCTTCACTTACTTCTACATAGCTTTTAGGTTAAAATTTAGATAGTAAGGTAGTATTCCCTTTATTAACATCACTCACCATTCTTCTTCTTGTTTGTATTCTTGCACTCTTTTTACCAATGATTTTAGATTTAGGATGATCCTTTTGAATTTTCCTAGAAGGAAATTTTGAGTCCTTTATCTCCTCAATTTCTTCTTCGTCCATATCTATCTCTATTGATCCTTCATTGTTTGATTGAGACTCTAATTTCTTTGTCTCATCAAACTTCACATTTGTTCTCTCTACTATCTTTTGCAACCTCTTGTTGTAGCATCTATAGGAATCACTAACTGATGAATATCCCAAGAAAATACCTTCATAAAACCTTGATTCAAACTTACCTAAGTCCTCCTCATGTCTCTTGATATAACATTACTCCCAAATGCATTAAAATGTTAAACACTTATGGGTTTGTCATTCCATAATTCATATGGAGACTTATCACCATTTATCCTAATCTATCCTCTATTCAAACTATAAACTTTAGTAACCACAACTTCTATATAGTATCTATCAGATAAATTTGAATCATTCAAGATGGTCCTTTCCATTTATTAAAATTTTATGTTCTTTCTTTGAAACCAAGACTTGTAATATCATGAAAGGACCTTTGAATATCCAAAATATTGTTAAGCTTTCTAGTGCTCTCCTTAAATTTATGATTTCATCTTGCTCAACTTGTGCCTCTAAATTCTTTACTTTCATTCTAATTTGAGTGCATTCTTCCATATTATTTTTCTCTTTTGAACAACATTCACAAGTTATTTTAATGATTATGGATAGATCCTCATTACAATCATAATAAACACTCTCATTATCAAAATCCATACATGTGCCCCAAATATCTCCTTGTTGAGTTCAACATACCCCCATTCCTAAAAAATGGGGACCCTTATTTTTAAATTGTGTAAATTTATACAATTTAAAATTAAAAAATCACTTGATCAGAATACCATTAGCATGTTTGCATATTACCTTTATTTAAATATCATCCACACATGGTTCTCATTTGGATTAAATGATATATTTTTCAAATGATCATGGTTTCCCCCTTTCAAATGTTGCTAATGATTGTTTCTTGTGTTTATTTATTGTAGGTTAAATAGAATTTGCTTAGGGTTTTGTGTTTTAATGTTAAATTGATCTTTTACTAGCCTTTGGTCTATCAAAGATTAATTAAATCTATTTTAAGTCATGTTAAAACCCTAGTCTAATGTTTTAACCTAGGTCCCTTTTGAATCAAATTCAAAATTACATGGGAACAATTTATGTAAGAACAATTATTTATGCAATGGACTCAGATTAATTATTATCTTAAGGCTTAGTCATGTTTTTTTAACATGACCAAACCTTAGTATAAAAATCTTATGCTTGGTCCCCTTATGTCCCGTGACCCCTTTGTCTATTTTATTATTAGCATGATCTAACTAATGTAGGGTCCCTTTTGTTATATCTTAGACAAGTCATAAATCTTTATCCTAAAGTTTTGACTATATTTATGAATACAGTAAAAAACCTAAGCTAAAACCTTATGAATTATCTCTTATCATTCGTGGGGTCCCTTTAGTTATATTTTAGAACATAGTCTAAAAATTTAATCCTAAGGTTTTACCATGTTTATCAACATGAATAAAACCTTAGTGTAAAATATTTAACCTAAATTATTTATATTTCTTGAGCCTAAATTAATATTTTTATTGAACACATGATCTACAATCCATATTTGATCGATAAGATTGATATAGTGGAATGTATTGAGTCAAGGCTTAAATGGAACCCTAAGACAAGTGAGAGGGTGACAAGTGTCACCATCATGGGAACCCAACCAAAGATCAAATGGTACATGGTACAAGATGATCTGACAGAATGTGATTTATTAGTTGAAGATGATCTGATGGTGCGTGATCAATTTTTAAAATTTAAAGGAACTCATAGTTAACATGAAGATGCCAAGTGTCAAATACATAATGGATGATTAAAGCTTGAGCATGTCACTGAAGATCAATGGTACACATTCAATCATACACATTCTGATCAATAGTTCATATTGAGTCGAACATTTAATAAGGATCTAAATTAATGAGAGGGTGATAGGTATTACAATCATGAGAACCCTACCAGATATCTAATAGTGAGTATAATGAAATATAGAAAAGGATTTGATGGAGTACATTAATCCAACTGAGTAAGATCAATGGTAAGTAGTGAAAGTTGAAAAGTCAAGGACCAATATAGATATGACACATGGTACAACCACAACCACTAATTAAATCATGAGCATATACTAAAGGTTAATGATATGTAGTAGTGTACATATTCTGACCAATGACTCATGGAATAGTATACACATTTTTATTGATAAATATCGATGGATCACTATTGGTCTATGCAATTGAGATCAATGGTGCAAGATCAACATTGACATTTCAATGAAGTTAGAACTAATTCAATAATGATAGGTGTCAAAACTATAAATAATGTGATAAATCATCCAATGGAATTCAATTTTTCTATATTGATATCAATATACCATGTAGATACTTACAAATATATCCGACAACATGAGGCAAAGAATTTTTTTCAAATGACCCACAACTAATAAAATATTGACATGTGTCTAGGGGAAACAAATGGTCATATTTTAAATATTAATGAGTATCATGCCATGAATATTCTAAGACAATTCCACATTGGCATACATGTCAATTCAAAATATTTTGTGGACCCAAAAAGGTGAAAGTATAAATGTGCAAATCTGAGCAAAATCTAAGTATTGAAGCTCACATAAGTTTGAAAAACTACCATAATTAAATCATTGTAAAACCCTAATTCAACCTTGCACTCATTTTAACCAATCCAAACGAGATTGGATTGTCTTTGGTACAAGCGTAACTTGATTTAGAATCTAACTGCAGATCACTAGTAAGCAATCTAGAAAAGCTCACAACCATGGTAGCCTAGAGAAGTGTTTCTAAAGAAGATGTGTAACTCTATTTGACCTTAGATGTATAATTAAGAGTCTTTAAGGATACACAATTTGATATCATAGCTCTAAATATAGGGGACAATAATTTGGTTGAGCCTATTTTGGACCATTGAGAACCAACAACCCATCATGAGAGAAGAAGAGAACATGTCTACAAGGAGGCTCTACTATGACATAGTTTCCATTCAAATGATATGTCTCCATTATATTGTATTAAAACCTAAGGTACTTCATTATATATACATTCTCTCTCCTAGTTTTAAGGATGACAAAATAGATAAAGGCATGATTATTCATGAGGGTAGTTTTAAGAAAATTACTTACATCTCTCCTATAGCATTTGAAAACCATTATAAGCTGCCTAAGACCCAAGTAGACCAAACTAAAATTAATAATTAGGCCAAGGATATTTATTTTAAGAACATTATTTCCCTGTGGATATATGTTGAAAACCAAATGTTTTTTTATTTCAATGGCAACATCCCTATTAGTTAATTTAAACTAAGAATCAAGATGATCATGACTATGATGAATAGGTTATGTTTAAGTTCAACCCCTACTTATGTGGACAAAATTTTCATGCCTTTTGTCTAATTTATGTTTGATAAATAGCTTACCATCCTCTTGGTGAAGTCATCAACACCTATCTAAGTAGACAATTTTTTGTAGTTAAGAAGAAAACTATAAACCAATTATTCATGATGTTATACCTCCTAGATGCTTTATTTGATACCAAAAATATATCCAACCTTAGGTAATGGTCACCTAATGGGACATAAATTATCTCCTAGTACTATTCAAATTTACACCTATTCAAATATAGGGACCACACCCACTTCATTTGTGACTATGTTTATCTAGCCCTAATAGAGGCCATAACTAGGAATCTAATGTTAAGAGTCAACCCCTTAATCAAAAAGTCAATTGAGGCCATGGGAGACATCTAGTTATACCATGATTATATAATAATTATGATTGAAGGAACATAATACACCCCACTTAGACTATCTGTCTATGTACCCATCAAACTAGTAGAGCAGGAGGTGGCTTATCAACTATGCAATGTAATAGATGGTTTGTGTAAAACTAAAAGGAAGGGGATACTTCACACCCTTCCCATAACCATAGGAAGGACTATTTTTGCACAATGGGACAAAATTGAGGCTACTTCCAAACATAAGACCTCTTTTAATCTCCAAATTGATGAGCTAAGATAGTGGGATCCTCACGATAGAGTCAAGGAGCATTTAAAAGCTAAAAGAATCAATATCCCCTATGATCACTACCGTAGTCCTTTTTATCCCATATAAAATAAATCCTCTTTATTCTCTAAGGTCACCATTAGATTGGAAAGGCACAACATCAATATAGAGGTTATAATATAGAGGGAGCAAAAAGGGAATGATGACAAATGGTAATTGGGGCCAAAGTAATACCATTTGTTGAGTGGTATACCTTATAGACCTCCACTAACCTAGCTATATATAGAGTCCAAAATTAAGACACAACTTGATTAAATGCTAGAGGAGAAAAGTCTTGATGAAATGGCATCATCTTCAACCCAAGCAAAAGAACAAGGATCACCAATTGAATAGATTCACATTGTATCATTAGACCATGATGAGACAATTGAATATGCCTTCAAAATGTTAGCATTACCCTATTAGTCAAATGATGAAATAATGGAAGAATTAAATAAATAAAAGGAAAGAAAGTGTTGGATTTAGTTCCCATAGACACCCCCAAAAGAAAGATAGAGTTGGCCATTGTCCTAGTTAAAACAAAGAAGCCCAAGGTGACCTTTACTCATCCTTTGAGTGAAATAAATATCTTAGTGAATAAAAATTGATTCAAGGTCCAACCATTCCTAAATGGTTCATCTATGGAAAATTGTAAAAGGTACCAAGTACACAACATCCATGGGCTATGATGATGGCCATCAATATCCCAGTTCATGAAGAAGTTAAGCCATAGATAGTTTCTTTGTAGAAGGAAGAAAAGGGTATAATTTCTAAGAGAATTAAGTGGAACATAGATGGAGACCCCATCTCCAAAGGTGACACAATATTTAGTGGGTGTCAAATTTGACCTAACCATTGCCAGTTTGTAGAGAGTAACTGAGAATAAGGCCATAGTTGGTGGAGAGGAGTTCACTTTCCAAAAGGTGGAGCCTTTTGTTGGATCAACTCCAATTAGAGAAAAAAAGCCTAGTGAGGACCCAATATTTGAATAAAATTTTCTTGAAATGGCTAAGGCTCAATTATATTAGTAGAAAATAATGATCAAGGGCATCTTACAATAGATAAAAATTTTAAAGAACAAGCCATCTTGTCAATCTAAGAAGACAAATTCAAGAAATTTGAGAACACCATGGCTAATTTGTTCAATTCTTTAAATTTAATCAAGAGAAGGCATGAGGTAATAAATTAAAAAAAATACTATAGTTACAAGCCAAGTTGGCCATTTGTAGACTTTGAGCTACCAAGTGAAGGATTTGATCAAAGTCTTGACTAAAAATCAAATCCCTGAATTCAGGAGAGTCAGCCTAGTCCACCTAAATATGGCTATGGCTATATTAATTGATAATATCAAGGCCCTAAACAATTGTTCAAATTAAATGGAAGACATTTATATGGACCTCAAAAGAAAGAAGATAAAATGTTGCACATATTGGACAACTTGATCAAAGATCACACCACACTTAGTCCTTTAGGCCTAATAATTGATGAAAAGATCAAACATAGAACTATTTAATTCATGTAAGAAGTGAGGAACCAAGGAAAAGGGAAAATAAGGGTTGATAAAAAGAAGATCATGGGCCTACTTTTATCATTAGAATAAAATATAGGAGATTCTAGGATCATCAAACAAGCTTTGGAAAAGGCTGAGAGGGATCTCAAAGGCCTAGAAGATCAAGAAAAAGAATTGTTCATGAGACCTATCATTGATCTCTAGATGATAAATGAAAAACATTATAGAATGAAGATCCTATAGGGAAGGCAAAGGACTTCATCAGAAAAAGGGTCTCCAATTTAGTTAATTTAAGAATATTCTTTTTATAATTAAACTTGTTTTTTATTTTTTTAAAGAATATTATTTTGTAAAGGCATGTGCAACTTGTGAATCACATTGCTTATAGGTTAGTCATTTTAGAATGTCCAAAATGTTCTTAAAATAATTATAAAAGGATATTTATCTTTGATATATGGCATGACTAAATGGCATACCTCATAAAAGGTCTATATAAAGAGGTATTACCCATTGTAAAATGAGGGAGAGTTTTAGAACAAAACTATTTTGTAAACTTTTAAGCAAATTAATACAAAGCAAGGAGTTCTGTAAAGTTTGTCTATATTTGCTTATGTGAATTACTATCATGGTTTTTCTCTCATTTTTTTGGTCCTATCTTTAGATTTAAATGGTTATTTTAATTTTTAGATGTGCATCTTTAAATGTAGATTTGCTAATTTGTGTTAATGCTAGATTAGTTGAAATTTCTTAGGGTTAATTCACTTTCTTTTCTCTTCTTGCATCTGGGCTAATGTTATTTTCTTGTAGGGGTGAAATTCTTAAAGTAAATCCTTTTCTTATTTGCATCTTTTCATACTATCCTTAGATGTTTGCTTAATGTGTGATAGGAATTGAGTTTATGTTACTTCATGTCATTTATTGGTTAAATGCATGTTTAGATGAAACTTGAATGTTGTCATGATGTTTGGGTTAAAGATTATTAATATATATCTTCTTCTCTATACCCTTCCTTTTGTTCATTTTTATCAATTAACCTTAGATTATCTTCATTGTGAATATTCATCTTAGTTTAGCTTTAGACTTAGGGTTTGATAATAATTCACTTTAAATAGAATAGATCATCTTCAAGATCAAATATAGACTATTAAGCCATAGTGGCTCCCAACCACCAACTAATATAAATTTTTGAAACAGTCTACTTATTTTGCCTCTATTCTACCAAAGATAACAAGATTATCACAACCTACAACTCATGCATTGAATTATCTGAATTCATAAATGAGTAATGTTTCTTAAACACTTAAGAACCACCTTTGATACACATTGAGGCATCAATAGGGAATCATGTTCCACTAGTGCTAGAGGGAGGACCCTAGTTAAATCTTTAAAAATTTGCAACGTCTTTGCTAATTTTGGTGAATTTTGTTCAAATATTGATGTATTCTTTGCATGTTTATGTTTCTTTTAGCATATTAACGTAAAGATCATTGATCTTAATGGTTTTAGACTAGTCTTTATGCTTATTTAGACAAAGATAAATGTTTTTTTAAGATCCATGAGTAATTATGGTAAATATTTCTTGAGATATATGAATCCAATAAATTTGAGATTAATAATATCATTTTTTGTTTGAAAATTGATTGGATCTTTGAAAATTTGAGTTCATTTGATCTTGAAACGTGTAAGTATCACTCATACTTATGTATTTAAACATATCTTTGAGCTAAATTAGTTAAATATTGATGTCATTTGTCATTCTTTATACATATTTGTGTGAAATTTACTTAATGTGCAAGTCTGATCATCATTATTTGTAAAGATAAGACTTACAAATTATATTTCAAATGGGGTTCAAAGATTTCAAGTTGGAATTGCCAAGGATAAGGACCAGGTCACATTCAAAGACAAGGGTTCCTTTTCTTTCATTAGAATTTCATAAGAGAGTTAAGTGAGATAAAGGTAAATGTATACTTTCAAAGTCTCAACCAACTTCACCAATTCAAAGTGCTCCTATGTTAAATCCCTATCAATGTATGGCTTGGCTAGGTGGTTCTTAATCAATGTGCCAGGTGTGTTACATGACCTTTCTCATAATCCTAAAAAGTATTTACCTACTTTTAGTCTTAATGGTGTTATAACTATTGAAGAACATATTAAATCCTTTAAATCTACTTTAAGACTCTTGAATGTTGTTCATGAAGATGTAGCATGTAGATTTTTACCATTTACTTTTAAAGATGCTGCATATGAATGGTTTCTTAAGCTTCCAAAGAATTACATAGCTAGTTTTAATGATTATAACATAATCTGTATTGATCAATTTGGTAAAATCATTAGTTCTTACATTTTGTATCAACAGTTCACCATAGTTAAAAGAGATTTTAATGAGCCCATAAGAGCCTTTAATGATAGATTCTAGACAATGTTTAACAAAACCATAGATTTTTATAGACCTAATGAGGCTTTAGATTTAGAGATTTACAAGGATGCCTTGGAGCCCATAGCTTCTATGTTTCTTAAAATATATTCTCAAGTCATTAATATATTAGCCTTAGCTTATATAAAAGTTGTGCTCATTAATGACCAAATACAACCATAAGGCCAAAGGGCATACAATATTCCAAACATTAATCCAATTTTGCCTATGTTGAATGTCATTCCCAATGCCAATCAACATATTCCTACCTTAAATTAGCTTCTAGTTCTAAACCAATTGCCTTTGAACCATGCACATCCTATCCAAAACCTAGGATTATTGAACACTACAAGTAGATCTAGTATATAAGACCAGAGAGCTTTGATGCCTATAGCCAATAGCAATATTTAGGTTCATAATTATGAGGCACCTAAGAATGAGAGTGACTCTATCTTAAATATGGTTCAAAATCTAAGAATTGATTTCCTTTAGTTACAAAAACAAGTTGGTAATATTGTGGAAATCCATATTAAGAACTTCTCTTTACAAATATTTAATAGGCCTTCAAATAGGTTTCAAAATAACAACAATAACAACCATAATAATGAGGCATTTACTAATAATAATTTTCTTGACATAAATCTTAATGATGTTGCTTTACGAGACTATTGTAGAGTTCATAATAATTTTTCAATACTTTTTGAAGTTTTTTAAGAAGAGTTAGATACTTTTGAAGTTGTCCCTAATAAAGACAATGGTTCAGGTACCTCAAGTTCTTCAAGGTCATCTAAATATTTTTATTCAACTCTCATGGTGGAGACATTTAAGTTGCCATTTCAAGAAGAGAATGAGCCTAAGTATATCCCTGAGGAGATTCATGCTTTTCAATAATATGTAAAGAAGACCTATCTTATGAGAAATGAGGAGTAGAAACAACATTTGACTACCTCAACTCCACCAAATAATTTTGACACTCCCCGTGATACTACATTAAACAACAATGGAGAGCCTCCTAAGGTAATTACCCCTAAAACTAATGTTGATACATCTAATTCTTATAATAGGACTGGATACACTATAGTGGAGGGTATGAAAAATATCAAATCTAACATTACTTTGCATGAGTTGACCTAGATTACTAAGCAAAGGGACTTGTTGGAATCTTTGTCTAAAAATCCTAGAAAACCACAAAAGTCTACACATGCTAACATTGAAATACACAAAAGTAAGGTAGATGTTACCCCTTTCTTATTTATAGTCAAGATCTTTGGTAAGAATCTACATAATTGTTTGTTAGACTCTGGTGCATCTAAAAATATTATGCCTAAAGGTATTTGTGAATAACTTGGTTTGATTTCCATTAAATTTGTTAGGGTAAAATTTATTGGTGAATTATTGAATTTTCACATGCAAATTGATTATTAACCAAGGATCCAACAATTCATTAACATCTAAATGGTGGACATCCATGATGATTATGGAATGTTGTTAAGTAGGGACTAGACTAGATCTCTAAATGGTTACATGTCTACTAACTATTCACACATGTGGTTACCTTGGAAAGTAGTTCCAAATTAGATCAGAATAGAGAGGGATCCCAAGATGAAGCATATGATCATTTAGTATAATTCAACCAATGATAAGTTTAATATGGTTAACTCATATCTAGGTGTTTACACTCTTGACACCACAGATGTATGTAACTCTAAACCTCCTCCTACTATGCCTAGATTATGGAGGTTGTATTTTGATGGTGCTAGATACAAATCAAGTTTTGGAGTAGGAGTAGTATTAATCAATATAATTGGGAAATAATACAATGCCTCTTATAAACTTTAGTTCCCATGCACCAATAATTTAGTTGATTAAGAAGCACTTATTCTTGGATTATAATTTACAATCAGACATAAGGTCAAGGAATTATTAGTTTCTAGTGATTCAAAACTAGTAGTTAATCAAGTAAAAATTAAATATCAATGCAAGTTATCTTGTCTTAAGAAATATAAATTAAGAGTATAGGATTTAATAAAATGTTTTGATGTTTTCAACATTATGTCAATTCTTAGGGAAGAAAAAAAAGCTACTTGTGAACTTACTTTAGCTACAACCAACCTTATTCACAATAAAAGTTCCAAGTTATGAAACCTTACCATTGAATTAGTCCCATGTCCCTTAATACTAGATAATGTCAACCACTTGCAGGTATTAAGTGATGATCAACATATCATAGACTTCATGACTAGTTTAGGAGTATTTGAGGCTCACATCATTAATGAGGTCAATGAAAACACCTTGGATAATGAAAATTTTTAAGGTAAGATTGATGGAAAGGTTATTAAATTGAGTGATAATAAGATCCCCAAAGGAATGATAGCTTTAGAGAGACTATTTGATTTAGACAAACTAGTTGAGACTATCAAGGTTCCCAAAGTAGATTGGAGGGACTACAATACAATTGACCTAGGTTCCCAAGGTTAATCCCAATTGGTGAACATTGGTAAAACATGCACAAGCATTGAAACCAAAATATATAAATATTTACTAACCAAGTATAGGGATTTAATAGCATGGTCCTATGATAACTTGAAGATTTTTGATCTCAAAATCATAACTCACACCATACCATTGAAAGAGACCTACAAACCTTTTAGGTAGAAACAAAGGCTAGTCAACCCTATCCTAGAACCTATCATATACAAAGAGGTGAATAAGTTACTAGATTCTAAGATAGTGTTTCCCATTAGACACTCCACTTGGATAGCTAACTTAATAGTAGTTAGGAATAAAAATGGTGAAATTAGATTGGGCATTGACTCTAGAAATTTGAATAGAACATCTAAAAATTATAATTACCCCTAGATTTTCTTGACCAAGTAATCCAAATTATATCTAGTTCTAGTATGATGTATTTTCTTGATGTCTTTTTAGGGTATAATCAATTCCTAGTGAATAAAGAAGACATGGTGAAGACTGCATTTACTATTAAGTGGGGCACTTCTACCTATAAGAGAATGCCCTTTGGATTAATCAATGTAGGTGAAACCTTTCAAAGAGAAATGGATCATGAATTTCAAGGGATGATAGGTAAGTTCATTATCATATACATGGATGATCTATCTTTTCTAAAAATAGAGAAGATCACATCATGAACTTGAAACAGGTATTTGAAAGATGCAAAAGGTATGGAATCTCCCTCAATCCCAAGAAGAGTATGTTTTGTGTAACTAAGGGAAAGTTATTGGGGCATGTTGTAACTAAATAGGGAATCTCTATAGACCCAGATAGATTAAATTTAATATCAAATATAAAACCCCCTAATAGTAGGAAGGAATTGAAGTCTTTCTTTGATAAACTTGTTGGGGGATCAATCCAACAATAGATTACAATTGTGACAGCAATAAACACAGAATTAAACCAGATTGACAAGTAATTAGAATGATAATAGCAAGAACAAGAGATACAAAAAAACACCCTGAAAACTTGTATTAACAAACTCTTTACAAAAGGAATACAATTGAAGAAAGCTTCTTTCTTCCACACCTCTCCTAGATGTATAGATCTCTCAATAGATCTCTATTCCTCAAGAGCTCTCTCTCTCAAGAACAATCAATTCCAACAAGCCTGGATTGATTCAATTTTGTACTGTTCTTCTCACACAATGAATTACAATAATTCACTTTCTACAACAATAACTACTGCAAAGCTAAGAAGATCTAATTCTACATATAGAATTAGGAGACTTGAGCATGTACACCCAACAAGCAGTTAAGCCACTTGAACAAGGGCTCTAAAAATAGTAATGCCAATAATAGAGATACGAGCTTGAGTCTACAACTCAAACTTATCATGCAAACATTCGCTTCTGTCCACGAAAATAGCTTTTTGGACACGCAGGTAACCGATGTCGGTTCCTGCTGCTTGTCTGTGACCGCCATCGGCCGACCCTTTGCCGATGTCGGCGTCTCTGCAACTGCCTGTGACCGACGTCGGTCGCTCCTGACTGATGCCGGTGTCTGTGTAGACCTGAACCTGATAATGAATGCTCCTTGGTGAAGTTTTTAGCTCCATACCCTAACAATCTCCCACTTGGAGATAAACAGCTGCACCAGTACCTGTACAGTAACTTCTTCTAGCTCCTCCATCTTCAACTCAATCATGAAGACCAACAGAAGTTGAATGAAGATTCAACTTCTCCTTTGTAACCGGCTTGGTTAACATATCAGCAGGATTCCTATTTATATGGATCTTCTCCAGCTTCAACTCACCATCTTCCAATACCTGTCGTATGAAGTGATACCTTAGCTGTATGTGCTTTGTTCTTGAATGAAAGGCTGAGTTCTTAGCCAAATGGATTACACTCTGACTATCACTATACAATCTTCAACTCTCATGCTCCCTACCAAGCTCATCCATGAACCGTGTCATCCATATCATTTCCTTGCTAGCTTCTATGGCTGCGATATACTCTACTTCTGTAGTTGACAAGGCAACAACCTTCTGCAACTTAGATATCCAGCTAACCACCGTTCCACCTACAGTAAAAACATAACCTGTAGTGCTCCTCCTGCCATCTAAATCACCTACCATATCTGAATCTACATAACCATGTAGAGAAGTATCTGAACCTCCATAGCACAAGTGCTTACTGCTAGTTCCTCTCAGATATCTAAGGATCCACTGAACTGCTTTCTAATGTTCCTTACCTGGATTGGCCATATACTTACTTACAACTTCCACTACTTGGGCAATATCCGGTCTAGTACACACCATTGCATACATCAAACTCCCTACTGCAAAAGAATATGGAACCTTACTCATGTACTCTACCTCATCATATGAATTAGGACATTGTTCTTTACTCAACTTAAAATGTCTAGCCAAAGGTGTGCTTACCAGTTTAGCATCCTGCATATTGAACCATTTCAACACCTTGTCCACATAATCTTCTTGAGACAATATCAACCTGTGATTTTTCCTGTCTCTCTTAATGCTCATGCCAAGGATTTTCTTTGTTGCTCCCAAATCCTTCATAGCAAACATTTGAGCTAATTTTACCTTAAGCTCTGAGATATCTTGCATGTGAGACCCTGCAACCAACATGTCATCTACATACAAAAATAGAATAATATATCTACCATTATCAAATCTCTTGAAATACACACAATGGTCTGATTGACACCTATTGTAGCCATGCTCAGTCATAAACCTGTCAAATTTTAAGTACCATTGCCTAGGAGCTTATTTGAGGCCATACAAGCTTTTCTTCAACTTGCACACAAACTTCTCCTTACCCTTGACCTCGAATCCTTCTGGCTATTCCATATATATTTCCTCATCCAAATCTCCATGAAGAAATGTTGTCTAAACATCTAGCTACTCAAGATGCAAATCCTCAAAAGCAACCAAAGACAATACAACCCTTATTGAAGTCATTTTAACAACAAGAGAAAAAATATCACCAAAGTCAATACCTGGCTTTTGTGCAAATCCTTTTACCACTAATCTAGCCTTGTATCTCATCTGTCCATTCTCACCTTCCTTCAACTTGTAGGCCCATCTGTTCTTAAGTGTTCTCTTACTAGCTGGCAATTCAACCAAATCCCATGTTTGGTTTTCTCTTAAGGACTCCAACTCCTCAACCATGCCATGCTCCCACTGACTCTTGGACTCTACCTGTATTGCTTCTTCAAAACTCTCTGGTTCTCCACCATCAGTTAGCAATAGATAAAATAAAGAAGGAGAATATCTAATTGGAGGCTTACTCACCCTTTCTGACCTCCTGATGGGTGTCTGAGACTTGTCCACAACACACTGTCCACCCAAATTCTCTGACAGTGACCGACCTCAGTCACCTGCAGACCTGTTACTGGCTGACATCGGTTCTGCCTGACCGACCTTGGTACCTGTACAGCTGACGTCGGTCTCTGTATGGCCGACACTGGTTTCTGTCCTGCTAACGTCGGTTCCTAACCTGCCGACATCGGTCTCTGTGTTTTCCTGCAAGTGATTATTTCTTTTTCTCGAAAGCTCATCTTGGACTTTCACCTCATCCAATTCACCATTGCTCTACTCAGATTGATTCAACTTCCTTAGTTGATCATAATACATCACTCTTTCATTGAAAACAACATCACAACTCCTGATTACCTTGTTAGTTTCTAGATTCCACAATCTGTAACCAAAATCATCTGAGCCATAGCCAATAAACGTGCATCTCATAGACTTAGCATCAAGCTTCTTTCTATTTTCCTTGTCTATATGCACAAAGGCTTCACAACTAAAAACTTTGAGATATGAGAGATCAACCTTTTTACCTGTCCATGCCTCTTTTGGAATACCACCATCCAGCGCTGTAGAGGGTCCTCTATTAATCAGGTACACTGCAATGTCAACAGCTTGTGCCCAAAACTGTAAGGGCAAATTGGCATGCAATCTCATACATCTTGCACGCTCCATTATTGTCCTGTTCATCCTTTCAGCAATTCCATTCTGCTGAGGTGTCCTTGGAACCGTCCTTTGCCTATGGATTCCATGCATGTAACAATAATCTCTGAACTTATGACTACAAAACTCATCGCCATTGTCTGATCTCAGGCACTTTAATCTTTTACCTGTTTCATTCTCAACCATAGCTTTCCAAACTTTAAAAGTATCAAATACATCAGATTTCTTTCTAATACAATAGATCCATACCTTCCTTGTGGCATCATCTATGAAAGATACATAGTACTGTGATCCTCCAATGGAAGCAACCTGAGCTGGTCCCCACACGTCTGTGTGAACAAGCTCCAAATTGTGCCTCTTCTTAGTAGACCCAGTTTTGAAAAAACTAACCCTTTTATGTTTTCCAAATACACAGTGCTCACAAAACTCTAGATTTATGCCTTTTAAATCTGAAAGCATACCTTTAGACTTAAGAATTGACATCCCCTTCTCACTCATGTGGCCAAGCCTTGAGTGCCACAATTTAGCATCCACATCTGAAGTAGATAATACAGAAGGAGATTTGTTAGTAACACAATTACGCAAATAGAGAGTACCTTCTCTCTTACCTCTGGCCATAACAAGTTCACCCTTGGTCACCTTCCAAGATTCTGCTATGAGAGTTAATGTACAACCCTCATCCCCCAACTTTCTTGCAGAAATCAAATTTCTCTTCAAGCTAGGAACATGCATCACATCTCTCAACACCCATGTGTTGCTATTCTGCATCTTCAACTGCACTTTACCTTTGCCAATTATTTTATAGGGCTCATCATCCCCTAGATACACTATTCCAAAATCTCCATGGATATAGTCACAGAAATATTCTATGTTAGGAGTAGCATGAAAAGATGCACCAGAATCTAATACCCAAGATTCTATATTATTATGCAGAGAGAAAATTAAAGCATCCTGTGCAATACCTGCAATCTTGGCTTCTTCCTTTCCTTCGTGCTGATTGTCCTCCTTAGGCTTTGACCAACAATCTCTGCTTATGTGCCCCATCTTTCCACAATTCCAGCATTGTGGCCTTCTGCCATTTCTGGATTTAGATCTGCCTTTCCCCTTTGACTTGGATCTTGATATGCCTTTCTTGCTCTTTTCTTTCTGCCTTCCCCTGCTCTCAAAACTTAAAGCATTCTCGGATGCCTCTTCTGTGTTTTTCCTACGTATTTCCTCATTCAAGATAACACTAACAACATCCTCTACTTTCAAAATATTTGATGCAGATGCAGTATTACTTACTGCCATTACTAAGCCATGCCAGCTTTCAGGCAAAGAACATAATATCAAAAGAGCTTTTATCTCATCATCAAACACTATATTCACTGAACTTAATTGATTCACAATACCATTGAAATCATTCAGATGAGTAGAAATAGATCCACCTTCATTCATATGCAAATTAAATAACTGCTTCATAAGATATACCTTATTGGAAGCTGAGGGTTTTTCATACAAATTTGCTAACGTATTCATCAACTCTACCGTAGACTTTGCCTATGATAAATTGGATATCACAGTGGATGCTAGACTCAGTCTTATAGAACCCAGAGCCTTTCTATCAAGAACTTCCCATTCTTCATCCTCCATGTCTTTGGGCTTCTTTGCAATACCTCCTAACGGTAAGTAGAGATCTTTCTGATACAGATAGTCCTCTATCTGCATTCTCTAGTGTTGGTAATTTTTGCCATTAAACTTTTCCATTCTCAATTTACTTTCATCTGCCATTGCTTCTCCCACTCAAATAGAAATCCCTACAGAAACTCCTGTGAGAACCTGTAATCAATACACACTACACAGATCTGAACCACCTGTTAGTGAACCTGAACTTTGATACCAATTATCAAGCTCTGAACCTGTAACCAAGGCTCTGATACCACTTGTTGGGGGATCAATCCAACAATAGATTACAATTGTGACAGCAATAAACACGGAATTAAACTAGATTGACAAGTAATTAGAATGATAATAGCAAGAACAAGAGATACAAGAAAACACCCTGAAAACTTGTATTAACAAACTCTTTACAAAAGGAATACAATTGAATAAAGCTTCTTTCTTCCACACCTCTCCTAGATGTATAGATCTCTCAATAGATCTCTATTCCTCAAGAGCTCTCTCTCTCAAGAACAATCAACTCCAACAAGCCTGGATTGATTCAATTCTGTACTATTCTTCTCACATAATGAATTACAATAATTCACTTTCTACAACAATAAATACTGCAAAGCTAAGAAGATCTAATTCTACATATAGAATTAGGAGACTTGAGCATGTACACCCAACAAGCAGTTAAGCCACTTGAACAAGGGCTCTAAAAATAGTAATGCCAATAATAGAGACGCGAGCTTGAGTCTACAACTCAAACTTATCATGCAAACACTCGCTTCTGTCCACGGAAATAGCTTTCTGGACACGCAGGTAATCGATGTCGGTTCCTACTGCTTGTCTGTGACCGCCGTCGGCCGACCCTTTGCCGACGTCAGCGTCTCTGCAACTGTCTGTGACCGACATCGGTCGCTCCTGACCGATGTCGGTGTCTTTTTAGACCTGAACCTGATAATGAATGCTCCTTGGTGAAGTTTTTAGCTCCATACCCTAACAATCAACTTTGTGAGAGAATTCATTTCTGGTTTTGTAGAGATTATGAATCTATTGAATGACATGTTGAATAAAGATGTCAAGATCACATGGAATGAGGAGACCAAGAAGGATTTCAAAAACATCAAAGAATTAATTGGATAAGTTCCTATACTAATATCTTTATTCCTTCATCACTGATCATGCCATAACTATTGTCCTAACTCAGAAGATAGATAAGTGTGATCACCCCATGCTTTCATGAGTACTAAACTTAAAAATGTTGAGTTGAAATATTATTTGATTTAAAACCAATCATTTTCTCTAGTCAAGGTAGTGAAGAAATTTAGGCATTATATCCTTAGGAATAAGGTGCATGCAATTTTGTTAGACTTTACCACTAAGTTAATGTTGAGTCAATGTGAACTTGGATAAAAGAGAGGCAAGTAGATGTCTATCCTTCAAGGATATGACCTAGAGATAAAGACTTTCAAGTTGGTAATATGACAAGGTTTAATTTAGTTATCTACTAATATTAATCCCAAACTAAGTGTTATGTAGGTAGATTAACAAAAAAATTAACCCAATAATTGGTATGATCCCATTGTTCATTTGCTAATCAATGGTTATTGTCTTGAAAGATTAAGTAGAGAGAAAAATATATCTTTAAGGCTCAAGGTATCCCACTTCCTAATCAAATATAGAGTGATATATAGGAATAACTTTTTAAGGCATTTACCTAAGTTGTGTGTTTAAGGAAGAAGTAACTGAGATCTTGAGCACCTTTCATAAAAACCTTAAAAGTGGTCATTCATCTAGAAGGATTATATCCCACAAGATCCTTAGAGTTGGTTATTACTAGCCTAATATCTTTAAGGATGCTCAAAAACATGTGAGATAATGTCATGCATGTCAAGTTTTAAATATAAAAGAGTCAAAGGTAACCGTGCCATTAAAACTAGTGATGATTGATAAACCCTTTGCCCAATAAGGACTAGACTTTGTGGGGGTCATCAACCCCAATTAATCTTATGGTCATAAGTATGTTCTTATTGTTATTTATTACTTCATAAGATGGATTGAAGCAATGGTAACCAAGTAGTGTAGGACTAAATAAGTGATGAAATTCTTAGAAGAAAACATATGTACAAGTTTTGGCACACTAGTGTGTCTAGTCTGTGATAATGGATCTACCTTTATGTCCATTGAGATGACTGAGTGAGCATATGACAATAATATTGATCTCAAGTTATCATCAAACCACTACCCCTAGGGAAATGAGGTATTTAAATCAATAAACAAGAACTTTATGAAGGCCATAAATAAGTCTACAATTGATAAGCCAGAAACATGACACTAGCTACTTAAGAATGTCCTTTGGACAGATAAAACAAGAGTCAAACAAGCTCTCAAAGCATCATTTTTCTACCAATAATTTTTAATTTCAAGGCTACTTGACATTATATAGATGGAAGAGACAAGAGAAGAAGCTTTTGCCAATTTTAGTAGACACCAGATCATAGTTAAGAGGTGGTTTGATAAGCATTCAAAGATAAAAATGTTCAGACAAGGAAACCTAGTTCTTCTTTGGCATAAATCCTCATAACCAAAAGGAAAGCATGGAAAGTTAAATCCCTTATGGATTGGCCCATATTAGATTGTTGAGACCCTAGGAGATAACACCTTCAAACTAAAAGACTTGCAAGGAGTGGAGTTTACATTACCCACCAATGGACAATACCTCAAGCATTACTTCTCTATTGTCCCACCTGAAGTATTCATGGAATGAACTATAAGACCAATTAGAGATAGTATAGGTAGGCTTAGTTTAGTTTCCTTTTTGTTCTTTCCTTCCTATCCTTTGTTTGTACATAGTGTTTGTATATATTTGTTTGCTTTGTGATCATTTTCTTTTTGTTTGGTGTGTTTACTTTCTATACTTACTCCTTTTAAATAAGATTTCTTCAAGATAGTCCTCAGCTCAAAATACATTTAGATGATCAAGAAAAACTCCACAGTTCAATAATGTAGGTATGTCTCCTCAACATTAGTTGTTTATGGATTGTTGAAATGTGAGCCTAAATGTATAGTTTGGAGAAACTATCAAAGACTAATTATTAGGATAATTGTTCCTTAAGATTTCAAGCCTTATTATGATCTAAACTTGATTATAAGAAGGATTGTACATATAGGGTGAAATATTGTATTATTAGGATATAGTCATGCTTGTACCTAAAAAATATTAATTGCCTGGGATAAAGTTTATATCCAAGGATGATTGTTCAAATAATAAACATTTGACTAAATATTAAAACATGGTTGATCTAGTTCCCAACCTTTGTTAGAAATTTAATATACCTTGAAAAATACAAAAATAAGAGATTTATTACAAAATTCAAATAGATTTCTAAATAGAGGTGATTCTGGTAATCTCCATAAGGGTTATGGATGCCTGGCTAGTAGTAGAGCAAGGCCTTAAGTGAAGCCAAAGGTATCTTTGTTAGGGCTATGGATGTCTGGCTAGTAGTAGAGTAATACCCAAACCTTTCCTAAGCTAAAACATGATTATTAATGAACATCTAAATATGTTGTAAGTAAATGTTAGTGATTAATGTCATGAATTTGAAATATGTTCTCTAAATCTTATGGTAATCAATAAGTGGAATCAAAGCACACACACAAAATGGCTATGTTTTGATGTTTGATCCTAATTCTGCATGTGTAGAACTTGTTTTAACCATGAACTAGTCTTAATAATGGTGCTTGATCAAGTGGAATAATTAGCCTAGTTATTAGTCTAAAATCAGAGTCTCTAAATTCTAACATATTACTATATCCCCCCAAAAGTGGCCATTTATTGAGGTCAACATACCCCTATTCTTGAAAAATGAGGACCCTTGTTTTTAAATTGTGAAAATTTGTATAATTTAAAATTAAAAAATCACTTGATTAGAATACCATTGGCATGTTTTCACATTATCTTTATTTTAATATCATCCAAACAGGGTTCCAATTTAGATTAAATGGCATATTTTTCAAATGATCATAGTTTTCCCCTTTCAAATATTGATAATGATTGTTGCCTATGTTTATGTATTATAGGTTCAACATAATCTCATTTGGAAATTAACATGTTTAGGGTTTTATAATTCAATGTTAAATTGATCTTTTACTGGCCTTTGGTCTATCAAATATTAATTAAATCTATTTTAAGTCATGTTAAAACCCTAGTCTAATGTTTTAACCTAGGTCCCTTTTGAATCAAATTTAGAATTATGCAGGAACAATTTATGTGGGAACAATTATTTGTGTAATGGACTCAAATTAATTTTTATCCTAAGGCTTAATCACATTTTTTTAACATGACCAAACCTTAGTCTAAAAATCTTATGCTTGGTCCCTTTATGTCCTATGACCCCTTGGTATATTTTATTATTAGCATGGTCTAACTAATGTAAAGTCCCTTTTGTTATATCTTAGATAAGTCATAAAGCTTTATCCTAAAGTTTTGACTATATTTATGAATATAGTAAGAAACTTAGGATAAACCTTATGACTTATTTCTTATCATTCATGGGGTCCCTTTCATTATATTTTAGAACTTAGCCTAAAAACTTTATCCTAAGGTTTTGCCATGTTTATCAACATGAATAAAACCTTAGTGTAAAATATTTAATCTAAGTTCTTTATATTTCCTAATCTTGACTTAATATTTTTATTGATCGTAGGATCTATGGTTTATATTTGATCGATCAAGATTGATATAATGGCACATATTGAGTCAAGACTTCAATAGAACCCCCAAACAAGTGAGAGGGTGACAAGTGTCACCTTCACATAAACCTGAACAAAGATCTAATAATATGTGATAGAGGATGATCTGATGAAATGTGATTGATAAATCAAAGATTACCCAATGGTACATGATCAAATTTGATAATTCAAAGGAACTCAAAGCCGATGCAAATACCAAGTGTCAAATCCATAATTGATGATTAAAGATTGAGCATATCACCAAAGATTGATGATATGTGTCTAAGCATACACATTCCAATCGATAGTACATATTGAGTCAAAACTTAAACAAGGCCCTAGATGGGTGAGAAGGTGATAGGTGTCACCATCATAAGAACCCTACCAAAGATCCAATGGTGAGCATAATGAAAGATATAAAAGGATCCAATGGAGTGCGTTGATCTGACTAAGTAAGATCAATAGTATATAATGAAAGTTAAAAAGTCAAGGACCAATGTGTATATGACACATGGAACAACCACAACCATGAATTAAATCTTGAGCATCTATCAAAGATCAATGGTATGCAGTAGTGTACATATTCTTATCAATATATCATAAAGCATTATACACATTTCAATCGATCAAGATTGATGGAGTGAAATAAGTCTATATAATCGAGATCAATGGTGAGAAATCAATGTTAACATTTCAATGAAGCTAAAACCAATATGATAATGATAGGTGTCACGACCACAAGGAATATGTTAAATCAGCCAATAGTAATTGATTTCTTAGATTGAGATCAATAGACCATGTAGATCCTTACAAATAGATCTGATAGTGCAAGGCAAGGCAAAAATTTCAAAGGGCCCATAGCTAATAAACTATTAAGATGTGTCTAGGGCTGACAAATGTTCATATTTTAAATTTTAATGAGAAGCATGCCATATAAATTACATGTTGGCATACACATTAATTCAAAATATTTTATTTACCTAGAAATGCAAAAGTATAAATGTGCAAATTTAAGCAAAATATAGGTATCGAAGCTCGCATAAGTTTAAACAACTGCCACCATTAAAACATTGTAAAAACCTTAAAGAAATATCTAGTATGTAAACTCTAATTCAACCCTTTGTTCATTGTAATCAAGCCAAGGGAGATTGGATTGTCATTGGTGCAAGCATAACTTGATCCATAATCAAACTATAGACCACTAATAAGCAATCTAGAAAAGCTCATAGCCATGGTAGCCTAGGAAAGTGTTTCCAAAGATGTGAAACTTTATTTGACCTCAGGTGCAGAAGGAAGAGTCTTCAAAGAAAAAAAATTTGATGCCATATCTCTAAATATAGAAAACAATAATTGGTCGAGCCTATTTTAGACCATTGAGAACCAATAACCCATCATGAGAGAAAAAGAGAAGAACATGTCTACAAGGAGGATATACTACAACATAGTTGCCATTAAAATGATATGTCTCTATTATATGGAGAAAAAAACCCAAGGTACTACATTGTATAGACATTCTCTCTCCTATTTTTAAGGATGGAAAAATAGATAAAGGTATGATAATTCATGAGGGTAGTTTTAGGAAAATTGCTTACATCTTTCTTATATCATTTGAAAATTATTAGAAGATGCATAAACCCAAAGTAGACCAAACCAAAATCAATAATTGGTCCAAGGATAATGATTTGAAGAACATCCTTTCCCTATGGATGTATTTTAGAAACTAAGTGTTTTTTTATTTCAATGACAACATCCCCACTGGTCAATTTAGACTAGGAATCAAGATGATCATGACTATGATGAATAGGTTATGTGTAAATTGAACCACTACTTATGTGGAAAAAATTTGGGTTCCCTTAGTCAACTTTATGATTAATAAACAACTCACCCCTCCTCTTGGTGAAGTCATCAACACCTATTTAAATAGATAGTTTTTTGCAATCAAGAAGAGAACTAGGAACCACTTCTTCATGATGTCATACCTCCTAGATGCCTTGCGTTATACCACAAATATATCCAACCTTAGGGAATGGTAACTTAATGGGAAACAAATGATTTCCCAATACTATTCAAAGTTACACATATTTAGATATAAGGACCATATCCACTTCATTTATGATTGTGTTTATCTATCCCTAACAAAGGCCATAACTAGAAATCCAATGTCAAGAGTCAACCCCTTAATTAAATATTCAATTGAGGCCATAGGAGATATCTAGTTATACCTTGATTGTAAAATCATCAGGATTAAAGGAACACAATGCATTCCACTCAGATTGCCTATTTATGTGTCAATCAAACTAGTAGAGTAGGAGGTGGCTTATCAACTATGCAATGGAATATATGGTTTGTGCAAAACCAAAAGGAAAGGATTGCTTCACACCCTTCCCATAACCATATAAATGACTATTTTTTCACAATGGGACAATATTGAGGCTAATTAAAAACATAAAACCTCCTTTAATATCTAAATTGATGAGCTAAGATAGTGGGATCCTCATGATAGGGTCAAGGAGAATTTGAAAGATAAAGGAATAAATATCCCTTATGATCACTAGTGTGGTCCTTTTGATCTCATATACATCAAAGCCTCTTCATTCTCTGAGGTCACCATTAGATTGAAAAGGCACAACATCAATCAGAGGCTATAATGTAGAGGGAGTAAAAAGGGATAATGATAAATGGAAATTGGGTAAAGGTAGTACCATTTAATAAGTGGTACACCTTCTAGACCTCTACTAGCCCAGCTACAGATGGAGTCCAAAATTGAGACATAATTTGAGAAAATTCCTGAGGAGAAAAGGCTTGATAAAATTGCATCATCTTCAACCTAGGTAGAAAAATAAGGATCATTAGCTGAAGAGGCTCACATGGTAGAATTAGACCCTAGTGAGATAATTGAAGATTCCCTCAAAATGATATCATTAGCTTATGAGTTAGATGATGAATAAATGGAAGAAGTAACGAAATAAAAGGGGAAGCAAGTTTTGTATCTAGTTCTTATAGACACCCCCAAAAGAAAGGCAAATTTGGCCATTGTCCCAATTAAAACCAAAACGCCCAAGGTGACCTTCACTCATACTTTGAGTGAAATTATTCTCTTCAATGAAAAAAACTTGATTCAGGGTCCAACCATTCCTGAATGTTTCATCTATGGTAAATTAAAAAATGTACCAAGTGTACAACATCCATGGGCTATGATGAAGACAATCAATATCCTAGTTCATGAAGAAGTTAAACCATGGATAGTTGCCTTGAAAAAGGAGGAGGAAAAGGAGATGGCTAATCCAAGAGGATTAAGTGGAACACAGATGGATACCCAAGCTCCAAAGGTGACATAATATTAAGTGGGTGTCAAATTTGACCCAACCACTACTAGTTTATATAGAGTAATTGAGAAGAAGGCCATGATTGGTGGAGAGGAGTTCACTTTCTAAAAGGTGGAGCCTTTTGTTGGATTGACTCTAATTAGAGGAAAAAATCTTTGAAAGCACCCAATATTTGAATAAAATGTTCTTGAAATGGCATAGGCTCAATCAGATCAATTACAAACAATGATCAAGGGCATCTTGCAATTAAACAAAAATTTGAAAGAACAAGCCATCTTATCAATCTAAGAAGATAGATTCAGGCAATTTGAGGACACCATGGTTGATTTGTTTAATTATTTAAAGTCAATAAATATTAGTAAGGAGGAAATAAATAAACAAATTACTATGGCTATAAGCCAATTTAACCATTGGCAGACTTTGAGCTACCAATTGAAGGATTTGATCAAAGTCTTGACTAAAAATCAAATCTTTGAATTTAGGATAGTTAACCTAGCACACCTGAATATGGCTATGGATATATTAATTGATAAGATTAAGGCCCTAAAAATTTGGTCCAAACATATGGAAGACATTTCTAGGGACCTCAAATAGCAAAAAGATAAAATGTTACACATATTGGACAACTTGGTTAAAGAGCCCACCACACTTAGTCCTTTAGGCCTAATAATGGATGAAGAGTTTAAACATATAACTATGCAATTCATGCAAGAAGTGAGGAACCAAAGCCAAGGGAAAATAGGTTATGATAACAAGAAGATCATGGGCTTGATTTTATCATCAAAATAAAATATAAAAGATGTTAGGAGCATCAAACAAGCTTCGGAAACTGTTGAGAGGGATCTCAAAGGCCTAGAAGATCAAGAAAAGGAATTGTTCATGAGACCTATCATTGATCTCTAGCTAATTAATGAAAAACATTATAGAATGAAGATCCTACAAGGAAGGCAAAGGACTGCATCAATAAAAGGATCTCCAAGTTAGTTAAGTTAAGAATATTCTTTTTGTAATTAAACTTGTATATTTTTTTTTTTTAAAAAGAATATTCTTTTATAAAGGCATGTGCAACTTCTGAATCACATTGCTTATAGGTTAGTCATTTTAGAATGTCTAAAATTTTCTCAAAATAATTGTAAAAGGACAACTATCCTTGATACTTGACATGACTAACCAGCATACCTCATAAAAGATTTATATAAAGAGGTATTACCCATTGTAAAAAGAGGTAGAGTTTTGGAGCAAATTAATACAAAGCAAGGAGTTATATAAAGTTTGTCCAAATTTTCTTGTGTGAATTTATATTATGGTTTCTCTCTTATTTGTTGGTCCTATATTTAGATTTGAATGGTTCTTGTAAATTATGGATGTGCATCTTTAAATGTAGAGCTGATAATTTGTGTTAATGTTATATTAGTTGAAAGTTCTTAGGTTTACTTCACTTTCTTTGCCCTTCTTGCATCTGGGCTAATGTTATTTTCTTGTAGGGGTGAAATTCTTAAATTAAATATTGTTCTTATTTACATCTTTTCATATTATCCTTATATGTTTGCCTAATGTGTGATAGGATTTGAGCTTATGCTACTTTGAGTCATATGTTGGTTAAATGCATGTTTAGATGAAACTTGAACTTTGTCATGATGTTTGGGTTAAAGATAAATAATATATCTATTCTCTACCTTACCCTTCCTTTTTATAATTTTTATCAATTCACCTTAGATTAAATCCATTTTGAATATTCATCTATGTTTATCTTTAGACTTAGGGTTTAAGCATAATTCACTTTAAATAATATAGATCACTGTAGACACCGAAAAAGTGTCTAACCCTTGGTCCTTTCTCTCCCTAGTCCTTCTTGGTCCCTAACCCACCTAAGTCTTATTAGTTGAAAATAAACATCTATTTTTAATTAAATAAGACCCCTTTTACCCCTCCCTCCTTTGACACCTCGCCTGGACACCTCACCTTAGACTAATTCTCCTCCTATGACTCACTCAAGATCTCTCCCTAATTCTTCTAACCACCTAACAAACTCTCGTGCGTATTTAGCACAACCCTCGGCATTCTCCAACGCATAAGAACACTTGGCAAATAAAAAACGGACTTGGTGGCTTGTTCTGCCCGTTCTAACCCCGCCGACGTCGGTTATACTTAACTGACTTCTCTTCCTCTTTCTGGGTAATCACAATAAAAAATTAGAAGTTTTCGAATCTCGAGGGATCTAACAGGCGAATCTCTCTTAACAAAGCTCTGGTGCTCTTGCTTTTTGGTGTTCTGGCATCTTATTTTCTTGCAGGGATCAGCATACTTGACAACTTCTCTCAGGCACTGAGATCTTGTATCCAACGTTTTGTACCGGGACTGCATGCTATCTTCATCAACTATTCAACACAGCTAAGTATTTGTGCTATCTTTATTTCTATATTATTTCATTTATATCAAATACTCTGTCTTTTGTCTATTCCAATATCCTCAATCAAATCTTCTCTGTTCTTCTCGGAGAGGCTGAAAAGCTCTCTCTCCTGTCCATCCGCCTTTCGCCTCTGTCACTTATCTAGTCTATTCCCAGACAATATTCTCTGTCCCTTAGACCTCAAATAGTCCCGCACAGACCCCCAGATCCTCAGACAAGACCATAGACTATCTTACAGCCCTAAAACCAATCCTGTAACCAGCTCTTGACTATTGCCCCAACCGATGCCGGTCACTTCCCCAACCGACGTCGGCAACCTTCTAACTGACGACGGCAATACCATCGACATCGGTGACTATGTTTACCAGATTGCAGCTTATCAGGTACGCATTTTTTAGTCTTTTCTTTTCACATCTTTCATTATTTCTCTTTTCTGTCTCTGTCATATTCTGTCTTAAATAGTGGATTGTCATCCTTGAAGAAGCCTTAGCGCTTCTAGGACCAAGCTTTTGCTTGGCAATCCACTCTCTTATCAACTAACATTCTTCGTGTTTTTAGTATTTATCTCTTTCAGGTGTTATTCCTTCACAGCCAAAGAGGAGTATTCACAGCGTCTAGATTTACGGTGCGCAGACTATATCCAGGTACTTCACAAGCCTTGACCATTACTTCTTTAGTTTCTTCTCTCTCTTAAATTTGAAAAGCAAATTTTGAATAGAAACATTCTGGCACGCCCGGTGGGACCCCTTTAGGGCCTTCCTTGGGTTCCCTTTCTTCTGTATTCATTTAGTTGCATTAGGCTTCTTAACCTTCATCCCTTCTTCTTTTCTAAAAAAAAAATTATAAGCAGGAAATTAAAAATAACTCTTTCTTACTTTTTATTGCATTTTCTAGACTAGAAAGAAAAATCATTCTCTTCAAACCCTTTCTCCAATTTGTTTTCATTCCAATATCATATTTCGATTTGGGACTTTAAAACTTGTTGCATTTCATTTCTTACTTTCTTGCATCTTTTTAGTCCACATCTAGTAACTTAAACGCATATTGAATAAACCGTAGATCACATGATGTTACACTTCCAGACCACGTGCACTCAATAAAACATAAAACACACTTGAGACAAGGCCCGTCTAGGATTTCATCACCCAGCGGACAACCTTACCCCTACCCGGCAATCCTACTTGGATTTCACCACCAAGGGGAAAGCCAACTCTGTTCTCTGGCAGAGTATAAACTATAGTGAAAGTATCTATTGGCTAAGCGAAACTAGCTAACCACTGGAATCGTGAAGTGAGGGGAGCTTGCTCCTTAGCACCAGGCCTGTACGGAAGCTAATACAGATTTTTTGAGCACCTTAACTACCTGAAACCATCTTTAGATTGCCTATTCTAGGACCCTTCTTATCGCCAACTTCCTCAAACATCTTGTTAAGGCATAAGCCATACGATCCTAATAAAATTATTTATAGGGATTTAACGCTAGGCTCTTTCTGTCATCATCACATTTTCTGTTTTTATCTATCTTTTTTGAGCTGGTAAGGACGTTTTCCTCATTTCCAAAAACTTTTTTTTCTGAGTTTCTGGAAAACACAGTAACCGACATCGGTCATGTAACCGACGTCGGCAACTTCTCTTAACCGACATCGGTCATCTGACCGACATCGGCAGTATTCTTCACCGACATCGGTTTTTATACCGACATCGGTCTCTATCTATTTTCTTTTTCCAAAAAACAGCAAGCTTAAAATCCAACTTTCTGACTGTTTAATCATCCATTCTGGTTTTCTGAAACTGACAAAACACAGTTTTCTGAAACCTGCCCCTTTCCAACCTTGAATGGTTTGGACACGCAGTCAAACCAAGGCCCTTCTTGACCACGCTAGTCAACAACCGCTTCCACCTTCACCACCTACAACCAGTCCTATAATGGAGTTCAACTCGGAAACTGAAAGAACTCCCATTCGCCCAACCCCACCTCAAACTCCTATCGTCCCAGAAGGGGACCAAGACTTTGCACGGTTCTTAGACCTTAACGTTAAAGCCTTACAACACTATCTCGCGAATAGCCAAACGCGTGACTCCCTAGGCAATCCAATCTATGGGATGCCGACTTCTTTAGTTGACACAAGAATCACATCGACCGCACCTACAATTCAGTCATTAGACAACACCTCCACCAATAACCCAACCGTGTCTTACCTTCAAAACATAACTTCTCCATCTAAACCTACCTCCGTGGGAGTTCCGATATTCCCTCAACCTCAAGTCACCCAACCAAACCTCACACCTTTCCAAAACTTACTAGTCTCTCTTCCCCCTACTCTTGCACCAATAAATACAAGAGTAACCGTTTACCTGTCAACAAGTATAGCCACGCCTCAACCATCCTTGACGGCTCTTATCCAACTTATGCCAACCAACCCCATAACACAAGTGCCTTTGGCCCCAACTTTCGCTCCAATAACCAGTTATCCATATGTTGCGTCTATGCAACCATCCACGTCATACGCCCCTCCCAATATCTTTCAAGTGCCTTATAATCTAGGGGGTGCTCCACTTACCAATCCGTCAGTAGATATCGTCAAGATGCTGATGGATAAAATGTCTAGCTTAGAGACTTCTATTTTCGGCTCACGCAATGCTCTTTCATATGAGCAAATTTGCAATGAGCCTATTCATCCTTCCGTTCCAATTAGACCATACCCCAACCAGTGGGAGCTTCCCAAATTTTCACGCTTTCAAAGCAAGGAAGACCCACAGCAACATTTAAGGGCATTTAGACATGCCTACTATCTTATCGCCCATGATGACGCATTACTCTTGCGCACATTTCCTATGTCCCTTTCTGGCACTGCGCTCGACTGGTACAGCTCCATTCCCAGCCATTCCCTTTTCACCTTTACATAACTGGCACAGCTCTTTCTTAACCATTTCTCCATTAACATTACCAAAAAGGTTTCAATCATAGACCTTTACACCATTCGTCAATTTGAGGACAAATCAGTAGCTGATTTCGTTGCTCACTGGAGAGGTCTCATCAACCAACTCTCATTTTCCTTACCTCAAACTGAACTTATCAAACTATTCTCCCGAGCTTGCGCCAAACACATTTCTTCCACTTTGAGGGTTCAAACCTTCTGTACCTTTGACGAAGCCTTCACGATGGCTCGTAAACTTGAATTACTTGCCATCGAGGAGAACAAAATCAAATTACGGAGCAAGAACCCCAACTCCAAGACTAATGACTCTTCTTCATCTAAACCTTCGTCGTCAAATCCTAAGTCTAAAGCTGCAGCTAACGCTGTGGCCGTTAGACCCTCATCTTCTTCATCCAATCAAGCAAAACCCTCCACATCTCAGAGTGCCACCCGTCAATTCCAGCAGCGGTACGTTCAAAGACAATATACTCCTCTTGGAGAATCTTACGCATCTATATTGGAAAAACTTGTCAAACAAGGGATTATCAACCTTCCCCAGATTCGACCACCGCCACAATTCGATCCCTCACGTGCCATCCCTGCGTGGTACAGGGAAAATGACTTCTGCAATTTCCACCGTGTCAAGGGTCATGACACAGGAAACTGTAAAACTTTCAAAAACATAGTCCAGGACATGCTTGAAAAGGGAGAGCTTGTTCTAGATAATCCTAATGCACCTCCAAACCAGGGCATCAACATATTCAAACAGCCATTCCCCAATCATCCACCAACCCAAAATAATAATGTCCAGACCTTAATTGACAACACGCATGAACATGATATTTGAACTGTCAATACGGTCTCACCTTTCATCTCCAACCAACCTCAAGAGGTTAACTCATCTACCAGTCCATCACGTGTGGACGAACCTCTTTCCCCGGTCAATTCTCCATCAACCTCTCTCACCCTGGAGGATGCCTTAACTTTACCAGCGCAACCGATCTCACCATCCTCTTTTCTTCTTCCTATGGAGGACCTGACCTTACCTACTCCTCGCCCACAAGTGGAGGGCACCATAATTCCTGCCCTTTACCCACTTGAGGAGTCACACTCTCCAGTTCCTTCTCCACCAAGAGAAGAACCTGACTCTCCATCTTCTTCGACCAACAACAATCCAGTGATAACTCCCATACACTTTGGGTCCAACATTATTGCCACACCTAGCACATCTTCTCCAGAATCCCAACCTCATCCAACCTCCTCCCAACCATTTTCCCGACTAGTGGAGAAATTAGAACTTCTCCCTTTAAGGAAAGTGGAACATCGGGGATTGTGGGACCATCTTAAAATTCTTCAACATTCCCGTGCCCTCTCATCTCATACTGCCAATCCTCCTAAGGCAGAATCGCCCAAGACTCCAAACAAAGACCAAACCACTGCTTCCAAATCTACATCTACCCAACCCAAACCAATCAAGCCATTTGGCATTCGCCCTCTCTCTACCCTCACTCACCCGCAAGTGAAGGTGGACTTGAACCAAACCTCGACCCAAAGTAGTCTTCCAACCAAGATGAAGAAGACTGCCAAACCACAAAGACGAACTCCTCTTCCACCGTCAACTTTGCCTTCCATCTTAGGTCCCCATCCTTCTACTTTACTTGGCATACTTCCTACTCCATCTCTTCACCAATACAAATTACCTCCATTACTTCCTTCACCAATCACAAGTCAATCCCCTCTCAAAAAGTCGGCACCTCTCACAAAGAAAGTGCTGTCTTCCCCTGTCACCGCACCACCAACCCAAAAGGTGGTACGAAAACCTTCTTCAACATCCCCCAAGCAGAAGTCACCAGCGTGTCATGCATCAACAAGTGTCGACCCCTTAGAAGGTTCATACGCTTTAATATTACGCCAACTTTTGCAAACTTCTAGCATTACCCTTCCTTCCATCAAGCCATTCCAACCTCTCGGGTCAAAACCATCTTGGTTCGATGATACAAAGATTTGTTTATATCATCGCACACCAGGGCACAATACCGAGACTTGTTGTGCCCTCAAGGCCGTCATTCACCGTTTTATGGAGAAAGACACTCTTCTCCTTGAGGACACTCTTGACCAACCCTCGTCATCTTCCCATCCAGCCTCATCAACCACATCAACGTCTCACCAACAGACCATAACCCCTTCTTCACCTACTATCTTCGAAATCAACGCCATTCATGTAACCACTAGGTCACAGAAGGACAAAGCAAAAGAAAAAGCCGCTATCCCTTGGACCTATCCTTTCGTCCAAGAACCTCAACCACCAAAACCCAAGATTTCCATCTTAGGTGCGTCCCAACCCACTTCTTCATAGGCAATCACAGAATCTATGATAAAACAACTTCACCAAACGCCTGTGAAGATGACCCTATATGACCTTATTCAAAGCTCCCCCCAACATCACCAGGCTTTAATCAAAGCCCTACAGGCAGCTGAGGTCCAACCTGAAGACCCTCAACCACTTGCTGCCTTAGTCCATTCTTTATCCCCCATCGCATCCATCACTTTCAGTAATTCTGAGATTCCTACCTCTACTGAGGAAGATCAGGATGCTGCCCTTTTTATCACAGCTTACGTTGATCGAACTCGTATTAAATGAGTTATGATCGACGGGGGCACTAGCATTAATATCATTTCCTCCCAAGCCTTGACCATTACTTCTTTAGTTTCTTCTCTCTCTTAAATTTGAAAAGCAAATTTTGAATAGAAACATTCTGGCAAAATTTGCTTTTCAGATTTAAAATTACGCCTTTGACCAATTAGCCCTTCCCAAGAATTGCGTATCAAAAACTGACGCAATCCTTAGATCATTTAATAACACAACTGCTAACACTATCAGCACTGTTGTCCTCCACATCTGCGTTGGTCCACGCACAATCTCAGAGCTTTTCTACATCATCGAAGGAGAGTTCCAATACAACATCCTCTTAGGGCGACCTTGGATTCATGCCATGGCTTGCGTCCCTTCAACACTCCACCGTTGTGTTAAATTTGAACATGACAAACAAATCCATGTCATTCCCACCGACCCATCACCTTTTAAAACCTGTAACACGACCTATAGCCCAAATGACGTTCTTATCCCGCTTAAAGCATCAACCCAAGCATCGCCTCCATCCGCAGAAGCGTCAACTAGTGCGCAAACCATGGTCGCCACCACATCCTCTTCTCAATTACCAACCAAGGACCCCATGGATGACATCTTCCAAAGACTTTCACTAGGAGAATATCATCTCCTTACTCTAGACATGTTCCAAACTCCTCAAGAGTATGGAAAACTTCATCAACACCCAAACTATGACTGTCGGATTGAGATGGTCATTCCTTATGGTCCTCCTAGCCTTCGCACCAATCTTGTCTATGGGGGGCTGGATCAAGCCCCTACTGAATCAAATCCTTCTTCCTCACCTCAAATCTTCACATCAGATTTCTCCTTTCTTAGCAACCCCACCTTTACACATACCTATCTTTATAGGTGTGCATGGAAGGGTTTCGGCTTTGGATGTTACGAACAAGGTTCTCATCAACCTGTCGAAACACCCAATGATGATAATGTGAAGAAACGGTATGGAATGGGTTTCCAAGAACCCACTGAGACTTCCACAAACCTTTCCCCTGAACTAGACATCAACCAATTTCTTCTAGACTCGCCTATTCTTCCTTCCTCACCTACGGAGTCGGTGGTTTCCATCCCTCCTAGTTTTTTTTCTATAAACACCATCCGCTTGGAACCTCTAACCTATCAACTCAACGGGGTTCCCAAATCTCTTCCTCTCATTTATCCTAGCATGATAGACGATGAATCATCAACCATTAACATAGTCCACTACATAGACGACGATGCCATTCTTACCTATATGGGCGCTGATGACTCTTTCATTCAACGCTCCCTCCCTTCTAAAACGCAGGTTATGTTAAATGAATCAACCATTAACATTAACCTTTCATCTTCTGATGTTCCTCATGTCTTAAAAATTGGTCAATCTTTAGACACTCAGGAGCAGCTTGACTATACCCGGTTCCTCTCTGACCATAGCAAGGCCTTTGCCTGCACTTATGCCGATATGCCTGGCATTGACCCCACCATCGCTACCCATAACATCGTCACAAACCCAGAGGCTAAGCCTGTTAGGCAAAAGCTTCGCAAAATGCATCCTTGTGTTGCACTTCTTGTTAAAGAAGAGCTTCAGCGTCTTCTTTCAGTCTCTTTCATCCAACCCATCGATTATCCATAGTGGGTCTCTAACATCATTCCTGTTACCAAAATGACTGGGGGGATCTGAATCTGTACGGACTATCGTGACCTCAACTTGGCTTGTCCCAAGGATGACTTTCCTCTTCCAAACATTGACCAACTTTTTGATCTCACGGTCGGTCATGAGATGTTATCTCTCATGGATGGGTTTTCAGGATATAATCAAATCCTGGTTGCACTGGAAGATCAGCATAAGACCACTTTCATTACCCCATGGGGGACTTTCTGCTATCGGGTCATGCCTTTCAGCTTAAAGAATGCAGACGCCACTTATCAGCGTGCTATGACCTAGATTTTTCACGATCTCCTCCATAAAATCATGGAAGACTATGTGGATGACCTATTAGGCAAGTCCAAACTTCATTGTGACCATCTGACTATTCTCAAAATCATCTTCTCTCGACTTCTTCAATACAATGTTCGCCTTAACCCCAAGAAATGTGTTTTTGGGGTCCTCTCTGGTAAGCTTCTAGGCTTCATTGTTTCCTTCCGTGGCATCGAGATAGATCCCACCAAGATCCACGCTATCCTCGAAATGCCACCCCCATCTAATCTCAAGTAGCTTCACAGTTTGCAAGGGAAACTCTAGTCCATTCGACGTTTTATCTCTCAACTTTCTGATCACTGCCAACCTTTTCATCATCTTCTTAAAAAGGACATCTCTTTTACATGGGATAAGGATTGTCAAGAGGCTTTTGAAGCCCTTAAACGCTATTTGATCTCCCCACCTGTCCTCATTCCACCTCAAGATGATAAACCCTTTTACCTTTATATCTCCACAACCAATCATTCGTTAGGTGCCATGATCGCGCATCGAGATGAGCAACACCATGAGCAAGCAGTTTACTACATCAGTTGAACATTAGTCGACTATGAAACTCGATACACCCATATCGAAAAACTTTGTTTGGCATTAGTCTTTACTGCTACTAAGCTCCGCCATTATCTTCTTAACCACAAAACCTTCGTCATCACTCACACCGACCCTCTCAAGTATATGCACTCCAAGCCTTATCAAAATCAACGTATGGCTCGGTGGCTCATGTTGCTTGCTGAGCTCGACCTCAAATTTGTCCAACAAAAATCTATAAAGGGGCAAGCAATCTCTGATCAATTAGCTGATGCCCCACTTCTCGACAATCAACCTTCTCACTGTGAGTTTCCTAACGAGTCCATCGCCACTCTTTCCACCGATGACGCCATCTATCAAATGACCATGTTCTTCGATGGCTCTAAATGTCAACTTGGTGGAGGTGCCGGGGTCATTCTCATCCCTCTCGAAGGGGAGCCCATGCCTCTGTCTTTTAAACTCGACTTTGAATGTACCAATAATATGGCCAAATACGAAGCCTTAATTTTGGGACTTTAGACCGCCCTTTCCCTCAACATCAAGACCATCAACATCTTCAGCGACTCGCAGCTCATCGTCAATCAGGTCAACGGTTCATACCTCTGCAAAAATGAAATTTTACAAAGGTACAAAAACTATGTTGACATTCTCCTTGCATCTTTTAACCATCACTTATTGCAGACTGTTCCTCGATCGACGAATAAGTTTGCTGACACCATGGCTTCCTTGGCCTCTCATATTCCTTCATCATCATCATCCTCATCAAGAATTTATGTCATGGTACATCATGTGCCATTGCCTTCATACATTTCCACTGACATCAATCTCATCCACACCATAGACTCTAGTTCACAAGATGTATGGTATAAACAACTTGTGGACTACTTATCCCTTTCTCTCGTTCCTCCCAACCTCTCTAGCAATGCACGATGAGCTTTCATCAAACGCACCATTCGCTATACCATGCTAGGTGGTCTTCTTTATAAGCAAGGTTTCGATGGCCTCCTTCTTCGCTATCTCACCTCCACTGAAGCCTCTCATGCCATTAAGCAAGCCCATGATGGGATTTGTGGTGGACATTTCAGTGGAAATTCGGTTGCCAAGCGCATCCTTCGTTTAGGCTATTATTGGCCTACTCTTCATCAAGACTGTAGCGATTATGTTCGGCGATGCGTCAAGTGTCAGTAGCACGCTAACTTGTTTCATCTCCCCAGCCACGCCTTACAAGTTGCTCAGGGTTTTTGGCTTTTTTCACAGTGGGGTTTAGATCTCATCGGTGAGATTAATCCTCATTCGTCTCTTCATCATCAGTCTATCATCACCGCCACTGAGTATTTCACTAAGTGGGTGGAAGCTATTCCTCTTGCCTCTACAAAAGCCGACAAGATTGTCGACTTCATCAATATCCACATCATCTGTCGCTTCGGTGTCCCTCATAAAATCATCACCGACAACGGCAAGTCCTTCAAAAACAAAGCTGTCCAAAAGCTATGCGATTCATTTGGCATCAAGCTCAGTTTCTCTTCGCCTTACTACCCACAAGCAAATGGGCAGGCAGAGGCTTCCAACAAAATTTTGACTAAAATTCTCATGAAGGTGGTCAACGACACTGGAAGGGACTGGCACATTCAAATTCCCTTCGCTTTGTGGGCTTACCACACTAGCATCTGAACCTCTACGGGCGCTACCCCTTTTTCCCTCATGTATGGAACAGAGGCTGTCCTACCTCTCAAAGTACAGATCCCATCTCTTCGCATTTCTCTACATGACATTCTTTCCAATGATGACTTTCATCAAGATCGTTTAGCTCAATTAGAGTTACTTGATGAGCGTTGTCTTGCTGCCCTTAATCATCTCCATGTCTATCAAAGTCGAATCAGACGAGCCTATAACAAAAATCTGAGAGAATGAGATTTTAATATCGGAGACCTCATCCTCAAAGAGAATCAACATGTGACTAATATGGAGCGAAGTAAGCGAGGCAAATTCACTCCTAATTGGCTCGGACCTTACATTATCATGCACAAGTACAGATCAGGGACTTATCATCTGTCTTCTCTTGAAGGCCGACTAGAACCTGAACCCCTTAATGTGTTGCATCTACGACCATTTTATTGCTAGTTGAGTACTTGTTTACTTAACATTTAACTTGAGCTCGTCCCTTGAGCAATCCCTCATCCAGTTAATCCCATTCTCTTTTAACCCTATTCCCCATAACAAATCCTCTAAAAACCCTTTTATATAGTATGAATACTTTGTCCTAATAAAAGGGAGCCCTTGAACTTTTATAATTCTTGTCCATGACTCAAATTTCTATCAACAAACAAACAAAGATGTCAAAATATCCAAGGTCACAAAATCAAATTAAAAGACAGACTGCTCCCTTGAAGGATAGCTGTACTATCATTGTTATAGCTAATAGACTGCTCCCTTGAAGGACAGTTATTCACATGCCCTCTTATTAAGCAAAATCTAGACCACTCCCTTGAAGGATGGCTATGACTAAATCTGGCAATAAACAGCACTATCTTAGAAGCTTCTCACATCGATCAGCTTCATAACTGACCATCAAGCACAATGACATCACTATACAAGCTTCCCGTATTGATCAGCCTTAAAAAAAAAAAGTCATGGCCTTAGCTTATGTTGTCTCAGGGTCTCCTATAAAAAGGGGCAAAGTTATCTCTACTCTTAAAACGGGTTACCCTATCCTCCTTTCCTATCACCTGCTCAAGGGACTTCGAGCTCACTTTAGTGTCAAAGTGATTCGATCACCACTCTAGCACAACTTATGGTCAATGACGCAACGTATGAATGGGGTTCTTGGTTCTAATAACCCCTATCTATACTGTCCTTTTGGTCCTTGTCAATGAAAGAGCAAATACGCCTTTCACTTCTCTTTTTACACTTTAGTCACATTCAACCAAACCCTTTTCAACCATAACCATGACTCTGACCATAACCTTGACCCTGACTCTTCCTCCCTTTTGGGAGAACTACATAGGCCTGAGGCCCCTAACAATAGGGGCTATGTAGGTAGCACTCAGTTGACATGGGGTCTTCTGGGGTTAGCTCGGCCACTTTCTTCATCACTTTCTTCAATCTCCTTCTCTCGTCACCTGTCAATCACATCATAGTCAATAAATATATTCACATAATCATTAATATACTCTCATTTTCATTATAACATCATAAGTCATTAGTCATAAATTTCATCCATCATAACTCATTAAACATTTGCATAATCCACAAGTTAAACATTCCATATCACATCTATCATCATCTAATCATCATAAATCACTATATCATCATTAAACACAACATTTACATCATTCTCATCATTAGCATCATCATAATCATCATACATATCATATCAAAACATGCATCATGAAACACATTAAACATTTATAACATTTCCATAACACATCAATAGCTAAAATCTTGTCATATATATATCAAAAATAAGTTTTATACAAAGCAGACACGATCTGTGTCTGTCTCTCCCCCTCAAAAATACATCTCTCATCTTCAACTCGCAGGCCGGTATATACATCAAAAATAGTACAACTCTAGGGCTGCCCTCAAGGCTATGGCTGTGGTGGTGGTGGTAGTGGTCGAGAAGAGGCTGTATCCTCTCCTCCCTCTGATCTCTACCATCTGCGTGACCCTGAAGCTGTCACTCGTGACATCGATCTCTGTCGGCTCTGCTCCACCCTCATCTCTGAGTACCATTGTATCTGAGGGAATCCTCTGATAGCCCTCTCATAATACATGATCTCATCCAGCGCATCAGTGTATCTAACCATAGATACAGTCTACGGTGGACCCATCTACCCTGCTCTTGTAGCCTATCCAGACCCCTGTGGCTGTGCCTGACCTCGGTGCACTGATACTGATGGTCCTGCCTCCTGTGAAAATGATGGCTACTGTGATGGCTGCTGCCATGGGCCCTACCCTCCAACACTCTGCCCTGCCACTGCCTGTGCCTGGGCTGCCACTAGCTATCCCTGTAACAAAGTGACCTGCACTGTCAATGCTGCCACCTGACCTGTCATCTCTCCCAGCTGCTCTGTGACTCCTGCTAGTTGTCCCTGTAAAACTGAGACCTGGGCTTGAGCCGTGTCTCTCTCCTACTGTGCAGTGTCCCTCTCTATGTAGGATGTATCCCGCTCCCTGGTAATAGCCTACAAATCCAGATGGGGACCCACCTGTATGCCTCGATACTGCCCTGCCCACCATGCCGTGTAGGCCTCTGTGCACCCTGGATCGGCTATCCCAGGTCCTGCCAGCAACTCCTCAAAATCAGGCTCCTCTATCTCCTCTGGAAGTGGGAGCGGTGCCTCTATGTCATCCTGCCTATACTATGGGAAGGCGGGAGGCACATCCTGTAGCAGCTCGTACTGGCACCGCACTCTCTCTGCAAAGATCCTCTCGAGCTCACTAGCTCGTCTGCCTCTGATCCATTGCCTGCTCTGAACTCCAACCAGCTGCTCTCCCTGGTCTCTGAATGTTGGATAGACCAAGTATGGTCTCTAGACAATGTCCGCAGGAATCAGGCCCTCCAGTACCCCTCTGTAGTGGTCAATGTCCCTGACCACTCCATCCATCTGCATCTATGCCATAACCTCGTGCCATCGTCTAAATCCAACTCTGAAGCCAGCCTGAATCGCCACTGGGAGGCTGAGAGGTCGTGTGACTACTATGTGCTCATAGGCCTAGCAATGTAACAGGTGCCCCACACATAGACTGTACCACTGCCACCGGCTGATACCCCACAGCTCTCTGTACACCTGGGCCAAAAACATAGGCACCCAGGCAAACACTGTCTGCTACTCCAGCATATCAATCAAAACTCCAGTCATAGCAACTGGAAACCTACCGCCCTCTGCATCCGGCAATGCATACACTGTGATGCCAATCATCATCTGAATGGCTAGCCGATGTGCCTCCTCATCCACCGCGTACAATGGCTCATAGGCAAAACTCGCTGAGTGGTAGCTCGTATCTGCGGCATGCTCTCCAAATAGCATAACCATATGAATGTCATGCGCCTCTCTCGAGCATGCATACAAGTCTGCTCTGTGAACCGGTAGCTACAAAATCTGGTAGACGTCCTCAATCATGACCGTCATCTCACCTGTAGGCAGGTGGAAGGTGTTGGTGGCATGGTCCCACCGCTCGATCAAAGCAACCATGAGGCTCACATCCCTCACCACTCTGCAGTAGCGTCTCAACCCGCCTAGTCCAACGGCGCTCATCTGCGCCCACTCCTCGACGGACACGCCTCCACACATCCGCGTCAGCAAGGTCGGGAGGCGATCCCACAGCATCAGAGTTTGCCTCGCCTGCATCCATCCATAGACACGTTCATGTTAACATTGTTCCTACTTTTTCTATTTTACCAACCTATTTGATCATCTATGCCTACCCCGACACCCGAGAAGTCCTTGACGTAATTTCAACCCCTCGACTTAAACCTTTTACATTCCTCTTTTGACCAGGCAGCCACCGACATCAGTTAGCATGTCGGTGATGGCACTCTCCTAACCGACGTCGGTCACTTAGTGACCAACGTCGGCAGGTTAGTGACCGATGTCAGTCGCTGGTCGACCGACGCCGGTGGTATCGCCGACGTCGGCGACTGGTTCGGCCCTAGGGCCGAACGGGGCGAGCCCTAATTTCTAGGGCTTCCCCATTTTGTCTCCTAAACTACCCAAAATACCCTCTAAATTACTCCTAAACTCTCCTAGACAACCTACCCACCTTCCTAGCTACCCTCCCCCCCTCAATTTCTGCCTAAAATAACAAAAATTTCAAAAATGAATTCAAAAGCAAAATCAATCAAATAGGGTTCAAAGACCCTCCTACCTCATCCCATCGACACCGGCGTGGTGGCACGATAGGTGCCACTAGTGGTGGACCTCCTGCGGGTCCTCTACTCCCCTCTGCCATCACTTTTGTCCTAATGGCTTTGCACGCTCTTGCTGACTCAAATGCGTCCCTGCACCATCCAATCAGCTCCTTCTTTCCACCAATGCTCTTCTGCCACTTTGCACCACTCCTTGGTCAGCTCTAGGTCACTTTCACTCAACAAATTCCAGAGCTCCTTTTTTCTCTTTCAATCAAATAGAAAATGACTTTTGGTGGGCCGCCAGTCCAGTTTTGTCAGATTTGGCAGGCCGCCGACGTCGGCATCTTCGTGCCCCGAGTTGCCGACGTCGGCCGATTTTCGCCGACGTCGGTCTCTTTTGGACACCGACGTTGGTTATATAACCGACGTCGGTGGCCTTCAAACCTTTTATCTCTTCAAAATGACTACAATCATGTCTCTAATCAAGTCAAGTCCTTCAGACCATGTCATTTTGGCCCCTTGGGCCACTTTTAGATTACTTTTTGCATCCATCCATCGACCACCATACATTGGAGATCATGCCCATCTCCTAAACCACGACCACTTCCAAAGCGCTTGCCTTGGTTGTTTTTGCCTCTATGTTATTCCACGACTGGTTAGCAAAATTGTGTGCATATTTTTGGACCCTCACAAGTATAGGATCACACGCCAGTTGATCCGCACTACTTGTGACTTTTTCATGTTTTCAGGAGCACTTCCTAAGCCCGAGATACCTAGAACATGACGATTATTTGGAGCTACAACTACGGTTGAATAACCCAATCAATAAATGACTAAATGCTGGGGCCTGGTTATTTCAATTTTGCCACTCCTCAACCCTTGACCTGCGACAATTGACCTAACCATCTCATACAGTGGCATGCGCGCAATAATGACTTTTGCAGTGTTTTCACTCACTCTTCACCCTTCTCATCCACCTTTTGTCAAATCAGCACCCAATTCCAGGTTCACTTCCCTTAACTCCCGCTTTGAGGGGGAATACCTCATCCATACTTTGGGGCAATCCACATCATCCCTTACTTGGGGCAACTAACTCCTATTTTTGTCTTGCAGTTCGTCTAGAACAACCAACAAGACAAAAAGGGGCAAATGTAGACACCGAAAAAGTGTCTAACCCTTGGTCCTTTCTCCCCCTAGTCCTTCTTGGTCCCTAACCCACCTAAGTCTTATTAGTTGAAAATAAACATCTATTTTTAATTAAATAAGACCCCTTTTACCCCTCCCTCCTTTGACACCTCGCCTAGGACACCTCGCCTAGACACCTCACCTTAGACTAATTCTCCTCCTATGACTAACTCAAGATCTCTCCCTAATTCTTCTAACCACCTAACAAACTCTCATGCGTATTTAGCACAACCCTCGGCATTCTCCAACGCATAAGAACACTTGGCGGATAAAAAATGGGCTTGGTGGCTTGTTCTTCCCATTCTAACCCCGCCGACGCCGGCGGAATCGCCGATGTCGGTTATACTTAACTGACTTCTCTTCCTCTTTTCGAGTAATCACAATAAAAAATTAGAAGTTTTCAAATCTCGGGGATCTAACAGGCGAATCTCTCTTAACAAAGCTCTGGTGCTCTTGCTTTTTGGTATTCTGGCATCTTATTTTCTTGCAGGGATCAGCATACTTGACAACTTCTCTCAGGCACTGAGATCTTGTATCCAACGTTTTGTACCGGGACTGCATGCTATCTTCATCAACTATTCAACACAGCTAAGTATTTGTGCTGTCTTTATTTCTATATTATTTCATTTATATCAAATACTCTGTCTTCTGTCTATTCCAATATCCTCAATCAAATCTTCTCTGTTCTTCTTGGAGAGGCTGAAAAGCTCTCTCTCCTGTCCATCCGCCTTTCGCCTCTGTCACTTATCCAGTCTATTCCCAGACAATATTCTCTGTCCCTTAGACCTCAAATAGTCTCGCACAGACCCCCAGATCCTCAGACAAGACCATAGACTATCCTACAGCCCTGAAACCAATCCTGTAACCAGCTCTTGACTATTGCCCCGACCGACGCCGGTCACTTCCCCAACCGACGTCGGCAACCTTCTGACCAACGATGGCAATACCACCGACGTCGGTGACTGTGTTTACCAGATTGCAGCTTTCAGGTACGCATTTTTTTTTAGTCTTTTCTTTTCACATCTTTCATTATTTCTCTTTTCTGTCTCTGTCATATTCTGTCTTAAACAGTGGATTGTCATCCTTGAAGAAGCCTTAGCGCTTCTAGGACCAAGCTTTTGCTTGGCAATCCACTCTCTTATCAACTAACATTCTTCGTGTTTTTAGTATTTATCTCTTTCAGGTGTTATTCCTTCACAGCCAAAGAGGAGTATTCACAACGTCTGGATTTACGGTGTGCAGACTATATCCAGATACTTCACAAGCCTTGACCATTACTTTAGTTTCTTCTCTCTCTTAAATCTGAAAAGCAAATTTTGAATAGAAACATTTAGCCCAATTAGCCCTTCGGGGAATACCTCGTCCATACTTTGGGGCAATCCACATCATCCCTTTCCTGGGGCAACTAACTCCTATTTTTGTCTTGCAGTTCGTCCAGAACAACCAACAAGACAAAAAGGGGCAAATGTAGACACCGAAAAAGTGTCTAACCCTTGGTCCTTTCTCCCCCTAGTCCTTCTTGGTCCCTAACCCACCTAAGTCTTATTAGTTGAAAATAAACATCTATTTTTAATTAAATAAGACCCCTTTTACCCCTCCCTCCTTTGACACCTCGCCTAGGACACCTCGCCTGGACACCTCACCTTAGACTAATTCTCCTCCTATGACTCACTCAAGATCTCTCCCTAATTCTTCTAACCACCTAACAAACTCTCATGCGTATTTAGCACAACCCTCGGCATTCTCCAATGCATAAGAACACTTGGCGGATAAAAAATGGGCTTGGTGGCTTGTTCTGCCCATTCTAACCCCGCCGACGTCGGTCACCTATCGGCCGACGCCAGTGGAATCGCCGACGTCGGTTATACTTAACTGACTTATCTTCCTCTTTCTGGGTAATCACAATAAAAAATTAAAAGTTTTCAAATCTCGAGGGATCTAACAGGCGAATCTCTCTTAACAAAGCTCTGGTGCTCTTGCTTTCTGGTGTTTTGGCATCTTATTTTCTTGCAGGGATCAGCATACTTGACAACTTCTCTCAGGCACTGAGATCTTGTATCCAACATTTTGTACCGGGACTGCATGCTATCTTCATCAACTATTCAACACAGCTAAGTATTTGTGCTGTCTTTATTTATATATTATTTCATTTATATCAAATACTCTGTCTTCTGTCTATTCCAATATCCTCAATCAAATCTTCTCTGTTCTTCCCAGAGAGGCTGAAAAGCTCTCTCTCCTGTCCATCCGCCTTTTGCCTCTGTCACTTATCCAGTCTATTCCCAGACAATATTCTCTATCCCTTAGACCTCAAATAGTCCCACACAGACCCCCAGATCTTTAGACAAGACCATAGACTATCCTACAGCCCTGAAACCAATCCTGTAACCAGCTCTTAACTATTGCCCCGACCGACGCTGGTCACTTCCCCAACCGACGTCGGTGACTGTGTTTACCAGATTGCAGCTTATCAGGTATGCATTTGTTTTTAGTCTTTTCTTTTCACATCTTTCATTATTTCTCTTTTTTGTCTCTGTCATATTCTGTCTTAAACAGTGGATTGTCATCCTTGAAGAAGCCTTAGCGCTTCTAGGACCAAGCTTTTGCTTGGCAATCCACTCTCTTATCAACTAACATTCTTCGTGTTTTTAGTATTTATCTCTTTCAGGTGTTATTCCTTCACAGCCAAAGAGGAGTATTCATAGCGTCTAGATTTATGGTGTGCAGACTATATCCAGGTACTTCACAAGCCTTGACCATTACTTCTTTAGGTTCTTCTCTCTCTTAAATCTGAAAAGCAAATTTTGAATAGAAACAATCACCTGCAAGATCAAAGATCAACTAGTAAGCCACGGTGTCTCCCAACCATAAACTAATATAAATTTGTGAAATAGTATAATTTTTCTACCTCTATTCCACCAAATATAAAAATATTATCACAACCTATAAATCATGCATTGGATTCTCTGAATTCATCAATGAGTAATGTTTCTTAAACACTTAAGAACCACATGTGATACACATTGATGCCTCAATGCTCCCTTGGATTGTTAGGTATGCACAAGGTACCTTACTCTGATACCAATTATTAGAATCACAACCAATAATAGGGTGGGATGAATTAGTGTACAAACTTTTCTTTCAATTCCATATATCATTCATTAATCATTCAAACTAATATAGAGATATAACAATGCATAATCAACCATTCATATGAGCATGAAGTAGGAACATAGCACATGAACACAATATCTATATGAAAATACTTCATGAGGTATAAAACACACTAACACACAACTTGGAATATAGTCCTGTAAGTAATTTATCAAAAAATTATTGAGTCACCAACCCCTCATTAGTCAAGCACCAACTCAACTAGCCCTTTAACAAGCACCAACTTGCAAGGAGACACCAACCCCCTAGGTGAATTAGCACCAAATCATCCACTTAGAACTTTTTATCACATTTAGACACTTTTTTCTCACTCAAATTATGATTATCTCCTTCTTATTTTATTTTCACTCTTCTTTCTCTCTCAAACAACCTATTAAGCCTCTTCGCTCAACTAGCCCTTTTCTTAGCAGAATTAGGTCATATGACCTTGATCATCACCTATATAACCAATGTTATATATTCATGGCATATTAAACATACCTATATAATGGTATTCAACCCATATATATGGTTTCCAAACTTCTATTTCATTCACTCATATCCTCAATATTCTAACTAGTCAAATTAGGCCTATTAGACCTTCATTTTATACTTAACTCTTGCTCTCACCCACCTTGGTCAGTCAAAAACCTATCCATACTTGGATTAACTCTATAATAAATCAAAAAAAAACATTTAACAAGTGAAACACCGACTACATAGGTTATTCACCACCCATAAGGACCAAAAACACCATTATGCCTAATATAAACCTAATGCAATTAAGCCTTCTCAAAGCACCAATTTCACCTTGAATACCATGAAACATATTGAGCCTCCACAAATGGATGAAACACTTCATACACACTTAAATTATATCCTTGATAATCTCAAAATATTTTCCCCACACCATTTCTTTCATTTCACTCCTTGAACCACACCATTAGGTCTACTCACAATTAGCTTTTCTCACTGCCAGAAAGTTTGTTTTGAATATTTGAAGTATCCACTCAGCTTTGATAGAAAATCATATTAAAAAAACACATGGATATAAATTAAAATAATTTAGGTTCATCACAAATTCTATTATATTTCACCACATAGGGAAAAATGCATCAAACTAATCACTTTCATATGCTCACTCAGAACTACAAACAAGATTCAAAAACCCAATCAAGAAACTTTGACTATTCACACCTTCATAGGCATTTATCATGAAGACAAATGAATTAAAATCAACCTATGAGACCTATATAAAACTTCATGTCAATTTTATTCTTCAAATCTATGCATAATGACTTAGAAACATCATTCTCACTAAAACACAGAAAATTGCATGTAGCTCCTATTGACCAAATTTGACTTTTATTTCAAATTTGAACCCCTATAGGTGATAAAATTATTTTTTTAGATTTTTAGAATATAAATATTTGTCATAGGATATATTATAGATCATTGTATGTTATCTAATGCATTTTTATCCTCAGTCATGGTCTAATAAGTTTATTTATCATTTTGAGTCATTTAATAGGCTTTTAAGGGTCACAAATGCAAGTGGCATGGTTACTATGATTCCTAAGTGTCATATTTTCCTTTAAAACATCAAAAATGTCATATTACCTATCAAGTATGTTAGTTACATTAGAATATTTCAGGTTGTTTAACTAAAAATCAAGAAACCAATTGGAAAAAGAAGCATTTTGGCACTTGTACGGCCCATGGGGGAAGGTGACTCAAGGTATAAGGTGATGGAACACCTATTAATATGAATAAAACTTATTTAAATGTTTTAAAATATCTATAATTTCCATTTTTAATCTAAAATTTTTACGCTTCTTTGCCTTTTTAGACATATAGAAGTGACCAACAGGTTTGTGCTTAGTAGGAACAACTCAAGAGGGTTCAGGGCAAATACTTTTAGGAGTTGATATTAAAATTAGATATCTTAATTTCCATATAAATATTTCAAGTATTGATCAATTATTATTTATTAATCATCATTTACAAGCTGACTATGTTTTTATGCTTATTGTTTCATACACCATATAGGTTTTGCTCCATTTTGGTCAAGTATGTACTTAGTTTCATGTTTCATGGTGTTTTGATGAGAAAGTTAGTCATTATTGAAATGAATGTACCACCATGTTTATTCTCAATCAAATTTCTTATTTTCATAATGTTGGTTTCCATACTTAGTTTCATGTTTCATGGTATTTTGATGAGCAAGTTAGTCCTTGTTGAAAGGAAGGTGACACCATGTGCAGTCTTAGTCAAAGTTATTATTTTTAGAATGTTGGTTTCCTATATATGTATAATATAGTTTTAATATGTTATATCACAAGTATCAAGTCCATATATTTCACCTCCTTCCATGTTTGGTTTCACCATATAACACTTTGGAGTAACTTTTAGCTTTACCATTCCTCATAGTTAACCTTTTGCTCAATTTCACTTACAGTCCCATGTATTAGCTTTTCCATCTTGCTCATGGAGTTGTAATAATGGTGTATTAGTTGGTTAAAGTAATTAATAGCTGAAGATATCTCATTTGGATGTTTGGGGAGGTGCAAGATTGATTACAAGTTCACTCATCACACCAAACAATCTTGAGATACCCATGCCTACTCTATTCCATATGTATGCAAGTGGTTTTCATGTTGAAAGAGATGTATTTGAACTTCTTTCAATATTTTATTGGTGTAAATTATGTACTTGAATTTTTTAAATGGGTTTGAATTTTTTTAAGGCCATTCACCAACATGTTGTTGCTTTATTCCATGCCCTGCCTATATAACAACCTAATGCACACATATATGAACTGTCAATGGCATCATGCTGAGATGTGGAAAGCCTAATATGGATTTCAATATATTAATATTTATAAAGGTGTATTGGTATGATTATTGAAGGCATATAAATTTTATAAACCTATTTATTCATACATACTGCCCATAATTCCACATTTGCTTCCTATGTATGTTGATGACCACCTATAGATGCTACCTTAAAATTATGAAGATCTTGAAATGGGAGATTTAGAACATGCTAGGGTATTTTTAAAATAATATGTATAAGAGTCATTATATACTTAAAGGAGGTATCAAAAGGACAAAATAAGGTGTAGAACAACTTGGAGGAGATAGAGATTGAATTTTTGGATCAAATCCCTAATATGAATAAATAGAGGTCCAAGGAATTTTTGTGGACATATTATAACATGTTTACCAACGGTTTCAAAGCATCTAAATAGGTTAATATTTTAAACTATGGTATGGAAAATACCCCTATAAAAATGGAGTTAAAAGAAGTGATGGAAGGTGGGAATTGTAGGCCTCAAAGATGTCCTTCAAACATTGAAATCCTGCATTCTTATCTATAGGTTTAGAGGTTTGAGTTATAGTTGATATCCCAAGAACAACAATGAGTTTACTCATGACTAAGATGATTAAATTGATGTAATTATATACTAAATGTCATGAATGTCATCAAAAGGTTGTTGATGTATAGTTTTCTAAGCTCATGGACACCTACAAGTGTCCTTTTAATGGAAAATAGGCACCTATAGTAGGATAAATAGATAGTGACCCAAGAAATGTGTTTTGATGGTCTTTTGGCCCATCTAAAGTGATTACAAGGTGAATTCAGGTGCCAAGTGACTACCAAGATTCATATAATGTCTTCATACATCATGAACAAAGTTCAAAGAGGCAAAATATATATAGGAATCAGTAGATAGGGGTTTCACAGTCATGGAAATAAAAAAACTCAGTTTATGAATCCAAAGAGCATATAAGGTGAATAAAATGTATGATAAGTTACCAAATTGTTCTCATGATTCATGGAGATTATATCCATATCATGACCAAGTTCAAATGATCTAATGCACACCTATAGGGTTCAAATAGGTGGGGTGTCTCAGTCAGAATAGGGAAGGACTCAACTGAGGAGCTCAAAGTGCATATGAATGGTTGAAGGGAGATTGGAATGATAATAAAATAATGTGGTAGACTATATGTATATCATTATTAACTTCATAATCTATAATAAATTTTAAATAAACCTATATAGACCTCCTAAAATCCCTATATGTACCTACAACTAAAGGTGCAATCTTGAGCATGAATTGAGGGTAAGGAGATGAACTTGTCTAGGGAGAAGGAGAGGGCTACAAGAAACTCAAAATGGTTTATGATTGATAAATAAGGTTTTTATACAAGCTATATTACCCCTTCAATATGATCACCCACTCTTCTTATTGCCCAAAAGTTGCAGTCTATACAGGTGAGCTAGGAAACCCATGTTATGTAATTGGTAGTAATGAAGAATATAAGGGAAAAGAGTTGGTTTACATGAATTTCATGATTAATTATAATTAATTATATATTATTAACATTTTATGAAATCTTAAGAGTCTTGGAGTTATTACTGAGGATTCATTCTTAGTTGGAGGTGAAAAATGCAAGAAAATAGGCTTTTTAGAGGCCTTTTTGGGCATTTTAAGTTGATTAGGTGCCTAAATGAGTGAATATAGATTTTAAAAAATTATTAAAAATTATAATTATGACCTTAATAAAATCACAAAATATTCAATTTACTTTGGGTAAGTGGGATGTACCTCACTATTTTATCTCAGAGGTTAGCCAATCATGAAAAATCAAGGTTTGGCAAAACAAGCTAATGAGGTCAAAATGGGAAAAGGAACTTGATGGAAGGTTTTGAAAACATAAAGAAACATTTTTTTAGGTTTAAAAAATGTAAATAGGTTCTAATAATTAATATTTTAGGATCAAACCTTTCAAAATGACCAAAATACCCATGCACACAGTCCAACTAGATAAGCTTCCTTTAGGCCTAGTTGGTGAAAGAAAGGAAAAGATGAAAAAGAGTGATTTTGAAGTTATGATATGACTTTAAAAGATTTAATGAGGTGTTTAAATTAATAATACATCACCCAAACCATGAAATATCAATCTAAATAACCCAAACTAGCAAGGTACATGCTAAGCCCATTAGGCTTTGAAGGGACCTAAAGCCAATTAGGGGTCCATCTTCATTTATAACTCTTGGTGGGATATAGAGTTTATTGTGACATGTATATGAGATGTATTTGGACATGTATGATATTTTTATATGTAGAGGAACCTATAAGAAAGTTATTTTTGGCCTAGAGATAGTTCGAGCATGCAAGAATTATGAAAATAAGCTCGATAGGGTGTTTTCAAATGCTCATATATTCTTCAAGGATGTGCATGGATGCTAAAGGAATTTGGGGATTTTAATAGAGGTACTTAACACAATTTTTGTGTAATTTGTTGGAAATTCCAATGTCATGGTTTTATTAATAAATCTTAAGGATAAAAACTACCTAAAACCCTAATAAACCCTTAGTCAAGACCCAATGGATAAAACAAGATTGGAGAGATATATAGATAACATATTTTTATCATTAAATTTATTTTAACTTGTATAGGACTAACTCAATATCCCTCCCATAATTTTGATCTGTATGGAATTATATATATAGGGTGCAAAATAGGGTATTTTTACCATTTTATGTGTTTTATAGGTTATAGAAGAGGTATAAAGATGAAATAAAGTTTGGGAGGAATATATGGACTTAATATAACTATTTATGGTGATTTTATGATTTTTAAAAACTTATAAGTGTTCAAATAATAGCTCTCATCTTAGCCAATCAAAACTAGCATAGTGAACACAAGGGTGAGGAGTGTGAAAACCTCAATTGGATGTCCTTTTAAGGTGTAACTAAGTAGTCTAAGGACATGGAGGGTATTTCAAAGTTTCATCTACTCCGTCTCATGTATTTTCATGGAAAATAGATTCTAATTTTGAGTCCAAGTATGAGGGGTGACAGAAAAGAGGAGTTTTTTTAGACTATAAGTAGTGATGGCTTGCTTTTAGGGGATTATAGATGAGTAAGACTTAAACCAATGCATGTAAATTCATTTCTAAAATCTTTATCTCTCATTTAAATAATCATACCTATCCCTAGTTATTTTTGGTATTTTCAAATAGGTCCAAATCATGAAGGTAATTTTTTGGGCTGAGATAAAGAGTTTCATGCCAATTTTTCATGGTTTTCATGACTTTTATGGACACTTGGACTTCCTAAAATTGCATTGTTATTTTCACATATCTTTCTCATGCAAATTTAACATATTTTATCAACTTTATAGGTTTCCAATTGACCTTTTGACTTCCCTTATCTCACCCCTCTTCCAAATGTTTTAAATAGTGACTATTTTAGCTCTTTTAAGTAACTTTTATTGGTTAATGGTGAAACCCTATCCAATTTTGTACTTTAATGTATCTTAAATAAATAAAATAAGTGAATTTACCTACTTACATGTTGTATAATTGAGTTTTGTTTCAATCTTTTTGGTCTTGTCTAATAGAAGATTATCTTTTCTAGCATGTTATCCTTGATTGTTTACCAAGTGTATAGAAGAGTAATTGTCACATGTATTTTTTTAGTGTTCTATTTCAATTTTATAAGTATTTTATAAGTGTTTCATGATTATATTCTCCCAAGGAATCATTCATTACCCTCCTAAGCATCAAAATACCTCTTAAACCTAGCATATGAAACATTGATGTAATAATCTATCTTGAGTTGTGATTTTTGTGTGAAAGAAGCTTTTGTTTACTCTAAGTAGTATAAGTTAAATCAATAAGATGATATTCAATATTGGTGCATCAAATTTTAGTTTTTTTAGTTTATCTTTTGAACCCTTTTCATGCAAATTTAATAGATAAGAGAGTGTTTCAAAGAGTGCATCAAGGCAACTATCCATTTTAGAGATTCATCTCATCAAATTATTTACCCACATCAAGTGAGATGTTTCCATTGTTACACTTGGATAAGGAGAGCTAAGCATCTCCTCAAGGGGTGCAAATACAAGTGATAATAGATCCAAAACACAATCATGAAAACCAAGACTTATAACACCTATGTGAACACTTTTATGAACTTAAAATAGGTTTATATGATAATTTATAATCCTTATAACATCATGAAATAAATATATTACATGGTTCAATATCACTATTGGTCTTATAGACCAATCTCATTTCTTCACTCTACAAAGACCTCACTGTGTTACACAAATCACTTTAAGAGTGACCTTATGTTAGTAAATGAGCATCTCCAAATCTTATATTCAAGGGGAAATTTGATATATTTCTTTAAAAATAACCCCATGTATTTTTATCCATCCTTAATCCATGACAACCCATCCCTAATCTTATTCTCATTTCTACCTGGTTTTCTCATTATCTTCCTCATTAGGCTTGTTTAATGATAGGTTAATTTTTATGACTATTTTAACATATTTAAGGTATTCAATCTGATTATAAACTTACATGGGCACAAAATAAAAGTATCAAACATCATCCCCCAATCATTTACATGTTTTGATCTAGTCAACCCTGCTTGCTACATCAAAAATTTAAGAAACAAGGGGTTGTAGCTTCCACTCACTCTTATGATAGACCAATGTCACCTATAGGTACCTATGAGAGTTAAATACAACCTAAAATCATCATAATATGTCAACCAAACCATGATAAGCACTTTCTAACAAGATCTTCCATATTGGGTCCTTATGAGGGTTTTAGGAGGCTTTAGACTGCCTCTTATTCTTAGCAATCATTCATAAAGGATTACCCCTCAACTCCAAAACCAATTCTATAAAATTAGATATAGGAACCTTCTCAAACTTCCATGAACTTATTATTATCTCATTAAAACGTTTCACATTCTAATGATCATAAGAAAATTCTTCTCGAGTCTACTATACCTCATTTTATGCACATAGAAAACCTCGACACCTATTTTCATGATTTCTCTTTTATAATTTGACTTAAAACTTGGTAAATAAACTTGAAAAAACCTATAAAACTTTTTTAAATTCCCTTATGATATTTTTCACCTTATTAATTGAACTTGACCCCTCATTAGGCCATACTAGGTCTCTTTACACATTATGCCTTGAATTACTAGTCATAATTAGACCTTGAACACACCTTGAAACCTTTTTCAATACTCTCAATACCTAATCCTCATGTCATAAAAACTTATACCACTCTCACACACTTTCAATATTTTTCTTACAAACTTTAGAATTATCATCTTATCATGCTACCAAGCCTATGCCTTCTCACTAGGCCTCTCAAGTACATGACTCAAGAACTCAACCTCAAGAATAATAAATAAAACTTAGAATGACATAAATGACACTTTCATGACATAAATGAAAAATTCATGCATAACTTATAACATATTCTTAGAAATATATGGGGTTGGTGCCTCCTTACAAGTGGGTGTTTGTTAAAGCCTAGTTGAGTTGGTGCTGAGCTAGTTGGGGTTAGTGATCCATGTGGAGTTGGTGATTCACTAAAGATTAATGTTTATCTTATAATAATATATTAAATTTAATTCATCATTTTGTTTTATTACCTTTAATGTGTTTCCATGTATATGTTGTGTTCATGTGTTTCATGCTCTTATGATTTGTTGCTTATGCTTGCTAAGATGTACATGCTTGTTAGAATGGTTCATGTATGTTAAGTAGATTTGAATGAAAAGTTTTAAATACTGATTCACCCCCATATCTCAATAATTTATATTCTAAAAATTGGTATGAAATCCTATCCTTTGGAGTAGGTCCAAAAACCTAAAGGAAATCCTTAGAAGTAAGGATGACTAGTTAGTAAGCTCAAGGTGGCTTCTCTACCAGTAAGGCTCCATTGTTCAATGGATATAACTATGCCTTTTGAAATTTTAGAATGAATATATATTTTATATCATAGGGAAATTATATTTGGAAGTTATTTATGGATGGTTATATTTCACCTCTTGTTCCACCAATAGATGCAATAGGTAAGAAGACTAGTGAAATAACTCCAAGTCAATGAATGCCATTCTTTGTGGCCTATCAGAGGTAGAGCCTGTAAATGTAATACATTGTGTATTATTCAAATACATATGAGACAATTTGAATAACATATATGAAGGAGACACCAAGGTGAATTTCGCTAAGTTTCAAACTCATAAAAGACAATTTGAAAGCGTAAAGATGAATGAAGATGAAACCATTGCATCCTACCTATTGAGGGTTGATGAAGTTGTCAATATAATTAGAGGATTGGGAGAAGTGAAAGAATATATTTTTTTCCAAAAGGTAATAATATCACTAACTCCTAAGTTTTAATCTAAGGTACCTTTAGTATAATAAATGCAAGATTTGGATAAGCTAGAGAAGGATGAGCTTCATGGCATATTGATTGCCTATGAGATAAGAACAAATGAAATAAGACCTCCCAAGAAAGAAGCAACTTTCAAAGATAAAAATAATTCAAAAGATAAGAAGACACAAGGTAATAATTTCAAAGATGAGGTATGTTTATATATTGATGATGATGAACTCATAACTATGTTTGCTAAAAAGTTTAGGTTTGGCTCAAGTAAGTACAAGGGTAAGTTAACCTTAAAATGTTTTGGTTATGGAAATATTGGTAATTTTGAAATGAAATTTCCTAAAAATGACAAATCTAAGTATAATAAATAACATGATGAACCTTATGGAGATTATAAAAAGGCCTATAAGTCTAACAAGAACAAGAAAAATTTTAAGAATAATGAAGGTGGGAAAGGGCCATTCAAAAATAAAAGAGTTTCTATACCAAAGAAGACATCTCATCTAATGTAAGTGATTTATAAATATCTAAAAGTGATGTTGATATTAATGAATATAAAGATGACAATAGTGAAACTTTGTTCATAGACATAGATTTAGAAAAAGAGGGTTATTCAAATGGGAAATGCCTTATGGTTGATGTAGAAATAGATGAAAAAATATATTATGATAATAAGGAAGGAGAAGCTAAAGTGGATATTTATCCTAAGCTCATGAGTGCCTTAGAATAATCAAAGATTGTGAATAAGAAGAAAAAGAAACTGAAGACATTAGTTTAGGACTATGAGGAATAGATCAATTTGTTTGAAGAAAAGCTAAGATACACTTCCAAGGAGTATGAAGAGATCATCTATCAAGTAGAAACCTATATGGAGATTGTGATAGTAAGCCTAAATGATAAAGAGGAAGATTTTATAAGATATGAAATTGAAATATAATCTCTAAAATTGAAGTTGGATCAAGCATCTAGAAAGGTGAAGAACTTTGTGAAGTTTGAGAAAACAATTGAGGCTCTAGATGATATATTAAGTATCCAAAAGTCTTCAAGTGATAAGACATGTCTTAGCTTCAAATAAGACCAAAAAGAGGAACCTCAAGTCAATAAGAAAACTGTTGAAGATAAGAAGGTCAACATGAAAACACCTATCAAATAGCCTAATGCTATAAGGTATGCTAATTATTTCAATGGTTACTATTTTAAATGTAGTCAATTTGGTCATAGAGTAAGAGAATGTAGAATACCCTCCAAGAATGAGTACTCATGGAAATATGGAAGGAGACACAATTAAAAATAGTCAAATAGTATATATAAGGTGGTGTGTTATAGCTATCATAATGTAGGACACATTGCAATATTCTATCCTAACAGAGTTAGAAGATCATCAAGTCAAAATAGGAAGTTTGAAGCTTCTAGAGCACAATAAATAAGATAAAGGAATGTATGGAAGCCAAAGGTAGTAAAGATAAATCATGATCAGTCTACAAGCTCAAGTGGATTACTTGCCAGGATAAAGCATGCCTCAGATGTGAAATCAAGTAAGATATATCTATTGCTAGCTGATATTGATGATTAAATGGTTGATGATGATATCATGCCTATAGTGATAATTATGTCCAAATGGAAGTTGAAGAATGTTCAATATTGTAAGGGTATGGAGATATATTAATCTCTTGAGTTTATGTTGTTTTAGTGCCCTATGAAACTGGGTGGCTCAATTAAGCTTCATGGAGACATTGTTCTATCAACAAAATCATGATGTGGAAGTCAAAGAAGGTTTTTTTAGAAGATTTTAGGTTGTCTATGTTACAAGCAAGGAGATGAATATGGATATTATCCATTCCTATGTTGGTATTTCTATTATTTAAAGTGTAGTATGCATCATGATGAGATATGTAAGGCTATTATTAGATATTTGAAGTCAAAGTGCAGACAATTGATGTATGAGAGGTAAGATTTTTGTATCTATTTATGTAAGTAGTTGAGCTTGATTTATGAAGACAAAGGGGGAGTCCCTAATTATATAGTTGGTATAAATAATTAGACAACCTTGTATGTAGTCAAGATTTTGATATTCTTAAATAATATCAAGGAAGGTAAGCAATCTGAATTTCTAGTTATTTGAAATAAGATATGCTTGGTCTAAGGGGGAGCTTGGTTGCTCTAAGTTCTTTATCAAGAAAGTGATTACTTTTTGATATGAATGGAATTAAGGAGAGATTATGTCTAAGATGATTTTGATGGATCAACTAGTGAGTGACCTGATTGAGAGAAGTTTTTTAGAATGGTTATTATAGGTGGTTTCTATAGTTTCTAAAGACTGTGTGCCATCTAGTGTCTTTGAGAGATAGTATCAATTCAAAGGGAGAGAGTATGATTTTAGTAGTTACATGTGACCCTTGATGTCTACTATTAGAAAAAACATGGTGGATGCTTTGTTTCAAGGGAAGAATTTTATATTGTTGACTGAGCCAAATTTATGTTGAAGTGGTCTTGCAATCTGAGTTCTTTCTAAAAGAGATGACAGTTTTGGAAGACCTTTGTCATTAATGTCAAAGGGGGAGAAAGATAAAAAAGAATGAGAAAAGGTAAGAACCAAGTCTAAGAGATGATTATCATCAAAATTGGTTGATGTGGTTTTTAGAGTGTGTTTTCCATCAATGAAAAAGGGGGTGATTATTGGACATTATCAATGATTAAGGAGGAGATTGTTGAACATTGTCATTGAGTGTTGAGATATAGTATTTAATGTTGTCATTGATGTCAAAGGTTATTTTAAAGGTGAATGGTTATTTCATTAATGTCAATATAATATCATTGATGTTAAAGGTTCTTTTGAAGGTGCATGATCAAATAATCTTTGAGGTATGTGTATGATGAGTTCTTATGCCATCATAGTGAGTGTTGTTATTGTATGAAAATAGTTATGTGAGAGTTATATTTGAAGAATGTTCTGATGTCATATTAGGTGATATCTTTGAGGATCATCATGAGTAAGTACAAGTTAGGATGTCAAGTTTAAAGCATATTTTAATGTTTTATCTAGACTTTGTGAGATGGTATGTGTAGGTAGCATAATGAAATGAGTAAGCTCCAAAGAAAAAATTGTATGCTTTGAATATCTATGTAAGTAGTTCTAAGGATGCTCTAAATGAGTTATGAAGATGAGAATGCTTGATAGTGTTTGAGAATGATAAATGTTGTTTGAGTTTTTACATGAGGTGTTGAGGACCTTGAAAATTATTAAAAGGTCAGTTCGTAAGATTTGTGTATGCAACTTTGAAGATGCTATGAAGATCTTAGTTGAGTACAAAGGATCTATATAAAGCTTTCAAGATGTTCTATTAACTATATGAAGAAGAGTGAGTGTATGAGGTTTATTGAGAATATACAAGAGGCATCGGAATATAAGATAGTTTCAAGGTGAATCCTATAGGGTGGATAGAAGGTCATATTCAAGGCCTATTGAGACTTGCAGGTCAAGGCCTAAAAATCAAAAGAGAGATGATGGCCAGATGAGTTACTAGGTTCAATTTACATGACATGGGTGAGAAAATAAACATTGATAGTGATAAGTCAAATTGTTTTTAATTATTTGCTTGAAGTTTTAGGCCATGATTTAAAAGAAAAGGCTTGAAAAAGTATTTCAAGGTTTCTTAAGTGCACATAATGAAGAGTGGTCTACCTGAGAAGTTTTTTCAAGTGCCCGTTGGCACATGTATAAAATTTATGAGAAAATAATATATTCATGGTAGATGAGGAAGGGTTATAACTTAAATTTCCAAACATTTTTTTCTAGAAAGAGGAGCTAATTTTTATGAATGATAACTAAGACTGGAAGATGGTCTAAACCCTGAAAGAACCCTAACATTGACCCAATGTTGAAGATATTATTTTTAAAAGATAAAATGGTTTGATATGGATAGATAAGTGATTAGAGGTTGTATTAAAATCTCCCATGCATCTCCAAGTGTGATTGGTTTCTATGGTGAGTGAGTAGACCCTATAGGTAAGTGCTTGTCTTTTATATATTTGTTGCAATAAACAGAGTTGACAAAGTCAAAGTTGTTAAGTGGATGAAAATCAAAGTGTGATACTTGTAGCTATTATCCATGAAGGTTTTTGGATAGTTTTGATATTTTTGGTGTGCAAATTTGGTGATTTAATTTGGCCAGTCGCTAACAAACCTAATAGTGCAGACAGTAAAAAAATTAGGTAAAAGTGAAAAGATGATTCCTCATGTGTTTTCATGTAAGAGTGATGCATTGAAGTGCATGATAATGTTATTTAGGACTTGAATAATCTATCCATGCTTTACAAAATATTGGAAATTAGTATAAGAGGTTAGAACATTGAAGCCAAAATGGCTTATTTGACTAAGTGGAGTTTGTGAGAGAGAAGATCAATAGATTGGTCTGCAAGACAAATAGTTTCCATTAGTGCTTTTGATAATTTTGATGGAGGTTATTCTAAAGATATTATAATATATTTTTCATGCATTGAAATACTTTGAATATTTTAAATTAGGTATCATAATTTTATGTTTTTTTTTACTGTGTTTTGAAGTCAGTTGGTAGTTCTAAGTGAGATTTTGTAGAGAAGAGTTTGAGCTTGTATACCTTGAGTTGAAGCATCATATGAAGATTATGATGACTCTAAGGACATGAATTTTTTGAATATATAATGTTTTCTATGGTTTTTTGTATATGCACATGCCTTTTATAAACAATGTTTTGAGAAAGGGTTCAAGTGGTGGATGGACCTAAATGGTGGTGTGGACCTAAAGTGAATATTAGATAAGGTTTATTGGAGTGGAATGTGATTTTATCCTACCATGTGAGGTTTTTGGATATGTTTCAAGAAACATCAAAGGGTAATGTGTTGTTAAGAAGATAAAATAGGTCTCCATTAAACCTAAAAGAGGACTAAGGGATAATTGATCTATGGCCAACCTAATGTATTGATTGATTCATGATTAAAGAATTTTATCGTAATATGTTAAAACCTATTCATTTCTAACCTAAGAGATAATAATGTGTGGTTGATTAAGAAGGATATGATCAAGTTACTTATTAAAAAATAAGGCAATTTAGGCCTATTTTAGTGTGCTTAGAGAGTGTGAAGAGAATAATCAAATGATATAGATAATTGGTGAGTATAATGAGTTCATGTAAGACATCATAGAAGTTTCATGAATATATAAAAGGTCTATAAGACCCAATCAATCCATGAAGAGGGATAGTTGAGTGAAGAGGGATAGAAGCCAGTTTGAGAAGGATAAAAGTGAGCAAAGAGCTAAAGGAGAAGATCATCATCTGTTGTGTGAGAAATAAAGGTTTATGAAGGTAATAAAATAATTAGGTGGTTGAGTTGGTGCTGAGTCATCTAAGGGGTTGGTGTCTCCTTATAATTTGGTGTTTGCTAAAGCCTAGTTGAGTTGGTGCTAAGTTAGTTGAGGTCGGTGTTCCATGTGGAGTTGGTGCTTCACTAAATATTGATGTTTGTCTTGTAGGACTAATTATATTTGATTCATTATTTGATTTTCTTCCCTTTAAGGGTTTTCTATGTATATGTTGTGTTCATGTGTTTCATGATCTTATGATTTGTTGCTTATGCTTATTAAGATGTACATGTTTGTTGTAATGGTTCATGTATGTTAAGTAGAATTGAATGAATTTTTTTAAAGACTGATTCACCCCACCCCCTCTTAGTCATTTACCTTCCAACACTCTCCCATTTTAACCAATAACTATTCCACCTGGTATCTATTTTTGAAAATTCAATTATTAGTTAAAAATCTAATCTGGCTTTAGATCCATAATATACCAAGCATTTCCCTCTAAGTTACATTATCCATTGAAAACCCAAGTACATCAAAGTTTAATAACTACTTAATTGGGATATGTCATGATCCCATTCCCAAGAATGATCAAATTCATCCACTACAATTTGAGGTCAAGACAATCAACTTTTTTTGTGTGATTTTTGTCAAATCACCCATCCTTGACAATTCAATGTTTGATGTGTCACCCTTTGAACAAGGACTCATTTATTATGAGGGACCCATATTTGATGACACCATTTCCAAATATCCCATTATTCAACAATAGTTCATCTTTCATCTATTGAAAAACATTCCACATTTTAGAAAATTCCTTCATCCCAAAGCCTTGATTTCCAAGAGAAAAGTGAAAAGGGTACTTATGGGTAATTCAATCCAATAGGACATATTTGTGGCCACTTCTATATCAAAATCAGGTTCCAGTTTAGAACCAACATCATAAGTAGAAATAGTCCTCTCAAAATTCAAATTAGAATCAAGTTATATTTTAGAACTAATATCAAAATTAAGTTCCACTTTAGAACCAACATCAAATTTAGAATTAGAAAAATAATCAATGTCAATTTTAGCATCAAATTTAGATCTAATTGAGTTAGAATAAATTTTAGAATCATAATAAATTAGTGGATATTATGATACCATCTACACTTTTGGCATATTCATTTGAAGGCATCAATGATTCTTCTATGTTTTTTGAGGAAGCTTCCTTTGGCATCAACACAAGTTATTCTAGTAGTTTATATGAGGATTGTGCTAAATTTTACCATTAAAATACCATTACCCAGCCTATTCAGATTAATTATCATATCATTTTCTTTGATATCTAATTTCCCATAACCATTGATTGGGATTGATAGAACCACACATTATTGGATTTTTTCCATGGTGATTTATCAGTTAAAAAAATTATATGATCCAACGTAGTAATCAGTTAAAAGATGAGTCTCCTAGTGAAACCTTCTTTGAGGTCTTAGGGTAAAATCAAATTTAAAAATCATCATCTCCTAGTAAAACTTTATTTGATACACTAGGGTAAAATCAAAGTCTAATATTAACATCTCCTAGTGAAACCTTATTTGAGGTGATAGGGGATAATCAAAGTTAAAATTCAATGTCCTTTAGTGAAACCTTATTTTAGGTGCTAGAGGAAAATCAAAATCAAGAAGACTTTGTTGGTGAAAACCTCTTTGAGGTGTCAATAGATAAACAACTCAGTTATTCATTCTTTGATGATGACACTATTGAATTAAATATCAACATAACTAATAATCCAAAAAATATTCAAACTGTAGCAACTCTTAGGCCTAACGAACTAAAAAACTTAGTCTTATTGAGATAATTTTTAGAGGTCTTTGCCACTACCACAAAAATAATTATGTCACAATTAGAACATTCAGAATCAATAATAATGTGTGTGACTAGTACCTAATTCCCTTTGGCATCCTAACATTTATACCCCCTATTATGAGCCCAACATTTATCTAAGTATTATATTACCCTAGGAATTATATTATTTATCTAGTGTTGATCCTTGTTCCCCTTACCATGTATCACTCTCTTTTATATTGGTTATAAATACACCTTGTTTAGAGGTTTCAAGAAAGTATAATCAACAATAAAACATGATCACAATAACATTAGTTTAGTCCACATTAGTATTAAGATCCTAGTAAAGCAACTATTTAGAGTAGGTATTGGCTAGACATCAAAGGGTCAACATTATGCATCTCATAATCCTCCATTGAGTTGAGATGCTAAAAAATAAAAGACATTATTAAAATCAAATCAAAAAAGCAAAAGATAAATATGAATAATTAGTCTAATGGGAAAACCATGTTTATGTCACCTTGGGAAAGTGTCATGATAAAAACTAGGTTTCTGACATCATGTGTAAATAATATGTTGTCTGAAAGTACTTTGACATTTAGGATCAAGCCAATTAAAAAAATCCACCTTCTTTGAATCAAAATCCATTTTAACTTGTATCTTTTTCCCTCTTTGAATAAAATCAAAGTGTGCAACCTATTTCAAGATATCTTGTCCCAATTTCATCCCCTTGCATGAGGGAACCATCCGATTATCATTAGATTTGAGCCTTCACACATGGAGTTTCACTTGATTAATGACAAGATGTTTTATATTACTTTTATTTTAAATTTTATGTTTGTGTTTTCACTTATTTTCTTGTTTATTTATTTTTCTTATTATGCCTTGATTTAATCTGTATGTGCCAATAGGGTGATTCTTTGCACTTGTACTTGAGACCATCCATCCTTAATTTTTATATATCATGGTGTGGTTATGTTATTTGTTTCTTCAATCAGGGGTTAATCCTTATGCACATTATGGTTAGGTCAACATGTCATTTATATCGTGGTGCATACCATAGTGTGCTACATAAAAATCAATTTCTTAAGGATTATATATAGTGTCATGATATGGTGGTACTTTATCCCCTTGAAAAATAATCCATTCTCAAATCAAATCATTTGAACCATTTTTGACTGCATCACATCATTTAATTCCTTTTTAATGTTTATCACCATTATTATATTCATCTCTATCATTTATCATCACATTTCTCTAATTTTTGGGGGAACTACAATGGCCTGAGGTTTATTTTGTCTATGTAGGTGGTGCTTAGTCACTTGAAATTTATGAGGTCAACTCAACAACCATTATTATCATTATCATTTTTCTTAATATTTTCATCAATATCACACACCTATCAATTCACACTAATAGAATCACATTGATTCATATTTTATTCATTTAATCAATTAGTATTACTTCAATCATTTATGCATCCTTATGTGCTTGGATTTTTTAGGCTTCTTCATTCTTTTAAAATTTGCTATATCATCACATATATGTTTGATTTTTTCATCTCAACATTAATCTATGATATAGGTTAAATCCTTGATCTATGCTTGTCAATAAATTAATTAAGTGATCAATTTATCAATGATTAAATCTTTCTACTTTGGGGCACTTTTCTCAATTCTCCTTATTGGGTAAAATCAATTATGTAATCAATCCAATCTTCCCTCTTTGGGTCAAATTATTTAGTCTTAGCTCCCCAATTTTTTTGGATCAATCCTTCGTAACTTATTGACCTTTGGGGAAAGTCAAAGCATGTATCTCATTATCTTTGGATGTGTCCTTTACAAGCTCATCCTATTATAGAAAATCATTATATCTTTCTTAGCAATCAAAACATGCAATCATTAGCTTGAGAGGCTTATCTTTCTGCATAGGTTAATTTATTCTTATTCTTACTTCTTCCTTCCTTTCAAGGGCCTATCGATTTATATTATTTTTTAGACACTCCATCAATGGGGCATCCAAGGTATCCAAAACATTATTTGGGGCATCATTCTTTAATAAATTTTAACATATTTTTCATTCTTTGAAAATTTGTTGCTTCATATGTGTATCACAACACCCTTTAAAGTAGGGGGAATGTATACACTCCATTTTCATCAATTTAATGTGAAAATTGTAATAAGAACAATTTCTAACAATAACACACAAATCATTTGAAAAATCATGGAAACATCCAAAATCATTCACACATATTATGTGCATATTCTAAAACACATTGGTGCATTCATGATTGGGGTAATACACCATTTTTTATCATAAGCTTCATCTAATTCATCATGAGTAAAATTATGAATTTCCAAGTGACATTTTGGACTAATTAGATAGAACCCTAATTCAAATTTCAAAATTCACATCACTTTGCATTAATTTAATTAGCCTAATAGGTAGGACCCTTATTTTACTTTCAAAAGTCACATGACTTTGTATTGAGTTAATTAACATATGTTAATTAACTTAATATTCCTCTAATGTGAAATTCTATAACTTTTTGGAATTTCCTATTTTCTTAATTCATTAATTGAATTATTCTTCCATTCACATGGCAAGTGGATTCAAATATTTTCATTGTGACATCATCATCAAAAATAATATTCATCATGACATCATCAATAAATATATGCATCATGACATCATTAACAAATATATTCATCATGATGTTATCATGACATCATCTGGCAAGTGGATTCAAATGGACCCAAAAGTCAATATTTGTAAAATATTAGTAAATATCAACATAAATGCAACCCATGTTTGATTAATGAAAACTATATCCCAAATATAATTGCATTTGTCATCAACATTGGATGGAACCTCACCCCACATCTAGAGTAACATCTAATGGTTGGAATCAGTTTGAGAAAGTTATAAATAAAGGTATTACTCTCTACTCTTATCAAGCTTTTTTTTTGAAAACTTACTCTACCAAAGTAGAGGGAAAAGCTTCACCTATTTCTTCTAATTGTTCAAAAAATCTCAATAACGTAATGGGAAATTTTGGTGGACTAGCTTCTTGACATTTATGGAGATATCAAGCTCCATATCTGGGCTAAACATGTATGTTAGCTATAAATAAATATTCATTGATGAAGGTAATCACTTTGATGTGTCTTCTATTTTATTTATTATTTCTATATCTTTCCTAATTTGAGAATATATGCTTTGAATGTTAGTTTCATATTTGTTTATGTTTGTTTGCATTCTAACAAGAAACTAACCTTATTTGCAATAATATGATCACATTTAGGTTAGTAATAAACACAACATAACATGGGTTTCATCGCATATATCTTTTATATTTTCCCTTTTACTAAACATTTGCTTAATTTTTTTACATTTCATGTTATTTTTTAATATTACAACTCTTGATTATTTTTATTTCTAATCATGCTATTACTCTTAATACTTTATCATATACTACTTGATATTATTACTACATATTCAAAATTATGCTACATCTGATATATTTGGACTAAAAAACTCACTTATTTAGAAGTGATATCAATTTTATTAGCCTCTCTCCATGTTGGAAATCTCATTTTATGATTTAGGTTCTCATATCCTAGTTTTTAAAAAATAAGTGTGTTATATCAGACTACTCATAACTATGATTTCTTGCCTTGAGATACCTTATACATTATTCATGCTCTCCTACTTATAGTGATTCATATATACATTATTAATTTGATTTATTACATAGGTTCTTATAAACGATCACTTTAAATTTTCAAAAATAATAAAAAACAATCTTATAATATAAAAGTCAAAAAAATATTTTCATTTATCTTGGTCATATGATACATATCATGCATATCTTCATATGTTATAGGATTGTATATTCATGTTTTCCAGATGTGATTATCACTATATATTTTTTAGTGGATGAGATGCATCATATACATGCTTCATATGGTTATTAGGAACATAATATGTGAGGGGGCATCTTCATCAAAGTGAATTTTACACAATGATATTTGTCTAGCTTACCATTATATATATATAGTTACATTATAGATATTACACATATCTTTCCATAATTTCCATTTACAATATGTACATGGATTGGACATTTATAATATGTATGTGTGTATATACATACATACATTTATCTATATATATATATTTATATACACATACATATACATATATATATACATATACATACATATATATACACATACATATCCACATATATTCATACATACATATATATATTTAATATTAATATATATCTATATGTGTGTGTATGCATGGGTATATGTATATGTATATATGTGAGTGTGTATATCACCTTAGTACCACATCATTATGATTAATATTGTGGCTAAAAAAAATTTATATACCTATATTTTTAGAGGTGGATCACCTATAGTTTAGAAATATTTTGCCTAGCTATTTGGAGAAACACAACCCTATGTCTCCTTTAACTTTATTGATATATATTGTGACTTTGGATCAATTATTGGAACATTTTATATTCCTCTCACACCCTTCATCCTATTTTATATATCTTACCACCTTGGGGGTAGCATGATAATTTTTCATAAGATTATACACTACTTGAGCATCATTGATCTTACATCACTCTTTTTGGTGCCATATTACTTATGTTCCTTGCATGACTACACTAGGGGTAGTATTTAACCTTCACATTATTTAAATATTGAAACAATATGATTTTCATACTTCCTATATGTATGCTTATATTTTATCTAATTTTGTATATGACATATATTACAACATGGGAATTATATTAACATGGTCTTTATGAATTTTCATTTTATGTATCATGCACAAGCAAGGAAATCATTACCATCATTATATTCACCTTACTTATGAGCTTTATTGATCATATGTATAACTATAATTTACTATAGGTTCATGATTGATGATACCCAAAATTATCTCTCCTTGAACCTTATATTGACATATATTTATCCATTAGAACCTTATGTCTTATAATGCTATGTATTATTTTATATAGAGCCTTATATTACATATACCTAGATAAATTATTGGTTTTCATAAATGATACATCTAGGGATATATCTTACTATATTTGGAATTTTTTCCACATTTAAGAAATTTTTTATATCTCTCACCTTCATCCACCTTAGATGATGCATTCATCTTTGGTAATTCATGTATAGTTAAATATATTACATTATTCTCACATGGACATTGATCCATCTCTCATACTATATGTACTATGCAACATAATTTTTCCCATCCATCTCATCACCATAATAAATTATGTATCACATTATTTGACATATATATGGGGACATATTTTTATGACATTATAACTCACTAGAATAATATATTTCTCATTGAACCTTGCATGACATTATCTTTCCTAAGACACATGACAATTAAATATGAAACTTATACTCATGAGATTTGCATGTATATAATTTAGATATATATGGTATTTGTCTATCTTTATATGACATTTGTGTCATGACTACTAACATACATCTCACCTTCTATGTAACTTTTCATGTAATATTTTACTATAGTTACATGTATTTATGCATATTTCAAATAAATATCAATTATTTTAAATCTAATTACACATGGTTCTTGTAATCTAATAATTTAAAATGAGTTATTACAATCACAATTTATTTAATACCTTACCTCAAAAATGGGCATATGTAAAATCATTTTAAAAAAATATTGATCGGTTTTCAGAGCTCACTTTCCTCCTAAGAGATAGTTAAGCATGATAATTTTTCAGTCTCCCATAGTGTAAAGGTTACTGAGAAATATTTGAGGCTCTCTAACTAGAAAATTTAGCTACTTATTTGATGAATAAGTAAATTAGGCTCCTATAAACTCTCATACAAGTATTGGGTATGTCTAAACAATTATCAAAAATTTAGATCATAAGAAGTGTTGTTTTAACATTTGGGTAAAGTTAAAAATAGTGTATTCATTCATATGCTCTTTTTACAAATTCAAATTTAAATTTCAAAAATTATCCAACATTTACCATGAGCAAGATATGGCTTTGATTACATGTTGTAAACTAGCCATTATTTATACAGATCTTAAATTTTTCCATGTGACAAAAGGTGTGGATGGAAATATGACATAAAATCTTCCACTTGTTCTCCCTATGGTGAGGCACATTATGCAAATAAATTATTTATTACTTTGATGCACACATGCAACACTCATATATCCACAAGAAATTAAAGGAGTTATATAAAGACTCAATTTTTGTACAAGCCTTATTATTTTAACATTTTGTGCATAAGGATCATCACCTTGAATTAAAGGATTATTGGATTTTTTATTTTTATTCTTATTCTTATTTGAGTAGTCTAGTGGTATTATTTTATTTTGTTTATCATTCAATAATTTTTCTAATATGCTCATAATCTTGTTTTATCTCTCCTTTTATTATTTATGTCTATTCATTCCTTTGGAATAGGTGTGATAGTCTAGTAATCATGTCTTATATGTTTTTATGATCCTTTTTTCCATGTTCATGCCTTGTTAGTGTTTAGAACCATTAATTCATTATTTCCATTTCTTTTGTCATTATTTGTGAAACAATAACTCTTAAATTCAAACCATGAGAAACCTATTTATACAAATCATCTATGAGCATTGTCAAAAAAAGGAATTGACTCTTAATCCATATAGAAAGTATATATAAAGTATCTAAAAGAAATATTATTTTATTTCCATGTGTTTAACCCTTTTTGTAAATATGGTGTGAATGGTTAAGGGGATAAAATATCATATACTCAAGGATGGATAAAACTATTCTAAAGTAGGCCAATTAATTTCAAACTTAGATAAATAAATATTCTCATTTAAAATACTTAGATGTGCTAAATGTCTAAAGTACCAAATTAAAAATAAGGTTTTATGATTTTAATGCTCGTGAGAAATGATACTTATATGGATATATAGTGTGCAAGTGGATTTGAGTTATACATAGGAAAAAGTGAGGACCGAAATTCTGAGATAATCATCAGATTATGGAAATGTTGTTTCTAGAGCTAAAGACACTACCATCACCTTTGGGATACTAAAATCGACATAGGTGTCTATACTTTGATGCTATTATTTATTAAAAAATATGTGTTGGATTACGATGTGACCAAATTCACTATTTTGGGTTTTCTATCACCTTTCTTATGATGTATTTAAATCTTAAACCCAAGTTGAATATGTTTGATTATGGATCAAACACTAGATCTTCACCATTATTCACCCTTAGGATATGTTTACAAAAAATAGGTTAATGGGCTCATGGTGTCGAGTTGACATCAAATACCCCTCTATCAATAAGTGTTTCCTACATATAAAATACTTTATAGATGACCTAAAACTTATTTAGTTTTCCCCTATGTGTGGGAATATGTGTGAATAATGGTGTAATACATTATATGTATATGCATGTAATGACCTATATTTTAAATTGACAAATACCACTCATATGCTACTCTTTAGATGATTAATAACTTTTTTATGTCTAATCTTATGACTGATACAAAAATAGGGAGTAATAAGGTGGTATAACTTAGTTGTGAAATTGATTAAATGAGCTTGAATGGGTGATTGCTTGGTATTTACTAGATGATTAATGAGAAGGATTAAACTTGTATTTAATCCACACCTTTTGAAAATATCTCATTTTAGGTTCAATAAGACAAGTTTTAAAACCCATAGGTTTCAAATAATTTTCAATTTGGATTAATTTTGAGTGTTAGACACTAGATAAGGATCTAGACACTAGCATCAATGCTAGTGTCCTTCAATGGCTAATAGTATTTAGAAGGATAGAAAATATTTGAAGATCTAAAACTGATAGTGAAGGATTTATATCAAATTTTTATTTTTATATAAAACTAATAATATATATGTCATCATAATGATAAGGGTCAAACTATAACATAAGCAATTAGGCACAATATCTACATTCCCCACCCCCCTAATTTAATCTAAATTACTAGATAAAAGAAAATAAACGTGCACTTGGGTGTGTAAAACACACCTTGTCTTTGCTTGAGCCTACTTTTTGAGTATTTTTTTGGTGTATGACCTATAACCAAGAGCATGTTAAAATATAAATAAATTCATATAATCTAAAAAATGAAAGAATTTAAATGATTGAAATGAAAGATATCAAGGAGGGAGTAGACATGTGTGTTGATGCAACCATGTTGTCACTTTATACTTTTCTTTGGTAAAGATGTTTCCTTATGAAGTATTAGAACTAAGGGATGTTAAGAACTAAACCTTAGATATTTTAAGAGGGATATTGGAAGGTATTATTCCCCAAATATATTGTAAGGATGAGTTATGACATGACCATTGAGATAAGTAAATCTCAATCACATAATCAAGTATGAATGTATAATTTGGTGAGGTTGGGTGATTCAATCAATCCAACCTATAAATATTGTAAGGTTTAATTATTTAATCAATTCAACCTATAAAAAAACCAACTTTTATAGATAGAAAAGGTTCGATAACAATACTTCCTAGTGTAAAATGGTGCTTCCTAATGATAGTAATCTAGAGATATAATTGGTAAATTTTTAATTTTTGGTGAAATTCCATATAATATTCATATATAATATGTATAAAACTAAATTATTTGTTAAATTATATAAAAAATTAATCTAAATATTATAAAAAAGCAATGCCATGTATAGGATTTTGACCCAAGTGTATATCTAAATCATATAATTGTACTAGAGATTGTGAAAGTTTGGAGGTCATGTCTTTGTGACGTGCCCCCACTAAAATCTAGAGATACCAACAACTAAGAAAGTGTGGAGGAAATTTATTTTTAACATGCCCCACTACAATTTGTAAATTATGTGGAAGTCATGCCATTATGACATGCTCCCACTAATATGCCCCCATTTTGAGGTAAGGCTAATAAAATCTAGTAGTTACCTTAACTCAAAAGGGATAAGGTAACCATATAATCTATGAATCATATAACATATATGATTAACATGTATATTTAGATATATAAATTAATCACACAATATGTGATCACATCGAGCCCTAATATACATGGTTTAGATCATGGAAATGTCCAGATAGTAATAATATAAGCTCAACAAACAATTAAGCACACACAAAAGAGTACTAAATGTAATGAAAAATAATATTCCAAGGAAAAAACGTTTAAGGGGTATGTTTAAATTTATCATAATTGAAAATAAATGACATTCAAATTTCTAATAAATATAGAATGACATAGTCAAATGTCCAAACAACATATAATGGCATAGGGACCAAAAATCAAATAACATATTCAAATGTTCCACAATTAATATAATAGAAAAAAATTTAATAAATTCAAGTGAAAATGTGAATAAATAAATTATATGCAACCAACATAATAATATCATACTAGTCCCTACATATATGTGTTAGCAAAAAATGTCATGCAACATAGTATATCAAGTATATTGTGAAACATATGAGTATGGATATAGACATGTGTAAGTGTTATTATATAAGTTTAGACATGATAATGTAGAAAATATCATAAAGGATATGTAACCTATATCAATCATGATTAACGAATCAGATGCCCCAAACATACTATATGATACAGGTAGAGGAGATGTCCAACATCTGTATGTGCACATATCATGTGTTTATGGTATGCATGTATCACACTCAACAAATACATGAATCATGTATGTGTATATAAATAAAATTGTATATTATCTACTAAAATGAATAAAACAACATAGGCTCCAATGAGTTATTAAACATGGGAATGTTAAATATTTTTTAATTATTTGATTGTTTTTTATTTTATTTTATTTTTTTATTTTTTATTTTTTTATAAATAAATAAATAGCCAATTATCCCATATAAAGTATTCTCATAAGGTGAAAGTATATGGTGAATCATGTTGGAGATATTTCTAAGGACCATATTTAGGTGCCATATCTAGAGCTAGAGAGTCGACAATACTATGCATATTCTTGATAATATTATGTGGTCATGAATTAGTAGTAGCATAAGTATTGGTTCATGGAACCCATTTTTTAGTAATATTTGGTTTGTTTGGAGTATCAATAATTGAAATATTTTTATTTTATTTATGTAATTGGGTATGTTTTTTAGGAGTAGATGAGGATTCTATGGAATCCACTATATATCTTTGGTGTAAGAGTGTTTCAAGTATAGGTCACCTAAGAAAGGGGATTTACTATTGATTACCCTTTCATGGATGATTAACCTTGGTAAATTTTATAAAATTATCTTTTTCAATTTTATTTTCATATGGAATTTTAGGAACTATGACTACCATGTTGGTATGAATATATTTAATACACCCATGTACTATGCAAGGCACCACTTAGAATATATGTATCCAATGTCATCCCAATATCATATCAAATAATCATTTTTAAAACTAAAAATAATCATAAACACATGTGCTATACCAACCTATAAAGGTAATTCAATCTCACCAATAATGGGTTTTGATGTTCCATCAAATGGTGTGACCAATTTGGTCGAAGGGTATAAATAATCATGTGTGTATCCAAAATGTGTAACATCATGATAAATACATTATCATTATCAATTTTATTAATCATAATGTTATGTATAAGCTAATTATCAAGGAATACTTGAATAAATAATGAATAAAGATCTGAGTCATCATTCACAATCTCATTGTCATCAAATGTAATATAAGGTAACTAAAACATAGGAGATGTTGTGTGTGTATAAGTTCCAATGATACCACATAATGGGTTCCCATAATGTCATAGAGGATGATGTGCATGATATACCATTTACACTTTTGGGTCTTTATTAGAATGATCTTGTAATGAATTGTTAAATATATTCTATTTTTGATAGTCACCAAATTGTGAACCTAAATCTTGGAGGATCACCAAAGCTAATATGTTGGTTATTAATAAGGTCTTGTATCTTATGCTTTAATGTATAAAATTTATTTGTATAATGTCTAGGGCCTTGGTGATAGTCGTAATATGTATTTTCATCATATATGTTTGATAGAGGTCAACTCATATCAACCTTTATAGGAAGATGTTGAGATATGGTATGACACTCCATAAGCTTATTAACTAGAGAATATGGAGACTCAAGTAATACTATAAATTGCCTCTTAGGTGTATTGGATAAGATGAGGTGATTAGGTTTTTATGACACTATATTAATCATTGTGGTTATTTTCTTTCAAGGTTATGTGGGTTTTACCTTGTAGCTTGGTTTGATATGAAACTTGGTAGAATATGTAGTCAGTATTTTTTTTGCATAATTAAGTTTATTAAAATAAATAAATTACATTTCTTGATCTTGGACTATATGGTTTAATTCATCAAAATATTTTAACTTCTTGAAAAAAATAGACTCATGTAATGGGGCAAGCAAACTTTTCTTAAAAATTTATTGAATCTCTTTATCTACCATAGGATTAGTCATTTTGATTAACATTATTTTATACCTCAATACATATTCATTGATAGGTTCATTGGTTCCTTGTTTGATCTCATCAACTTGCACATGTGACATATTTTAAGTGATTTTGATGGATAAATGTCCTAAAAATTGATATATTAGGTGTTTGAATACCTTTACTAATTGTATTGATAAGTCATAAAACCATATTAAATCATATTCCTTTCAGCTTCATAGAAATAATTTGGTCAAAATTTTATCATTTAAATCATAATCAAGTCATGATGCATATAAATATAATAGATGTTATTCAAGATCACCTTTGCCATCATAACATGTGAATTTTGGTACAAAAAAAAAAGTTGGAAAAGGATGAAAATATATCTTAGATGATAGAGGATTATGCAATACATATTGAGAATAAATATCATGAGTTGTGTAGACACCTAAAATTGGCCACCAATGGCTTCATACCAAAATTTAGACCGATTCTTATCAACCATTACAAATTAAGCCTAAGAATCACTACACATCCCAAATTCTCTAGTGTAATGCTCATCAAAGCTTAAAATCCTATTGAGACATCCCTAAACAATAGAAACTTCTGATGGATTCATCTTTAATTATTCCATGACATTACAACATGCAATTTGACCTATAGACCAATTCAATGGGGCAAGTGCACACATAAAATTAATTCAAATCTTGAAAAATACTAAAAATACTAAATAGAATTAATTAAAATTCTAAACCTAATCAAAATCCTAACTGAATTATCCATGAGCAATTAATGAAATTCTAAAAAAGGAAATTTAAAAATCAAAGAATATACTAGGAATTCATAATTACCTTTTTTATGAGTTGTCAAATATCTCAAAATAACTCAACATGCCTATTCATTTCTAATCATGACCATTTGACACCTTTTAAATCTATTAGGTTTAATTAACTCATAAAGGTAAGGTTTGAACCCATTCCAAGCTCTAACTATACTCTAACTCACCTTGGGTTGGGGTTAATTTCTAAACCTATAAAGACAAGCCTAGAACTCTTCATTTAGGAGAGCTTGAGCATAGTAAAGTTATAATATAGGATTTGGTGCATAATTCAAAGATATAGTGCTATAATGCAAAAATCACAAGCGAATCCAACAAGCTATATCAAGCAAGAATAAGCCCACAATAGTGTCAAGAAGAGAAGGAGCCACACAAACCCATTTGCCAAAGACTCTTTGAGCACAAGCTGAGTAAACCAAAAAAACACATCATTTGGAGTGATCAAGAAAGGTAAGGAATTTATAGTTCCTTGCATTTTAGTTGAGCTTTATCATTTGTTGATTATTCACTAAGATCCCCCATATGATCTATGAAAGTAATTTTTATGCATGTTAGTGTGTTTTATTTCAAGTTTTCTTACTTGTTCTAACACATGATCTAACCACCCTTCTTGGATTCCTTGATCATAAATGGCATGCCTAATGGGAAATTAAGCACCCCATGTACCAAGGAGACCAATAAACAACTCATAAATTGATAAATGAATTCTTGAATATCATCAAAATTGAAGTTTTATCTTTTTTTAATATTTTTTATTTTTAAATTAACTCAGATCTACACAGAGACTGACATCAATCAGGCATAATCAGTATCGATTATGCCAAACCATCATTAGTTATACCTAACCAAGCTTGGTTATATATGACCATCATCGGTCAAGTTATAGGGGAATATATGGTTTGCAAAGCTTGTATTTTGAAGCATTTTAGAATTTCTAATTGTGATTTCTTGGTCTCATAGCATTTATACTCTCTACCTAATCATTGTGTTGTAGGTTTTAAGAATTTTTTAACTAACCATTGACTAACATTTTTATCTCATGTTGTTTTTGCCTTCAAGTTCACAAGTGATCGTCATTGGTCTTAATCAATCAATATCAATTCTTTACAACCATCATATTTTCTTTATAAGACTGATCAACATCAGTCGATTCTAATTGACATCAGTCTCTATATTTTTAAAACACAACCCTAAGAGATACTTTTTTTAAGTTTATTTTCTCATCATTGAAAGTGATTCAAAGTAGGGGGAAACTATCTAACCCTTGCAGGGACAAGGCATAATTGGAACACAAATTTATAAGTTTAGACTAATTCACATTTCATTTTGGGTACCTAAAAATAATTAGCTAAGTCATTCACACTTCATTTTGGTGTTAAAATAAATTTAGAAAAATCTTGAACATTTGAACTTTGGTGATTAAAAGGAATTAGAATTTTTAATATTTTTAAACACTTCATTTTGGTGCTTAAAATGAATGTTGAAGTCTTGAACACTTTATTTTGGTGTTTAAAAATGAATTAGGCTAAATCTTGAACATTTGGATTTTAGGGCTTAAAATGAACCTAGGTGGTATTTATTAAGCTTTATTATGTAATTTCTTTCAAAGTTTTCACATTTAAGACAAGGGCCCAAGTAGAGAACTTCATCACACATTTTAATTTGTTGTCTAAAATCAACACTTACTTCAGTCACAATTTTTTGAAAGTGTTTGTTTCTTATTTTTTTTCACAAAATGAATAGTGCATGTATGCTCTCCCCCCATCCCTTACAGGGAACTTGGGTGACCAAAAGCACCTTTTTATTGCATTTATGCCTTACTAAAATGTGTGGAAAGAAATTTGTCTAGGCTCTCCCCAAATCCTACATAATTTGAGTGATCTAAAAGTAACTGTAAAGTCTTTCCACTTAGTTTTTTCATGTAATTTGGCTTGTGGAGGGGAGATCATTACCTGTTTGTGAGTGCTTTAGGGAAGCATTGACCTAGGTCTTCATCTCCTAGTAGTGTTTCAACCCTGCTCCATAGTGTGATATACAAATTAGGGTACACATACTGGGAGAGCTAGGGGTTGATCAGATAACTTCTCCTTTCTATAATGAAAGCCTAATTCAGGTCTGGTCAATTAGGGGATACCATTAAGCAATCCATGGAAGAAATCTCTATGCAAAGGAATAAACATTTTCATAGTAATTTGATCAGTATGAACTCAATTGATGAGATGCTTCTCTTATGCTAGCCACACTTGGTATCAATCTAGATGGTCATAAATTGTAAGTTTTAGTCAACCCCACTTACCATACTTTGTTAGGATCTAGGATGATAGCCTTAGTTGTATTTAGTCTTTTTCTTTTTATTATTAGGTGTTTTATGTCTAAATTTTTTTTTATCTTCCTAAATCAAAATGAGTCTTGTGTCCACACTACTTCATTATTTTAGGAAGTGTTATGACATTTGTTTGACACCATGATTTTAAATTAGTCTTTTATGTCAAAAATGTTGAGTGTGTTATTTGATTGAGATGGGTAATGTTATGCTACCAAATCAATTCAAGTTTTGATCCTTATAAGTCCTTGACATAAACCATTATTTACATATTTTGAGAGTGATAATGTTGTTACACTGCTCAAATTATTTCAATAGACTTATCTTGTCTTGTGTCTAAGTTTCACATTTGAAACCAAACAAAGTGTCTTGTGGAATATTTGTTATAATGCATTTACACCACTCAGATTTGTCTAGCTTATTGGTCAAAAAGCCTATGTTTTCCTAAGTCAAATTTTTAATTAACTTTGACAAGTTTATATTGAAACATTGATTGATTTTTATTTAGGCCTCATCTCGTAGGGGATGATACATAAATCTTTCTCTTTTGGGTTACTTAACTTAGGTTAATTTTTGACCCAAAATTCAAAAACTATATTTTTTGTGCCTTTATTTGAGAGAATTAGTCTATCTCCAAGTGCAACTTGTTTAGTTCTTCATATAAATTTGATCAATGTTATGTTTAAAATCAAGTGTCTTGTTTATGCTAAAGTGTTCTAAGTTTCTTAGATTAAAATCACCCCTTTTACTTCAATTCTATCTTTTGAAACCATGTTTGTCCAATATTTATATCACATGCCTTACTTAAACCTAGATTTTGACATCGTATTTGGCCAAAATACCTATCAAATTTTACCTTTCCTAGTTTATACCTATTTAGAACATCTTTGGACCTAGAGCTTGGCATCATATTTTTAGTTCATTTACTTGTCCTTGTTTGTGTGAGATATTTAACATTAGATATTTGATGTTATACTATTTTTACCAAGTCTTTTCTTAGACCTTTTGGAGATAAATATCCTTCCCTTTAACCACATTAGACCTAGTTTGAACCTTTTGTCCTTTAAGACATAGCTTTTCAAAGTTCTTAGAACTCTAACCCCTCTTGTCATGAAACATTTTCCATTGATCTGACCATGTCTCACTATACGTATAGTGGAGTCATGTATAATCTAGGATATGAAAAATTTGTCACACAAGAGGCCTTTGTTAAAGACCCTTATGAAGACAATGTTATTTTAGAGATAGATTCCTATCCACCTTACAATGCTCAAATAGGGGAACAAAGTCAAGATCCTTTGGCCCATTATTTGGTTAGCATATCTCCATACATAGAGTAAGACCAAGAAAAAATAGAATAATATTTGGCTAGTGTACCTTTAGTTCCAAAAAATGTCCAACAATAACCTTATTATGTTACAATGCCATCAACATATGATCCTTATCTAGTTGATTATCACTTTCTAGAAAACAAGGATGAAGTCTTAAATAGATCCATAAAGGTAGGGGCTAATTTTCTAATAGAATTTTCCCATGAAAACTTTCCAAGTTGATTAAGATGGCCTTACAACATGTCTTACAATTAGAATAATGAATAGGCTTCTTCTAGAAACCCTCATGCTATAGTGTTGATGCCATATCAAGATCCTCATATGATTATAATACAAAAGGGCCTCATGGACAACCACTTCATTAAAATGTGTACAACATACCAAAATCCATCCAAGACTATCAAAATTTATAGTGGAGACATTCCTTCCAATCTGGTGTCTGGCGATGCTATTGATGAGCCCTATTTTTCCCCTGCTCCTACCAAAACAAAAGATGTTTCTTTCTCCACCCCAGAAGAGACCCTTGTTGACACCCCCGACTCTTTTGCGAGCAAGAAGGGTAAGAAAAGAAAGGTTGATGAGGAGGAAGAGAATATTAAAAAGACCACGGAGAGGACCCATAAAAATCTGAGTAGGGCCACGGGGGGCCAAGGTGGTAAATCTTATAATTCTTCCAAAATTAAAAAGGAAGGCTTCTCCTCTAGAGTTCAAAGGTCAGGACAAATTGTTGGTAAACCCACCCTAAAGGCTAGACTGATTGATTACTTAGAAAGTGATTCAGAGGAAGCAACCTAGGAGGAAGAGTCTAAGGAGCTAGAAATCTAAGAAATTTTTGAGGACACTAGAGGGAAGCAAGAGACTAGGGATTTTGAGGTTATTGAGGAGCAAGGTGCTGACACTATGGAAACTACTGACAATAAGGGTAAAATGTATGTCAAAGAAGCTGGAGAGGAAATAGAGAATGAGACTAATTATAAATCTAAAATTGGGGCCCTAAAGGATCCTATTTAGAGGTTGGAGCAGAATTTCACCAAGGGACTCTGAAATACAATTCTCCTGAACATGTCTATGCTGAAAGAGGTGGGTAATATTGGTCATGTTGACAATGTGAAGAATAATGAGAAACTTAATGATCTTCTCAAATCAATGGTTATGTAAGGAGATTCCTCTCTAACTCTGGTCTTTCTATTTCTTGTGTTTTGTTTCTGTGTCTATTATTTCTTAGCTAGTGCCATCGTCTCTCTAAAAGCATATTTTGTTTGATTGCCTTCTTGTCTTTTTTGCTCTGTGAAGGGTTTGGCCCCTAGTTTTCCACCTTACCTTATCAAAAACATACCAAAAATATCAAAACCTAACTCATAACTTTAATAATATGACCATGTTAAATATACCTCTTATTAAGTTAGTTCCTTCAACAAGAGTCTTACTTGAGTAGACAGGCCAAGAAAATTAGGGTTAGACCTAGTTACACAAAGAACCTTGATATAAAACATGTTCAATACTCCAACTATTGAGTAAGTGTCTTCTAATTCTATAAAAAATAGTGAGCCAAACATAGTGGATAATATGTAAGTAATATCTAATTTAAACCAAAATGTTGTTAACGCATGAACAACTAGTCAACAACAAAATCTATCACTAGTTAACACTGTGAGTGGTTCACAAACTCAAGGGGTAGGAGTTTCTACTTCCCAACCTCAACCAACTACATCTAAACCTCAACCAACTACTTCTTTAAGCACATAACATCAAGGATTAGGTAGTTAACCAATGACCATTGCCATATCACAATAAATGTGATAAATATTACTCCACCCCAATAAGTGACAAATAATATTACATAATAATAAGCACTATCTAATGTACCCACACAGTAAAGGAAAAACATATTGCCACCTCAATAGGGGAAACCAATGTTCTACCTCATCAGGTAGTGATGAACATACCTCTTCATTCATAAACCAACATGCTAATGCAAAACCAAATGATGTCTAATCAATAATATACTAGTATTGGTTAGTGATAAATGTTGAAACTCCAACATGCATCTACTTCCCAATAGGTATTCATGCAACCAAGAGGTTCTAATGTTTCACAATTACAAATTAGGCAACCATTGCCTTTCATGTAAAATGTGCAACAAATTTAAAGATATGGTCTTATTTCACAAGGTTCCCTCAATCATCAAGGTATGACTAGTTGGTAATATGTCCCTATTTAACCTTGTATACACCTTAAATTGGTCAAGTAACCACACATATCATGTCTTTTCATAGTCCTTTCATAGGAGACTCTAACTAGAGAATATGAGTCTTATTCACTGTTGTCTCTAAGTCTTGCACCCTAAAAGAGAGTGTTCAATCCTCTTCCAAATATGGGCAATGTTGAAACATTTCTAGGCATGTGGGTATGCTTATCGAGGAAATGAACCTCTAAATTTAAAGGGATAGATCTTTGAATATATCTCTGCAAAATAACTTCTATTTAAACCAATTTTCTTAAAAGGAAAAGAGTTAGAGATTATAAAAAAGGAAAACCTTCTTTCAGAGTGGTGATACACCAATATCATCTTCCACATGAATATCATATTCTAGTGCATAATATAGAAAAATTCACAGACCATTCCCAAGCTCTAAGGATTTCTAACATAATTATTTCACTATAGAGGCAACTTGCATGAAATGACACAAGGCAAATGAACTAAAAGGCAAATTACACATTATAGGAATAGTTATACACTTATAGCAATTCAACGCACTTGAACACACTCTATATGACCTATTAGACTAAGAAATTTTGCTTAGGCATGAAGAATAAAGGATAGAAGCATGGAAAATCATCACTTACTATCACTATACGTCTCTTACACACCTAGATAATTATTTAAAAAAAATTAAAGACACAGATTGGTACCTAATGCTTAAAGGCAAAATGTGACATCAATCTAGTAGGGCTTCACCATATACTATGTGGTTATTTTTACACTATCCCAAGGGCTATATGTATAGAATAAAGGAAGTGAGAGGAAGAGGTCTTTGGATCTAGAAAGGGGAATCAATCTATTAAGAGTTTCCATCTTCAACTGCAATCATCTTTGTAAATGATGCTCATTTAGGCTATTCGATTGATCCATGTCACCTCAAGTGGTTACACAAATAGCTTTCTCTCTAAATGATGCTTTCCAAATTATTACACTAGTAGAAACAAGATATTTTTGATCTAAGTAATGGCAAAAATTAGTTATGAAAATGAGATTCCACTTATTGCAGATTTGTCTTGATGCTAACAACTTCTCATTGGCTTGTTAAGGTGTGTAACAACATAGGGAAGAGTCACTTTCATTTTGTTGGCTTTGGAGAGGCATTGTTTGGAGTCTACATGTATATCCAATTATTCCTTTGATTAGCCATCAAAAAATGACTCAGATCATGACCTGATCAATGGTGAAATGAACCCTCTAATTTGCTTTGGTGGATGAAGAATGCAATCCCTTGGATCTTTGAGAATTTTAATGAGGACCATTGATATGCTTGGGACCCACTTGTTTAAATTCCATCAACTAGCTCATCACCTTGAATTTTATGTCCATATAACCATCATTCTACTGGGACCATTCCCTTGAGGTTTTTGTTTAGACCTTTGCTTTGGCATTTCCTCAAATAATTTTTCCATGGACCCTTTTCTTTAATAGAAATAACCTTTTAGGACCCTTCTTAAACTTACAAGTGGATTGTTCTTTTGATAGACATACCCTTCAAGACTTTGAAAATTTCCCTTTAGAAGGCTCGACCATGCCCTTTGAGACTTTGAAAAGTGCCCTTTAGAAGGCTCAAACATGCCCTTCAAAAATCTTGAACTAGACACTTTCTCAAGAAAGGACCCTTTGAACTTTTTGCAAGTGTCCCTTTGAGCTTTTACAAAAGACCTTTTGAGATAGCACCAATTACTTCAAAAAAATTTAACATCCAATTCTTTTGAAAAGATTGTTTCAGATAAAATGTCTGAAATAATTCTTTTAAAAAAATGCAAAGGACCAATTCTTTCAAAAAGATTATTTAGGATAAAATGTCCAAAAAAATTCAAAATCCCACATCCTAAGAAAAGACCCTTTTGAAAGATTGAAAATGTCCCTTAGCTCGAAAAGTGTCCCTTTGAGAATATTGAATTGGACACGTTCATGGGAAAAAGACCCTTTAGAAAGATTATTTCAGACAAAATGTCTAAAATAATTCTTTCATAAAAGTTAGAAAGTGCCCTCCTTGAATTTTGAACTGGACCAATTCTTGGAAAGAACAAACCCTTTAGAAAAGTTTCTAAGGACACTTTTCCTTCAAAAAGCTTGAAGATGCCTTTTAGAAATCTTGAAATGTGCCCTTAAAATTTTTTTTAGAGGGCACTTCCATGAGAAAAAGACCCTTCAAACTTTTTGGAGTGACCCTTCAGAAATCTTGAAATGAACCAATTCCTTTGGACTTTTTTTTCAGATAAAAAGTCTGAAATAATTTCTTTGAGACTTGAACAAAAACATGAAGCAAAACCTCACCAAAAGAAATAACACTTGAAAAATACCAAATAAAGGCTTTCAAAGGAAAGAACACTTGGTATTTTTGATGTGGATATAAACCAATTAATAATTTTGCACTTAGCCAAAATGAAAGATGCAAAATTGGGTGTGAAAACTAGGTAATATTCACATCTAGCCATGTCTTTTTATCTAATTTGCCTTGGTCTTATTTCATAACCTAGACACCTCTTTGACCATTCCTAGTAATTCATAACCTTCTATACTTAACCCTTACTGACCTAGGTCACTCTTTCTAGGCTTATTCCATCCCCCAGGTCTCAGACCCTCTAGACAATAGTGCCCATATAAGACTACAGCACTAAAACCTAGGGTGTCTAGTTTTTGACACTATTATCCAAGTGCAAATTTGATTCCAATGATCAGTTTTTCCCATAAGATGAGTCTTACCTCTTATATTTGTGAAATAATAATTTGACTAAGAAGAGGATATTAGTATTGTGTTAGTGACAAAATGAACAAAGCAAATTGACCAAAAAAAACACTAAACTAATAGCTTCATGCCTAGTTACTAGGGTGAACTTAATGACAAACACAACTAAAAAGTAAGGAAAAAAATCCTTCGCCTTCCTTGGATGCTCCAAATTCTTTTGAAGTGGCTTTCTCAGCTTGTGCTCATGAATTTTATTGAAATAGAGCTTGACTATCATCCACCTCCTCTTGGCACCTTTGGCTTTGGCTTGGCTTGGCTTGGAATCAATTTGGCATGGTAACACTAATTGAAATATCTTTTGGAATCATTTTTTCACTATAGCTTTATATTATCAAGACTTAAAATTCATGTGGCAAGGCCTCCTATTTATAGTTTTTTACAAATGTGTACTTGAACCATCCATCTCAGGATTGAGATGTGTGTCTAAGGATTAATCCAATTATGCAATTAAAATTGATAAATAGGCTCATCAGTATTTGGGATAGTGAAGCAATTAGGAGGAATGGATAGAATTGATGAGGCATGGGAGGGTCGTAATGAGGCATGGGAGGGTCTTAATGAGGCATGGGAGCTATGGATCCTGATATTTGTTGCATGTATGGCCTAGGGATGTCTTCCCAAGAAATGATGTCACTTGAAAATGTAGATATTAAATATTCATTTCTAAAAACAAGTATTCAACAAGATTTCATGGAATTATTAATTAGGCTTTGATTTGGATTAATTAGCTCTTAAGCATGATTTAGTACTTTGTGCACAAATTACTCAAATTAATCAAAATGCCTTGTTATTGGCTAGAAATTCGATTGGATTGAAATTGGAAGTCAATGTCAGATGTGTTGGAACCGTTATCTCATTTATGATGTTACCAACACCAAATAAAAAAGGCACATTTCTTGTGAAATATATTTTATATAAAAGAGAAATCTAGATCACCCAAGTGCAAAATTGGCATTTTGACTCAAAATGATTTGATCAAAGTTAGTTGGCCCATAAATTGCATTACCCCATTTAATGATACTCTAGCCAAAATTAGCACTTGAATATATCAATTTCAACTCATTTAATGTATTTTAGTGTTTTTAGGCCAAATTGTGCCCATTTAGTGGAAATTGGTTAAATCCTAGTTGGAGGTCATTGGTGGCCAGATTTAGGTGTCTACAATCTTTGCTTCATTCTTAAGTTTTCCAATGTCGACCAAATGTGAATAAAACTCTCAAATTTAAAATAATGAGTCTCCTATATAAAGTACTTCACAAGGCATTTTATATATAGCACTTACTACTTTGGCACATTAGACATAATAAAAATTAGTCAATAGTATAACTCAGCTTCTCTACATCACACATAGACTTGCATGCTTAATCAAGGAAGGGATTAGGTGAAATTAATTCTTACATCTATAATTTGAATTGATTATGAACATTTTCTAAGGAAGAACTACATCAGATCTGAGACCCTAGCTTGAGGGTTAATTTAGGTCACAATCAGAATGATAGTGGTTCATGATTATGTGATCATGTTTCCCCTAACCTAGTTTTTTCCCCCTTTTGATTTTGATGTATTCATTATTTGCATGTGTGTAGATGGATATAGGTATCAAAGATTAAAATGGAACTATAATGAGCTCTGATGACTTCCAACCCTCAAAATTTGGTACAAATTCTCACATTGACCAAACGAATAAAACCCATAAATCTTAGATCCTCAAGATAGCAACATCAAGTAGGACTATAGCATTAGACACTAGGGTGTCCTATTTTTTGTGTTCCTATCCAATAAAAAAATGAAACCCAAATTTAGATTCTTGATGGTATCTTAGTCCTGCTCTTCAAATTCTAGCCTCAGAGTCCTTCATTTTAGTTTGAAACTAGATAAGTTTATTTCTATTTCTCTTGCATAATTACCTATTAAAATCTATATTTTTCCCTATTAATATATATTTTTCCTATTATTATAGACCCTTATTATTTAGGATCTAAACACTAGATTATTGAAAATAATAAAACATTTGGTGAACCCAACTTACTTCAAACAAAAATTTAAAACCCTAAGTACCCTTAGGGTTCTTCCTTCATATTTTGTGTTAAAAATTAATTTACAGCTTAATTATTTTTGCATTAGTTTTTGTGCAAGTATTCTATTCAAACATATTTTTAGAATTTATATTATAGCCATAATTTCTAAATTTCTAAAACCCTAGCCCAAAACCCTAGATTTCTAAACTAGGTCCTCAAACCCCATTTTTCCCTCCCTTACAAATTTTAGAAATTAATATTGAAAATTTTTAAAATTATTTAGTGTACCAAAAATATTTTCAAAATTTCTAAATTAGTTATTATTTTGTGCAAAAATTCAACAAATTTATGATTTTTGTATCAATCTTTGTGCAATTATCTTGTTCAAATTAATTTTAGAATTTAAATTATAGCCATAATTTTCAAAAATTCTAAAACCCTAACTCAAAACCCTAGATTTCAAAACTAGGTTATCAAACATCAAGCCTTTCCTCGTAAATTTTAGAAAACTATTTTAGAATTTTTGCAAATTTATTACCTTGTCAAAAATAATTTCAAAATTAGTAGTTTCTTGTGCAAAAATTTAATTTTCAAAATTATGATTTTTGTATGAATTTTTGTGTATTTTTCCTAATTAAAATAATTTTTAGAATTTAAAATTATTTCATAATGTTTAAAAATTCTAAAACCCTAGCTAAAAACCTTAGAATTCCATACTAGGTCATTAAAATTCAAATTTCTCTCTATTGTAATTTTTAGAAAAATAATTTGAATTTTTTGCAAATTTTTTAGATTATCGAAAGTAATTTCAAAATTTCAATGATAGTAGTTCTTTTTGCATTTATTTGCTTCAGAGTACTTTTCAAAATTCTCTTAAATGAAAGAAATAAAATGCCCACTATGACACTTCTTCCCTCTCATCTCATAGACAAATTTCTTAATTTTTTGCATAATTATGATAATGAGTGGACAAATTTACAAAATTGCACATTAGCTAAAAATGTGGAAAATGATTTTATTTATAATGAAGATAATTACTATTGTTGCAATGAGGAATATTATCATGCATGTGAAAGTGATAGTGAATAAAAATTAGATGCATCTTCTCCTCTCAAACCTATCTCTTTCATCCCTTCTTATAAAAAAAATACTTTTGATAAATGGGAAAAATACTTCTCACCTCATTCTCCTATGCACAATGCACAAAATGAACAAATTAGTCATGCACTTCCAAATGAACCTCTAATAGGTGATAATTTGCTTGAACATTAACTTAATCTCTCTCTTCCTTTTGCTACTTCTTTGTTCAAATTACAACAATATAAAAAAAATCAAATTAAATTTCCAATACATAATTCAAATTATCAATCTCATGTTATTAACTCTACATCTCAATCAATGGAAAATGAATGTCAAAATTATATCTCTCTTACTCCTACTTCTCATGTTGCACATGAAAATAATACATGCATTCCATCAAAGGATAATATATATGCACATAACATTCCAATTTCAAATGACAATTTATTGTTGCATATTAAAAAAGAATTAACATCTTCTCTTACTCCTCTCCCTAGTGATAATGGAAGTAATCATGAGTATGATAGTCAAAATGTAAATGAATATGAGATGAAAGTGATTTTTAAAATGCTACTTATACCTCTTTTATTTCAAATGCACAAAATTTAGAATATGATGATGATTGTAATAATGATGATTATTATGCATATAGTGAAGAAGAAAATGCATCTCCCACTCCTCTCAAAAAAAATGCATGTCAAAATATGGATCCTACTTCTATGAATGATTCTATTTCAAATGATTTACATGTCAATAATATTACATCTTCTATGCATTCCAAATGTGATTCACTTAAAACTAAAGATACCAATGAATCTCCAAACCACCCCTTACTACAGTAGCACTAGTGTCTCACCCATCACCCAAAAAGGATGGTACCCCATATCCCTCTAATAAGATCCAAGATACCATTCCTCAAAAGGTTTAAGTGATCACATCCCCTCTCTATGATGTAATTCATAAATGTAGCATTCTTATGGCTCAAGTAAATGATCAAATTCAAAGATTAAATGAACCAATTCAAGATACTAATATCCCTTCCCATGAGATTATTTCATTGATGCATGCAATTGGTGAATTACAACACCAAGTACATATCCTCACCATGGAAAACAAAGCTTATAATTCTTAGATGAATTCCAATTATCTACATGCTAACCCTATTCTGAAGACATTCATAAAAGCTTCATTGTCTAAGCATTTCTAGATACCATCATTACCTCACTTTGATGGAACTAGAGATCCATTTGTACACCTTCACACTTTTTAGAAGGCTTTGCCATCTCATGCAAGCCCATTGATTCTACTTAAGTTATTCTAGTAGACATCAGTGGGAGAAGCACATAATTGGTTCTTTCATCTCCTCCCTATTGGTTCATTGCACACATATGATGACTTAGAGGAGGCATTTCTTAGATATTACATCATAAACATGGGCCCTCATGTTACATATGAGAAACTTGCCACACTACATCAAAATTCTTCAAATCCAATTAGTGAGTATATCGTAAGATTCAAGACTCACATGTTAATATTGATATACAAATCAGTAGATCTAGAGATTCAACATATATTTATTAAGGGGATTCACCAACCTCTACTTGAGCATCTACTATATTAGATAGAGTCTTCTTTTAAACACTTATGTTATATAGTTTTATCTATGGAAAAGAAATTAGGATTGATTGAGGCAAATTTAGTTGATCAGATCACTCTAGATTTTATAGTAGCATCTTAAAATATAACTCTTAGCACTCAACATCTACCATGTCCTAGACAAGATAGGAGACCATAACCAAAAAAGCAACCAGTCAAGAACAAAGAGCTAGCTTCTAGAGCATAACCTACAATCTGCACTATAAAGAAAAACAACAAAGCACCACTACAATTTGATTTAGAGTGGGATAGTCCATCTACCATATTATCAACACTGCTAGATAGGAGGTTAATCACATTACCTTCTACTCATTGATGAGATCCATGTCTCTTACATAAATAACCACATTGGCCTTTTTGTCACTATCATCATATTTGTGGACATAGAGATAAAGACTATTTTGGACTTAGAGATTGCATTACTAGATGTGTTAATAATGGTATCATAGCATTCATGCAAGGGGCATAGAGATCTCCTTCATTATGAAAACCTAGACCTCATTCCTCAACGATTGAGTCATCTTAGGACATTTCTTTATAAGAATCATTGATCACTCATCATGACTACATTACAGGTTTTAGGATATAATCTCACAGGAGATCTCCTATTCCACTACCTTAGAAGGTTTAGAAACCAATATATCAAAAATAGCCTACATATAACAATGTAGTCTGAGGGATACATAGTGCAGTTCCATATACATATCAAGCAGAGTCACAGGCACAATAACAGAGTACCACTCATGAAAAATATTCACTATGGATAGATTTTTAGGTTCCTATCTCACATAGCAACCTACTACAGTTAAGATTAGATGAACCCCCATCACATGTCACAATTCCATCTTGATCTATTACTTATTCATAGACATCATAGAGAGGCCACATGGTGTTATTTCATGTAATAATTCATTACGATTATGAATCAATGAACCTCATCCATAACACATAGTTTTAGTTGCACATCCAATAAGGTTGAATTTTTTAGAGTCTCCATGTACAACTACAGTTAGTGAATAGCAGGTAATATCAGATATATAGCACATTCCTACATAGCATGAATAGTATAGGCACTTGTTTAGTTGGCTGACAGGGTTCAAATAGTGATACAACATAGAATAATATAATGTACAGTCATACTAGTTTTAGTTCATAAGCTTCACTTAGCAATACAATGATGGAGCCAAAGGTCTACCTACCCTTTATATTCTTGAGCCACTCTTAGGGAATTAATATGCGCACAGTGTTATCTTACATCCCCCTACTAACAACTAACATTCATGATTCCCAACTCAACCTATCCAAATGCTCTACCAATATTAAACCCAATCAACTCATTCGAATAATTTACCAATCTCAAACCAACCTATCAAAACCTAGATCTTACCAAATCTTATTTTACCACTATTAAACGCAATCAACTTATCTAAATAATTTCCAAATGTTAAACCTAGCTAAGTTTATCTAAACAATTTACAAATTACAAAAAACCATCAATTTTTTGCTTACAAAACAAAACCTAACATCACACTTCAAATCTAATAACGCAATAAACATCCATCAACATAAAAATGTAGCCATATATATAACAATGTTTTCAAAATATATACATCATGTCAAGATACAATTAATCATGAATGGGCATCAAGCCCTCACTATCAGTCTAAATCTCTCCTCTAGTGCTAGTCCCATAATCCTATCTAGCACTCAATGACCCTACACCTCCTCAAGCTCCTGAGTGCTTCTTGCGCTAACTATCCCACTTCAATAGCCGAACATGCTTCTCATGAAAATTTACATATCACCATTTAAGATCCATATAGTCATCCACAATATTCATGCTCACCATGCCATAATCAAGTGGAGGCATCTTATGCCTATCCAACTCAACTCTAAGCTCATCTCTCTCCTATTGCACTAACATATATAGTTGTAGCTTTATCAACCCTATCAAACAAATCAACATAAACATCAGTCATAACCATCACTTTCTCTATCAAACCCTCCTCTATCACATCATCAGGAACATGCCACGTAAGCTCTCAAAATTTTTACTCAATGATGGTCTCCCAAAACTCATCATCACCCATCCCTACCTTAGCAAGTGCCTCATCCTATGTACCTCCCACCCCACATACACATCTAAGAAGTATAACACTACATTAAATATATACTTTCAAATTTAAACCAGTACAACACAAACCTAGGTATAATTCAAATGTAATCATTGATTACTTTTTGATACACATCCTCTACGGTCACAATGATCTCCCTTGTAAGAAGCCAAAATGTACAAGTTTCTGTATTTTACCTCTCACATAAGGTGGTAATTAAATACCTATCCCACTACACTATACCTAGGTTGCATACATGACCCAATCCTGATCTATATATCATGACTCTCTCATCAGTCAACAAGGGTAACATCCTCAATGTCTCCATCACCTAGCCTTTATAGAACTCTTTCATCTGCACCTCACCCTAAAAACACCAAAAATAGACTATATGTTAGACAACCATGCCATGAAAAATAGTTAAGTATAAAAGTAAGAACAACTCAAAAATTGAAAAAACCATCCACATTAGACAATAACATTATAGAAAGACACTAGCACTGGACAACAATGTTAGAACTTGGATAGCATCGTTACATCCTAGATATCAATGTTAACTCCAAGATAGGAGCAATTAAACTAGTAAAAACTTTCCTAGACTACTTAAAATAGATCAAAAATATCCAAAATAAGCTTTTAAATAGGTAAGAATCAAGTATTAAGCTTACTCACTAGGCTAATCTCTCTATCAGCCTAAATCTAAGCTACCAACTACTCAAATGAGTCATAGAAGGTGTTTGTCTCCTAGGCATTTTTCACTCCAAAGCTCCAATATCTCAAACTAGTCACTGCATAAATGAACCCAAAGTCAAATCAAAATTCCTATATCAACCAACTTTTCTATTCAAAAATATAAACACTATTTTGCCCAAAACTACAGCCCCATGGCTCTATTTTACAAACCATTTGATTCAACAAAATCATGACAATGATACCTTCAACATCAAATAACCCTTTCTCTCTCACTACATAATTTTATTACTATGGCATATGCACATACCTATACCTATTTTGTACCTCAACATATAAATTAGTACCTACTAACTAAAAACATTCATTTAAAATATTCAAACAACCTAGCTTAATCGATCAATCAAATTTTCAATCCATTTGATCCATTACTACCTCATTTTCCTACCATGACATGAACATTTTTACATGTCTACTATACTTAGATATAAGCTTTGATTCTAACCAATCAAAGACACATTCTAATCCCAATAGTTCAAATCTCACTAATCAAACAAACAACTTCTCAATCAATTCAAACTATACCGACCTTGTTACTATTCATAAGCCACTAGTCATCACTTTTGGCTCAACCTTCTCTATCATAGATCTTGTTACTCTCCCCAAAAGGGGGGCATCATTCTAACTATCTCTAAAAATTACCTAGTATCCCTATCCACTCGTGTAGGTAAATACACTTTAATTCTCACACCTCTAATAGGCAAATTATCAAACTCGCTATAGATTGGTCAATATTATACAGTGATTCAGACTACAATGGGTCACTTTGAATGGTTTTTACACCTCTAAAATCTAGATTATCAGCATTACTCAACCCAAATTGGTCAATATTATACAGTGATTTAGTTTATGTGAGTCACTCAGTATCACTTGGGCACCATTGGTTTATAGATACATAGACTATTCAAATGCAGTGGTTCAAATTATATGGACTCACAGTGACTTTGATACAAACTTAGACTTGAATACCAAATTTGGGGGCATGTACATTAGTTCACATCTCATACATACAACTTCATATAGAATGACATAGTTACACAACTAGATAGTAAATTATAGGCATAGTGCAAAGCACATTATTTTGATCTCTAGTTTTGCACATGGGACATGGCATTATAGATCATGACACATGTGGTTATATAGATTTCCAAACTATCTAGATGTGTCACTCACATACTAGATTTGGGGGCATGACATAGATGATAATATTCTTCAACATCCAAGATTATACAAATTAGAATGGCAAGACATGCCATTTTATTTTTGCACATTTTATTAAATTTTTTATATTACACCCAAGCATACCTAGGTTGTCACCAAGTTGGATTATATGATCATCTGCAATGGTTGGTCCATATAATTACTCAGACCTAGGAGTTTGTGCAAGACAGAGGGTATACATTAGTTTTAGACCTTCGAGCACTTCTCATTTCCAATTCATATTATTTAGAGTGGGGGCATGATAGATATTGCTCTTCATAAAATACACATTGTATATTACATGAGTTTATGTGGGATAAAGGGAAAACATTATTTTTGAGCCTCTGATCATTTCTCATTTCTCATTCAGATTTAGTATAGGGGTTATCTATTGTAAAGATTCTTTCTTTCTCTAGACACTATTCAGATTTAGTATAGGGGACATCTATTATAGAGATTCCTTCTTTTTCCAAGCATTATTTATTTCTCCATCCACTTCCTTGGATAGGAATTTATATCTTTTTTTATTACACTTATCTCCATACAGGGAAGTTCAGGTACACATCTTCTTTCTTTATTTTACTCTGGTATTTCATTTCATTGCATCACTAGATTAAAAAGGGGGAAAATGTATACACCCTAAATTTTTCAAGAAACCACACATATCATGTCTTTTCATAGTCCTTTCATAGGATATTTTGATTGGAGAATATGAGTCTTATTCACATCTAGCCATGTCTTTTTGTCTGATTTGACTTGGTCTTATTTAATATCTTAGACACCTATTTAACCATTCCTAGTCATTCATAACCTTCTATACTTAACCCTTACTGATTGAAGTCACTCTTTTTAGGCTTATTCCATCCCCATAGGTCCCATACCCTCTAAAAAATAGTTCCCAAATAGGACTATAGTGCTAAAACCCAGGGTGTCTAATTTTCAATATTGTTGTCCAAGTGCAAATTTGATTCCAACGGCTAGTTTCTCCCATAAGATGAGTCTTACCCCTTTTATTTGCTTCATTCCTAAGTTTTATAATGTCATCCAAATGATAATAAAACTCTCAAATTCAAAATAATGAGTCTCCTATATAAATGACTTCACAAGGCATTTTATATCTAGAACTTACTACTTTGGCACATTAGACATAATAAAAATTAGTCAATAGTATAGCTTAGCTTCTCTACATCACACATAGACTTGCATGCTTGATCAAGGAAGGTCCTAGGTAAAATTCATTCATTTGTTTATTATGCATGTTGATTATGCACATTCCCTAAGGGAGAACTACATCAGATCTGAGACCCTTTATTGAGGGTTAATGTAGGCAATAATCAAAACAATAGGGGTTCTTGATTGTGCAATCATTCTTCCCCTAACCTAGTTTTTTCCCCCTTTTTATTTTTATGTATTCATTTTTTGCATGTGTATAGATAGACATAGGTATCAAAGATTAAAATGAATCTCCAGTGCACTCTAATGACTTTCAACCCTTGAAATTTGGTATATAAGATCACACTGACCAAGCAAACAAAACCCATAAAGGTTAGATCCTCATGGTAACAACATTGGGAAGGACTATAGTGCCAAATACTAGGGTGTTCTATTTTTGGCACTCCTATCTAATTAGAAAATGAAACCTAGATTCAAATTCCTAATAGTGTCTCAGTCTTGCTCTTCAAATTCTAACCTTAGAGTCCTTTGTTTTAGTTTGAAACCAAATAAGTTTATTTTTATTTCTCTTGCAAAATTACCTTTTAAAATCTATATTTTCCCCTATTAATCTATATTTTTCCTATTATTTTAAACCCTTATTTAGGATCTAAACACTAGATTACCAAAAATAATAAAACAAACCTTAACATATATACTATAACCATATTCCTCCATTCCAACTACAATATTCCCAAAACCAACCCAATATACCCAATCCAAACCAAACTATTTCACCATAGTACATGTAATTTAAAAAATATACCCCAATACATGCATGTATATTCCTGGTCTATTCCCTATCCAATCCAACATTTCCCAATAAATGCCTCCATTATATCCCAATCAAAGTAATCTACTTGGGACCGCCTAGCATCCACCTCAGGCCATGATCCTATTGGTTTCCTTGCATAGGAACTTCAAAAAATGAAGGATGCAATTTCTCTTATCCAATCAGGTAAATACACTAAAAATTTCAAGTTGGATGATGTGTGTTCTTACCCCTTCAACATGGAATACTTATAAATACCATTTCCTCTAGGGTACAAACCACCAAAGTTTGATAAATACAAGGGGAAAGTTGAACCCAAGGCTCATTTGATAGAATTATTTTTTTCATGCTAACTAGTGGCCAATAACAACATATACCTTTTACTATTATTTCCAAGGAGCCTAGTAGGGTAAGTGTTGGAATGGTTCATGAAATTACCCAATAATTTAGTATCTAATTTTGACTATCTTTCAAATAAATTTGTGCAACACTTTTCTAGCAATCTCAAACATGAGATTTCATTGATAGATTTAACATAAGAAAAATAAAATGTTGGTGAAATATTCATAAGTTATCTACAGTGATGGAGAGCCCTTGCAAGCTGATTTACCCATAGTCCACTAGATTAAAAACTAGCTATTATGTTTACCAAAAATCTACACCGTGCGATATCTTAAAATTTGGATTTGTAGTGTGCACATACTTTTAAAGAGATCATTGACATAGTTTTATTTATCTAAAGATCCCTTATTAGCAAAGGGATAATTAAACTAACCTTGTCAAATCAAATCCAAAACCAAAAATAGAATAATGGCCAAAATTAGAACCAAGTCTCAATGCAAATATAACAACCAACCCAAGCCAATAACTATGACAATCCCAAGCAGTTCAATTTTAACAAGAATTTTATATGAAATAGAGTAACTAAGTCATGACATGTCTACATGGTGTAAAAACTATTTTCATAGCCTACATCACATATGCACATAACTCCTAACCAACAACCTCTTCAACCAATGTAGCAAGTGTAGCAAGTGTAACAACCTAGACTAGCATAATAAATGCATCAACTAATGCCTTTACAAAACCCTCCTCCAAGGAAAACTATGCTTATTGGTCACATCTTTAGTAACCTTGGATAACCCCTTGAATCTATGATTTGAAATCTCACCACATCTAATTTGATTAACTGGCCTATTCTAAAGTGTTATCCTAAGGGCAGTGACTATCTAAAATGGTACAAGCCAATGTTGGAAATATGATTGTCATTAATGTCAAAAGGGATATTGCTAGCATTATAGATGTTAGAGGATCTGACAGGATTAATGGAGAGAAGAACATGTTTTATATTTTCATAGTATAAGTTACAATATTATCATATAAAGTTATCATGCTTTTACAAAGACTAGTTATGGACCATTTACAAAGCAATTGATAGAAGATTTGTTATGGGTTTTTTAAGTACATCTCATATGTATGGTTTGTAGGTTCAGATGAAGAGAAATGAGCCTAGAAATGATTTATTTTAGCTCTCAACCATTACTATGGTTTCTTAGTAAAACTATATGGGTTTTAGTCATGGTATTCATAGGCATTTATATTCTTATGTTGATTGGATATAAGAAGGTACTAGTCACTTAAGTTATAACTTAATCCTTCCTCATCATTATGAAACTGACCCCTTCAACCTAATGATTACTAGCTTGGAGTAGTGATCAAAAACTTCAATATTTCCTAAGTCCTTGACTTAAGATTTATTTAATCATGATCAATCATTAGAACTTAATCACATGATGTAGATCTAATGATGCACAATGAAGTCAATATGTCAAAGGTACCTGAAAGTGAATGCACTAGTGACATGTGTCACATTTATGAGAGCTTGTCAGATAGAGATCTAATGAGTGTATTAATCTACCAGAGGATATAATGATGAGCATTGATCATGTAATGAAGATAAATGGAGTGAATGGATTCAAAGAGGTCAAAGTGTTTGATGTTTAGCAAGTTAAAGAATGAGTTACTTTGAGGAGATCAACAGTGTGTATGTGTTCCAAAGTATCAGGAAGTAGCAAGATGAGATCAAGTGCTCAATGTTTAATTATAAATAGAGATAAATTTTTTGCTAATTTTGAAGATCTAATGGCATGTGGAAGATTAGATCAAAGATTAGATAATGCATTTTAAAGTTGAAACATTAAAGTCTAGAAGATCGTAAAGATCTAATGGAGTGCATGAGCCTGTCAGAGTTTGATCTAACAATCGCAATTTAAAATTGAGTAAATTGAATGATGATCATTATATCATAGTTCAAAACTTAAATATCAATGGTTATTATTTAAATATTTGTTTAGCTTGATGATCAAGCAATAGAACACTTAGGAAAGATGCATTATAAAACATAGACAAAGATATAAATCATGGTGATCAATCAAAATTGTGTAATATGGCATATGCATCAAAACTAGAGCCATATATATGATCAATATAGTAAAAGATAGAGAATTAGGATTGTGGTGTGTGAATTCAAGAAGTGGGAAACTATCATTAAAGAAATATGAACTAAGTCTAATAAAGGAGCATGATGTGTTAACGACCAAGTGTGAACACAGAGAAGATGTGAGACCTAGATCTAATGCATAAATGTGTGTGTGTGTGTGTGTGTGTGTGTGTGTGTGTGTGTGTGTGTGTGTGTGTGTGTGTGTGTGATCTAGGATACACACTAAGTATGGAATTAAATTGAGTGGTAGAGAGGAAAAAAGGAAGAGAGAAGAAGTGCAAAGTATGATAAATTACAAAACACATCTATAACATAGAACTAGATTTAGTTTTGAATTAATTTTTTAATCTGGAGTTATAGCTCCATAATAGATCTAATTGGTAGGTGCCATCAAAAGAGTTAAGTTAGTGCTCATTTAGGGAGTAGGTGATTACTTAGATTAGGTGATCTTAAATTAGGAGATTGGTGTCTCCTTAGGTTTGGTTCCCTTAAACATTATAACTAGTGAGGTTTTGATTGTGAAGCTAGATTAGAATAGTAGATTTTAGAAGCTATTCTTAATATGGTTTTTCCCATTTTGGGTTTTCTATGTACACTAAATTTTATATCTATTTGTGTGTGTGTGTGATCTCTATATATACTTTTTAATTTACATTAAAAGTATTAAAGGACTAATTTTTATCAATCTACTAATTCACCCCCCTCTTAGTAGATAGTTGTGTTCTAATAATTGGTATAAAAAGCTCTGGTTCCTTAGAAGAAACTTAATCAGATCAGGTAGATCTTGGATGGTGAACACAAATGTCTAGTCAAGAAGGCTCTTCCTCAAACAAAGCACCTCTATTTGATAGACCAAATTATGCATTTTGGAGCATTATAATGGAAGCATATTTATCTTCATTAGGTTTTGATGTATGGATGTCTATTTTAAATGGATATATAATTCTTACTACAACTCTTATTAATCAGGCTACCAAGAAAACATATGAGAGCAATGCCAAGGCAAATAATGGTATCATTTGTGGATTGTCTAACTTAGAGTTTATTAAAGTAATGCATTGTCAAACTGCACATGATGTCTAGAACAAGTTAAAGAGCATCTATGAAGGTGATTATAAGGTAAATTAGGCCAAGCTAAAAATATACAGAGGCAAGATTGAAAGTCTTAAAATGACTGAATAAGAGAATATTTCAAACTACCTCCTTAGAGTAGATGAAATAGTCAATGCAATTAGAGGCATTGCAGAAGAGATGAAATATTTGGTCATTATCAAAAAGGTCCTAAGATCTCTCCCATTCAGGTATGATTTTAAAATCTATGCAATAGAGGAAGAAAGAGATCCAGATAAATTCACTGTAAATGAGTTGCATGGAACCTTATAGCCTATGAGATGAGAATGGGATAAGCAAATACTTTCAAGAGAGAATATACATTTAAAGCATCCAAATAATTAAAAGTAGAAGCACCTACATCTAGATCTGAAGAGATTGATGCAAAAGAAACCAATTTTCTCAAAAAAAATAAGAAGAGGGGCTGGAAAATACAAAGGTAAGTTACCCTTTAAATACTTTAACTATGGTAAGGTAGGACATTTTTTTACTAAATTTCCTTACAACAAAAAGGATAATTCTAAGGAAGAAGAGGATAGTAAAAAGATGAAACCTCACAACTCTAAAAATAAGAACTTCTTTAAAAATAAGAAGTGCCTATACACAAGAGAAGATAGTGATTCATTAGATGATAGTAATAGTTCAGATGATGATCATGATTGTACATTTTTGGTTGAGGGAAATTAACACATATTCATGACATTAGAATCAACTTTTATGGATCAAGAAACTTAAGTTGAATACTTAGATGAAGAGGAAGTAAAATTGGATCTAGAGGGTGAACTCATTTGTACTCTAGATGAAATTGAAAATATGAGAAAAGGAAACTCAAAGTAGAAGAAACATGTACAAAAGGAGATTACAAAAGTATCCAAATGTCTTAAATTTTTTGATCAGATGGTAGTTAGCCTAAAGACACAAGTTGAAGAGACTAAAAGAATATAAGATTTAGTCAAATTTGAACTATAATATAAATCTAATGAATGCATAAATTTAGAAGCAAACATAGTGGCTTTGAGAAAAGAACTTAAAAAAGCTAGATAACAAATAGACAAAGGTTTGAAGATGAAAGAAGGTTCAAAAATTCTTGATGAATTGATCAACTCTCATAATCCATCAAAAGAGAAATTTAGTATTGGTTTTGAAAAATGGAAAAATACCATAACCATTACATCTTTAAACTTATATTACATTTTCAAAGTAGAAGGATAATCAAGGACAAAGAATGAAAACGCTTGTAAGAATGCCTCTAGATATACAAAGATAGACACAAGCACTGCTGATGTATAGAAAGCTAAAGGAGAAAAGAAGAAGAAAAATGAGTCAATCTATGAAATTTCAAGGAATATGTAAAACACAAAGGTATTTGATGCAAATGGTTACATAAGGGTGAGAGACTTAATGAAACCAGAGTTAAGAAGGCCTCCTCATCATGCACAAAGAAATGATATGAACATGTATTCCTCATTTTTATATGGTTATTATTATACCTATAATCATTTTGGTCATAGGGCTAGTGAATGTATGGTTATACCTAAAAGGATAAAAAACTTTGTAAGCAAAAATTCATTTGTCCCCTTGTTAGCTACAAATGTAATATGTTATAATTGTAATAATATTGTTCACATAGCTAAACAACATAGAAAAAACTTTGTAAGACCAAAAATACAAAGTAAAAAGAAAATCATGCCTCCAACTATGATCAAAGGTTCACAAGTCTCTGAAAAGGGGGGAAATAAAAAAAATGAGAAACCTAAGGATTTGTGGAAAGTGAAATATCACAAAGTTGCACAATCTATGATTGCTCAAATTGCACTCCATGTCAAGGAGCAAAATTTGGCAATAATAAATAGTGGTTGCTCAAAATACATGGTTGCTGACAAGAGCAAGTTCATAAAACTGAGTAAATGTAAGGAAGGATCTATTAGCTTGGGACACAATATTGTAATAAAAATTTGTGGTAAAGGAACCTTAAACACCGATGAAAATTTTCCTATACATGATGTCCTTTATGTTGAAGGATTGAAACATAATTTACTAAGTGTCAACAAAATGTGTGAAAATGGATATAAGGTCACATTTAATATACAAGGTTGTAAGATAAGGAGATATGAAATATTAGTTGTATAAGGGAAAAGAACTGAAAGCAATATCTATAATCTTAATGAAGTGAATGGTAGTAGATTTTGATAGGAAAGGTTGATGATAGTTGGTTATGGCATAAAATAATGGGTCATGTCAACCTTGATAACCTAGTAAAAGTGAGTTCAAATAATTGTGTTAGACACATGCCTAAGATAACCAAACCTACAAACACTACTAGTAAGGAATATCAGAAAGGCAAGTAGACAAGGGTCGGATTTCACACAAAGAAGTATGTAACTACAAAGCTTTTAGAATTAGTTCATACTGATCTTTGTGGTCCTACTAATATAAGAGGATATAAAGGATAGAGATACTTCATGTTGTTAATATATTATTACTCAATAATGACATGGGTAACGTTTTTGAAGGATAACTCTCAGGCATTTGAAAGATTCAAAATCTTTAGGGCCCTGGTAGAGAATGATATTGGATAAAAAATCAAAATATTAATATCTGATAGAGGTGGAGAATTCACCTCAAATGATTTTATACAATACCTTGAGAAGCATGCAATAAAAATTAATTACTCTATAGTAAGGACTCCATAATAAGATGGAGTTATTGAAATAAAGAACAAACTAATCAAGGAGATGGCCAGAACAATGCTAAAATAGGCCAAGTTATGTGATGGATACTGGAAAGAAGTTGTAAAAACAAAAAAAATATCTTGGATAGATTTTAACTGAGGATAATCAATGATAAAACCCCCTATGAACTATGGTCTGGAAGACCTTTCTCTATTAAGTATTTTAGAGTTTTTGATAGCAAATGCTACATTAGGAGAAAAGAAGATAACTTGGGAAGCTTTGAATCAAGATGTGATGAAGGAATATTTCTCAGTTATTCCACCCAAAGCAAAGCCTGCATATGCTACAAAAAAATACTAGAAAAAATTATAGAGAGTATCAATGTCAAGGTTGAAAAATGATTGAAACATGTTAAACTTGACATAGAAATCTATAAAAAATAATCAGATTTTGAAGATGAAGTAGCTAGTGAAGAGCCTAAAGAAGTAAATGAAAATCCACTTGTAAGATTTGTTCAAAATGATCATCTTATAGTGTAAATACAAATGAAGGAGTTTAGACAAGGATAAGAGTTTCAATGAACAAAGAGCAAGTAAGCTTTGCTCTAATATCTAAAATTGAGCCTAAGAACTATGTTGAAGCTAGCAAAGATGAGAATTGGCTAAAAGTGATGGAAGAAGAACTAAGCCAAATTAAGAAGAAAAAAACTTGGGAATTAGTTCCAAGACCTTCAAAAAAAATGTAATAGGTACAAAGTGGGTCTTTAGAAACAAAATCAATGAGGATGGAACTATTATAATTAATAAGGCCAAATTGGTGTGCAAAGGATATGCACAAGTTAAAGGCATGGATTTTGAGGAAACATTTGCTTCAGTTGTTAGATTTGGAGCCATAGGAATGTTTTTATCATTCTATATTTATAAGGAATTCAAATTCTATCAAATGGATGTTAAGTTTGCTTTTTAGAATGGGAAACTAGAAGAGGAAGTTTACATAGAACAACCTAAAGGTTTTTAATTGTCAAAAGAAGAAAATTATGTTTACAGACTGAAAAAAGCTCTGTATGGTCTGAAACAAGCACCTAGAGCATGGTATTCAAGATTAGAATAGTACCTATAACATCAAAGATTCAATAAAGGATGTGTAGATAATAATTTGTACTTCAAATCAAAAGGTGAGCATTTATTAGTTATTGTTGTATATGTAGATGATATCATTTTTGGTGGCAACAACAATAGAATATGCAAAGAATTTTCTACTCAAATGCAAAATGAGTGAGATGTCTATGCTTGGAGAAATTTATTTCTTCCTTAGTTTACAGATAGCACAAACTAATGAAGGGATATTTATATCCCAAACCAAGTACGCTAAGGAAATGCTCAAGAAGTTTGGAATGGAAAACATCAAACCAATAGGTACTCCTATGATAACTAGATGTAAATTGAGAAAAAAGGATGAATCCCTTGATGCAAATTAGACTTTGTATAGATCAATGATAGGTAGATTATTATACCTAACTCTATCAAGACCTAATATCATGCAAGCAGTGTGCATGATTGAAAGATTTTAAGATGCTCCTAAAGAATCACATGTCAATGCAATGAAAAGAATATTTAGATATATCAAGAGTACAATTGGCTATGGCCTATGGTATCCTAAAGATGAAGATTTCACTTTGATAACATATACAGATGTTGATTGGGTAGGAAGTTTGGATGATATAAAAATCACTAGTGGTGGTACATTTTTCCTTAGAAACAAACTTGTTCCATGGTTGAGCAAAAATCATGAGTCAGTTACTCTTTCTAAAATAGAAGCAGAGTATGTGGCAACAGTAGAATTTTGCACTCAAGTCTTGTGGATGAAGAAAACACTCAAAGACATCAAGGTAGAATACAAATCACCTATCTCTATTCTTTGTGATAATTCAAGTACTATTAATATATCAAAGAATCTAGTGATGCATTCTAGAACTAAGCACATATCAATCAAGTATCACTTGTTAAGAGAAAAGGTTACAGATCAAGAGGTCATAATGGAATATATGCTAACATAGGATCAAATTTTAGACATATTCACCAAACCTATTCCCAAGGAACAATTTGAGTATTTGAGATATAAATTGGGGGTGGTGGCTCCTACATCACATCACTAGATTCTAATAATAGGGCATGAGTCTAGGGGGAGGATCATAGAAGCTTTGTTGATCCCTGAAAGAAAAGAAAAAAGGAAACTCATGCATGTATATTTTTAAAGTTTATAATGAGTTGATGGTTTTAAATTATTGGAAAAACTCCTTTATCTAATAAAGGGGGAGAAAAATTTGGAAAAACAATGAGAAAGTTAGAGTCCCTTTACCATTGATGTCAAAGAGGAGAAAAAGTGAAAATGCTCTCTGTAAAAGTTTTCCAAATGCTTTATGTTTATCAAATAAGGAGTAGATAATGTGTCCAAGTTGAGTTTTGGCAAGTGTCCCATTGCCTAAGGGGGATAAATTTTGGTATGAATAGGCTCAACTCACATATATTATAATCCAATGCAAGCACTATAAGTATAGTCAATGCCAGAGAAAGAAAAAAGCATGCATTACAAGATTAGAGCATTTATTTTTCCATCAATGGCAAAGGGGGAATTTTTGGTGATATGATTTTCATTGATGTCAAAAGGGAGATTTTTGGTCTTATGGATTTCAAAGGATTAGGCAAGATTGATGGAGAGAAGAGCATGTTTTATAATTGCACAATATAATTTGTAATATTGTCATATAAATTTGTCATGCTTTTATAGAGACAATTTCTGGACCATTTGAAGAGCAATAAATAGAAGATATATTATGGGTTTTTCAAGTTCATCTCATATGTATAGTCTGTAAGTTAAAATGATGATAAATGAGCCCAAAAATGATTTAATTTAGCTTTTAGCCATTACTAAGGTTTCTCAGTAAAACCCTATGGGTTTTAGTCATGGAATTTATAAGCATTTTTATTTTTATGTTGACTAAATATATGTGGGAACCGGTCACTTAAGTTATAACTTAAGCCTTCCTCATCATTATGCAACTGGCCCCTTCAACATAGTGATTATCAACTTAGAGTAGTGATCAAAGACATTAATATTTCCTAAGTCCTTGACTTAATATTTATCTAATATAAACCAATGGTTAGCACTTAATTCCATGATGTAGATCCAATGATGTGTAGTAAAGTCAATATGTCAGGCATACCTAAGAGTGAATGCACTAGTGACATGTGTCACATTCATGGGAGCTTGTCAAATAGAGATCCAATGAGAATATTAATCATTCAGAGGATCTAACAGTGAGCGTGTGATCATGCAATGAAGATAAATAGAGTGCATGAAGTCAAAGAGGTCAAAGTGTTTGATGTTTAGTAAGTTAAAGAATGAGCTACTATGAGGATATTGATGGTGCATATGTGTTCCAAAGTATCAAGAAGCAGTGAGATGAGATCAAGTTCTTGATGTTTGACAATAAATAAAAGTAAATTTAGTGATACTTTTGAATATCTATCAGCACATGGGAACTTAGATAAAAGATCAACAGATGCATTTTAAAGTTGAAATATTAAATTTTGGAAGCTTGCAAAGATCTAATAAAGCATGTGAGCCTATAGATTTTAAATTTGAGTCAATTTAATGATGATCATCAGATCATGGAATGAAACTTAGAGATCAATGGTCAGTATTAAATATTTTTTCATCTCAACGGTCAAGCAATAAAACACTCAAGAAAGATGAATTATACGACACAAATAATGATATAGATTGTTATGATCAATCAAAATTGTGTAATATGGCATATATATCAAAAATATATCTAGATATATGCTAAATATAGTTAAATATAGAGAATTATGATGGTGGTGTGTGAATTTAAGACGTAGGAAAACTATCATTAAATAAATGTGAACTAAGTCTAAGAAAGGAATGTGATATGTTAACAACCAAGTGTGAACACAAAGAAGATTTGAGACCTTGCGTGTGTGTGTGTGTGTGTGTGTGTGTGTGTGTGTGTGTGTGTGTGTGTGTGTGTGTGTGTGTGTGTGTGTGTGTGTGTGTGTGTGTGTGTGTGTGTGTCATATATATATATATATATATATATATATATATATATATATATATATATATATATATATATATATATATATATATATATATATATATATATATATATGTCATCTAGGATACACACTAAGTGTGGAATGAAGTTGATTGAGGGGTAGAGAGGTAGAGAGGAAGAAAGAAGAAGTGAAGGGTATGATCATTTACAGAAGAGGTCTGTAACATAGAACTAGATTCATTTTTGAATTAATTTTGTAATTTGGAGTTGTAACTCCATAATAGATCTAATTGGTAGGTGCCATCAGAAGAGTTAAGTTAGTGCTCAGTTAAGGATTAGGTGATTCCTTAGAGTAGGTGTTATTAAATTAGAAGATTGGTGTTTCCTTAGGTTTGATGCCTTAAAAACATTGTAATCAATGAGGTTTTGATTGTGAGGCTAGATTAGAACAATAGATTCTAGCATCTATTCTCATCATGGTTTTTCCTATATTAGATTTTCCATGTACACTAAGTGTTGTGTCTATTTGTGTGTGTAATATATACATATACTTTTTAATTTACATTAAAAGTATTAAAGGACTAATTTTAATAAATCTACTGATTCACCCCCTCATAGTAGATAGTTGTGTTTCAATAACAAAATGAATTATATGAGTATCATCTAGTCAATGGACATAACTTGCATCATTATGTACAAATTAAAATTGTGATTGATAATATGTTGGGAAATGGAGAGATCACATTGGATCATGGAGCTCCCACATATAATCAAAACCTTGGAATTTATCAGAATACATTTCCCCAACATAACAACCAATAACAACAATAATAACTAAGACAATAACAACAACAATACCAACAACCAAGGTAAAACAAATAAAACCAAAAAAATTAGTAGCATAACCAATAACATCAACAAAATGGATATAACCAAGGCTAGAATTATGCCAACAAATAATAGACCTACCATGTAGTTACACATGACTACAACATGGTTGTAGGCCATATTGCAGGAGGTTGAATTAACACCATTTACATTAATCCAAGGCCAAGTACCAATAAAATAAGACCATTGCTAATCATTCCCAATTAACCAACCCATATCATTAATCCTTTCTTGACCTAAGACCACATATAGGTGAACCAGTAAGCACAAATTCCCACTTTTAGACCTTATATTGATAACTCATCAATAGCTCATAACCATGTATATGTGCACTAACAACCGAGACTTATCCTATTTGGTCCCCCTCTACCATCATTTGTTAGCAACAATGGTCCTATACCTAGTCTTAATTATGTAATCACAAATCTATGGTCAAGGATTACCATACTAGGCCCATAACCATCTGCCATTTTACCCATCATACAACCACCCATTCTAGCTAGGAACAAGCCATTTACCATTGTCCAAGAAAATGAATTTGATATTATGGAATAATTGTAAAAGACACCTACATAAATCTCCATTTTAGATTTATTGCATATGTCTACTATCCATAAAAAAATATCTTGACATAATTCCTTGGCTAATACCAAGTTCCTAATGACATATCCCCAGATGAATTTCAAACTTTGGTTGGAAACCTAGCTATAGGATAATAATTAACCTTCAACTAAAGTGATATGTCATCCTTTTGCCCATTATATAACAATCCATTGTACATCAAAGTTTACATAACATGACACAAAGTGAAGTGTGTCCTCATAGATAATGGCTCAGGCCTAGATATTGTCTCTAAAGCTTATCAAGTTTCTTAGGTACACAAAATCCAATCTCCAAGTAGAAACAATCACCATCAATGCTGATCTAAGTAATATTTCAGGTGATGGTTCTACCCTAATTGGTGGTAGAACTTTTGAGAGCCATAACTTTTGCACCATAGCTCTGTTTGACTCCCCATTTGAACCATTGGAAGGCTAAGAATGAGGTAAACATTGTGAAATGGCACAAAGATTTGATTAGTAGGTTTTGACCCCATAAAATTAATTGGAAGTGCCCCAAATTTCAAATTTAGTAGTACAGTCAAAAAATAGTAAGTTTTTAAAAATAGTAATTCCCCAAATTTTGTATTATTGTAAATCATGGAAGTCAAACCACCTAATCTCCCTTGAGATTGGTGACCTTCCAAATCCTCCTACATTCAAAATGTGTATAAATGAAGATGTAACCTGAAATGAAAATTAGACATCTCTTCTCAGAGATAGGCATATGTTTGAGTCTACAAATTTAATCAATAAAACATCTCTTCTCAGAGATAGCATTATTATAATTGTGTTGTTCTTGTTTCTTGAATTTTATTTCAACCAAAGCTTTTGAGTTTTGGATCAATGGTATCAGAGTTGTTTATCTTGAGAGTGTATGATCCTAAGGATGAGGTCAGGCTATAAGAAGCTTGGGTGGAAAACAATAGAGCATCCAAACTATCTACCTATTCACTCCAAATGACCTCAAATGGCAGAAAACATCGAGACATCCAATCCTTTCAAAGAAATGGTGAATGAATCCCTCCAATAGTAATTTAGAGAAAAATACTCTACACTTTATTTTTAAGTTTCAGTTGTGCAGTCCAAGTTTTGTCCCTGCACATTTCAGTTTCAAGGCAGTGAAGTTTTTTGACACACAATGCGGGCACGAGTTTCATTTTTGCCTAAATTTTGTCTAAGTATCAAAGTTGTGCAAAACATGCCAAGTGTCATCATCTAGGACACATTATACTTTGTTTTTAAAAGCATCAGAATGTGCCACGTGTTTCATAGTAATTCATCAGAGCACGACAAGTGTCGGCATCTGCATTTCATGTTTCTTATACATTTCAAAATCTTATTTCAATGAGCTTCTCTCAGGGTCAAGCGGAAGGTGCCAAGTGGAAACTACAGAAAATTTCAATATATTTTTATAAAAATAGTGGAAGCTACCACGTGCCCTTAGATAAAGCTCAACAAAAGCTACCAAGTGTCAACATCTATAGTTTCTTCATTTTGTTTCATTAAAAAGTAAAGACTGTGGTGAGTGACAAGTTTTGTTTTAAAAGTCAGCAGAAGCCACCAAGTGTCATCATCCATTTGAATATAAAATGAGTCTCGAATGTTTCTATAGTATAGCTAAAGCTCAGTGGAGACTGCCATGTGTCACCTTTCACAATATTTTCAAAAAGTGTCTAAAAGCTTCTAAAGAAAGCAGAGACCACCACGTGTCCCTTGTTAAAGATACTCAGAGAGCGCCACCTATCCCCATTCCATTTTTGAAGTTGCTCAGGAAAGAAGTGTTGTGGGTCCCATTTTTTGTAAGTTGTTAAAGTTTCAAATCAATGGACTGTGACAAATGTCAAAGCCAGAGCACTCCTGAGCAAAGACACAGTAAAGAGTATAAGTTATGCAAAAAGTGCCATGTGTCTTCTATAAGTGCCGTGGAAGCTGCCAAGTGTCATTTTCTAGTGCCTTTTGAATAATGAGAATGTTTTCAAGTAGAGTAAGCAAAGCACACTGAGAGTCCTCATTTGTTTCACATTGAAAAGTGTCACGTGTGTCTAATTCAGCCAATGATCATGTAGGAGACTAAACATTTTAGATCCAAAAAATATCCTCTGTTAAACACTACCAGTCAAGTTCCAATTCAGTTAGACCATTGGGATTTGATCGTCCAAGAGACCAAACATTTCAGATTCAATAAATATCTTTGTTAAACACTTCCAGTTTAGTTAGAGTTCAGTTAGACAGTTGGATTGGGAATGTGCAGGCAATCTATAGCTAGTTTAAGGATTTAAATATGAGTGCAGAGATCATCATAAAAAAGGAGGATTAGAGAAGGAGAGAGAATTTTATATGAGAGATTGTTATCAAGAAGTTTTAGACTTTCTTGCTGTGGCAAGTAATATCATTTGCCTTTGTTCTGTTTTCTTGATTTAGAAAGTTTGTATAATTGTGCATGTTTTTGTGCCTTTTATATGACTAGAAAATTAATAAGAAGACTGACCTTTGTGCCTTTTTTGATATTTTATATGTTACTACAAGAATCATCTGAATTGTGAGCCTTTGATTGCTATGGCCAATAATATCATTTGCCTTTGTTCTATTTTCTTGATTTAGAAAGTTTGTATACCTGTGCATGTTTTTGTGCCTTTTATGTGACTAGAAAATTAATAAGACTGAGTTATGTGCCTTTGTTGATATTTTTTGTGTTACTGCAAGAATAGTCTAAGTTATGAACCTTTGATTCTATTGTTCTCATCTTTTACATTGATCATGCTTAGTTTGCTCTTCAATGTAATTTAATCCTAAATATAGCTTCATTGTGCTTAGTATTGAGGATCAAATTAAACTCAAGCGCATCACCATAGTTAAGTTTTATTTCATTACATTGGTGCTTTTCATTTAATTTCTATCCCTTTTCTCCCAATACTTTTGAGATGAAGAAGAGCCAGCTTCTTTAAAATTTGGAGGTCATTTTAGGTCACAAGTCCCATATTCCTAAAACTTCCCATTGTTGGTGTTGGAAATAGCGCAATTCTAAGCATCAATAGTTTTTGGCATGCCCAGTGGGACGACTATATCTTGAAGTTTCTTTTAAGACCATATGAACCAAAGAGCTACAAGGAGTTAGAGCTGTGGACCAGTAACAAGATATCAATCTACTATGAACCCAGGTATTCCTTTAACACCATTAATAACTAATTCAAGAAGGGTCAATCAATTTCCAGCAACACCAATGGCGACTCTGAATTAAATCAGTTGATTAAGCAATCCTGGTGCCATCAAGAAATCACCATTTGGTATGTATAATTTCATTACTTAGAATCATGGGTATTATGCTCCATATATTTTTTATGAAGCTCAGGTTGCTCATGGAATCTCCTCAAGCAACAAGGATACATATGGTTATGAGTTTTGCCCTTTGTAGGTCCAATATGACCAGTCTCAACACTGTCATGAGCTATATCAATCTTATGCCCAATCTTCCCAATATGTCACATCTCATACTCAACCTAATCTCATTTCCACCTTTAAACAAGCACTGTTGGGATATGAAAATCATGTAGTAGAGCTTGACACTAGAAGGAAATGTGGCCAAGAAATCCCTGATCATGTCATCCATCAAGTGAGAAATACACTAGACCTAGTTAAGAGTGAATGGACTCCCATTGAAAGAGCCAATTGGCAAAGGATTACAAATGAGATTTTGGATGTGAGTGGCTTGATTGCATCTTTGGAAGAGAACCTGAGTATTCATGAGAGGTAGCCTCACCAAGTCTATCAACCTACATATCCACTGCATACACAACCCCTGCTCATGAGCCACGTCAAGCCTGTCAAGGTCCTTTCCCCAATCATGAGGCTAGTCCCTTTCAAGTCCCTCCCACCCTTCCTTAAGAAGCTTCTTGTTTTTCATGGAAGCATTCTTACACTCCCCACTTCTATGATTATTCCTATGAGCTCCAAGAAAGACTCTTTCAAGAAAATCTAGCTAAGCAAATTTAGGAATTAGAGGCAAAGGTGAGATTGCTTAGTGGAAGAGAAATAGAGTTTTCAAACCTTAGAGGGGAGCCTATGCCAAAACATACCTCTTCTATCAATCTTCAAGTCTCTCAACATGATGTCAAGATTCTAAGTTGGAAGATGGAAAACCATGAACCAGCTTGGGACCTTAGAGAAGATAAAATTGCTAACTCTTCTCAAGAGAAAAGTTCTAAACCTAAGGTCATGAGTTGGAAACAAACAATGGAATCATGGGGTAGAAAGGAGGAGGAGAAAAGTTTTTCTCAAATCCTTGAAGAAGTTGAGGCTGCACTTACTCATGGTGATGATCAAGTAGAAGATCCTACATTTGAACACACCCCATCTACACCCCTCCAGGAGAGCTATCAAGCCACATCTGATATGGATGAAGTGATGGTCAAATGGAAAGAGGAAAATCATTTGATTCTAGATCAAAGATTGCCTCCTCTCCCACATATGTATAACCATTAGTCTTCCACTTCATCCCTTCTCAAAGAGGAACCTTTTTTGGAGGAAGCAAGTAAAGAGGAGTGTGCTCAGTTCATGGCTGGTCAGGGAGATTTCATGAGTGCGGATGAGAAGGAAATCACCATAGGTACACCCTTTGATGAACTAGAGGACAAGTCACAAGCTTTTACCTCCATCTCTGATGAGGAAGAGATAATTTCTAACCTTTTTGTCACTTTGCAAGATGTCATGGAGGAGCATGGACACTTCCTTTATCATGTTTTGAATGACTTGTTTGAAGTCATTGGGATAGGTTACACTATTCTTCAAGGAGGCTGTGAGCTAGCTATAGGTGGAGAAGGTAGCATTGAGACTCAAATAAATATGCAAAATTGTTGCAAACTATCAGGCTTATCTTTTCAAGAGGTGGGTAAATTTGAAGATGATATTTTTGAAGTCATCAAGGAGGATGATCATGCAATGGAACTTGAGCATGAGGCAGAAGGAGATAAGCCAAACAATGATGTATATCAAAGGGCTTATGGTGATGAGCCAATAGCCATCGATTTCTTGATGAGACACACCAGCATGAAGAACCAGCATTCGATAGGCTTCCAAGAATAAGAAGAGTATGTATATGTTGGAAGCATGTTTGACTCTGATCCACTTGGATGCAGGCCAATCAAGGTGGCAAACAAGAAGAGAAAGTCACTAGAGCTCCATCCCATTCAACCAATTTTCTAGCACCATAAGTCTCCTTGCCACGAAGGAGACTTCAAAAAATTTCCCTTTGATCCAGGAGGTAGGCAAATATACCTAGTTAGTTGTATTATAGTTAGATAGTTTCCCTTTCCTTGTTGCTCTGTTTTCCCATTTTTCTTTCCCACTTTTTCTTTTTTTAATAAGTGTTCTTTAAACACGTGGCCATAACTCAGAGTCTTTTCAAAATTTTAAAAATCTCATGCATTCATTAAATCTATCTTGAATCTCCAGCATTCCCCAAGATACCCTTATGCAGCCACTTTCATGACGTGTCTGACTCACTGCCCCACATAGATTTAGTAAGATTTACCAATGGTTATCTAGTTTTAATGCCATTTTTGAGACTTGATGGGTCATTAAATATCCCATAACAAGAATTAAAGCTTAACAATGTCTCAAATATTCTTACGTCTACTAGAAAATCCCTATTACCTACATTTTCAGTTCATAGCAAACATGCTTAGTGAAAGTGCCTTCCCTATTGCAAAGTTCCATACCTATTACCATAGTTCACTATTTCCAAGTATAGATATACATATGGAGGGAGCACAGTCTTTGCAACAAGGGTCTGGGATTTATGAATCCATTGATAAGCTTCTCACAAGAAAATAATATGCTTTGGCCTTACACAACCCTTAAAGACATATCCGCGGACTAAAGTCCCTGAAGTTGGTTATGTAAATGACCCAACAAAGGTGAAAGATTTTGTAGATAAAATCATGGACCCAATCCTTCAAAAGCTTGGCAAAGCTCTAAGAGAAGGGGCACATCAAAGATGTATTCAGAGGACCAAGGCTAGATAATATGAAACATTTGCAATGAGGATATGGACTTCCCAATTGGCACAATTCATTGTCCCAGGTGTACATTTGTGCCTTAACTTGGCTGAAATATGCTCTGAATTGTTTCATGCACCCTCAAATACCATACAATAAGGTCCATTCATGGTGAAAATTACACCAAAGGCTATCAAGGATATGTTGGCCATGTACCATGACAAGATAGCCATGTTTCCCACCATTGCCAAGATGCAGAAATGTGGGCAAACATCAATAATCAATTGAGGTTTCTGAGTTCAGAGTTACAATTAGGGGAAGATGATACCACTGTGCCAGTGCTACTAATAGGAAGGGCACAATTTACATAGGCCAGTCAAGAGGCACTTTCCATGATGGCATTCATTTTTAGAATGAAAGAAGATATAACTATCTATGAAGAATAAATGGCCATTCTCTTTAGATTAAAAACTATTGACAAGTCTCAGGAGTATCGACTAGATTTCTCTGAGCAAATTGCATATTCAATGGTTGACCAACTCACCCATTTCAAGTCTAAATAGGTTTTTAGGTATTCTTCTTATCTATTTCACCTCATGTTGTATCAAAACTCTGGCATCTTTTTGTAATTTATGCATCTAAATATGTATGACCCAAGCTTCGGTCATAATAGGACCAATCCTGTGTCTGCATGGACACATATCTTGTCCAAAACAAGTGACCCATATGAATTTTGGGAATTTTTTGTTGCCCCTACCTTTTATCATCCAAGCCCAAAGCCAGTTGAAAATAGATTGACTCCAAGTGTCTCAAGCCTTATGACAAATTGCACTATTCCTTGTGATTACTTTTTTGGATCCCATCATACTATTATTAGAGTCCATGATTTTAGTGGAGAACCAGTGTTACTACCTAATATTTTGACCCTTAGGTTAGCATTCTTAGAGGTCACCAAGCAAGTATCTTTGGTGGATAATGAATATGGCACTGGGAAGAAAAAGAAGAAAATGTATGATGTCCCATGGGTAACAAACAACATGGCCCTAGAGGTCAAAAATGCTGAGCACATGTTGCTGAGAAAGCTAGTCTTCCTGGGTTTTTATCTTATTGGAGATAAATAGGGATATGACCCAAGTGGTTTCATAACTTCATGGGTCAAGAATAACAAGGTTGCTACTAGAATTGTGCATGAGGGTTGTCCCTTTTAGGAAAGTAGAAGAAACCCTCAGGAAGATATTCCTTATTTATATGTAGAATTGATAGATTTGCCCTCAGAAGAGGCCAGGCCATGGGAGACCTTTTATGATAAGAAAAAGGATTTTGACCCTAAAATTAGAATGACTTCTAGTTTAAGAAGGGCATTAAAGAATAGAGACTGGAAACTTGAGAAAATATAAGATTATTGGAAGTATAGGCAGGAGATTTGTGAGATAACTCACTCTTTTGGAAATGTAGATTCAGATGAGAAATGGGAGGAAATTTGGGATGAATGTCATATATCTCTGATCTCTAGCCCTGATACAGTGTAGGCCATAGGATAAACCTCACCTACAGTCGCTATAACTATCTAGCCCCCATCTCTCAGTGCCATTGAAAAACAAAAGAGTGTGGTATCCTCACCACCCAAAACTTCTCCATCAGTGTCAGCCTTTAGGTTTCCTAGTTTTTTACAAACACCACTAGCGGTAGTGGTAAATGTTGAAGAGAAGGAAGCACAACCAGAAGAAGTGCCAAGGAAACATAAGAGGTTGAAGCTTCAACCTGATTAGAGGAAGAGGTAAAACCCTCACAACACCAACCACTGAGTACATTGATTTCTCCTCAAGTAGGTGTTGTTTCTCCTTCTTCTTCTCAGTCTCTCTTTTCTTCTATAGGCATGACAATTCCATCTGGCCAAATAATATCTCCTGCCACCTCTATTGTGCCCATTTCTCATTTTTCCCCACCTATTCATACTCAAGCCACATCATTTCCTCATTTTTCCCCCTCTATCCCAAAGAGAGTACCTCCTCAGATGCCCCCTAGCCAACATTTGACTATTACCTATGGCTTGCCACAGGGTTATCCTTTTGCAAGTGGGCACATTACCTCTCCTTCCACCTTCCAAACTCTATCAAATACTGCTAAGAAGGCTAGAGAAGCCCAAATGGAGAAAAAGAAGATGAAAGATAATAAAGCTCTGGCTACACCACATATGAGGTCACAATTTGACCCAATTCAGCAGCAACTAATGGTAACCCATTTATCACCTAATGTAGTCAAACCAAATGAGCAAATGCAACTTGAAGATTATACAATGAATGCAGTGGCTATAGATATGTCATTTTTTAGACCACAAGATAGGTTTGAGCTACTAAATGAATCCACTTCTGTAGTAGCTAATGATTATTTAAAAGTATCAAAGAAGCTATAGAAGGTGGAGGCTAATTTAACTTAAGAGAAAGAAAACTATAGTGGTCTGACTACAGAAATCAAAACCAAGAATAATGAAATAGAGAGTCTCAGCAAACAGTTGCAACATATTATTTCTTTTTAGACTCACCAGGCTATTTAGGCCCAAAATGATTCTTTGAAAGAGGAGCTGACATAGGAGAAAGCTATAGTGACAGCCCTAAAGAGGGAAAAGGCAACATTATAGGAAAAATGTGAAGAAAGCCTGCAACAGGTCGCTCAACTTCAATAGAAGCTGATGAATTAGTAGAATAATACCGCTGCCATACAGGCCCAACTTCAAGCTAAGAAATAAATAACAGAACAATTGGCACTTGAGTTGGCTAATAGGCCAAATAATGTAGGGGTTTTGAATCTGATGAAGGAGCTTTATGTATCAATATGGAAAATAATCTCTGAGGAGATTACTCATCTCAAACCCTCTCTAACCTTTCTGCTAAATGCACAGAAATTGTGTGAAAAGGTAGAGACTTCAGTTGAAGCTACTCTGTCCACTGTCTCTTTGAGAGTTTTTATTCTCAAATGTTGTTGCAAAAGCTATATGATGCAACTGATGGAATGTTATCAGCAGTAGGGATTAGTGATAGAATGATTGCTGTAAAAGGGGTCAATGAAGTTCTTAGTTGCAACTCTACAGTAATTAATTGTAAAGAGCTCCTGGACATGGTAAAAGAGGGAATAAAAGACATAAAGTAGCATATAGAAGACTTGGTGAAATTAGGACTTCCCTCTCCTTTTCTTGATAACAACACTGTGTTAATGGCCGATGAGATCAAACCTTTGTTGTTAGCCAGGCAAAATGATCAGTCAGTTTTCCAAGGTTTAACAAATAATTCATTAGTTCCAAAAGTGAAAGCTGTCGTGATTCCCATGTCCCAGCTTGAATTTATATTGAAGGTTGTAATTCATATTTTGTAGAGATTTTCGTACAAAGACATCATCAACCTTGATTTAGCCTTCTATAAATTGCAAAATAACCAGGGATTATTTGATGTTGAGTGGTCTATTTATCAGACGGCCTTAATGAAGTTGTGATTTTTGCCCCATTTGATCATGCGAGAGTTTGTGGATTCTTTTTTGAGTAGGCTCAAAAGTCCTTAGGGTCACCAAAAACTGTAGAGTAAAATACTCTACACTTTATTTTTAAGTTTCAGTTGTGCACTCCAATTTTTGTCCCTGCACATTTCAATTTTGAGGTAGTGAAGTTTTTTGACACACAACACAGGCATGAGTTTTATTTTTGCCTAAATTTTGTCTAAGTATCAAATTTGCATGGAACATGCCAATGTCATCATCCAAGACACATTATACTTTGTTTCTAAAAGCATTAGCACGTGTCACATGTCTCATAGTAATTTAGCGGAGTGCGACAAGTGTTGGCATCTGTGTTTCATGTTTCTTATGTGTTTCAAAAGCTTATTTCAATAAGCTTCTCTTAGGGTCAAGCAGAAGGTGCCAAATGGAAATTGTGGAAGATTTCAATATATTTTTCTAAAAATAGTGGAAGCCGCCATGTGCCCCTAGCTAAAGCTCAACGAAAGCTGCCAATTGTCAACATCCATAATTTCTTCATTTTGTTTCATTGTTAAGTAAAGACTATGGTGGGCCCCAAGTTTTGTTTTTAAAGTCAGCAGAAGCTGCCAACTGTCATCATCTATTTGAATCTAAAATGAGTCTCAAATGTTTCTATAGTATAGCTAAAGCTCAGTGGAGACTGCCATGTGTCACCTTTCACAAGATTTTCAAAAAGTGTCTAAAAGCTTCTAAAGAAAGTGGAGACTGCCACGTATCCCTTGTTAAAGATATGTGAAAAGTGCCACCTGTCCCCATTCCCTTTTTGAAGTTGCTCAAGAAAGAAGTGTTGTGGGTCCCAATTTTTTGTAAGTTGTTAAAGTTTCAAAGCAGCAGACTGTGATAGATGTCAAAAATGGAGCACTCCTGAGCAAAGACACAATAAAGAGTATAAGTTATGCAAAAATTGCCATGTGTCTTCTATAAGTTCCGCAGAAGCCACCAAGTGTCATTTTTTGGTGCCTTTTGAATAATGAGAAGGTTTTCAAGTAGAGTAAGTGAAGCACATTGAGAGTCCTCATCTGTTTCACAGTGAAAAGTGTCACGTGTGTCTAATTCGGCCAATGATCATGCAAGAGACTAAACATTTTAGATCCAAAAATATCCTCTATTAAACACTTCCAGTCAAGTTCCAGTTTAATTAGACCATTGGGGTTTGATCGTGCAGGAGACCAAACATTTCAGATTCAAGAAATATCTTTGTTAAAGACTTTTAGTTTAGTTAGAGTTCAGTTAGACAATTGTATTGGCAACATGCAGGCAATCTAGAGTTAGTCTGAGGCTTTAAATATGAGTGTAGAGATCATCAAAAAAAAGGAGGATTAGAGAAGGAGAGAGAATTTTATGCGATAGATTGTTATCAAGAAGTTTTAGACTTTCTTGCTATGGTGAGTAATATCATTTGCCTTTGTTCTATTTTCTTGATTTAGAAAGTTTGTATAACTATGCATGTTTTTGTGCCTTTTATATGACTGAAAAATAAATAAGAATATTGAGTTATGTGCCTTTGTTGATATTTTTTGTGTTACTACAAGAATCATCTAAATTGTGAGCCTTTGATTGCTATGGCCAGTAATATCATTTTCCTTTGTTCTATTTTCTTGATTTAGAAAGTTTGTATAACTGTGCATATTTTTGTGCCTTTTATGTGACTAGAAAATTAATAAGATTGAGTTTTATGCCGTTGTTGATATTTTCTATGTTACTGCAAGAATAGTCTAAGTTGTGAGCCTTTGATTCTATTGTTTTCATCTTTTACATTGATCATGCCTAGTTTGCTCTTCAATGTAATTGAATCCTAAATATAGCTTCACTGTGCTTAGTATTGAGGATCAAATTAAACTCAAGCACATCGCCATAGTTAAGTTTTCTTTCATTGCATTGGTGCTTTCCATTTAATTTATATCCCTTTTCTCCCAATACTTTTGAGATAAAGAAGAGCTAGCTTCTTTAAAATTTGGAGGTCATTTCAGGTCACAAGTCCCACATTCCTAAAACTTCCCATTGTTGGTGTTAGAAATAGCGTAATTCTAAGCATCAACAAGTAACAAGCATAGATGCTACAATAATTTATCCAAATTCTTCAACAAATCTCAATGGGAAATTCTAGCTCCTCATCTGCACCCCCACATCCTTTCAGTGCCCCAACACCCTTCAAGGTTTAGTTGAATTTTGATATCCCTACATTTGATGGCAAAATCAATGTTGATGTAATATAAAATTGGTTGCATCAATTATCTTCCTATTTTTCTATAAATAAATTCACTGATGAAGAGAAGATCACTTTTGCTCTTTTGAAATCATCATTACCTGTCAAAAATTGGTGAGAAGTGTAAAAGAAGAGATTCAGTACAGATGATATTGGCCTTGAGGTAGAACCTACCTGGGATTATTTTATAAAAGCTGTAAAGGAAGAATACTACCCCATTGGATCATATGATGATCTATATATAGAGTGGTAACAACTTTGCCAAGGTACGAAATAGTATGTTCAAGATTACATTGACATTTTTCATTCTCTATCTATGAGATTAGGCATCCATAAAAGTGAGAAACACAAGGTTCTCAAATATCATGGTGGTATATAATGGTATATACAGGGGAGGTGGAACTCTTCAATCTATAAACCCTCAGTGAGGTGTACAAGTTTGCAGTGAAGATTGAGCAGAAGCATGGAAGAATAAATACAAAGAGTCAGCCTAAAAATTGAAAATGTGACAAAGAAGGTTAAACAAGAGGCCAAAATTGGAAGCAAAAGGAAGGGAAGACTATAAAATGGTGTGATTACCACAAATCTAGAATGCACTCCAAAGAATAATGTCGAGCCATCAAGTCCCTAATTTCTGAGTCACAATCCTCAACATCTACTACTCTACCTTATACACACCCTGTAGTCGAAGAGAATGAAGAAAAGATTGTAGATGCTAAGCCTGATGCCATCTTTGCTTCATCATAGACCCACGAGGAGAGGTCAGATGACAAGGAAAGGTTATTTCACTCTAAGTTATGGGTGAAAGGTAAGCCTCTGCATTTCATTCTTGATAGTGGGAGTCAAAAAATTTTGATCTCTATTAATGTTGTGAAAAGCCTAAAGTTGTCCATGAATATTCATCCAAATCCATACAATATTAGATAGTTGAGTCCAAGGAGAAACCTCCATGTCACCCACTAATGTCTTCTCTCATATGCAATAAAACCTTTCCAAGATGAGGTCTTATGCGATGTGGTCAATTTGGATGTTTATGACGTACTCTTTGGTCAACCAGTCATATATGATTGACATGGAATATATGAATCAATAAATAAAAGGATCACCCTCACTCTTGGAACACGACACTACAGGGTACCATAGGTACCACCTTCTACATCTATCTCCCTAATTAGTGCCAAGAAATGCATTTTCATGGTGGTTAAGCCATAGGAATCCAAAAGGGCTGATGTTGTATCCCTAACTACACAAACAACATAATAATAGAATAAAATAAATACCAAGATGAAGAATTACATGGCCTTCCATCCATAGACTGATGGTCAAATAGAAATGGTAAACAATCAGGCCCTGCATGGCTCCACAAAGCATAGTCTATTCCAATTATGCATTGGGAATCAAATTAAAATACAACTACCACATTTGATTAAAAATCTTAATGCAATGGGGACCATTTCTTATCAAGGAGGGAGGAATGATCTGAGAAATATTTTAGGTGACAATGCAGGTGATGGTTCTACTCCAATTGGTGGTAGAAATTTTAGGAACCATAACTTTTGTACCACAAGTCCATTTGACTCCCTCTTTGAACCGTTAGAAAGCTAAGAATGAGGGGAACATTGTGAGATAGCACATAGCTTTGCTCGATGGGTTTTGACACTAGAAAACTAAATGGAAGTGCCCCAAATTTCAATTTTAGTAGTGCAGTCCAAAAATAGTAAGTTTCTAAAAATAGTAATTCTTTGAATTTTGTATTATTGTAAATCATGGAAGTCAAACCACTTAATCTCCCTTGAGATTTGTGACCTTCCACATCCTCCTCCTACCTTAAAAATGTGTATAAATGAATATGTAATCCAAAATGGAAATTAGACATCTCTTCTCAGAGATAGGCATATGTTTAGGTCTTCAAATTTGATCAATAAAACATCTCTTCTCAGAGATAGCATTATTATAATTATGTTTTTCTTGTTTATTTAATTTTATTTCAATCAAAGCTTCTAATTTTTTAGATCAGTAGTATCAAATTATTTTGTCTTGAGAGTGTATGATCCTAAGGATGAGTTCAAGCTATAATAAGTTTGGGTGAAAAATAATAGAGCTTCCAAACTATCCACCTATTCACTCCAAATGACCTCAAATGGCAGAAAACACGAAGACATTCAATCCTTTCAAAGAAATGGTGAATAAATCCCTCCAAAAACATTAAGCATAGATGCTACAATAATTTTCCCAAATTCTTCAACAAATCTTGATGAGAAATTTTAGCTCCTCATCTACACCCACACATCCTTTCAGTGCTCCAACACCCTTCAAGGTTCATGTGAATTTTTATATCCCTACATTTGAAGGCAAAATCAATGTTGATGTAGTATAAAATTAGTTGGATCAATTATCTTCCTATTTTTTTATAAATAAATTCACTGATAAAGAGAAGATCACTTTTGATCTTTTAAAAGCATCATTGCCTACGAAAAATTGGTGGGAAGTGTACAAGAAGAGATTCAATACAGATGATATTAGCCTTGAGGTAGAACCTACCTAAGATGATTTCATAGAAGCTATAAAGGAAAATACTACCCCATTGGAGCATATGATGATCTGTATATAGAGTGGTAACAACTTTGCCAAGGTAAGGAATAGTATGTTTAATATTACACTGACATTTTTCATTCTCTATCTATGAGATTGAGAATTTAAGAAAGTTGGAAATACAAGGTTCTCAAATATCATGGTGGACTACAATAGTATATATAGGTAAAGATGGAACTCTTTAATTTGGAAACCCTCAGTGAGGCATACAATTTTATGGTGAAGATTGAGTAGAAGCATGAAAGAATGAATACAAAGAGTCAACCTACAAAATGGAAAAGTGACAAAGAAGGTCAAACACAAGCCCAAAATAGGAAGCAAAAGGAAGGGAAGACTAGAAAATGATGTGATTACCACAAATCTAGAATGCACTCCAAATAATAATGCCGAGCCATCAAGTCCCTACTTTTTGAGTCATAATCCTCAACATATACTACTTTGCCTTATACACACCCTACAATTAAAGAGTACAAAGAAGAGATTGTAGATGATTACCCTGATGCCATCGTTACTTTATCATGGATCCATGAGGAGAGGCCAAATGACAAGAAAAGGTTATTTCACTCTAAGTTATGGGTGAAAGGTAAGCTTCTGCATTTCATTCTTGATAGTGGGAGTCAAAAGAATTTAATCTATGTTAATGCTATGCAAATCCTAAAGTTTTCCATGAATATTCACGCAAATCCATATAGTATTATATGGTTGAGTCTAGGGAGAAACCTCTTTGTCACCCACCAATGTCTTCTCTCATATGCAATAAAATCTTTCCAAGATGAGGTCTTATGTGATGTGATCAATCTAAATGGTTATGATGTACTCTTTGGTTAGTCATTCATGTATGATCAACATGGAATCTATGAATCAATAACTCAAAGGATCACCCTCACTCTTGAAACATGATTTTATAGGGTACCAAAGGTACCACCTTCTACATCTGTCTCCCTGATTAGTGCCAAGAAATTCATTCTCATGGTAGTCAAGCCACAGAAATCCAAAAGGGCTAATGTTACAACCTTGACTACACAAACAATACAAAAATAAAAGCAAATAGATACCAAGCTGAAGAAGTTCATGACCTTCCATCTACAGACTGATGGTCAGATAGAAATGGTGAACAATCAGACCCTACAAAACTCCACAAAGCACAATCCATTCCAAGTATGCATTAGGAATCAAATCAAAATATAACTACCACACCTAATAAAAAATATTGATGCATTGGAGACCATTTCTTATTAAGGAGGGAGGAATGATCTAAGCAACATTTTAGGTGACAATTCAGGTGACGGTTCTACCCAAATTAGTGGTAGAACTTTCAAGAGCCATAACTGTTGCACCATAGCTCTATTTAACTCTCCATTTAAACTGTTGGAAAGATAAGAATGAGGATAACATCATGATATGGCATGGAGATCTATTCGATGTGTTTTGACTCCCAAAAACCAAATGGAATTATAAAAAATTTCAATTTTAGTAGTGTAGTCTAAAAAGAGTAAGTTTCTAAAAATAGTAATTCCTCAAATTTTGTATTATTGTAAATCATGGAAGTCAAACCAATTAATCTCCCTTAATATTGGTGACCTTTCACATCCTCATCCTACCTTCAAAATGTGTATAAATAAATATTTAATATGAAATGGAAATTAGACATCTCTTCTTAGAGATAGGCATATGTTTGGGTCTATAAATTTGATCAATAAAACATCTATTCTCAGAGATAGCATTATTATAATTGTGTTGTTCTTGTTTCTTGAATTTTCTTTCATCCAAAGCTTTTGAGTTTTGGATAAGTGGTATCAAAGTGATTTATTTTGAGAGTGTATGATCTCGAGGATGAGGTCAAGCTACAAAAAGCTTGGGTGGAAAACAATAGAACTTCCAAACTATCCACCTATTTGCTCCAAATGACCTCAAATGGTAGATAACACTAAGACATTTGATCCTTTCAAATAAATGGTGATTGAATCCCTCCAATAGAAGCAAGCACAAATGCTACAATAATTTGCCTAAATTCTTCAACAAATTTTGATGGAAAATTATGGCTCCTCATCTACACCCCCACATCCTTTCAGTGTCCCAACACCTTTCAAGGTTCAGGTGAATTTTGATATCCCTAAATTTGAAGGCAAAATCAATGCTGATGTAGTAGAACATTGGTTGGATCAATTATCTTCCTATTTTTTTATAAATAAATTCATCGATAAAGAGAAGATCACTTTTGCTCTTTTTAAAGTATCATTGCCTATCAAAAATTGGTGGAAAGTGTACAAGAAGAGATTCAATATGGATGATATTGGCCTTGATGCAAAACCTACCTAAGATGATTTCATAGAAGTGGTAAAAGAAGAATACTACTCCATTGGAGCATATGATAATCTGTATATAGAGTGGCAACAACTTTACCAAGGTAAGAAATAGTTTTTTCAAGATTACACTAACATTTTTCATTCTCTAAATTAGAAACACAAGGTTCTCAAATATCATGGTGGATTATAATAGTATATATGAGGGGAGATGGAATTCTTCAATCTAGAAATCCTTGGTGAGGTGTATAAGTTCGTGGTGAAGATTGAGTAGAAGTATGCAAGAATGAATACAAAGAGTCAACCTACAAAATGGAAAAGTAACAAAGAAGGTCAAACATGAGGCCAAAATTGGAAGAAAAAGGAAGGGAAGATTGGAATATGATGTGATTACCATAAATCTAGAATGCACTCCAAAGAAAAATGTCTTTCCATCAAGTCCCTACTTTTTGAGTCACAACCCTCAACATCTACTACTCTACCTCATACACACCCTATAGTCAAAGAGGATGAAGAAGAGATTGTAGATGTTGAGTCTAATGCCATTGTTTCTTCATCACAAACCTATGAGGAGAGGCTAGATGACAAGGAAAGGTTGTTTCACTCTAAGTTATGGGTGAAAGGTAAGCCTCTACATTTTATTCTTGATAGTGTAAGTCAAAATAATTTAATATCTACTAATGTTGTGAAAAGCCTAAAGTTTTCCATGAATCCTCACCCAAAGCCATACAGTATTAGATGGTTGAATCTAGGGAGAAACCTTTGTGTCACCTACCAATGTCTTCTCTCATATGTAATAAAACTTTTTCAAGATGAGCTCTTATGTGATGTGGTTAATCTAGATGTTTATGGTGTAGTCTTTGGTCAGACATTCATGTATGATCAACATGGCATTTATGAATCAAGTACTCAAAGGATCACCCTCACTCTTAGAACATGGTGCTACAGGGTACCAAAGGTACCACCTTTTACATCTGTCTCCCTGATTAGTGTCAAGAAATTCATTCTCATGGTGGTCAAGCCAAAGGAATCCAAATGGGCCAATGTTGTAGCCCTAACTACTCAAGCAACATAATAATAGAATAAAATAGATACCAAACTAAATAAGTTCATGGCCTTCCATCCATAGACTGATGGTCAAATAGAAATGGTGAACAATCGAGCCCTGCACATCTCCATAAAGCACAGTCCATTCCAAGTATGCATCAAGAATAAAATAAAAATAAAATTTCCACACTTGATGAAAAATATTGATGTAATGGGGACCATTGCTTCTCAAGGAGGGAGGAATGATTTGAGCAATATTTCAGGCAACGGTTCTACCCCAATTGGTGGTAGAACTTTTGGGAGCCATAACTTTTGCACCATAGCTCTATTTGACTCCCCATTTGAACTGTTGGAAAGCTAAGAATAAGGAGAACACTATGATATGATATAGAGATTCACTCAATAGGTTTTGAACTTTGAAAACCAAATGAAAGTGCTTAAAATTTCAATTTTAGTAGTGCAGTCTAAAAATAATAAGTTTCTAAAAATAGTAATTCCTCAAATTATGTATTGTTGTAAATCATGGAAGTCGAACCACTTAATATTTCTTGATATTGGTGATATTACACATAATTTTCATACCTTTAAAATGTGTATAAATGAATATGTAACCCAAAATGTAAATTGGACATCTCTTTTTAGAGATAGGCATATGTTTGGGTCTACAAATTTGATCAATAAAACATCTCTTATCAAAGATATCATTATTATAATTGTGTTGTTCTTGTTTTTTGAATTTTATTTCAACCAAAGCTTTTGAGTTTTGGATTAGTGGTATCAGAGTGATTTGTATTGAGAGTGTATGATCTTGAGGATGAGGTCAGGGTATAAGAAGCTTGGGTGGAAATAATAGAGCTTCCAAATTATCCACCTATTCACTTCAAATGACCTCAAATGGTAGAGAACATTGAGACATCTGATCCTTTCAAAGAAATGGTGAATGAATCCCTTCAATATTAGAAAGCATAAATGCTACAATAATTTGCCTAAATTCTTTAATAAATTTTGAAGAAAAATTTTGGCTCCTCATCTACACCCCCACATCCTTTTAGTGCCCCAACACCTTTCAAGGTTTAGGTGAATTTTGATATCCCTAAATTTGAAGATAAAATAAACGTTGATATAGTAGAAAATTGGTTGGATCAATTATCATCCTATTTTTTTATAAATAAATTCACTGATAAAGAGAAGATCACTTTTGCTCTTTTGAAATCATCATTGCTTATCAAAAATTGGTGGGAAGTGTACAAGAAGAGATTCAGTATGGATGATATTAGCCTTGAGATAGAACTTACCTGGAATGATTTCATATAAGCTGTAAAGGAAGAATACTACCCCATTAGAGCATATGATGATCTATATATAGAGTGGCAATAACTTCACAAAGGTAAGGAATAGTATGTTCAAGATTACACTGATATTTTTCATTCTCTATCTACGAGATTGGGCATCCAGGAAAGTGAGAAACATAAGGTTTTCAAATATCATGGTGGACTACAATGGTATATATAGGGGGATATAGAACTCTTCAATCTAGAAACCCTCAGTGAGGTGTACAAGTTTATGATAAAGATTGATCAGAAGCATGGAAGAATGAATACAAAGAGTTAGCTTACAAAATGGAAAAGTAATAAAGGAGGTCAAACATGAGGCCAAAATTAGAAGCAAAAGGAAGGAAAGACTAGAAAATTGTGTGATTACCAAAAATATAGAATGCACTCCAAAGAAGAATGTTGAGCCATCAAGTACTTATTTTTTGAGTCACAATCCTCAACATCTACTACTTTGCCTCATACACACCCTGCAGTCAAAGAGGATGAAGAAGAGATTTTAGATGTTGAGCTTGATGCCATTATTGCTTTATCATAGACCCATGAGGAGAGGCCAAATGATAAGGAAAGGTTGTTTCACTCTAAGTTATGGGTGAAAGGTAAGCCTCTGCATTTCATTCTTGATAGTGGGAGTCAAAAGAATTTAATCTCTATTAATATTGTGAAAAGCCTAAAGTTGTCCATGAAGCCTCACCCAAAGCCATACATTATTAGATGTTTGAGTCTAGGGAGAAACCTCCATGTCACCCACCAATATCTTCTCTCATATGTCATAAAACCTTTCCAAGATGAGGTCTTATGTGATGTGGTCAATCTGGATGTTTATGATGTACTCTTTGGTTATCTGTTCATGTATGATCGACATGGAATTTATGAGTCAAGAACTCAAAGGATCACCTTCACTCTTGGAACATGGTGTTATAGGGTACCAGAGGTACCACCTTTTACATCTGTCTCCATGATTAGTGCCAAGAAATTCATTCTCATGGTGGTCAAGCCACAAGAATCAAAAGGGCTGATGTTACAGCCCTAACTACATAAACAACACAATAATAGAATAAAATAGATAATAAATTGAAGAATTTCATGGCCTTCAATCCATAGACTGATGGTTAGATAGAAATGATGAACAGTCAGGCTATGTACAGCTCCATAAAGCATAGTCCATTCCAAGTATATATCAAGAATCAAATCAAAATACATTTACCACACTTGATGAAAAATATTAATGCAATGGGGACCATTAATTCTCAAGGAGGGAGGAATGATCTGAGTAATATTTTAGGTGATAATTTAGGTGACGCTTCTACCTCAATTGGTGGTAGAACTTTTAAGAGCCATAACTTTTGCACTATAGCTCCGTTTGAATCCCAATTTAAACCATTAGAAATCTAAGAATGAGGAGAACAGTATGAGATGGCATAGATATCTACTCAATGGGTTTTGACCCCCAAAAACCAAATGAAAGTGCTCCAAATTTAAATTTTAGTAGTGCAATATAAAAATAGTAAGTTTCTAAAAATAGTAATTCCTTAAATTTTGTATTGTTGTAAATCATGGAAGTCAAACCACTTAATCTCCCTCGAGATTAGTGACCTTCCACATCCTCATCCTACCTTAAAAATGTGTATAAATAAATATGTAAACCAAAATGGAAACTAGACATATCTTCTCTGAGATAGGCATATGTTTGGGTCTACAAATTTGATCAATAAAGCATCTTTTCTCATAGATAACATTATAATAATTGTGTTGTTCTTGTTTCTTGAATTTTATTTCAACCAAATCTTTTGAGTTTTGAATCAGTGGTATTAGAGTGGTTTGCCTTGAGAGTATATGATCCTGAGGATGAGGTCAAGCTACAAGAAGCTTGGGTGGAAAACAATAGAGATTCCAAACTATCCACCTATTCACTCCAAATTACCTCAAATGTCAAAAAACATTAAGACATATGATCCTTTAAAATAAATGGTGAATGAATCCCTCCAATAGTAGCAAGCATAGATGCTACAAAAAATTTCTGAAATTCTTCAACAAATCTAGATGGGAAATTCTAGCTCCTCATTTATACCCCCACATCCTTTCAATGCCCCAATACCCTTCAAGGTTGAAGTGAATTTTGATATCCCTATAATTGAAGGAAAAATCAATGTTGATATAGTAGAAAATTATTTGTATCAATTATCTTTCTATTTTTCTATAAATAAATTCATCGATAAAGAGAAGATCACTTTTGCTCTTTTGAAAGCATCATTGCCTGTCAAAAATTGGTGAGAAGTGTACAATAAGAGATTCAATATAGATGATATTGGCCTTGAGGCAGAACCTATTTGGGATGATTTATATAAGTTGTAAAGGAAGAATAATACCCCATTGGAGCATATGATGATCTGTATATAGAGTGAAAACAACTTTACCAAGGTAAGGAATAGTTTCTTCAAGATTACACTGACATTTTTCATTCTCTATCTATGAGATTGGGCATCTAGAAAAGTGAGAAACACAAGTTTATCAAACATAATGATGGACTAAAATGGTATATATGGGGGGAGGTGGAACTCTTAAATCTAGGAACTCTCGGTGAGGCATATAAATTCATAGTGAAGATTGAGTAGAAGCATGGAAGAATGAATATAAAGAGTCAGCCTATAAAATGGAAAAGTGACAAAGAAGGTCAAACACAAGTCCAAAATTGGAAGAAAAAGGAAGGGAAGAGTGGAAAATGGTGTGATTACCACAAATATAGAATGCACTACAAAGAATAATGTCAAGCCATCAAGTCCCTACTTTCTGAGTCATAATCTTCAACATCTACTACTCTGCCTCATACACACCCTGCAATCGAAGAGGATGAAGAAAAGATTGTAGATGTTGATCCCAATGCCATCCTTGCTTCATTATAGACCCATGAAGAGAGGACAAATGACAAGGAAAGGTTGTTTCACTCTAAGTTATGTGTGAAAGGTAAGCCTCTACATTTCATTCTTGATGGTGTGAGTCAAAAAAATTTAATCTCTGCTAATGTTGTGAAAAGCCTAAAGTTTTCCATGATGCCTCACCCAAAGCCATACAGTATTGGATGGTTGAGTCCAAGGAGAAACCTCTATGTCACCCACCAATGTCTTCTCTCATATGTAATAAAACCTTTCCAAGAGTAGGTCTTATGTGATGTGGTCAATCTGGATGTTTGTGATGTACTCTTTGGTCAACCATTCATGTATGATTGACATGACATCTATGAATCAAGAAATCTAAGGATCACCCTCACTCTTAAAACATGGTACCAAACGTACCACCTTATACATTTGTCTCCCTGATTAGTGCCAATAAATTCATTCTCATGGTAGTCAAGCCATAGGAATCTAAAAGGGCTCATGTTGCAGCCCTGACTTTATAAACTATTAGTGTAGGTTTTTATTTTTCCTTATTATTTAATTAGGGAATATTATATATTTGTGCCTACATGGAGCTTTCCTACATTCATGGGATAGGCTAGCTTATGTGGAGATGTGTGTCATAGATGTGTCATAGGTGTCATAAGAATGTCATAAGTAACTCCTTTGATCGGCTATTCCGGGTATGGTAGTTACTTCTTTATTCTTAGCACCTTGTCACCACCTTTCATGGAGGAGTTACAGTCTATTCTTGGGGTGCTTTGACCACCTTTTGTGGAGGAGTTACTTACGTGCTCTCCTATATGTATTCTTCACTTTGGCCATCTTAAGTTAATCAAATATTGGGTTTTCTCCTATTTTTCTTATGCAATTTATCTCCTTGTATAATTTCAAATCGCTTTAACATCTATGTGATGTGCACTACTTTATTCTCATGTGATCACATCTCCATTGCATTCATATTATCTAAATTTTGAGACAACTCTGATATGGTATCAGAGCCACCCCGATAATCATGTGTTTGGTTATGTTATTAGTTTATTCTAAAAATTTTACTTTGCTTTCTTAGTAGTTTTTTTTATTTACTCAATTGTAGTTGAGAGTTTTGGTAGAGTTTCTTGAAAACTCATGCAAATCCATACGAAAACCTATTAAAAAAAATTACTTTTGTTGAGTTTCATTTAGATCTACCCTTTAGATATCTGCGTTGAAATTTGTTGAGACATCTTGTATAGATCTGTTGTGGTGTCAGCAAAGGCGGTGGAATTTTTTTATCATTCTTTAGAAAAAGAGAGATTTTTTCTACTCTGGCATTGTTTGGTAAAGGGAGGCACTGATGTTTTTGCTGCTCTCTTGCATTGAGATCTGACCAGCTGCACTTGGCATCCTTTTACAATCATCAAGAATTTTTCTCCAGTAGCTTGGTGCTTTCAGCAGTAGCAAAAAGTCTTTTTCCAATAAGTTGGCATCACATTTCTACTCCTTGCATCAAATTTGCAAATTTTGAGCAGCTTGGGGACTCTTTATCACACCTTGGCATCATTTTTTTGCTGAAAAAGTGTTGTTTTTGGACTGCAGATGAAAAATTTGTTGCTAGGCATTGGAATCTCGAAGGAGTGAAGGCTGCATGGAAGAAGGGCATGAGAGAGAGAGGAGCCTCACATTGGTGTCCTTTCTAGACATCTGCTCTACTGCTCAGTAGAAACAAACAACAAAAATCAGCCATGTTTTGGTTTTAAGCGCCTAACCATTTCCAACACCCCATTTGGTGGGCCCACTCTCTACTAAGCAAAATTGGTAAAATTTGCTTTTGTCTAATTTCCTTATAATTATTTTTATCTTGTATTCATAAATTAGTCATTTGATTTTTTGAATTAAAGTCAAATTGGAAAATTAGCATTTAAAAAAGTAGTTTAAAGGTTTTAAAAACTTGTATCTTCAACCTACAAAGATGAAGGGTGAGGCTCAAATTGGTAGGAGGCTAATTCCCCCTCACAAAGACCTCTTTTGGATTCCTCACTCTATTTCGAGTCCAACGAGTGGTTGGAAGGCCACTTTCTCTCTCAAAATAGGGATTTTTTTAATGTTTAAGTATTTTTTTGCAAAATTACTAGTTTACAAAAAATTAAAACTTTAAAATCTTACAAATGGTAGCACAAATTTGAGTGTCATATTCTGAAAAAGTGCTTAGTTTTAAATTTTCCAAAACTTAGGCTAGATAATTATCAAAAATGCACTACTTTATAAAGTGCCAAAAATTTGGGTCTCTTGAGATGCATTGTCGACTGAGTCCGATGTCCTGTTTGCTTAAAGTCTTGCACTAATTTATCTAAGATGCATTCTCGGCTGAGCTCGACATATTTTGAGCATGCACTTGCATATTTGGGGGAGGGCTCAACATTTTCGGGGGGTGTGATTGTTTTTCAACACTTGCCATCTTTGCTTTCATTCTCCTTTCTGCATAATTTCACAACTTGCAATCAACACAACTTCACCTAAATTTAGCTTAAAATGGATTATTTTTAACTTAAACCCCTAAAACCCTTCAACTATCATGAATGGAAGGTTAAAATTTCAATCATTCTTAGAAGCAAAGGGTTGTATAGGATCACCATGGGTACTAAAGTAGAACCCAGCACTGATGTTAAAAAGGTCAAATGGTACAACCGTAGTGATGAAGCCTATGGATTACTGAGCTTGTCCATGTCTCTATAAATTCTCTTCCATTTAGAAACCTCCAAGACTCCCAAATACATATGGGACACTCTATAAACCTTATTTGGGAAGCTTGATAAGATGAGAGGTCATGAGCTCGAAAATGAACTCATAAGTCTAAGTCTTAGCAACTTTGACACCCTACAGGACTTCTTCACTAAGTTTAAGGCCCTTAAATTGAAATTGAAAGAATGTGGAATAGAGAAGAAAGATGATCAACTCGTCCTTTCTATTCTCACAAAGTTAGGTCCAAGCTATTCAGTCTATGTCTCCACTTTCCATGCCACAAAAAGTGCCCTTGGCACTACATGGAAAATGCCTTCTTTGGATTCATTCATTGCCGACTTGACTAGGGAGCAAGATAAGCTAATTCAAATGGGAAAAATGAAGTCTACTCAACCCCAAGCTTTGATAGCTGGAAATGGTAAGGATAAGACTTCAACAAAGGAGAAGAAGAAAAAGAACAAGGACCAGGAGAAGAAGAAAGATAACAACAATCCTGCCAAAAACAACACTGAGTCTTCCTCCTCCAATGCTAAACCTAAGAAGGAGAAGGTTAAGTGTACCTAATTTAAGAATATAGGGCATGATGAACACAAATGCATGAAGAAACAAATAGATCACCTAACTCATCTTCTAGAGAAGCACAACATAGGTGTTCCTGAGTCCATCAAGCAGAATTCATCTACACAAGATTCTACTAAGGCAAAAGGCAAGAGTAAGGAGAAAGAAAAGGGCAAGGCCCTTGTAGCTACAACAGCTTCTACATCTTCATGGGTCATTGACTCAGGTGCTTCTCACCACATGGGCTCTTCCCTAGTTGAGTTTTCATCTTTAGAGCCTTGTACCATGACTTCAATTTGTTTGGGTGATGACACATCAATTTTCATTGCAGGGAGAGGGTCAATTGAAATGGAAGGAGGAACATTCAATAATTTTCTAAGTGTTCCTTCTCTTTCAACCAATTTCCTATCAGTGTACCAAATTACTCACATTGGTCGAGGCATGAGAGTTGGGTTTTCACCATATTCAGTGGCTATCAGGGAGTTGCATAGTGATACTATAGTGGCAGTGGGTAGGGCAGATCACCAAGCAAGGTTATATACCTTCCCACATTTTACACTTGATTATTCTTGAACAACATTGTTGACTCATTCAGATGAAGTTAGCAAATTATGGCATTAGTGGTTTGGCCACCTTAACTACCACTACCTTGAACAACTTTGCAAAAATGACATGGTCATTGGCTTGCCTCGTGTCCAATTCTCAAAAGGACTTTGTGAGGGGTGCTCCCTTGGGAAGCATCCTAAAGCAAATTTTGACAAAGGCAAAGCTTGGAGGGCTTCACAACCTTTAGAGTTAGTCCATAGTGATGTATCAAGACCCTTTCCCAAACCATCTTTCACAAGGGCCAAGTACATCCTCACTTTCATTTATGATTTCTTTAGGTACACTTGGATATATTTTTTCAAACAAAAGTCTGACCTGTTTGAAAATTTTATAGACTTCAAGACTCTTGTTGAGAAACAGAGTGAGAAATCCATCAAGTTTCTTTAAACTAATAATGGATGGGAGTATGTCAGCATCAAGTTTGAGCAATTTGGCACCATGGAGGGGATTGATTTATAGTGCACAGTCACTTATAGTCCTTCATAGAATGGCGTTGTAGAATGCAAAAATAGGTTTTTGAAAGAGATGGGTAGCTGTATGATTCACTCCAAATCCTTAGCACCATAGTATTGGGCCGAAGCCATCAATTGTGCTTGCTACATTCAAAATAGGGTTCCTCATAGAGCTTTAAAATAGATAACACCTTTTGAAGCTTGGCATAAAAGGAAACTTGATGTTGAGCACCTTAGGGTTTTTGGGTCCCCAGCCATGGCCCGCATATTGAAGAAGAAACACAAAGCTATGGAATGTCAGTCTAAGCCTTGCATCTTTGTAGGATATCCTGATGGTGTTAAGGGGTATCACCTTCTAGATTTGACCACTCATGAGTTGTTCATTGAGAGAAGTGTCCACTTTTAGGAGAGTCCTAGAGACTCAATACTTAGCACTTCTTCTCTCTCATCAAATCTACTTCTTCATGATGATTCCTTAGATTCAAATCAGCCACAGCAAGTTCCTGAGCCAGAGACATCTTCTTCTTCTTCAAGTTTAGATAGTGAGGACAGTGATGCAGAGTCATCCACCTCTAGTCAATTAGAGGATGAGGAGTTATCAACCAACTCACCTAATTTTGGGCCACTTTGGGCCAGACAAACACTTGAGAGTGCTGGCACTTGGGTATGAGATCCCACAAATGACATATGTACTAGGGGGATTTTCAGAGAGATCCACATACCTTCTTTGCCTTAGTTTCAGATCTATGGACTTTTTGATAGGCATCGGGAGTACCTGAGTGGGATAGTGCTATGGAGGAAGAATATTCTTCCTTAATCAAAAATCACACTTGGGACTTGACTTCAGTTCCTAAGGGAAGGAAGATGGTTTGATGTAGGTGGATATATCAAACCAAGTTTGCATCAAATGGGTCAATTGATAAGTACAAGGTGTGATTGGTCACCAAGGGTTTCTCATAGGTGGCAGGCATTGACTACTTAGAGACCTTTACACCCATTGCAAAGATGACTTCTATCCAACTCACCTTGGCTATTGCCACAGTACATGGTTGGAATGTACACCAGATGGATGTGAAGAGTGCCTTTATTCACAGAGACCTAGAGGAGGAGATCTACATGGAGCAGCTACTAGGATTTGTTCAGGATTCTTCCTTAGTATGCAGACTTAGGAAATCTATCTATGGCCTCAAATAGGCCCCTCAAGCTTGGTATGCCAAGATGGATTCCTTCCTTCTCATAACAGGTTTCACTAGGTGCCATTTTGACCCCAATGTCTACTTCTTGCAGTAGGATGATTCTCTCTTGATTTTGGTTCTATATGTTGATGACCTTTTGATCATTGGGAGTTCTTCATCAACTATTGCAGTGGTGAAGGCATCTCTCTAGGATAGATTTGACATGATAGACTTGGGTTTGTTTTACTACTTCTTTGGCATTGAGATCTCATAGTTAGATTCAGAGATTTCTCTTACACAACATAAGTATGCTCTTGATTTATTGTCTCGATTTCACATGGCTGATTGCAAGCCATCTCTAACTCCCTTTCTATCAAGAGTCAAGCTTAAGGCTGACTATTCTTCACCATTAGTTGATGCCACTCGGTATTGACAACTTGTTGGTAGTCTCATCTACTTGACTCAAACTAGGCCCAACATATCATATGCAGTGGGACTTGTCTCCAAATTTATGTAGGAACCTCATGAGCTGCATTGGAAAGAAGCTAAGAGGATCTTACATTACATATAGGGTTCACATAGATATGAGATTCATTACATATTTGACATAAAGGTTGACTTGGTTGGATATATAGATTCAGACTGGGCTAGCGATTCACAGACTCACAAGTCCACTTCTGGTTACAGTTTCTCTCTAGGTTCATGTCCTATCAGTTGGTCTAACAGGAAGCAGAATGCTATTTCTATATCATCCACAAAGGTAGAGTACAAGGGAGTTGTTAATGCAGCTACTGAGGCTATTTGGCTTTAGGGGATACTTTCTAATTTTGGCATTTCTATCAGGTAGCCCACCATCATTTATTGTGACAACCAGAGTACCACTAAGATTTGTAGGAATTCGGTTCAGCACTAGCAGACCAAGCACATAGAGATTCACATGCATTTCATTTGGGAGCTTATTCATAGTTAGGTCATTGACTTGCTATTTTGCCAGTCTTCAGAGTAGGTTGCAGACATCTTCACCAAAAAATTTATTGAGCGCAAGTTTATTCATCTATGATTTCTTCTTGGGGTGTGGTCCACGTCTGTAGCAGCATCATCTTCAGGGGGGCCGCTAGCCTCTTCATTTATTTTATGTCTCTCTTTTGGGGGGGGGAGTTTTTTCCTACGGGTTTTCTCCTTTTCTCTATCTTATGGGAGATTGCATTTGTACATGGGTTCCTCATCAGGCCTAGTTGTCGGGACCCATTTTATATTTCCACACTGCCCACCTAAGCTACGCTTATGGGGGGTGTTAGTGTAGGTTTTTATTTTTCCTTATTATTTAATTAGGGAATGTTATATATTTGTGCCTACATGGAGTTTTCCTACATTCATGGGATAGGCTAGCTTATGTGGAGATGTGTCATAGGTGTCATAAGAATGTCATAAATAACTCCTTTGATCAGCTATTCTAGGTATGGGATTACTTCTTTATTCTTAGCACCTTGTCACCACTTTTCATGGAGGAGTTACAATCTATTCTTAGGGTGCTTTGACCACCTTTTGTGGAGGAGTTACTTGTTAGGTTATGGAGCTAAAAGCTTCACTGATGCAAATGGATGAGGATGCTAAGTTGTAGAGCAACCGACATCGATCTGATCAAATGACGTCAATCATATACAGTGTGCAGAGCAACTAACATCGACAGGGATCGGCCGACGTCGGTTATCCCCAGTCAAATAGGGACCGACGTCGGTCACCTGTGTGTTCCAGAACTATTTGTTGCATGAACAGTTAATTTGTTGAACGGCCATTTTGCATGTTAAAGGCTAATTATAGTCTTAAGTTGCGTGTCTAATTATTGTAATTAATAAAGTATAATTATTGTTTACATGAGGTTTATTTAAGAGACTCATGCGCTATATTGTAATTAAGGCAAGAAAGAATTTCTTTCAATTGTAAGATCTAGGTTTGCAAGTTGTGCAAGACCAGGTTGATTTGTAGGTTGTGCAAGATCAAGAGAGAGATCTACATGGTAAGTAAGATTAGGTTGATTTACAAGTTGTTTCAAGATTAAGGAGATCTACTTGAAGTACTTTTGAGTGCTTGGTACTGGCAGTGTTGATACTGACTAGTTGGAGGTGAACAGCAATTCTGTGTGTGAGTTGTTTGTTGTGACCGTAATTGAGAGAGAACTTTGAGGGAAGATTACTAGAAGTCCTAGGTGTGTGGGAAGCCTTTGAGGTGTGGGAAGAAGACTGTGGCATCTTCTTTATTGTATTTCCTTTTGAAGAGTATTTAATACAAGATTGTGTATTGTCTCTCAAATTCTGTGTTGTTTCTGATTCTAGTTACTTATTGCTTCTAGTTTAATTCCATGTTTAGTTGCTTGGTAATCAATTGTGCTTCCTTGGGTTCCTAACAGTTGGTATCAAAGCTAAGATTGTAGGGAGCAGGTTTGTGTTTGATTATAGGTCACTTTTAGGGGTTTCTGATTGAATGGGAATATAGCAATGGTAAAAGAAAGTAAGCTCAAGATGGAGAAATTCAATGGCATGAATTATCAATTATGGAGGATGAAAATAGAAGATTATCTGTATCAGAAAGATCTGTACTTATCGTTGGGTGGGGTTGCATGCAAGCCCCTGGATATGAAAGATGAGGAATGGAATGTTCTTGATCGAAAGGCTCTGGGAACTATATGGTTGAGCCTGGCATCGTCTGTGATTTCCAACTTATCATAGGCTAAGACAACAAAAGAGTTGATAAGATCTTTGGCAAATTTATATGAAAAACCCTTAGCTTTGAATAAGGTATTTTTTATGAAGCAGTTATTTAATTTGCAAATGCAGGAAGGTGGATCGGTACACAGTCATCTTAGTGATTTCCATGGTTTGGTAAACCAGTTAGTTTTAGTCAATATTTTTTTTGATGATGAAATTAAGGCTCTCTTAATCTTATGCTCATTACCTGAAAGTTGGGATAGTTTGGTAATGGTAGTTAGTAATATTGTGTCTGCTTCAAATATCTTGAAAGTGGATGACGTTGTTAGTGTAATCTTGAATGAAGAAATTCACGGAAAAGCATAAGTGAATCATCAGGGAATACTTTGAGTGTTGAAAGCAGGGGAAGGCAAAGAGAGAAGATCGAGCATGGGAGATCAAGGTCAAAGATAGGCAGGAGATCCAAATCTAAGCCCAGTAGAAAAATTTGCTAGAATTGTGAAAAAAAAGGGCATGTAAAGAAAGATTGTTGGTTGGTTGAAGATCAGCAAGAAAGAACTAAAGAAGCAGGTGATGTAGGTATTGTTGCATAGGATGCTCTAGTATGTTCCTTGGATAAAGTGGAATCTTGAGTTTTACATTCTGGTGCCTCTTTTCATGCATCCCCAAATAGAGAATTTTTTCATGAGTATGTCTAGGGAGACTTTGGAGAGATTTATTTAGGGGATGGTAAGCCTTGTCAAATGGTTGGCAAATGGAAAGTGAAGCTAAAATTGCAGATGGGCAACACATGGGTGTTGAAGGAGGTCATGCCTATCCCAGTCTTGAAGTAGAATTTGATTTCTATAGGAAGTTTAGGTGATGAGGGATGTATAGTAACTCTCACAGCAGACTCTTGGAAAGTTACCAAGGGTGCACTTGTTTTATCAAGGGGTAAGAAAGTAGGTATGTTTTATCTATTTACTTGTATTACTGATTCTTCTTTTGGTTTATCTACTTCAGCTGTAGATTCAAAGATGTGGCTTCGTAGGCTTGGTCACATGAATAAGAAAGAGATGCATGTTCTTGAATCAAAGGATAAGAGTTTAGATTTGAAAAGCACAGATCAAGATTTCTGTAAACAACAAAAAAAAGTGAGGTTTCTTGATACACTTGCTACAAGAAAGGATCAAGTTTATGGCATAAAGAGGAAATCTAATGTTTTTGACAAGAACAAGAAAGTCTTAGTGTTCAAAGAGGAGATGATAGATAGAGATCAGTCACAAGGGCTGAATAAATCTGAGCAGGGCAGTTTGAATAAGGGAATGATTCAAAGTAAGCTCGTGGGTAAAAATTCATCACTCATAGGAAAACACAGGTACCAGTGTCGATTAGGTGGAACCGACGTCGAATAGACAAGTATCAACGTCGATCATGTGTAGACCAGAGGAGTCAATGGTGTTAGGCAGGTGAAGACCAACATCAGTTAGGCAGGAACTGATGTCTGTAGTAGGGGCACTAGCATCGGTCAGGGAACCAGCATCAGCAGTCAGGTTAGTCGCATGGAACTGATGTCAGTCGATTGCAGGCTAAGAGGTGACCGACATCGATCACTATTAAAATGGATTATGGGCAGATAGTAAGCTGTCAAGGAGTCTCAAATGCCCATGTGGAGGATTGAAAGGGTAAGTAAGCCTCAAATTCATTATTCCCCTTCTTTAGGTTACTTGTTGCTCATTGATGGTCAAGAACCAGGAAGTTTTAAAGAAGCAAAATAGGTAGGATCCAGAAAATAGTGGGAGCGTGGCATGGATGAGGAAGTTGATTCCTTGGAAGAGAACCAAATGGGAGATTTGGTAGAGTTTCCAGCTGGAGAGAAAGCACTGAAAGATGAACGGATTCCCAAGTCAAAGAAGAGAGTGGATGGACACGTGAGACGGAAGGCCAGGGTATATAGTCTTGAACAGGCTACAGGGCATTGGAAGTTTGACAGGTGGATGACAAAGTAGGGATTTAATTAATGTCATAGTAACCATTGTGGTTTCTTTACTAGGTTGGATAATATTAGCTACATTATCTTGTTACTATATATAGTGTGGATGCTTGTTGCAGGGTCACACATGCAGGGAGTTTTTGAGCTAAAGGTAAAGTTAGTTCAAAGGTATGTCAAAAAAACTCTGGGAGCAACAAGATTCTTTGGCATGAGTTTTCTTAGAGATAAGGAAGGTCACAGGTTGATGTTGTCTCAAGATGATTGTGTGAATAAGGTAGTGGCGAGGTTCAGGATGTAGGATGCAGAACCGGTTAGCGCACCTATGGATGGATGGTTAACAGAGCAGTGTCCCCAATCACATGATGAGGTTAAGTACATGTGTACTAAACCTAAGTTTTCCCAAGTAGTGGGAGTTGTCAGTGAGTTTGTGGTCAATCCAAGAAAGAAGCACTAGAGAGCAGTTCAGTGGAGTCTCAGGTATCTGAGAGGGACTAGCAGCAAGTATACATGTGATGCAAGGTCAAGCACTTCTCTACATGGGTATGTAGAATTGGATATGGCAGGCTACTTGGTTGACAGGTGTTGCACCATAAGTTGTGTGGTGGTTGGTCTTCAATATTGATCTTGAAGAGGAATACAAGCCTAAAAACAAATTAGGTGATGTATAGGTACAGCTATAAGTGCAGCTGTTTATCTCCAAGTGGGAGATTATTAGGTTGTGGAGCTAAAAGCTTCACTGATGTAAATGGAGGAGGATGTTGAGCTGTAAAGCAACTGATGTTCGTATGATCAACTAACATCATTCATATACAGTGTGTAGAGCAACTAACATTGGTAGGGATCAATCGACGTCGGTCACTTGTGCGTTCTAGAACTATTTGTTGCACGAATAGTTAGTTTGTTGAATGGCCAATTTACATGTTAAAAGCTAATTATAGTCTTGAGTTGCATGTCTAATTATTGTAATTAAAAAATTATAATTATTGTTTGCATGAGGTCTATTTAAGAGACTCATGGGTTGTATTCTAATTAAGGCAAGAAAGAATTTCTTCCAATTGTAAGATCTAGGTTTGCAGGTTGTGCAAGACTAGGTTGATTTGTAGGTTGTGCAAGATCAGGAGAGAGATCTACATGGTAAGTAAGATCAGGTTGATTTGCAAGTTGTTGCAAGATTAAGGAGATCTACTTGAAGTACTTTTGAGTGCTTGGTACTGGCAGTGTTGATACTGACTGGTTGGAGGTGAACAACAATTCTATGTGTGAGTTGTTTGTTGTGACCGTAATTGAGAGAGAACTTTGAGGGAAGATTACTGGAAGTCTTAGGTGTGTGGGAAGCCTTTGAGGTGTGGGAAGAAGACTGTGGCATATTCTTTATTTAATTTCCTTTTGAAGAGTATTTAATACAAGATTGTGTATTGTCTCTCAAATTCTGTGTTGTTTTTTATTCTAGTTACTTATTGCTTCTGGTTTAATTCCGCATTTAGTTGCTTGGTAATCAATTGTGCTTCCTTGGGTTACTAACATTACTTACGTGCTCTCCTATATGTATTCTTCACTTTGGCCATCTTAAGTTAATCAAATATTGGGTTTTCTCCTATTTGTCTTGTGTAATTTATCTCCTTGTATAATTTCAAATTGCTTTAGCATCTATGTGATGTGCACTAGCTTCTTCTCATGTGATCACATCTCCATTGCATTCGCATTATCCGGATTATAAGACAACTTTGATATAAACAACACAATAACAAAAGTAAATAGATACCAAGATGAATAATTTCATGGCCTTCCATCCACAAACTGATGGTCAGATAGAAATGGTGAAAAATCAAGCCCTGCATAGCTCCATAAAGCATAGTCCATTCCAAGTATGCATCAGGAATCAAATAAAAATACAACTGCCATACTTGATGAAAAATATTGATGCAATGGGGACCATTGCTTCTCAAGGAGGGATGAATGATCCGAGAAATATTTTAGGTGACAATTTAGGTGATGGTTCTACTCTAATTAGTGGTTGAACTTTCAGGAGCCATAACTTTTGCACCATAGCTCTGTTTGACTCCCCTTTTGAACCTTTGGAAAGTTAATAATGAGGGGAACACCGTGAGATGGCACATATCTATACTTAGTGGGTTTTAACCCTTTAAAACCAAATGAAAGTGCTTCAAATTTCAATTTTAGTAGTGTAATCTAAAAATAGTAAGTTTTTAAAAATAGTAATTCTTCAAATTATATATTTTTGTAAATCATGGAAGTTGAACCACTTAATCTCCCTCAAGATTGGTGACCTTCCACATCCTCCTCCTACCTTCAAAATGTGTACAAATGAATATGTAACCCAAAATGGAAATTATACATGTCTTCTCAGAGATAGGCATATATTTGGGTCTACAAATTTGATCAATAAAACATCTCTTCTCAGAGATAGCATTATTATAATTATGTTGTTCTTGTTTCTTGAATTTTCTTTCAACCAAATTTTCTATGTTTTGGATCAAAGGCCTATGACAATGAAGAGTGATAATCACAAAGAACCATTAGCTTGTTAGTTATCATTGGGCCCTTGACCCATGATATACCATACCATGTGTTAGATCTCAATTTGTCATATAATATGTTTTTGGGTAGATGTTGGATACACAAGATTCATGCAATCCCATCGATATTCCACTAGTATATCAAATTCTCCCATTCAAGTATGGAGGTTACTATTCTAGGAGATTTGCATCCATAAAAGCATTATTAGCATTTAAAGGTTGAGTTCAAAATCTATAACTACTATTTTGACATGAATTTGGTTGCCAAGAAAGATAAGGGGAAATAAATACTTGTTGATTCATTAAAGGCCAACTGTATTGAACCTAATACCCTTGATTCACTTTTCCATATGATGCCTCCTAAAATGTCTAATTCTTATACCATCTTGGATAATGGCCTAGGATAATAGTTGACCCACAATACATTCCAAATTTCCAAGCTTTCACATAACCCAAAGTCCTTTGGAAGACTAAAATCCAAACCACCTTACATGGAATGGCAATGAAAGGGTAAATCCAAACTACATATTCCAACTCCTGTCACTTTCATACTGACCTCTGGCCAAGAAAAGGGCCCCCTTGTAGATGATGAATCAAAGTTTTATAATGACAAAATTAGCCAATGGTTACAGAAAATCCAAATACCCCATTCTTAATCAGATCATGGAGAACCAAGCCTCTGAAGGAGGAGGCCTCAGGCCAAATAAACAGTGAACACTTGAGTTGATTTCTATGACTTGGTATAAAAGAACATATGGCCTTAGATTTAAACCACTTGGGTGTGACTCCATGTATCGTATTCGAGTTCCATCACTAATGACTAGTGATAATGATGTTGATAGTGAAGCAGAGTCTGATCATAGCCCTTTTGATGAGCTCGCCCAAACCAATTTTTTTGAAACTAATTCCATTTTTACCATTAGACCTATTATTTTCCATAATCCACTTCTATTATATTATCACCAACTGATAGAGTAGGGCCAATAAGAATCAAATGTGATAGTTGATGAGTTTCAAAATGATGAGGCCTTTTGTGATTTTCTAGGCCTTAGGGATAATGTTTTATTGGGAAAACACAAATAAGGTTTCTCAATCAAGTTGGATCCTGAAGCCTATTTTGGATAGTGGGTGAACACCTTTAATAAAAATAATTAAATAAAACATTAGGTCCCAAAGTGAAAACCTCTTTAAGGTGCTTTTGGACTAGGGAAAAAGTAAAGATAAAAGTTAATCTAGTGGTGAAAACTTGTTTTATATGCCATTAGATGGGGGTGTTCAACCTTCGTCAAACATAGACCAAGAGACCACCAAATATGAACTTGTCTATAGGTCCAAGTTTAGTCTTAAAGAACAACAATATTTTGATTAAATCATCCAGGATATCACTAATGATGAACTTGTCTATGGGTCTAAGTTTAGACTTGAAGAACAACAATATTTTGATTGAATCATCCATGATTTTCCAACCATTTTTGTCACATGGCCATCCCTCCCATTAGGGGATTTTGATTCATCATGCCTAGGAGAACTTGAAGATCTATTCCTAGTAGAGGACTCTGATATTACAAAATAGTTTAAATCTTTACCCACTATTCTTGAAGATGATTTGACCCTTGTAGTAGAGGATACTATAGAGTAAACATTGGGACTCCAAATGACCCAAAATGGATCAAATTAGGCACATCCCTCATTAAGGAGGAACATGAAATCTTTACATCCCTTTTGAGTGAATTTGTAGATATCTTTGCATGGGCCTACTCTAGCATGCCAGGTTTGGAGCCCACCTTGGTTTTTCACCACCTCATGGTACACCTGATGCCAAACTAATGAAATATTTTTTTTAAAAGATGCATCCTCATATTGACGTATTAGTCAAGAAAGAGTTGTAAAATCTCTTGAAAGTGAGATATATTAGGCTAATCAATTATTATGAATGGATTTCCAACATTGTGTTAGTCATAAAAAATCCAAAAGGAATCATAATTTATATTAATTTTAGAGACATTAAAAAAGACTACCCAAAGGATGACTTTTCTATAGTAAACATTGACATGATTGTCAAATCCATAGAGTTTATGAGATGCTTTCATTAATGGATGGATTCTTAGGGTATAATCAAATCTGAATCACACTAGAAGCCCAACATAAGACAACATTCACCACTCTATGGGGAATGCTTTATTATCAAATTATGTCATTTGGTCTCAAAAATGTAGGGGTCACCTATCAAATATCCATGATCGTCATATTTCATGATATGATGAATGAAATTATTGAATACTATGTCAATGGCATTTTAAGTAAATCAAAGACCAAGGCCAATCATCTAACAACACTAAGGAGGATATTGAGCGATGGCATGAATAAAAAGTTAGGCTCAACCCTAAGAAGTGTGTTTTTGGATTTAATTTAGGAAAATTTATTGGCTTCATTGTGTCTCATTGAGTCATTAAAGTCAATCCATCTAAATTATAGGCTATAACAGAGATGCCACCATCGACCAATCTAAAGCAACTCCATAGTTTGTAGGGCAAGATATAATCTATTTGATGCTTCATATATCAATTAGCTAAAAAATACCACCCATTCACACACTTGATGAATAAAGGGGTAGAATTTCATTGAGACAATGAATGCCATAAATCTTTTCAACATTTGAAGGGTTATCTAGAAAATCCATCTATTTTATTTTCTCCTATACTAGGAAAACCATTCCTTCTATACCTATCAGTGACAGACAAAGCCCTAGGGGTAATTTTAGCTCAATATGATGATAATGGAAAGGAACATGTTTTGTACTATCTAATCCATATACTAGTCCTGTATGAACACAATTATATGCCCATTGAAAAAGCCTATTTAGCTATAGTCTTCATAACTCAAAAATTATGACATTACATGTTGAACAACAAGACCATGGTCATTGAAAAAGTATATCTACTCAATTATTTTTTATTTAAAATAGTTTTATAAGGCTACATGGATAAATGGATCATGTTTCTTAGTGAGTTTGAAATAGAGTATGTCAACTAGAAAGCCATCAAGGGGAAAGTTTTTATAGATCAGTTTGTTGAAGTACCCCTTGTAGATACAGAGCCACTAACATTCCAAATCCTAGATGAATCCATCATGACCTGCATTGAAACATCTCTTGAGGAGTAGCACTAGAAGCCACTACACATAGATCGAGGGTAGGCCTTTTGTTTATTACACCACAAGGGGATCTAATCCCTAAGTAATTTAGAGTCAACTTTTCTTGTACCAAAAACATGGATAAATATGAAGAACTTGTTACAGGGCTTTGATAGGTAGTACAATGGAACATACAAATCTAAAAGTTTATGGTGATTCTCAATTAAACATCAATCAAGTTACAGATCATTTTTAGACCAAAGATGACAAGTTGGTCCCATATAATTCCATGGTCGTGTAGACACCGAATCATGTCTATCCCTTGGTCATCCTCCCCTTGGTCTCCTTGGTCCACCCCCTAAACATTCCTAACCCACACACTTATTAATTTAAAATAAATTAACTATTTTAAATTAATAACCCCCTTGACACATCACCCATGCCTCCCTCACCCCATGCCAAATCTTAATTACTTAAACCCCATTTCATCCCTCCCACTAACCTCTCGTGCTTAGTTAATCTGCCTTGGACCATTTTCCAACGACAGTTAGACCTGGCAGTTGGAAGAATGGGCAAAAAGGATAAAAATAGCCTCTTTTCCCATTCTTCAGTTGTCAATGTTGGTCATTATTCAGTTGACATCGGTGGTTTTGTCAGCGTCAGTTCCTTTAAGACTACATTTTTGCTTCTGTTGTCGGTCCTCTCTGTGAACGTGAATTCTCTTGCTCCAGACTTCAAGCTTTCTCGCTCCTCAACTTCTTGCAGGTATCAGCATTTCAACAGCACTCTCCAAGCTCAGAGGTTTCATTCCAGTCATTTTGCACTAGATTAAAGGTTGCACAACACATCTAGCATTAGCCACAACAGAAACAGGCCTCCTGCACCTCTGCCTCTCCACCCATAGCTAAGTATTTGTATTGGTCTTATTTTACTATCTTTTTAAATACATTAGCAATTAGATTACTATACATTTCCAAGCATTCTTGACAAAACCTAGTCTATTCTTCCCAAAGAGGCTGAAAAGCCTTCTCTCACCCTTATCTCTCTTTTTGCCCCTGTCATCCATTCGGTCCCTTTTTAGCCACACTCTATGTCCTGTTGACCCAAAACTGGCCACTAAAACTCCCACAGAGACCCCAAACCACTTTGCTGACCACAGATAGACTTGAGACTTGTCTAAAGCCCTTTTGACCTGACCGACGCTGGCCACCAGGCCCATTTCCCCTACCGATGTCGGTAGACTAACCGACACCGGAGACCTTAACCAATCGACACCGGTAGAACCACTGACGCCGGTGACTGTGGAAGATAGATTACCACATACAGGTATTCATTTATTTCTATTTCTTTTGTTCAATCTTTTATCATTTCCTTTTCTAGCAACATTCTCTTTTATCAAAAGTGGACTGTCATCCTTCCAGGAAGTCTTTGCACTTCTGGGATCAAGCTTCGGCTTGGCAGTCCACCTTATCTCTATCTAACAATCTCTGTGTTTGAGTCTCTTTCTTCTACAGGTGTCATCCTCCAAAGCCAAAGAGGAGAACCTTCAATGTCTGGATATGGTGCGCAGACCTCATCCAGGTATCATCTAACCCTAGACCATTACTTTAGTTTCTTATTTCTTTTGAATGTGGAAAAGCAAAAAATAGTTAGAAACATTCTGGCACGCCCGGTGGGACCCTAGGAGTTTTTCTTGGGTTCATACTTTTTTCTTCTAAAAAAAACTTTTCATATAGGTGCATTAGGTCTCTTCTTGCATCTTTTTCTTCTATCTCTTCCAAAAGACACAATCAGTGAAGTTAAAAAGAATCTTTCTTTTTCTTTCTTTTCTGCATTCTAGAGTAGTGAAATCTCATACTCTTCAACCTTTTCTCCACTTTTTTGCATCCAAACACACATTTCAATTTGGGCTTAAAATCTATTACATCTCATTTCTGATTGAATGCATATTTAGTCCACACATCTAGTAACTTAAAACCGCATCATGAATAAATCATAGCACACTTATGTTACACGACCTAATCACTTTCACAAAATCAAACATCTTAACATACCTGAGACAAGGTCCGACTAGAATTTCATCACCTAGCAGATACTTTACCCTTCCTGGTAATCCCACTTGGACTTCACTACCAAGGGGAGATCCCACTCTGTTCTCTGGCAGAGTATAAACTCTAGGGGAAGTATATACTGGCTAAGCAGCCCAGCTCAGCTCTGGGTTCATGAAGTGAGGGGACCAAACTCCTAACACCAGGCCATGTACAAAACCTAACACAGATCTTGAGCACCAAAACTAACATAAAACCAACCTTAGACTACTTCTTCTAGGACCCGTTCTAAAAGCCAACTTCCTAAACACACTCTAAGGCATAAGCCAACAAGACTCTAAAAATTTATTCTTAGGAATTTAACGTTTAGGGTCTGCTTGTCTTCATCTTCTTTTCTATTCTTATCTGGTTGTTTGAGCTAGTAAGGACGTATTACCTTACCTTGAATGGTTTTTAAACATAGTCAAACCAAGACTCTTGTTGACCATGCGAGGCAACAACTGCTCCCACCTTTGTCTTCCATAACCAGTCCTCTAATGGAGTATCATTTAGAGACCGAATGAACTCCTACCCAACTGACTCCGACTCAGCCTCCCATTGTCCTTGAGGGGGACCAAGACTTCAAAAGGTTCCTTGACCTCAATGTCAAGGCCCTTCAACACTATCTCATGTGAAGTCGAATGTGAGACTCCTTAGGCAACCCAATTTATGGGATGCCAACCTCTTTAGCTAAGATGACAGCCATATCCATAGCATCTGTAATCCAACCCATAGACACCCAGGGCATCGCCTCGACCAACAACTAGCCCATGACTAATCTTTTAAGTGTGGCTTCTCCTTCTATCTCTGGGCCCACTTCCATTGGGGTTTTGACCCCCCATCAACCACAGAGTATTCAACAAAGCTCTACCCCTTTCCAAAATCTAGTTGTCTCCATCTCACCTACTCTCGCCCCTATCAACACCAGGGTAGCTACTCATCCTTTGGCTAGTGCTGCCACTATCCAACCACCTCTAGCAACATCAAGCCTAGTCGTGCCTTCTACCATCATGATGCAACCACCCTTGGCCTCCACATTTGTCCCTATGACTAGTTATCAGTACGTTGTGCCTATACAAGTGTAACCGACTACGTCATATGCCCCTTTTAGCACCTTCCAAGCGCCTTACAACCTAGGGGGCACCCCACTCACAAATTCGTCAGCTAATCTAATCAAAATGCTAATGGAAAAAATGTCTAATCTTGAGACCTCAGTTCCAGGCTCAAGAAACATCCTTTAATATGACCTAATTTGTAATGAACCCATCCATCCCTCTGTCCCAATCTGGTTGTATCCCAGTCAATGGGAACTTCCTAGGTTTACTCACTTCCAGAGTAAGGAAGACCCACAGCAGCACCTATGAGCATTCAGACATGCTTGTTATCTTATAGCACATGATGATGCGTTACTCCTACGCACATTCCCCATGTCGCTTTCTAGTGCTGCTCTCGATTGGTACAGCTCTCTCACCAGACACTCTCTTTTCACATTCACCCAATTGGCCCAACTTTTCCTTGACCACCTCTCGATCAATATCACTAAAAAGGTCTCCATCACAGACCTATACTCTATCAGAAAGTTTGACGATGAATCCATAGCTGATTTTGTTACCCATTAGAGAGGCTTAATCAACCAGCTCTCCTTCTCTTTGCCTCAACCTGAGCTCATCGAACTCTTTTCCCAAGCGTGTGCCAAACATATTTCATCTACTCTCCAGGTCCAAACATTTCACAACTTTGGCGAAGCTTTCACGATGGCTAGGAAGCTTGAACTACGTGTCGTCAAGGAAAACAAAGTCAAATTGTGGAGTAAAAACCCCAACACCAAGTCCAATGACCCTTCCTCTAAACCTTCTTCTAATTCCAAATCTAAGGCATCATCAAATGTTGTAGTCGTTAGACCATCATCTTCAACAACAACCAACCAATCTCAGCCTTCCACATCAGACTACATCACAAAATAGTTCCAACAATGGTATATATAGCATTAGTATACTCCACTAGGAGAGTCATACGCATCTTTGTTGGAAAAACTTGTCAAATAGGGAGTCCTCAATCTCCCCCAAATTTGACTGCCCCCTTAATTCGATCCCTCGCACGCTATCCCTGCATGGTATAGGGAGAATGACTTTTGCAATTATCATCGTGTCAAAGGCCATGACATAGCCAACTGTAAGACTCTCAAGAACATCATTCAGGACATGCTAGATAAAGGTGACCTTGTTTTGGATAACCCAAATGCACCACCCAATCGAAGCATAGACATCTTTAAACAACCTTTTCCCAACCATCCTCCTAGCCAAAACAACGTGCAGACCATGGCTGACGACTCTCAAGAACATAACATACGCACAGTCAACATAGTCTCGCCTCTCATGCCTGACCAACCTCTCTCACAGTCTCAAAAGGTTAGTCCATCCATCAATCCATCTCACGTGGACGAACCCTCTTCTCTTGTTAGTTCTCCATCGACCTCTCTTATATTAGAGGATGCCTTGACCATGCCAGCACCACTAGCCCCGCCTTCCTCCTTCTTGCTACCAATGGAGGACCCTACCCTTCCTACTCCTCAACCACAAGTAGAAGGCACAATCATCCCTACCCTCTATCCTCTTGAGGAGCCACATGCTCTAGTTCCTTCTCCACCAAGAGAAGAACCTATCTCTCCACCTTCTTTGACCAAAGACGAACCAGTTATGACTCTCTCATGCCTTGGGTCTGAGATTGCTACACCTAACACATTTTTGGCCCCACAACCATCCACATCTTCTGAAGGAACAAAGCCTCATCCGACATCTTCCCAACCATTCTCTCAATTGGTGGAGAAACTAGGACTTCTCCATTCAAGGAAATTGGAACATCAAGCATTATGGGAGCAACTCAAAGCTGTTAGGATCTTGCTCCTCAATTAGAGCACAATATGATTACCTCTTGTATTAGCAACTAAACACAAAATTTAACCAAAATGAATAAGTAACTAGAAATATGAAATAACATAGGATATGAGAGATAATACACAATTGTATTAATAATCACTCAGAAGAAAATACAATAAAGAAGATGCCACTTCTTCTTCCACCTCAAAGGCTTGTCACACCTCAAGGACTTCTTCCTTCTCTCTCTCGATCCCAACACACAACTCAAATACAGAATTGTTGTTCACCTCCACCAGTCATAAATAATGCTGCCAGTACACCAATCACACAACCGTACTCCAAGTAGATCTCCTGCTCTTTGCTACTACCTGCAAATCACCAAACCTTACTCACCATTGTAGATCTCCAAACGTGGTCCTGCACACCTACTGACCAAGATCATACATACACAAAAACCCTTCTAATTCTCCAAACCAGCACCCACACTTGGTACTATGGCACTAAGAGGAACACACCATTGCTCTCTTCTCTCTAAAGGAGCTTATTTTGCTCTCTTACTCTCTAACAGTAGTTTACAATATAGCCCATGAGTCTATTATATAGATCTCATGCTTACAATAATTAGACACGCAACTCAAAACTATAATTAGCCTTTAACATGCAAATTGACAGTCTAAAAATAGACTCTCCAAAATTTGCATGCAAACTGCATGTTCACACACAGGTTGTTGACATCGGCTCCTCCTAACCGATGTTGGCTGACTTGTAACCGACGTCGATTTCTTCTACACTACTATTTAATCGACGTCAATCGATTAAACTGACATCAGTTGCCCTATAACTCTCTGCAACCTCCATAACTCCTCTTGTTTACATCTTGGTGAAGCTTTTAGCTCCACAACCTAACAATCTCCCACTCGGAGATAAATAGTTGTACCTATACCTGTACCTATACACCATCTAATTTATTCCCTGGCTTGTATCCCTCTTCAAGATCAATCTTGAAGACCAACCACCACACAACCTGTGATGCTACACTTGTCATCCAAGTAACCTGCCACATCCGAACCTACAAACCCATGTAGTGAAGACCTTGACCCTGCATAACATGAATCCTTACTACTAGTCCCTCTCAGATACCTAAGAATCCACCTTCCCCAAATTGGCTCCAAACTCTCTGACAACTCCCACTGCTTGGGAAAACTTAGGTCTACACCAGACCTTATGTGATTTCAAACCCTGTTCTAAGCTTTGCTTGAACTGTCCAGCCCTTGGTGTGCTTTCTGATTCTGCATCCTGCATATCAAACCCACCAACACCATCTTCACATCAGCTCCCACTGGAGACCAAATCAACCTATGATCTTCCATGTCTCTTATGCCAAAGAATTTTTTTGCTCCAAATTCTTCATGACATACCTTTAAATTAACTTTACCTTTAGCTCAAAAAACTCCCTGCATGTGTAACCCTGCAATAAGCAACTACACCACATACAGTAACAAGATAATGTCGCGACTCATCATTCACCTAGTAAAGACAAACATAAAGGTTACACTGACATTGACTGAAGCCCTGCTTTGTCATCCATCTGTCAAAACATGTACCACTATCCTGCAGCTTCCTCAAGACCATATACCTTGGCCTTCCATCTCATATATCCATCCACTCTCTTCTTTGACTTGGGAATCCATCCATCTTTCAGTGCTTTCTTCTAGCTGACAACTCCACCAACAAACACCTATTTGGTTCTTCTCCAAGGACTCACACTCCTCATCCATGTCAAGCTCCCACTATTTCTAGATTCTACCTGCATTGCCTCTTCACATCTTCCTAGTTCTTGACCATCAGTAATCAATATAAAGAAGGTGAACAATGAATATGAGGTTCACTTACCCTTTCAGTCTTTGATATGAGCGTTTGAGACCTTTTTGATAGCTTGATGTCTGCCCACCATCTGTTCCAATGATCGATCTCGGCCATCTCCTAGTTTACACCTGGCTGATGTCAGTTCCCTGTACTGACCCTAACTGTCGACGTCATTTCCCTGGCCGACACCGGTATCCCTTTTGCCAACGTTGGTTCCTGTCTGACCGACATTGGTCTTCTTATTGCCAATGTTGATTACTGTCTGATCAATGCCGGTACTTGTGTTCACCTGTGAGTGATGACTTTTTACCCACGAGCTCCTTTTGGATCAAACACTTGTCCATATCAACACAGCCCTGCTCAAAATAATTCAGTCCCCTCAGCTGATCTCTATGTCATCTCCTCCATGAACACTAAGGCCTTCTAGTTCTTAAGTTTATCAAAGATATATGTCTTTCACTTAAGAACATGCATTCCCCTCCTACATATGTGACCAAGCCTATAAAGCCACATCTCTACAACAGAAGGTGAATCAATAATATGTGTAGATAGATAAAGGATACCTACTTTCTTACCACCGTCTAATTTAAGTGCATCCATTGTGAGAGTTACTGTGCATCTCTCATCACCCAACTTTCCTGAATAAATTATACTCATCTCCAAGACTAGAACCTGCATGACCTTCTTCAACACCTGTGTGTTATCCGTCTACATTTTCAGCTTCACTTCTCCTTTGCCAACAATCTGACAAGGCTCACCAACCCCTAAATAAATCTCTCCAAAGTCTCCAAAGACATACCCATGAAAAGATGCTTTATTTTGGGCTGCATGGAAAGAGGCAAAAGAATTTGTAAACCAAGATTCTACTTTATCTAGAGCAACCTATGCAACAACACCTGCAACATCTACTTCTACACGCTGATCTTCTACTGACCAACAATCTTCCTTTACCTGCTCTTTCTTTCCATCAATCAGACCATTCATGCTATTCAGTTTCTCCATTCGTAGCTTACTTTCTTCTACCATTGCTATACTCCCACTCAATCTGAAACTCCTGTGAGTGACCTGTAATCAACAAACACTAACCAGATCTGAAACCACCTGTTAGTCAACCCAATCAAAAGCTCTGATACCAACTGTCAAGTTGGTACCAACCTGGTCAACCTGCTCAACCTGCTCTAATACCAACTATCAGGATCTTGCTCCTCAATTAGAGCACAATATGATTACCTCTTGTATTAGCAAATAAACACGGAATTTAACTAGAATAAATGGGTAACTAGAAATATGAAACAACACAGGATATGAGAGACAATACACAATTGTATTAATAATCACTCAGAAGAAAATATAATAAAGAAGATGCCACTTCTTCTTCCACCTCAAAGGCTTGCCACACCTCAAGGACTTCTTCCCTCTCTCTCTTGGTCCCAACACACAACTCAAATACAGAATTGTTGTTCACCTCCACTAGTCAAAAACAATGCTACCAATACACCAAGCACACAACCATACTCCAAGTAGATCTCCTACTCTCTGCTACTACCTGCAAATCACCAGACCTTACTCACCATTGTAGATCTCCAAACGTGGTCTTGCACACCTGCTGACCAAGATCATACATACACAAAGAACCCTTCTGATTCTCCAAACTAGCACCCACACTTGGTACTTGGCACTAGGAGGAACACACCATTGCTCTCTTCTCTCTAAAGGAGCTTATTTTGCTCTCTTACTTTCTAGCACTAGTTTACAATACAGCCCATGAGTCTATTATATAGATCTCATGCTTACAATAATTAGACTATCTTAATTACAATAATTAGACACGCAACTCAAGACTATAATTAGCCTTTAACATGCAAACTGACAGTCCAAAAATAGACTCTCTGAAATCCGCATGCAAACTGCATGTTCACACATAGGTTGCCGACGTCGGCTCCTCTTGACTGATGTCGATTGACTTGTAACCAACATCGATTGCTTCTGCACTGCTATCTGACTGACATCGGTTGATTAGACTGACATTAGTTTCCCTATAACTCATTTTTCAACTCTTTGTAACCTCCGTAACTCCTCCTGTTTGCATCCTGGTGAAGCTTTTAGATCCACAACCTAACAAAAGCTCCTCATCCTGCTCGGCCCATCACATCTCGTGCCGCTGACCCTCTTGTGACAAAATCCCCCAAAGCTTCCAACACGGACCAAACTTCTACTTCTAAACCTTCAAAACCTCAACCATCCACATCAGAACCTAAACCCTCATCCACCATATCAAAACTAATCAAATCCCTCGAAGTTCACCTCATCACTAACCTCACTCACCCGCAAGTGAAGGTAGACTTGAACCTTGCCTCGCCTAATAATAGTCTCCAAACCAAACCAAAGAAGGCTGTTAAACCACAGTGGAAAACTCCTCCTCCACCATCATCATTGCCCTCCATTTTGGGCCCTCATCCTTCTACCCTAATAGGAGTGCTCCCTAATCCAACCCCTAACCAAAACAAGTTACCTCCACTACTTTACCTACCATAAGCTGACCACCTCTTAAAACTTTGGCACCTCTCATAAATAAAGTGTCATCTACACACCTGGCTGCACCACCAACCCAAAAGGTGGTACAGAAGCCTCCTTCAACACCTGCCAAGCAAAAGTCATCAACACCTCATGCATCAACAAGCACGGACCCTTTAGTGGGTTCATACGCTTTGATACTGGGCTGACTTTTGCCAACCTCTAGCATAACCCTTCCCACTATCAAGCCATTCCAACCTCTCAGGTCAAAACCTTTCTAGTTCGATGATACTAAAATTTGTCTATATCATCACACACCGGGACATGATACCAAGAATTGTTGTGCCCTCAAGGTTGTCATTCACCAATATATGGAAAAATACACCCTTCTCCTTGAGGATACTATCGACAAACCTCCGACACCTTCTCGTATCTCTCAAACCTCCTCACCCTCATCAGCATCTCATCAATAGACTATGGTCCCTTCACCCTCTTTCGCCCCCTCTCTTTGAAATTAATGCCATCCACGTAACCACTAGGTCACAAAAGGATAAGGCAAAAGAAAAAGTTGTTATTCCTTAGACCTACCCTTTTATCAAGCCACCTCAACCACCAAAGCCCAAGATTTTCATCCTGGGTGCATCCCAACCCTCTTCTTCAGGTTAATACAGCTTCACCAAACGCCCATGAAGATGACCTTGTATGACCTCATCCAAAGCTCACCCCAACATCGTCAAGCTCTAATCAGAGCCTTATAGGCAGTGGAGGTCCAACCCAAAGACCCCCAACCACTAGCTACCCTGGTCCACTCGTTATCCCCCGTCACCTCTATCACTGTTAGCGATTCTAAAATTCCTACCTCTAACTTAGAAGATCAAGACGCTGCTCTTTTCATCACAGCCTACATTGATCAAACCCGCATTAAGCAAGTCATGATTGATAGAGGTGCCAGCATTAATATCATTTTTACCCATGCCTTTGATCAATTGGCCCTCCCCAAGAATTGCGTATCAAAAACTGACGTAATCCTTCGATCTTTTAATGACACCACTACTACCACCATTAGCACCGTCATCCTCCATATTCGTGTCAGCTCGTGCATAATCCCAGAGCTCTTCTACATCATCGAGGGAGAGTTCTAATATAACATGTTGTTAGGATGACCTTGGATTTGTGCCATGGCTTGTGTTCCTTCTACACTGCACCATTGTGTCAAATTTGAACATGACGGGCAAGTCCATGTCATTCCCACTGACCCATCCCCTTTCAAGACTTATAACATGACCTATCGACTAAATGACGTTCTCATTCTTCTCAAGACACCAACCCAAATACCGCCTCCATCTACAGACACTTCAACTAGTATGCAAATGGCAGTCACCCTCACATCACCTTCTCAAGCAATAACCAAGGACCCCATGGAAGATATCTTCCAACAACTTTCACTTTGGGAATATCACTTACTTACCCTAGACATGTTTTAGACTCTACAAGAGTATGGGTAACTTCATCATAGTCCCAGTTATGACCATTAGATCAGAATGGTCATCCCTTATGGTCCTCCTAACCTTCGAACCAATCTCATCTATGAGGGGCTATATCGAGCTCCTACTGACGGGAATCCTCTCTCCTCACCTCAACCATTCACATCTAACTTCTCTTTTCTTTGCAACCCCACCTTTGGTCATACCTATCTCTATAGGTGTGCATGAAAGGGTTTTGGCTTTGGGCGCTATGAACAAGGCTCCCATCAGCCTATCGAACCACTAAATGATGACAATGCCAAGAAACCCACTAAGGCTTTTGCAGACCCTTATCCCAAACCCATCATAGACCAATCTCTGCCAAGCTCACCTATTCTCCCATCTTCACCTACAGAGTCAGTGGTTTCCATCCCTCCTAGCTTTTTCAATACCTAAATGTCATTCACTTGGAACCCCTGACCTATCAACCAGGTGGGGTACCCAGGTCTCTCCTTCTCGTCTTCTCTCCACCTCATTCATCCAACCCATTAATCATCTGCACTGGGTGTTAGACATTCTCCCTACCACAAAATGACTAGGGGAGTTTAACTTTATACTGACTATCATAACCTCGACCACACATTGACCAAGCATCGACCAAACATTGATCAGACATCGACCAAACATTGACCAGATATCGACCAAACATTAACCAACCAAGCATCGACCAAGCATCGACCAACTTCTTAATCATCTTCACATCTAAACTTAAATCAACACGTGACCAATATGGAATGAAGTAAATGAGGTAAGTTTGCTCTTAATTGGCTCTAACCTTACATCATCACGCACAGGTATGGATCAGGGACTTATCATCTATCTTCTCTCAAAGGCTGACCAGAACCTGAGCCTCTTAATGCCTTGCATCTGTGACCATTCTACTGTTAGTCAAGTACTCATTCACTTGACATTTAACTTGAGCTCATCCCTTGAGCAATCCCTGTCTTATTAATCCTCATTCCTTTCAACCCTATTCCCCTAAAACAAACCTTATGTAACCCTTTTATCAAGTAGGAATGCTTTGTCCTAATAAAAGGAAGCCCTCGACCTTCTACAGTCTTGTCCATGACTCAAAATTCTATCAAAAATAAATTGATGTCAAAATATCAAAAGGTCATAAACTCTAAATGCAAACTACTCCCTTGAAGGACAACTATATCATCATTATTGTAGCTAATAGACTACTCCCTTGAAGGACAGCTATTCGAAGCCCTTAAACAAACATATAAAGCAAAAATATAGACCACTCCCTCGAAGGATGGCTATGCCTAAACTCTTTCTATAAAAAACACTTTCTTAGAAGCTTCCCACATTGATCAGCTTCACAAATGACCACAAAACAAAATGACATCTCTATGTAGACTTCTCGCATCGATCAGTCTGCCCAAAAAAAAAAGGTCATGGACTTGGCTTGTAGTCATCTCAGGGTCTCCTATAACAAGGGGCAAAGTTATCCATACTAAAAAGGGTTACCCTCTCCTAACATATCACATCACCTACTCAAGGGACTTCAAGCTCATTTTAATGTCAAAGTGATTTGCTTACTTGTCTAACACAACCAGTGGTCAATGACGTATTGCATGAATGGGGCTTTTGTTTCTAAAAACCCCCTACCTATGCTATCGTTATCGTCCTTGTCAATGAAAGAGTAACACGCCTTTCACTTTTTATCCATACCTTTGGTCACATTCAACCAAATCATTTTCCAACCAAACCAACCAAACCCTTTTTCAGACCACTAATGTTCCCATAGCCTATTCACACTAGTTTCTGTGGACACTAATACACATGGAAACTACCAACCACATAATTTATGTCCAGCATAAACCATTACTTGCTGAAGCATAAACAAACTCATTTCATTTTTAGCATACATCCATCACCTAAAATGGACAATTGTTAGGGATGAAAAACCCTGACCAATGTTACAGAATACACCATTGCACCATATGGAAATGGCTGTAACATCATCTTACCCCTCATCATTTCAAGCATGTACCATCAGACATATGGGACATGCTAAATCGTTCTCATGACCACACCAAGCACATCAACCACTTCGACCCTCTTCCTCCCTTTTTGGGAGAACTACATTGGCCTGAGGCCCAACAACAGGGGCTATGTAGGCAGCACTCAAATGACATGACATTTTTTGGGGTTAGCTCAGCCACATCCATTTGTTCATCTACCTGATTGACACCCTATCTTACCTTTCACCATGACTTCACCTCATCCGACCCCATCCATAACCAACCTTCTTCCTCCCTTTTAGGGAGAACTACATTGGCCTAAGGCCCTAACAACAGGGGCTATGTAGGTAGCACTCAGTTGACATGGGGTCTTCTGAGGTTAGCTCAGCCATTCCTTTGTCCATCCTCGACCAATGACCTTAAAGATCGCAACTATCTCCTCAGACCATGACCACTTCCAAGACAACTTTGCTTTGGTTTTTTTTGCCCTTGCTACCTCATGACTAGTTAGCAAATTGTCCATGACCCCCACAAGTAATGGATCGTGCTCTAGTTGATCCCCAATATTTGTGGCCTTTTTCATGTTTTCTAAGAGCACTTCTTGAGCCTGAGATACTTGGAACATGATGACCATTGGAGCTATAGCTTGGATCGAATAACCCAATCAGCTACGACTAAATGCTGGGGCTTAGTTATTTTGATTTTAGCACTCTTCGACCTTTGACCATGACAATTTGACCTACCTATTGCGTGGTGTGGCATACACACAATCCCACCCTTTGCAGCATTCACACCCTAACCTTCATCCTTTCCATCCACTCTCTGTCAAATCGACACCCGATCTCAGGTTCCCTTCCCTCAACTCCCGCTTTGAGGGGGGAACACCTCATCCCATACCTAGGGAAACCAACTCCTATTTTTGTCTTGCAGTTCATCAAAAACAACTAACAAGACAAAAAGGGGCAAAGTAGACACCAAAATCGTGTCTATCCCTTGGTCATCCTCCCCTTGGTCTCCTTAGTCCACCCCCTAAACATTCCTAACCCACACACTTATTAATTTAAAATAAATTAACTATTTTAAATTAATAACCCCCTTGACACATCACCCATGCCTCCCTCACCCCATGCCAAATCTTAATTACTTAAACCCCATTTCATCCCTCCCACTAACCTCTCGTGCTCAGTTAATCTACCTTGGACCATTTTCCAATGACAGTTAGACCTGGTAGTTGGAAAAATGGACAAAAAGGCTAAAAATAGCCTCTTTTCCCATTCTTTAACTGCTGATGTCGGTCATTATTCAGCTGACATCGACGGTTTTGCCAGCATCAGTTCCTTTAAGACTACATTTTTGCTTCTGTTGCTGGTCCTCTCCATGAACGTGAATTCTCTTGCTCCAGACTTCAAGCTTTCTCGCTCCTCAACTTCTTGTAGTTATCAGCATTTCAACAGCACTCTCTAGGCTCAGAGGTTCTGATCTAGTCATTCTGCACCAGATTGAAGGTTGCACGACACCTCTAGCATCAGCCACAATGGAAATAGGCCTCCTGCACCTCTACCTCTCCACCCACAGCTAAGTATTTGTATTGTTCTTATTTTACTATTTTTTTAAATACATTAGCAATCAGATTACTACACATTTCCAAGCATTATTGACACAACCCAGTCTGTTCTTCTCGGAGAGGCTAAAAAGCCTTCTCTCACCCTTATCTCTCTTTTTGCCCTTGTCATCCATTTGGTCCCTTTTTAGCCACACTCTCTGTCCTGTTGACCCAAAATTGGCCACTAAAACTCCCATAGAGACCCCAAACCACTTTGCTAACCATAGACAGACCTAAGACTCATCCAAAGCCTTATTGCCCTGACTGATGCTGGCCACCAGGCCCATTTCCCCTATCAACATCGGTAGACTAACCGACGCCGGAGACCTTAACCAACTGATGTCGGTAGAACCACCGAAGCCAGCGACTGTGGAAGATAGATTACCACATACAGGTATGCATTTATTTCTATTTCTTTTGTTCAATCTTTTATCATTTCCTTTTCCAGCAACATTCTCTTTTATCAAAAGTGGACTGTCATCCTTCCAAGAAGTCTTTGCACTTCTGGGATCAAGCTTAGGCTTGGCAGTCCACCTTATCTCTATCTAACAATCTCTGTGTTTGAGTCTCTTTCTTCTACAGGTGTCATCCTCCACAGCCAAAGAGGAGTCCCTTCAACATCTGGATACGGTGCGTAGACCTCATTTGGGTATCATCTAACCCTAGACCATTACTTTAGTTTCTTATTTCTTTTGAATGTGGAAAAGCAAAAAATAGTTAGAAACAGGTCAAGACTCTCAAACAATATATTGTAAATATATAGTTTGAACATACACCAAGGGCCATTAATAGAATAATCGATGCCATGGATACCATTGGGTCTTTGATTTGACACATAGATATGGCTAAAGAATACTAGTTCCTTGTTGAAGATTTACTAGCACCAACACGTGAACCATCAACCATCATAATGATCAATGATATTTTTGGTCCAATATCTACTTGGTATTCCAACCTATACATCTACCCCCATGACCAAATTATTCCACCAAACTTATCCCACAAATATTCCAAATCCTTTATCCACCATGCCACATGTTATAAGCCTATACCATCATAGTTTTGATGGAACTTTGCTTCATTGTTTAAATTCAATAAAATATACATTATAATTATAGGAGGTTAAAAAATGAGTATGTATAGCCCACACAAATGGAGAATTCCTATCCAAAAATCTCTTACATATTGGGTATTATTGGCCAACAATAGACATAATACAACTGTATATATGAAAAATGTGATAAATGTCAATGACATGCCAATATGATTCATGCCCTACCCAAGAATCTAAAAAAAATGTTGAAACCATGGCTATTTACTACATGGGGATTTGATATCACTGGGAAGATAAACCTCACCTCATCTGATGTCCATAAACACATTCTTACCACCACATAATACTTCACTAAGTGGGTTGAAGCTATGCCCCTCACTTATGTGACTGAAAAGCAAATTTCTAAATTCATATTTAACCATCTCATTTTTTTATATGACATCCCCTCTAACATTAGATCTGATAATGGTGGATCATTAAAGAACAAGGATGTCAAATTGCTATGTGCCAAATACAAGATTAAACAACATTTTTCCATGGCATATTACCCTCAAGGTAACAGCCAGGTAGAAGCATCTAACAAAACCTTTATCAATATCCTTAAAAATATTATCAATGATGTTGGTTATGATTAGCCCCTTCAAATACTTTTTACCCTCTGGGCATACTGTACCATTCATCGTACTCCCATAGGTGCAAGTCCATACTCACTTGTTTATGGTATTGAGTCTATTCTTCCCATTAAGGTTGATTTACGTTCATTATGAATCTCTTTGAAACATGTCTTAGATGATGAAGACTATCAATTAGCTCACTTTCAAGAGATAGAATTTCTTGATGAGAAATGCATGGACACAGTTAATAACCTTCAAGCATACAATAATCAACTCCATGGCTACTACAATCGGTGCATAAAACATAGAGAATTTGAGCTTGGTGATCTTGTTTTTAAAGAAAATCAAAAGAATACCACAGCCAAGAAGAAACATAAATGTAAGTTCAAACCCAACTAGGTAGGTCACTTCATCATTGTTGCAAACTATGGCACTTGAGTATACATGCTCGCCACATAAGATAGGGATGAACTTGATGAGCCGATGAACATTATACACCTCAAGCATTACTTCGCTTGAGTGACTAGGTATATTTTCTTTGGTGATCATTTCAAGTTATACCATATTATTGACTTTATTCTTTGTACCATTGTATCATTCTATCACTTTACCATTCCATATTCCATTCTACCATACCTTTTATATCAAGCAAGTTATTTTAACCCTCCCTATCTAGCCTTTTTGACCTTGGTTCCATTCCATTGGTTTTAATTTCAACACAAAGATTCAGATCAATTTCAATAGTTATTTCAAGTATTCCAAATAGAGGCCATATTTTAAAGTAGTATGATAGAGATTTTGGCAATTACATCCTTGATTTTTTGTTCCATTCTATACCAACTGTGTCTAATTATAACCACTTTTGGGAAAATCAATGTCTCACCATCTTGCTACTAATTATAACCACTTATGGTCAAATTAGTACCATTGATTTATGTTTTTATTTCTTATTTATAACCACCTATGGGAAAACTAGGGGTAACACTTGTTTATCATACCTTGATGTACCACCTTACCATTCCTATGCCATACTATGTCATTATGCTAATGTTGCCTATTTTGTTTGAATTGACTACCACATTAATCAGATTCATCCAATTTAAGGTATAACTATAGTGACTTGAGGTCCCATCCAAATACTATGTAGGTAGCATTCGATACTTGTTGAGGTTAGCTTAGTCACCCTTTTCCATACTCTCACCATTTCTCGAGCAACTTAAGCCATGATCTTGCCATTTATGAATACCCATTGCCATGTTCTCACCATTTCATGAGCAAACTAAGCCATGATCTTATTATTTTATGATAAATTATTAAATTTTGAATGCTCTCTCCATTTTTCAAGCTTGGACCATTTGGTGTCTCATCATTCTCAATCAAGTTGAGATACTTTGAAAATTCCAAAAACATTTGTAAAAATGTTTTAGAAAAATAAAAAACATTGACCACTTTTTTGCCTTAAGGATTCTAGGAAACTTCACTAAAATCACAAGAAACCACTTGTCATTTAGTTTTCCCATCCTTTTTGTCCCTCTTGTCCCATGATCTCACCATTTTTTGAGCTCATTCTCATATTACTCTATAACATTCAATCATATTTTCTTTCTCATCATTGTATTTTATCCCATTTCCTACGAGAACTACATTTGGCATGAAGTTTTTTTTAGATATTTCATCCATAGAACTATGTAGGCAACATCCATTTTCCTAATGCATTTGGAGACATCTTGATCATCCCCTTATTTTTCTTCTATTCCCCCATCTTATTTATTTGTTAAGTTGTCTTCTATTTCCTAGATACAATATGTGTCATCTTGTTTATGACATGTTGTTCATACTAACATTGTGATTAACCATTATTTGTTTGATGTTTCTCTTTCTTTTCTTTTCTTTTATTTTTATTGTTCTTTCTTTTCTCACTATTATGTTTGTTTGCTTATTTTATTAATGTGCTTCGATTCAATATATGTGCATTCATTGGGTGATTCCTTGTGCATTATTTTTGAATCCATACATATTCATACATTAACATTATCATAATGGATCATTGGTGCATTATTTTCCATTGAGTATTGGATTGGGAGTTAGTCCTTATGGATATTTTAGCCAAGTTATAATGGTGCCTACCATTAAGTGTTACAATAAAAATCTTCTTCAGAGAGTCTACATGGCAATGTAGAAATGATATATCTCCTTGGCACCAAAAAAATTCTTGATTTAATCCTAATTATATCCCAAATAGAGTAATTAAATAATGAAATAAATTTCCTCCTTGTCAGTTCAAACAATCATCTCCCTATTAGTAGGTTGCCTAATTTATCTTTTTCCTCTATACCAATTTTTCATCATCTTCCATATCATATTTGCCATAATCAGGGTATAATGATTATAACTGCCTTTGGGAAAATCACTGTATGCCATCCCACTTGAATTAACAATGATTCTAAATACCTTAGGGAAAATCATTTTGTTTCCATCCATTTTGAAGGTTAATGATTATAACTGCCTATGGGAAAATCATTTTCTTTCTTCTATCAAATTAGGGCACACTTTTATGGAGATAATTCTTATAACCACCTTTGGGTAAACCGTTATTTCTATCTGCCCAACTGGGTCATGTTTTTATCCATCTAATGATTATAACCACCTATGGGCAAATCATTGTTTTTCCTTTTATTGAGTATAATCACCTTTGGGCAAATCAAACTCTTATTACCTTAAACCTTTTTTGATGATTATAACTACCTCTAGAAAAATCATCACCTTTTTTATCCCACTTATGTTAGTGATTATAATCACCTATGGTAAAATCATCCTATTTTTCTACCTTAATTGGGGTAGCTCCATATGCCACTAATTATAAATGCCTTTGGGAAAATCAGTCCCTTCCACCCTCATTTCATCACTTTGCTCTGATCATTTCCTCTTTTTGAAGGATTGATTATTGACCCTTTTTCCAACCACTCCCTTGAGGGGGCACCTATATTTCATTAATATCCATTGAAATCATAATCATATAGGACATTTTCATTCTTTTATAAGACATTATTGTGCTTACATCTTACAACACCTTCCCAAATAGGGGCAAACTATAGACACCTAAAATTGGCCACCAATGGCTAGACTTTAGACTAATTCTTACCAACCATTGTAAATTAATCATAAACATCCCAAATTCACTTTTTAAAGACTCATAAAATCTCATAATCCCATTGATACATCCCTAATTAGGGTACCTTACCATAAACAACAAAAACTTTTCATGAATTCATCTCTAAATATTCCATGGCATTATTGTTGACCAAATTTGACTCCAAGTCAAATTTAGCTCAACCCCTAATATTTTTGAAGTTTTAATAATATTACCATGTGTTTTATATGGTGTCATGTTGATCTATTATCTTACCCATCCCCTTCGTAGTCCTTGTTGAAGTCCACCCTCTATGCACTAGGCTAGTCAACTAAAGTCAAAGGTTGGTCAACCCTAGTCAAAAGTATTCAAAGGGTAAAATTTTATTTAAAATGTCTTAATTTGGTCCTTAATATGTTTTAATATGTTTACAAGTCATAAATTGGTCATAGGTCTTGTCTCATGTGGAAAAGGGGGCTTTTTGGTCATATTTTAGCCCATTTAATGACTTGTACATATTTTCATGCAAGAAAAATCGACACCAAGGTGAGTTTCAACTTGGATAATGTCAGGATCATGTCAAGAGTAGTTATTGTTTATGCAATAAATATTTATTTTTAGTGGATGGTAGTTTTCCCTCAAAAATAGGATTTTTTAGGGATTTATACAGACTTTTCAAGTCCACTATCAACTAAAAACATGGGAAAAGTAAATATTAACCTCCCATAATAAATTTAAATGCTTTTTTTCAATAATAATGCAAAAAAATTCATTTACAACTTGTTTTCCTCCATTTTTACTTGGCAAGCAAAGAAGGAGCAACTTCATGCACTTGGCATGGGCCATACAGGTGGAATTGGAAGGAGTGATTTTATGGGTGGATAGTGCTTTAAGTGCACTCCATTTTCATAATAAGAAATTTATATTTTTTTTATCCTCATTTATGAATAATTAGTTTGATTATAGGTAGATTTTTATGTATGTTCAACCATGAGGGGGTCACTGTTTGAGCTTGTCTTAGAGTTTCTTATTTTGGATTGATGGATTTGTGTGTTGTAGGTGTTTCCACATGATTTTAAATATATTTCCATGCTTTTTATTATTTTTTAGAGTTTAATGTTTTAAGGAAACCTCTTCTAGGCTTGTAAAATGTCTAGTTTGTATTCACAGTGATCTTAGTTGATTTGAAAATGTTCCCTTCATGTTGAGTATGATGTTTTGATGATTTTTTTGGAAGATGTCCTAGTGTATTTTGGGCATTAAAGTGATGATAATTACTCTTGAGGTTTTTTGAAATCATTCCTTATATGTTTCTTGCCATTTTATGATTTCCTTGTATGCCACAATCAAAAAACTCCACCTACAAGAGCATGTTGACATCATCAATATAAATTTAGAAGGTTTGACATGGCCCTTAACCTCTTGGGACCACTAGTATACATTGAAATATTCCATGGAGGCATGTAGGTGTTATAAACTTGCAAACTTAGAGAGTGTTCTCAATCCTGCTTGTATAGAGGAGATGACCATCTACAACTAATACCATAGATATGCCTTCTAGATGTGTTTCAACAATTAATCAATCCAATTTAAGGTTCTTTGCTATGGAAATACCTAGATAGACCTACTAATCATACTATTTTGACAAGGAAAGTGTCAAAGCATCAAATAGAAGGTTGGACTGTGATCAGGCCATCATGGGTCCCATGTCCCTAAAAATGGCAAACAGAGACCCTGAAGGTTATTTAGAACCTGATAAAATTTACATGCTAGGTGATCTATGCTTTCAAATTAAACAACTTGGTATCCATATTCACCTACAACAATTTTTAGAAGAAAGGGGTGAATGGAGATTGGATGTTCCAAAGCCTAAAGATGGATAAAACCCACTAAAGCAAGGTAGTGTTAACTACAAGATATTGATCAAAAGTTAACCTTGCATCCCATTTTAGTATCCTAGGATATGCTATCAAGTTTAATGATAATAATGGCTCAAATTATGCTTGTAAGCTAAGAGGATATGAGAGAAGGCGAATCCAATGTCTTAAACTCTAATGCATACTCCTTTGTCTGTACATAAGACTGTGAGGAATCATCTACATGTAGAAAGGTCAAGATTTGTGAAATAGGCATTATCATGAATAAGGTGAGGGAAATTTTATGTTTTTAATGAAATAAAATACATTCATTCCATCAATTCCACCATGAACAAGTCCATTATTAACTTATAAAATGACCTACAGGCCTAAAATGAAGGGATAGTCACCAACAGTTGGGATAATAGTGAAGTGAGATTATGGCACTTGGAGGAGTCTTGAAGAAATTTAGGGCTGAAATATGTGGAAATTAAAAACCCAAATGATTTTGGGAATCCAATGGAGTTATAAAATAATAAATAAGTACCAAATTCATGTCATTCTCAACCCCAAATCACCTATAGGCAGGGTCCTAAGACTGTCTCGATCCAAGAAGATAGTGAGTAATTGGAAAGCCTAAAAGGGCCAAGATGATAGGTTTGGAGATGGTAAGTCAAAAATTAATATATAATGTTTTTATACCTTCATTATAGCCTCCAAATAAATATGTCTAATGCAAAAGCACCCTATTCACTATCACAGTTAGATAGGATCATAAGTAAGAGAGGAACATGTGAGAGTTTGGTACCTTGGCAAGAAAAAGAGAGTTTAAAATAGTATAAGGTGGATTAATAATTATAAAATTAAGGATATGATATTTTTAAGACATCTTCAAGCCACCCAAGCCCCTTTTCTCATAGCAAAATGGACTCAGTCTGTATAGGCAGGGTTGGAAAAGCCTTGTTTCAAGAGGTGACTTTGGGGATTCCACCTAAAAGAGAGGTTTTGAGTGGATACCTAGGTTAAAAAATCATGAAATGAGGGTAAGTAACATGTATGAACAACTTTTATGCATTAAATAAGGTTTGAAAGGATCATCCACGATGAGGTTTGGACAAGAACATGCAAAAATAAGGTTTTTAATACCATTTTTGAAGAAATTGGGATGGTTAGACCCCATAACCATGGAATAAAATGAAAAAAATTGTTATAATTTGTCATTATTACCCTATGTATATTTTTAAATACTCAATTTTCACAAATAAATTATCCTAATACTCTTTGTTTTGTCTCAATGTAGGGGCAGTCCCTTCATGCACAAGAATGGTAGTTTTCGGGAAAAGTGAAGAATGGTGAACTAGGGAACAATTGGATTAGTAAATAATGTTTTAATATATTTGGGAAACATGTAGGAACATAATAAATTCTTATATAAGTCTTTATAGCAAACAAGGCACCCTACACAACAAGGGTTATAGTCAAGTGTGAATGAAAGCCTTAAGGTTAAAATCCAATTTGGAGTTCATATACATTTTCAACCTAATATATGATTTACATGTGATTAATTCATGATTAAATAGGTATTTTTGGTGTGTTAAATCTATCACATTTCAAATATAATAATTTTAATGTCAAGAGGAGCTTAAAGATGTAGGCAGACCTATTGGCAAGGTCTAGGTCTAAAATCAAACAGGGGTAAGTTCCCATTTCAAGATTTTTTAAATCCATTATAAATGTTTGAGGAAGTTTTTAGGGTATATACAAAGGTTTTACAACCCTTTTATTTCAAATAAAGTCTCCAAGAATCCATTTTTGGCTTAGGAAGCATTTAGACCCCACCAGGAAGCAAAAAATGAGCTTGAATGTCAACTTCAAGTGCTTAGAACTTCCACCAAGATTTTCATGGGACCTTGAGCCATTAAAGGAAGTTGAATTAGTTCCTTTAGGATACATAAGTGTCATTTTATCATAATTTAGTGTTCCATGGCTATGAAGGAATGCTAAGAATGAAAACCACTTCAAAACCCTTGCAAACCCTTCATAGTGACCCGATTGGGAAGATGAGACAATTTGAGTATCCAGATGGATAGATTTGACCATGAGTGATGAAAATAAGTTGTTTTAAACTACATTAGGATAAAATATATTGGATTATATTGTATGGACCTATATATAATAAGATAAAATAGGGATTATTTTGACTGGTTTTTCTATTGTGTAGGCATGGTAAATTTTCAAGAGGCCAAATCACTTTTGGAGGAAATTTTAGAACTTTTTATAATTCCTCATGGTCATTGGATCAATTTTATAAACTCATAAGTATGCCTAATAGTTATCTCATTTTAGCTAGTCTAGTGAGCCAACTAGAGAAGACTTGGAGAAAATAGTGAATCTTCATTTTGGGAGTCTTTTAAGGACAATTTCTTGTAAATGATGGTATGATCTCTCCTTACACATGTCATTCATCTTATTTTATGTATCATATTGCTTTTTTTAGATATTTAATGTGACAAGTGTGAGAGGTGAAGGGAAAATGGCTATTTTGAGACTACGAAGTATGGTCATGCATGGCCATAATGATAGGAAGAGTCAAGAGCCTCCCCAATGCATGTAAGGGATTTTTAGTAACCCTTATTACTTAGATTCATCATCAAACTTTATCAGTTGTAGATTTAGGATAGTTTTTAATGTCCAATCATGAATGGCATTTTTCTATGCATAAAAAAGGAGTTTCTTGACTATTTACAAGACTTGGATGATTTTAAATGACATTTTTAACTTATAACATGATATGGCTCACCCTATCCCTCTCTCATGCATTTTTAACTGATCTTCACATCTATGACACATATCCTTGTGACTCTTCAACTTCTCTTCTCTCTCTCTTCCTCAAAGTTCTATAAATTGAGCCATTTTGGCCATTTAAAAGAGAGACCACATTTGGTATGATGAATACCTAATAAATTGACATTAAACTTTGCTTTTTAAAATTTAATACAAGTCTAATTCTGAGTTGTGAACATTTTTTCTAAGTGTGTGAGTGATGTATAGTGGAGTTAAGTGATAATATCATCCTTACTCCCTTTATCCTTCATGTTTAAGTAAGAGTTTTTATGTTAATAGATCATGTGAAGTGTGTTTAATTTACTAATCCCTCTTTCAAGTATGTAATTGTCTCTATGGTATGCAATCTACCCCTAGGTCAAGTATCTTGTTGATTGTCCCAAGTATGCTACCTTCACATTGAAACACTATGTTAAGATCCTGGAATGCATGGAATTGGTCTTAGAAAGCATCATTTCTTAGTATAAGTATGATATTATATGGGATATATCTTTGTGGATCACCTCTCTAGTATAGTTTTCATTTTATGTAAACTCTTAACTCTTTTCATGAATAAGCATTACATTAGGTGATAGGCACTTAGAGAAGAATTCAGGGAGCTAGCCCTTTCAATCCTAGAGATTCATCTCTCTTACAAGTTCCCACAAATTTTAGAGATGATTCAATGTTACATAAAATTTATGGAGCTTCATATGTTTTCCTAGGGTGCATAATTTGATGACAATAGTTTTGGCATGCCTAATGGGATAGCTGGTCCTAATTGTTTTCATGTCAAGGTGAATGTTGGTCTTGATGAGCCCAAAGTTGAATAAGTGTTTCTAATCTAGCATTTTGTGACTCCAAAAGGTTATAATCTTAGGTTTTAGATCAATTTTTCCACATTTTACTTCATGTTCCTCACTAGATTGTCTTCTAGTAGAGTTTTCAATCAAGTCCCTCTACTTGAAACTACTCTTGAATAACAACACCTTGAACCATTCCTAACTTTTAGAGATCTTGAACAATAAGGTTTTGAAGAGGAAGAAGAAGTGGAAGAGATAGGAGATCAAGAGGAAGGAGAAGAGATGTCTAGGCAGCATCCTTTCCCAGCCTTCAACACCCAAAATCCAATTAACCTTCCTACATATGACCCTATTCCTCCCAATGCTACCAAAAAACTTTGTATCTTCAATGGAGAGGGTCCTATTACCCCATATTAGCACATTAGGTACATTTCAAACTTTTAAAACTTCCATAATGTCACTCAAGCCAACATAGCCATTATATTGCTTGCCATGTCTCTAAAAGGTAAGGCACTTGATTGGTATAGAACTTTGGAAGGTGGTTGCATTACTAATTAGGATGACTTTGGGGAATTTTTGGTGAGTATATTTTAGAACAAGAGTGATCACTCTTCATTAATCCACTAGTTGAATGTGATAAAGAAAGGTCATAATGAATCCATGGGAGATTTCAATGAAATATTTCAAAGAACATCGCATAGGTTTCCACCTATCATGAGGCCTCCTCAAAGCTTCATATTACCCACCTATCTCAAGGCTATTGGAAATGATGTGGTAGTAATGTTTCAATCAATGGGAGTATTTACTTTACCTAAGGAATATGAGATAGCCATTGAAGATGAGAATAGTTTGATATAAGTTGGGAGATTACCTCCAAGAGTCTCCATGCCCTTGTTGTCTCATGGTTCATTTGAAAATCCAAGCATAACATAAGTTTCTAATACCAATCTCAAACATAAAACCACTCCCAAGAAGGTGAATAATGCCAAAAATAAGGATGATATGATTCATTCTTTGCAAGCTCAGATCAAACAAGCTCAGTTGCATGTAAGTGTTCCACCCAATTGCCAATAATATCCAAAACAATTCTATAGACCTCTACCCCAATAAAACTACCAAGGAAGAGGACAAGGTCAACAATATTTCAATAAGCAGCCCAATGCCTAGAATCCTAATTCTATTCCCTCTACAAGGGTTTTTGTTCTAGTCCATACTAATTTGTTTCAATGAGAAGAACATATGGATCATTGGGGACAATCTCAAGGTCAATATGAGTATGATGGTGGAGAAGGTTTTCTTGCTTTGATGGCACAAAAAGGAGCTACTCCTTACCTTACATTAGAAGAAGAACATATCATGCACATGGACACTCATGGAGAAGGTAGCAGCCAAGGTACCATTCTCATGAACTTTCAAAAGGAGGATTATTATGTGTTGAATAAAAGTACATCAGTAATAGCCAACATAAGATCTAAAAATAGAGTTTTGGGAGATGTTCTTGAAGCACATGTGACTCCAAATGATGCATTTCCAAGGCCACAAAGTGTGAATCCCAATGTAGCACCTCCTACTAGTCACATTCCTTATCAAAATTAGAATGCAAGCAAGGTTGTTAAGCCTACATTGTATCAAGTTTAAGCTTCCTCACTACCTCAAATGATGCAATAAAAGGTAAATACTTCCCCTATAAACATTATTGACTCTTTGAAGAATACCAATACTAGCATATTTCTTTGGGAAGTCTTGTAAATTCTTGGTTAAAAGGAACTCCTACAAGAACAACTTGCTAATATCAATGTGGTACCTCAATTTCCAAGTTACCATGTTGTGGCCCATGTGAACACACCAGGTCATGTCTTAGATCCCTCCACCAAATCTAAAAATCCTCCACCTTTCTACCTCACACATATTATAAGAGACAAATTGGTTCACAATTGCATTGTGGATAGTGGGGCTAGTACCACGGTTATGCCTAAGGTGGTTACGGATAAGTTGGGGTTAAGGTATGAACCATATAGCAAGGGAGTGTTGCAACTTGATGGAACTCTAACCAAGATAGTGGGACTAGTTAAATATTTGAAAGTTTTTCTACATGATTGTCCAAGCTTCCCCATTATGCAATACATTGTGGTAGTAGACCTCTTAGCTCACTTTGTTATTTTCTTGTCAAGGGACTTCATGGATAAAATAGGAGGATATCTTTCTAATGATTGGACTTTTCTTAGCTTTCAAAACAAGGTATGGAATGAATGTGACCATAATAACACAACCCTTGGCAAGGTTTCATATTGAACCATATGTGGATTCAAGTTCAAATCAAAATTGTGTAATTATTGAAGAAGAAGAAGAAAGTGTTATTGATGGTGAAGCATCCTCTCCTCTTGAAGGTATTTCTGACCTTTTCCTTGATGAGTATGGTAATAAAACATCTGATCATGATCCTTATGCATCCATGGAAGAGATTTATTTGGGGACTTATTGTGTACATGAAGAAGATACTCCTATACCACCATTTGAAAATGAAGATCATAAGGTAGAAGAGATATGTCATACTTTGTCTATTCCTCCTCAAGATGAGAAATCACTTGTCCAAGCTTGTAATGAGTTCTATGTGGCCAATAATCAGTCCTCTCCATCTTGTTCTCCACCTAGTCTAGCTGTTTCTTCTTCAATTCACTCCATTTCTAGTTTCAAAGAATCTCTTATTGGATACCAAGAATACATGATAGAGATTGACACTAGATATAGTGGTGATCAAGTCATTCCTAGTGTTTTTATTAAGAGCATAAAGAATGGGTTAGAAAAAATCAAAAACGAGTGGATACCTATAGAGGAAGTTAATTGGTCAAATTATACCTATGAGGTTCTTGAGGTTTGTAGCCTAATTTTTAATCTAGAAGAGGAATTGAGAGCCCATGAAACCAATCCATCTTGGCAATCTCAAGATGCCCCAAACTCTTTGTCCATTTCCCAAAATTTCTCTTTTTGGGAGTCTATCCTTAAAGACAACCAAAAGAGGGAAGAAACCATGGTGGAACAAGTCAACTTATGTGGAGAATATTGTGAATAAGGAATAGAGGTTTTAGATTTGGTGAATGATGAGAAACATGTAACCCCTTATGAAAGTGATGATCCTTGTGTTGAAAAGGATGCCTTAGAAGGACTTCTTTTGAATCCTGAAGAAGAAATGTTTTCTCTCATTGTTCATTTCCATGATGCAGATCAATCAAAATATGATGGCTATGGACAACATTTGAATACATATGCAATGAATTTGAAATCCAAAAAGGTCCTACAAGTCCTATAGAACTAACCACAAGCCATGATAATCTAAAATTTATAAAATAGGTATGTGTTGAAGAATATTATCACCAAGAGAGTTTGGATCAAGATGCAAAAATATGTGATGATCTTGATCCTCTTGAAGTTGAGTTGAAAATTGATTCTATAATCACTTATAAAGTTGCTTCTACCATCATCAAAGAGTAATTTAAGCAAGAGATACCTCAAAAATTCCATGATACAACACTTCTTAGAGAGTTTGAATGTGTGATGATTGAGAAAGAAGATGAGATCTAGCATAAAGACATGAACTTGAAACAAGCTATCCTATATATGGACATGTAAATTTTCTATGAGGAGATAGGAGGGAAACAATGTGAGACATGTTTCCAAAACCAAGAAGACTTTATCTACTTGGGAGAACCATTTGAGATGACTTCACCAAGTAACATGAAAAGTCAAGGAACAAAGAGAAAACATGAGTCCTCTAGCATCACACCCAAAAGAAAGCATACATGGAATTTTGTTTCATCCAATGAGGAGGGAGATTAAAGATACTCCCATTTTGATCCAAGAAGGGAGTATGATCAAGATGAAGGTACATACTAGTCTTTTCCAGTTGTGCTTTGTGTTCCCTAAGTGCTTAGTAGCACATGTGTGTCTTTATTTTGTGTTTTAATTTTGTCTTGTGTGTGTTGTTCTTTATTTGGGTGTCTTGTGTAATGTTAGTTATCTTTTAGTCAATCCAATGTCTGTTCATGTCAATTTGAGTACTCATATGCGTGACTCCATGCCCAATAGAAGGATGAGCCAATTATTCTTAGGCATAGCTGGCATGCCACCCCTACGAATCACCAAGAATGTTGACCAAATTGGACCCCAAGTTTTTTTAAACTTTTAATAAGATTCCCATGTGTCTTATAGGGTGTCATGTTGATCTATTATCTTACCCATCCCCTTCCTAGTCCTTGTTGAAGTCCACCCTCTATGTACTAGGATAGTCAACTAAAGTCAAAGGTTGGTCAACCATAGTCAAAGGTAGTTAAAGGGTAAAATTGTGTTGAAAATGTCTTAAGGTGGTCCTTAATATGTTTACAAGTCATAAATTGGTCATAGGTCTTGTCTCATATGGAAAAGGGGGATTTTTAGTCATATTTTAGCTCATGTAATGACTTGTACATATTTTCATGCAATAAAAATTTCCACCAAGGTGAGTTTCAATGTGGATCATGTCAGGATCATGTTAGTAATAGTTATTTATAAGGCAAGAAATAGTTATGTTTAGTGGATGGTAGTTTTCCCTAGAAAATAGGAGTTTTTTGGTACTTGTACGTACTTCTCAAGTCTACTATCAGATAAAAACGTGGGAAAAGTAAATATTCACCTCCCATCATCCATTCCAATGTTTGTTTTTAAATAAGAATTCAAAAAGTTTCATCTGCAACTTGTTTTCCTCCATTTTCACTTGGTAAGCAAAGAAGGAACAAATTCATGCACTTGGCATGGGCCATACAGGTGAAATTGGGAGGAGTGATTATTGAGGTGGATATTTATATGATTGAAATCCATTTTAATAATAATAACTTGAGATTTTGTGCATCTTCCTTTATGAACAATCAGTTTGATTCTAGGCAGCTTTTTATGCATGTTCAACCATGACAGGGTCACTATTTGAGCTTATCTTGGAGTTTATTATTTTGGGTTGATGGATTTGTGTGTTTTAGGTGTCTCCACATGATTTTTAATATTTTTCCATGCTTCTTATTATTTTTGAGAGTTCAATTTTTTGAGGAAACCTCTTCTAGGCTTACAAAATGTCTAGTTTGCATTCATAGTCATCTCAATTGCTTTGAAAATTTTCCCATCACATTGGGTATGATGTTTTGATGATTTTTTTGCAATATATCCTGGTTTATGTTGGGAATTAAAGTGTTTAAAATTTCTCTTGATGTGTTTTGAAAGCATTCCTTGCATATTTCTTGCCATTTTATGATTTCTTTGTATGCCACAATAAGAACACTCCACCTACAGGAACATGCTGACATCATCAATGTAAATTCAAAAGGTTTGATATGGTCCTTAACCTCTTGGTACCACTAGTGTACATTTAAATGTTTCATGGAGGCATGTAGATTTTATAAACTTTCAAACTTAGAGAGTGTTCTCAGTCCTACCTATATAGAGGAGATGACCATCTACAGTTGATGCCATAGATATGCCTTCTAGATGTGTTTTAATAATTAGTCAATCTAATTTAAGGTTCCTTGATATGGAAAGGACTAGATAGACCTATTTATCATCCTATTTTTACAAGGAAAGTGTCAAATCATCAAATAGAAGGTTGGACTATTATCAGACCATATTGGGTCCCATGTTCCTACAAATGGCAAATAGAGACCTTGAAGGTTTTTTAAGACCTGATAAAATTCACTTGCTAGGTGATCTAAGATTTAAAATTGGAAAAAATTGGTATCCATATTAACCTAAAACAATTTTTATTATTTTTAGAAGCAAAGGGTGAATGGATATTGGATGTTTCAAAGCCTAAAGATGGTTAAAACCCACTAAAGAAAGGCAGTGTTAACTACAAGATATTGATCAAAAGTTAACCTTGCATCCCATTTTGGTGTCTTAGGCTATGTTTTTAATTTAAATTATGATAATGGATCAAACTATACTTTAAATATAATAGGTTATGAGATAAGTTGAATCCAATGTCTTAAACTATAATGCATACTCCTATGTCCATACACAAGACTATGAGGAATCATCTACAGGCAGAAAGGTCAAGATTTATGAAATAGGCATTATCATGAATGAGGTGAAGGAAATTTTATGTTTTGAATGAAATAAAATACATTAATGCATCAATTCCACCATTAAAAATTCCATTATTGACCTATAAAATTACCTATAGACCTAAAATGAAGGAAGGGATAGTCACCTACAACTGGGACAACAGTGAAGTGAGATTATGGCACTTGGAAGAGTCTTGAATAAATTTAGGGATGAAATATGTGTCGATTATGAACCCAATGATTTATGGAATCCAAATTAGTTTTAAAAGAATAAATAAGAACAAAATTCATGCCATTCTCAACCCCAAATCTCCTATAGGCAGGGTCCTAGGACTGTCTTAGTCCAAGAGGACAATGAGCAATTAGAAAGCCTAAAAGGGCCAATATGATAGGTTTAGAGATGAGATAAAATTTTCATATGAATTTAAGTCAAAAATTAATATATAATGTTTTTAAACCTTCATTATATCCTCCAAATAAATATGTCTAAAGAAAAAACACCCTGTTCACTATCACAGTTAAATAGGGTCATAAACAAGAGAGGACTTTGTGAGAGTTTGGTGCCTTAGCAAGAAAAGGAGAGTTTAAAACAATATAAGGTGGATTAATAATGATAAAATTAATGAAATAATATGTCAAATACATCCTCAATCCACCCAATCCCCTTTTCTCATAGCAAAATGGACTCAGTCCATACAAGTAAGGTTGGAAAAGCCTTGTTTCAAGAGGTGTGTTTGGGGATTCCACATAGGAGAGAGGTTTTGAGTGGATAAATAGGTTAAAAAAGAATTAAATTATGGTAAGTAACATTAATTAACAAATTTTATGCATAAAATAAGGTTTTTAAGGATCGTCCATGACGAGGTTTGGACAAGAACATGCAAAAATAAGGTTTTTAACCCCTTTTTTGAAGAAATTAGGATGGTTAGACCCCATAACCATGGACTAAAATGAAACCCTTTTGTAGATTTGGTAATTAGGAACATTTTTATATTTTAAAATAATCACTTTTCCCAAAACAATAGGCCTAATACTCTTTTTTTTATCTCAGAGCAGGGGCAATCCCTTCATGCACAAGAAAGGTAGTTTTGGGGAAAAGTGAAGAATGGTGAACCAGGGACCAATTGTATTAATCCATAAGTTTTTAATAGATATGTGACACATGTAAGAACATAATAAACCTTTATATAATTATTTAAATCAAATATGGCACCCTACACAATAAGGGTTATAGTCAAGTGTGAATGAAAGCCTTAGGGTTGGAAGCCAATTTGGAGGTCATATGAATTTTCAACCTAATCTATGTTTTACATGTGATAAATTCATGATTATAGAGGTATTTTTGGTGTTTTAAATCCATAAAATTTTAATTATAATCATTGGAAGGTCAATAGGAGCTCAAAGATGTATGCAGACCTTTTGGCAAGGTCTAGATCTAAAATCAAACAGGGGTGAGTTCCCATTTCAATATTTTGGAAATCCATTATAAATTTTGGAGGAAGTTTTTAGGGTATATAAATATGTTTTCCAACCTTTTATTTCAAATAAATTATATAGGAATCCATTTTTGGCTTAGGAAGCATTCAGACCCCACCAGGAAGCGAAAAATGAGCTCAAATGTCAACTTCAAGTGCTTAGAACTTCCACCAAGATTTTCATGGGAACTTGATCCATTAAAGGAAGTTTAAGGAGGTACTTTAGGATCCATAAGTGTCATTTTATCATTATTCCAATGTGACATGGCTATGAATAAATGATAATAATGAAAACTACTTCAAAACCCTTGCAAACCCTCCATAATGACCCAATTGGGAAGATGAAACAATTTGAGTATCTAGATGGATGAATTTGACCATTAGTTCTGAAGATAATCTATTTAAAACTCCATTATTATCACATATATGGGATTATATTGTATGGACCTATACTGAATAAGGCAAAATAGGGCTTATTTTGACCATTTTTTATGTTTTGAAGGCATGGTGAACTTTCTATAGGCTAAATCACTTTTGGAGGAAACTTTAGGACTTTTTATAAGTCCTTATGGTCATTTTATCAAGTTTATAATCACATAAATGTGCCCACTAGTTCTCTCATTTTATCCAATCCAGTGAGTCGGCTAAAGAGGACTTAGAGAAAATGGTGAATATTCATTTTGGGAGTCTTTTAGGGATAATTTATTGTAATTGATGGTATTATCACTCCTTAAAAATGTCATTAATCTTATTTTATGTATCATATTTCATGTTTTCAGAGCTTGAAGGTGACAAGTGTGAGAGGTGAAGGGAAAAGGGTTATTTTAAGACTGCCAAGTATGATCATGCATGGCCAAAATGATAGGAAGGGTTAGGAGCCTCTTGAATGAATTTGAGGGATTTTTAGTAACCTCTCTTACTTATATTAATCATAAAACTTTATCATTTCCATAGTTAGGATATTTTTGTAAGGCCAATCATGAAGGGTAGTTTTTTGTGCATAGAAAAGGAATTTCTTGACTATTTACAGGACTTGGATGATTGAAAATTACATTTTTAACTCATAAAATGATATTTATCATGACATACCTCTCTCTCATTCATTTTTAAATGATCTTCACATTGGTGGCACATGTCCTTGTGCCTATTCAACTTTTGGTCTCTCTCTCTCTTCCTTAAAGTTCTATAAATTGAGCCATTTTGGCCATTTAAAAGAGAGACCACATTTGGTATGTTGAATACCTAATAAAATGATATTAAAATTTGGTTTTTAAAATTTAATATAAGTCTAATTTTTAGTTGTGACAATTTTGTCTAAGTGTGTGAGTGATGTATAGTGGAGCTAAGTGATAGTATCATCCTTACTCCCTTTATCCTTCATGTTTAAGCAAGATTTTTTATGATAAAAGGTCACATGAAGTGTGTTTAATTTACTAATACCTATTTCAAGTATTAAATTATCTCTATGGTGTGTAATCCACCCCTAGTTCAAGTATCTTGTTGACTTTCCCAAGTATGCTACCTTCACATTGAAACACTATGTTAGGATCCTTCAATGCATAGAATTGGTCTTAGAAAGCATTGTTTCTTAGTATAAGTATGATATTATATGGGATATAGCTTGTTTTATCACCTTTCTAATATAATTTTCATTTTATTCAAACTCTTAACTCTTTTCTTAAAGCATTAGATTAGGTGATAGGCACTTAGAAAAGAATTCAGGGAGCTAGCCCTTTCAATCCTAGAGATTCATCTCTCTTACAAGTTCCCAAAAATTTGAGAGATGATTCAATTTTGTATCAAATTTAGGGACATTCATATAGTGTCCTAGGGTACACAATTTGATGACAATAATTACAACATCAAATTTGGCCTATAGTCCAATTAAATTGGTCAAGTGCACACATGCAATTAATTCAAATCTTGAAAAATGCTAAAAATCCTTAAAAAATTCAATTAAAATGTTAAACCTAATCATAATCCTAGTTGAATTATCCATGATAAATTAATTAAACTCTAAAAATGAAATTCAAAAATCAAATAATATCCTAGGGATTCATAATTACCTTTTTTATAAGTTGTCAAATATCTCAATATTCCTATTCATTGCTAATCATGACCATTTAACACCTTTTAACTCTATTAGAGTTAATTAACTCACAAATTTAAGGTTTGAACCCAATCCAAGCTCTCACTACAATTTAACTCACCTTGGGTTGGGGTTAGTTTCTAAACCTATAAATACAAGCCTAGACCTCTTCATTTAGGAGAGCTTGAGCATAGTAAAGTTATAATGCAAGATTTGGTGCATGATTCAAAGCTATAGTGTTAGAATTCCAAAATCTCAAGTCAATCCAAAAATCTACATCTATCAATCATAAGCCAATAATGGTGATAAGGAGAGAAGGAGCCACACAACTCCATTTTCTAAAGACTCTTTGAGCACAAGCCAAGCAAGCCAAATGAACACATCATTTGGAGCATTCAAGTAAGGTAAGGAATTTGTAGTTACTTATATTTTAGTTGAGCTATCATTTATCATTTGTTCACTAAGCTCCCCCTATGATATGTCAAGTAAGTGTTATGGATGTTAGTGTGTTTTATTTCAAGTTTTCTTACTTGTTCTAACACATGATCTAACCACCCTTCTTGTATTCCTTGATCACAAGTAATGTTTTAAACTTTTAAGGTTTAGACATGTAAATCCTATGTTTGATTAAAGGTTTGAGTCTTCTAAATCAGTTAAATAATATGTAATAAATACCCACTAATTTTTTACAAAATTTTACTTGCTTTGACTTTCTACAAATAATAATAAATATGTGAAAATAAAGACTTATCTATAAAAATCATGATGTGGAAGATCTGAGTGCTTAAAAATGAGATATGAATAGTTCTTAGTGTCATTAGTAAGATACTTATGTCATATCATCTCCTAGATAATAGTTCCACACTTGTGCAGTACTACCATGTGGTTCTAGTGTCTTGAAACTTTATATTGTGCATGTAACAATTGATTTATGATGCAAACCCTAATCCTCCTTGCAAGTAAGGCATGAGCTGAAAATGTATGTTTGATAGTAGGATAAGTTGGAAATCCTTAACACCCTATTGTGAAAAGAGTTGTCTACATACCAATACTATAAGGGATCAATCTTAATGTAGTTCTCACCACCTAAGTGTTGGTGCAAGTGTAAGTGATGCTAGAATGATAGTAGTCTTAAATGCCTTGAGTGTGCTTGAGATTGGAAATCTAGGCTTAGGGTAGTTGTAGATGGTAGTATGTTGAAGTAGGGAATAATAAGTACTAATTACCTTGATTTTTCTCAACATGTTTTGTATAAGAACAGGTCTTTTACATCTATTTTCCATGTAGTGGATATAGTTCTAAAATTCATGTATTATAGTGTTTTATGGCTTCTACAGATAGTAAAATATGCTTAGGCCAACCTTAGGAGTGTTTAAATTTTGGAAATATTTATGATCAATCAAGTTAGGGTAAGGTACACTATCACCATGTTGGGGAAACTAGCGTCATGTGGCTCTAGTGTCTTTAATGTGGCGCTAATGTTCAGCCAGTAGGTTGTTGGGCATGAAGGACTAAGATCTAGGAATGAAAGTCTGAAACTATGTTTTAGTTGACTAGGGATGCTTTTGGTTTATACAAAATCTATAAAATTTTGATACAAGGATCTAGGATAGGTCTACGGTTAATCTAGGAATAGGTTATCTCAAGTATAACTCTTACCACTCAAATACTACTTTTAGGTGATTATACTTCCCCCCCCCCTTTATGCTATAAATTCATCAAAGTGAAATGACTACTATAAAGGAAAAAAAGTGAACCTGGACTTATCTAAGAAGTGAAGCTTTTGTACTTGAGTATGAGTATGTGAAGCTGGGTCTTTATATGCAAACCATAATCCAAGCATGACCTACAATGAAACATCCCTAAATCAGTCTTTAAGAGATATCAAAATTAAAATACTATGTTAAATAAATAAGTAACTAAGTAAATCTAAGTAAAGATATGGGAAAGAGGAAAGGAGTGAATACACCTCTTTGTGTACGTGAACTAATGCATGAACCTGGTGACAACCTATGTGTGTACATGTACATATTGATAAAATCATTGAATAACTTAGATTGAGCTGATAGTTTACTCAATTCTCATATGTGGGTGGCTCAATAACTCAATCTAGTTTTGACTCCATCATTTCCCACCCCTGCTCGGTGGATCATGACCTTTGACTAGCTTGGTTTAGATTGAAAGTGTGTTTAACCCTCTCATGTGGGTGGCTCAAGAACTTAATTAAGACATGACTCCATCATTTCTTACCTGTGTGTATTTATGCATCTAAAAGTGAATTGCATAAAGTGATGGAAATATCTAACTGTGTATGTCAGGTCCATGGCCACTTAGGTACATTAGGCAGCTTTAGGCCACTTGGGAATGCCAAACACTATAGATGGAGTAAGGACTAAAACTAGTGACAATTTGGACTATGATGTTAAGTGTTACAACATATAGAATGACATGGAGTTTTCTAATCCATCTGATCAACCTATGTGTAATTGAGCATATGGAAACAATGTGCCACACACATGCCCCCAATTTGATATCTGAGTATAGGGATTTTGGAATGATTTATAATGAGTATATATGACTATTTGAACTAAATACAAGATTGATAATTCCAAACATATGCCCCTAATCTAATTAATTGATATCAATTTGAGATGAATTAGTGTGAATATGAGCATAACTTTCAAACCTATAGTTGTATATATATATAACCCTGTACTATACTTGGTGTACTATTATGTTAAATCTAAATTATTTTGAAACTTGGGATACTAGATAGTAGCACCATGTCTTGGATAATAGTACTATGTGGAACTATTATCCTAATATGGGTGTTAAGGTATGTCTGGTCTAAAATATGAGTCACTATATTGATTTTTGATTCCCTATTTTTTAATGTCTTTTACTTGTGTCTAATTTCTTGAAAATGAGCCTGTGTGCTAAAAAAGTTCTATGAATGAAATTTAAGATCATGATATCTATGAAAAAATCCTATAAATTCCCCTTATTTTGAGTTTATTTGTTGACCTATGCAAGAAATGGCCTCAAAAGAAATAGCTATGTTAAATGTGTTAGCCTGAGCATATATGATAACTACGTGATAATCCAATACAATGTGTAAACATATCATCAAAATGTAAAAGAATATGAGCATAAGTATGTAATGTAATATGTATGTTGTGTCTATAATTTCACAAGGGTGTTAATATAGATGTAATCAATTTGTATAACAATAAATATGAGTAGCTACCTATGGGGGATGGGGTATGATGTCCATCATGGCACCCAAGTAGGAAGGGTATATGCATGAGCTACCTCATGGCATAGAGAAATGGTGTGTGTAAAAATAAAATAAAAGTGTCATTACCATGATTCATTCAATAAATCATACATATAAAACACATGATTCACATGAAATAGGCCAAAGGGACACAATATAAAGGACATGGGAACATGTCACATAATATGAGATAAGAAGACATACAAGGACATGCTCAAATGTACACATATGTAAGAAAAAAAGTAAGTTGGTTTAGAGACACATATAAGGACATGTTCAAATGTCCATATACACAATTAGGAAATCACACTCAAGGGATATGGGCACATGTCCAAGTCATACATATTGTGAATAGAAGTGATGTGGAGCCAAAGAGCAATGGCATATTCAAATGCCCTCGAATAAAAGAAGCATAGAGAATATAATCATGTCTAAAATATGAAAGATAGAAATGAAATCATGCATGAATGAATTAAAAATATATTTAAGAGATAGGATGTACATATGATGTGTCTAAAGTAGTGATAGTTGGCAAAAAATTCTGAGTACGAGTAGCAATGATCAATATCAAGATATAACAATGCTAAAAATGGAATGTATAGAATTTAAAGATAGAACCAGGAAATATAAACTATGTATAAGATGACATCAAGTGGGAAAATGTGTCAAATTAATAACCATGAATTGGTGTATATGCCCCCAATGGGTAGATGATAACAAGTCTGGATCAGTGTAGTGGACCTGAGTCCTATAAGTAATCTACAAACACTCGATAAGAAAATGTGAAGAATATATGTATGATAATATTGAATATACTAAGATAGATAGCATATGTAATGTATATAAAGTATAATAAATGTAAACATATCAATTCATATCATCTATGAATTTTGTGTTTTTGACATGTTATATTTTTTTTGTATTTTCTAGATATAAGCTATGTATAAGCAAATGAAAATGAATAGTGCATTAGTTATATGTAATATTTCCTTAGATGCATGATTCTCAATGTATTTTTTATTTCCTTGTCATTAAGTAAGCTGGATGGTATACTTTTGGGCTAAGAATTTATTTGATGATGTATGGTCCAAGCCAATTTGGTTTAAACTTCCCTTTGTTCTCTTCCTTGGTATTGACATTTATAAGATTTTCTTTTAACACCAAATCATTGATTTTAAATTCCCTATTGTGGACTCAATTATTGTAATTTATCTATATTTATATATGATAGTCTCTAAGATGTTATATGGCTTGGATAGTGTGTGATCCGACTATTCTAATTCATGGAGATGCCACTCTATGTATTGATCATCTGTGATGAGCCCTTTTAAAGATACCTATAAAGAGGGGATTTTCAATTCCAATGGGATAACAAATTTTATGCCATATAAGATTGAATAAGGAATAGCTCATATTAGTGTACATATTCTAGTGAGGTAAGACTGTATTACATACAAGAGTTGATTGTGCTAGTCATCACCAAATTTGGTAATTATTTTACTAAGAATACTATTGATTATCTTGTTTGTCACTTTTTCTTGACCAATACCTTGTGGGTAATATGGATTACAGAATGTGTACCACATTTTATATTTGGCACAAAACTTTTTCACTATTTTATTCTTGAAATAGGTTTCATTATCTGTAATTATGTTTATTTAGAGGTTGAAGCGAGAAATAATATTGGTCATTATAAACTACAAAACATCCTCCCCTTTTGTTGAATTTAATGGGGTGCATTCTACCCATTTTATAAAATATTATTTAGATATTATAATGAATTTGTGGCCTCTTACGGATTGTAGGTTTATATTACCAATCAATTCAAATCCCCATAACATTAATGGGCATGGGGATATGATAGGTTAAAGTTGTTGTGAAGGTACATGTTGTAAGTTGCCATGGCATTAACATTTATGTCATAATTTTTCATACTCCTGGCATTCTTGTTCCAAGGTTGGCCAATAGTAACCTTGTCTAACTAATTTGTGCGACATTACATTACCTCTAAAGTGACCACCACATTCACATTTGTATATTTGTCTAATAGACAATTTATATTCCTTAACTACTAAGCTTCAGAATAAGTGTCCATTAAAATATATCTTAAATAAATCACCGCCAATGATGACATATCAAAGAGATTTTAGTTTTAATTTATGCTTTTCATTATTTTTGAAAGTATCAGGTGTGATAGATTTATTTTAAAAGTTGTATATGTTATAGAACCATTCAAATGGTGTTGTACTACACGTGGTAACTAGGATTGTTAGAGTGATAAGGTTTACATGGGACACTAATGGAGATTGTAATTATTTAATAACAAAAATAGCCTAGTCTACATCTATATCTATGGGGATCAATTTTGTGTCACTTGACATTGCATCAGCATGACAATTGTCTTTACATGGGATGTTATTGATAGATAAATTATAAAACTGAGCCTATAGACATTGAACCATGTTCTTATAAGGAATTAGGTGCTCTTCTAATTTATAAAAGGTGGTAGCAAATGGTATGATATGATGATCAATTTTAGTTCCATGATTTAATTTGATTATTTCTTCATTAACATAGATTGATCCAAAGTGTATGGTGTTGTAAGGATTGTATCATCTGTGTTAGGTAATATATGATCTAAGTCATTTGAATGCTCACCAAAGTTTCTTGTGCACTTTTAAATCCTATGTTTTATTAAATGTATAAGTAGTCTAAATTAGTGAAATAATATGTAATAAATAACCACTAATTTTTTACAAAATTTGGCTTGCTTTAATTTTCTAAAAAAATGGTAAAATGTGCAAATAAATACTTATTTAGAAAACACTTGATGCATAAGATCTGAGTGTTGAAAATTAAGATACGAATAGGTTTGAGTGTTACCAAAAAAATCCCTATATTAGATCTTCTCCTGGATATTAGTGCCATGTGGCTCTAGTGTCTTTAAAATGGTACTAGTGTCCTTTGTGTAGGACTATTCCTAAATTTTATGTGCACATGTGCCTATGTTTCTAGGTTTTATTCCTATGCATATACAGTTTAAAAGTCTATATTGTGCCATAATAGTTTATTTATGATATAAACCCTAATCCTCCTTGAAAGTAAGGCATGAGATGAAAATGTGTGTTTATTAGTAGGATAGGTTGTACATCCTCAACACCCCACTATGAAAAGAATTTCCTACATATCAATACTCTAAGGAGGCATCGATCATGATGTAGTTCTTGTAGAGAGGATCACAAAGCAAATTAGTCAAGCATTAATTCATAAATAATGAAACATGCATAAAGAACTAACTAACCAAGCCTATCTATTCCTCTAATAATTACAAAAGATAGCAAGAAATCAATATCATATTACCTTCCCAATTGGATTCACCATACCCATGTGGCTCAAAATCATGTTCTCCCTTGATCAAGCATTCTTATCTTTGTCAACAATGGTGTTAAGCTCCTCCAATGCCTCAATAACACTCCATAAAACCTAGGCTCATAATTCCAAATCACTAAACTAGCCTATCAATGAAGCTTGCAAACAAAATCAATGATCAAATACAAATCCTTATGGAAAAAATTTAACATTATAACTTTGCAATATTCAAGCTTAAATTTCCTGTCCATGGCCTCTCTATTTATAGATTTTTGAGATTGGTTGGGATCAACCATGACCATCCATCTCAAGATTGAGATGTGTGGCCATGGATAATCCTAATATTTGGAATTAAATCCATAATTATCTTCATCTTGACCTTGGAATAATGGGCATTGAAGACGTATGGGAGACATCAACTAGGCATGGGTGACCCATAATCCTGATATTTGTGGCATTTATAGCCTAGGGATGTCTTCCCAAGAAATGATGTCACCTGATGATGTAGATAATAGGAATTAATTTTCAAAAATAAATATTCAACAAATCTCATGTAAGATACACTTAAGCTCTTTATTTATATTAATTAGACTTAAACAAGGTTAATCAAAATTTGTGTAATTATTTGAAAATTGGCCCTCAATTAATCAAAATGGTCAAAAAATCATATTACTAAGTTTTAATTTAACTCGAGAAGAATTAGAAGGTGATGTTAGATGCACCAAAACCATATTTCCATTTAGGATGTTTCCAACACAAAATAACAAAGGTACGTAGCATGTACAATGAATTTAGGAGAAAAGAGTGATTTAGAGCATAAAAGGTGAAATCATCATTTTGACTCAAAATGAATTGATCAAAGTTAGTTGGCCCATAAATTGCATTGCCCTATTTAGGGATACTTTGACTTAAATTAGCACTTGTAAATGAAAATTTTGAAACATTTAGTGCATTTTATCGATTTTAACCTAAAATGTGCATTTGAATGCAATTCAAGTAAGATTGATAATTTCAACACAAATAGTGTTAGGAATTGGATGTCTACATTTTGCCCCTATTTGAGAAGGCATAGCAATACATTCAAGAGAAACAACATCTTTTCAAAGAAAAGAGTTGTCAAGTAGAAATTAGAATAGACCCATGATGCCCCCTCAAGAGGACATACTAGGATGAAAGAGAAGGATGAACTCTCGAAAAGAGAGAAAAAGTGAGAGGTTAACCCATGGAATAGATCACATCTAGATGAGTTAATGCTTGCACACGTGATTACCATCAATGATCAAAATTTAATTAGAGGTATAATAGGCCCTAGAAATAGGGGGAATAGGAAAGATACAATCTATAAATGTAAGGAACACACTGTAAACATACCCAATTTGAGAGTACAAGCTACATGCTTATGACATTGATTAATCCTGAGATAAGTTGCACACTAAAATATTACATCATAATATTTAATGTGGAGAGATTGGAATTAGAGGAAAAGAGAGAATGTTCTACTTCAGGAAGGGAAGCACCACTAGAATGGAGTCTTTAAATATAATATAATAAGTACTCCAGTAGAGCGAATTTGATCGTGATAAAATAGTTTTAACCCAGTAGGGAAAATTTTGATCATTGATAAAGAATAAATAATGATTTTCCCCTGTAAAGCTGATTTGATTTGGAATTGGTTCAGATATTGTGATCTAGCATGGGCAATTGGCAATAAAAATAGCTCAAAGATATAACCAAAAAGATAGGTTAAAGTGAGCGGGTGTAAACGTACATGCAATGGTGTAATAGTTTATAAATCCATATAAAACCAAGCATATGAGAATTTATAAAGTGATGAGAGAGATGAAAATAAGAATGGAGATAGATGAGCTGACTTCAATATAAATTGAGTGCTACCTACATAGTTCTATGGACTCATGTTCCAACATGAACTTCAAGCTAATGTAGTTCACCCAAGTTTGGGAGACAATGGAATGAGGAATGATGAAAAATGACCAAGAATTTATTAGACTCACAATGTATGCAAATATATGCACATCTAAACATAAACAAAGAATCTTGAAATGCATGTTTCCTAGAAGCCTAATTCTATATCATGAGCCTAGGTTTTGCAAAGTGTTCTTGAGAATCATTCATTAGAGTTGATGTTGACATTAAGATGTTGAGACCTAAGCATAAAGTGCTTGCTATAGTAAAATAAATTAGGCATCATAATCATGAATAAATTAAAATGATATAAGATTCTAATTACACTGATCTAGTTCAAATGTGAATATCTATAACTAAGGATAATGGTAAAATAATGACCAAAACCAGAGTTACAGTTATTTACATTTAAACAAAAAAGCAAAAGACAAAGAAAAAGATAAACATAAATGAACCTAACTTGAAATCAAGATATGATCTATTAAGATTTAAGTAGGAACAAAAATGTTTAAAAACAAAAGGTAAGAACATCTTAACGACATGAGACCAATATATGAATAATCAAGATCCATGTGGACCATCAAGGCATTCTTGAACACAAAAAAGCAAAATCAAATAGAAAAACAAGACACCAACAATAATTAAATAAACAAAATGGTCTGAGAACAATTTAATAACATAGGATCAAGATATAAACAATCAAAATACATGTGAATCATCAAGATGTTTTGAAACACAAAAGAGATAAGCAAAAAACAATCAAGAAAACACAAGACCAAGAATGGAGATAAAAAAGAGAAAAGGAAAAGAAATAAAAGGAGAGGTGTGAAAGCACAACAAAACACCAAGAGAACTCAAATAAAAACACACAAACAAAAACCAAGGTAGTTCAGATTAAATAAAAATGTTTATGCTTGTGCAGTAGAGGCATTACTTTCCACCACATCATAACAAAGAACAATGATAATTGTTCCCTAATTAAAGAGGAATAATGACAGAAGAAATGGGGGAAGAGAAGAAAAATAAGGGGTTGGTCGAGCTGACTCTCGATGTATAAAATAAGTAAATGTTACCTACATAGTTATATAGATGCATATTCCAACCTAAACTTCAGGCCAAATGTAGTTCTCCTAGGAAATGGGATAGAAGAAAAATGATGATCAGATAAACATGATTAATAGAAGAAATGGAAGATACAACAAAAAAATGAGAATGGTCTGGCAACCAAGAATCTGACAAGATGAGAAAGGATGATCTTGAAAAATAACAAGTGTGTGGGATAAGATGAAATTATCTAGTGTTTTTGTGCTTGCAAAATGGCAAGAGCATTCAAACTTAATAGTTGCTCGCAAAATAGTGAGAGTGTGGGATGGTAGAATGGGAATGTACAAATGTATATAAGTGTGAGACAATGTTTTTGTTCTTTTGTGGATCATGTTCTAATATTTTTGGTATTTTCAAAGTATTTCTAATGTTTTTGGTGTTTTTGGGATAAAATATGCACAAGGTGGGATCATCTAGTCGAGGAGTTGTACATCTTGAGAGTAGAGGTTCCAATAAAATAGCTAAGCTAGCTGCAATATCTCATGCTTGTAAATTAATGAGAATGAGGAAAGGGGTAACTGAGGCGACCTCAACATGAATTGAGCATGACCCACATAGTCCTAAAATGACTTCAAGTCATAATAATTCCATCCACACAAAAGGTGAGGAAAAACTAACTAGATCCCAATAAGTTCTCAAATCTGGAAAATGGTTAGTCAAATGAAAATAGTGATGGCAAAGTGATATATTAATGTATGATAAGTATCACCCCTAGTTTTACCATAGGCAGTTATAATTAAGATACAATGGCATAGGTCAATGATACTAATTTTTCCATAGGTGGTTATAATTAATAGAAAGATAAGTAAAACATTAATTTGCCCATAAGCAATTATAATCAAGTTCACATAAATAAAATTGATAGGATGAAAGATATCTTGCCAGATCAACTGTGTCACTACTTTCATAGACTGTCATTTAAACATAGACTTGATTGATTATTGAAACTTGATTAGAATCCTCTCATAAAAGGTGTGGGAAGAACCAAATGAACCTCAAGATCAAAACAGGATTGGGTAGGATGACTAAAAATAGGCTTTGGTATAAATAGGAATGGAATGATAGGGTGATAGGGTCTTTCTAAGGATAATTATGTTTTTTTGATAGATTGGATAAAATGGTAAGAGGATTGCCCCCAAGTTATGGGGAAAATGGCTAGGATATATAATAATGGCAAATGGTATGGTACATGTTGTTGGCCTGGGTGTGGTTTTTGATTTTATTGTTCCTGTTGATGGGGAAATACACATCCTAATCAAAAAATGATACAAATAGAATACTTGATCATGTTAATTTTTATCCCACACCTCATCTAAATAAATACTCTATCAAGAACTTGATGTAGATTTGGTTGTCAAGAGTGATTTTATGATCATCATTGGTCATTGATTATGATTCCTTTAAGAATCGAGAAAAGGTATCATTGTAGCCTCTACAAATGAAAGTGTGGTCATAGATGGTAAACAAGGACAAATAATGGAAGTTAAGCTTGATTGTGAAATGGAATGGTTGATGATAATGGAATGTATAAGGGTAGGGAAACAAATGAAGATCAGGACTTTCAGTCACACGTAATGTTTTTGATGCTAGATTCAACATAATTTTGGTTGTGGTGGGGTTGAATACCTCTGAAGATGTTCTTGATAGGACTATCAGATTTTTTTTTTGCTTGATCTTGAGATTAGTTACCATCTAATTATACTATAGATTGGAAGTTATTTTGATTTGATTTTTGATATTATCTTCAGTAAATAATGAATAACTTTTATGCTCAGTTATTGGTGCCTTGATGAGGTTTTCACCGATGAATTTTTTATGATTGTCCCATAGCACCTCCAAGAAGGTTTCACAAAGAGATGTTAACATTTGACTTTGATTGTCTTCTAGCACCTTCAAAAAGGTGTCACTAAAAGATGTTGAGTTTGATCTTTGCTTATCCCCTAACACCTCTAAAAAGGTTTCACTAGGAGATTATTCTTCTTCTGAATGAATGTGGTCTTGGTCCCCCTGATATTTTGCAAATGATATGTTTCCATGGATGCAATTCAACAAAGTGTGATTCTATCAGTCCTAATTAACACTTATGGGAGCCAAAATGTTAATATAATGGCTATGTTGGGTGGTAATAATGGGATGGTGAAAGGCAGCATGATCTTTATAGAAGATACTAGGAAAACTTATGTCGATGCTAAAGTAATCATCTTTAAAAACTATAGAAAGGTCATAAATATATTCAAATTGATCTACAAGGAAATTGTAACTAATGTTATAACAACCAATATTATAATATATTTTTTACTCTAATTTTGAAGCAAAGGACTCTGAATCCAATGTCGTAACTGATGTTGATTCTATTTTTGATGTTAAATCCAATGTCAGCTCAAAAATAGAACATGACTCTAATATTGATTCTTCACCTGATATGGTTATTTTGATAATGTTCTATTGAATGATGAATTTTTGACAAGTAATGGCCTATGATGGCATAATGGGATCAATAAAAATTGATTCATCTTGGAAGGGTTCAACATAGACTGACTCATCTAAGTGAAGCCCTTAAAAAAGAGATAACCACTCAGGGGATGTCTTCAAAAAATTGTGTCTATCAAAGTGAGATTCCTCAATGAGTGGGAGAAGATCAAGAGATAACTCTACCGAGATTGGCTTGTCAAGGAGACGAGGCTCTTTAAAAATATGTAACATATGAATAGGTAACTTAGCATAGTTTATCTTGTCAGAAATGGGTGTTTCAACAATAACATGTTGGTTTTGGTTCATAATTGGCTGCAAAAGATCCATTTTTAACACATTTTCATCCTCATAAGATGGCTTTTGAAGAGGTAATGTTTCTTGTTTAGGATCAAAGATCAGCACAGAATTTATAAAGTGGGGAACATTTAGTTTATCATGAATAATGGTTTGTGGTTCAATAATGGACTCTCCAAAGATTAGACTATTGAAGAAGGGATCAAAAATAATTGGTTTATCAAATGGAGGTTCTTCAACAATAGGTTCATTAAAAACTAGTGATGGGCCAAGAACGGTAACAATGGGATGCTTATTATTTTGGTTTCTCATGCAAACCAAAGGAGGAGGTCCTAAAATGGTAAATACTAGATGCTTCTTAGTTTGGTTGCTCATGCAAACCAAAGGAGGAGGTCCTAAAATGGTAATGACTGGACACTTTTTAGTTTGGTTACTCATGAAAACCAAAGGAGGAGGTCCTAAAATGGTAATGACTGGATGCTTCTTAGTTTGATTACTCATGAAAACCAAAGGAGGTCCTAAAATGGTAATGACTAGATGCTTCTTAGTTTGGTTGCTTATGCAAACCAAAGGATGAGGTCCTAAAATGGCAATTATTAGACATTTTGGAGTTTGATTACTTATACAAGCTAAAGCATCCAAGTCTTCCTAATAAACCCAATCATTCCAATCATGATTTAGATCATAAGTTGGATCTTGACTGAGTTCCCATGATTGATTTTTGTGAGGTGGATATAAATCTATCTCACAAACCATATTGTCACCATAGGTGTCTTGACTAAAGTCATAAAAGTTATTTTGTGCAGCCATTCTACCATAATTTGGATTATCCATGACTACACCATAAGTGTAGCTAGACATATCTATATTTAATGAAGAAATCTTTGAAAATAGAAAGACTTAAAGTTATACAAACCCTAAAAAATGATCTAAAGGACAAATGGTTCAAACTTGGTCCAACTTGGTTGAAGGGGTGGAGTTGCGTCTCAAAATTAGTTTGTGCCAAGATTTGGCATAAAACAACCTAACGTCAAATTTCTAACACCAAAGGTTTTTTTGAAGAAAGGTTGTGTTTTCCCAAACAAAGTCACAAAAAAATGATGAGAATAGGCACTCAAACAAATAAACAATCAATAGTGTTCAAAATTGAGTAATCATTTAACCGAAGCTATGCAACCCAAAAGAAAAATATCTATGTACCAATCCCATGAATTGAGGCCTAAATAAAAATCAATCAATGTTTGGATCTAAACTTGACAAGGATAATTGAAAATGCAATGTTGAAGACTAATATTGTACCAAACAAGCTAGATAAGAGAGGGAAGCATAATGATGCATAAATAAGGTCCAAATGGTATACATGACATGGTTTGAAACAAATGATTTTTGATACAATGGTAAACAATTTCTTGAAATAAATTGAGCAACCTAATGACGTAACCATGATCAAATGATGTGGTCAATTGTTATGTTTCAAAGACTCAAAGGCAAAAAATATTTAACATGATTTGGGTATCATAACGCTACCCTTATTAACTCAAATGCATGATTTTAAAATGACTTATAAACAAAAAAATAAGTTTTAGCCTCAAAGCATACCAAGCAAATAATGACCAAAATACATAGTATAATCATCCAAATCTTAGCAAGGGTATGGAAAAGTGGGGTATACTAAACTAGCAAGGTTTTGATCATTTTAGGGGAATCAATTTCATAATGAATTTCATCTCAAACGATGCAAAAGACAAGCATAAAAATTGGGTAACCATGGCATTAGCTAGTTATAAAAAGGTCTAGTCCTTTTTACAACCACTACATCCTGTTGTTCACTTAGTGTAGTGCGATAAATAACTACTGATTTTTTATAAAATTTGTCTTGCTTTGATTTTTTTAAAATAGTAATAAAATGTGAAAATAAATACTTATTTAAAAAACACCTGATATAGAAGACCTGAGTGCTAAAAATTAAGATACGAATAGATTTGAGTGCTACCAACAAAATCCTTATGTTAGATCCTCTCCTAGACAGTAGTGCCATGTGGCTCTAGTGTCTTTAAAATGGTGCTAGTGTCCTATGTGTAGGACTATTCCTAAATTTTAGGTACACTTGTGCCTATGTTTCTAGGTTTTATTCCTACACATAAACAGTTTGAAACTCTATATTGTGCCATAATAGTTGATTTATGATATAAACCCTAATCCTCCTTGAAAGAAAGGCATGAGATGAAAATATGTGTTTGTTAGTAGGATAGGTTATACATCCTCAACACCCCACTATGAAGAGAGTTGCCTACATATCAATACTCTAAGGAGGGATCAATCATGATGTAGTTCTTTTAGAGAGGATTACAAAGCAAGTTATTCAAGCATTAGTCCATAAATAATGGAACATGAATAAAGAACTAACTAACCAATCCTATCTATTCCTATGAGAATTACAAAGGATAGCAAGAAGAAAATGAAAGAAAGCAACATCATATTACCTTCCTAAATAGACTCACCATACCCATGTGGCTCAAAAGCATGTTCTCCCTTGATCAAGAATCCTTGTGTTTATCAAAAATGGTGGTAAGCTCCTCCAATGCCTCAAGAACACTCCATAAAACCTAGGCTCATGATTTTAAATCACTAAACTAGCCTATAAATTAATCTTGCCAAAAAAATCAATGATCAAATGCAAAGCCTTGTAGAAATAATTTAACATTGTAACTTTGTAATATTCAAGCTTAAAATTCATGTCCATGGCCTCTCTATTTATATATTTTTGAGATTGGTCAGCATCAACCATGATCATCCATCTCAAGATTGAGATGTGTGGTCATGGATAATCCTAATATTTATAATTAAATACATAAAAATCTTCATCATGACCTTAGAATAAGGGGCATTAAAGAGGCATGGGAGACATTAACTAGGCATGGGTGACCCATAATCTCGATATTTGTGGCATTTATGACCTAGGGATGTCTTCCCAAGAAATGATGTCACATGATGATGTAGATAATAGGAATAAATTTTCAACAATAAATATTCAACAACTCTCATGGAAAATCCACTTAAGCTCTTGATTTGGATTAATTAGCCTTAAACAAGGTTAATCAACATTTGTGAAATTATTTGAAAATCGGCCCTCAATTAATCAAAATGGTCCAAAAATCATATTACTAAGTTATAATTTGATTCGAGAAGAATTAGAAGATGATATTAGATGCACTAGAACCATTTTTGATTTTGGATGTTTCCAACATAAAATAACAAAGGTAGGTAGCGTGTACCAATAAATTTAGGAGAAAAGAGTGATCCAGAGCACAAAAGGTAAAATCGTTATTTTGACTCAAAATGAATTGATCAAAGTTAGCTAGCCCATAAATTGCATTGGCCTATTTAAAGATACTTTGACCTAAATTGGCACTTGTAAATAATAAGTTCTAACCATTTAGTGCATTGTATGGATTTTGACCTAAAATGTGCATTTGAGTGCAATTCGAGTAAGATTAACAATTTCAACACAAATGGTGTTAGGAATTAGATGTCTACAGTTCTCCCCACATAAGTGTTGGTGTAAGTGCAAGTGTTGATAGAATGATAGTGGTCTTGAATGCCTTGAATGTGTTTGAGATTGGAAATATTGAAAATTTATGATTAGGGAAACTATAGATGGTAGTATGTAGAAGTAGGGCAGAATAGGGATTAATAACCTTGATTTTTATCAACTTGTTTCATTTTTGAATAGGTGGTTTGCATCTATTTTCCATTAGTGGATATATATTTAAAATTAATTTATTTATAGTGTTTTTTATCTTATACAAATAGTAAAATATGTTTAGGTTGACCTTAAGAGGGTTTAACTTTTGAAAATATATCTATTTGAGAAAGTTAGTGTAAGGGACACTAACACAATGTTAGGGACACTAGTGCCATGTGGATCTAGTGTCCTTAATGTGGTGTTAATCTCTATTTGGTAGGTTATTGGGAACAAAGGGATAAGACCTAGGAATAAAGGTTTGAAACTATATTTTATCTAACTAGGGATGTCTGTAATCTACACAAATGCTGGAAAAGTGTGATAAAAGGATCTAAGATAGGTCTAGGGTTAATCTAGGAATAGGTTATCTCAAGTAACACTCTTATCACTCAAATACCACTTTTAGGTGATTACAAGTTGATTTAAAAATAGTTTTCTCAATGTTTTTTGCCTTAGCTTCCATTTTTTTAAAACCTAGAAAATAGTTTGTATTGTAGACCCAGTAGGGTTGAGATTTGAGATTTGAGAAGCCACCAAAGGGGATGAAAACACCACTTGTGTTGGTGTAGGCATTGAAACCATTAATTAGATTAAATTATTAATTTTTCCCATAGAACATGTTGTAAGATTTGTTCCATATAAGGGTTCACCATTATTGGATGTGGATGCACTAGCCTTAGCATGGTTATTGATTTTTTCCTGGGTAACATGTAAGAATGCATTAATCAATTCTTTATTTGTATTTAAATGGTTTACTAAGGATTATTTATCTTCCATTTCAAAATGATCTTTTTTAACTTTTTCCATATTTGATAAATTCAAATATAATTGCCAACGAAAATTAAAAGACTCATATCTATAGATTACTAAAATTATAAACCTTAGAAAATTGAAAACCCTAGAGAAATCTAGGATTTACATGGAAACACATAGTGATCAAGTTCACCAAATGTTTAACCCTTTTTATAAATATGGTATGGAAGGTTAAGGGGGTATAATATCCTATACACAAGGATGGATAAAAATATTCTAAATAAGGCCAATTTATTGTAAGCTTAGATAAATGAATATTCTAGAGTAAAATACTGAGATGTGCTAAATATAAAAATTACCAAATTTGAAAGATGTTTTATTGATTATAATGCCAAGAAAAAATGATACTTAGCTAGACTTTTAATGTGTAGGAAGATTTTAGTTATACATAATCATAAATGTTTAGGATCAAAAATCTAAGACAATACTCAAATTATAGACATGATGTTTCTAGAGTTGTATACACTACCATTACCTTTAGGACACTAACATTGATGCATGTGGTCATGTTTTTATGTTACTGCCTAGTATGGAATATGTGCTAGATTATGATGTGATCAACTTAATTATTTTAGGTTTTTATTCACCTTTTTTCTAATGTATTCACATATGTAACATAGGTCCTATATGTATACTTATAGATCAAACCCTAGATCATCACCATTCTTTTCCCTTGGGATGTTTTTGAAAAAATGGATTAATGGGTTCATAGTATCGAGTTGACCTGAAAGACCCCTTTGTCAATGAGTGTTGTCTATATAGATAATACTCCAAGGATGACCTCAAACTTATGTATTTATCCCCTATATATGAGAGAGAGTGTGAATAATGGTGTGCATTATATATAGATGCATGAAATGATCTAGCTTGTAACTTGATAATTTTCACTCATGAGATACTATTTAGATGCGTCAGACCTTTTGTATGACTTCTCCAATGACTAATATGAAAATAGGGAGGAATAGGGTAGTATAACTTAGTTGTACAATTGATTGAATGAGTTTAAATAGGTTATTGCTTAATATTTTATAGATGATTAATGATAAGACATAGACTTGTATTTATACCATAACTTTTGAAAATATATCACGATAGGGTTAAATAATACAAATGGGTTGGCCCATAGGTTTCAAATAATTTTTATTTTGGATTAATTTTGAGTAATGGGAACTAGATAAATATTTATAAACTAGCATCGATGCTAGTGTCCTTTTGTGCACAGTAGTATCTAGAAGGATAGAAAATAGTTTAGAATGTAAACATGACAATGAAGGATGTATGTAAGGTTTTGATCCATGTGTAAGTACAAGAGATATAGGTCATCATAATGATAATGTTTAAATTATAATATCAGTAATTAGGCACAGTGAGATGGTAAATGTGATCTTTTCAATAGTGTGAAGGTCCAAAACTAAAGGGTAGAGCCCTGATTGGTATTTTTCAAATGTACAAGACTGAGATGTTATAAATATTTAGTTTTGTTATCTAAACCATACCAATTTCAAGTATATTTGTTTATTTTTTCATACTATACCTTGATTTATATCTACTAAATAAATTTCATATTGTACCGAATTTAACATACATGAATGTCCATGTAGTTTTATCTCATACTTAGTGGGATAATGTGGAGCTTATTCTATCAAAATTTCCATTTACACTACACATGAACTATGAGATTATTTCCTTGAATATTGTGATGTGTAGTTAAAAGAAGGTAAAAATCTAATTGTGTAGGTACATAAGAATTTATAATTTATAAACTAGTATAATGCATGATTAGTGTGGTGGTGCAAGTACAAATATCAAATTGGTTGACTAAAAATACCACCCAAGGAATTATTGGCATATGTTTTAATCCCATCATTTCACAATTAGAGAGCTATATTTTACATAGAGGTAGATAAAAACATGAAAAATATATATCCACACTCAAAAATAGTGAAAACATTAACGTGTGCCTATTCCAATCATTTTTTATTTCACATTATCCATTTCTTATTTTAAATTTAAAAATTGATTTTTACACACATTTTAATCCACAAAGGAAGATCTAAAAGTTTTGATCTAAATTTATAAATAATAAATACGCTTTGTGTATTATTAAGTGAATCAACTATGACATGTTATGACATTTTACATGAGTGCTTACCCAAATTCTAAATTTATAAAAAATAAGAATAAATTATTGAAATGAATAGATATAACAATAAGTGTATGAAATTATAGAATTCAAATTTACCCAATTGTATTAAAACTAATAGAAATACAAAGTGGTAATCAACTAGGCTATAAAATTTAAGTATAAGGGGATATAGAATGATCGCACCTTGTTACTATTCTGATATTATTGAAGTGTGTATATATAAATATGATTGTGTAGGCTAACTTTATAGTGTCCTAAACTTTGGTTGGGCATATGATTCCACTTGGAGACTTTTATTTCCCTTCTAAGTTTTAATTGGATAAATCCACATTGTTTATTTACACACAACAAGGTATGTGTATAAATTGTTGAGTCTAACCTATTCTGGGTTACATAACCTGATATTTATGTCACTAATTCACATCTTAATTTTTTATCTTCTTGTACTTGTCTTTTGGATTTTCAAAAAGAATGTGTTGAATTATTAATTTTTTCTCTTTCACCTAGCTTGGGAATCAAAATAAATAATGGGATACCGAGTTAGGAAAATTTAAAAATAATGTTATAAACTACATATCCCACATGCATGAATCATACCTCTACATAGTTATGATGGAGTTTAAATGTAATATTTTTATTAAAAAAATTTAACCTCTTCTTCCTTAGAAGTGGGTATGTATCTACAAGCAAACTAAAACCTTCATTTGACACAATAAAATAAAGAGAGACCAATATATAAAACTTCATTATAAATTTGTAATATATGAATCAACAAAGATAAACTTACAGTATGAGGAATGAGTAAAATTGATGCTTGGCTTTTCTCTAGGCCTATACATTGATATTATATTTTTTTTAATGTTCCCTTATTTCTCCTTAATTATTTAGTATGATTTTTAAATATATAGGGATCTTTAGGACAAGATGGGGCACATTAATGGATTTTAGAAATGATAAAATATGAACTTAAATGTGTAATATTAGTGGTAATAATAAAAGTTAACTACAAGTGCAAAGGGGCTAAACTCATGCAAGGATTAGATCTAACCATGAAAATTGACAAGGGAAAATAGAGGCTTAGATGTAAATGAGAAACCTGACAACATATGATCTTCGTCCCAAGATGCTAAATGATAGATTAGAATAAGTGTTTAGATGTTCATTTTAAGGCTAAAGGGATAAATGGATACCAATGTAGGGTTAGATAAGTCCTAAAAATATTAAAACATACATAATTATGTAAAAAGTGGTAAATTACCCATAAGACACTCGGGGTAAGGATCTTGTATAAAAATTACATGTCTACATAATTCCCCCAGTTTGACATGGGTATGTGAGCATGAGTGAATGCATGTATATGTCAAATTATAACTATGAAAATTTTGAAATAGAAACCCTAATTTACCTAAGGAAAATTGAATGGTTTTTTTTTAATTTCTCAAGCTAAGTTTAAATTCACACATATTTTTTATGTTCCTAAAACAAATGTTAATTTATATAAGTAGTAAATTTGCATGGTGAATATTTGAAGTTTGAATTTTTAAATTTGAATATTTAAATATATGAATTTTATATGATAACATAGGAATGAATACACCTAGTTGTTTTTTTCTCTGAATGCCACAACAACCACTTCTTAAACTATAATTTCAATGAGTCTTTAAACATAGGAAACACTTATATGGGATTCACTAGGGCCCAAGCCACTTCTTAATTAAGGAAGTAAATAAACTTGTTCAAGTTTGATCACATTCAATCCATTTCTATTATAAATATGTTTTGATATATGTGACCATTTTGAGGTAAGGCACAAATACTTATGTTGTAATGAATCATATCAACTTATAATCTTATGATGCTTCTTATTTTAGGATAATAATATAGACAAAACATAAATATACTAGAACATATACAAATTAAATTCTAATATATCTAATATCAATGAATTGTGAATAATTTAAACCTACCATAGGAAAGATAGTTTCATATCAAACATAATTCAAAAAGGTATAATAACCACAAGGTTAAAATAAGATAGGAATAATTATAATTTCACAAATTTGATATAATATGAACCAAATCAGGATAGATAAATTAATGAGAACACACACAATTAGCATGCCCTTATAGATTCATGGTAAGGATAATGGCAAAAAAGTTAAAAATTTAGTACAAAAATATGCATGATAGACATCATAGATACAATTATAGTATAAAAATATGAATAATTAACACAATGGATATTATCATTGAATAATTCAATGGACCACACAAGTAAGTGACCACACCCATGTTATTGACAAGATAAGTTAGTGAGACCACATAGGGACATAACCCAAAAAACAATACAAAAAGAGGATCATCTATGGATATATATGTAAAAATAATAAAACACATGAACATGCAAAAAAACATTCATACACAACCATCAATGTAACCATGTAACAATCACAATGAAACTATCCATGTGATATATAAGATCTAAGTACCAACATGATATTTAGTAGCCAATGTAATTTATCCAAATATAATAAAGGACAAGCTATGAATATATCACCATGAAAAATTCACTATATGGCACAGAACTAAAGATAGGCCATGTTATAAATGGAAATTCCCCTCAAGGTGTGGAAAGATAGTGTATAGTTCAATGTTATGTTACCTATGAATCTACATAGTACCAACTCAAGAAATACCATGAAAATATATTTGTAAATCATGGATATGAATAGGTGAATATGTAACCATCTATAAATCAATGTTTTTGATTTTTGTATTAGCAATGTTTTTCAATTTCATATTTTCATATTGCATCTTGACAAGTAAATTGCATGAAATAACTATATATCAAGTGTGATGAACATAATGTGATAAGATGTAAAATTATGTGAAGTGTATAATGTACCATAAGTGTAATAGTACAAGGCACATATGTATAATAACCCCCAATTTTTATGATAATATTAATACATCATGATCACATGATATAGATGAATATGTGGTGAGGATCATAAGTGAAGATGTACAAGGGGTGAAAACATTCTCCAAATGCTTGATAACTTGATAAAATAAAATGTAAATAAATGTACCATGTTTGATGAAATATCATGTGTCATAGTATTTTTCATATTAGAATCTAAATAATCAATGTAGGCTCAGTGTATAATAGAATCCATACATAGGATATGTCAATAAGAAACATATTTGAGTATGGTATGCCCACTAGAAAATATATGTTATATAGGATAAAAATTATGTGTACCATGACCCCATTGGAAAAAAGTGTATATAGAGTATAAACAATGGGTACCATTCCCCCATAGGAAAACATGTCTATAAATGTGATCAATAAAGAAAAAGTATGGGCATGATGCCCCCATAGAAAAAGATGTAATCATGTATGAATCCATGTTTTTAGTATTTAATAATATGTATAGAATAAGAATATAAAATTAAAATAATAAGTCTCATGTCTAAAATGGAAAAGATAAAATAAAGGCTCAAAAACTAGAATAATTAGATGAGTATTCTATAAAAAAATTAGGGCTTCCCTCAAAAATCAATGGATGTTATGACCAAAGGTCTCGTTAAATGTGTTGTCATTTTTAGGAACTAATGTAAGTGCTAATGATTAGATCAATAATGAAATGATTAATGCTAGTGAAACATAACATACGACATGAAATAATTGTATAAAATAATATCAATAAAATTAGAAAGTAAGCACCATTATGAAATCAAGAAGATATAAGAATTCAATAAATCATGAGCATAAATCCACATGAAAATGAAACATATATACAAAGAAATTTATGTAAAATTATATAGTACATTAAATAGGTATAAAATATGCCCAAATATTATCCAAAGAGATATGGATGATATGGTATCAAAGTGTTATATATAGATATGTATCAATCTCTAGGCAAGTGATATAATTTAATCATCGAATGTAATACTAATATGCAATTAAATACATGCAGATATAAATATTAACAATCAATATATGTATACTCTATGTGAATAAAAATTTAAAATGCATGATTTATGTAAAGTGTTTCAATATAGTAACTAGATAAAGACTAATAGGGTATGTGCATGGAGTTGGGGGATAATTTATTGGACATTTGCCCTAACACGTATGTGTTTAACCATAATGTGTACACATTATGGCCATAACATGTACATATTATTTAAATTTATACTCAAGATTATTGAGCCATAATGCGTATGTGTTATTGGCACTAAGCTTAGTGTCAATAATGTGTATGCATTAATGAAACCATAAAAAAGACCCAACACATAGGCACACCTATTTATTTTCATTTTCCTACTTGTTTTGTTATTCTCTTTGCCAAACCGTGATCACATTATACTTTAAAGAGGACAAAAACACACTTGAATCGAGCAATACCTCATCAAATCAGTAATGTCACCATGGAGGAGAAGTAATTAATCAAAAACTAAACCTATTAACACTTAATTTTGGTAATTTTTTTATTTGTATTATTTAATTGTTAAATCCTATTATTTTTTAACAATTAATTCCACTAAAAGAGACCAACATGCTAACCATCCTCCTAACCCACCTAACCCTCATAGCCCTCCTATAGTTCTAATATATCCCCTAGGTAATTAGAAGGATCTAATTGCTCATATAGTGTAAAATAAAATAGAAATTGAATAAATAATTACTAGAATGATGGACCCCACATTGACCAACACCCACCACACTTATTTGTCCAATACCTAAGATTCATTATTAGGTCAAGTTGACTCGATATCAATTCAAATTAATACATGATCATCATATAGGGATAGATGTAAGGATTACTATTTTGACAAATTATTAGTACATGAGGTGAAGGATAGAAATATCAAAAGACCTAATTTGTGCCTTATTCATTGACTCTACAACTAATTCACCTTTTCCATTAGCCACTAAACTTTTCATAATCCATCGATGCTAACACAATTTGAATATAAATAATTTTTGGGATAGATGGTGGATGGAGTTTGATTACCCACCATGTAACAGCCATGAGGACTCATTATATTTTTTGAGCAAACTCTACTATGAGTTTTTCCTCAATGATATTCCCAACTATTTTTACTATGGTGAGTTTCAAGGCTGAGGTAAAGGCTTTGCCTAGTATCAATTACGTTCACATCGTGCACCTCATTAGCATGAAAGGATCCCTACCCAAAAGCCACTTCAGCCAAAGATCCCCTCTATAGAGAAGGAGGTCATTAATATTGACACTTTTCATATGCTTAGATTGCTTAATGGTACACTCATTCAACATACGAGTAGGATTTTTGAGACCGATGATATAGATACTCCACCTAGTGTGCATACCTAACCATAACATTATATAAGTTGTGGTGTTATATTCACTAGACTTTTAGATGATGATAGTGGTGATTCTAAGGTATTAGATGATATACTCATGAGTGATGAGTTTTTGGCATGTATATTTGGTGTGCACATTGGTCACTACACACATGAAGGTATATTTTATATAAATGTCATGTTAAATTTAAGTTATATTTATATTTAAAGTCTAATAATTAATTTACATATAAAATGATTAATATATATGTAATTTTTATGTTATAGGAGGAGATGGTGCCTACATCTTCACAATCTAAAACTACATTTGTGGATCTTATCCAATCAATGTTTACATATGTAGAGTTAACATGTGGGCCATCTATTACTTCATTTGTTGATGTTACTAGGCCACCATTTACATATACAGAGGTAAAATTTTGAATTAATATTATACTATATGTACATATTTTTATTTATATAAAACTATGCTCTTGACTAACAATAATACATGTTCAAATAAAAATTTTAATGACAATGATGTGAATACAAATTATATGTGTGAGATGTGTTTAAAATATTTAGAGATAAAATACCTAACCTAATAATGATCAACCTTATAGATAGTTTCCTTCAACATTTAATGATGTCTTTCTCATACTTTTTCAAAATATATTCTTCCTCCTATTTATTCTAATTATCTTTTTGGTGTTCCTTCACCTTTTCAAACTTATTTTAATGTTTCACATTTTTATTTATTATCATCTCTTCTTCATAGTGTTTCTTGAGTACTCAATATTTTTATTACTACCTATAGTACCACTAATTATCTTCCAAATCCTCAAGTTTGTTCCCTAGTGTGAATCATCCATGTTATTAAATATCTTAAGTCCTCTAGAAAACTAAGCGAGGTTGTTTTTTTAGTTGATTACCACATTAGACACTCCTCTATCTCTACGAGTAGAGATAGACATAGCCATTATTGGTGAAATGTCATCTAGATAGGTACTCACCGAGGTAAATGTTAACTTGTAATTGTGAACTGTAAAAATGAATTTATTTTAATAATTTTACTACATACTTGGGCAAATATAACTTATGTGAATGTATTATGTATATAGGATTTTCGTATGACATCTGATAGTCCCATTCACATGATTATTAGGTAACCTTCTCATGTTTCTTCCCCATTTCACATACCAGTTCATGTACCTTAACCTACCATTAACCCTATTGAGCATTAGGCACAGATTGAGCATGGCCATGAGATTGTAGTAAGTGCATATTTAAATTATTTTTATATTGTAATTTAAAATTAATTTCTGAACTTGGTTACATTTATAGTATGTAATTTAACTTGGTTACATGTATAGTATGTAATTTTTTTAATAATATTTGTATTAGAACATATTCATCTACATGCAAGCAATGAGTATAGAAGGACCTATAGCTAGACCTTCAAAGAATCTAAGGCATTTGAGGGATCTCCATCTATGATTAGGGAATCCTAGGGAGAGTCTTCTTTGAGGAAGGCAAAGATATGGAGACTATTTTATGAGTAGGATGTCTTGTATGATGTACTTATTTGTATGCCTATATGCCAATGTATGAGTCTAATACATTCACTTGATATTCTATTATATTATTAGATGATGTAATTTTTGGTATGCCTATATGTCAATGTATGTGTTATTCATATTGTATGCCTATATGGCATTCATCTAACATACTATTATGTTCTTATTTTATATGCCTATATGGCTTTTATATATATAATAATAATAATAATGTGTGTGTCCACATTTTTTGGTGATCATTTTTCCACGTACAATTTAGCACACATTATTAATGTAAAATTAAATTTGATGGTTGTATGGCCATATTTAGATATGATCATATTTAATATTTCCTTCATGTAATTTATTAACACTAACTTGTAATATTTCAATATGTGTTACAATTATAACTATATGGAATAAAAGAGTATAATGTTTGAGATAGAGTCATAAATTATTGTGAAGTGCCTCTCATGATCAAGATACACCAATTATCAATATTCTAATGTGGATATCCTTGATAAAATGGTTTAATTTCATTTGAGACTTTATATTCATGTTTTGCATTCATTTAATTTATAGACATACCAAATTTATATTATAAATGCTTGATTGACACAAAAAATGGAATATGTGTCTCTTGCATACCTTCTTTTAATGCCATTATACATTTTACTTGTGCATGTTTGATGGCATGGTTATGTTCTAACTCCTCATTTTGTATGTTCTCTCTTTAGATATATTTTTCATTATTTTTTGGAGACTCTTTTTTGGCCCTTTGAAGTAGGGCAAGATTTTAATTCTCATGTCTCTTGAAGTCATCCCAAAATAAGAAAAATATTATTTTTTAGCCTAACTTCAAACATGCATAAAATGGAAACCATAATTTGTTGACACAAACCAAAAGAACCCTCATTTTCATGTCTAATCCCTCTAATTTAACCCTAGGTCATATTTATGGAACCTTGGAGATGAATTTATGGCACAAGTTGTAGGGATAGGTCCTCAAATGTAATTTTTTATAGTGAAGAGACAAGTTCTTGTCTTCCAACTAACATTTCTACCTCAGGGACCTCTAGGTGAAATTATATCACTTAGAGCACATATAAATAGGAAAATTTCTTATTTTACCATGACCAAAACATCAAAATCCACCTAAAAACATGTTTTCACTACTATTTAGGAGCATGGAAACACTAATAATAAATGTTGTCAAAGTTGAAGTTGAAGTAGTATAACTCCACTTCCAGTGATTTTTGTCTCAAAATTGGAATTTATAACATAATCAAGGTGTAATATAATGTATAGGACTAGGTTCTTAGCATCCGATCATGCCCAGTCAAAACACCCACCACCCATTTTGGCCTCAAGAATGCCCTTCCCAAATTAAAAAAATTGTAGTTTTTTATCCTAACTTCAGGCATGCATAAAATATAAAATTTAAGTCATTATAATTAACTAAAATAAATAAAAAATATGTGTAAAATCCATATAATTTCACCTTATATCATGTGAATGAAAACTTGGGGTTGAATTTGTGGCACAAGTTGTAGTGATGGGTGGTAAAATGTAACTTTTTTGTAATGAAGAGAAAAATTCTTGTCCTCCAATTGGAATTTATACCTATGAGACCTAAAAGTGAAATTAAATCACTTAAATAATTTATCTATAGTAAAATAACATGTTCTCCCATGACCAAAACTTTTAAATCCATCGAAAGTGTGTTTTCACTATTATTTAAGAGCATGGAAGCATTGACAACAAATGTTGCCAAAGTTGAAGCTAGAGTTGGAGAACTCCACCTCCGATGCTTCATGGCTCAAAAATGGAATTTAAAACACATTATAGGTATTTTATAACATATAATACCAAGTTAGTTTCCTTTTATTATGCTTGGTTAAGAGACCACCACCCATTCTAGCCTCAAGAATGCCCTTCCCAAAACAAGAAAAATGCAATATTTAGCCTAACTTTAGGTATGCATAAAATATAAACTATAAGTCATTTTTAAAAAATCAAAATAACCTCAATGTGTGTGTTTAATCCCTATAATTTCACCCTATATAATTTATATATAACCTTGGAGATGAATTCATGGCACAATTTGTAGTGAAGAGACAAGTTCATGTCCTCCAACTGGTATTTCTACTTTTGAGACCTTCAAGTGAAATTTTCTCTCTTAAATCACATATTTATATGCAAATTAAATGTGATCCTATGACCAAAACATCCAAATCCACCTAGAAGCATGTTTTCACTACTTTTCAGGAGCATGAAAATACTGATAATAAATATTGTCAAAGTTGAAGCTACAATTGGATAACTCCACCTCTGGTGATTCATGGCTTGAAAATGGAATTTAAAACACATATGATGTGGTGTATAAAATCTATTACTAGGTTATTTACCTTATATCATTCTTATTTAAGACACCCATCACCCATTTTAACCTCAAGAATGCCCTTATCAAAATAATAAAAATGCAATTTTTAAGCCTAAGTTTAGGCATACATAAAATGGAAATCATAAGTCATTGTAATGAAACTTCACATGCATGTATAAGAAATATAATTTCACCTTATATCATGTAAATTTAACCTTGGAAATGAATTTATGGCATTATTTTTAGTAATGGGTCTTGAAATGTAACTTTTTATAGTGAAGAGACAAGTTCTTATCCTCCAATTGGCATTTCTACCTTCAAGACCTCTAGGTGTAAGTACCTCAATTAAAACATGTCTTGATAGGTAAATTAAATGTGTTCTCATGACCACAAAATCAAAATATACCTAAAATCATGTTTTTTCTACTGTTCAGGAACACAAAAACACAAGCAATAAATGTTGTAAAAGTTAAAGTTATAGCTAAATAAATCTACCTCTAGTGCTTTTTTAGATCAAAACTGGCATTACCAACACAATTAAGGTGGTCTATAATATATAAGACTAGTTTCTTGGCCTAAAATCATTATGGATTGAGAGACCTAATGTATACAATGGAAAGTGAAGTAGATCTATAAATTAATCCTAGTTTAGAGAAGATAAATGAAACTAGTCATTTCACAGGTTGGTACATTTAGACAATCAGGGTCATGACCATTATGGATATAATAGACATAACCAAGGGGTTTCTTACCATACAATATCACTAGAGAGTGATCCAAAGCCTCTAGTCAAGTAATACCACATAATAACCATAGCTAGGTCCTATGGTTTATAACAAAATAAAGTAAATCTAATATAGTTATCACCAAAACTTGTGGCACAAATAGGGGATAATAAACATGAAAATAAGAACTCTACTCAAGTAAATATATAGGTAATCATAAGTATGGATAGATAAATACATTCATAAGCTAATCCATAAAAATCTATCTACTAATAAAATAGGAGTAAGAGTTGAGAATATTCACCTTGAAGATGAACTCATCGAGCCTCAATCTCTCCTTTGGTAAATGGTACTTTTCAAGAGGTCATTGTGGTTTTTAAGGATAAAAAAGATAGGTCATTTCTAGGATACAATACTTCTCCTATGCATCTAAAATAATTTTTCCAAAAGACAAGATTTTTCTCTCTAAAGGAAGTATGAAACCCTAAGAAATGACTCCTCAAGTAGAATGGCAAATAAGCAGATAAATATGCAAAAATGAATGATTATCTTTATTGGAAATGAGGTGAAGGATGTATCTATATATCCAAATCTAAATCTAAAATCTTATAAAATTTTAGCTAACAAAGTCATCCCAATCAACCTAGTTATTTAGGAAATATAATAGTTAGGTCCAGAACCAAGTTAGCTGAGCTGACTTACTCCCATAATGTGATCAATTCTAAAAATAGGGTCAACCCATTTGATTGTGTTTAGATGATATAAAAAAGAGGTTTGGATTAGGTGAGGGTTATTTGAGGTGGAAAATTATATGGAAGAGTGTGTAAAAGAGGTGTCAAATCTTAGGGAAATGTATAGGAGGGAATTGTGTTGGTTATAAGTGGTGGTATAGGGAATAATAATCTTGTGAAGCACCAATGGTATACCCACCCCTTTCCTAGTGCACCCTTTAAGGCATGCACTTAGAGATATTGAGACTTGACAAGTTCATGCAAGAGATAAAGCATTAATAATTGATAAAGTTTAAAAATATTATGTGTATACATATGCCCCACTTGAATCTCATCATGTGTCATTAAGTTGTAACATGGGATGGTGCTTCACGAAAAGAACACAACACTGAGCTAAGTAAATTACAGTAATAAATGAATAATATAAATGAAAGGATAGAATTAAAAAATATATACCTTTACTTACCTTAATTATGTAGAGTATAAATAAAGTGAGAAATGTAGAGGTGTCTAACGTAAAGAACATTAGGATAACCTATAAAATAAGTGAAAATTTGAAAATTTTGAAAAATATACATGTAATATGTTAAAAAAAAATTATGATGTCAGGATTTTGAAACATCTTTTGATTCATAAAAAGAGCTATTAAAAATAAATTTATGAGAAAAAAATGAAATTTGATGGAAACTAATTGATACGTAAATAATTTTGAATGGTAAATATAAATAGGGTAAAAATTAATCCATTTGAATTTTTTAATATTTTAAAAAAATAGAGCTCTGAGTGACCTAGTTGAACATGGAAAGTGATCATGGTAAGGAGATGAAAGATGTGATGTGAAGGATGCCTAGCCACTATAACCAATGCAGTTTAGGTAAGTGGTACATTAATTTAAATTTTTTTGGTGATTTTTATTAAAATTAAGCTATGTACATAAAAATGGGTGTTAGGGAAAATGAGGGTAGCAAAAATTATCCTAGGAAATTTTTAGGTAAATTAGGAACAAATTATGATATTGGGTAGGAAAGGGTCAAACTAATAAATGCCTAAGGCATTTATGGTAAATGATTGAAAACTCACCATTGATTTTGAATAGAGTCAACCTAGCCAACTTAATTGGAAAAGGTGAGAGTGAAAAAGTGGTTGATTGAGTAGTAGAGGGACAACTTAGTATTTTTGGGGATGACCAATTGCATACTAGAGGGCTGACTTACTTAGAAAAATGGATGGGGCTAACTTAGTGAATTTTCATTGATTTAGTATGTAGTAGGGGTCGATGTACTTTATTAAATGGGATTGATTGCATAGTAGAAGAATAATCTAGTTGGAAAACATGGAAAAAGGAACAATTTAGTATTTAATGGTTGACTATGTTTGTAAAAATGGCTCGACTGCAAAGCAAAGGGATAACATAGTTGGTAAAGATGGGTGATAGGGTTGATTTATTATAAAAAGGGTTGACTATGTAGGAAAAGGGTAGAAAATAAAAAATAGCAATAATAGGTTAATGGAGTAATTAATTTTTAGTAATTTAATAATTTTAAGAATGTATATTTATCATTTTTATATCGATGTATAATATATTCAATGGTGTTTGACATTTTAGAAAGATTTTTTCACCTGGTGGATGCATATTGGCTACCAGACTTGCTAGAACAACTATTAAATGTTGATTGAGTGCGGCTAGCCTCCCTCAGATTCAGAGGCATCATGGATATGCGTAGGATCCCTCTCAGTGTTGATCTAATCATAATGTTCTTAAGAGCATGGGAGTGACTGACCAGCACTTTCCAATGGGATGTGGATGGGGATATAATAGAGGTAGGAATTACCTTGGAAGATTTCCATGATTTGTTTAGACTTTTTATTGTTAGGATTCTAGTCATTTGTGAAACATCAGAGGCTAAAGAGGAGAGGTGAGCCTTATCCAATTGGACAATTAGATCAGATAGGATTTACCTTGGATTATAAGTATGTTTATTTAATGTATATATCTTGATTATTCATGATATCTAAAAGGCCATGATAGGACTTGTGATAGCATGTGTTCTATGTCACAAGTCAAATGTGAAGGTACCATTATATGTGGTAGCCTTGTGTTAGTCAATTATAGAGTAAGGTGGTCTATATGATTTTAGATTGATTATTTGGGTACATCTTGTACATGATATGTATGGAATTATAACATAGAGGTAAAATACTATGGTCCCCATGATTTTATTGAGTGTTTGGATATATGAGAGGTTTCATATGTACCATCCAACTAGGTTTCCTTATGTAGTGGATGATAGGCTACCTAAGACGGTGAGGTGGTGATAGGATCATGTAGTGTAACCATGCCCCATGCCCTAAATTTATAAATAGTTACTTATGGGTAGATTTTATTGAATACCTATATTGATATTGTACTTAGTTCATTAACTTTGGCTATAGTAGCTATTGGATTGACACACATGCACATTATTAGACACTATACCTCATAGGTAGAGCCACATCCTATAGTTCATGTACCTAGACATCTAGGATTACCATATCATATATATCCCCTATTAGTGCCTACTTATTGGGCATGACATGTTAGAGATCCTATAAGTAGAGGGGGTTCAAGAGTACCTACCGAGATACCTCTAATTAGGCCTCATAGAGTAAGACCATGGGTGGGTCAAGTGCAATAGTAGAGGGAATCTAAGATCAAGATAGAGGATGTGATAGTGTTAGATGCAGAGCGTGAGGATGTAGGTGAGGTTATTATGAAGCCACAATAGGGATTATAGTTACCACTAAAATTACCCACATGATCACTTAGGAGACAGAGGCACTGTCAAAAAGAGAGAACATAGGAGTTAGTGGTTGCACATGGAGATCCCATGATGGAGATGAGACAGAGTTGGTCCATATAGAGATAGATGAGGATAGGACCACAACACACATGAGTGGTGTCTCTAGGCTTTGTATTTGCATGGAGGTAGCCTACAGAGGAGGTGCTTAAAAATTGGTTTGATGGGAAGACTATGGTTGGTGATACTGGTGTTGGTAAGAAATGCTTTAAGTTTTTGGATAGATCACTAGTGGCATAATTATTTATGTACTTGATATGGATATATGGTTTAGAAATATATATACATATTATATCTAATGTATATTTGGTTTTTATGTTTTTCACATATGTTCAAGGAGGATTTCAAATGGTGTGTTATAGTTTGAGGAACCCATCAAGATAATTTAGATGGGGTGTTAGGGCATCTTGATATGACTACTATGTAAGACCCTATGGTATCATCTACCCCAACATATGCTAGCTATTTTTGATTGGTGAGAGAGGTAGCTAGATGGTTAGAGACACATGGGGATGTCTTATAACTACACATAGGAGTTAGTAATGGGGAGGCATGAGCCTAGCATGCATTGGTCTAGGAATGAGCTACCTATATGGCTATTATGATAGAGCTTGAACATGTGTAAGACTATGTGGCCCATCTACAAGGATAGGTTCATGGTTTGAGACCCCAGACTGCCTTGTTATAACATATTATTCATAGGGTTTAGTCACATGCATCTATGGGAAGTGTGTCTCAGCCACTTGATAGACATGATGGACCATAACCTTAAATTTGTATTTATTGTATTTTTACTTGATTATGTTGTATCAAACTCATGATATATATTGATATGGACATTTCTTAATCTTTGAGTTGTACTGATATTATTGATGAATGGATGCATTTCCTTTATAGCACATGTATTTTACTTTTGTTGTATATGTTATGGGAAATATATGATGTGTGTTTTCTTTTCTAATATTATGTGACACACATGCATGGTTAAAAACAAAAGCATGTAATTTGGAAAAGTATATAAATAATCATAAAATGTAATACAAAATATATCGTGATGGGAAATGTGTAAAAATAAAAGATGAATAAATATAGTAAATCAAAAATGGTAAAGTAAAAGTATCAAATATTTCAAACCATGTATAATTATAATGTACCCAATTAAAATAACTATAAGTCATACTAAATCAAGTTGGGAGGTATGGAAAATGTTGTAATAAAATGTAAAACATGTTATAAGAAATGGTATGAAAAATAAATGTACAGTAAAGTTAATCAATCATACTAAATCAAGATGGGAAGCATGAAAATAAAAATAAAATGTTGGTATAAATCAAATTAATCATATTAAATCAAGATGGGAGGTAGATAAATTTAATAAAATGGTTATAAAATACATGCAATAAAAAAATAATAATATAAAGTGAAATGTTTATGAAGAGAGAATAAAACATACTAAATGAAGATGGGAAGTATGTAAATGATGTGTAAATCATAATTTAAAATAAAGTATCCAAAATTTTAATCATGTAATATTATTGAGACATGGTTATAGTAAGAAATTTTATGGGAATGTTTTGTGAGGAATACCTGATCCTATCCAAGATCTTCTACTACAACTCAAAAAGGGAACACCAATGAGGTGGATACAAATGTTGGAACAAATTAATGGGATTTTATGTGATAATTTATGAATAATTACTATTTCTATCCAAGGTATTCTACTACAACTCACAAGGTTAAAATGAATGAGGTGAATAGTAATAAGGGAAAAAATAAAGAAATGTTTTATGAGGAATGTTTGGTCCTATCTAAGGTCTTATACTCTAACTCACAAAGGAAAAACCTAAGGGTATGATCAATTAACAAAACAATATTCATCAAGTGGGAAAATTGGGATTTTTGTGATGAAATAAGGAGTGTAAAAAATATGGCATATGTATTTATTACAAAACCTTAGTAAACATAAGGCATACTATGTAAGAAGGAAAATAAGAAGAGTCTAGTGACCATCAAAATACAAAGGATACATGCTCACAATAAACACAAAGTTGTATAAGTAAATAGGTGGAATATTAAGATCAACTCATGAAGGTTATATAAAAAATAAATTAAAATATACCTACCTTCCCACAACATGTTCATCATTCCTCAATACCCATTATAGATCCATCAATCTACTGTGAAGATTGGGTATTTGTGTGAGAAATTACGTAATACTAGAGGATTTTTTATTCTCATATCCCAATATACTAGCCCACCACACCCTAATGGACCTTAACTCTATCATGAGGCCAATTATGGAGTTTGATTTTAAATTAAGGATAAGAGATGTGTTAAAAAATAGGAAATCACATATTTTGGTGTGATTAGACTTTTGTATTTTTTACTTTTAGATCATTACCTTTTGTTTAAATGATTTGTATTTTAACTTTTTTATGGATTTTACAATTCCTCCTCCATATGGATGTGGCATAACCAACATGAGTGATAAAATTGATAATCATGAATGATATTTAAACTTTGGTTATAGGAGACTAAGTAACTAGAGATATGACTAACTAGATAACTTAGGCATACTTATGAACATGTATGTAACTCAAGTTTCAACCATATGTATGCTTAGTATGTGAAAAGAAATAATGGTAAAAAGAGAAATCAAATAGATTAGTATATATAAGTAGTACAATGAGAAGTCATGTTTGCTAACTTCTCATATGGTAAAGATAAAATACTAAGGTCATGAGGGTTTTATAACCAAATCACAATAATAATTATCTTTATTTGTGTTAAAAGTAGTAAACAATCATTAAAGAGAAAATAAAGGAATCTATGTGAAAGAATTGAATCCATAAGCATAATTTTAAAGCCATGAAAAATAAGACTAAATCATAAGATAAAGATAAAGAGAATGAAACCATGTAATACACATAAATTATACTATAATGGTTCATGCAAAAGAGATAAGTGAAATCAGGGTTGACAAATAGTTAAAAATATAAGATATATAAATGAATCACAAATCCAATCCAAATCATGTGATAGAATGATAAATAATTTGAGATAACACCAATTTATATTCATAAATACTGATAGATCTAACCATAAATGTCATCCATAACATCTAACACATCCCTATGTAGCTAAATTCTAGTTTTAGTTAGAGTCTCATCAATCTTCATAGAAAGTCATGAAAAGACTTCCTTCTATATCATCTCTACTGAAAACATAGGTCTGGTATAATAATATTGATGCTCATGTAGCACATCTTGTATGGGATACTCAATGTGAGAGATAGGTATCTCAATATGAATGGTATCTATAGATCTATGATGAGGTGTAGCTAGAAAATGAGGAACCTTAGTTTGTGGGTGACTTATAGTAGGAGGAATAATTGATGTTGATGTATATTGTGTGAAATATTAGAGATGATGTTGAATCACTTGGAACTGATTAGTATGATGGATAGAACATTGATGCCAAAGATAATAGACTTCACTTTTTTAGGGATCTATTATGTAAGTAGCTTGGGAGGTTAGATAGTCTTGTCTTTGGGATATGCAATGACTAGACAAAATGTATCAACACACTACTTAAGCTTTCAAAAGTGAGTGGAGGAATATTTATTTGTAATATGGAAGCAAAAAATACATTTATGAGTACATGGTGGAGGTCTACTAGCTTAAGTGGTAGAAAAATAAGCCTATTATTGCTGATGTAGATGATAATCATTGGTCTAATGACCAAAAACTCTACAAATATCATAATATGGATCATTTTCCCATTTTTTAGGTAAAGGATCAAACTTAGGTAATGGCAAAATACCATCACTAAAGAAGGGAAAAGCTAGAGAAGAAACTAGTCTAGGCTCATACATGGGTGGTTGGCTATGTATAAGGTCTAAGTAGAGTAGCTAATATCTTTGGAGGAGGAAAACTAGAGGGATCATGATTTCTATAAAAATGGTATGGTCATATCATGGCAAGGTCCATAAGTATACTCTTGAGAGGTTCTACGATGATTGGAGTACATGTGTGCTCCATCTCTAACCTATGTGTAATAGGGGAAAACCTAACATCAAGTACTATAAGAGAAGGAATGATAGCAAGAGAATTAAAAGACTAAAATAAAGAAAAATGATACCTAAGAACTTTGACATTTTTAGTTTTAATGAATACAACAAAAAATGGATCATCTAAATAATAACCATCATCATAATTTGGTGTATATAAGTCAATATTACATGCATGAACTATTTATCGATTGAGGAAGCATGGTGAATGGAATGTTTAGTTTTGTTTAGATTAAATGGTATGTCATCAAAGGGTTATTGATGGGATCAAATTTGAAGAGAGGGAGGAAGTTGAGTGATGATGTTAGGGGAGAGATTAAAAGTTTTGATCCTTAAAATTATCTCATCTAGTTCATCATCATCAGAGTCTAAGAGGTTAGGAGGAATATTTTCAATTAATTTTGGACGACATTATAACATCTAGTAGAGTTGAAAAGATAGTTAAAGCATTGGGATTATTAAAATGGAATGATAGGTAAGGGTTTAAGTGTGGGTATTTTAAAAACACCTCATTCTTAGAATTATTCAAAATTACAAAGATTTTTGTCCCCTTGAATCTTGTATATAGGACCATTATAATAGAATTTGACATATTGATAGGCAGATGAAACAAATGCTCTCATGCGATGTGTCCAAGGTCAATCGAGTAAGATATTGTAAGAAAGTGGAAAGTTAAATATCATGACTTTCACATGAATGGTGATGATAATAATGCTGATAGGAATCCAAACACAACCTAAAAGAGGCATTTGTATTATTTCATATCCTTGGCATGCACTACATGTGGATTTAAGGTTACATTCATAGTATCTAAGTGTTTTAATAAAGTCAAGGGAGGTAACACAAGTGCCTGAGCCTTCATCAATTAAAAAATACTTAACATGGATATCGTCTATTTAAATTCTAATTAATAAAGGTGGGTCATATACACGAAGTAATATCTCATCAGGAATCATATAAGAGATAGGAAATTAAGTGAGAGAGAGTTTGTTAGGAATTATATGAATTCAGACCAAAGTTAATTCACCATAAAATCACATAACTAGATTTTAAATGTGTGAAAATCATATTTAATTATGCACTAACATGCATCACAAAAATAATTCCTTAAATCATAGTAATATAAATCAATAATGGAGAGAATAAAACTACAAATAACACATAACACAGATCTACCATGGTTTACCCAATTTGGGTTACATCCACCAAGAAAGTCCTCAATAAAATCTGTAACAAAACAAGATTACAAATAACCTCTCATAGAGATAGAATATCTCCTCCTAAATTCACAAATTAATTCACTAAATTCTTGACTAAATCTATCAACAATTATGCACATATGCTACGTTGTACCTATACCTGCATAATACTATACCATAAGCTACTATACCACACCCTAAAAATAAACACATCACACTGCAAATCAAAACATTTTCACTTTGAATTATCTCCCAAAAGCCACGCCACACTTGTGTAATATCAACAAATGAGTAAATCCACCTAACAAGGAAAAAAATCACCATCCTTATCCAAGATAGGCTCTATCCATAAGGTAGCATGCCATATTCCACCTTTCAAGCTTATCCACAAGCTCCATCAAGAAGGAACATGCCAACCTTATCATTCTTCCTTCAAAGGGCACAACTTACAATGTCATTTGATAACAACCAAATCCTTGAAACAAGGAATTCAATCCCACTTCCAATAGAAAACTAATCTCCCTAAAAATAAGGAAGTCAATCCCACTTCTAATAAAAAAGGAAGTCACATAGAAATAAATAAAGATAACTATGATCTAGGAATTTGAATCAAGAGAGGATGATTAGTATGGTGTTAGTTCCAAAGTGAAAACAAAATGAAATAGACACACTAAATAGCATAACATCTCTAGGCCTAGACACTAGGGAGAACTTACTTAACAAACATGAATAAAACATACAACTAGAATTAAAAAAATCCTCTTTCACCTTCTTTTGATGCTCCAAAATGTTGTTGTAGTGGCTTGGTCAGCTTGTGCTCATGAATTCCTTGGTAATGGAAGCTTGGCTACCTCCATCTCTCTTGGCACCTTTGGCTTGTGGCTTGGCTTAGCTTGGAATCAATTTGGCATGGTAACACTAATTGTAATGGCTTTTGGAATCATTTGTGTATTATAGATTTGCATTCTCAAGTCTTTTTGAATATATTTGAGCATAATAACTTTGCACCAAAATAGCATGGAAATGATGTTCATGGCCTCTCTATTTATATATTTTTGAGAATATCTAGAATCAACCTGAACCATCCATCTCAAGATTGAGATGTGTGGTTGAGGATTAATTCAAGTTTTGGAATTAAGTTTGTGATTATCCTCATCATGAAATTGGAAGAAGGGGCAATTAAGAGGCATGGAGGGCATCATAGAAGGCATTGATGAGGCACAGAGGAATGAATCCTGATATTTATGGCATTTATGATCTAGGGATATCTTCCCAAGAAATGAGGTCACTTGATGATGTAGATATTCAATATTTATTTCCAAAAATAAGTATTTAACAATTTTCCATAGAATTATTAATTATGACTTGATTTGGGTTAATTAGCTCTTAAGCATGTTTAAGCACTTTGTGCACAAATTACTCAAATTGATCAGAATGTCTTGTTATTAGTCCAAATTTTGACTAGATTAGAATTAGAAGGTAATGTTAGATGCATTAGATTTGTATTCCTATTTAGGATGTTACCAAAAAAATAATGAAGGCACATGTCTCGTGTAAAATATTTTATAGGGAAGAACAATCTAGAGTACCTAAGTGCAAATTTGGCATTTTGACTCAAAATGATCTGATTAAAGTTAGCTGGCCCATAAATTGAATTACCCTATTTAGGGATACCCTGGCCAAAATTGGCACTTGAATATGTCATTTTCACATCATTTAGTGTGTTTTAGTGTTTTTAGGTCAAATTATGAATTTTGGGTGGAAATTGGTCAAAATATTGATTGGAGGTTATCAGTGGCTAGATTTAGGTGTCTACAGTAACAATTAATTCCCTAAAAATAAAGAAATAGATCCCACTTCCAATAACATGGAAGTTAACATGGAAATTATTAAATAAACATTTAATAATATTACACTCACATGTGAACTACATGAGAAATTCATTCTCCACATCCTTGGAGCTCTTTAGGCCCCCAAAATGTGCCACCATGGTCATGTGATAGCCCCAAAGGGATCCACACTCAAAAATCTCCCATTAGATAACATTTATTCTGAAGAGAATCTATCACTGCTCCATGACCACTAAGGCCAACCAAATATGAACATAGTCTCAATTTGTCTAATTTGACCACCTTAGTCATCATATCTATAGGATTTTGTCTAGTATGAATCTTCTCCAACTACAGAAAGTTCTCTTCCAAAGTTGTCCTAATGAAGTGATAATGTAACTGAATGTGTTTCATCCTTGAGTGGAAAGTGGAGTTCTTTACCAAATCAATAGCACTCTGACTATCAATGTGTATTCTCCCAACTTCTTTTTCATGCCCCAACTCTCAAAACAACTATTTTAACTAAATCATCTCCTTGCTAGCCTTTATGGTAGTAACATACTCTACTTCTATAGTTGGCAAAGCCACAACCTTCTATATCCTAGAAATCTAACTAACCATTGTAACTCTAATAGTAAATATATAACCTATCATACTTCTCCTGCTATCAATATCCCTTGCCATATCCAAGTCCACATAACCATGCAAAGTGGTATCTAGTCTACCATAACATAATGCAATATCCAAGGTTCCTCTCAAATACTAGAGAATCCATTTCACTGCTTTCTAATGCTCATAACTAGGATCACTCATATACCTGCTCATAACTCCCACTACTTGGGCAACATCTAGCCTAGTAGAAATTATGGCATATATCAAGATTCCAATTATTGATGAGTAAGGTGCCTTGGAATCTTTAGATTTTTAACCTCCATCTTGGGACATAAATCCTTTGATAATCTAATGTGGCCTACCAAAGGAGTATAATTAGATTTAGCATCCAACATGCTAAACCTTTCCAAGACTTTCTTCACATACTCTGATTGGGATAAAACTAGTTTCCTCTCCTTTCTATCATGAGTAATCCTCATACCAAGGATTTATTTTGTTTTACCCAGATCCTTCATAGAAAAAGAGTCACTAACCTATTTCTTAAGTATATGAATATGATGTATGTTCTTTCCTAAAACTAAGTCATCCACATACAAGCACAATATAATAAAAGAACCATCATCAAAATGTTTTATGTACATGTAATGGTCAGAATTACACCTTTGATGTTCTTTTTCTAACATAAAACAATAAATTTTCTTACACCATTGTCATGGAGCTTGTTTCAGGCCATACAAGCTCTTCTTTAATCTGCACACAAATTTCTCCTTCTCTTTGACCTCATATCCTTATGGTTGTTTCATTTATAACTCTTCATCCAAATCACTATGAATAAAATCAATTTTCACATCTAACTATTCTAAGTGAAAATCCTCAATTTCAACTAAACCAAGAACAGTCCTAATAAAAGTCATTTTTACAATAGGAGAAAAAATCTCATGAAAATCAATACTTAATTTTTGTGCAAACACCTTTACCACCATTCTAGCCTTATACCTTTTTCTCCCTTCATCTTCTTTTATTCTAAAGATCCACTGGTTTGATAATGCACTCTCACCCTTGGGTAGCCTTACCAAATCCCACATTTGGTTCTCCATGAGAGATCTATGCTCCTCATCCATGGCTTTCTCCCACTTCATCCTAACATATACTTGCATTACTTCCTCGTAACACTCTGTTTCTCCATTGTCAATGAGTAAAAAATAATTCAAATAATGAGAAAAATGTTTAGGTGTTCTTCTTACCCTAGAAGATCTTCTTAATATAGGATTTTTGGGTCGTGTAGAAGGTTCTTGAACTGATTCATTTGATACTTTTCTATTCATAATTTCATCCAATATTTTGTACTCTTTCTATTTTTATTCCTGTTCTTACAACTGATTCTTATACATGACTTTTTCATTAAAGTCTACATCTCTAAACTAAAATATTTTCTTATATTTAATGCTCTATAAATTAAAACCAAATTCATCCTCACCATAACCAATAAATGTATATTTCTCTAATTTTTCCTCTAACTTGGTCATATCATCTTTCTTAATGAGAGAAAAAGCCTCACATCCAAAGACTCTAAGAAAAGAATAATTAACATTCTTACTAGACCAAGCTTTTTCAAGAATACCACCATCCAAAGGTAGAGATGGTCCTCTATTAATCAAATATATAGTTTTTCTAACTTATTTTATCTAAAATTGTAAACATAACCCTACATGTAACCTCATACTCCTAGCATGTTTTGTTATTATTTTGTTCATCCTTTCAGATACCCCATTATGTTGTGGAGTTATTGGAACAATAATTTGCCTATAGACTCCATTATTACAGCAATAATCAAATAAAGCATTACTAAAATACTCAATTCCATTATTTGATCTGAGACAATATAACTTGAGACCTATTTCATTCTCAACCAAGGTTTTCCACTTCTTAAAAGTGTCAAATACATCAGATTTATTTTTAATGTAATAAACCCAAACTTTCCTAGTTACATCATCAATAAAAGTGACATAATAATTGGAACCACCAATATAAGATACATGAGCTGGCCCCTATACATCTGAATGTACCAACTCTAATGTGTGTTCTTTCTTTGTGGATTCAACTTTTAGGAACTTAACTCATTTCTATTTCCCATACATAAAATTTTCATAGAAGTCTAAATCAATGTCTTTTAATCCAAGCAACTTGTCTTTTAATATATCCATGCCCTTATGGCTCATATGACTAAGCATGTAGTGCCACATAGTTGTATATCCATTTGCAACAACTAAATCACAAGAATCAACATGAGTCATCAAATATAAAGTACCAACTTTCTTACCTCTCAAAACCATAAGAGCACCTTTGGTAACTTTCCAAGAATCCATAGTAAACATTACTGAACAACCTTCACTACCCAATTTCCCCATTGAAATCAAATTCTATCTCAACATAAGGATGTGTCTGACATTCTTAAGTATTCATTTTTTCCCATTCTACATTTTCACTTGAACACAACCTTTCCATACTATCTCACATGGTTCTTCATCACCAAGATAAACATGTCCTAAATTATCTTAAACATAATCAATAAACTAATGCCTATGTGGGGTGGTATGAAAAGAAGCCCCTGAATCTAATACCCAAGACTCAGAAAAACTATCCATAGAAAGAATTAAGGCATCTTGACATGATTTACTTGATTTCACATTTACCTCATTTTTTTCCTCCTTGTTGGCATTCTTATCTTGAAGTGATCAGCAATCCTTTTTTGAGTGTCCACTCTTCCCACAATTCCAGCATATCATCTTGGATCTAGATATGGATTTAGATCTACCCTTTGACTTTCCATGGTTACCTTTGATTTTTTCATTTTTACTCCCTCTAGTTTCAATAGATAAAGCATTACCTAAATATGATTTACCAATGCTTTTCATTCACATTTCCTCACTAAGAATCACACCTACAACACCCTCAAAATTTAAGCTTCCCTTGGCAGAGAAAACATTACTCACAACCATAACCAAACTATCCCAACTATTGGGTGAAAAAAATAAAATTAGCAAAGCTCTAACTTCATCATCAAACTTAATTCCAATAGAAGTGAGCATACTTACAACTGTATTAAAATCATTTAAATGACTAGCAATAGAACCATTCTTAGACATTTTCATATTAAATAATATTTTCATAAGAAATTTTTTATTTTAAGCAAAGCATTTCTCATAAAACTTCCCAAGTTTATCTATGAGATCCTTTGTAGTTTTCTCATCAAAATTTTTAAATACAATAGAAAATGCAAAGCATAACCATATAGATCCCAATGCCTTCCTATCAAGAAATGACCAATCCACATCACTTATACTTATAGGTTGTTTTATTTTCCCATCCAAGGGGAGATGAAGTTTCTTCTAATATAGGTAATATTCCATTTGCATTTTTCACAAGATAAAATTCTTACCATCAAATTTATCAACCATGAATCTGATCTCTTCTCCCATAACTCCCACTGAAGCTAATAACACTTCTTGTGATTTAACCTCTGATACCATTTGTTAGGAATTAAAAGAGACAAGAAATTTAAGTGAGAGATAATTTTACACTATTTCATCAACATGGATGGACATTTATTCACATTATTAGAGAATTCTATCTTTAGATCTAGAAAAGGTGTCTCCTTTCCCTATAGGTGGAGGATGAGGGATGTTCATTTCAAATAATAATTACATTAGGAAATTATGATGGTGTGGAGAAGTGCACATAATCTCTAAGAATAGAATTTGAGATGGGAGATGGGAAAGTTCCATGATAGGATCCCATTCATCATAACTCATGAGAGGATTGTTGGATAAATGTGTGTAATTCTATAATAGATCCATTGAAATGGGGTTGGATGTTAAATTAAACTTATGTTGATAAGTTATTTTTGGTTTAATTTGGTTTAAATTAGGTTGATTTATCTTAGGTGATATAGCTATGTTTTTAGGTGTTTCTTTTGGTTGAGTAGAAGAAATACCGATTAAATTTTGACGTATGTTTACTTGAGGTATGGAAGTTGGGGAAAGAGTATAAGTTATATCAATGGTATGAGAGGTATGGTCAATTTTTGTTTTTGGGGGTGATGCTTATATGTGTATTGGTTCTTCATGCCCTAATTCTATGAGATGAGATGGGGAATTTTCTTGATTAATGTACAATGTTAAAGATGTGTGATTATTTAGTTTTGGGATTAAATAGATATAAGTAACTATATCCTCATATTAGTCATGTGAACCACATTTTAATCATTGGTGTTGAGATCTATGAGACTTACAATGTTATTGGTAGTATGGGTAGGTTGATCAATGGTCTTGATTATTAGGAAGGGGATCTTTATATGTATCTAAATGAGTATTGGATTGTTTTAAATATTGATTTTTAGTTTGATTTTCATGAGCTTTAAGTGTTATGTCATAAGGTTTTTTATGTTTGCATATAAGAGGTTCATGGTCAAAGTTGGGATAAAGGAGAAAGTCCATAACAATATTTCGTAATTGTCTACAAGTTTCATGAGAATGACCCCAAATTACATGAAACCAAAAAAAATTATTTCGATCATACCACATTTTCATAGGATGGGTGGGGTCAATATCTCATGGTAAAGGTTTTGAAAGACATTTTTAAATTTCGTCTAGGGAAAGAGTTTTGTGCACATTAGTATGATTATTTTGAGAAAATGTGGGATTATGATGAGAATTGTTGTTAGGTGGAGGAACATGCTCCATGATATTGTTTGGATCAATGTCTTGGATGGTGTGTATTGTTTCATAAGTATTAGTAACACCATCATTAGTTTCATGGTGGTTTTTATCTTTGATAAGCATGCAAGTTCCCATTGTAGGTTGGGGAGGTTCAAATTAACGTATAAGAAAATATTGACATTTGGATTGTTCAAGAGTCTTTTTAAATGTTTTTTGAGAAAGGGTTATATTTTAGGGTGAAGAGCATTATTAAATAATTGAAATAGGTTATCATCCACCATATTATGCTCAATTTTATTCGATAAAGCTTTTCATCATTTGATAAAAATTTGTGTCGTTTCAGTTTCTAATTGTTTATATTTGATGAAATGATATAAGTTATTTTTAAGATCATTAGTTTGGAATTATTGAACTAATGAATTGACCAAGTCTTATAAGCTAGTAACATATTCAATTTTTGGTTGCTTGTACAAATTTAAAGCATCTCCTGAAAGCATTTTATCTAAGAGTTTAGTGTCAATGAAAGTGTTAAGCTTAACCTAATATTTGTAAAGGTTTCTAAATGTTTTTAAATGTAGGTTAGGATCTGTAGATCCATTATAAGTGATAGTTTGAGTGATAACTCTTATGTCAATGTTAGAAATGTGAGGTACAAGAGGTTCATTTTGTAAGTTTTTAATAGTTTTATTGATAAGTGGGGGTTGTGGTATGAGGTTACCATGGTAATACCTAAGGGGGTGTGGGGGCATTAGGATTGTGGGATCCCCATTGAGCATGTTAGGTTTGGTTTTGGAGATATGATAAGTGATTTTGCATTTTCATTATTTAAATTTCATTGTTAGTTTTAAATGTGTGTATTTAGTTAACATTTTGTAATAAAATTTGATTAGTTTAAGTAGTATTTTTTCTAGTGTAAGTAGCATTTGATGTATTAGTGTTATATGAGGAATTAAGATATTGATATGCACTATGAACATGAGATGAGGTAGTAGTATGTGTTGCACTAGTGGCATGAGAAGAACTAGTAGCATGAGATGCACTAGTAATACAAGAATCATTAGTAGTATGATATGAACTAGTGGCATAGGAAGCATTAGTATCATGATGCACTAGTAGCATGGGTATTTGTGTGGGAATTTTGAAAATCCCCACTAAAGGTTAAACCTACCATATTTGTGGAAATACTTGGTATTGAGTTAAAAGAAAACATAGAGGATGATCTCATAATTTGATAAGGAGACATGGTAGAGGGAAAAGGTGTAGATGAAAATAAATGGCTTTCCCTAAATCCTTGGGAAAATCTAGGTGAATGTGAATGGGTTTCTCCAATATGAGGTTATAGATTATTATAGGAACATTACTTCTATATTGAGGATTATCATTGATGAAAAGAATCATTTTAGATATGTAATCAAGGTCACATTCATATTATATAAAAATAAGGGGTTAAGTGTCATGGAAGAATAAGGAGTTCCATAGTTGGTAGTGTCGGTGAAAACATGGAATTTACTTTGATCTATGTTAGGTTCCACCAAATGTGTTTTAGGAAACCTATTGGGATTATTAAAACTCATCATGTTTGTTTGATTCAAATCTATATTATCATCAAACAAAAAATTCATGATGAGGGACGGAAGTAAACACCTATTAGAAATGAGGATAAACTCATATGATACTAGGTCAAACTAATTAACACTATTTTGTAAGAAAATGAGTAAGATAGACTATAAGGGACATAATCAAACAAGTCAATTGTGTTCTATAGATGATTAAGATGAGACAATATATAATAAATAAAATTAGATAGGTCAACTATGTGTTGAAGGTAAATAAAATAGGTAGTCTATAAGAGACTAGGTCGAATAGGATAATTGTCTTGTATAAGGATAAAAAGACCACCCTATGAGAGATAGAGTTAGACAAAATGACTGTATCCTATAAGAAGGTAAAATACCAACCTGTGAAAGGCATGGTCAGATAGAATGACCATGTTTTATGGAAATAAAAATTATAGGAGACACAGGCGAGTGGGTTGACTGTGTTCTCAGGGTAAAGACATGTTATGACAATTATGAATCTAGATGATCTAGTGTTAATTAGTAGATAAATTAAAATAAACACACAAGCAACTAGGTTGATCCAATTGATCTAGTTGTGGTACATAACACAAACCTTATACCAATGATGGCCAATATAATTTTTACAATACAACATTTAAATATCAAAAAACAAGTAGTTGTGGTGAAAATATAAATGCTAATGTATGTAGCCATTCTTGAATGTTTTAAATTATAAATGTAAAAATAAGTGTGATAGGGTGTTTGGCTTTAAAATTTGATGAGAAAGAGGTAATCTAATGATGGTTTTAGGTTGTTAAGGTTGAAATAGATTTGTATTGGTGATGGTATTGGCTTGGTATTGGGGCCTACCCCCTCACTTCACAATCTCACAATGATAAGGGTGTCAAGTGATTTGCCAATATATACCATCAACCACATATTTATACTTGTCCATAAAATTGAGTCTACTTCCCCCTTGGTGATGAAATTAAATTAGGTAGACCATGGATATAATTTTTTAATGCTTTATTATATTTTTTGTTTTGGAAATATAAGAATAAAAGAAAAATCAATGTGACTAAATTGAAAATTCCTAATTAGACTATGTGTGATCCTCTAACAAATAAGAAACAAAATGAAAGATGAATTAATTACTATAAATGTGAGTTAATTATTTTACTTGAAGAGTACTAGGTCGATTGGGTCAATTAATTATGAAAATGGTATAGAACAAAATTGAATTAATCAATTTAATTTGTTGAAGAAAAGGGACCAAAAAATAGCCAAACAAGTTGATTAAGTCTCTTGGGTAAGAAGCAACTACAAAACTAAGTTGATCTATTCGACTTAGCTTGTTGTAGGGTTATAGTTTTATAGAATTAAAAACTATGAAAATAGTACTTAATGAAGAAAAAAATGACTAAGTGATAATGAACATGATGATTTAATAATGTTGAATTGTTGTTTTTCTACCATCATCCAAATGAATATTTTTAACCTACTAACAAATTTTATTGGCTCAATTGAGTCTTAGAAGCTATATGCAAAAAAATCAAACTGAGTCAATCGGATCAATCTAGTTGTCTATAGTTGAATATGACTTGCATAAATCCAAATAGAGTTCATCATATCAATTATGTTTAAAACTTGTGCACATAATGTTAGACTGAGTCGATAGATTTGATATAGTGATATAAAAATGAAATAAATAAGAAATGAAAATAAAATTAAAGAGTGAAATAATATTTTCAAGGTTTAATTCATGTCAGGTTCACCAGAATGTATATAAGGGAAAGGGAAGCTGATATATATATATATATATATATATATATATATATATATATATATATATCAATCCTAGCTCAGATAAGATAAATCAAACTAGCCATTTTGCTTGTTGATAAATAAGGTGTGTCTTGACATAAAATATCACTAGAGAGGGTTCCAAAGTCTCTAGTATATTAATACCATATAATAACCCTAGCTAGGTCATATGGTTTGTAACAAAGTAAAGTAAATTTAATCTAGTTCTCACCAAAGATTGTGGCATAAATAGGGGATAGTGAACATAAAAAATAAACATGAAAATAATAACTCTACTCAAGTAAATGTAGAGGTAATATTAAGAATGGATAGATAAATATGTTCATAAGCAAATACATATACTAATAAAAGAGGATAAAGAGTTAGGAATACTTACCTTGAAGACAAAACCATCGAGCCTCAATCTTTTCCTTGGCTAATGGTGTTTTGAAAGAGGTTGTTGTGGTTTATAAGTATAACAAATACAAGTCATATATAGGTTACAAAACTTCTACTATGAATCCAAAAGACTTTTCCCATAACATAATATTCTTCTCTCTAAAGGAAGTATGAAACCCTAAGAAATGATGCCTCAAGTAGAATGGTGGATAAGAAGATAAAGATGCATAAATGAATGATTCTCTCTATTGGAAATGAGGTGAAGGATCCATATCTAACCCTAAACTCTTATGTAATTTTAGCTAACACATTCAACCCAATTTACCTATATATTTAGGAAATAGAATAGCTAGGTCTTGGACTAAGTCAGTTTAGCTAAATTTGTCATGTAACATGCTCAATTCCCAAAACAAGGTCAACTCATTCGAATATGCTTGGAGGTTGGTATAAAGAGGTTTATCTTGGGTATGGGTTATTTTAGGTGGTGATTTTTTTTAAGATCATGTAAGGGAGGTGTCAAATCTTATGGAAATGTATAAGAGGTACTTGTGTTGGTTTTAAATGGTGGTATAGAGAATAATAATCTTATGAAGTAGCAATGGTCTACCCACCCCTTTCCCCATGTGCCCTTTAAGGCATGAAATTATAAATATTGATAATAAAAAGGTTATTAAAAGAGATAAATAATTACTAATATATAAATTTTAAAAATAGTTTTTGTATATACCCACCACCCATTTTGGCCTCAAGAATGCCCTTCCCAAAATAAGAAAAATGTAGTTTTTTAGCCTAATGTCAAGTGTGCATGAAACAAAAACTATAAGTTTTTGGAATTAATTTAAATAAACATAAAATTAATGTATAATCCCTATAATTCCACCTTATATCATATTAATGTAACCTTCGATATGAATCTATGATAATAGTTCAATGACAGGTCTTGAAATACAACTTTTTTGTAGTGAAGAGATAAGTTCTTGTCCTCTAGCTGGCATTTCTTCCTCTAGGAACTCCAACTACAATTAAATAAATTTGATCATGTCTCTATTGAAAAATTGAATTTTATCCCATGACCATGATGTCCAAATTCACCTAGAAGTATGTTTTCACTACTATTTAGGAGCATGAAAACACTGATAATAAATATTATCAAAGTTGAAGCTACAATTGGATAAATCCACCTCTAGTGCTTCATGGCTCATAAATTTAATTTAAAAAATGTCCAAGGTGTCATATAACATCCAATAATAATTTATTATCCTCTTATCATGCCCGGTCAAGACACTCACCACCTAATTTGGCCCCAAGAATGCCTTTCCCAATACAAGAAAAAAGTAATCTTTTAGCCTCACTTTAGGCATGCATAAATGAAAACCATAAGTATTTGGCACAAAAAAAAGATCCATCACATGCATTTCTAATCCATATAGTTTCACCCTAAGTCACATCAATGAAACCTTTGATATGAATCCATGGCACAAGTTGTAGTGATGGGTCCTTAAATGTAACTTTTTAATAATGAAGAGACAAGTTCTTATCCTCAAATTGGAATTTCTACCTCTAGGACATTAAACTATAAGTAAATCACTTTGATCATATATAAATTGGAAAATTAAACATTTACCCATGAATAAAATGTCTAAATCCACCTAGAAGCGTGTTTTCACTATTGTTTAGGAGTATGAAATCACTGATAATGAATATTGTCAAAGTTGAAGTTGTAGTTAGATAAATCCACCTACAATGCTTCGTGGCTTGAAATTAGAATTGAAAACACATTTTAGGTGGTTAATAACATTCAATACCATGTTCTTTTCCTTTGATCATGCTAGTCAAGAAACCCACCACCCATTCCAACCTCAATAACACCCTTCTCAATACAAGAAAAATGCAAATTTTTAGCCTAACTTCAGGCGTGTGTGAAATGAAAACCATAAGTCATTGGCATGAATAAATATAACCCTCACTTTCATATAAAATAATTATAATTTCACCTTGAATTATGTCCATATAACCTTTATTACCAATCCATGGTAGAAGTTATAGTGATAGGTTCTAAAAGTAACATTTTTATAGTGAGAGATAAGTTATTATCCTCCAATTGGCATTTCCACCTCTGGGATCTCTAGCTATAATTAAATCACTTAAAAAATATATGGATAGGAATATGAAATTTTATCCCATTTCTTTGACCTCCAAAGCCACCCAGAAGCATGTTTTCACTACTATTCAGGAGTGTGGAAATGCTGACAATAAATATTATCAAATTCGAAGCCACAATTGGAAAACTCTAGCTATGATGCTTTGTGAATATAAATTGGTATTAAAAACATGTCTGAGGTGGTGGATAATGTCTAGAAACAATTTATTATCCTCTAATCATGCTTGGTTGAGATACACACCACCCATTCTGACCTCAAGAATACCCTTCCTAATACAAGAAAATGTAGTTTTTAGCCTAACTTTGGGCATGCATAAAATATAAATCATAATTCATTAGAAAAACCTAAAATAACCATAATGTGCATGTAAAATACATATAGTTTCACCCCAAACCACATTTATGGAACCTTCAAGACCAATCTATGGCATAATTTACAATGGTACGTCCTAAAATGTAACCTTTTCCAGTGAAGAGATAAGTTATTGTCCTCCAACTAACATTTGCACTTTAGGGACCTATAACTACAAGTCCCTCACTTTGAAAACATATGTACATGTAAATGAAATGTTTTACCATGACCTCAACCTCCAATCCCACTCAAAAGAGTGTTTTCACTATTGTTTAGAAGCATGGAAACATTGACAAGAAGTTGTCAAAGTTGAAGCTGTAATTAGAGAACTCTACCTCTAGTGTTTTATGGCTCAACAATGGAATTGTCAAAATGTATGGGGTGGTATATAATTTTTAGGACCATAGTCATGGCCTCCAATCATTCCTATTTGAGAGACCCACCACCCATTCTAGCCTCAAGAACATACTTTTTGTAATAAGTAAGTACCTATATTAAACTTCTCTTATCTTCAAGAATATGAAATTATTTACTAATAGTGCCAACTGTGTGAAGTTAGAAACTTATTTTGCACCACTAACCTACCAAAATATTATTAATAGGTAACTAAAAATGAAATTTATATGTACTACCTAAAAAATCAATAAAATTTGGTAAAATTAAATACATCTACATTTGACAAGTCAACATACTTTAGAATTTCAATCCAAACAAACCACTAGGATATGCTTTTTTTATTGATAGTAGAAAGAATAACTTTATGCTCTAGCTCACAAAATTTCCATAGATTTTTATTTAATATCCTCCCATGATATTTGACCAATTGAATATTTATTGAAATAACCAAATTTTAATAGTCTAGTATCTTTCTATGTGTTTCAAAGTCTTCAAACAACCATACATCTAAATTTTTCATAGGATATCATTTAAGCCAAGCTCTAGTGCCAACCACAGACCTAGTGGGATAGTCAATGTTTTCTCTATCTATGACTAGGGAAGTCAATTTTTTCTTTTCCTCTACATATCAACATAATTAGTAATGTGTGCTCTCTTCATTATCTTCATCAACAATAATTGTAAAAACACGTTCTGTATCAAGATAGATAATGAGCATAAAAAACTTAATATGTTCCTTTTTAATGATGTTATCAAGATAGATAATGAGAATAAATAGTACATATTTATTAATATTCTTCTTTGTTGCACTATAACATATACATGGTCAAGTTCATATGATGATGTCATATTTATAAGTTGTAATATTGATGGAACCTAATATATTTTGATCAGAAGTATAGGTCTATAGCTCCATTCATCCACCCACTCTTTTGACTCACACTCATTCCAAATAGAGTCCATGAATGTAAAATAAAATCATGCCAATTATCTTATATGAATATTCCAAGAACCTAAAATTGAGTTATGAAATGAGTGGAACTCACTTGATCCTATTACAGTCATATAATCTTCATACTTTACGAAGTGTTCTTACTCCATCAACCAAAAATATCTACAAATAGTAGAATTTTCCTAAGTGCCATAGGCCATTTTATCATTACACCTTTCAACAATGGTTATTACATCAATAAAAACAACACCATTTTTTAACATCAAATCCTCTCTTGAAATGGATCTTTTTACACATGCTCTAGAACTGATGTGCTCTCCTTTTCCATGGATAACCCTAGTAAAACTCCAAATATATTTTACACCAATGGTAATGTGCATCTTTACCAACCAGTAAAACATTTGTACATTCTTGAATTATGATGTAAAATTATCTAACCATATGTAATTTTGATTTTAATTAATGTTCCTCTCAATCAATTGTCCATATAACTTCTCAAAATAACATTACATGTACTTTGTATAATGTGATTGGTCATCCCTAGCATAAAAATGGTACTCCCTTGATATTTTTAGATGTTGCTCTATATTATTAGGTGCATGCATGAATATGACAATTCTAACTAAAATTTCATTTGTGATTTGAATGTGTAATTCTTATCAAATTCAACTACTAAAATAATATAACCAGTGGTAACTATATATAATTGGAAATGTAGTAGATTTGTAAGTCAATCCTAATTTAGAGAAGATAAATCCTAATTACACTTTTGATCATGGACACATTAGATATTTGGGGTCATGACCAATATGGATCCACTAGACCTAACCAAATGGTATCTTACCATAATAATATTACTAGGGAGGGTTCCAAACCATCCAGTCAAGAAAAAATATGCAATAACCCTAACTAGGTCTTATGTTTTCATATTCACTAGACTAATAGCAAGTAAAGCAAAAGTCTAATCTACTGTTCACAAAAACTTGTGGCATAAAGTGGGGGTAATAAACATTAAAATTAAACATGCATAAAAGACATATACTCATGGAAATGTATAAAAAATCTTAATGTATGGGAAAGAAGTACATATGCATATCTATCTACTCTTAAAAATGAGGAACAAAGTTAGGAATACTTACCTTTGAATATGAACCCACCGAGCCTCAATATATCCCTTGGCCAAGGTGATTTATAAGAGGTTGTTGTGGTATGTAAGGATGAAAAGGATAAATCAGCTCTAGGCTACACAACATATCAATGCATCTAATAGACTTCTCCACAAGACAAGATCTGTATCTCCAAATAAAGTATGAAACCCTAAGATTGCTCCTCAAGTAGAATGGTGGATAATTAGATGTGTAATATATATATCTTATAATTATCTTCTATCATAAATAATGAAATGGATTTGTTTATATAGGTAGATCTAACCCTAATACTTTACAAAATTTTAGGCTGACAAGGTTGACCCAATTGATCTAGTATCATTATTGACAAAAAAAATAAGTCATGGACTAGGTTAGTTAGGGGCTAACCTAGACTCTAATAGGTTTTATCAATTAGAATACAAATTTGATGGGGTTGATAGTGTAATTTAAACCATCAAAAGGAGTTTTAGGTTAGGGAAGGGATAATGAAGGTGGTAAATGACTAAAAGACGGTGAAAAATAGGAGGTAAATCTTAGGGGAATATTTTTAAGAGATGGTTGGATTGATAACAAGGAGAAATAAGGGACAATAATCCTACAAAGCATGAATGGTCTATCCACCCTTTTCCTAGTGCACCCTTTAAGGTGTGCACTTAAAGAGATTGAGACTTGATGGGTTCTTACAAGATATAAAGCATCAATAATTGATAAATTTTGAAACTATTATGTGTATACATATTCCCCACTTGAATATCATCATGTGTCATATAGGTGCAACACAGGATACTGATTCGAGAAAAGAACATATTGACACATATTATTAAATCTGATTAAAGTGCAATAAGGAGCAAATAAGATAAGTGAAAGGATAGAATTGAAAAACACATAACTTTACTTACCTTAGTGTTGTATATAAAGGAGATGAAATAAATTTGAAGGTGTCAAATATATGGAACATTAGATGAACTTGTAGAGATTAGTGAAAAAGACAAAAAAAATCAACATAGACATATAATAGTTGAAAAGATTATCTATGATATCAGGATTATAGAAAATTTTATGGTTTGTAAAAAGAGCTAATAAAGACAAATTTATGATCAAAATAAAAAATATGGTAGTAACTATTTGAAGGGTAAATATTTTTGAATAGTAAAATATAAATAGGGTGAAAAATAATTCATTTGATATTTTTACTATTCTGAGAAAATAGAGCTCTAATAGAACTAATGAGAGACTAGAGAGCTAAGATGGTGAGGAGATGATAGCTAAGATAGGCAGGACTCATAGCGGTTGCAATGAGTGCAACATAGGTAAACAATTAAAAATTATAATTTTTTGAATATTTTGATTTGAAATGAAGTGAATTATAGAAAATTCACTGGTAGATAAAATTTAGGCACCTTAATGAACCCTAGGAAATTTTTAAGGACATTAGGGGTGAAACAAGGTATTGGGTAAGAAAGAGTCAGACCAATTAATGTTCAAGGCATTTATGGAAATTGGTCAAAAATTTGTCACTATGGATGAATAGAGTTGACCAAGTTGAATTAGTCCGTAAATGGTAAAATAACCAATAGGTCAACTATTGATTTAGTTGTTTAAAGAAGGGGGCCAACTGTGTAGTAGTGGGCCAACTTACTTATTTTTAAGGTCATCGACATAGTAATACAAGATAGAAAGGAGGATAACTTAGTAATGAAAACTAAAGGTGGCCAACTTATTACTAAAGAGGATAACTTAGTATAAATTTTACATGGTCTATTTAATATCATTGATGAATTATAGAGCTGATTTAGCATTTAATAGGTTAATTCAATAGAAAAAGAACAAACTAAATTATTCCAACTGAGTTTTGTGAAATTTTTAAGAATGTACTTTGATTAAAAATGACAGAAATATAATACATCCTTTGTTTTTTGATATTTTGTAGAGACACTAGAAATATTAGTGATTGATCAATGCATCATGGTTACTAGAACTATTGGAGCAATTGATATGCATGGACAAAGTGAGACTAGTTGCATTAAGTCTGAGAGGTATTATGGAGATGAGGTGCATCCGACTGAGTATTGATCTTGTTTACATTTTCCTCAAAGAATGGGAGTGGTTGACCAACATGTTTTTCTTGGTGGTGGATGGGGATACCATAGAGGTAGGTATCACACTAGAAGATATCCATCTATTTCTTAGACTACTGATAGGAAGGACACCAGTGATCACAGGGATACTAAATGATTTGGAGGAGAGATAAGTACTATCTAGGTGGGAGACATGCTTAAATAAGATATACCTAGGGTTAAGGGTTAGTTTATTTGATGTGTATATTGTGTAGATTTTAGACATCTAGAAGATCATGATTAGACTTATGATAGCATGATTGTTATATCACAAGTTGGATGGTAAGGTACCGTTATATGTGATAGCCTTATTCCAGTCCATCTTAGATTAGGGGGCACTATATTATTTTGGGTTTGTCATCTAGGTTCAGCTCATTCATGATATGTATAATAAGTTATCTATAGGGTGAAAGACCATGGGATCGATGGTTTTGCTTAGTGCATAGATATACGAGAGGTTCCCTATGTATCAGCTAGTTGGGCTACCCAATGTGATCAATGATAGGTTACCTCAGGGGATGAGATAGAGACAAGACCAGGTACCATAGTCCATGCCTCATGTGTCAAATCTATAAATTATTAAATGAGGGGAGATCATATAGAATCAATACACACATATTGCTACTATTTGGCCTAGTTGGGTGATCATGGTGCTAGGGCTAGTTTGAGTATAGATCATGGGCCACTACACCTGGTGGGTAGAGCCACATTAAGTGACACACTTACTAGGATAGTTTGGACTCCCACACCTAGTTTCTCCAATAATAGTTCTTAATTTTTGGGCATGACATGCTATAGAGCCAAGGGGGAGAGGAGGAGGAGTGTTAGTCAAGAGACTGGTGGTCAATCTATAGTATGTGAGACCATGGACTAGTCAAGCATAATATCTGATAATAAGAGAAGGAAAGAGCTTGGATTTGAATACAAGGATGTAGTAGGAATCATCATAGGCACCACAATAAGAGGAATAATGACCACTTTGGACACACCACAAATGGAGGCACCATCAACAAGATCAAACATAAATGAGGGTGGTTGCATAATATGATATGATAGTCATCCCAAGGTAGAGCTAGTCAATAAAGGCACCTAAGAGGAGAGGGCTACCATGTGCATGAGTGGTGATTCCTAGATTTGAATTGATAGGGAGGTGAGAGATGAATGAGGTTCTTAAGGGATAGGCAAATAGAGATATCATGATCATTGGATGAGTAGATGGTGATTGGTGACACTATGACATGTAAGAAAAATTTTAATTTTAATTGTTGAGATAGAATAATAGTTATATGTGATTATAGTTATATGTGATTATAGGTATATAGATAGATTTGGAAATGTATATGTGATCTAATATCTATTTAATTTTGGTTTTGTAGATCATGCAATATAGGAGGTTAAATGGGGATCCCTATTCATAGAAGCACACCATGATATTTTGGATGGGGTGCTAGCACCATACGACCCCACCATGTTGGATGATCCTATGGTACTATATGCCATAGCATAGGTAGGATGGTTTAGATTGGTGGGAAAGGCCATGAAGTAGTTATAGACACATAGGGATGGATTTTAACCAATGGTAAGGGTGGGAATACGAGAGGCATAGGCTTATAAGGCCCTAGCTCAAGAGAGATCCACACATGTGGTTACTATGATCCAACTTGGATAAGTACATGCTTAAGTGGCCAACCTATAGGGATAGGTATAAAGATTGAGATCTTGAACAACCTCATTATAGTGTAATATGCAGAGGGGATAGTTTGAGGTGTCTATGGGTAATGTGTCTAGGCATGATGGATCCCAGTCGAACAGCTAGAAATATGTATTTTTGTATTTTGTATTGTTGTAAAAAAAACACATGATGTATAGAGATATAATTTTTTGATAGTTGGATTTTATCTCATGATTTTTATTTGTTTGTGGTTGTTTATGCATAGATATATCTATTTCTAACACATGTATTTGCTTTCTTTGTATATTCTATGGGAAATATATGTGGAGTGTTTTCTTTTCTAGCATTATGTGATACACAAGTATGGTTAAAAATAAACAGGTAAAAAGGACTTGAAAAAGTATAATTAATCAAAAACAAATGGACTACACAGTATATCACGATGGGAAATGTGTTATAACAAAATATGACTAAGTATAATAAACCAAAAAGTGGTAAACAAGAGAACAAATGTTTTTAATCCATGAAAAAGATTGGAACCAAACTAAAACAAGTAAAATCACACTAAGGAAATATTAGGATTGTAGGGAATGAAATAAGGGATGTAAAAATTACAACATAGATGTCTTATGATAATACCTTAGGAAACTTGAGGCATACAAAGGACATAGAAAGATATTAAGTGACTAGTGACCATCAATATACAGAGGATACATGTTCACTATAAGCAAAAAATTTGTGTAGGAAAATAAGTGAGGTACTAATATCAACTCATGTTGGTTGTTATGAAAAATTAAATTAAAATGGACCTAACTTCCCACAATGTGTTCCCCATTCCTTAGGACATCTTATAGAGTCATCGGTCTACTACAAAGATTGGGTACTTACGTGAGAAAGTAGGTAGCACTAAAAGCTTTTTTATTCTCCTTTTCTAATCTACTGGTCTACATGTGCCCCAATAGACCTTGACTCTATCATGAGGCCAAATGTGGAGTTTAAGATTTGATTATAAAAAGGATATGCACTTAGAATCATGTCTTTTTGTGTGATTTGACTTTTGGAAGTTGTAATGTTTCCTTTTGTATCATTAAATGTTGTTAAAATGATTTGGATTTTAAACTTTTTATAGATTTTAATATTCTTCCTCCATACAGACTTGGAATGACCAACCATGAGAGATAAAGTGACACAAACAAATGAGCTTTAGACTTTGGCTAAAGGAAGCTAAGTATCCAAAGACATGATTGACAAAAACACTTAGGCTTACTTATGAACCAACATGTCATCTTAAGTTTCAACCCTCTGTATGCTTAGTTTGTGAAAGGAAATAAGGGGAATAAAAAGAGATCCAAGATGGATTGGTAAAATTATATTCTAATGAGATGACATGTTTGATAACTGATCACATGGTAAAGAAGTAATGACTAAGGGGAACCAGGTTTAAATAACCAAGTCACAATAATGATCATTTGTGTTATAGAGATAAGGTAGAAAATAATAATGAGAAAATAAATAGATGAACATATAGATAAAGATCATGTAATCATGAAAAAGAATCCATAAGAGAACATAAGGAATAAAATGACACCATAGACAATATGTAGTGTAAAACATAAATAACCATGTAAGATAAATAAGAATTTGACATAGTCTTAAATGATATAAGATAGATAAATGTAAATTTGGAGCACACGTCCAATCCAAATTGAATAAATAAATAAAATAATGCCATGTGTTCATAAATATTGTTATATTTGTCCACAAACATTATCTATTACATCTGATAAGTCTTTATGAAGTGAAACTCTAACTATAGTGAGGGTCTCATTTATCTTTAGAGAAAGTTGAGAATATACTTCACATCAAATCTCCTCAATGAAAAATGTTGGAATTCCTGAAGGATCATGATCATGAGGACTATCATGCATGGGATGCTCAAGAGAAGGAATAGGACAGGACTCTGTGGAAGATGAATGGGTCACTAGTGGAGAAGGGGCCATAGGTGAAGTAGGATTCATAGGTGAGGGAATCACAGGTAGAGAAACTATATATGGAGAAGGTACCATAGGTGAAGGATCCATGGGGGAAGAAGGGGGAGCATTATTGCAAGGGTGACCTATGGCAAGAAGGATAATAGGCATGATAATGATCATGAAGTGATCCTTGCAAAGTTGTTAAAGGATGCATAAATGATCAATGTGATGGGTACCACATTGGTGCCATATTTAATATGCATCCCTATATTTGGGAATATATTTAGGTAATATTTTTGGGGGAGGTATAACCTTATTTGTGGGCTAGGAATAATATGACATAAGGTGTCTATATATTTGTGAAGATTATGATAATGTATGGAGGAATGATTATCTATGTCATGAAAGGAAAAAATACACTCATTAGTAGACTTTGTGGGTGTACTAATAGAGGGAGTGGAAATTAAATTTAGGGAAATTTGGTCTAATGAACAATCTCTAGTACAATCACTGGAAAAATTATGAATATCATAGTATGGCTGATCGGCCCATTTGGTGGGAAAAATAACAAGTTGTGGTAAAGGGAACAAACCATCACCAAGTGAAGGTGTGGTTGATGGAGAGACTAGGCAAGGCTCAACTGAAGGAGAAATATGATTAAAAACAAGAAGAGACTCAAATAGAGAGGGAGTGGGAATAGGATCCAAACTGGGCTCATCTGAGGGAGGGGAAGGATGCATAAAAGGGTGAATGATAGTGGAAGCATCTCAAGGGCAAATCAGCTATAAGGGTCTTGGTATCTAGAAAAGTGATAGGGGATAGCCATAACATGATACATAATCATTATCTTATGAGTTTCTTTAGAAATTTTAGGTTTTTTACACCATCTCTACCTTACAAACAAGAAGAAAAATGATGAATTTAATAATTATATAGGATAAAATGAAATAATATATATGGAAAGATTGAAGCAAAGAAAAATGATAATGAATGATTTCAACATCTTAGGCTCGAATAAGACCTCCTAAAAATGGGTCATCTAAGGTAAAACCATCATAATATTCAAGTATATGAAGATCAATTACACAAGTAGGGATGACCTTTTCATCATATGTGGTGTGATGATTGGAGTGTCGAGTCTTAGTTAAGACTACTAGGATATCATCACTAGGTGGTTGATGGGAACATAGCTTTAGATAAGGTAGAAGCTAAGAAGTGAGATGAGGAGAGAGATCAAAGATTTTTATCTTTATTTATCTCATCAATCTCATCATCATTTGAATCTAAGAGATTAGGTGGTATATTCCTAATGAGTTTGTGGTGACCATGGTAACCTCATGTAGAATTGATAGGGAAGTTAAACCATTGAGATTCATGAAATGGAACACTCAACAAGGGTTCAAAGGTTTTAATTTTGAATAAACCATGGTCTTGGAATTATTCTAAATTCTAAGGTTTAGTGTCACCTTTAATCCTATAGATTAAATCATTGTAAGGTAACTTGACACATTGACAAGTATAAGAGGCAATTTCCCTCATGTGTTGAGTCCATGGCCTGCCAAGCAAGATGCTATAGGATATAAGAAAGTTGAAGATCATAACCTTCATTCAAATAATGGTAAGTGTAATGGTGATAGGGATCCACACATAACCTAAGGGATTCATTTTCCTTTATTCATATCCTTGACATGTGATACGTGTGCACTTAAGATTACATTCAAAATATCAAAGAGTTTTAATAAAATTGAGATAAACAACACAAGTACCTAAACCCTCATCAATCAAGGCATGATTGACTTGGATATCACTAATTTAGAAACTGATAAAGAGGTGAGGATCATTCACACAAAGCAAAATCTCATCTAGAATCATAGAATCAATAGATAATTTAAGGGAGAGAAAAGTGTTCATTATTTTGTCAACATGTACAGAAATCTCTTAGCATTTTTATATAATGCTATCTTTTGATCTAGATAAACTGGCTTCATGTTCTAATAGGGGAAGATAAGGGATTTTCACTTCAAATAGGAACTTCATAAGATGATTACGATGATGTGGATGAGTCTGTATAAGTTTAAAAAATGGGATTTGAGATGGGAGATTAGTAATTTTTGTGATAGGATCCCAATCATCATAACCCATAATGGGATTATTGGAAAGAGGGTGCATAGTGTTGGTAGAGTTCCTCAAAAGGAGGAGAAGAAGTGAATGAATATTTGTGTTGATAGGATATGGGAGGTTTAATTTAAGGACAAGTTTATTGATTCTCTTGAGAGGATGGGGTAGTTGACATAGGTTTGGTTTGAGATACATTTAAAGAAGTGGTAGTAGAAGGTTGAGTATCATTAGCAATGGGTAAAGAGGTTAGAGGAGTTGTATAAATGATATGATAAGTTTTATCCAATAGAGGTGTTGGAATTTTTTCATCTAAAGATATAAGGTTTTCTTGCCCTAACTCTATTAAGTGAGTTGTGGAAGAATCTTGGATAACACAAAAAGTGTGAGACGATTAGTGAGTGTGGGTTGGATAAGAATCAATGAAGGAAACTACCCTTTGCATATTATTTATGATGACCACATTATCTTTAGGATTTGGGTCTATAATACTATTAATGTTATTGGTATAAGTAGTAGGCTTATCATTATTATCTTAGTGATTTGGAAGAGGGGCTTTGTAGATGGCCAAATGAGCATTAGTTTGGTTCAAATATTGAGTTTTAGTTTGTGTTTAATGGCATTTTAAGGTAATTTCATAGGATTTTTGACATTTAAGAATGATAAAATCATGCTAAAAATTAGTATCAAGGAGAAAATCCATAGCTAAGTTATATAATTGCCTACAAGTCTCATGAGAATGACCCTAACTAGAATGAAACCAACATAATTTATTTGGATCATAAAAAGATTTCATAGGATGAGTGGGATCAATATTTCATGGAAGAGGCCTTGGTAGACACTTTTCTAACTCCTATAGGGATAAAGGTTTATGAACATTGATATTACTTGTCAAAGAGAAATGAATATTAGGGATGTGGTTGGGAGGGGAAGCTTATTTTGGAGCTTGGTTGGGAACAATAGCTTGAATATTATGAATGGTATCATAAGAATCAATGACACCATCATTATTACCATGATTATTTTTATTTTTTATGAGCATGTGAGTGCCCATATAAGGTTAGGATGGCTCAAATTGATGCATGAGGAAATCTTGATGCTTGGCTTGGTCAATGGCCTCTTCCAAGGTTCATGGAGAGAGAGTCCAGACCTGATATTGAAACTTAGGATAGAGAAAATTGGTGTATAAATTAAATAGGTTATAATCTACCATATTATCTTCACACTTGTTAGACAAGGTCTTCCACTATTTGATGAAAGCTTGTGCAGTTTCTATCTCAAGTTGCTTGCAATTGATAAAATGAGCCAAGGTATTTTCAAGGAGGTCACTAGTTTGAAAATCTTGTACTAGAGCATTAACTAAATCTTCCAAACTAGTGATGGAATGAGATTTGAGTTAGTTATACCAATATAAATCATCACTCGATAGAATTTTGCTAAGATCTTGCTAGCAACAAAAATGTTTAACTTGACCCAATATTTGTATAGATTTCCAAATGTTTTTAACTAAAGGATAGGATTGGTTGACCCATTATAACTAATGGTAGGGTGATACCTCCTATATATATGTTAGAAATTTGAGGTGTATGAGATTAATTTTGAATTTATTTGATTTTTTTGTTAATAAGATGAGGTTGAGGGATAATATTGCCATGAGAATCTCAAAGGGGAGGTGGGGGGCATTTTAGTTGTGCATTGCCCATGGAACCTATTGAGGGTGATTTTGGAGATGGTTAAGTTGATTTTGAATTTTCATCATTTGGTTAGCATTATTAGCTTATAAATAATTCATTTGGTTAGCATCATTAGCTTATAAATAATTCACTTGGTTAAGAATTTGAAACAAAAGTTGATGGGTTTGAGTGGTAAGTATTGACATTGGTATTAGTGGCTTGGGTACCACTATGAGTGGTTGCATGCATGATATTAGTAGTTTGAGAGGAATTATTAGTAAATGAGGCACTAGTATCATGATTTTCTTGGGTGTAAAAAGATGCACTAGTAGAGGGATGAGAAGGAGCACTAGAGGCATGATTACCCTAGGTATCAAACGATGCACTAGTGGAACAATTGAGAAGAGTGGGTCTTATAAAAGGCCCACTACTTTTATAACCTACCATGATAGTAGAGATACTTGGCATGGATGTGATGGAAGTTAAATAAAAAGAGGTCATAGTATGATAAGGGGTCAAAATAGAAAGAAGAGGTTGAGAGGAAAAAAAGTTATTTCCCCCAAATCCATGTGAGAATGTGGGGGAAGGTGAATGGGGATCCTTTATTGACCACTTATCATAAGGTGATAAATATTATAAGGATATTTTCCTCAATGTTGAGTAAATACATTAATGAATAAAAGCATTTCTAGAGTATATTCTAATTGAGGATGATCTTCTAAGGGGAAAAAAGGGTTACAAACTGAAGATGTATTAGGAGGGGTCCCATAGTTTGTAGTGTGAGTGGACACATGTATATTACTTTTGTCTAGAGTAGGAGACACAAGTGATTTATGGGATAACCTATTGGGTTTGGTAAGGCTCATCATATCTATTGAGTTCAACTCAGTATTGTCCTCAAACAAGAAGTTCATGATGAGATATAAAGATTAAGGAAGACTAAGATGATGCAAAGACAAAAGGTAAAATAAGATATAGATTCTAAAAGTTTGATTATGTTATATAATCCAGTAGGAAGAAAAGAGTACAAAGTCATATAGGTCAACTCCATATTTCAGACATGGGATATAACAAGATGATAAAGATACCAAGTCATGCAGGTTGAATGTGTTATGTAACCTAAATGGCATAAAAGGATATAGATTTGTATAGGTTTACTCTATTATAGATTGAGAGATAAAATAAGATGATAAGGATACATAATTAAATAGGTTGACTATGTACTACAGATAGGGGAAAATATAGTCTATAAGAGATTGTATCGACCAGAATGATAGTGTGCTAAAATAGGGAAATTTTTTATAATATAAGTGAATCAAGAATAAAATAAAATACACAAATAATTGGATCAATGTGAGTGATCCAATTGGGGCACAAAACACAAAACCTTACACCAATACTGACTAATGCAAGTTCTTGTAATACCATATGCAATTATTAAAGAGCAAGCAATCAATTGAAAATTAAATTCTAACTAAGTGGTCATCCTAAGTGTTATTAGATTATTATAAAGTATCAATTTAAATGTGATAGGGGAGTTACCTGAAATAGGGAACTAGAAAATAAACCTATGGATGGTTTTAGGATGTTTGGGCTAAAAGGGATCTATGTTGGCAATGGTCTTGCCTTGGTATTAGGGCCTACCCTTTCACTACATAATCTCTTAATGATAAGGTTGTCGGGTGATTTTACAATATATAAAATTAACCACATATTTATACTTGGCCAAAAAACCAAGTTGGCTTCCCCTTTGGTGATAAAATCCAAGTAGGTAGGCCTTGGGAAGATAAGTGTTTAAATGTGGTTTGAATGTTGCATGATTTGGTAGTGTGTGTAAAAGATTAAAATAGTGTAACTAAATGGTAATTTGAAAAACCACGTATTTAGACTATGGGAGTTACTCTAAGAAAGAAAATACATGAAAAAGCAAATGTGAATTAATTTCTAGTAAATAGTTGTTAATTCTTTGATGAAGAATAGTACAGAGTTAGTTTAGGTGACACTGTATGAAAATAGTATAGAACAGAGTTGAATTAGTTGCTACTTCTTTGTGGAAGCAAGGTCTTTAAGAACAGAGTCTAACAGGTCGATTATGTGTCTTAGACATAAGACAAACTACAAAACTAATTTGACCAGGTCAACCTAGTTGGTTATAGGGTTGAAGTTTTAAATATTTTTAACTTGTGCAAAATAGAATTGAAGAAAGTAATGAAATGATAGAGAAATGAAATAGAATAACCTTGGTGGGATTGAAGATGGTTAAGTGTTCAAATTTATGCTGAAGTACCTTAATTGCTACTTTCAAATTCTAAAAACCAAGTTGACTGGTTTGAACCAATTTTGCAAAACCTTGTGTGTTGAAGAAGAATAAGATGACAAAGTTGACCTATTTGACCTAGTTTGTTGATCTATATGCTAACAAAGAGAATAAGATGACAAATTTGACCTTTTTGAACTTATATGCTTATTTGGAATTGAAGAAGAGTAATGTGTTGACCTATTCAATCTAGTAACCTATATCAAATTAAGGCATGCATATATATATTAGAGTCATTTTGATGCAACTATGTGTTAAACTTATGCACATAAACTTGGAACTATACTGATTGGTTTAATATAATACTAAAACTATTGAAAAATATAATAAGATGATAAAAATGATAACATGAAATAAAACCTACAAGGGTTAGATTCATGTTGGGTTCACTAAAATGTATGCAATGAGAAATGCAACAGATTTATAAATTAATTCTATCTTGAAGAAGCTAAATCCTACTTACACTTATGATCATGGATACATTATATATTTAGGGTCATGACCAAGATGGATCCACTATACCTAACCAAGGGATCTCTTGCCACAATAATATTACTAGGAAGGGTTCCAAAGCTTTCAATCAATCAAAACTACACAATAACCCTAACTAGGTCCTATGTTTTCATATTCACTAAACTAATAATAAGTAAAGCAAACATCTAATTTAGTACTCACCAAAGATTTTGAGACAAAGTGGGGGTAATAAAAATTAAAATTAAACATGAATCAAAGACATATACTCATGTTAATGTATACATAGTCTTAATGAATGGGAGAGAAGTAAAAATGCATATTTATCTACTCTTACAAAGGAGCAACAAAGTTAGGAATACTTAACTTTGAAGAAGAGCCTATCAAGACTCAATCTCTCTTTTGGGCAAGGTGCTTCGCAAGAGGTTGTTTTGGTATGTAAAGATGACAAGGATAAATTAGATTTATGCTACACAACCTATCAATACATTCAAAAGACTTCTCCCTAAGCTAAGATCCATATCTAGAAATAAATTAAGAAATCTTAAGCTTTCTCCCTAAGTAGAATGGTAGATAAGAAAATGCATTATATATATATATATATATATATATATATATATATATATATATATCTTCTTCTCTTCTCTTAGAAATGATGAAATGGATGTGTTTATATAAGTAAATCCAACCCTAATCATTTCTAAAATTTTAGGCTGACAAGGTCAACCCAGTTGACCTATTATCATTATTGATAAAATAAATTAGTTTATGGACTAGGTCAGTTAGTGGCCAACCTAGACCCTAATAGGTTTTATAAATTAGAATACAAGGTCAATGGGGTTGAAAGTGTAATGTAAACCATCAAAAATGGTTTTAGGTTAGGGAAGGGATAATGAAGGTGGTAAATGATTAGAGGAGGGTGAAAAATAGAAGGCCAAGCTTATGTGAATGTTTTTAGGAGATAGTTGGATTGATAACGAGTGGTAATAAGTGACAACAATCCTATGAAGCACTAATGGTTTACCCACCCCCTTCCTAGTGCACCCTTTAAGATGTGTACTTAGAGAGATTAAGACTCAATAAGTTCCTGATTAAGACTCAATAAGTTCCTACAAGATAGAAAGCATTGATATTTGATTAATTTTGAAAATATTATGTTTATATAGTAACATGTCCTTTATTATCTTTAAATGTTCATCTAACCATATATCCCTATGCCTTGCATACTCATAAATAATTTTCTCCCTAAATTTGACCATAAATTTTGAAATAGGTATCTATTTTGTAACAAACTCACACTTTTTAGGTTTTTTCCATATTTTACTTGATAATTCATAGATTTTTATTTATTTAAAACAATTAATTAATGTCTAACTTCACTTGTACTCTCCTCATGGATACAATTTTTTAATTTTGTCAATCCACCACAAACGCTACAATTTCCATCTAAACATGTTTTGTTATAAAATAATTGTCCATCTAGTCTTTCAAAAAAAATAGTTAAAATAAATTTTTTGGGTGATTTGGGTGGAAATTCTATTTAACATTCATGAAAAATGTTTTCATTATGCAAATTACAATGTATATGGTGAAAAACATCAGAGTGCATTGAAAATTCAACATGTCGCCTACAATAACAAGTGGTGCATGTGTGATTTATATTTACATGAAATGGTTTGGTCATCTCAAAATATATTTGACTAATATAAATTTGTGGATATTTTTCCAAAAACTTATAGTACAATTAGTATTTTTGGGTCATATCTAAAAAATATTTGAAATGCGGTTCACGGTTACGATAACGAACTCTTCTTTTCACTACATCTCTTATATTGGGTGAAACTCTTGTATTGTATTTCCAAAATTGTGCAAGTAAATCTTAGAGAGCATCATTTATAGCCTTGTCCATTCATGGAAGTCTACATAGAATGCTTAAATCTCAGTGTTATTGGCATCATTAAGTCTTTGGCATCTTCTAATTGTTTTCATTAATGTTTTTCTATTTTTGTCCAGTGCTCGGGTAATTTTTGAAATCAATCATTTTTCACCATTTGACCACTTACTGTACAAGTTGTAATTATTCATTGGGAAATATTATAATATTTTTTTCATGATTTTAGGCCTACAATATGATATGTGTCATATATTTTTTCAACAATTTGATTCTTTTCATTATCCATGTTAGATAGTCTTAGTCTTAGGGTGTACATTTTAGGTCCCATCTTAATCAATGAAACAAACACATGACATTTTTTACTATCAAAATATACTTTATCAAAGAAATTATCCCAAATTTTTTTAGCAACTCTTCTTCAATGGTGGTTAGACATTTTTTTATGCATTGGTTTCAAAAAAAAATCAACTTCAATTAATTACTTGAATTTTATATGCATAATCTTTGGAGGTGTTGTTAATGGTGTAATTTATTGAGAGGGTCTTTCAAAATCATTATGTTTAATACTAGTTTCTTCATTTTTAGTTTCATTATTTAATTGTGGGATGATATTTCCATCATTATTAATTTCATAATTATGTGTTTCCATGAAATTATTTTCATTGATAGGGGGTAAATCATCATGCATATATTCATCATCAATAAAATCAAAAACTTTATACTTTGAATGTGGACATGCAACATAATTTAGACTTATAGTTAAATATGAAACATCATTATTCAATTCATTATTGTCAATTTCATTATTATATATGCCATTTGTCTCATTAGGGATAGTGTTATTACCTTGTCTTGAGAAAAATGATTGCATTCATACCTATTTTTTTATGATTTAACTTCTTCCTCTTCTTTAAATGATATCCATCACCCATGATTAGGAAAATAAAAAATTTAATCCTTTTGATGGTGGGTACCCAAAGAATAATTTGATTTATTTTGATGGTGGGGAACCCAAAGAATAATTGAATTCCTCTTGTCTTCACCATGGAAAACATAGAATCATGCATAGAATGTTTGTGGGGTTAGAATTCTCTAATAATAAATATTGGATAATGACTTGTTGTCTATTGAGTTAATAATGCATACACATTATATATTATGTGGTCATATATCAAATTGGTTAACCTTTTGCATTATTTTGTTATGATATTGGGGTTAATTGACCCCCAAATTACCTTCATATAGTCAATATTAGGTTCACATGGTTCAATTTCATCTAACTTAAAAAAATCATTGTAATAATGGACTAATTGGGTAAATATGTTCTTAAACAAAATCTAATTTAGCCCCTTGAATCACATGGTAGACTTGTATTTAGGTTCAATGGGTTTAGACTGGCCCCAATCACCTTCATGTTTGAATTTGTCATAAAATTAGGATCAATTAAACCATATGTTTCATCATATACAATCAATTATTGACCCAAAAATTAGGTTCACATAGCTCAATTTTCCCCAAATCATGTCCCTAATTGCACCAATTGACTGATTGGATCAATTCATAATAGAATTGAACCTAATTTAACCCTAAATCATGTCTTGATCTTGTAGTTAGGTTGAAGGGGATCAATTTGGCCCCATTTTCCTTCATGATTTAATTGGTGGACTATTTTATTATGATATTTGGGTCAATTGACCCCCCAAATTACATCTTGTATAGACAAAATTAGGTTCACGTGGTTTAATTTCATCTACAACTTGCATCATTAATTACAACAATTAACTAATTGGATTGATATCTTAGTAAATATGGGATAATTTCCCAAATCATATCCTACACTCACAATTATATTAAATGGGTTCATATTGGCCCCAATTTCCTTCAAGTTTGCATTTTTGATAAAATGGGTTTTGAGTATTACATTTGGGTTTAGGGTTGTAACAATCAAATAATAGGGTCTGGGTATTACTTCTAGATATATCTATCATACCTTTTGAATGAAAACCAAGATGTTATCTCTCAAAAAATATCTTATATCATAACAAATATAACATTTTATTCTAAAATAAATAATTAACATAGAATGTGTTGCCTGAATATCATTCTCATGACCACTTGTGAAGTGAGACAATCAAACCAATTCATCTTTAGATAATACTATTGTAGGTTTCATTCATTCATGTTTATTATCCCTTGCCTGTTGTTTTAACCTTTTAGGAGATAACAAGTGTATGTTAATCCTATGTTTGTTAAAGAGTTGGGTAGATTAAATCAAGAAAATGATATGCAATAAATATATCTATTGATTTGTTATAGAATTGACTAGCTTTAACTTTTCTAAAAATAACAATAAATAGTGTAAGTAATGACTTAGTTGGAAAAAATATGATACATATGATCTAGGTGTTGGAAACTAATATGGAAGTCATTATAAGTGTTTTAAACTAGATCTTAGTGTCATAATTGTTGACCCAATTTTGCCCCTCTATAAAAATCTCGATCACCCTCTTCAATTGTTATAGAAAACTAGTCTTTTCGAGTTGCTCATTTCAAATGCCAGTGATTCTTCATTTGGTTCAGACATTTGTTTAGCCTCTTGGTTCTTCGCCACTTGTCTTGTCTTCAAAATTCAAATGCCCTAGGGGAGGGCCGGCGCTTCAAGGGTATCTGGGTAAGTTTTATAAAATTTGGCTAAGTCCCACGTATACCAAAGCTTTCAAAATTCAAAGGCAAAGGCCCGAGCGCGGCAAAACCAAAGGCCCACGGGACAAGACTTAAAGCCTTGAGGTAAGTGGGACAAAAGTATATGGGTTACACACCAAACAAGCCCGACAAAAATTTAAAATCCATGGGGAAATGTCCCATGAAAATGCAAAGCCTGACCAAGTCTAAGTCAAGGGCTAGAGGGAAGGCAGAGAAACCGCTGGCAGATAGCAGTCAGTGGCAAAATTGCCACGCATGACAGACAAGTAGAGAAAAGGAGACCGTGAACATGGCTGACGGTGGTGAAATTGCCATGCACGATAGTCAACACGGCTGGCAACAGTGAAATTACCGTGCACGGCAGTCAACACGACCGACTGTGGCAAAATTGCCACGAACAACAGCTGGCAGAGGAGCAAGTTGCATGCAAAACAAGGTAGCAAGCATGGTCCTAGCAAAAATTTTGATGTCAGCTAAAGTGTTTTTCCCTCTTCCCAATGAAGACTCGAGCAGCCACTTGCAAGCAAAGTGCCAATGAGTCTCCTCTTGGCTTTTCCATATAAATTGGCAGACTTGGTCATTTTAAAAGGATCTTCTCCATTTTTGTAAAGAGCCCAGCTCTGCAAAATTTCCACCTAAATCAGTAAAATATAGTTTTTACCTCTATTTGGATAGATTGTGCAGAGTATGCCTTGAATTTTGGTCTGTGTCCAGTCATTGTCTCTTGATGCTCTCATAGGTTCAACACCAGCAAACCTGTGATCTATAAAGCGCCACTGTCTGTTGCTGCCAGGAGTAGAGTTATATTTTGGAGGTATAGAACAGGAGAGGTCACTTATAGTGTGTATTTCTTAGCACCTTGGTGAGTCCCTATTTCCTATGCTTTCCATAAGAACCTCCCTGTCATTTTCGGCGACTTGGTCTTTTCTGCCAAATCTGAGTGTATGTATGTTTTGTTTGATCCTGAGTGTGGAAGTGGGAAGGTCATTTCATTTTTGGTGTATCACCTCTTTAGAGTAGGATGTTTGTTTTCCTATATTTTCTTCTCCCTTTTCATCCCCCCTAGTATATCTATATATTTATATTTTGCACTACCTGAAACAAACAAGATACATCAGAGGGAACTAGCCCATACCTAGAGACTCTCCTCTCCTGCTTCGCTATCCCACAGGTGAGAGAGGAGTTACCATGTTGCGAGGAGAGGGCAGGAACCTATTTTCCTACCACCGGGTGCAATCTCTAGTCGTCAACAATTTTGGCACACCCGGTGGGACAAGTTTTTTAACGCAGTAAGGTTTCAGGATTGATGTTGGTCCTGTCACAACAAATTTTATCTTTAGCATCTGGTGACTCTAAGTTAAATCTGTTGGTTAAGCAGCCTGGTGCCTTTAGAAATCACTTCTTGTATGTATAATCCTTTTGGAAAAAATCATGGGTTTTGTTTTCCTTCATATAATATCGACCAGACTCAAAATATTCAAAGAATCCCCTCAAGCAACTCTCCTAGTTGCACTGCAATAAAAAGGGAGGTGGCCTTAGAATTGGAAATTAATAGGCTGGAAGAGCAGTACAAATATCAGCATGAGCTTATGAATGAAGAGGAGTGCTTGTTTAAGCAAGTGCAGGCTATATAATCCATGAAGGAAGAGGCACCAAAATGGAGAAATCCATCTTTTCAAAGGTAGCCAGCCTTGCGCACCCCTTCCTATCCTAAAGAAAACCCCCTCTTTTGCACCAATCCATTTTATCAGATTGTACTTGCTCACTCTAGTGCATTAAATACATCTACTCCTAATCCTGTGCACCTAGCTTTCCAACACCAGAGGGTATCAGAATAACCTCCCATGGAAATGAACCTCTTAAATTCCTTAGATTTTGAATTTTCCATTGGGGAAAATCACAAACCAGCACATCTTGCTCAATGTTGATCCTACTCAATAAGATGATGCTAGTCACCTCTAAGAGAGACTCTTCCAGGAAAACGTAGCCAAACAAATTGAAGACTTAGAGGCTAAGATAAAGCTGCTTCCTGAAAAAGTGATGAAATTGTTAGACCTTGTGGAAGAGCCTCAGGTCCTTATGGAAAATGAAGTTGCTGCCTGTTCACAGGAGCAGAATTCAGATTTCAAAATCCTAAACTGGGAAAGAATAGTAGAATCATGGGGCAGAATAGAAGAAAAAAGTAAGTTTTTTCTCAAAACTTTGAAGAAGTTGAAGCTGTGTCTGATTATGATGATGCTGGCAGCCTCTAGGAAAAGCTTTTCCAAGAAGATCTGGCCAGAAGAATTGTAGAGTTGGAGTCCAAAGAGAAATTCTTCAACCAATGTGTGGTGGACGGTTCTGACCAAACAACATATTCCATGCCTGAACACACCGCACCTACACATTTCCAAGAGAGTTATCAGGCCATGCCTGATATAGATAAAGTGATGATCAAGTGGAGAGAGGAGAATCATTCGATTCTAGCTTAAGGACTGCTTCCTCTTCCACATGCTTTCTCCACTTCACCCCTTCTCAAGGAAGAACCTGTTTTGCAAGAGGCAAGAGAGGAACAAAAGATCCAACCTGTAGTCTTTTAGGAGGTTGTCATGAGTGACAACGAAGAAGAAATCATCATTGATGCTCCTTGTGAAGACCTTATCAGCAGTGGAGAAGATGCAAGCCTTGCGTATATGTGGATGTTCCAGCAATTTGAAGAGGAAAAAATGCATGGTAAGCTCTCTTCTCCTCTGTTTGATGAACTTCCTTGCTATTTTGATGAGGATGACTACATTAAAGAACCTAAGTTAGAGTAGGATCAGGAGAATATTTTTGAAAATCTAGAGAACCTGATCAGCAAAGAGGAAAAGGAGAAGTCTATCTTCATGGAAGAATGCCTTAAAGAACTAAGCTTTAAATAGGAAAGTGAAGTCTTGTGGGATGAGCAATCATTTTGTGAGTCCCTTTTAGACATCACCACATTTGCCCTTCTTTAAGAAGGCCAAGAAGAAGTAGAGGACAAGTCTGACAAAGTTTTCAGTGAGGTAGAAGGAAACAAATCAGACCATGATACGTTGCAGAAGGAATGTGCAGATCAGAAAGCTTACGATGATGAGCCGACAGCCATAGATTTCTTGGTGAAGAGCACCAATATCAAGGACCAACATTTAACAGGCCTCCAGGGACAATCAAAATATGTATATATTGGAGGCATGTTTGATTTTGATCCCCTTAGTTTCCAGCTAACTCAAGTGACAAGCAAGAGGAGCAAGTCACCAAATCTCATTTTCTTTTAGCTATTTGCCTACCACCATAAGTGCTAGGAAGGGGACTTAAGAAATTTTCCCTTTGATCCAGGAGGGAGGCAAGCATTCCTAGTTAGATGTAAATAGTAGTTTGTTTTCAGTTTCTTTTCCTGGTTTCCCTAAGTGCAGTTGCATAGGTAGTATTTTTTAGCCTTGTTATTTTTCCTTTTGCATGGGGGTGAAAGCTTCATGTTCGATTCTGGGATCTTGAGAGCTGTTGTGAACTTTCTTCAAAGTTATCATCCGACTCCGCGCCTAATGGATATTCAAAGGCAACTGGGTTCTAAGCATAGCAGGCATGCTTACCCTGTGAGTCGCCAATTTGTTGACCCAATTTTGCCCCTCTGGAAAAAATTTGGTCACCCTCTTCAATTGCTATAGAAAGCCAGTCTTTTTGAGTTGCTCATTTCAAATACCAGTGATTCTTCATTTGGTTCAGTCATTTATTTAGCCTCTTGGTTCTTCGTCACTTGTCTCATCTTCAAAATTCAAATACCCTAAGGGAGGGCCGGCGCTTCAAGGGTATCTGAGTAAGTTTTATAAAATTTGGCTAAGTCCCGCATATACCAAAGCTTTCAAAATTCAAAGGCAAAGGCCTGAGCATGGCAAAACCAAAGGCCCATGGGACAAGACTTAAAGCCTTGAGGTAAGCAGGACAAAAGTCTGTAGGTTACACACTAAACAAGCCTGACAAAAATTCAAAATCCACAGGGAAATGTCCCACAAAAATGCAAAGCCCGACCAAGTCTAAGTCAAGGGCTAGAGGGAAGGCAGAGAAACAGTCGATAGATAGCAGTCAGTGACAAAATTTCCATGCATGACAGACAAGTAGAGAAAAGGAGATCATGAACATGGCCAACGGTGATGAAATTGCTATGCACGGTAGTCAACACGGCCGACAGTGGTGAAATTGCCGTGCACAGTAGTCAACACGACTGATGATGACAAAATTACTAGAAATAATAGCTGGTAGAGGATCAAGCTGCACATAAAACAAGGCAGCAAGCATGGTCTTGACAAAATTTATAACATCAGCTATAGTGTTTTTCCCTCTTCCCAATGAAGACTCGAGTAGCCACTTACAAGCAAAGTGCCAATGAGTCTCCTCTTGGCTTTTCCATATAAATTGGCAGACTTGGTCATTTTAAAAGGATCTTCTCCATTTTTGTAAAGAGCCCAGCTCTACAAAATTTCCACCTGAATCAATAAAATATAGCTTTTACCTCTATTTGGATAGATTGTGCAGAGTATGCCTTAAATGTTGGTCTGTGTCCAGTCATTGTCTCTTGATGCTCTCACAGGTTCAACACCAGCAAACCTGTGATCTACAAAGCGCCACTGTCTATTGCTGCCAGGAGTAGAGTTCTATTTTGGATGTATAGAATAGGAGAGGTCACTTATAGTGTGTATTTCTCAGCACCTTGGTGAGTCCCTATTTCCTGTGCTTTCCATAAGAACCTCCCTGTCATTTTCGGTGACCTAGTCTTTTTTGCCAAATTTGAGTGTATGTATGTTTTGTTTGATCCTGAGTGTGGAAGTGGGAAGGTCATTTCATTTTTGGTGTATCACCTCTTTAGAGTAGGCTATTTGTTTTCCTATATTTTCTTCTCCCTTTTCATCCCCCCCAGTATATCTATATATTTATATTTTGCACTGCCTGAAACAAACAAGATACATCAGAGGGAACTAGCCCATACCTAGAGACTCTCCTCTCCTGCTTCGCCATCCCACAGGCGAGAGGAGTTTTCATGTTGCGGGGAGAGGGTAGGAACCTATTTTCCTACCACCAGGTGCAATCTCCAGTCGTCAACAATAACCCCTCCTAGATAATTGTGCCATAATTAGACAGTTATGCCACAATTATAAAAGTGGTGGTAGTGCCTTGATATTGGACTTAGTGTCCTCTATGCAAGACTGTCTTGACCTTATGGGTGCACCTGTGTCTATATCTTTGGGGTATATTCATGTTTGAGTGATTTATAAAACCTTGCATGTTGCCTATAATGATTAATTTATTGTGTAAACCCTAATCTTCCATGTAACTAGGGCATGAACTAAAAAGTGTATTCATTATTAAGGTAGGATGGACATCCTCAACACCTCACTATGAAAATATTTTACTACATACCAATACTCTGAAGAGGGATCAATCTTGATGTAGTTTTTCCCACCTAAGTACTAGTGCAAGTGCAAGTGATGATAGTATGATAGTGTCCTTGAGTGCCTTGAATGTGTTTGAGACTAGAAATCTAAATAATTTAATCTTAGGGTTGACATAGATGGTAATATGTAGAAGTAGGGAATAATAGGGATTGATACCCTTAATTGTGGTCAACTTATTCTATATTTGAATGTGTATTTTGCATCTAATTTCTATCTAGTGGTTAGAGGGATAAACGTTATGTGTGTGTGTGTGTGTGTGTGTGTGTGTGTGTGTGTGTGTGTGTGTGTGTGTGTGTGTGTGTGTGTGTGTGTGCTTATTTGGATGATCAAATATGTATAGGCTGACCTTAGGAGGTTCTAGTTTTGAAAAGATGTTCATTTGGAAAAAGATAGGGAAAAGGGCATTAACACCATTTTGGGGACACCAGTGTCATGTGGTGTTAGTGTCCTTATTATGGCACTAGTGTCTAACTATAAAACACTAGGAACAAAGGGCCACGATTAGGAAATGAGGGTATAAGACTGCTTTGGGCTGACTAGGGATGCATGTGGCTTACATGAAGGCTAGATAAGTGTGATAATAGGCTCTAGGATAGGTAGTCTTAATTATCACTCTTAGCACTCAAATAACACTTTTGGTTGATTACATTTCCCCCCTCTTTATTCTATAAATATGGTAATGAAAAATGATTAGGATAAAGGAAAAAGAAGCATAACTGGACTTACCTAAGAAGTGAAGCCCATGAAGCTAGGTCTAAGTATGTGAAGCTAAGTCTGAGTATATAAAGCATTCTCTAATGTGTATCCTACAAATTAAACATGCATAAATAATTCTTTACTTAAGAGATATCAAAATCAAAAGTCTAAACTGAGTAAAGAAGTAAAATTGATTAAAACTGAGTAAACAGATAGGAAAGAGGAAAATAATGAATACACCTCACTGGATACATGAACCAATGCATGAACCTAGTGAAAACCTATGCCTATGTATGTATATAGTGATTAATCAATGAATATATTATACTAAGCTAATATCTTTCTCAATCCTACTATGTGGGTGGCTCAATAACTCAATCCAATTTTGACTCCATTATTGCCCACCCCTCCTTGGTGGATCAAGACCTATGAATAGCTTGGATTGGACTGATGGTGTTTCCAACCCTCTCATGTAGGTGGATCAAGAACCTAAGTAAGATATGACTCCATAATCTCTCACCCATGTGTAATAGATGCATATAAAACTAAATTATGTGATGTTCTGTAAATTTTTAACTATGTATGTCAGCTATGTAACCACTCAGGTACATTAGGGAGCTTTGGGCCACTCAAGAATGATAACCATCATAGATGGATTAAGGCATGAAACTGGTGTACAACCTATAATATGATGTTAGGTGTATACAACATAGAGAATGACATGTAATTTTTCATTCCATCTGATCAATTGGTGTGTAAGTGAGCATACAAAAATAATGTGTTGTGTACATGCCCCCAAATTTTATATCTGAGTATATGTATTCTAGACTAAGTTATAATAAATTATATCTAGTTATTTGAACTAAATATGGGAATGGTCATTCCATGCATGATTCCCTCAATATGAGAAAACTAATATGAATCTGAGCTAAACTAGTGTGAATCTGAGTAAAATTAAGTATAACTGATAAAGATGTAATTGAATATGTGGAAACATGTATTGTACCTATTCTACTTTTTTGGTCAATCTAGGTTTTTTTTGAAATTGAGACTACTAGATAGTAACACCATGTCTTAGATAGTAATTCCATTTTTGAAAATGTGGTGCTAGTGTCCTAATTTGGGTGCTAGTATCCTTCTAGTCTGAATTATGTGTAACTATATTGCTTTCTAGGTCACTATTTTCTCACTGTGTTTACCTATGTCTGATTTTCTATAACTAATCTTGTGTGCTAAAAAATGTACTATGAGTGAAATATAGGAGCCTTATCTCTATGATGAACCCCTGTGAATGCCTTCTCTTTTGAGGGAAGTTGTTGAACCTATGAAATATCTATATTCAAAAGAAAAATCTCTACAAAATGTGTATTAGTAGGATCATTTATGATAACTACATAATAATACAATATAATGTGCATACATAACATTGTAATGTAAGATTATTTGAGCATAAATATGTAATATAAGATGTATTTCATGTCTAACATTCACAATGGTGTCAATATAGATGTATTAATGTGTGTAACAATAATTTTGAGTAAAAACCACATAGCTACCTAGGGGGATGGGGCATGATGTCCATCATGGCACCCAAGTAGGAAGGGTAGATACATGAGTTACCTCATGGCATTGAGAACTCATGTGTTTGAAAATAAAATACAAGTGTCATGTCCATGATGCATATAAGAAAACATACATACAAAACATATGAGGCACATAAAGTAGGCCAAGGGGACACAATACAAGGGACATGGACACATATCACTAAATCTAAGAAAATAAGACATATAAAGACATGTTCAAATGTCCACATATGTAATCAAAAATCAAGTTATATTAGAGCCACATTGAAGTACATGTTCAAATGTCTACATACACAATCAGGGAAAAACACACATAGAGACATGGGAACATGTCCAAAGCATACATACTATGAATAGAAGTGGTGTATATCTAAAGAGCATTGGCATATTCAAATGCCCTTGAATATAAGAATAATAAAGATATAATCAATTCTAAACTAGGTAAGATAGAAATGAAAGTATGCATGAATATGTACTACAAATCTATATAAAATATAGGTTATACATATACTAAGTCTAAAGTAGTAATAGCCATCAAAAAAACTAAGTAAGAGTAGCATGATCAATATCAATATATAAAAATGATAATCCTAGGATGTAGAGTAGATAAGGATAGAACCTGGGAATCAAAACTACGTATAAGGTGCCCCAAGTGGGCAAATATGTCAAATGAAGACCTTGTGTATCAGTGTATATTCCCCCAATGGGTAGGTAATAGTAAATCTAGATTGGGCTACTAGACCTGAGTCATATATCAATATACAATCACTCGACAAGAACAAGTGAAGCATGTATTTATGATAAAATTTACTACACTAAGATATCTAGCATATGTAGTGTCTGAAAAATATAATAAATATAAACATAGCAATGCATACAATCTATAATTTTGTGTTTTTTTTTAATATTTGAATATTTTTTTGTGTTTTGACATATTATATTATTTTGTATTTTTTGGATATAATCTATGTACAAGTAACATGAGAATGAACTATGTACAAGGAATAAGAAATAAAGAAAGTATGTAAAATAAGGGAGGAATACTACTAAATGATGAGTCTCATGGGAGAGTCACTATCAATGTGTACTGTGTCAAAAATAGGAATGGTAATCTTTCATGCTGTGTTATTGTTATGCGAGAGTTGAATGGTGTTGCAATAGGAATATAAGTATCATTCATCATCAAAATCATAATAACCTGGAATGCTAGATAGAATTGCCTCATATTGTGGAATTGACCTTTTTGAATTTTGCTTTGACATATTGATTATGATTTTTCCCTTTGAAACTATGCTTCTTGTAGACATATGGTGTTGTGGAGGCTCTTTTGCTAGAAAGCATTTTTTGATAATGTTTGTTGGATTAGCATGATTTTAACTTTGTAAAATAAGTTTTTTCTCTTTGTGTAGCATTTCTTATGTATCTAGACTTATTTCCAAGATAAACTATATATGTGAATGATTTTCCTTAGGATGTTTAATAAACCCCAAACCTTTTTTATCAACATTATCAACTGATAAAATAGGAGAAGTGATGCCTTGGGCGTACTTTCCCAGATCTTGACCATGATAATCAAATTGTTGTATATATTTTTGATCAAACCCATACTACTTTGAAAGTTAAGCCTCATTATGGAGAGGTAGATTTGTATCTTTTACTTGCTTTACATATGTTAGATATATTTTTTCTTGCTCTGATTATGATTTGTTTATTGTTCTGAGTTATGTTTTAGTAACCTTTTTTGTATTATTTTTAAATTTGACCCTTTTTGAATTTGTAGATGTGACATTATATGTTGTTTACATGAATTATCACTATGTGAGTCATCTATCTCTATTATCTTTTGTATTTTCCTTTTTAATGTTAAACATGAATCAGTGTAGTCCCCATGCATTCTATGATATGCACAATAATATCTAGATCTCCTCACTGGGTGTAGAGAGGTAGGTTTATCAACTTATATTTAAACATTTTCATTAGCATCTCACTTGAAATCTTATTGGACCCTTGTAATATTTTTTAATCACTTATAATAGATGCATTATGTTTTACTTTATGATTTGAACATGAAAGAGTGTTAGGCACAACTTTGTTAGGTGTAAATTCATATACATGGTTTAAACTAGAATATTCTTAATAATGTGTGCATGTAATTTGATTTGCCAATAATGTGACCTTTTTAATTAATAATTTATTTTTATTTTGTAATTATGATGTAAGCTTGCTCATACTGATAATTTGATCCATTAAAGTCTCATAAGTAAAAACCCTAGTTGTTTCTGATTGAACATGTAGGCACAAACCCTATAGAGAAGAGGTGTGGATAGGCTAAGTATGGGCATTAATGAAAAGAGTATAGATTGATTCATCTTGTGGAGGAGTGATAGTATGGACCTAGTTAGAAAGAAAGTAGCTATCACCCTCATGTAGATGAGGAGGAGAAGGATAATATTTCTTGTGCATAAGATATGACATTGAAGCTCTTAACATAGTTATTAACTACGTAGTAAATCTTCTATGTGTGTATGGGTTTACTTGTTAATGGAATTCCACATAAGATAAAGATAACATGTTATCAAATATTACATATATTTGAGATTATTTAAAGTAACTTGTACATTTGTGTTTATGTCATCTTTGAATTTATTCCAAATAAAAGGAAACAAACCTACAAGAAAAGATAGAAAAATTTGCATCAAAAAGTAATTAAATTCATCTATCATTATTATCATGATTGGAAAGGTAATCCACTAATTGATAGGGTCCATAAGAAGTTTTTAGGTTGGAAATGGAATTTCTTATCTCAAGATGGTAAATTTCAATGACTCAAAAGTTCCCTGTAAAGTATCCATGTCTATTTTATGTCTTTGTTTACAATTCTAGGTAAAGTGGTTGATTAATTAGAGTAAATGTATGAGATGTTTTTGTAGAGGGGGTTGGAAGATAGCTTCAGTTTCCCCCTTATTTCTTGGGAAAAATCAAGCTTTCCCAAAGGGAGAGGGGGCTTAGGTCTCATGAGGGTGAAATCAATGGACCAACCCATGTTGACCAAACAAGGTTGGAGGGTGTTGAAGGAAGATAATCAATGGATGAGAATAATTAAAGATAAGTATATGAATTATAAGGAGGTGTCATATTTCCTTTTGAATGAAGGGCCTAATAATGGGTCTAATTTTTGGAAATCCATTTGTAAAGCAAAGGATCTCCTTAAAAGAGGCTTAAAATGATGAATAGGAAGAGGTGATAGAGTTGATTTTTAAGATGATCCTTGGATTAATCAGGACCCGTTGGGATCCTCTCAAGTTTCTATTAGGATTAGATTTTACTATAAGGAGGTCATGGGCCTCAAAGTGTAATATTACTAGAAGGAAGAATATGGAAATAAAAAGTGGAAGATCCAACATAAATAAGAAGTGAATCAACAAGAAATTCTCTTTCTCCATGACTTAAACAACTAGTTCTAAACTACTCATATTAGTAGATTACCCAAAGAGGATGAACTTATCTAGAAGGCAAATTCTAGTAGAGTGTTCTTGGTTAGATATGGATACCAATTGTTCTAGGATCAAGAGGTATTGGAGGAAGAGTAGAATTTTTATGGGTTAAAAACGTAATGCCTAAAATCAATGTTTTTTATTTGTTGTCCACTCAAAACTAAATTCTCACAATGGATAACTTAATGAAAAGGGGTATTATAATTCCAAATAGGTGTGTTTTATGTAAAAATGAGGCTGATTCAACTGATCATCTCTTCCTTTTATGCCCTTGTGCTTCATTTATCTTACATTCATTATTTCTTTCCTTAAATTATTCTTAGGTCTTACTGAATTCTATTCAGGATTTGATTTATCAATGGAAGGCCCCTTGGGACTATCCTCCATTGGGTTTTTGGTTGGATATAACTCTTCCCCATATTTTTTGGGGAATTTGGAAGACCATAAATTCTATTATTTTTTACAATTTGAACCCCAATCTTGATTCCATCTTTAAGAGGATGATGGTGTATATTAAGGAGAACTGCTCATTATTTGCTTCTTCATTATAAGATCTTCCCCCCATTCACCTTTCTTAAGTTCTTTAATATTTGAAATTAATTATACCTACTCAAGTTCATAAGTATAATTTTGATAGATCATTGATTAAATGGATTCATCCTATTGATTCATGGTCTAAGATAAACTTTGATGGAGCAGTGAAAGGGAATCCTAGTCCAGTAAGGGAGGTGGGGTAATCAAGGATTCCAATGGTAATCTTCTGGAAGCTTATGTGGGTTCTCTAAGGATTCAAATAAATCATATGGTAGAGGCTTCTACAATGTGGTGGGGGATTGATTTGGTTGTTAATTTGGGAGTGGATAATCTTTAGGTGGAAGGGGACTCGCTTAATATCATTAATTATTTGAAGGGGAGTTCCCAACCTTCCTGGTCGATTGCTAGTACTATAAAGGATTCCAAAACACTTATCCTCTCATTCAAAGGATTAACCATCTACCACATCTATCAAGAAGGTAACAAGGGATCATACAAGTTAGATAATATAGGGGTTAGGAATGACTCACTCAAGCATTGGTATAGTGATGTGGGCATTCCTAATGATGTCACATCTATTATTTAAAATGAAAAATCTTGATCAAATATGTGACAACATAATTATAAATATTGGCAAATCCAATCCATGTGGGAATAATTATGAAGTTAAGTTTATTATAATCATGATCTATTCATACCTAAAGGGAACACACTAGCAAAAAAAATTGGCTTTAAATTTTATCATTAAATGGAAAAATCCAAATAAGGGCTTTCTGATTTTGACACCAATTTGTAACTTTTACAAAACTCATAGTAAAGCTAATAATCTAGATATAGGTGGTGACATAGACAAGGTGGAGCCAATTTATTGTGCAGAGGCTAAAGAATACCCTTACATCTGGAGGAAGATGGTGAATGGTGGACTATCAAACTTTATGGAGAGTATTTTAGGGCATGATGTGGTTATTTCTCAAGATTTCACAAAAGGATGGTCTAAGAGAGAATTTAGGATGCACGGCCTCAAGATCACCATTTATGAATAAATTATTGGTAAGGTTATAGGTATGTATTGTGATGGGGTTAAGGCACTTAAGGATAAAAAAGAAAAGAAGAATTTTTTAAAATTTTATATAGTACTAAGAATAAAAAATTGAATACCTCTAATTAGAAAGGTTTCCTCCATGTTGATTTGCCTATAAAATGGCCAGAAGTGTGTTTGCAAGTCATGAAATACATAATTCTAGATGGTAAGCACATATTTATTTTCTCCCACTATTTTCTTTTGCTCAAGAATTTCATAGGGCATCTTATAAGCATTCTTTTTTTCTATTGAAGTCTCTAGAGGTCTCTGTAAATAATTTCAAGAACAATCCTTCTAATGACCTTACTCACCAGGGTCTTATCATTTTGATTATTCATTGGTGAGGGGGGATTTGGGGCAAATATATTTTAGAGGTAACTCACATTCAAAATACCCAAGAATATTATGAAAGGTATAGTGAGGATTTTTTAGGAAATGGAGAGGGGAAGAAGCCTATGGGGCTAGGGGGAGAAAATGTTTCTGGATATTTATCCATCAGGGGTAGTTAGAAAGGAAACCCTATTTATGTTGACCCCATTACTAGTGTAGGTCATTATTATTATAAGTATAATCTAAATTTTGAAGTTTAATAGTCTCTATAAAAGCTCCTGATAAAAGTTACAGTCTAGAGGCTTTTTAGTTATGAAATTTTGTAAGAAGTGGACAAGCTAAAATTATTTTTAGGATTCTTTCTTGGGGAAGGGTGATGATCAGAGAGATGGTAATAAAAATTTGGGGATGTTTATCTCAACCCCACCCTTTAAAAATAACAACAAGGATCAAAGTAGGGAGGGAGACGTGAAAAGGAAGAATATTGGATAGGTTAAGGCGAAAGTAAGAACTATTGGAATTAAAAGAAATAAGGATATAATAGATTGTTTGTCGGGAATTAACAATAGGATCAGGGGCAAGGAAAAGAACAAAGAAATTCTTGGTACTAAATCTAGTTCTTTATTTAGAGTTGAATTGCTCAGGCTCTTAATCTCTCTGGGTTTATTTTTTGTTATCTTTTTGGTAGGATTTTGGTGCTATTTTATCTATTGTAGCTAGTTATTGTTGGTTGGTCAAACATTATGGATCTATTTGGTTTTTGGTTATGTTTGTTGTGTTTATCTATCTTTAAACAATGGGTACGGTCCTCTTAACTAGTTTCTTTACCTGATCTAATAAAAAATATTATCATGATTATATGAAATTTAAATCTAGTTGAGGGTCTTAGAAGGATGGAAATAGAAACCCTAAAGTTATCTAGGTTTAGGGTTTGTGAAATATTTGAATTAAGTTGAGTTCATCAAATGTTTTGTCCTTTTAGGACTTAACAAGTGTATATAAATCCTATGTTTGTTAAAGAGTTTATTAGATTAAATCAAAGAAATAATATGCAATAAATATATCCACTAATTTATTATAGAATTAACTAGCTTTGACTTTTCAAAAAATAGCAATAAATAGTTTAAGTAATGACTTAGTTGTAAAACACCTGATATGGATGATTTGGGTGCTAGAAATTGAGATGGAAGTTGGTCTGAATGTCATAAATATATCTTGATGTGAGAACCCCTCTTGGGAAATAGTGTCATAATTGGATAGTAGCACCATTATTGGAAAAGTGATAGTGGTGTCCTCTATGCAGGATTGTCCTGAGCTTATAGGTGCACCTGTGTCTAGATCTCTAGGTTTTGTTCCTACATGCATGAGTTCTAGAAACCTATATTTTTCTTGTAATGAATAATTTATTATGTAAAACCTAATCCTCCATGTAACTAGGTCATGATCTAGAAAGTGTGTTCATTATTAGGGTAAGCTAGACATCCTCAACACCTCACTGTGAAGAGATTTGCCTACATACTAATACTCCAAAGAAGCATCAAGCCTGATGTAGTTCTCTTGACTTAGGTTTTGGTGCAAGTGAAAGTGATGGTAGTATGATAGTGGCCTTGAGTGCCTTTGATGTGCTTAATATTGGAAATTTAGATAATATGAGCTTATAATTGTTATAGATGGTAGTATGTAGAAGTAGGGCAGAATAGGGATTGATAACCTTAATTATGCTTAACTTATTTTGCATTTCAATGTGTATTTTAAAAGTATATGATTTCCATATAGTGATTAGAGGGATAAAATTCATGTATATATATTGTTATGTTACTTGTGTGAATGATCAAAGATGTCTAGGATAACCTTAGGAGGTTTTGGTTTTGAAAATATATCCATTTGGGAAAATATAGAGCAAAGGACATTAGCACCATTTTGGGGACACTAGATCCATGTGGCACTAGTGTCCTTATTATGGTACTAGTGTCTAGTTGGTGGAACATTAGGCACGGACTAAGATTGGGAAATGAGGGTCTGGGACTGCTTTGGGGATGAATAGAGACACATGTAGCCTACACAAAGGCTAGATAAGTATGACAATGGGCTCTAGGATAGGTTTAGAGCTAAGCTAGGGATAGGTAGTCTCAAGTAACACTCTTAGCACTTAATTACCACTTTTGGGTGATTACACCTACATAAAAACATTTATAGTGATAATTTTTCATTGTGCCCTAATTTAAGATAATGAAACATGCTTGTATAATCCATCACTCATTCTCAATCCATGAATATTTTGAAACAACAAATGCACTTCCAATCTAACCCTTTAAATGTGGACTAATTTAAACTCATTGTAGACACTCAAATTAGACAAATCACTAACTAAAAATACAAAACAAGGTTTTTTTTAGAATAAAATTGCTCATTGCACTTACATGAAATTACCTACAAATTTTGTGCAATATTAAATATGATGAAATGAAGAATTAACAATAATCCTTTCTCCTTTTTTTCCTTTATAGATTTATAATATGATTTCTCGGGTGTCTAATGTCGATCACACAAAAATACACATTTTAAATTCTTTTTCATTTTCATCCTTATTGGCTAAGATCCCTTGAAATTGATATGACAAAAGGAGAAAAAACATTATAACCCTTGTTACTTTATTTTTCTTGTAGTTTGGCTGAAGGGGATCAAATTGGCCTCAAATTCCTATTTGATTAAAAGAATTAAGTATTTGGTTCATTATACTCAATGACATTAAGGTCAATTTCACTCCAAATCACATCATATATAATTGAAAATAGGTTGTTGTGGCTCAAATTTTTTTAAATTATGTAATTGATTACACCATTTGACTAATTGGCTCAATCTATGATGAAATCTAATCCAATTTATCCTCAAGTCATGTTGTATAGTCATGATTAGGTTCAAGGGCCTCATATTCACCCTAGTTACCTCCACAATTGAACCAATCACCTATTTCATTAATTATATGATGACATTTAAGTTTATTAACCCTAAAATGGCATCTTATACATGTCAAACATGTATATGTCATAGAACCAAATGATTATTTTATTCATTTTCTAATGAAATTGGCTTCGATCAAGCCCCATATCACATTTTATAGTCATGCACTTAGGTTTAAGGGGTTTAAATTAGCTTCATTTGCCTTTAGATTATAAATGTGAACTAAATAAGTTTAAACATGAAATAAATAAGTTAAATAAGTGTATAGCATGATAAAAAGATAAGCATAAACATGTAAAAGTAGTCAAATTTTATTTTTTTAATTTTATGGGAGAATAATGCATACATATTATAATGCGTACATGTTATAGTGTGTACGTGCGATGTTTATTTTGAGTTAAAAACCAATCCTTTTGGCTTAGAAATGGATTGGACTCCTGAGCTAAAGGCTTAGACCTGTTAACACAAATCCATAATCTAAGAGCTTTGGTAGAAAACAAAAAAATGCAATTCCATCACCAAATACACTACAAATTTCAATGATAAAATTCAAAAAATTATTATTACAATAAGATCATGCTCCCCTCTTTCCAAATAAATGAGTTTTATAATTTTAGGACTATTTTAAGGTTTCAATCTATATTGATTTCTAACTATAGCATTTTTAGACATCTATATGCTGCAAATATACATGCCTATATATGTTTGTGTATCTTGTTTTTCATTGATCTAAATGTAAAACTAATTATATGGTTACAAACTACTCCTAATTTTACACAAATTTAAAAAAACTAGTATTCAATTTTTTTGAGGGGGTTAGGGGGCTACATGGCTAGCTACCAATTTTTTTATCAGTTTTCAAGATCTATTTACTTGTAAAATTAATAAAAATATTCATTTAAAAATTATAAAAAAAATATAGGTTACAAACTAGATGATCTTATTTAAATTTTCACTAAATTATTTTAAACAATATTAAATGACACTCAAAAAATGAGGGGTTGAACGACCGACTATCTACTTTGATTACCTTTAAAAAATAGGAGTTGTTATTCAAATTTTAGATGTTTGACCTAGTTATACTTAAGAATTTTAAGATTAATTAGTGTTTTGGAAACTAGATTCAAAATGCTACAATTATTATTCTTACACCATCCTCAAATTTTGAGTGCATCCATCTCAAATTATTTACAAAATTTCAGATTTTTTAATTTTATAAAAAATATGTCCATGGATAGGCCCCTTTTTGTCCCCTAACTTTGTACAGTTACCAAATAATAATGTCACCAACTAATAATCACTAGTGCATATAATTTCCCCTTTGTGAGGCTTAAAATGAGTCAATAACCATATATAACTTGAACATCCAACATCTTAAAGTGTGGAAACATGAATGTAAAATAATTATAGGATAGGTACAATAGGAATGACATGTAGAGTATTACTAAGATAAAGGCAAATCATTTTTTCGTTTTTGGTCATTTATGAATGTTTTTGTATTTTCAGATTTTGTATTAATTTTTTTTTGGGTATTTGATTCACACAATCAGTTATATATAATGATGTATTGATTAAGCATTGAATATATGTATGACTAGTGTAAATGTATATACATGTATGTATGTTCTATTTAAATAATTATAGACATCAATGTTTAAATATGATGGACTAAGTGTAAAAATCAACATGCAATTGGTGAAAAAACCCTAGAGATCATGAATAAGAGAATAACAAGGCATAAATTTAATGTTTAATTTAAATAAATAATAGTCAAAATTATTGATATGTCATATATATTAGAACTCTATAAATGCATTAAAAACTCTCAAGTAGATGACTAGGTATATTGAAACCATATTAAGGGGATGAAAACACAAAAGTACAATACAATACAAATATTGTAATATGTATACATTGAATCCCATGATGCATCCTTTTAATCCTTATTGCATGTAGTGGCGGTGGTTAATATCCCCCTAATATGTCTAATCGTAATCATTTTTTTTACAATGATATTGATCATTACTCTTGAAGTTTGTTTATTTTGAATCATCTTTAGGAAGATATTTTTTATTACAAATAATTCCATTTTGTAGGGAGTTTTAATGATAAAACATGATTTTTCATGGTCAATTATTTATGGAATTATTTCTATTAAATAAATGAATCTATCTATTGAATGTCCCATTTTGCATGATATGAAAAAAAATATTTGTATTTATAAGATTGTGGCCTCTGGTTTGAAAATATATTGCATATATAATATATTTTGATAAAGTTTTTGTCCATGAAATCCTTTAGTATAACGTATTTATCCTTGAAAAAGAATGTGGATTTAGATGTAATGGTTTAAATATTTTTAAATGTATCTTATCTTATCCAATTAGTATATGAATTATTTGTTAACTTATGAGTATTAGATTTTTTTTAATTCCTTAATAGTCGATGTGTATATTTTTGGTATGAATAATTCTTATTTATTTAGATTAATGACTCTATGTGTAAGACAAGTGAATGATGTGTAAGTTGTGAAAATAAACTTATCCTTGATAGGTGTTAATAAAATATTGATATAAATATGTTGTCTTTGAATATCACATGGGTGATAAATAACTAATCTCATATGATAATGAAATCTAAATATCTAATATTGCATTTGTTTATTGGGACCTTCTATAATATGTTGAATACTTTCAAATGTAGTTTTAGGTCCATTATTGGTAATGTATTAATCTAGAAGGACTTTGAAATGCACCACTAAATCCAAGGAACCACTAGGAAAATAATAGAACTAATTTAAGGTGTCACAAACCAAATTTCTATTAAATAAATTAAGTTTCATCAAAGTATGGTTCTTACAATTTTATATATAAGTTAATGTTGAATAAATATGCACTTGAGGATCACTATGAAATTAAAATAATTTTAATTTAAGAATGACCAATTAATGTTAAAATGACATGGATAACATGTATTTTTGGATAGTTCTACAAGGTTTTGGATTTTTGTTCATGTTATCCTTAAAAATTTCTTGTTCCAAGGATAAAATATAAACTTGTCTTTAAAAATTACCTATAATATGAATCATATTAAATATTTCATGTGTAGGCATTTCATTCTTAATAGATTTACTCAAAATTTAAGTCTTACCATTGATTATGAAGGTAGGCACACTTATTTATATATGAGGAGTCAAACACTCATCACAAAAAATATAAGAGGTATGAATACAAGTATAAGCCATATGGGTGTATACATGAGAAACATTTGAATTTGAGACCTATTTATATTTATGTATAATTTCATCAAATTAATTTAGGGTTTAAATAACATTTTATTTGAAATTTTTATAAATAAACTTATTAACATTTTTATCCTTTGAAAATTTGAGATTTTTCAATTTAGCGTTCAACAAATACAGAATAATCTCATCAATTTTGCTAATTCAAACCATGATGACAATCAAGTAGTTAACACACAAAGGTATATGAAACCTATGGATAGGAAGAGTGTACAAAACCTATGATTAGAATATAAAAATGAATGAACTAAAAAATCCATAAGGGAGAAGGATTTTAAAAACCCTAATTTGAAATTTTAAAAGAATTGTAGTTCACCATTTATATCTACCACAATTCTAGTTTTACAAAATATAAGAAATAAATTATTGTAATGAATATATATAAAAATATTTCTATGAATTTAGAGAATTTAGATATAACTAATTGGCTAAGTAAAATTAATAATAAAAATTGATAATCAAGTATTGTATGAAAGGTAAGAACAAAGAGATAGGAAATGAACACACGTTGTTGTTGTTCTAATATTTTAGAAGTCTGGATATGGAAAGGTGACTCTATAAGATGATTTTTCACTATCTTGGACTATAATTTTAAATTTTATTCTTTTTGGATGAATTTTTCCCTATTTGATTTTGACTTATATAGATTCACACTAGACAGTTTTGTGTAGTCAAGTTTGACTTTGTTCTATTTAATTTGACCTATGCAGGGTTGCAAAACTTAATTTTTTTCACTTATTCACTCCTAATTTGTGATCTTTGTATATTTATGCTTCTTAAATTAATATGTATAGTTTATTTAATTAATTTTTATGTCCTAACTTGGCACTCAAAATAAACAATGGTTCATGGAGTCAAGAAAACTTCAAAATGATGTTACAAAATATGTTTCTGACATGCTAGAATCAGACCTCCACATGATTCTAAGTGAGTGTAAATAGATTAGGTTGAGTAAGGTTGTTTAATATTATCATATTTAGAATTTATGGTGTATTTACATGAAAGATAAAACCTTCATTTGGAATAAGAGTATAAGTATAGACAAAGATAAATAACTCCATCCCAAGTGTGTATGATGTGACTCAATAAATTCAAATTAAACCTAAATGAATGAATTAAATTTATGATTTTCTTTATTCTTGGTCTTTCCATTGATATTTTATTGTATTCGATGCCACCATTTTTATTCTAAATGATATATGATGCATTGTTTATATAGGTAACTTTAGGACAAGATGGGATGCATTAGTTGTCTTTATAAATGATGAGAGCGAGATTAAAGGTGAAATAAGATTGATAGCAATAAAAAATACCCATGAAGATAAAGGGAATAGACACACACATGGTGTCAATATTACCAAGATAAAATTTCATATAAGGTATGTAACTAACCTAGTACAAAAAAGGCTCATATATCAATGAGACAAATGATAATAATTTATTTTAATCCAAGGATGAAAATGGATAGATTTTTATAAGTGTTTAAATGTTCACTTTAAGGCTCAAGGGATAAACGGATACTAGTGTCAGGACATATAAGTTTTAGATATACCAAAATATACACAAATGCATGAAAATAGAAAGTTAGGAATGAAAAATTGTGAATAAGGGTCTTGTAAAAAATATAAGTGTCTATAAGGAGAAATCTAGATTTACCAAGATTTATCATCAAATGTCGGTGGATTTTTACCTTTTCATTCAATCAATTCATCCTTCTTTCCATAGGTAAGTGCATGTGTGTGTTTCAATTTATTATTTTAATTAGACCCTAACATGCATTAAAATCACATATGCACAGAAAAGTAGGGACATTTTTTAGAAACATAGTTTTTGTACATGACAATTTTTCAATTAGTTATTTTTTGAGTTTAAGCACACTTGGTCCACTTGTATATATTTATCTATTTTTGGACACAGTCCAACCCACATAAGACTATCTCTTTCCTTATTTCACCTAAATAGACTCATATTCACCTTTTATTGGGTACTAGTCATCCACTTTATGAGTAGCTTCATCATCATTATGAGCATGTATTCTACTTTTTAAAGAATTAGATATCTATCGATTTTATCTTATACAAAATTGACATCTAGCCAGTTTTGTCCCATGCATTTTCTTGGGTGTCCTTATGCCTTAACCTGATATGTGGTGCCTTTAATTAACACACTATTCCATGGTTGACCTTTGCACATCTTGTCCTTGAAATATTTATATATACAAATCAATCCATAATCATTTACAAAATGATATTCAAGTGAAATTTAAATAGAGAACTTTCCTTATATTTTAGCCACACGTTGATAAAATATCTTGTTCAACTTATGAGGGAACCTACATATTGAGTCTAAAAATTATCTATATCACTTCAAGTATTTTGTCATAATCATTTACAAAAATATGTTTTTTAGGCAAATTTTCATGTAGTTGCATTGGATTTTCTTAGGGAGAGATGGTGGAGAATTTTTCTCAATTAAATTTCACTCACATGCTCATGGTAATCAAATTGAATGTTTAAACCTAAATTAAATATGTATTGTTTTCAATTTATACCATAGGGTTAATAATATATAAATGAAATGGCATAAGGGTGATAATTAGATCTATTACTGGCCAATTAAATGTTAAACTCAAATATAATCATACACTAAATTTATTATGCTAAGATAGTCTAAATATGGAAAATACAACTAGGCTAGATATATAAATTACAAAGATTAAAAATAATTATCTTATTCTAATCTTAATATATTTCTATATCTAGAACAGACTAAAATTAGGTGGGAAGACAGTTCTAGAATAGTTGTTAGATTCTAAATCTAGTGCCTCTAGCTATTTAGGGAGTTATGTCAGCCATGGATGGTTGTGTCAATGCTACTATTTGATTTTGATGATAGTGTCTTGTATGGAATATCTAGTGAAATAAGATGTGATCAAATGAGTTCTTCTTGGTTTGTCTTTTCCCTCACTCTGGTGTATTCATATTTGGGTCATAGATAGTCATTCCTTATGAAATGAAAAAACCCTAGCTTTCCATTTTCAATGTGACCTTGGGGAAAATGGGTTAGTGGGCACATGGTTTTGAGCTAACCCCAATAACCCACTATCAAATGGAATTTCCTAAAAATTTAATAATCTATAAGAGGGCCTCAGATTCATGTAGTTCTCCCTGACATGTTGTTTTATGTGTGAATCATGCAATGTGTGTAAGCAAGTACAACAATGACCTAGCTTTTGACTTAGAAAATCAAGTTCTTGGGATAATCCTTTAATAATTAAGACTTGTATATGTATAATCCCTATGACTGGTTTAAAAATAAGAATAAATAGGAAATATTTGCTCAATTGAATGTTCTTTGAGTGTTCTTTAGTATGAATAATAGGTGTTTCCCAGGTGAGGAATGAATGAGGGTTGATCTTGTATTTATATCAATTCTTTTGGAGTAATAAATTGCATTAAAACACTTAGGATAACCATTATAATATGTTCATTTTATATTTGGATGACTTTAGGGTACTGGACACTTACATTAGGTAGGACAGTAACATCAATGTTACTATATATTCTTGTCATTAGTGTCTGGAGAGTAGAAAAATAGGTACAGGCTCAAAACTTATAGAGGGATAAGATAAGTAAATTTTAGGAATTTTGGGTAAGATATAATGTATGTGTCATCAATATAATATTTTTCAAACTAATATATAGGCTAAGGGGCATAATATAGATTAGATGCAAGGCTTTCAAAAGCTATGAGAGTGTATAACTAAGAGGAACATCTAAGGACTGATTTTTTTGAGTGTACAAGACTGAGGTGCTACATAATCATAAAATATCATCTATATTTCCCCACCACCTTAATATAGTAATTAAATTTCTAGTTTAAATGAAAGGAATAAGTACCTGGGTATGTATGCACACCTTGTATTTGATTGAGTTGAATTTGAGTGTTTTTTCTAGTGACTAAATTATAACCAATAACATGTTACAGTGTAAAATTAGTGTATATAATTTGGGTTAACATTACTTGAAATAGATTTAAATGAAAGATCAAGGTTAAGGAGTACACATGTGTGTCGATGAAATTGCCTTACCTATTGTAAATTTATTTTGAAAAATATGTATCATTGTAAAGCTATGAAATTAAGATTAGGATAAATATAGATAAATATTTAAAGTGCATATATCCAAAGGGAGAAAGAGATAGAGAGAGATATTAGAAGGCACATACCCCCAACATTAGAGTAAAAGTGAGTTGCTACTAGGTCATTGAGATTAGCTCAACCATGCAACCCAATGATACTTATAACCTAGTGAGGCTGGATGATCAATTCCAACCTAAAAATTTGGAAAGATTGAGTGATTTGATTACCTTAATCATACCAAAAGATGAACCAACTACTGTATTAGATTATCTCAATATGTTTTGTAAGTTATATGGGGTATCAGTACATGAAATGGTTTTAGAATATGAAACTAATTTGGATTTTTCAATAATAGGAACATGTTTCATAGGATATGCACCTTAGATATGTCTCATGCTAAAATTGTCTATAAAAATGGTACCAATGTATACAATTCTACCACAACTATGAATTTGAATCATACAACTATGTGTTTTAGCGAATTTGGATAAATTTATAAGTGTGGAGGACATGCTTCCAAAACATGCCCCCATTATATATGAAAAAATATAAAAATCGATGTACGTACCAATGTGGAGGACATGTCCCCATTATAAACTAGAGATGTTGAATACTAAATAGATGTGGATAGCATGCTTACAAAGCATGCCCTCACTGAATATATGACCTAATATAAGTACCATATACTAAATAAATATAGATAACATGCTTTCCAATCATGCCCCCACTAAATCTAAAAATTTTGAATGTGTGGAAGTAATGCCCATATGTCATGCCCCCACTAAATCTAAAAAATGATATAATTACTAAATAATGAATAAGTGTGGAGAATATGCTTCCAAAGCATGCCCCTACTAAATATGATAACTATGCCAAGTGTGGAGAACATTAATCCCAAGCATGCTCCCATTAATATGCCCCATATTTTGAGGTGAGGGAAAAATAGGAATTGGGAGTTACCTCACCTCAAAATGGTAAGACAAATGTAAAATATGTGACTATAACCATGTAGCATATAAAAGGAATATGTCTAGGTAAATTTATCATTGAAGTGCATAGAAACAATGTGATCACATGTATGACTAAGATGCATGATAAATATCATGACAACATTAGATAGTAACAACTAATCTCAACAAGCAAAAAATCACACATGAAAGATCACTCAAAACCAAGTTAACAAGCAATATTCCAAAGAGACCATAAAAAAGGGGCACAATCAAATGATGCACAATTGAAAGGACATGAAGTAGTATAATGTACATGAAAGAAAGAATCACATATTCAAAATTTTGTACCACAAACAATGACATGGTTTAAATGTCAAATAAAACATACATAGGCATGGGGTCCACAAACAATGAAGCATATTTAAATGCTTGAACAAGCAAGACAAGACACTCAAGGAAGTGCATAAAGTAAAAAATAAGAAACCAGAATAAACATGTCATAGTGGCCCATGGATCCAATGTGTTAGAAAATTATGTCAAGTGTATAGGATATGAAGTACCTTGTGTAATTAGTAATCATGGATAATAGGCATGTGTAAGTACATATGTAATATCAAACATGATAGTGTAGAGTGATCATCAAATCATATAACCTATGTGTATCAATATCAAAGAAGTGGATGCCCCCAATGTCCATATGACATGAGCAGAGGTAAATCCCAAAATTTAAAATATGTGTATCATGTATCTATGTATGCCTATATCACACTTAATGTATAAGTGTGACACATATGTGTTTATAGGAGTAACTAAGCATGTGGTCCACCAATATAGAAATAAAATATAGATGCCAAGGAGGCAATAGAATAGATAAGTACATGAAAGTGTTTTTTTCTTTTTAGATGTTTTTGATATTTTTTTTGGTATTTTTGGAGATGGGAAATATCATACTATGATGCCATCTAATTTATGGTCATAGATATCTCCCCACTATAAATCTAGTGTGATACCAAGGAATATATATAAGTGTAATAACTATCATTATGGTATTGATGGTGCTTTGTATATGTAAAATAGGACTCTGTGGTCGTGATGAGATAGTAAGATTAACCGGAGTAGGGGTTTTTGGAACCCATCATTGAGTTTTTGTTTATTTGGAATAGTAGTAATAGGAACATGTGTAGGTTCTCTATATATCTAAACATGGTTTATAGTATAGAATTGGGATTCCATGGAATTCATTGTATGTCTCTGATGTAATGGTCTCTCAAGTATTGACTAACTAGTAAAGGGGATTGCCTATTGCTTACCCTTTTGTAATGGATTAGCATTAGTAGGCATGATAGCTAGTTATCTAGGTATAAGTTTTTTCTATTCAAGAAGATACCCATATGGAATTAAGGAAACTATAATTACCCAATTTCCATGAATGTATTTGGTGCACCCTTTCATTGTATAAGGTATTGTTTGAAGAGTGTGTATACAAGGTCTTCCTAATAACATATCAAAATACATGTGAAAGGGATAACTAAAAAGGTAGTAACCACATGTACAGGACCAACCTATAAAAGTAAGTTAATCTCACCATGAACCTTATGGGATGTCCCATTAAATTTTTTAATTTATCTAGTAGAGGGTTGTAAATCATGATGAGTATAACCTAAGTGCATAAGTAATGTCATGGTGTAAAAATTTGCACTTGCACCATTTTAAATCATAACACTACATATGGGGTGTTTATCAAGATATGCTCAAATGAAAAGGGGATGAAGATCAAATTCATCATCCTTAATTTCACTATCATAAAAGGAAGTAGAAGGTCTCTAAACCATAGGAGTTATATGTCATGTATAAGTACCAATAATCCCATTTAGTGGGTCTCTATAATATTATTGAGAAGGATGTACATTATATGCCATTTAGACTTTTGGTTTTTTTTTAGACTAGTCTTGCAAATGATTGTTAAATATTTTTTAGTTTATGGTGATCTCCATGTTATGAACCTAATTCCTTTGAAGGTCTTTGAATAAAATCTTTTGGTCATCGATAAAATCTTGTATCTTGTGCTTTAAGGTAAAGCATCTACTCTTAGAATGTTCTAGTCCTTGATGATAATTGTAATAAGCATTCATATCATATATTTTGGGTAGAGGTCAAATCATATCAACCTCAATTATATGAGGGAGAGATATAAGCTACAACTCTAGTAACCAAAGGATTAATAAAGTTGGGGACTCGGGTAGACACGTAAATTATCTCCTTGGTACATTAGATAAGACAAGTCAATTAGGCTATTTTGTAATTGTGTTAATAATGACAGTTGTTTCTTTTTTAAGCTTAGGAGGTTTTACCTTGTAACTTGGTTTAATTGAAAATTTGATATTATATGTAGATATTGTTGTTTTGTTTTATACATACTTGAGTTTATTCAATGATATAAAATTCATTTCATAGTATTGTACAACATGGCATAAGTCATCAAAAGATTGAAACTTCTTAAATACAATGAACTCATTGTTGGAAATATTGTCATTGATGTTACAAGTCTAGCATTGGTGATAAAGGCCCCATTGCATTTAATGATGTTTTTAATATTCATATCTTGGATAATGTGTGTTAATATTTATTTAATATTAACAAATATATTTTTGGTTGCATATAAGTCAAAAGAGGTCCCATGGAGAAGTCAAAGAGTCACGGGGTAAAGACAAAAGAGGAATGGGACGCATTTTCTCATGAAGAATCATCTTGAGGAATTCCAAGAGTCACCATGTGAAGACAAAAGAGGGTATGGCACATTCTTCCATGAAGGGACACTTTGAGGAATATGAAAAGTCACCAAGATAAAGACAAAATAGCAAAGGACACTTTTGCTTATGAAGGTTCACCATATGACTTTTCAAATGCAAGGATACGAAGGGTCATGCAAGTTTGGTGCCATTTTCCATGAGGATTGAAGGGTCACAAAGGGTGAATGCCAAAGGTCATTTGGAAAGATATAAATAAAGGCTTAAGAAGCCATTTGTAATATGCAAGAGAGTGCATGGTTTGAATTTGTTTTAGAAGAGAGAAAAGAAGGAGATATTATAGAGTTATATCATTTGTTGAGTAAGCAACATTGAGAGATAGTTGTGTTTTATACACAAGAGGGGTTGGTGCTCCTCTGGGTTGGTGCTAACAAATCTTTGCAAGGGGTTGGTGCTCCTGTGGGTTGGTGCTCACAAATAGTTATTGTGTTGGTACTCAACAAAGGGGTTGGTGCTCCTATAGTTTGGTGCTTGAAAACTTTGTAATTTGATTTGGTACTTATTCATGTACTTGAGATTATTCTCTATGGTTTTTCCCACTTTGGGTTTTTGTGTAAAAATTTGGCCTCTCTCTCTCTCTCTCTCTCTCTCTCTCTCTCTCTCTCTCTCTCTCTCTCTCTCTCTCTCTCTCTCTCTCTCTCTCTCTCTCTCTCTCTCTCTCTCTCTTGTGTGGTGCATATTATTGTTTTAGTTTTATTACATGTCTTGAATGTGTGGTTAAGTTGTTAAAGAAAAATAATTTGATTAAGTAATAAGATATATAATATACTGATTCACCCCACCCTCTCAGTATATTTCATGCTTAACACTCATGTCAAGGATAAAGCAAACTTTTCTTGAATATATCTTGTAACTCTTTATCTACCATAGGAGTGGTAATTTTGGCTAACATTTTATTATATATCAAGACATATTCATTGATAGGTTCATGGGTTCCTTATTTTATTTTGGTAATTTAGGCATAGGAAACCTTTTCAAAAAATGTAATGGCAAAGTGTGCTAAAAATTGGTTTGCAAGAGGTTTGAATGATTTTATAGATTGGAGAGGTAGATCATAAAACCACGTCAAAGCATATTCCTTCAAACTTCTTGGGAATAATTTGGTCAAAATTTTATCATTGGAAGCATAGTCAAGGCATGTTGCATAGAAAGCTTGAATATGTTATTCAAGATCACCCTTACCATCATAAAATGTGAACTTAGGTGCAAAAAATCTAGTTGGAAAAGGGTACAAAGATATTTCAAGTGCAATAAGGTTATGCAATACATCTTCTAAATCTATAGCATGAGGGTATTTTAAAGCTTTTTATTCAATGTTTATAATCTTGTCTTCCAAGGTTTTTATAATTTAAAGGAATGATTGAACCATAGGCCCAGTGGGAGTTAGATTAATAAATTGAGTAGTCACCAAAGGGGATAAAAATATATTTTTAGCATTAATAGGCATTGAAACTATTATTTATGTTGAAACAATGGGTAATTCATAATATAAGTGTCAATAGTAGTTGTAAGGAACAAAGGATTAAACACATATTTCATGCCCCCATTATATGTATTTAGTTGTTATGTGTTCAAAGGGTGGGATGTGTCCACTAAAGTTTTGGAATTTTTGGCTTCAAGTATAGTTTTTAATACCTTATAAATATATTTAATATTTTGTTGAATACAATCATGAAACAAGGCAATTGCATGCACTTGATCATGGTCTAGTTGTTCATTTTCATTTGTTTCCTAATTTTAATTATTAGAATCTTCTTCTATGATAACCCTATTATCATTTTATTCATTGTCTACATGGATATAATCATGATCCAAGGTATGAGATCCCTCACTAGTTTGAGACATCTTGGATGGGTGGAGGGGAAGCTCAATATGTTCAATAGACACACACCCCTAGTCTAGGGATATACCTAGGTTTCATGTAAAATAGTATAAATTAAAAATTAAAAAGTACAGCAATTTGAAACCCTAGCTGGTTTAAAACCTAAATAAAAAAAAAATTCATTCACATATGTCATGTTAATGAAATATTTAACCCTAAAATTAAATATGTGTTATTCTCACTTTATACCATATGGTTAAGAATATATAAATGAAATGGCACAAGGATGATAATCATATCTATAGCAAGCCAATTAAATGTTAAACTTAGATATAAGCATACACTAAATTTATTATGCTAAGATAGTCTAAATATGGAAAGTAAAACTAAGCTAGATATATAAATGATAAAGAAGAAAAGAACTTAGCTTATTTTGGTGTTAATATAGTTTAGGATCTAGAACAAGCTAAAATTAGGTAGAAAGATAGTTCTGGAATAATTGTCAGATTCTAAATTTGGTACCTATGGCTATCTGGATAATTATGTCATCCCTAGATGGTTGTGTTTATGCTACTATCTAAGTTCAATGATATTATCTTGTATATAATATAGGGTGAAATAGAATGTGACCACCTGGATGCTTCTAGGTTTGGATTCACCTTCACTCTAGTGCATTTGAATTTGGGTCATGTATAGTCACTCCTTGTGAAGTGGTAAAACCTTAGCTTTCCATATTCAATGTGACCTTGGGTAAAAATGGGTTAGTGGGTACATGGTGTTGAGATGACCCCAATGACCCCATTATCAAAGGGCATTGCCTATATAGCCAATAGTCTAGAATAGGGCCTCATACTCATGTAGTTCTCCCTTATATGTTGGCTTGTGTCTGAATCATGAAATGTGTGTAAATTAAATAAAATAGTGACTTAGCTTATAACTTAGAAAAATGAGCTCTTGGGATAATCTTTTAGTACTTTAGAGAGGTATATGTGTAGTCCCTATGACTAGTTTATAAATAGGAATAAATAAGAAAGTTTTACTCAATTTAATGTTCTTTGAGTGTTCTTTGGTATGAATGTTAGGTGTTTCCAAAGTGAGGAATGAATGAGTGTTGATCTTGTATTTATATCAATTCCTTTGGAGTAATAACTCACTTTAAATCACCTAGGCAAACCATTAGGATACATTTCATTTGTAAATTGAATTATTTTAGGGTGTTAGACACTTGTATCAAGGTAGGACAATAATGCAAATCCTAGTGTTTATCCCAAACATTACTGTCAAGGGAGAATCAAAATACGTATAGGCTTAAAAATTGTAAAGGTGTAAGATAAGTACATTTTAAGCATTCTAGGCAAGATAGAATGTCTATGTCATCATTATAAGACTAGTCAGACTAAGAGATAGGCCAAGAAGCACAAGATAGAGTAGATACAAGGCTTGCGGAAACAAGGAGAGTGTAGAACTAAGAGGAACAACCATGGTTTGAGTTTTCTAAGTGTACAAGGCTAAGGTGATACATAATCACAAAATATCATATACATTCACTTGGATTCTAAGAAAGTGGGATATTTATATGTAACTCATCAATGGGTATCTTGAGTTATCTAACCTTATACACATTTTTTTTATTTATACTTTTGAGGGCTATGTGAGGGATTAAAATAAGATACAAAAAACACATTGTGTCATATGATTCCACATAAAAATTACACAACTCTACTCTACATCAGCATACACACCTTCCCAAAAAATTATAGAATAAAAGCCATTACAAAGGACACATTTGTCTAAAGGGTAAAAATTTGGTGGCAATAGGTGGTATAGATTTGATGTCTTACCAATTTTATCCCAAACAATTTTTTGTAGTGTTGATTATATCACAATGATAGGTAGTAGTGGAATCTCATACAATTATCCACATAGCCTAGATCTAGTGTTATAAATCCATAACAAAACTTAGGTGTGTTATATTCTAGTAGTTTTTATAATTTCATTGGTCTTATAAATCCATAACAATAATCTAGTGTGTTAAATTAAAGTATTTTTTGTATTTTCATTGGTCTTACATAATTTAGTCATTTTCTTGGTCCCTTTGTTCCTATTTTTTATCTAATAGATAGATTTGATATATATTTTTAATTATTTATTAAATATATTTCTTGTCATGGTATTAATTGTTTATGCATGTTGTATCTACCATACAACCAAAAATACTCAAAACATATTTGTATATTTTATCATTACACATAATGTAGTTATTCTTGTTTACATTTTTAATAAAATAGTAAGGACATAACCACCTTAAGTTGAATTTACCTAGATTTTTATATTATTTATCATACAAAAATACTTTAATTCCTCTCTACGATTTCTTTATTTTGATGTGGAAGTCATGACAAGCTTTTTATCTTATTTTCTCTTGTATTTTATTGTCTACATTCTATGAACCTTTTCTAACTACATCATTATTTCTTTGAGTAACACCTCATTTATCATTAACTTCACCATGAATCTTATACCATGAAAACTAAAATTCATTGGTAACATGGGTTCTAAACCGTAAACTAACTAAAAGGGATAGTATAGGTCATGCAGTAAGCCTAAAGTACTATAGGTTTTTTTCATCCCAATTGACACTTTCCATATTGATAATTTTTATTAACACCTTTTTAAAACCATTATTGACTGATTTTTTAGTTTAATTTTATTATGGATGATAGGGTATACTTATATTATGTGTAATTAGGATATGTTGCTCCAATTACTTAATTATTTGATTCATAAAATACTTACCCTAGTAGATGGTAACTATGAGTGGACAATTAAGTTTGGTTATTATATTTTCATATGGAAACTTTGTTGTATTCTTCACACTACAATATAGTTTTTATGTTTTCTCTACCCATCAGATTATTAGATACTATGTACCAGTTAGTATAAACTATGCATTATGTCTCTTAGCCACATGTTAGATGGGATCATCAATTCAATGGCCCAATTTTTAAATGGCACCAATGTTATTACAACCTTAATGACATCTTGTCTCTCACATTTAATTTTCTTACTCTTTGAACTATGTGCCATGCCATTATGTATTTATGTGAATCTTTAAATAGTTTGATCGAACATAACCTAGCTAAAAACACCTCATTTTTTGTACCAACCCATGAATTATGGTCATCACAAAATCCATAATTAGATTCTTTTAGTATTTAATATCTTTCATGTCTCAACACTACCCTATTTATTATTTCATCGATCCCATTTTTATACAATACTCCTTCTATTAGTGTAAATTGGAATGTTTGGATCAATAAACTTTTCCTCTTTATTTTACCACATCCTTTATATAATTCTATGATTACATGAAATTTTACAATGATTGAAATTTTATAAGGTATTAATTTTATCCTAAACATGTCTGCTCTTGATAATTCATTATAATGGTACCCTTATCTTCTCCTATTTATATTCTTGATAGATGATTTCCATCAACTTATAGTACTTTCAATCAATGACCTATTTGATAAATACTTCAATGTCTCTTGATCTATATAAAATAAAAATGGGGCATCTAAAAAATAATATATTAATTTTTTTAAGGGAATACACCATCACCAAAGCTTCTCATCATATGATTGAATAGTTTATCTTGGCCCTTTTTAATTTTTTGATTGCACATTATATGGGGTGATTAATATGCCCCCTTGGTTGTGTTATTAGAACTCTTATTGTTAACCCTAGTACATCTACATGGACATTAAAATATAAATTCTAATATGGAATACTAGGATTAATGCATTTAAAATCATATTATATAATATATCAAAGGATTTTTGGCATTATGGAATCCACTTTATACGTTTATTATTATTTTATTCAAGAGTTCCTTTATTAGCACAATATTTTATGAATAGTTCTTGATGCACTTGCAATGTATAGTCATCTAAAATGTCATTTTTGTGAAATGAGTATCACTTGAGATCACCTTATCCTTAGCTTATCCCTAGACCTATATTAGGGCCTTTCTTAATATTTTTTTATCTTTTGTTCAAGTCCAACCTATTCCCAGATATACCAAAAGTAGCACTAATCCACCCCATAGACACCCAAGTCTCATTTTTTCCCATTCTTTCCACCTGGAGATTAGTGTAGTCCTTTTTACTATAGTGCACTATGTTATTGACCAAAGGGTAGTGTGAATGTCCCCTTGATAGTTACTCTCCCAACAAATATCTTTATGTTTCTCTAAGCACCATTAGGGTTGGCCTAGACCAATTTCACATCTCCAAAAACACTAGAACACTATATATAGACCACTTTCATTCACTTATCCATTAGATGCAAATACTCATAATCAAACTCAAAAACAATGGTGAAAATCAAGTCATTGATCCCTATTCTTCCCTACTTCTCCATACACCCATCTAAAATAGCCCAAAACTTAGGTTATTCATATTTTTAGTCTCAATTCACACTCAAAGCACTCAAACCAGCAATCATACTAGCATTCACTTGTGCTTGCACTAGCACTTAGATTAGGATAACCACATCAGGCTTGATCCCTGTTCGAGGTATTGGTATGTATGAAATATTTAGCACATGGGGTGTTGAAGTCACATATATCCTACCCTATTGATGCCACTCTTTTCTACTTTTGCTCCTCAAATACCCTAAAAAATATGGAGGCCAGGGTCTGGCATTAAAATCAATCAAAATAGGAAATAAATAGCGAACCAACATCTTTACATATAGGCACAAACTACCCATAACCAAGAGAAGGTCCACACATAAGTTCACTATCCTTGATTTCAAAAGGATAGTACCATGACATAGAAGACACTAGTGTGGTGCACTAATGTCCACAGGACCGTACAATTATTTAGGAGGGGTTCTAACTTCTAGTTATTATTCATGACACTTTGCATAGTTCTTGCACCAATTTTTAGCCTATTACTTGCACGTCTTAATTTTTGGAAAAGTACATCTCCTGTAAATTCATTAATATTTATAGAATAATTAGTTAAAATAATTATTGTAAAAATCAAAGGTTATTGATATTGCTAAATTTATTCTTTTATTTATTATTCTATCACTTTGGCAACCTAGAGTTTTACATTTCATAATCCCTTTAAATTTTAAATCATTTGGTGAACCTGACTTGCTTTAAATATATTGCCTAAAAACCCTAGTGTAGAATTAGGGTTTCCCTTATTACTTCCATAATTTACTCAGTTTTAGTTTTCATCCCTTCATCATGGTTATCATAATGTAAGTAATTTTCTACTTTTTGGTACAAAGTTTGGTTTTTTGTCTTTCATGCTTATTGCCTTTCATTTTTAGAATGATGCACATGTATGTCACTCCTCTCATGGATAAAATTAGAATTCAACTTACTTTACACATTATTCCAACTCCTCTTGAGTTCCCCTTCTACAGAGAGTATTGTTATATGGCCAATTTTAAGTTACCTCTATTTACTACTTGATGACAACAAGCTTAGAGGACTCCTTTTATTCCTCCTCCACATAGACTATTTGACTACCTTTACTCCCATCCCTCATATACTAATTTACCTCAACAAATAGTAGAACCTAAAATTTGATTTTTTACTAGATGGAATTAGATACTTCCTCAGCCTAGATAGGAACAACATAATCCCACCATCCCTCCTCATCCCCAAAACAATATAATGGGACCTATGTATCACCACAGAGCATATGATATTTTGGATCAATTGAGAAATGAACCAGTTAAGATTTCTATCTTGGAATTACTTCAAAAGGCAATCATCTTCAAATATAATCTTTTTCAAACACTTAATCATACATTGTTACCTCTAGATATAAAACTAGCTTATTTTTCATCTATCATGAACACTATAAAGAACATTAAAGATGTTATATATTTTTGGAAATGAGTGTTAGGTGTGGAGCTCGATTGTCTTCCAAGATTAGAGGTTAAAAATCTAATTTTATTTCAGTCAAGTTTTGGATCCCAATCTTTGTATCCATGATGGTGTGGGGGTCGCAAGGGGGGAACCCCCCTTACAAGGTCTGGGGACCATGTGCCTTGACAGGGATTCAGGGGTAGCACACCCAAAGCAAAAAATTTATTAAAATTTCCTTATAAAATTGTAATTTCATAGTTAATATGGGCCATTGATTAAAGGTTTATAGATCTGATGGTAGAGGTTATGATTAGGTATTGTTTGCCCTAAAATGTATTATTACATGGCTGAGATGAAAGATGAAACATATTTTACATAGAGAGGAGGTAGAAAGAGGCAGAGAGGTGTAACAGGGTTTGTTGTAGGATTTGTTTCTCCCTTGTATTGTTGAAAATAATATATTGGACATGTTTGGTGGATGTAACCCATCTTGGGTGAACAACATTAAATCTGGTGTCTCCTATTTTGTGCATGTTTATGATTATTTTCTATATGTTTGATTGATTCATTTCATAGTTTATTTTGTATGTGATTTGGGGATAAATCTGTGGTTTATTTTATCCTAATAATGAGTATGTTCCCTCATATATATTTATCAATCAGAATCTACCACTCTTCATTTAGGAATAAATAAAAACCACTGGTATTAAATAAATTATAATTGATAGTGGTTAATGATTTAACATATCTAACCTCACATTTATACAAACTATGGGGATTGATATAGCATCCATTCATAAGACATATAAAAACATTCAAGGTTTTCATGACATTCTAATGTAGAGGTATTAGGAAGAAGTCATCCACAACATCATTCTTCTACTTGCAAACTCAACTGGTCTCATGCACTTAGTAGTTTGATCTCTAGAAGTCATCTTGATCACACAATATTTCTCCTTTGAGCTATGGATTAACAATTATTTATTTAGAACTTGTTCCTTGTAATTTTCATGACAATGTCTTGATGGTGTTAACCCATATCCAATTAGTCACTACTCACCCTTTAACTCCCACCATTCATCCCAATTGCAAACTTAATTCAAATCTCTACCTAGTTGCTACTAGTCACCCTTCTCCTTAGGTCACAAGGGCTAAAAATTAATTTAAGTTACCAATATTAAATATTATGCCATGGATAGTCTCTATAAATCACATTACACTTTTTTATTCCCCTTATGAGTTCTCCATTACTCTTCAAGACTCATTTCCCTTATATTAGTCACCATATACCCTTAAGGCTTGTAGCCTTCTACTTTAGTCTTTTCCTTTGTTTGATCAAAAAATCACCTTTATTAAGTGTCTAATACCACTTTGATGCACATTATAACTATTTTCAACTACTCAATAATTTTAATGGAGTCACTCATTACCTAACACCACTTTTTGGTCTTCATTTGATCTCTCATTAGCCCTTTTAGGCCTCATTTAACCCCTATTTACACTCAGTTGGTATCAACCATACTATGCCATGGTCTTCCACTCCAAAATCTATTTAATATATTCATACATTATTAGAGGAGAAATAATAAAAAAAATTATGATTTTCTATCATTGGGATCTCATTCTACAAGTGAAACCCTAAATCTAGGGTTTCCTAAGCCTATGCAGGGCTGAGGGCCTTCAAAAATTGATTCCTTGAGTTTGATAGTGAATCAAAGACTGAAATCACTTCTATAAGTTATGTATTACTCTCCTTTAACCTTTTCAAACATTTAAAATCTTTACTGCATCCATAGCTTTCTCAAAATCACAATTATACAGTGTTTTTAAATGCTTTGTTTTGGTTGTGTAAGGTCTACAAGTGAGAACCCTAATTTTCCTTGACTTGAATAGAAATAAAAATGCCTCAATACATTCATAGGGTATGTCCATAATCAATATACATCTCTTAATGGTTTAATCACCTACCACTAACTCCTTTGAGTCTATAATGCTCCACATACAGAATTTTGTATACCTTTGTATGATAGTGTCAAGATCTTTAATGGACAATTCTTATTGAATGCCTTTTAAACAATGCCTGAGTTACTCCAAAAGGTTAATTCCCCTTATACAGTATAAATACTCTCTATTAACCAACACCATTCACTTTACCATGTTCAATCTCACTCTTTTTGTCTATAGGCTATAAAAGTAGGGTATAACTGTTAAAAGATTGTGTTCAAGTTTTAATGACTAGATTATCATCTAAAGTGATCTCAAAATCTTAAGGAACATTGTATACATTTTATTTTCCTTGTTTCCTACCATTCCTATCCATATTTTTCTTCATTCTACCTTTCGTATTATGGCATCTTTCCTTCTTAAAAACTCTTATGTTCAATCCCAAACATAAGTTTTATAACCTGATATGAGATAGTCTATCAGTATAAGGGAAAACACAAGATACTTAAAGAGTTTCATACTCACATAAAGGTTTAAACTTGATACAAGGTTATTTTTCCTCTCAATATCTTCAACATTTTCTTTCCTTCACCACAAACACTTTCCTATTCATTGATCAATCTTTAGCTAGTTTCTTGACTAAAGCATGTCAGTAGGGTATTCATGCAATCCTTAGACTCAAACCATGAGCGTGAAACATACAAATATATAATTGTCTTCCTCTATGCTTTATTATATAGAGATATATCATTAATGCCTAAAATTTTATCACCACACTGACTTGCATTCACTATGATCCTTCATACATATAACCAGGAGATTATCCCTTCCACCAGGCTCATTCATACCCGTCACCTATGCATATTGGTTTAGCCTGTAATCATGTATATAAGAGAAATGTATACCATTTCAATATTTCAATCACTATATTATATCATTCAAAACATTCATGTGCTCAATCAAAGAGAATGAAAGTACAAGAAACATATAGACTTAATTTATTTGAAACAATCGAGTGCTTCATTATAAACCAAAATTGAATTCCTTCTCTTCTTTGAGGAGTTTGTATATATGTTCATTTATAAATCCTCCTCTTTCCTTTGAGAGATATATATCTCTCTCTCCATTCTCTTCTAACTCACACCTCCCTTCAAAATGAATTTCCTTTCTCTTTTTTCAATGTAGACTCTTGTTTGGAAGTTACATCCACTTCTTGGCCATAACTACCTCAATGTGAGGTTTATGTCTAGACAAGAATATGACCACTAATATGATGTTTTAGGCTTATGTCCTCTTATAACTCATTTTTCATTACCTCCATTAGCCTCTTGATCCCACTTTTCCAATTTATTCGGTCCTCACGTGCACTTGACCCATCTAGACTCACTTTGAATATTTGAATTTTCAAATTGTGGGTTTTGGAGGGAAAACTCCAAACCCCTTAAAAACTAAACCTATGACTACTAGGGACTCCATATGACCTCATAAACATTAAATCGACCTTTAAATGTCTTTTAACACAAACTAAAACCCAACATTGGCCATATTTTGACTCCTTAGTACCAAAATGCAAAATTGACAACTTTGAAGCTTGATTCTCCTACATCATACTCCCCAGGAGGGAGAAAACTTGCACCTCCAAATTTATTTATTGACTTCCAATTGATTATTTGAGGTTCATTCATAATTTTTTGACTACTTTACATCTTGTCTAGTTCCTTTCTCCTTTCCAAACTCTTGCTTTTCTTATTCTCGGTCTTGTCTAGCTTCATTTTCCATGCATCTTCCATCTCCATGAAGTAATCCCACTGATGTAGTTTTGTATTTTCTGGATATTTTACCTTCTCCAAATCATATCAAACCTCTTTACACTCATTTTCAACTAGCTTGTATGCATTTTTATTTCTCATGCTTTCTTCATGACTTGTTTTCTCATGGTTGTCACTTGATTCTTGCTTCTAGAGTGACATTTATTCCTTATGCTTGCTAAAATATTATTTATGAGACTATAATGGCCTCTCATACATATCACCCTTTTTCATTTTCTCATCTATTATCTCCTTTTCCACCTTTTTTTCAAACTTTTTCACTTTTGGATGCCTTTTTCCATCATCTTGCTCACTATGCAAAAGCAACTCTTTGTTCCTATTATCCTCACCATAGTGCATTGTTATTTAACCATTATTTGGACTCCCACATGCATATTTAGAAAATTTAAACTCGTATTTTGCTTGACCTATGACATAACTCACATTTTTGACTTACTCATATGTCATATGTTTGCTTGCTTGCTTTCCTATTTTCACAACTTCTTGTGTTCCTCTTTGTTGCTTTTCCCTTGAGTTTTCTTCGATTTTATCCTTGATATTTTCCTACTATATCTCACCTATTTTCATCTCCTTTTATGTAATATACATTTCCTATATCATCTTCAATTATTCTTGCAACTATTGTGCATCAATCTCTTCATTTACTTCATCAAATCTTGGTGTATAATGTTCTTCATTGTCTTCAGTAGCTTGCTCTTTATCTCTTCCTTAGACTCCCTCATTTTTGAGAGTCATATCAGACTCCTCTTGCTTTACATCATGCTTATCAAGAATTATTTGAGGTGATTCTCCCTCATCTTTCCAAGCTATACATTATCCATCAATGCCATGGTTTCTATGTACATGAAATATTCACTATTGGAGTCCAAGTCAAACATATCATCATATATCACACTTGAGAACACATCTTGAAAATACTTATCTTCTCCTATGTATTAATTTTATTTCATATATGGCTGTACCTTCACTTCTTTGACATGATTTACTTACTCTACCTCTCTTGCTTGCTTTGTAGGCTTGTCAACTTGTTTAATCTTCTTGCTTTCTTAGAGAACACTTGCAATATGATATTCTTGTGCTCTTACCTTGTTTTTAACAACCCACTTGCTACCTTGAATATTCTTGGGATGCCACTTGCCTCTCTTTGAATCACTCTCATGCCTCATGTCTTGGTCACCTATCTTTCCAATTTGATGTACTTTGATATTTTCCTTTTGTTTCCATATTTGTGCTTAATTTCCATTCATGATTTCACTTTCCTTGACCTCTTTCTTGAGCTTCTCTTCATTCTTCTTATCACTTACTTATTTCATCCACTTAGGCCATATATATCCATTCCCATGTTCTCCTTTTGTGGGTTATAATCTATCCTTCCTTATTTCAACTTGCATATCATTCTTTTCTTCTTCACTTATGTATTCAAATTAAACATTCAAACACTCATTTACCTCCAATAGCAAATGTTTCAAGCTCATCTCTTCATCTATGTCTTCATGGGTGAATTTCAAGTCTTCTTGGTGCACTATGTCCTTTATTTTAGCTACTACGCATGGCAATGCATCATATAACTCTTCTTTCTCTTCAATTTCAGTATGTGAAATGTATTCAATCTTCAACACTTTATCCTTTTCAAAAAGTTATTGTATTTATCATTTTAGTGCCACTTGATGGGTACTATTCTTGACCCATTATTCTTCCACTTTGAGGCCTCATGCTTGGATTTCACCATATTTGCCTTCATACCTGAAAATACAAACTCAAAATTAATGTTAGCATATAAAACCAGAGACTATATAGTCTCATTGAATGTCTTTGGCATAGACATCTTCCATCTTCTCTTCTTATCTTCATTATTTTATGCTCTCTTTGGCACTTCTCCCACCTTCTTGTTCTCCTAAATGAGAACTCTCTTCTCAATCTCTTTGTCTTGTTACACACTTGGCAACATATCTTTTCTCATGCATCTTTGGGTTGCCTTCTCTTTCTTCTTCTAATCTTTCAAGACACCTTTCTTATGTTTTCTTCTTCTCACAAATGACTCTATGGGACACTTTACTTTATTATTCATTTTCCAACCTATCCATTGGATTTATTGACTATTCATGAGCTTTACTATGAGCTTGATCCTCTCAAATTGTTGCTCTAATTCTCTTCTTATATCTTCCACTTCCTTTTCTATATCCATCTTCTCTCATTTTCTTTATTTTTTTGGTCTATTTAGAGCTTCCTCTTAGAAATTATATTCACCTTACCTTTTAGACCTATATTGTTCCTTTCCTCTTCTTGAGTCCTCTCTCTAGGATCTCTTCTTAACTCTCTTGACTCTCTCTTAGAGTCTTCTTTCTTTCTTCTTCTCTCTTGGAGCTTCAATGTTCTCTTTTCCCTCTATCTCTTCTAGCCTTTTCTTGACTATCTCTTGTCCTTATCAAATGAATTTTGGGGATTTCTCTCTTCACTTTATCTCTCTTATCCTCCTATTTACTAACTTTATCAGATCATACCTGCAACTCCTCTTCTCCATCAACACCTTGCAAGGTTACTTTTCATGCACATCTCATAGCATGTTATCTTTATCTCATCAACAAAAATATATAAAATTCAAAACAAAAAATTTACCCAAGCATACCTTTCTATCTCTAATACCAAATGATGTAAATTTATTAGGAATAAGTCATCCATAACCTCATTCTTCTACTTGCAAACTCAACTGGTCTCATGCGCTTGGTAGTTTGATCTCTAGATGTCATCTTGATCACACAATATTTCTCCTTTGATCTATGGCTTAAAACTTATTTCTTGAGAACTTATTCCTTGTAGTTTTCATGAAAATGTCTTTATTATATTAACCCCTATCTAATTAGTCACTATTCACCCTTTAACTCCTACCGTTCATCCCAATTACAAACTTAATTCAAATCTCTACCTAGTGACTACTAGTCACACTTCTCCTTAGGTCACAAGGGCTATAACTTGATATAGGTTACCAAGATTCAATATTATTCTATGCATAGTATCTATCAATCACATTACACTTTTTTCTTCCCCTTATGAGTTCTCCATTACCCTTCAAGACTCATTTCCCTTATTTTAGTCACCATATATGCTTAAGGCTTGTAGTCTTCTGCTTTAGTCTTTTCCTTTATTTGATCAAACATTTACCTTTATTAAAGGTATAAGACCACTTTTAGGAAATTTATAATTATTTTAAACTACTCAAAAAATTTCATGGACTCACGTAGTCCCTAACACCACTTTTTGGCCTTTATTTGATCTCTCATTAGCCCTTTTCGGCTTCATTTAACCCCTATTTACACTTAATTGGTATTATCCATAATATTACACTCCAAACTCTCTATAATATATTTAGGCATGCTTAGAGGATCAATACTACAAAATTTTATGATTTTCTATTAGTGGGATCTCATTCTACAAGCCAAACCCTAAATCTAGGATTTCTTAGGCTTACACAGGGTTGAGGGCCTTCAAATATTTATACTTGAGTTTGACAATGAATAAAAACCTAAAATCACTTATATAAGTTATGTATTCCTCTAATTTGACCTTTCCAAACATATAGACTATTTACTCCATCCATAGCTTGCTCAAAATCATAATTATATAAGGTTTTTGACTGCTCTATTTTGACTGTGTAAGGTCTACAAGTGAGAACCCTACTTTCCCTTGACTTAAAGAGAAATAAAAATGACTAAATACCTTCATATGGTATATCCACAATAAATATACCTATATTAATGGCTTAATCACCTACCACAAACTCCTTTGAGTCTATAATGCTCCACATACAAAATTTTATATACCTTTGTATGACTGTGTCAAGATCTCTGATGGACAATTCTTCTTGATTGCCTTCTAAATAATTATTGAGTTATTAAAAATGGTTAATTAAAATTATACACTATAAATACTCTCTATGAACCAACATCATTCACTTTACCATGTTCAATCTCACTCTTTTTGTCTACAGGCTATGAAAACAAGGTATAACTGTTAAAAGACTGTGTTCAAGTTTTAATGACTAGATTGTCATCCAAAGTGATCTCAAAATATTAAGGAACATTATCTACATTTTATTCTCCTTATTTCCTAACATTACTCTACATATAAATATTCATTCTACCTTTCATACTATGCCATCTTTCCTTCTTAAAAACTCTTATGCTCAATCCCAAACATAAGTTATATAGCTTGATATGAAACAGTCTATCAGTATAAGGGAAGACACGAGATATTTAAAGATTTTAATACTCACCTAAAGGTTTGGAATTGATAAAAGTTTATTTTACCTCTCAACCTATTCAACACTATCTTTCCTTTAGCATAAACACTTTCATATGCATTGATCAATTTTTATCTAGTTTCCTGACTAAAGCATGTCAACAGGGTATTCATGTAGTCCTTAGACTCAAACACTAATCCTAAAACATAAAAATATATAATTTTATTCCTCTATGTTTGATTATACATAGATATATTATCAAGTATTAAAATTTTATCATCACACCCACTTGTATTCATCATGATCCTTCATACATATAACTAAAAGATTATCCCTTCCACTAGGCTCATTCATACCTATCACCTATGCATATTGGTTCAGCTTGTAATCATGCATTTAAGAGAACTATATACCATTTAAATATTTTAATCACTATATTATAGCTTAAAAAAATTCATGTGCTCAATCAAAGAGAATGAAAATACAAGAAACACATAGACTTTATTTATTTTAAACAATCAAGTGCTTCATTACAAACCAAAATTGAATTCCTTCTCCTCCTTGAGGAGTTTGTATATATGTTCATTTACAGATCCTCCTCTTTCCTTTGAGAGATATCTCTCTCTCTCTCTCATTCTCTCATCACTCACACATCCATTCAAAATGAATCTCTTTTCTTTTTTTTTCAATGTAGACTCTTGTTTGGAAGTTACATCCACTTCTTGGCCATAACTACCTCGACGTGAGGCTTATATGTCTAGACAAGAATATGACCACTAATATGATGGTTTAGGATTATGTCCCATTATAAAACCTTTTCATGACCTCCATTATACTCTTGATTCCACTTTTATAGTTTATTCAATCCTCACATGCACTTGACCCATCTAGACTCACTTTGAATATTTGAATTTTCAAATTATGGGTTTTGGAGGGAAAACTCTAAACCCATTCAAAACTCAACCTTTGACTACTAGGGACTCTATATGACCTCATACACATGAAATTAACCTTGAAATTTATCTTAACATGCACTAACACCCAACATTAACGATATTTTGACTCCTTACGACCAAAATGTAAAATTGACAACTTTAAAGCTTGATGCTCCTGCATCACGTTCCCTGATAGGCATTGGGTTCTATTACATTGGACATCATGGTTGGGCCAAAACACCTATCCACATAGTTTCAAGTGATGAATAATCATTTATATTACAATCTATTACTTGAGAGACCTTGGATACATGTCATGGAGGTTATACCCTCTACCTTACATAGATTTGTCAAGTTTTTACATGATGGATATTTTTACACTTATCCAATTGATAACCAACCATTCAAATATTACAGATTCGCTGAACCTACTACCCCAATTATATATTCATTTGGGACACTTCATGTTATCATAAAATCACTACCTCATATTATTCCTATAGAATAGATGCATATATATGAGATCGGGGAATCTAGCACTACTATTCCCACACTAGTTCTAGATCCTCTTACAAAATCATTATCTTCACCCATGATGGAGAATGATCCTCATATACCACTATTATATTAACCCATTATGGATAATGATCCTCCTACAACATAGTTATCCTTGCCCATGATGGATGATGACATTCACATAGCATAATTACCATTACTTGTTAATTCAGAGGAAGTATACATCATAAACTTAGATACATATTCTGAGACCACCATGGAGGATAATACAAAACCCATGAACACTATGATTATTTATGTGGACTAAATTTCATACCATTATACCCTAAAGAATGTAATGATGATTCTAAGGCACTCATTCCTTTACCTACATAGGCATCACCACCTATTCATAGTTCTATAGATGCATGCTTAGACACTCACTTGCAGTTAGATGTAGACTCTTCTATACACTTAGTATATATGGTTACATCTATGGATATTGAGCTAGTTATCTGGATTTGGTTAGGCAATACACAAAGCAAACCACACTATATTTTATAGATATTACTTGATAGAGGATTAATGTCATTACCCATAGTTCACCACAAATCCATTTGTAGATTATCACGATAGGATGATAGACCCTTTTGTCACTTTCACAAGATTACCAGACATGATATAGACACATGCGTAGCATCACAATAGAAATTGAATAAATTTAAGGCTTAGGGTACTATCCAAATTACATAGCCTCTACCTCCACAAGTATAGGCACCATGATGACTCTTTACTGACATAGACATTTATATAATGATCCCTTGATTATTTGAGCCTTCATCGAGTATCAATACATCCCTCATGTTGATATAAATGAGGATTTTAATCCCAACACGTATACATTGGCATTATTATAATACACAAGACATTAGGAGACTTATATATAATATTTTATACATTTTTAAGACTCTTTAGGACATATCACACTACCATTTACATGTGGCCCAAAGGAATCCAACACGCTACTCTTCATCAAGAGCATAGGCACTCATATTTAGGCTACACTTAGTAGTACATGGTTACATGCAATGGATGTCACAGTTGATCAAATAGATAAATGCTTGACTTTTAGTTATGAGGGGCATAAATTGCATTCGACATGATGGCATAGATGATAACCATAAATTTCATATAGATACCCTAAAATCCAATGTGGTATACTTTGGGACTAAATAAAATAAGTCCTACATGCACATAATCTAGACTAATTCTAAGGATAAGGCTATATTTATACCAATAGCATGGTATGATGATCATAATGATGATGATTTATTTGATTTTGGGAAGATTTAGTATATGACATTGGATGAATGGCTCCCACCAAATCCACCATTTGACTATCCATATCCCATGGATGTTCTCCTAGGTCTATATAGGCATTACATTTCATTTGTATATAATCTCATTTACTTACATATTACTTGTAGATAGTTTCTCTTACCTCACTCCTTGTATATAGTTTAATTTTAATGTTGCTTGTACATATATTATACTCAAAAAACACAAAACCAATATATCATATTCAAAAATACAAAATCATTCAAATATTTACTTAAAAAATACAAATTTTAGATGGTATGCATTTCCATGTTTACATTCCTTCTATTTTCTAGGTACCACATATGTTATCTATGATAGTATAGTCTATTTTATCATAAATACATGCTTCACTTATTCTCTTTGAGTGTTTGTATATTAATTTAAGACTTAGGTCCCCTACATAAATCCATAAATGTTACTATCCACCCATTAGGGGCATATACACAGATACACATATTATTAGGGGCATCATATTACACAGCTTCCAATTTTCCAAGTTGTATCTTTCTATACTCTACATCATAAATTTAGCATTGATTATATCTTGATATTGATCATCCTACACTACTCAGATTTTTCATCGACTACTACTATTATAGACTCATTTTATATGCATCTTTGCTCTTATACAAATTTATATTGCATGTTTTTACATATTTTCATTTCTAGCTTTAATATTGTATATTTGATTGTGTATTTTTGCTTTTACATCTACTCTAAGGTATTTTAATGTGTCATTATTATGTGGTTGTAAGCCAATTAATTTCATTGTGTGTATGCTTTGGACATGTACCAGTGTCCTTATGTGTGCTTCTTGATTATGTATGTGGACATTTGAACATGTCCTTCTATGTGGCTCTAAGCCAACCTTGCTTGTTCTTTATGTATGTGGACATTTGAAAATGTCCTTACATGTTTTCCTTTAGACTTAGTGACATGTGGCCATGTCCCTTGTATTGTGGCCCCTTAGCCTACTTTATTTGCCTTATGTGTTTTTATGTATGCTTTCATGTATGTGTCATGAACTTGACACTTGACTCTTACTTATTTCTTATACACTCAGTTTATGATGCCATGAGGGAATTTATGTATCTCCCCTTTCTCCTTGGGCACCTTGATGGACATCATGACCCATCCCCCTAGGTAGTTTACTTAGATTATACTCAAATTTATTGTTCATATACATGCTTACATTATTTTATTTATATTTAAAACCTTGTGAATGCTATATCTAACATACATCATACTTTACAAACTTATGCTTAGATTATTTTACATTTCAATCTCATGTATACACATTGTATTGGTTTGTCATATAGATACCATATGTTTTCAGTCTAACACACATAATGCATAGCTTTTCTTTTGAGGATAGTTATTGCATAGGTTTAACAACTCCCCTAAAAAGAGGGGGAATTCATAGGGGCTTGTATAGATATCATGCCATCTTAATGTACTCATAACATAGTTTATAGAACACAAACATATATTACATATCCTAAACTCAAGAAAACACAATGAAAAATAGTCACATATAGATCAACCTTAATTTTTCATAAAAACATCACATTTAGCCAATAATATGGCACGGATGACACTAGCATAGTGTACTATTAACCATGGGATTGTGTTACTATCTAGTAGCCCTAGAAATAGAAAAATCTAGAATTTCCATAAAAGTATAGTAGGTATAGTTCAAATTTGCACATTATCAATCATATATTATCAGATATGTTCATTTTATGCTCACTTATACATAGAATTTCATAGGTTTACTCATTTTAGAAGCATCATGCATAATACTATCACTCCCATTTTAATTTTAGATACTCAAACATAGATTATTATGACTTGATCTAGAATCCATATATATAAATATCAGAGTTGGGCGCATGTGTGTGAAACATTGTTCCCATATGTTCAAGTTTGACACCAATATTCTCAGATGGAATGGCAGCTCCATGTCATTCTCCACATTATGAATCTAGACACCATTTGCACCATTTTTACACTAGACTTATGCCTTATTTTTTCTATAGTGGTTGGCATTCTTGAGTAGTCCCTAATCTACATTTTTGAGTGCCCGAGTGGCCCCTGAGCTATTTTACATTTTAGAGTTTTTAAGTGTCCCTAAATCCATCCTACATAGTTTCAATTACATCACACAACCTAAATTACATTATTTATAGTTACAAATGCATCCACTACACATGGTTGGGTAATGATGGAGTCATATCCTACTTGAGTTCTTCATCTACCTACATAGGAGCATCAGACAAGCCATCGGTCCAATCTAAGTTATTCATAGATTATGATCCATTAAGCAAGGGTGGTGATGTAGGAACATCACTACCCAATGTAAATAGTTTTCATGTTTTTATTATTATGTGGTGATCAAGGTCATATTGAGTATTTATAAGTCCATTTTAGATGCTAAGTTCTTAGCAAATTTAAATAAGGGGTCTTTTGGCATTTTCCTACCAAAACCCTTAGTTTGAATTTTCATGTGTTTTTAAAAAAGTTAAGAGATCTTCATTTTATTTCAAGAAGTCTCAAGTTATTAGATACTAATTGGGGTAAAATATGTCTAAATCCTCACTTGATTCATGTAACAAGTCATTTTTGGTAAGTAGGCAAAGTTTTAGAATAAGTTACATGGGTAGTTACCAAGTTAGTTATAGGATTGGAAGCCTTTTTTTAGATGGTGGCTTGGTTTCGAATCATTGATGAAAAATAAGATAGTAAATTTGTATGGGGTAGTATTTAAGGAGAAAATATATTAAAACCCCAAATAAAAAAAATCTTGTTTTGAATACATAAATAACACAAACCCTATATCTCTATATATAAGCAAGAACTCTGAGTATGCAATACATGAATGTGCAGACAGAGTTTATGGAGAAAACTCAATAAATATGTGTAGAGTGTGATTTTTATATTTTTGGTAATTTTATTATATTATTTTTTTGAATTCCTTTTCACACATGAAATGTATTTCATATTTGTGAAAAATAAATATTAAAACAAGACTGTGAACTCAACTATGAGTTTATAGCCTATAGCAACAAGATAGAGTGTATTGTATTGGTTAAGATAACTACAGATACATCAAGAAGTGGAAAAGGTTTGTATCCTATGATATTGATTGTTATTTATATATTGGATTAAGTCATTTCTATATTCTATGCACAAGAACCAATGTAATTTGGAATGGTAGAACCTAGACACTCAGTCAAGCAAGGCCCTTTAAATACATGGGATAGAGGAAACATACACCCTAAGAATTGATTTATTAAATTTCATAAATATATTATAAATTTCATTTGCTATTCAAGTTTGCTTGAAACTCCTTCTAGAATGAAACACCACAAAAAACCCTGCTCAGGTAACACAACCTTGAGTTTGTAAGCACTGTCTATTCAAAATTTGAATAGATTATCGAACAAAAACCTCAAGAAAAGGATCTAAAAACTTGGAAAGGTTGGATTGAGATAATCAGGTGTTAAATACTATTTATATTTGTTTTAAACTCATTTAAAATCTTGAAAACACATTGAATCTCTTATTGGGTCTATGACAGTTAGTCGATACCCTTTTCTAGGGTTTCAATCTTTGAATCCGTCTTGTGATGAATGTAACTAGTGGAAAATGTTAGTTTTTGGTTATTAGATATAAATTTGTGTTTGATAAAATATTTATTCATTTTGGGGTTGATAATATATGGTTCCTTACTATTTAAACCCAATGTGTGTTCAAAAAGGAAACAATAACCTAATCAGCGTAAATAGGGGCTTAAAAACATTTGGAAAAGTGATCTAAGAAATGAATTAGGGTATGAAACCTTGTGGAAAAAAATAAATTGATAAATGGTATATGTATATGTTGTTATTTTCCCAAATTGAATAGGAATAGGTCTATACAATGATAATTTCTCTAAAAAGGCTACAATGTCTATCAAGAGAATGGTAATAAGTTGTCAAGGACAACATACTGAGTAAGTTGATAAGTAAAAATGTTTGATAAGATTGAATGCATAAGTTGTTTGATCGAAGGGTACTGAATGAATTTTATAAGCATGTATAAGATGTCATAAACTATAAACTAATCCATTGAAACCACAATCAAGACAAAGCCAAAAGAATAAGTAAGCCATTGTCAAGAAAGGTATATTGAATTAGACAAGTAGAGATTGTAAATTTTTTGGCAATAATTTGTATTATAAGTTTCAAAAAAAATTAGTTAAATTATTTTCATATTACTCTGCATAATTTTGGTATCATAACAAGTAATATTCTATGGAAGAGGTTTGCATATGAAGGTATATATTTGTTATGATTTTTATTTTGTTTATTTATTCAAATTCATTAAAAGATTGTTATAGGTTGATAAATAAGAGTGCATGTGAATGGAATAAGTTGGTCAAGGAAAATTTAGAAGCCAAAAGAGATTCAAGAAGGATAATGATCTAAAGAAGCTTAATAAAAGAGAGCAAAGTGAATGCTCAAAGAAATTTGATCTAAGAAGAAATCTTGGATAAAGAATAGATCAAGGTGAAAGAGACTTGCTTGAGAGGATATAGATAGTGAAGAGGATGATGAGGGAGATGCCTAACACAAAATAATAGCTAAGAAAGCAAAAAGAAAGAGAGTTGAGATGGAAGAAACAAGAAGAAGACTTCTAAAGAGAGATGCATGAGATGAAGCAATAACTAGGCCTGATGAACCTTATGATAGAGCATGTGAGAGAGATTGAGATCCTACACTCTGGATCGTTGATGAAGAAGAAGCCAATTAAATGGCCAATAAAACTATAGGTAAAGAGAAGGATAATGCAAACCACAAGAGAAGAGAGAAAAAAGAAGAGGATGTTATGTAAGTAATTGAAGAAGGAAATGCATAAGCTTTGGTTGAATGAGTAGCCAAGTGAACATGATGAAGGATGTAGATATTCATGTAAAGGATATTACCAAGAAGAGGAAGAATATCACCTTGAGGACCTCATTGAAGGCTTGGAAGGAGAAGAGGAATCTTATTTTTATTTTACATATAAAAGTTTTGAACAGCTAGAGAGGGAGATAGCAGATCTGGAGAATGTTTTGTATGATGATAAAGAGGAGAATGAAGTGAAGAAATTTGAAATAGAATATAGTTGCATAATGGAGGCCAAATAGGATGAAGAAGAGGCCTTAGTTAGAGTAGTACTTCCACAAGTAGTAGAATCAAGCATTAAGGAAAAAAGTAAGAGAGAGATTGCCAAAAGGATAATCAATATATTATTTTTATTTATTTATATGTTATATGTGTAGTTTGGATGCAAAAAAGCACTAAGAAGTTGAATATGATGAATAGGAAGATCAAAGGATAAGAAGATGACCTCAAAAGAAGAAGAAAGAGAGGAGTGAATAAAAGAGGAGCCAACATAAGAAAGAATCACAAAGGCCTAGGTATCTCAAATAGACCTTGGGACCTAGGTGGATGTGCACTTGGTAAAATATGTTGTAAAAGATCTCAAAGTTAGCATCTTTTATAACTTTCATGGGAAAGTTTTTCTTGCTCCTCGGTAGTATGATGCAGGAGCATCACTACCCAATGTAAATAGTTTTCATGTTTTGAGTCTTAGGAGGTGTTCAAGGTTATATTAAGTCTGTATAATTTCATTTTAGATGTTAGGTCCTTAGCAAATTTTAATAAGGGATCTTTTCGCATTTTCCTGCCAAAACCCTTAGTTTGAATTTTCATGTGTTATGTTTTTGACAAAGTTAAGAGATCTTCATTTTTTTTCAAGAAGTATTAAGTTTTTAGATGATAATTAGGGTGAAATATGTCTAAATCCTCTCTTGATTCATGTAACAAGTCATTTTTTGTAAGTAGGCAAAGTTCTAGAAGAAGTTACATAGGTAGTTGCCAAGTTAGTTATCTGATTGGAAGCCTTTTTTTGTAGATGGTGGCTTGGTTTTTAAATCATTGATGAAAATAAGATAGTAAAGTTGTATGGGGTAGTATTCAAGGATAAAATATAGTAAAACCCCAAATAAAAAAAAAGTTTCTTTTATGAATACATAAAGAACATAGGCCCTATATCTTTGTATGTAAGCAGGAGCTCTGAGTATGCAATACATGAATGTGCAGATAGAGTTTATGGAAAAAACTCGATAAATATGTGTAGAGTGTTATTTTGATATTGTTGGTAATTTTATTGTATTATGTTTTTTAATTCCTTTGCATACATGAAATGGCTTTCATATTTGTGAAAAATAAATACTAAAATAAGACTGTGAACCCTGTTATGAGTTTGCAGCTTGTAGCAACAGGACATAGTGTATTGTATTGGTTAAGATAACTATGGATACATCAAGAGGTGGAAAGGGTTTGTATCCTATGATATTTATTATTCTTTTTATATTGGATTAAGTCATTTCTATATTATGTGCACAAGAACTAATGTAAATTTAGAATGGTGGAACCTAGACACTCATTCAAATTAAACCCTTTAAATATGTGGGATAGAGGAAACATACACCCTAAGAATTGATTTATTAAATTGAATAAATATATTATATAATTCATTTGATATTAAGGTTGGTTTGAAACTCTTTTTGGAATGAAAGGCCATAAAAACAAACCCTGCTCAGGTAACACAAACCTGAGTCTATAAGCATTATCTATTCAAAATTTGAATAAATTCTCAGACAAGAACCTTAAGACTAGCATATAACAACTTGGAAAGGTTGGATTAATATAATTAGGCCTTAAATACTATTTATAGTTATTTGATACCCATTTAAAATCTTCAAAACACATTGAATCTCTTCTCGGGTTTGTGATAGTCAGCTAGTACCCTGTTCTAGGGTTTCAATCTTTGAATCCATCTTATGATGAATGTAATCAGTGGAAAATTTTAGTTTTTTGTTATTAGATAGAAATTGGTGTGTGATAAAATATTTAGTCATTTTGGGGTTAATAATGTATGGTTTTTTACTGTTTAAATCCACTGTGTTCAAAACGAAAGTAGTAACCTAATTAACCTAAACAAGGGCTTAAAATGTTTAGAAGAGCGATCTAAGAAAGTAATTAGAGTATAAAACCTTGTGGAAAGCAATAAATTTATAAATGGTATTTGTATATGTTGTTAATTTCCCAAAGTGAATAGGAATAGGTTCGTACAAGCATAATTTATCTAAAAAGGCTACAATCCCTATCAAGGGAATGGTAAGAAGTTATCAAGGATAACATACTGAGTAATTTGAAAAGTAAGAAATGTTTGATAAGATTGAATGCATAAGTTATCTAATCAAAGGTTACTAAATGAATGTTTTAATCATGTACAAGATGTCATAAACTATAAACTAATCCATTGAAATAATAATCAAGCCAGAGCTAAAAGAATAAGTAAGCCATTGTCAAGGAAAGTATATTGAATTGGAGAAGTAGAGATTGTAAATTTATTGGCAAGAAAGTGTATTATAGGTGTCATAATTTATTAGGCAAATTATTTTCATATTGCTCTACATTAGGTGGGTAATAATGGAGACAAGGTTAGCTTGAGTTCTTGAGTCACCCACACATGATAGTTGAGTAAGCCATCGGCTCAGTCCAAGTTATTCATTGTTTGATCACCATCTACACACACAAGATGTCACCAAGTTTTGACATTGGTTTATGTACCTAATAAATTCTATTCATTCCTTATCTTTTTCTATCATCTCTTTACTTAGTTTTGTCTTTGATTTTGATGTTTATTAAGGATTGGTTCCTTTATGTTTCATGTGTAGGAAACACAATGGAGCACACTTCATAGACTTAGACCCAAATTCATGGACTTCACATCTTATGTAATTCCATGTATGTTTCTCTTCCTTTATCCTAGTCATTTATATTTTTTGAATTTCTAGAATAAGGGTGGGGGAAGAATTTAGTCATCTAAAATGTCATTTTAGTGCAATGATTGTCACTTGAGACCACCCTATCCTTAGCTTAGCCCTAGACCTGTATTTGGGCCTATCTTAATCATTTTCAAATTTTTTTGCAAGTCCAACCCATTCCCATATATACCAAAAGTAGCACTAATCCACCCTCTAGGCACCAAAGGGAAATGTTAATGCCCCCTTGCTCCTTGCTCTCCAAAAAAATATATTTTCATTTTTCTAAGCACCCTTAGGGTTGAACTAGACCTATTTCACATCTCAACAAGCACCAGAATGCTATATATAGATGAATTTCATTTACTTATCCACTAGATGGAAATGAGATTCAAATATTCATAAGCAAACTCAAAAACTATGGTGTAAATCAAGGTCATTGATCCCTATTCTTCCTTACTTCTATATACACCCATCTATAATAGCCCAGAGCTCAAATTATTCAAATTTTCTAGTCTCAAGTCACACTCAAACCAGAAATCATACTAACATTCACTTTCATTTTCACCAGCACTTAGATTGGGAGAACTACATCAATATTGATCCCCTTTCAAGGTATTGGTATGTAGGAAACATTCAATGCATGGGGTGTTTAGGTCACATCCAACCTACCCTGATAATGTCACTCTTTTTTAATTTTGCTCCTCAAAAACCCTAATAAACATTGAGGCCTAGGGTTTGACATTAAAATCAGTCAAAATAGGGAATAGATAGCGAACCATCATCCACACATACAAGCACAAACTCCTTAGAATTAGGTGAAGGGACCCCTAAAATTTCATTGTCTCTGATTACAAAAGGACATTACCATGGCATGGAGGACTTTAATGTGGTGCACTATTATCTAGAGGAATGCACTATTGTCTAGGAGGGTTTATGACTCCTAATTATTTTTCATGACACCTTACATAGTTCTTGAAATTGTTTTCATCATGTTACTTGTCTATCTCATTTAGTTTCTAGCTAAGTACATCTCTTGTAAATTCATTACTATTTATAGAATAATCAGTTAAATCAATTATTTTATAAATAAAAGGCTATTGATATTACTAATTTATTCCCTGATTTATTATTCCAGCACTGTATCAACCTAGGTTTTTACATTCCATAATCCCCTTAAAATTTAAATCACAATGATACCCCATACATCATATAAATTTCATAGTATTTTTTGTATGCCTAGCGATGGTAGGTTTATGATTATTTTGGTTTTTAATGGATCCAACATCAACTCTTTCTTCGATATAATATTCCCTAGTAGTACTCCAAATGGTGTTTCAAAAACATTGTTCTTCAAATTTAGGGACATTCTTAACTATCTACATCTCTCAAACATTAAATTAGATACTTTTACATGGCCTTCAATAGTCCATAGAATATCCAATCATACCTTCAAAAAAAATTGGATGAATTTTTTGAAGGCATTGACCATTATGCAATTGAAAAACTAATAACATTATTTAATCCAAATAGCTTAATTGTATACGCTAAGAACCCCAATTTAGTTACAAGTGTTATTTTGGATTTATCTTTTGGTGTAATATTTACTTTGTGTTTTCCAAAAAATCCATTTGTGAATAATGAAATTTATATCATTCCCATATTTTATAACTATTTTTAGTGAATAGTGTTGAAAATGGATCATGGACATGTTGTAGAGACTTATCTCCCTTATCCACTTATTTTGGATAACCATTGAGCTGATCTAATCTAAATATTATACATGTGTCACAATATCACCTTCCAATATTTCATTACGTTCCTTATTAAAATTAACCTTTACATTGGGGTTGAATCTGTGAGGTGTATTATTAAGTGGTTTAACATCTTATTTTATTTGGATCTTTTCTTTTTAAACTTATGAATTTTCTAGGGAATAAATCTTCATATTCCATTAAAAACTGCATTATTTTCTAAATTTGTTCTTCCTCCCAATAGTTTCCTATTTTTTCAATTTTGGGATCTCCCTACGTGGCTATATTTTAATCTCTCATCTTTAATGGTTGATAAAAATATTAATTTTTATCCTAATTTGGTTCAATGAGTTCTCTCCCTCCCTTTTTAGTTTAAATTTTTCATTTTCCAATCTAAAGATCCTCTTGGCTAGAATCTTCCACTTTCATGGTGATATTTCTATGATGGGACATTTATTTCTTTTAAGGGCTTATTTGTTTTAAAATTTTATATGTATTTGTTAATGGTTTTTTAACCACTTCCTTCATTTTGGTTATGTAACCAATTAGCTACTAATCATTAGTTTTTCACAATCCTTTTATTTTTTATTTTGTCTTACTAATTATATAATTATAGCAGCATCTTACATGAACATAAATGATATTAATTTTCTTAATGTGTATCATATTCTTGTGTTTGAGTCTTAAAATTAAAGGTCTGAAGAATGTGTGTGTGTGTGTGTGTGTGTGTGTGTGTGTGTGTGTGTGTGTGTGTGTGTGTGTGTGTGTGTGTGTGTGTGTGTGTGTGTGTGTGTGTGTGTGTGTGTGTGTCCCTTGTAACTTACCTCATTTTGTTTTGCATGTACCATGCCATCTATAGTAGTTTTAGAGTCTAATAAAAGTATTTTAGCCTCCATTTTTACACAATTTTTTCTATAAATTTAGAATGTGAAGCTTGAGACCATATGTTCATGTGTATTTGATGATTTCCCTAAAGTACCATAATTTTTTTAATGTATTATGATTTTAATGGGATTTCAAATACTCTCTAATTAGGTGTGTTTTCCTTTTTGGTTTATTACTATATTTTAATAGTGATGATGAGGATATCATCAATGGATTTCATTGTCATCTATTATCTAGGTTATACTATGACCATTTATGGTAGATAGTCATCCATATTTCCTATATCATTAAATTTGGGAAACTTTGAATGAGAGGATCCTTTTACAATCCTAAATAATATTTTTTACTACTTTGTAGTATTTTGGTAGTGAATGTTGTTCCTTATGATGATTATTTAGGTGTTCTTCTCATATATATGATTTTCTAAACCCTTATTTTGGTTCAGCATACAAACATGCTTAATGTTTTCTCCTAAATATGATTCCATTTCTTCATTTTATAATGTTACCTCACTTTATTTGTTAGAATAAAAACTGAACATTTATATTATCTTATTTTTTGATGGTATAAACCCTAGGTAAATCATCATACTCACTATTTTCTTCATCAAGCCAAAAAATATTTTGTCGACGTTGTCGTGTTTCTAGACAAAAGTGTGATACCAATCCATTACCTCAAAATGTGATTTTTTGTCCTCATAATTAAATATCCCATTACACTCTACAAACCCTTTTAGGTTCAACAACACTAAATATTATATGGTTATCTCTAATATATCTATCACCTATGATTTTACATTCTTTTTTATACCCATAAAAGTTACTTATCCCCTTATGAGTGTTTGTATAGGTGATCTATATGTTCCATCCACCATATATATATCATAGGTGGCCACACATAAATTTAAATTCCCCAAAGATTCCCAAATGCTTTTAGGTAGCACATTGATGTTTGTTCTCAATTTTAACAAGACAAACTTAACTTCTTTACCATCCACCTCTGATCTATTAAGATGGAAGTTTCCTTCCATTTGTAGCTCATTATAAATACAATTCTCTTGGTTTTAACTTTTTTCTCTTCTATATTATTCAAACTCTATGTTCTCATTATTATTTATTCTAGTACTTACAAAATTGTGTTAATTTATCTATAAAGTCTCTAGTTTTTATTATTTTTAACATTATTTTTAAACCTTATACTTCTTCAATAAATAATCCCATTTGTTTTTTATCTTTGTTTTATTTTTATTTGATTATGTATTGCTTTTTAATAATATGGCATCATGTTCATAGGTGCTACGATAGTCAATATCATGTATTCTAACTCTTTTTCCTTTAATTCAGTGACATTTTATTTTCCTTTGCTAGTGTTTGTACTCTTTTAGTTGTTACCACTAATCTTCACTTATCCTCCCCAATCCTTATTCATATATTTTTATTTTTGGCATTTATTTGCTCTCCTTTAGTCATTCTTTGAGCTTTTTAAACATCTCTCATATTGAAAATATTTTTATGGAACATTATAATTCTATTTTATTATTTTAAATATTTGCAAGTTTTAGTAGAACTTGCATCACATTCTTATGGATTCTGGTGGACATGGTATTTTCTTCATATGGTTACCCATTTTTTAAGGAGATACTCTTTCTAATTTTTTAGTCTTTGTGATTCCATTATTATTGAATTGTGTGACCTTAGGATAGGAAAATGAATCAGAGGATCATTTTTTTTTTTAAATACAAATTTCATGTGTGGTTATTCAAAAAATAATTGGTCATGTGTTCAATATATCCACACTTATAACATGTACGAGCTCCTCCATATTCATTTTAACCTCTTCCACCTTGATAAACCCCTTTATGTCCTCATCTCAAGACACCATAGTACCCATTCATCCCTCTTCTCATACCATCCTTGGTCACCTCCTCTATATAATTATTTATTTTTATTATAATAAAGGTGTAGTTGGGCCTAAGGTGTCACAGTTGGATCTAGAGGATGGGATTTAGTATGTATGTTATGACTTAAACCCTATAGTTTATAGTGGGGGTGCAATGTGATTTTGTGTAGGTGGAAACATATTTTTTTCTATAGCCACTCTTCCTCTCATGTCTTTGATGTCTTTTAGTGCATATTTTCATGGATATCCATGGTTAAATTGATTAAATGAGATACATGTAGCAAAATACATCAACTACTTATTAGATTACATAACCTCCATCAATGAACACATTATAAGGGTTTTGATGCTATGTTATAAAAATACCAAAATATATTCCTTATCTATAAATAAATTATTTTATAATGGGTGTCATCCTAAATGGAGTATATGTTGATTTAATTTTCATTATCTCCATGTCATCTCATATTTTGAGCACTTTGTCCTTAAATGTACTTTTGTATAACACATCATGCAACATAATTTGGGCTCTGTTGCACCTCCCCATGGTTAGGAAGAGGTGTATGCATCTCATTTCATTGGTATTTATTAATTTATCCTTAAATAGGGAAATATGTTTTACATATTTCCATATCTTTATTTAATGATGAAATAATCTCTCTTCCCCAAGATTGTCCCTCTAACATATAACCCATATGCAGGAATTATGTAAATGTGGTGAATAGTTTTCTATCCAGTGAGGGTATCAAATATAGAACTAACCTAGATATGAACCACTCCACCCTTTTTTTCTCCTTTAAATGTTCCTCTAATTCCTTAACTATGTTTTCAAACCACTTATCATATTCTTTTATTATTTATCCTTCCTTATATAATGACTCATTTATCTTACTAGCACTTTCTATAGGGATGTCTAGGAAATAGAAATCCCATTTTATTGCTTTCTTAAACTCATCTATGATTTTCAATGTCATGGATTTGCTTTCATGTACCATTTAAATTAATCATCCCTTAATGCTCCCAAAAAATCAAACATATTTATTTACTCATCCACAATGCTATGACTCCTCCAATATTAATCTGATACAAATAAATTCTCCTTTAAATCATTGGTATTTTTTCCAAATAGTTTAAATTTTATTTTATTTTGGGCCATTTTATATGTTTATGTTTTTAAGATAATACTACATGTGGTGTTGCTTTGACTATTGGTGTTAGTCTAAATTCTTCAATAGTAACAATTGGTTTTTTCCTCCCTTTTATTTTTCTTCTTTTTGTCTCTCTCTCTTGTCTTACCAATGGTCTACTCTTTTATTTATCTCTTTTCACATCTCCTATAAAGTAATTTATTCATAATATTTGTTTTGGTTTATCATAAACTCTTTGATCTTATCTATGTCTTCACTAAATCTTTTGTAACTATTCACCACTACTTCTCATATATGTAGTTTTTATTTTTTTAAATTTCTTCTCTCTCCTAAATTGAAATGGCATGGGGGATGATGATTGGCATGAGTTATGAATTTCCATGTGAGGTATCTTATGGTTGGAGTTTTGTACTAAGGCATTTTTCCTATCTAATTTTCTTTATTTTCACCATTCCCATCTTATATCTATACATGTTCTTATTTTTCTAGTTCATTAGTTTCACTAACTAATCCTTCTCCTCCATGATTACTTTCCTACCCATTGTCTCCTTACATATATTATATGTTAACTTAAAATTATTCTACCTTTTCTATATTGGAGGTTTATAAATGATGTCTCTAAGGTGACAAAGGATGTTGATGAGGTGTCATGTGTTCTAGGAAGACAATGAAAAAGTGTGCTTCAATGAGCTTTAGTGTTCCTACATGGTTCTTTAGTGTTTGACTTGGATAGGTAATTGATGGATGATATTGATGATATGGACATGCTTCAGAGACCCTATGGGGTGTTATAAGTACTTAAATTACTTATGTAAGTGAATTAAATTCATCAGAGCAATCAATTAAATGTCTAAGCTTAAGTAGTCATCTTGACAAATAAAGCTGAGAACATATTGATGATGTCATATTTCACATGTGTGAAGGTTTTAGGATCAATTTGATACATGGATGGATTCCTTTATGTGAGGAGATCATATGGTTAAAATTATAGGTCTGTACATGGATCGCAACAAAAGTTATTAAGGTGCAAAGTTGGCTTCTCAAACAAATTTCAACAAAGTTTATTAAGTTCTCATACTCAGCCAATTTTTCGATATCAAAGATCTACGATCAGGGTTTAATCATATATTACATCTAATAGTGAGCATTTATTCTAACTAGATAATGATCTAATGAAGCATGTGATCTTGTCAAATAGATATCAATGGTGTGTATTCGATCAATATGTCAAAGATTGCTCAAAATACGTGTGAGACTGCCAAGTGGTGGAAGCTCATTGGAGTCAACAAGGCACACAAGTTTTCCAAGTGTCACAATCATAGAAGCACATAGATTAGATCAATGGTGAGTGTTTTAAGATAAATACTAAGCTAATCCAAAGATATTGATGATGCGTTTTTGGTTAAAATTTCCAGGGAGCATGAGATGAGGTCAACATGTCTAATGTTTAACATTTTCTCAGTGACCATTGGAATTTGAATTTTCAAATTAATGAAGGAAAACTAGTGCTTAGTTTCAAAGATATATCTTTTGATCTAGGATGAATTTATTAATGTAGTAAAAATAAAAGTTGTAGATAACTTCAAGGCACATCCATAGAATCTAGTTAGAATGTTTGATTGTTTATATAGGTAAAGTTATGGAAATTCAAAGTTGACTATTTTTATGCTCATGGTTCTTTTGTGTATAGAATATTGTTTGAGAAATTTGTTCTTTAGAAGAAAGATGTTTTGGTAGGAGTAATCACCTGAATATGTCATAAGGGTCATATGGAGTAGACCCATATAATTGAAAGTGATCTTATGTTCTTGTTTTGCTCGATGAAGTGCTAAATGGGTGAATAGGTATCCATGAGACCTATAAGAGCTACTAGGGCCTAACTAAAAGGCATAGTTTCTTAAGTGTGACCCATGGATGTTATGGATGACCTATGAGGATGGTATTGAGATTTGTGTTAGCTTGTTATATGTCTTAATATTTAAGGCAAGTATTATGGCTGACTTAGATGGTGATATTCATGAAGACTCTATAAATAGTAAAAGACCAAGGTAATGGTTTTTAGATTTAGATGTGAATATATTGAGAGATAAAAAGAAGAGATGAAGAAAAGAGATTAGATAGAGTGTATTCAGTGGATGGACTAAAGTACAGAGTAGTTTGAGAATGAACAAATAAGCTTAGAGTGATCCAAAAGTATATTTTGGATGCATTTCTTATATGAGAAAGTTTGTGTGTGTGTGTGTGATGAGTTGAAAGATAAGTGTTATATATTATTTATCTAATTAGATTGAAAGGCAATCAGATTTATAGAGATATTGTTTTCATAGGTGTTGTGTCAATGTTCAACATATAGAACAAGTTTATGCTTGTTCATATTTAGGGGTGGGTGCTCCTTATGAATTGGGTGCTTCTCTAAAAGGTATCATGTTTATGATCATCTTATAGGACAATTAGTCCATGTGTTTGAAGGCTTAATATTGAGTTTTATCCCCCATGAAGGTTTCCCATAGAATTCATGTGTTATGTGTTTGATCTTGCATCATCTTTCTTATTCATTGTTATGAAATATCTTGTATGCTCTATGAATGCTTATGGTCATTGATTAAAGAGTTTGAAAGGATTAAATTTAAATTGGATTATTTGGTATCACTAATTCACCCCCCTCTCAATGATTGTACCTCTAACAATTGGTATCAGAGAAGGACCTTCATTGTAAGTTTAACCACTTGAAGGTGATCTAAGGTACAATATGGCAAGTCAACAGAAGCAAGGTTTCTCCACAAATCAAAAACCATTATTCAATGGGTCAAATTATGTTTTATGTACTGTAATGATGAGTACATACATCATATCTCTAGTTTTTGATACTTGGTAATCTATCATAGATGGTTATTCTACACTGGCTATTCCTTCAACTAGTGTTGTTGGCAAAAAGTTGAGTGAGAATAATTTTAAAGATATAAAAGTTATCATTTGTGTTCTATCTAAGGCTAAGTTCACCAAAGTAATCCATTGCAAGTTTTCCAAGGAAATTTTGGACAAGTTACAAACTATCTATGAAGGAGACTCAAAGCTAAAACTAGCTAAATTATAGACCCATTGAAGGTAATTTAAAGGTCTCAAAATGAAGGAAGAAGATACTATGACATACTATCTTCCAAGGGTTGATGAGGTAGTAAATATGATCAGAGGTCTTGGAGAGGTGATTGATGAAGCTATTATAGTATAAAAGGTATTGAGGAATCTTACACTCAAGTTTGATTCAAAAAATTTTGTTGTAGAAGAAAGTCATGATCTCACTCAATTAAAGATGGATGAACTGCATGGCATCCTTAATTCTTATGAGATGAGAGTTGATGAGGACAAACCATCAAAGAATGAAGTAACATTCAAGATAGAAATGAAGCCAATGAATAAGATAAATAAAGGTAAGAAAGTCAAGTATGATGATATTGATGAAGATGAACTAATTACTTTGTTTACAAGAAAATTGAAAACATGTTCATGCAAGTATAAGGGTAAACTACCCTTCAAATGATTCAATTTTGGAGAGGTAGGACACTTTGCCAATAAGTTCTTTCATAATCATAAGAAGTATGATGATGAAGAGCATGATGAAGACCAAGATGAAGGAAAGAATACATTCAGGTCTAATAAGAGGAAGAAAGGATTCAAGAGGTACAATGACAAGAAGATTCTCGACACCAATAAAGATTGTAGCTCATCAGATGAGAGTGAAGATAGTGATTATGAGTTTGATAATGAAGATGATTGTCCTATTGAAGATGAAGTCCTATACAAAATGAGTCTACTTGGAGTGATACAAATAATAAAGAAGATAAGGACTATGAGACTAAGTTTTTGAATGCCCTTAAATATCTAAAGATTGAGAAGAAGAACATGAAGTTAAAGTTACATATGAAGGACTATGTAGAGTAATTTAGTATGTATGAGGCTATAATGGATGGTGACTCCAAGGAGCATAAAAGTATAATCAGTCATCTAAATAGTTAATTGGAATTCATGTCTACAACTCTAAAAGCTAAAGAAGATGAGTGTTCAAGGTATGTGGTTGAAAATGAGTCATTGAAAGCTGAGTTAGAAAAATCATCCAGTAAAATGAAGTCATTTGTGATGTTTGAAAAGAGCTGAAGTGATTTAGATAATATTCTTGTTGGAATAATTTCCATTGATGTCAAAGAAATTGTAACAGACATGAATGAAATTATTGCTAGAAGTGAATGGAATTGTTAATGGAAGTGAATGGAATTATTGCTGAAAGTGAATGGAATTTTTGATGGAAGTGAATAGAAATGTCAATGGAAATGTCAATGGTCATATCTCTTGGTGAAGAGGTACCTCTTAGATGGGACACATCCTTTAAAGGCTATATAAGGGAGAAGAGATGTGGAAGTATTACAATAATTTGATTTGATTGAAGATAATATAAGTGAGAGAAAAGGAAGAGAGGAAGAGTAGAAAATGAAATAGAATATCTCTTAAGAAAAGAAGTTTGAAGGGTAGGTTTATTTTAACAAAGAATATCATTTGAGAATTGCAAAAGAAATGAGAGCAAAAATTATATAATAAAATCAATGAGAGAATAAGTGTAAGAGAATCAAAGCCATCATTCAATTGAAGAAGAAATCATAGATGGTGGAATCAATTTGGCTTGCAGTTGGTGCCTCATAGTTTAGGGGTTGGTACTCTTATGGGTTGGTTCTCACAAATTAGATGGGTTGGTGTTTGGCAAAATGGATCGATGTATCTAGTGGAAATTGACCTAGTTGGTGCTTGGTTTGGGGATTGGTTTCTCCATTAGGTTGGTGCCTAAAATAAATTTTAAAGATTTGTATATATATATATAAGTAAAAAAAAATTGTGGTTCTCCCTCGAAAGGGTTTCCATGTAAATACTATGTTCTCTTGTGTTATTGATTACTAGATCTTGAATGTTTATGGTTATTGTGGTTAATTAAATTTAAAAAGATTAAAATATTATGTTATATTGATTCACCCTCCTCAATATAAGCATGTTCTTAATAATTGGTATCAGAGCAGTTCCTTTAGAATTAGTCTAACTATTGGAAGGTAGATCCTAGGAGCACATGTGGCTAGTCATCAAGGTCAAGATGGTTTCTCAACAAATAAAGCACCATTATTTCATGGAATGAAGTATGGTTTTTTATCATAAGGATGAGAACATATCTTATGGCTATAGGGTTTGATATTTGGTTATCAATAGTAATGGGGTACATAGCACCAACAAATTAGCCAATGGATCAATCTATAAAGAAGGCATGTGAGATTAATGTGAAAGTGATGAATGTCATTTCGTGTGGCTTATCAAAATTAGAGTTCATAAAATTAATGCATTATGTGTTAGCAAAAGATATATGGGAGAAACTTCATAATATCTATGAAGGTGATGACAAGGTCAAGAAGGTAAAGCTTCAAATGCATAGAAGGCAATTTGAAAGTCTTAATATGAAAGATGAAGAAAATGTTTTAGCCTATCTTCTCCATGTGGATGAGATAGTCAACATCATCAAAGGGCTAGCTGAGAAAATGGAAGAATCAAGGATAGTACAGAAATTACTAAGGTCACTTCCTGTGAGGTATGATGAGAAAGTCTCAGCTATTAAATAAATGAAGGACTTGGACACATTGAATATGGATGAATTACATGGAATTATCATAGCATACAAAATGAGGATGAAATTATAAAATCAAATAAAGCATGTAGCATCTTTTAAAGTATCAAAGAAAGTGAAAAAATAAAAACATGAATCAAGCTATAGCACCAGTTAAGAGTCGGATAAAGAAGAAACCCTATTTGTGAGAAATATCAAAAAGGGATGTAGGAGATATAAAGGTAAGTTACCTTTTAAGTGCTTCAATTGTGGAAAATTAGGACACTTTGAAAATAAATGTCCCCATTCAAAAGAAGCAAGTAGTAATGATAAAGAGGAACATGATGAGAAAGAAAGTATCACAACAGAAAGAAAAACTACAAATCAGAGAAATATGAGAAAAAACGAGATTTGATAAAGAAAATAAAAGACTTTATTTAAAAAGGTTGAGTAGCTCAAGTGATGAGATTGAATAAGTGTTAGAGATAGTGATTGAGGTGAAGTTTTGGTCATGGGTATAGAAGATTGGGATGGTGATGAACAGATAACTAGAGGATAATCTTGGAGTGATTCAAAAGCTAGAGAAACAAAAGTAGATCTTGAAGGAGAACTCTCAAGTGCCTTGAATGAAAAAAAAAATCTCAAGAAAGAGCATTAGAAACAAAAGTGACAAATTCAAATATATGAAGAAGATGATCAAGATAGAGAAGAAGAGTTATCAAAAATTTGAGAGGAGTCATAAATGGTCATCATGAGTCTAAATTCTCAAGTCGAAGAGGTGAAGAAAATTAAAAAATAGACTAAAATCAAACTAAAGGCAAAGAAGGAAGAATGTGAGAATCTAGAGGCTAAGATTGTTTTCTTGAAAAAGCATTTAGAACATGTGAATACTAAATTGACAAACAATTTAAGATTTAAGAAGAGCACCAAGGTTCTAGATGAGATTCTCGATTGTCAGAGGTCACTATTCGACATTTTAGGTCTTGGCTATGGAGATGAACAAAAGGTTACCAAAGAGGATGTTAAAATTACTAAACTTGTGAAGATAGAAGAGAAGACTTCCCTGAAGAACAAATTTCTACAAGTAAAAGATAAAGGAAAGAACCATTGGCATGATATAAGATCATTCTTCCCAAAATAGTCTGATAGGTACGAAGGATTGTTTTATGGCTATTTCTTTAATTACAACATTTTTTGTCATAGAGAAAAGTAATGTAAGAGACATGCAAGGAATGGATACACATGGAACAATGGTATAAATTTAGATATGAGGAATGGCCATGCAATAAATGAGTATGCATTCAACTATGGAATAAGTGAAGGATGTGAGAGGAATGAGCATGGTTGGAATTGAAATAAAGATTCATATGGTTTCTTAGGTAAAAATTTATTTACTCCATTGTCAAAAGACATTGTATGTTATAATTGTAATAAGTATGGACATATAGTGAGATAATATGTAAGTAATCCTATAGACCAGAATAAGAAATAAGATGCCAAAACCAAACTCAAAAAAGAATTTGTGCAAGTTTGGAAGTGGATGCATCAACTAGATAATTAAAAGGAGTAGTATGTGCTTGTGCAAAAGACACAAGGAGCAATGTCAGGGAGGCCATGATGGAGCACAAAGCACAAGAAGAAGTGGTAGTGAAGACCATGTTGAGCAAGAGAGATATGATGTGCATAGTAGAAAGATGCTACGAAGAGGAACAATAAAATAATATATTTTAAAAAGTGGTATAAAAGAAATTCAAGATTGTAATGAAGACAATAGAAGAAGATAATATATTTTTCATCTAGTGACTATGAGAGGAAGCATCAACTCAAGGGGAGTAGGGTGTACAACCCTTTACCATTGATGTCAAAGGAGGAGAATTCAAGACAAGGGGAGTTCATATACTAATTCATGGGGATTGCCATCAATATTAAAGGGGAGATTTTTAGAATAATTGGCATTGATGTCAAAGGAATTGTAATGGATATGAATGGAAATATCAAATAGAATTATTACTAAAAGTGAACAAAATTGTTGCCAAAAGTGAATTGAATTATTGTTGGAAGTGAACAAAATTATCAATGAAAGTAAACAGAAATGCTGACAAAAGTGAAAGGAAATGTCGACAAAAATGTTGACGAAAATGTCGATGGAAATGTCAATGGTCATATATCTTGGTGAAGAGGTGTGTCTTGGATGGGACACATAATTTAAAGGATATATAAGGGAGAAGAGATGTGGAAGTATTACAAGCATTTGATTTGATTGAAGATCATATAAGTGTGAGAGAGAAGGTAGAGAGGAAGAGCAGAAAATGAAATACAATATCTCTTAAGAAAAGAAGTGTGAAGGGTACATTTATTTTAATCAAGAATATCATTTAAGAATTATGAAAGAAAGGAGAGTATAAATTATATAATAAAATTAGTGAGAGATAAAGTGTAAGAGAAGTAAATCCATCATTTGATTGAAGAAGTAATCATAGATGGTAGAATCGATTTAGCTTGGGGTCAGTGCCTCATAGTCTAAGGGTTGGTGCTCATGTGGGTTGGTGTTTATGAATTAGCTGAGTTAGTACTTGTCAAAAGGGGTCAATGTCTCTAGTGGGTGGGTGCTCACAAATTGATCGATTTGGTGCTTGGTTTAGGGATTGGTGTCTCTAGTAGGTTGGTGCCTACAAACATTGTAAAAGAGTTATATATATAAGCAATATTTTTTCATGGTTTTATCCCAAAAGGGTTTCCACATAAATCCTATGTTATCTTGTCTTATTAATTTATAGATCTTGAATGCTTATGGTTATTATGGTTGATTAAATTTGAAAATATTAAAATATTATGTTATACTGATTCACCCCCCTCTTAGTATAAGCCTGTGCTTAATAATTTTGAATAGTCAAAAGCATGCTAGTGATAGAATTGGATTTGGTTACAAATATGAACAAAAGACTAAAACTTGAGACAAGGTGAAGACTAATGTGAAAAAATACAATCAAACCTTAAGGGTCAACAATCAATCTTAGACTGAAGATGTTCATAGAATGAGGACAAATTAGATTAAACAACCAAATTCCATGAGGTATGAAAATTTTAATGGTTACTGATATACTTGCAATCAGTTTAGTCATAGGGCTAGAGAGTGTAGAAGGTTTGATAAAAATGAGTGGAATCATCATTAAAAAATCATGAACAAAGTTGAGTGCTTCAATTTTTATGACATAAGACATAATACAAGTTTTTGTATAAATCAAGTAAAGAAAGTTGAGTTCACTTCAAGAAGAATGGTTTGCTACAACTACAAACATAAAGGTCATATTGCCAAGAATTTCAAAAGAGCCTTTTAGAAAAAGTACATACAAGTCATTGACACCATCAAATGGTTCAAGGAAACTGAGCCTAAGAAATAAGAAAAAAAGAAACAAAACTCTTACAGTGTACCAAAGGAAGAATCAATGTTTATTCAAATATATTTTCAAACTCAATAAGATGAGAACAAGAAGTGATACATAGATAGTGGTTGTTCAAGTCATATTATAAGAGACAAGAGCAAGTTTATCTCTCTTAAGAAGACTAATTTAGGTTCAGTTAGATTTGGTGGTAACAAATATGCAAATATTTTTGGAAAAGGTACTGTGAGTCTTGACAATGGTCATATTAGAACCGATAATTTCTTATATGTAGAAGGTCTAAAACATAATCTTTTATGTGTGAGCAAGGAAATATTCTAACCTTTCATGACAAGGAATGTGAAGTTAAAAGGGAAAATTTTGGAAAAATAATTGCAAGCATTCATAAAGTAGAAAATAACTTATATATATTCCATAAACCCAAGAAGGAAGAATGTTTCATAACTCAATTGAATGAAATTTGGATTTGGCATTGAAGACTTGGACATATAAATTTTGACAATATGGTAAGGATTGATTCAAAGGGGTTAGTAAGACATATATGCCAAAAATTACCAAAATTCCTCATTCTCTCTGCAGAACATGTCTCCATTTGAAGCAAATCAAGAAGAGATACAAATCCAAGGAGCATTCCACTAAAATTCCATTAGAATTGATCCATACTGATTTGTGTGGACCTATGAGAACTCAAAGTATTCAAGGTAGTAACTATTTCATGCTTTTCATTGATGATTTCACTAGGATGACTTGGATATGCTTTCTTAAAGAGAAATATGAAGCTTTTACAAGATTTATAGCATTCAAAGCACTTGTGAAAAATGAAAAGGAATCTAAAATTAAGTGTGTAAGATCAGATAGAGGAGATGAGTTTTGGTCTCATGAATTTGATGACTTCTATGAAGAACATGGGATCTATGGCTAAAACACCACAACAGAATGGTGTTGTTGAAAGTAAAAATAGAATTATTCAAGAAATAAGTAGAACTATACTTCAAGATGCTAAAATATCAAATGGTTATTGGGAAGAGGTAGAAAACACTTTAGTTTACATTATTAACAGGTGCCAAATTAGATTAAATGGTGATAAGAATCCATATGAGATATGGAATAATAAACCTGCTAATGTCAAACATTTTAGAATATTTGGGAGAAAGTGTTATATAAAAAGGGAAGAAGAAAATCTTGGAAATTTGATTCAAGATTGTTAAAAGCTCAAATGTGAGTGTAGATGAGACAAATAGAGTCAAAAAGTTAAACTTACAAGTAAGTGATACTATTCTAAATTTTATTTCAAACAAGGATGAGTTATCTACTCAAACAAATGATGAAGATGAAGAGGAAAAATCAAGACTTGACACTAAAGCTCCATTTAAGATAATACAAAAGGATCATCCTTCTTCCCAAGTAATTGGTAATGTGAATGCAAGGTTACAAACTAAAATAATAATGTTGATCAATCAAAAACAATAAAACACTATCTTGTTGTCATTAGTTAAACCCAAAATTTTTTTGGAAGCTAGCAAAGATGAAAGTTGGACATGTGTTATGGATGAATAACTTGATCAAATAGTAAAGAATGATACATGGGATTTGGTTCCTAGACCAAAAACCAAGAATGTGATAGGCACTAAGTAGGTTTTTAGAAATAAGATGAATGAGAAAGGAGAGGTCACAAGAAATAAAGCTAGATTGGTGTGTGAAGGATATGCTCAGATTGAAAGAATAGATTTTGATGAGACTTTTGCTCCAATGGAAAGGATGGAAGCAATTAGACTCTTCTTGGCATATATTAGTTTCAAAGATTTTAAGGTATGCCAAATGGATGTGAAATCTGCCTTTTTAAATGGCAACTTAGAAGAAGTGTACATTGAGTTAATTAAAGGATTATTCTTATCAAGTAATAAAGACTATGGATGAAAATTGAAGAAGGCTTTATATCATCTTAAATAAGCTCCTAGAGCTTGGTATGATAGACTATAAAAGTATCTTCTGAGTCAAGGTTTCAAAAGAGGGGTAACTGATAGCAATTTGTATATTAAAACTGAAGGTAGTCATCAATTACTTGTAGTTGTCTATGTTGATGACATAATATTTGGTTTTGACAATGAAAAAATGAGTAAATAATTTGCAGATGTCATGAAGATTAAATTTGAGATGTCTATGTTAGGGGAGATTTCATTATTTTAGAATTTTAAATTAACCAACTAGATGCAAGGATATTCATTTCACAGGATAAATACATCAATGATATGCTAAGGAAATTTGATATGATAGAGTGTAAGCCAATGAGTACACCAAGGATTATAGGTTACAAGCTAAGTAAGAAAGAAGACTCACCAAAGGTTGATCAAACCTTGTATAGATCCATGATTGGAAGTATTTTGTACTCTACTGCCTCTAAACTTGACATCAGGCAAGCAGTAGGACTAGTTGGTAGGTTTCAAGCTGATCCTAGAGAATCTCACTTATAACTAGTCAAAAGAATCTTAAGGTATCTTAAGGTCACCATAGAATATGGTTTATAGTATCCTAGGAGCAAAGAATTCACTCTAAAGATATGCACTAATGTAGATTGGGTTGTTTGTGTGGATGATAGGAAAAGTACCAGTGGTGGTGTTTTTTTCTTAGGTGAATGCTTGGTATCTTGGCTAAGCAAAAAGAAAGCCTCAGTATCCCTATCCACTAAATAAGTTGAGTATATAGTTATTACCTCTAGTTTCACTCAAGCTATATGGATGAAGCAAACATTGGAAGACTATAATGTAAGGCAAAAAGAAGCTTATCCCATCTACTATGACAATACTAGTGCAATTAATATCTCAAAGAATCCTGTAATACACTAAAAAACTAAACACATTCCTATTAGATATCATTTATTGAGATAACAAGTGAAAAATCAATGTGTTAAGCTAGAATATGTGCCTAAAAAAGAATAACTTGCAGACATTATGACCAAACCATTAACAAAAGTAACTTTTGAGTATCTAAAACAAAGATTGGGAGTCATCTCCTTGTCTATAAATCAATAGAAGGTTCTTGGTTGAAGGGGAGCAACCGGTTCATGATCTTGCTCCAGTAGCATGTAATAAAACACTTTAGGTAACTTGTTCAAGGGTTTTGGTCCTGAAGGGTCAAATTGGTTGGTTCCAAGTATTTGAAAAGTTGATGAAAAATCTAGTTCATTGAGAATACTTGCTTTTTGAAATAGAGCATGGAGTTCGCAGGAGCTAACTCAGATAGTTAGAGAGGCTTGAAGAGGTGTGAATATTATAAGGGGGAGACCCCATTAATGTTTTCAAGGTAATTTTAAGTAGTTTTTGTTACTCTTATATGTTTTGTCTTATTAGAACAAAATTTTATCAAAGAAAGAATTATATTTGAAAAGCTCAAGGTAAGAAGAGGTATGTGTAATGTTAGGGTGAGTCTATATAATCTCTCAAAGGTGGTCCTTTCCTTTTATTGGTCCTTGAAGTCTTTTTAAGTCTGCAGGATCAGGAGTTGAGCCCACTTTGTCATGGTGTCAAAGGGGGAAAAAGTTCTTGAAGAGAGAGAGACAGAGTCTGAGCATAAGCTTTGTATTGGTATTTGACATCAATGATGAAGGGGGAAATTATTGGAGGTTTTTTAATTATGTCTCCAAGGTGACCAAGGATGTTGATTACGTGTCATGTGTGCTAAGATGCTAATGATAAAGTGTGTTTCAATGAGCTTAGATGTTCTTGCATGGTTCTTTAGTGTTTGACCTAGATAGGCAATTGATGGATGATATTTATGATATGGACATGTTGCAAAGACCCTATGGGGTGTTATAATTGCTTAGAGTAATTATGAAAGTGAACAGAATTCATCAGAGTAGTCAATTGAATGTCTAAGCTTAAGTAGTCATCTTGACAAATAAAGCTAAGTGAACATATTGATGACATCATATTTCACACATGTGAAGGTTTCAAGAGTAGTTTGATACATGGATGGATTCCCTTATGTGAGGATGTCATATGGTTCAAATTTTAGGTCTATATATGGAACACAACAAAATTTATTAAGGTGCAAAGTTGGCTTCTCAAACAGAGTTCATTAAGTTCCCATACTTAGCTAATTTTGTGATATCAAAGATCTACGGTTAGCATTTAATTAGATCTCAGATTTAACAGTGATCATTTATTTTAATTGGATAATGATATAAGGGAGTGCATGATCATGTTAGATAGAGATCAATGATGCTTATTTAGTCAATATGTCAAAGATTACTCAGAAGATGCATGAGGCGGCCAAGTGGAAGAAGCTCACTGGAGTCAACAGGTCAATGTGCATAGAAGGCACGTAGGGCTAACAAGTGGCACGATCGTGGAAGCATGGAACTTAGATCAATGGTGAGTATTTAAAGATAAATACTAGGCTAATATGAGGAGATCAATGGTGCATTTTTGGTCAAAATTTCTAGGGAGCACGAGATGAGGTCAACATGTCTGATGTTTAACATTTGCTCAGTGATCATTGGAATTTGAATTTTCAAATTAATGAAGGAAAACTAGTGATCATTTTTTAAGATATATCTTTTGATCCAAGATGAATTTATTAATGTAGTAAAAAAAATGATAGAGGACTCTAAGGCACATCCAGAGAATCTAGTTAGAAGGTGTGAATGTTTGTACAAACAAAGTTATGGAGCTTCAAAGTTGACTGTTTATTCCTTCATGGTGTTTTTCTATACAAAATATTGTTTTAGCAATTTGTGATTTAGTATAAAGATGTTTTGGTGGTCGTAATCACCTGAAGATGTCATAAGGGTCATATGGAGTGGACCCATATAATTGAAAGTAATATTATGTTCTTATTTTGCTCAATGAAGTGTTAAATGGGTGAAAAGGTCTCCATGAGACCTATAAGGGCTACTAGGGCCTAATTGAAAGGCATAGCTAATTAAGTATGACCCATGGATGCTATGGCCAACCTGTGAGGATGGTATTGAGCTTTGTGTTAGCTTGTTATATATCTTTGTGTTAGCTTGTTATATATCTTAATGGTTAAGGCAAGTATTATGGCTGACCTAGATGGTGATATTAATGAAGACTCTATAAATAATAGAAGACCAAGGCAATGGTTTCGAGAATTTCATGTGAATATATTGAGAGAGATAAAGAAGAGATGAAGGAAAGAGATCAAATGGAGTGTGATCAATGGATGGACTGAAGTACAAAGCAGTTTGAGGATGAGCAAAGAAGCCTAGAGTGATCCAAAAGGGTTGTTTGGATGCATTGCTTGTATGAGCAAGTTTATGTGTGTGTGATGAGTTAAAAGAGAAGTGTTATACATTATTTCTCTAATCAGATTGAAAGGAAATTAGATTTATGGCATTGTTGTTTTCATACGTGTTTTGTGGGTGTTCAGCATCTAGAACAAGTTGGTGCTTGTTCATATTTAGGGGTGGGTGTTCTTTGTGAAGTGGGTGCTTCACTAAAAGGTCTCATGTTTGTGATCATCTTATAAGACAAGTAGTTCATGTGTTTTTAGGCTTGAGAGTGGGTCTTATTCCCCATGAGGGTTTCCCATAGAATTCATGTGTTTTCTATTTTATCTTGCATCATCTTTCTTATTCATTGTTATGAAATATCTTGTATGCTCTATGAATGCTTGTGGTCATTGATTAAAGAGTTTGAAAGGATTAAATTTGAATGAGATTATCTGGTATCACTGATTCATCCCCCCTCTAAGTGACTATACCTCTGACAATCTCTACTTGTTTCATTTTATATTATTTTTGTAGTTTATACTATTTGTGATTTTGTGTGTTCTTCTATTCATCCTTATATAATTTATTCTTTGTTATCTTCTACATCCCCCCATTAAATTATTTCTTTTATTTTGTCTACTACTTTATTTTAAACTTTTTATTATATAATGTATTATTTTTATATTACTTATTTTCTTTCCTCAATGACGTTTCCACTATTTGTGGTACCTTTCTTTCCTCCTAGTTTTTCAATTCTTAGGGTTAATATAATGTTCTTATTTTGAATAATATGGATATCTCCTTAAAATATATTTTCATTTCTCCCATTAACTTCAATAGTGTGGTATGTAATATCTCCTCTATTCTACTATCATCTCTCTATTCATGTGTCTTCCCCTTTTGAATCCATTAGTAGTATTTACGTGGTTTTCATTTTGTTTGGTTTTTCAATTATACTCTAAGTACTTGCTTTATCTAGATTGCTTTTATCTTCCATGAGAGGATCTATATTGGTTCTCATTGAATCTCTTTTTTCATTATATTTTTATTTCATGATTTTCGTCAACATCCTTTCTTCTCTTTCTTTTATATATTTTCATCTTCTTTCTTACCTTTCTTTTCCTTCATTTTCTTTCTCGTCTTATAATTACATTTTTATAACTAACATTGTTTTGTCTATTTAATCTCCTTATACTAACCTCTATTTATTTTTTCACCTTATTTTATTCCCTTTACAACATTATTATTTAACTCCCTCAATCTTTTAGACTGGATATCTTCATGAGTCACATCTATTCAATATGCTTCCTCTTTCTGCTCACCTTCCCTTAAGTGCTTGAGTCCTTAACAAAAAATTGTTTTTCCACTCTTGGTCAATCTTTCATGTATGAATAATTTGCGTATAATGACTAGTAGTTATTTGATGAATTTGCCTCTAGGTCCATCTAAGAATTTAATCTTTGTGGTGTCAAAGATTATCCACCCTTATTTCCCAAAATATTATGAATGCATATAAAGTGGTCTCAAACCAATAGTTAATACCTCTTCTCCATGACTCATTAATTTATTTTAAATATTTTGTAATTTATCCATAATTCACGTGATGAGTTTATTTATCCAAGGCCACAACAAATGTGTAATTTTTTTCAAAAATTATTTATTTTATGTCCTATTGAAATCTTATTTTGTTAATGGTAATGCTTTACTAGTACATTTTGATTCCATGTGGAACTTTGTTTTAAGCAAATTTTCCTATCACATTTCTATCTTATTTAGTGTCAAATTTCAAAACAATAGTGGAGACTCCCACCTTCACATCAATTATCCAAAGCCCTTGCAATGCCACCTATTGTTGACATAAATAAGATACATGTACAAATTTAAAAAGATTTGTGAGACCTTGGTTAAAGCTAGTGTTCCACAAGGTTGGGCATTTTTTTGGGACTGATTTGTTTATTTATTTATAGTATTGAAAAATTATGCTAGGAAATTTAGATTTTACATTTGGTATTTACCATAGCGTAAATAGTAATTACAGCTATATTGTAAGTTAGTTATTAGGATATATTATTGTTTAGAGTTATATTGTTATGTACCAATAATATAACGTATATAGGTTTATTATTATAGTTGTTAAATTGAGTTATTATAAAGATATGTGGAGATTGTAGTGGATATATGAGCTCCCCAATTATAGGAAATATATTTCCTATATATTTGTGTAATGGTTTGAATGTAAGTGTGCAATATAATAATTAATTGGTGTGATTAAAATATTTCTCTATATTCTGGTTTGGCTTTTTTGCATGTATTAAATATATATATAAGCTCTCTAAATTACTATCATTGGTATCAGATCAAGAAAATGGTATGTTAAATATGTGAAGGGGCATATCTACTACAAGATATGGTTTCCCTAGTCAATGAGAATCCTATAATAGCAGTATCCCATCAATAGAAGACTGTAACTCTTCAAGTTGTTTGAGGTATTACATAATATAGGGAAGGTGTTTACTGAAGAGTGGAATGTCATCCATGGTAGAAAGTGTGGATTATTGATTTTAAATTGCATTATGGTAGATTTGCATTTATGTTTAATATTGTCTTTCTTAGACTTTGTAAATCTAACATCGTTGGTCATCACCTGAGAACCATGAGTTCAGTACCTCAACTTGACATTTTCAATACTCAATATGCAGATTAGATAATAATAGTTGTTCTTGTTATACATGTATCTTATGTGTATTTATAAGCTATAGAGTATATCATGTAACTATAGTATTGATGCATGCAACCATCTCATCCAACCATTTCTATGAGCTATTAAGTGAATATACATTGTGATTCTATTATTTTCATAAGACTCATTAGTCTGAAATAACATCTATTATATTTGTTGCATACATGTTATCTTCTAGTTGTATATCTACTATCTCCTACATCCCTACATCAATAAATTATTTCACAGCTAGAAAATAAAAGTTTACCCATCTCATTAAGTCATCCATATGTATGTGTGCCTAGTCTAATCAAAAACAACTTCATGATATAAGATTCATCTATGTATATGTTGTGCATCATTTGGATCTACCTTAGATCATCTTTATTTTGCATTGTATTGGAAGAGTTGCAGTTGTCTCACCTTCCAAATTCTTTACTGATAATTTAAACAAAAGAGGTCACAAAATTCTATTTTAAATTTATAAAGTCAAATAGTCTTATACGGCAATAGATTTTAATTCCCATCAAGTCTTTTTAAATTTTTATTATGATCTGTAAGTTTGTTGAGTTATTACGTGTCATTTTTTATCATATTGTTTTATAGCAATAGTATGTCTTTTTAGTTTAAAATGCAGTTAGTTTCTTTTAAGTCAATATAAGAGTTATATTAGGTATAGTGTTAAAGTTTTATCAATTTGGTTTTATTAATTAAATTATTCTTAAAGTATTGCTCTAAAAATAATAACATAATTATTTTATATGTTGATATTATTCAAAAATTTATGGTCTAATTTTGTCACAATAAAAAGAGTCAGTTTTATGTTAAATGAGTCAAAAATTAAAAGTTGTTTTTGCGTCAATAAAGTGTATTGATTCATGTTGTAAAAATTCTAATTTTTTAGGGCATTTTATGTCATATAGAATCATTGTAAAAATAGTATAAAAAAAACTCACGAACTCAATATTGTTTGTACGTGATGTCCAAATTATGGGGGGTTCCAATTTCTATGGAAGAAACTAATAGAGAACTCATTAGAACCATCAGATATGTTAACCTATATTTCTAAGTAAGTAGATTCACATGTTAGAGGTTTGAGGCATTGGAGGATGGAGGCCATTCAAGCCTCTCATTAGCCACTAGCAACAAGGCCACTTCTGATTTAGTGGCATGTGTTTTTCAGTTCTGTGGATTTTAGTTTTTCAATTATTTCAATGTGTTGCAAAAAAAAAAGAACAAATGAGTATTCATGTTCACTTGTGTGTATTCCCCATGCAATCACTTTTATATAAACATTTTAGAATGTTGATCAAATAAGATTGTATCAATCTGATTTAACAATTTTGGGAATATTGGTGTTTTATTCCTACTTTAGTTAAAGGGTCTGGATTGATAAATCAGTAAATAATATGCAATAAACAAGTTACTGATTTGTGAGATTTATTTGTAATTAGAGTTTTTCAAAAAGATAGTAATAAAAAAGAGAAATAAGACTTAGTTTAAATTATGTTAATTTGACTGAGATGGGGTCTGATATTCACTGTGTAAGCCTAGGACACTATTGTAAACAAGATTCTAGCTTTTATTTTCTAATTGGATAGGAGCGCTAAATGTGGACAGGAGTGGCATTGGTGTTGTAGTCCTTGTTTGGCACTATTGTCCTGAGAGTCTGAGATTTTGGGTTTTGTTTGATAGGTCTATGTGACAATGTCTTTGAATTTGTGAAGCTTTGCTATTAGCAATGTTCCCTGTAGAGTTAATTTTATTTATTTCTAAGCCTTTAATTTACTTGAACAAAACTTTAGAAAATAGATAAAAGGGGTTAGTGTTTGTAAGATGCACTGGATGTGCTTCACAACCCATATATGGGCACACTTCCTGCATACCAATACTTCAAAGAAGGATCAAGCCGTATGTAGTTCTCCTTTAGAAAGTGCTTGATGCAATTGTGTTATGAGAATGCAAGGAAATGCTAAACTAGGTGTGCTTGAGAATGGCTAGGGACTGATGCGAATATTTAGATGTGCTTAGGACTATACTAGATGGTTATATGTAGAGAATAGGGAAGATTTCTTGAGTGGTTTCACTTGTAGTCATGCTTACTTGATAATATTTGCCAACCCCTTCCAAATGATCTTTGAATGGGCTTTTATAGTGATCTATTGGTCATGGATTGAATTTTCTCACATTAGGCCAACAAGGAGAAAGATGGGGAACCTAAAAGAATTGATCATTGGGGCCATAAATGAGCTTAGACAACAATGTTAAAATCAAACAACAGTGGCACTAATGCTCTTGTCCTAGTTGGGCATTATTGTCATGGGAAGATGGGACATGAGAGGATGGATTGGTCAAGAAAAGTGGGTCTTGGCTCAACTAGGATCAGGTCTGGAGGGCTATGAATGATTTGGAATCAGTGAAAACAAGCTTATGAGGCTCATGAGAGTAAGCAAGAGGGACCTATGGGTTGGGTGTCATTAGACATGTTCAAGTTACCAATTTTTGCGTTTTATATGATTAAATTTCCCCCATTCTTTATTATAGTGATGCAGCAAAGTGAAATACTAGGATAAAGGAAAAATAGAAAGCGTACCTAAACTTACCTACAAGGGTGAAACCCATGAAGCTGTATGATGTTGGGTTTGCATAGAGAAAGCACATTATGAAGTGTAAATCTGTAAGAGAAATTAAAGAGTAGATTAGTTCTTACTAGATACATTATATCTAAAATAAGAAGGTACAAAGCTGGGTAAAAGAGAGGAAGAGAAAGGAATGAATATACCTCATCAGGTACATAAACCAATACAAAACCTATTGTGATGTTGAGTAGTGATGGATGTGTGTTGTACCAAGAGTAATATCATGAACAAAGCTGAGTGCTCAATTTCTCAAAAAGTGGTTGAAGAATGCAAGGCTAACCCTTTGGCTCCATCGTCACCCACTAAGTGAAGATAGGTGGTCATGTGTGTGTTGATCAATGTTTGGACTATGTGTCTAATCCCACTGAATAGGTGGCTCAAGAATACAAAAGGCTAACTAGTCCTTTGGCTCCATCATTACCTTGTGAAGTGAAGCTATAAACTGATATCGGTATGGAATGTGTGTCATATGAGATGGCTCTTAAATTCAATGAATGTATTATGATCTAAAAATGTTGACATGGATAGTTGAATGTATGTTGGAAACTAGGTCACTCTTGGCCATTTTGAAAGATGGAGATTAGGTTTGTATGAAAGCCACTCCAAAACTAAGAATCTATCTTATGTGGAAGCCACTCAAGAAGTCAAGAACTTGGAATTAGGCTTGTATGAAATCCAAACCAAAAATGATGCCAACCACCTGCAAATGGAGTAAGGCATGCAACTGTTGAGAATGTCTATATAATGTTGAACTAGGAAAGAAAAGAAACAAATGTGCCATGCACATTACCCCCAATCATTGATGTCTAGAACATGGATTCTGATCTAAAAGTTATACCATATCTAAATTTGGAAGTGAGAGCCATCATGCCACACATGATGCCCCCTATATTTGGATTCTTTGAGCAAAATGTGTAATGAAACTATTGATTCTAAATTGGTCTAGGTGTGCAAATTTGTAGTTAAACCTACTTTTTTCCTACTTTTATAAATTCTCAATTTTTTGTTGTTTGGATAGGAGTGTTAGAAATGGATAGTAATACCATTGATATTTTAGTCCAGTCTTGACACTATTATCCTAGGCCAAATCTGATGATTGTTCTAGATTCTTGACTGTCTACCTAGTTTGTTTTGACTATTTTGACATTTGGTTGTTATTATGGGCGTTTTAAATGTTGGGTTTTTGACTTTTAGGAGCTCTAATCTCTATGACAAAACCTTTGTTTATTTCCCCCTCTTATAAGGGTAGGAATGAAGACCATATAATGATTTCCCTCAAAAGAAATAACCCTGCAAGTGTGTTATGCTACAAAATATATGATATAGTAATAATGATTGGCTATATATCTCAAGATATAGCATGGTTTGTATTGAGAGATTGTTACGTCAACAGGGGTATGCCTAGATGGATATAATAATGTAATAGCATGTGTAATGTACTAAACTGGAACTAGAAGTGTTAGTTGTTAATTATTAGTTGTCATGGATGGATGGATCATGATGTCCATCATGGCATCCAAAAAAACATGAATAATGCATGATATGGATCATGGCATTACATACAATTGAAATCAATCAAGCAACAAGCACACAAGGCAAGAATCAAGAAGCGTACAAGAGTGGCCAAGGGGCCAAGCAAACAAGGGACATGGGCACATGTCACTCAAATTAGAAAGCAAGCATACAAGGCATGTTCAAATGCCACATACACATACAATTGAAACAAGCAAATTGGCTTGAAAGCCACAATCACATAGAGGAGTACAGGTAAAGGACATTGGAAAATGTCCTAAGGCACATATAGGAGACAATCAGGAACTGGCAATGCAATCAAATCAAGCTATGATAAGCAAAAAGATAAAGCATGTAAAGACTAAAAAGATACAATCACATCTAACTAATCAAAGCAAGATGGAAAGTATCCAAGACATGTTTAGTACAAGACTAGGTATATGCAAATAAATACATAAGTGTTACATATAAGTGAGTGTTGATAGACTAATCTATATAATCTAGTGAATAATACACATCAACATGATAACTAGAGTGTGCGGTGTAGAATTGACATAACTTAGATAGTGTAGTCATGTACACGGGGTATGTATATCAATGTGTGTCCCGAATGTAGAAGTAAGATGCCCCCTCAATGGGTAGAGCAAAGCAATCAAAGAGTTGGATATCACTGCACACACTCAAAGAAGATAAAGTGAATCATGGTAATGTAGATAAATCGACATAGAATAGCATGGAACAACAAATGTACGTCCTAGCATAATAGTAGCAATGTAAACCATGGATGATGCATATAATCAAAATGTTTTTGTTGTTTCCGACATATTTGAATGTTTTTGTATTTTGAAATTTTGTATTATTTTTGGTATTTTTGAGAATATTTGAACTATGTACAATTAAGCATAAGAAACTATGTACAGGTAATATTGCAAGGAAAACTATGTACAATCAAGTATTAGGAGACAATGTAAAAGTGATTTTAGAAACTAATGTATAATACAATGTGTGTAATACAATGATAGATATAGAATCTGCGTAGATGCATGATATTCATTGTATTTTTGAGTTTCTTTCCTTCAAGTGAGGCTATATGATACACTTTAGGGCTAATATTTTTGTAATAATGTATGGGCCAAGCTAGTTTGGTTTGAATTTTCCTTTGATTTCTTCTTTTACATTGACATTGCGAAGATTTTATTTAAGAACAAGATCATTAAATTTGAATTCTTTGGTGTGAACTCATTTGTTGTAGGATTGTTGTATACTTTTTTGATAGATTTGAATATGTTCTACTGCTTGAATGCATGTATGGTTTAACTACTTGAGCTAGTGTAGACATTTTTCATGATATTGGTCATCAGTGAGAATGCCTTTTAGAGAGACACGAAGGGATGGGTTTATAATTCCAATGGTAAAATAGATTTTGTGCCATAAATAAGGGAATAAGGAGTGGCTCATATGGGCATGTAGATACTTTTGCAATAGGCCCATAATGCAAAAACAAGTTGATTGTGTCAATCATCTCCAAATTTGGTCATTATTTTGCTTAAAATGTTATTGATAGTTTTATTGGTAGCCTCTGCTTGATTGTTTCCTTGTGGGTAATATGGAGTTGAGAATGTGTGATTAATCTTATAGTTTGTGCAAAATTTCTTGACATTTTTATTCCTAAATGGTGTTTCATTATCAAAAATAATGGTTGTGGGCAAACTGAAGCATGAAATAATGTGAGTCATGAGAAAACTGCAAATGTCCTCACTCGTAGTAGATTAAAGTGGAATGGATTCTACCCATTTTGTAAAGTATTTTGTGGCTATGATTATGACTTTATATTAATTTGTATATTTAGGGTTAATTTTTCTAATAAGACCAAATCCCCATAACATGAATGGCCATAAAGAAACTATAGGTTGCAATTATTATGATGGTGTATGTTGTAAATTGTTATGTCATTGGTATTTATCACATAATTTTCCATATTGTAAACATTCATCTTCCATGGTAGGCTTTTAGTACCCCTATCGAAGCAATTTGTGTGACATGGCTTTTCCAATGAAGTGACCACCACACTCACTATTGTGTATTTATGTAAGAGCAATTTTGGCCTCTATTAAAGTTAAACATTGAAGTAACTATCCGTTGAAGGATCATTTAAAAAGGTCTCCACCAATGATTACATAACAAAGTGCTTGTTTATGTAACTTACATTTGTCATTTTGAGAAAAAGTGTTTGGTGTAATAGATTTGTTTAGGAAGTTATAAATATCAAAGAAGCATTCTGGAGATGTGGAATTATGTGTAGTGGCTAGGATGGATAGTGCAATCAAATCTGCATTGGATATTGATGGTGATTTTAATCATTTAATTGTGAAAATAACTTGATCATCATTAATATCGATAGAAATCAAACATGTGGCACTTACCATTGTGTCTGAATGTTGTTTATCTTTTCTTGGTATACTTGTTATAAAAAAGGTAGTTGAATTGTGATGATAAACATTGTACCATGTTTCATTATGGGATAAGATGTTCTTCTTTGGTCTGATAGACATCATTAACTTGATTGAACACAAGTTAAGAATCAGCACAGACTTGAATAGATCTAATTTGGAGAGATTGGGTGCTAAATAGACCTAAAATAAGTGCTTCATATTCTGCGATGTTATTGGTGTAGGAGAAACTTAATCGATATGCAATAGGAACTGTGTCACTAGAAGGGTCGATAAAGACAATACCTATGCCTGCATTAGATGCACATCAAGAACCATCAAAGAACATGGTCCAAGTATTAGAGTGAGTAGAATAAGCAGTGAAACCATCTCTAAATATGTCACTAATAGGATTAGTGTCTAGTAGTGGTGCAACTACCAAATGGTCTATAATAATTTGGCCCTTTATTATTTTTGGAAAATGATTTTTAAGTCAAATTCTATTAATAACATGACCCATTTTGTGATGCAACTGGAGAGATGTGGGAGTTTCATTATTTACCATGTAATGTCAAAGTTTTTGTGTGGCAAAAACTAGTGTTAGACATAATTTTTCTATTACAGAGTAATTTTTTTCTTAATCAACTAATGTATGATTGATTTAATAGACTGCTTGTTTGGTTTGTTGATCATCATTTTGTGCTAAAAGTGCTCCTAAGGCATGATTTTTGTTGAGATTGTTGTTCCCAAAATCCATCACTTGTTTTTGTGGACAACATGCCGATCATTTTGGTCCTGCAGGCCAAAATGGTCTCTTTCCTTCTTTCAAAATGTTTTGAGTAGTAAAGTTTTTCAAATATTCAAGCCTTTTCAGCTAAGGAAATTGCAGGTTCAACAGGTGGGCTTTCTCAAAGTGAAGTTCAAAACACTTAAGGCATTTCCTTAATGTTTTGAGGATGGTTCAACGCAAAGATTCAATCAAAAGACTTAACGGTGAGCTTCAAAGAAAAAGAATGAACCACTTCAAACCATTGAACCATTGAACCCCGCCTCTACAAAGTTCAAAGGTTCAATGAGTTCGAAGGTTCAACGACTTTGGTGGACTTAAAAAAAACAAGGCTTCAAAGAGTGAAGATTAAACTATTAAACTGTTGAACCTTGAACCAAAAAGAGTTCAACAAGTTCAAAGGTTAGATGACTTAGACAGACTTAGAAAATCCAGAGAGATCGAAGCTTCAAAGAATTCAAAGAAATAAGATTGAACCGTTAAACATTGAACTTAGAGAATAAAAGGATTCAAAGAAAGAGAATGAACCGTTGAATCGTTGAACCTTGAACTTGAAAGGTTTAAAAGGTTCAATGGGTTCAAAGATTTCATAATTTTGAACGAAAGCTTCGAGCGAATGAAGCAGAAGATTCTAAAAAGTAGTTCAAAGGATGGTTCAATCGAAGAAGAAAAAGAGAGCAAACGCGGCCCTTTACAAAACATTTAACCATTGAACCTTTGAACCAAAAGAGTTTAAGGTTCAAAGAGGTTCAAGTAACTGGTGACATCCTCATGGACATCAAATTTAGGGTGATGGAATAATCATTGGTTTTCGAAAGACTTGAGAATAAGCTCAGCAACCAACCCAAAAAAGAGCTGAAAGAACCAGCATAAAGCGAGAAGATAGCCCTGAGAGCTCAGATCGCCAAGAAGAGACAAAATGTGGCAAGGAAAGAGAGAACAACTATAGGAAATCCAAAAATATATGTAGGAGAGTTATTTATAGTAGATGGAATAGTCCACCAGGTGGACATCAAAAAACATAAACATTCAAAAGTGTGGCCTATTTTTTTCATTAAGTAAAGGCGAATAGATAGTTGTGTAAGCATCATAAAGAAGACCAGACAACCCATGCTTAAGAGGAGACATTTGAGATGATACAAAATGCCAAAGTCAAGGCTGATGACCTATTACAGCATGGCCCTTTCACATATATGTATTCAATTCAGCATGGGATGTTTTCATGAAAACAAGCACCCAAGTCTTTCTTGTGATGCTATATATTGTAATCTCTCATTTTGTATAAGAGAGATCTCTCTGTTATCAGAAGCAAAGCTCTGCCTAAATTGAAAGGCATTCCTGAGACTTTGAGCTCAGACTGTTAATCATATTTTGTTAAATGAATGAGAAAGCAAGTGACATTTCAGACTTTGTGTTGGAATAAGCTTGTGTCATCTAGGAAATTGTTCTTATGTTTATTTCTTAAATATAGTCTTGTCCATATTAATCAAACAAGCAGAACTAGTGGAATTAAGATGGAAGATGTCCTGAAGCCAATTGTGGGAGACTTTGTGCTTCCATAATTGCCTTCACTCTGTGTTTTATGTATAGGATACTGGAGAGACTTTGAGCTCCCCTTTATCCTTCATAATACTTTACTCTATTGTAGTTGAAGTGGAGACTTTAGGCTATGCTTAAACTATTGTGTCCCTTTATCCTAATTAGTGAAAGGAACAACGAAAGACTTTGTGCTTTCGTGGGTTTCTTGTGGTTACAGTTACTACCTAGGAAGTCTTTCTCTAGTTTTCTGAACATCATTTCTGAAAGAAGAGAAATGTCTTCAGCAATTACCTAGGAATTATCCTTTGTTTTGTGAACATCATCTCTGAAAAAAGAGAGATGGATGGTATGATTTCACTCATGTGTGTATTTTTAGCTTATATATATATATATATATACTATAAATTATAGGTAACTTCCCCTTGCTGAGAGGAGAGATTTATCTCATTCTGGTTGTGGTCACCACACCCATTTTGCCATATAAATCTCCTTATGTTGTGGTTAATGTAACCATTTTGTTGTTAGTCAGCTGGTAACAAAATATTCACCCAACAATTTTTGGTGACTCAACTGGGGAACGACATGAAGTAGGAAAGAACAAGACAGCTTCACGCCAATAGTTTTTGGTGACTCTATTGGGGATCGATGAGCATTTCCAATCCCTTTCTATTTTATTCAAATTGGAGCATTTCATATCTCATAGGGATAGAACGAGCAGTTCCATGCCAATAGTTTTTGGTGACTCCGCTAAGGAAGAATGAAATATTCAGTTATTTTCCATTAGCATTTCATATCTATTGGGGATAAAACATAGACAGCTCCATGCCAATAGTTTTTGGTGACTCCATTGGGGATCGATGAGCATTTCTAGTCCCTTTCTATTTTATTCAATTTGGAGCATTTCATATCTCATAGGGATAGAATGAGCAGCTCCATGCCAACAATTTTTGGTGACTCAGTTGGGGAAGAATAAGTAGTTTGAAGCCTCAAGCTTCAAATTGAAGCAGTTCTAGTTCTTTTTTGTTTTCATTTTACACTCTGGCAGATCCACCATGCACATGAAGCCAAAGATCTCAAGGTATTGTTGACCTTGTATTTGAGTTGGTGCAGCTAAGTAATTTTGATCTTATTTCTCCACCATCTCACCTTCAATGAACCAGGAGTTTTCCTCCTACAAACATCAGGTCCCCAATACCAGGCAAAGCTTCTCTTTCCTTTGCTAGCAGAGCTTTGTCTATACATATCTCATAGAGATTTATTATCCCTCCCTTCAACAGCCACATCATGGTAGCTCAAGGACCCTTGGGTAATACTTTTGGTCTTCTGAATCTAACCCCACCTCTACATGAACTACCCCATAGTTCAAAAAAGAATTTTCCCAAGTTTTATGGTGATGGGAAGGTTCATCCTTATGAACATATTACAGCCTTTTGCATAGCGTGTAGTGTGATAGGCATTGAATATGAAGATATTATAGTCAAAATATTTGTGGAAACATTACAAGGCACTGCTATAGACTGGTTTTATTATCTGCAAGTACAAATAGTGACTAACTAGAACACTCTCAAAGCCAAATTTGAGACTGGGTTCAAACTTGCAGAAGATGCACACGCCATGTTAGCCCATCTTACACAAATGAAGAAGGAGCCTCATGAACCCATGAGAGACTTCATTGCTAAATTTGACAAGTTGAAGAATAGGATTCTCACAATTGCTCAGCCAGCACTTGAGAATCTCAAATGCTTCTTCATCAATTCTCAACTTCCTAAAGTGAGTTTCCTTTTGAGGTGGGCTAGCTACATAGATCTTACTATAGCTCAGATTTTGGCCATTAAGGTTGAAGATGATCTTATCTTAGTAGGAAAGATAAAAAGAGATCCTAACAGAGGTAAATCTTCTTCATCTTTTGAATATTCTTCTACAGGCACCACTGATCCTATGGTGCAAAAGCTTGCAAATGAATTGCTAGCTCTGAAAAAGCAAATGGCACAAGAGATGTTTGCTTCTCTTTTTTATTAGGATATACCAAGGAGGATGTTTCCCAACCAATCATATCAGGGCAATGCTGCCAAAAATCAAAGGCAACTAAATCATCTTCCTCCCCCACCAGGGAAGCTTGCTATTGAAGCAGCACCAGCTAACTCAGCAGTTAGTTATCTTGAAACTGAATCTAATTTTTCTTTCTAACCTGAACTAAACTAAGAAGATGACGATGATTTCTTTACAGAAGGCCAAGAAGAATTAGTGAGTGACTCCAACATCAATTTCCTAAATTACTAGGATGAACCTAGAAGCAAAGGAGAAGCGTTTGATGGATCATACGTTGTATTTATTAGGTCCCAGAATGAGTCAACTCAACAAGTGGATAAAGAAAAAACATGGTAAGAATCTCAACCAATAATTTCAATTATTAAATGAGGGGCTTCTCTACCTTTCTAATCAAAGGACCTGGTGATCACTAAAAAAGTAAGTACCTCAAATATTCCTTCACCTTCTATTTCAAATTCATAGATCAGTCCCACACCCAGTAAAATCTAGATTGATGGACTGCCTTCCTCTATTTTGAATTCATTTCAGTCATTTGATATAATTGACCATACTAAGAAGACCAAAATTCAAATGTCTGAGTTTGAATTCTTGCAATCTAACCCTGAGCAATTAGATAGGTTAGTTCAATGCGTTAAAAATAAAACCATCTTTGCAAGACAAAAAAAAAATTGAAAGTAACTCCTGGTCCCCCAAAGAACACATCCACTCGAAATAATCTTGTCATCACTCCTCCAGCTGCCCCTAGGAAGATAGAACTATTTTATGTTTTCCTGCTGATAAATGGTCATCAGCTGAACAATTGCATTATAGGTTCTAACGCCTCTGACAATGTGATACCAAGCAAGGTGGCAAAATCTCTTGGTCTCACACTGACTAAAACCTTTGGGAGATGTTTCTTCATGGAAAATAAACAAGTGCCACTTTTGGGATAAATCAAATATGCCCAATTTGCATTTACAGCCTTCCCAAATAAGAGAATTAAAATGACAATCCTAGTGGCTGATGTTTCAGCCTCTTACGGCATTCTGCTTGGGCAAAATTTTTGCAAGGACATTGGTGGAGAATTGAGCATGGACCTATCTGAGGTGAGGATCCCTGTCAAGGGCATCATGCAAAGGTTACTTCCTAAGAAGGAGGTAAAGTAAATTGTCACTCAAACTTTAGCCTTGCAAGCTCAAATTCCGTTTGAGTCTTCAGGCATGGGTAATTACTTTCTATCTACTGAAGACGTTCCTATTTTAGCAGATGAAAGTTTGCTACGTGATAATCCAAATAATTTGGACAAGATGTTAGAATAATTGGTAGGATGCAGTATAGATGAAAAAAGATCTTCCCTTCCTAATGAAGAAAAATCTGAAAGAAGATTAAATTCTGATGATGTCTAGATTCTAGAATTCAATGGTAGTAATACTTCTACTAATTCTGGAGCTAGAATTGTTTTGATATCTCTTCAAGAAGATATGTTTCCATACTCATACAAGTTGCAGTTCAGCAACACTAACAATACTGTCGAGTATGAGTCTTTGTTGTTCAGATTAAAGGTTGCTCAAGCTAAAGGCATCAAGTAGCTTCACGCTCAAGGAGACGCTGAGCTGGTGATTTGTTAGGTGAGGAACTTGTATCAAATTAAGAATGAGAGATTATGACATTATTACAATCTGGTGTAGGACTGTCTTGAAAATTTTGATGCTTTCAATATTTTTGTCATGCCTAGAGAATTCAACAGTCGTGCAGATGCATTAGCCATCTCTACAACTCTCTTGGTCCCTCATCAAGATTTCAAAGAAGATAGATACACTATCGAGTTGGTCTTTTGACTAAGTATACCTGATAATGCTAACCATTGGTAGGTGTTTAATAGTGATAACTAAATCATTACTTTTTTGGAACAGATGGACAGCTTTGAAAAGCTTCAATTTGAAGGCAGTGAATCTCCACTGTGGAAATTAGCTCCCAAAATAAATTCAAAAGCTAATGAAGAGTTCCTTCAACTCAAAGAGAATAAAATTTCCAAAAAAATAGTTTCTCTTGAGAAATTTTTTGACAAGCATAATAGGTTTATCAAGGAATAGCAAACGGATTCAAAATCCTCTAAAGATTTTGATCAAATAAATTTGAGTACAGAAGACAATCTAAAAATGGTCAACATCCTCGACTTCATCATTACATTGATGTTTTGGCATACTCTTATGATGATCTAAAATTTCTCAAACCTGAAGAAATCTAGCATGAAATTCCTCTCAAGATTAGGTCATTGCCTCACAAGCAGAAGCAAAGGCAATACAACCCCAAGATATCAGGCACTATTCTTTTTGAGATACAGAAAATGTTGAATGCAAAAATTATTTTCCTAATCCATCATTCCACCTTGATTGTGAACATAGTCCCTGTGAAAAAGAAAAATGGAGAAATTTACCTATGTGTTGATTTCAAAAATCTGAATCAATCATCTTTAAAGGACAACTATCCCCTGCCCATTATGGATCAGCTACTGCAGACAGTGACTGGGGCTGAGATGTTATCAATGTTAGATGGCTTTTTAAGATATAATCAAGTGGAATTTGGTGAAGCAGACCAGCATAAGATCACTTTCACAACATCTTGGGGCACTTTTACATATCATAGAATGCCTTTTGGCTTGATCAATGTTGGTGCCACTTTTCAAAGAGCAATAGATCTTACTTTTAGAGGGTAAGTTCATTGTGGTATACTTTGATGATTTGATAGTCTTTTCTAAACATCATCCTGATCATGTACATCATCTACAACAAGTGCTAGAGTGATGTAAGTAGAATGGTATTTCTCTTAATCTCAAGAAGTCAATTTTTGGGGTTACAGAAGGTAAACTTCTTGATCACACTATGTCCCAAGAAGGCATAAAGATTGACCCAAAAAGAGTCAAATCCATCTAAGAACTTTTTCTTCCTACCAGTAAGACCACAGTCCACTCTTTCTTTGGAAACGTGAATTTTCTATGAAGGTTCATTCTTGAATTTGCAGAGAAGACTCGCCACATTGTCAATATGATGAAGGGCAAAGCTACTTTCAATTGGACTGAAGAAGGCAAGTCAGCATTTCAAGACATCAAGAAAGCTATCACCCATGCCCTAATCCTAATTTGTCCTGATTACACTAAAAACTTCATGATGTATAGCTTTGCTTCTGAACACATGCTTTCAGCCATTTTGGTTCAACAGAACAAAGAAGGTGTGGAATCTCCCATATCTTTCATGAGTTATCCTCTCAAAGCTCATGAGATGAAGTATTTAAACATGGATAAGTATGCTTATGATGTGGTAAAGGTGGTAAAGGTGGTAAAGTACTTCCATTTTTACATCTTGAACTCACACACCGTTGCTCTGGTCTCTGATACAACAGTCAAGTCCATACTAACTCAGCGGGAGTTTGAAACTAAAAGGGGCAATTAGATTACGAAAATCTAGAAGTTTGATCTTATTATTAAACTTATGAAACTTGTGCGGGGAAAGGGTCTCTGCCAATTAATTGTTGATAACGTACTAGAAGAAGTAGAGTATGAAAAAATAGGAGTTGAAGACACGCCTATAGTTCTCTTTGTCACCACTACGAATGAGTGGTATTTGAATATTATTTATTTCCTTATCTATGGTGAGTGTCCTACCCACCTCTCTCGTAAATAAAAGAGGACTGTTAATTTGAAAGATTTCAATTTTGTCTTGTGGGATATTGGTCTGTATAAGAGGAACCTTGATGGGGTATTCCTTCACTACGTGGATAAAGTGCAGCAGAATAAACTTTTGGAGTCTTTCCACAATTTAGCTTGTGGAAGACATTTTTTTGTGCCTGTGACTGCCCATAAGATTATATGAGCCAGATACTATTGGCCTACTTTGTTTTGAGATTCATACGCTTGGGTGAGTAGATGAGAGATGTGTCAATAGTTCGTTGGTAAACCCAGTTGGTTGTGTTATCTCTCAAGCCTGTGGTGATAGAAGAGCTATTTCAGCAATGGGGAATTGATTTTATTAGTGCTATAAATTCATCCTTGAGTGTTGGACATGATTATGTCCTTACAGCCATAGACTACTTTACCAAGTGGGTGGAAGCCATTCTATTCAAGCATGCTACTTCAGAAGTAGTGTGTAATTTCCTCAAAGCAAACATCATTTCTAGGTTTGGGGTCCCAACCAAGATTTTAACAGATAATGCAACCTATTTCTCTTCTCATGAGATTACCCAATTCTATTACTATTATGGGATTATCCTCTCTCACTCTTCTGATTATTATCCACAAGAAAATGGTCAAGCAGAATCAAGCAATAAGAACCTGGTGACCATTATCAAGAAGCTGATAGATGACAATCAGAGAACCTGGCATAAAGCATAGTTTGACGCTTTATGGGCAGACAAAATTACACCCAAGAGGGAAATTAGTATGTCTCCATTCTAACTTTTGTATGGTCTGAATGCAGAGATACCAATCACCCTAGAATTACCAGCATTAAAATTAGCAAAGGCAGTAGAAGATTCAACTTTTGAAAGTTCCATCGACAAAAGGATCGTGTGCTTGACTGAACTAAATGAGTAATGAACTATGGTGGTGGATCGAATTGCTACACATCAAAGTCTAGTAAAGAGACTCTTTGACCAAAAAGCAAGGATCTATGATTTTCAAATTGGAGATCAAGTCTTGTTGTGGGAAAAGAGGAGAGAACCAAAAAGAATGCATGGAAAATTAGATTTCTTATGGAGAGGCCCATTTGCCATTCATCATTTAAATGGTGAAAATAGTTTCTTGCTGAGATATCAAGATGAAATGTCATTCACTCTACTCTACCTCACAATGGGCAGCATCAAAAGCACTTCAATCTTTGAAGTATCAGATAAGTCCATTTGTATATATGTATAGTCTTTCTTTGTTTTGTGTTTTTCATGTATTTTTGGCATCATTTGTTTATTTATTTTTTTTGCACCTTTCTTTTTAGGTAAGCATGACTCCGTAGCCCAATGGCATAAATGAAGGCACTGAGATTCTGGATTCTACTCCCTTCGATTGCTTCAGTTTTCAATCGGTGGAAGTTCCCCAACTGGAGCCATGATTTGAAAACTGAAAATACAAGTGTAGTATATTCGAAAATCACTTGTTCACGTTTAAGAGATCCTTCAATTTCTCACTTTTTTGCTCAATTTTGTATAAAGAAATTAAAACCAGATATAAAATGAAGATCAGAACTAAATAATAATTAGAGAAAATTCAAAGAATTCACTAACAAATTGATAATAGAGTTCGGCTTCAATAGCCTACGTCTTTGGGTCTGTTCGAAGTGAGGACCGTTATCATTAATTTTGTGCAACAAATGGCTTCCAAAATCAATACAAGTCTTCAATTCACCTTCTCTGATCTTTGTTTTCTTGTAAAAATATCTCTCAGACCTGAAAATAATGGCCCAATGCCATACAAAGCAATAACAAGACTATAACCTTCTTAAATCTCTTTACACAGTCTGTTTTTTGTGTCTATTCAAGTAGAAATTAGTCTCTTTTATAGCACTTCGACCTCTATGGCTAAAGTGGTCAAGGCATTAACCATTTAGGTGATAGGTCGGGAGTTCAAAACTGCCTCCTGCCTTTTTAGGCACTTGGGAAGAGTGAGAAGGTCGGCCTTAGGCGCTTAGCATGAAATTTTAAATGTTTTCCCTCTTTTTTTGGTGCCTTTGGACTTGGTTTTGTCCCACATTTGCTGGGAATTCAGTTTTCAATGCCTTAAATAGATATGTTTGTTCCCTTTTCAAATGCCTAAGATTTAGGTGCCCACTTAGGCTGCTGATTTAACTTGGTCCATGCATGGTTGGTGGAATGGGTGATGTGACAGTTTCTTTGGCACCCTGTTTCAAAGTTTGAAATTTTCAAATAATATGTGAATAAAAACAACAAACCAAAAAAAATTGCACCGAATTATTTTACCAAGTGTCAAGTGGCTATTGGTCCACTTGGCATCTTTTCAACAGTGCCACATCACTTTCAACACCCCCTGTCGCAAGATTTCTTCAACTAGCCATATCTTGAGCATCAGGACTCCATTTTTCATTTCAAAAGAAGCGCTGAAAAGCTCTCAATGAATACTACAATATGTAAATGATTCAAACAAAATTTGAAGACTTTTTAAAAATGGAACAGTACATGGATCCACCTAGATCATTCCTCCCCACTGGGAACTTTTGGATCTCCAAAAGTTAAAATTAATTGGTAATGAGGTGAGGGTATTTTTCCCTCACCTTTTTGACTTCCATCCATCTGGCCTTGCTTGGGTGTATCCCTTTGAGACCAACATGAAGATATTCAACATTACCTCTTCATGAAGTCTGCATATTCTTGTCAAGTATAGTATCTTCCTGTAATTATGTTAGATATTTAGGAGAAAAATCATCAACGAAAGGAATGGATACACTTTCATCATGATCAATTATCATTGGAGGCTCATACAATTTTAGATTTTCCACATTTACAACTGAATAAATTTGCATATAAGATGGTAAATCTAATCGAAAAGCATTTGTGCCAATTTTTTCCGTTATTCGAAAAGGACCATACTGGATTGGTTTCAATTTTTTACCTTCACCTGTCAGTCTTTCCTTACTAATGTGAAGCCATACCATATCACCTACAACAAATTGGTGATTAATATGATGTTTGTCATGCCTGGCTTTGTACTTGGCTTGACTTTTCTCTAATTGAGTATGAATAGTTTGATGTATGAGCTGTATTTATTCGATGAACTTCTTCACTCGAATGGCTTCTTTTGGTTCACCAACAAATGTATCCTATCCATAGCAATAATCTAGAGGAGATTTAGGCAAGTATCCATAACAAACTTCAAATGGAGATTTCATAGTAGAATAATGAAGTGCCTAGTTATAAGCATGTTGTATGTAACACAATTGTTCATCCCATAACTTTGGATGTTTATTGCTATAACCCCTAAGCAAATGTACCACAGTGTAGTTCACAACCTCTATTTGTCCGTCCATTTATGGATGAAATGCAGTGCTCTTTTTTAATTTAGTGTCCATTAGTCCCCACAAAGTTGACCAAAACTCCCCAATAAATTGAGAATCCTGATCAGAACTAAAATGAACCTATACATGTTTAAAGAACAAATGTGCAGTCCCTTCGCCAGTAATTTGCTTAGTGCAAGGAATCAAAACACACATTTTGCTAAATCTATCCACAACTACATATAAATAGTCATGTTTTCTTTGTGTCATAGGCAACCCAAAATCCATGGAGATACTTTCCCAGGGGTGAGTAGGAACATGTAGAGGAGTGTAAAGTCCTAACTAGGTTTACTTGTGGCACAACGAGTACATCCCTTTATATATTTAGCAACATTTTCTTGCATACGAGGCCAATAACAATACATCTTCAAATGTGCAACTATTTTAGCAACTCCAAAATGACCAGAAATAAGAGAAATATGTGTTTCTCTAATCATGTGCACCCTCTCATTTTGAGGAATACACAGTTTACCCAAATGATACAAAAGATCATTGTGTACATGATAGTCCAATTCTTCTACTTGTCTACTACTCATCAAGTCTTTATAAACATCTTGAAAATCAAGATCATTCACATATTGTTCTTTATAACTTTCATGAGACAAAGAACCATGTTGTAAAAGAATAGATGTAACAACCATAGGAGGCTGAGATAGCATATCTGCAACCTTATTCTGAATTCCTTTTTTATACTTGATCACAAGATGAAATTTTTATAAGAAACCCATCCAACGAAAATGTCTAGACTATTGTAGCTTAGTTTGTGATTGGAGATATTGTAAGAGCTAATGATCTGTATGTATTATTGTTTCTTTGCCCATTAAGTAATGTTTCCATTTTTTAACACTTTGAACCAATGCATACAATTCCTTATCATAAGTTGGATATTTTCTTACTGCACTTGTAAAGGTTTCAGAATGATAACAAACTAGTTTCTTACCTTGCATTAAAATAGCTCCCATAGCATACTCACTTGCATCCATCTCGATCTCAAATGGTTGTTGTATATCAGGAAGCGACAAGACTGGAGCAGTACTTATCTTTTCTTTCAAAGTGTCAAAGGCTTTTTGATGTTTGCCTCCCCACTGAAAGACCTGTTTCACACTTGTCAAAGAATGCAAAGGTGATGCAATATATGAAAATTGAGCAATAAACTTCCTCCAAAATTGTACTGCACCAAGAAAACTTCTAACCTCAGTTGTGTTAGTGGGTGTAGGCCAATTAACAATGACTCCCACTTTTGCAGGATCAATTTTCAATTCACCATGTCCTACAATGTAACCCAAGTATATCAAAGAGGTCTTGCCAAATTCACATTTTGACATTTTTAGATAAAGTTTTTCCCTTTGTAATGCATCCATGACTTTCTTAATGTGGATCACATGCTCTTCCCATGACTTGTTGAAAATCAATATATCATCTAAGTAAACTATAACAAAATCATCAAGGAACTGTCTAAAAACATCATTCATCAATCTCATGAATGTAGCTGGAGCATTACACAACCTGAAAGGCATAACAAGCCATTCAAACTATTCCTGTTTTGTTTTGAAGGCAATTTTTCAAACATCACCTTCATTAATTCTTACTTGATGATATCCACTTCTCAAATCTAACTTAGTGAAATAAATAGCATATTTTAATTGATCCAACAAATCATCAATACGAGGAAGAGGGTAACGATTCTTAATAGTAATTTTGTTTAAGGCACGAAAATCAACACACATTCACCAAGTGACATCTTTCTTTGGCACCAAAATAATTGGCAAACCAACAGGAGATGAACTTGGATGAATAACACCTCTATCCAATAGATTCATTACCTATTTTTTGATTTCCTCGTTTTCCACCACTGATAACCTATACATGCCAATGTTAGGGAGAGGAGAATCTTGCAATAGTTGAATTTCATGTTAAACTCCCCTTTTAGGGGGTAAGTCCTTGGGATTCTGAACTACATCATCATAAGTAGAAATGATTTCAACCAATTCATTCTTGTGTCTAGGATCACACTTTTCCAAAGCTTGAGAATATTATTTTTCCTTAGACTTAATCAACATGAGACAAAAAGTCTTGCTTGAATTAACTAGTCTTTTCATTTGCCCTGTTGTAACCAAGAAAAGACTTGTTCTAATGTGATGTGCTCTAACTATATATTCAATGCCATCCTTAACAAGCAAGTACTTATTCTCCTCTCTATAGAAGATTGCTTTTCTATCATAAAGATATGGGCTTCCCAAAACAATCCCACATATGTACAATGGAACAACATCCAACTCAACCTCATCTACGAACTTGGATGTGATGGCAAACCTTAGCCTACAAGTTTGTGAGACTTGTAGCTTCACATTATCACACACCCAACCTAGTGGATAAGGCTTTGGATGGGGATTGATTTGTAAGCCTAGCTCCTTAACAAACTCTTCATAAATTAAATTTGCTTGTGAACCACTATCAAATAGAGTGTCAATCTTAGTATGCTTTGAAACAACTCTAATGTAGAACAATTCATTTCTTTTCTTATCAACATGCACAGAATTATGTTTAGAAGAGGATGCAGCATTAGTGCTAGAAATTAAAAGAGAAAAATCATTATTTAATCCCATAGCTGTAATCTTAGTTTCATCACCTGAATCTAAACCTAAGTTTTGAACCATAGCATTAGCCTTCTTTTCTTTCTTTTGATACCTCTTAGGCCTTAACTCAGGATGTAGTTTCCAACACTTAGACTCATCATGATTTTTCTTGCAATGATTACAAAATGGTTTTCCTTCTTCTTTTTTAATAGTATAACTAGATTTTTATTTACCCTTTCCTGATGAACTTTCCCCTTTGGATTGCTTAACATTAGATTGCTTACTTTTTACTTTAGGAAAAGATTGTTTTGATTATTTTCCACTAGCCTCTAAATGAGTGGCTTGAACACATACTGCATCTAAATTAGTGGGATTGAACATAAGAATCATATGTCTTAAGTAACTATGCAACCCACCTATATATTTTAGCAGTGTTACTTGTGTGTATAGAGGAACATTCAAAAGTAAAGCTTTTTTCCTAAAATCTTGTGTATAATCTTGAACACTTTGGCCTTTTCCTTGTCTGAAATTTTGCCAATCCATCATGGGTTATTGCATATAGCCTAAAAGATAGAATTTCTTTCTGAGTTCTTTAATAAATTCATTCCAAGTAGAAATCGAGTTACCTTTTTGAAGCTCAGCTTCCTTCAACTTACTCTCCCACCAGATGAGAGTTGTGCCTCCCATATGAAGAGTAGCCAAATGAATTTTTGACTCATCCCCTACAATTTTTTGGACCCTGCAATAAACTTCAATCTGCTTGACCCAATTATACAACTTTTCAGCATTAACTTTGTCATTAAACATTGGTAATTCAAACTTAATATTCAATTTTAGTGAAGGGAGAGATTCCACAGTTTTTTTACCGTCATCCGATGGAAAAGGTTTTTCGATTTCTTTACCTTTTGATTCTCGTGAATCACCTTCTTTTTCATTCTTAGATTTCCTTTGTTTGTCATGGTATAGTTCCTCAACCATGCTTCTCATGTCCATGAAGGCTCGACGGAAAGCTTGTTTGGATTCCATCTCTTCTTCAGCCATCCTTGAAGCACGCCTTGAACCAATCTCTGGATTATACTCAACAAGTTTTCCTTCACCTTTTTGGGATTTAGACCTTATCAACATACACTAGCAATCACTGTTAAATAACAACTGCTCTGATACCAAAAATCTGATCTGAAAACTGAAAATACAAGTGTAATATATTCGAAAATCACTTGTTCACATTTAAGAGATCCTTCAATTTCTCACTTTTTTGCTTAATTTTGTATAAATAAATTAAAACCAGATATAAAATGAAGATCAAAACTAAATAATAATTAAAGAAAATTCAAAGAATTCACTAGCAAATTGATAATGGAGTTTGGCTTCAATAGCCTACGTCTCTGAGTCCGTTCGAAGTGAGGACCATTATCATTAATTTTGTGCAACAAATGGCTTCCAAAATCAATACAAGTCTTCAATTCACCTTCTATGATATTTTTTTGCCTGTAAAAATATCTATCAGACCTAAAAATAATGGCCAAAGGCCGTACAAAACAAGAACAAGACTCTAACCTTCTTAAATCTCTTTACACAGTCTACTTTTTGTGTCTATTCAAGTAGAAATTAGTCCCTTTTATAACACTTCGACCTATGTGGCTGAAGTGGTCAAGGCATTAACCTTTTAGGTGATAGGTTAGGATTTCAAAACCACCTCCCACCTTTCTAGGCGCTTGGGAAGAGTGAGAAGGTCAGCCTTAGGCGCTTAGCATGAAATTTTAAATGTTTTCCCTCCATTTTTGGCACCTTTGGACTTGGTTTTGTCCCACATTTGCTAGGAATTCAATTTTCAATGCCTTAAATATATATGTTTGTTCCCTTTTCAAATTCCTAAAACTTAGGTGCCCACTTAGGCCTTTGATTTGACTTGGTCCATGCATGGTTGGTGGGATGGGTGATGTGGTAGTTTCTTTGGCGCCTTGTTTCAAAGTTTGAAAATTTTAAATAACATGTGAATAAAAAGAACAAACCAAAATTTTTTTTGCACTGAATTATTTTGCCACGTGTCAAGTGGCTATTGGTCCACTTGGCATGTTTTCAACAGTGTCATGTCACTTTCGACACTCCATGTCGCAAGATTTCTTCAACTAGCCATATCTTGAGCATCGGGACTCCATTTTTTATTCCAAAAGAAGCGTTGGAAAGCTCTCGATGAATACTATAATGTGAAAATGATTTGAATAGAATTTGAAGACTTTTTAAAAATGGAATGGTACATGGATCCACCTGGATCAAGCTAGATGTTGTTCCCAAAATCCATCACTTGTTTTTGTGGACAACATGCTGATCATTTTGGTCCTGCAAGCCAAAATGGTCTCTTTCCTTCTTTCAAAATGTTTTGAGCAGTTAAGTTTTTCAAATATTCAAGATTTTTTAGCTAAAGAAGTCACAGGTTCAATAGGTGGGCTTTCTCAAAGCAAAATTCAAAACACTTAAGGCATTTTCTTAATGTTTTGAGGATGGTTCAACATAAAGGTTCAATCAAAATACTTAACGGTGGGCTTCAAAGAAAAAGAATAAACCAATTTGAACCATTGAACCCCACCTCTACAAAGTTTAAAGGTTCAATGAGTTTGAAGGTTCAACAACTTTGGTGTACTTAAAGAAAAGAAGGCTTCGAAGAGTGAAGATTGAACTATTGAACCGTTGAACCTTGAACCAAAAAGAGTTCAAAAGTTCAACAAGTTCAAAGGTTCGATGGCTTAAATGGACTTAGAAAATCTAGAGAGTTCGAAGCTTCAAAGAATTCAAAGAAATAAGATTGAACCATTGAACTTTGAACCGAAATGGTTCAAAAGTTCAAAGGTTTAATGAGTTCGATAAGTTTGATGGACTTAGAGAATAAAAAGATTCAAAGAAAGAGAATGAATTGTTGAACCTTGAACCCGAAAGGTTTAAAGGTTCAATGGGTTCAAAGAGGTCATAAGTTCAAATGAAAGCTTTGAGTGAATGAAGGAAGTGGAAGATTCTAGAAAGAAGTTTAAAGGATGGTTCAACCGAAAAAGAAAAAGAGAGTGAATGCGGCCCTTTACAAAACATTGAACCTTTAAACCAAAAGAGTTCAAGGTTCAAGGTTCAAAGAGGTTCAAGCAACTGGTGACATCCCTGCAGATGTCAAATTCAAGGTGATGGAATAATCATTGGTTTTCAAAAGACCTGAGAACAAGCTCAATGACCAGCCCAGAAAGGAGTTGAAGGAGCCAGCATAAAGCGAGAAGGTAGCCCCAAGAGCTCAGATCACTAGGAAGAGACAAAACGTGGCAAGGAAAGAGAGAGCAACTATAGGAAATCTAGAAATATTTGTAGGAGAGTTATTTCCAGTAGGTGGAAAAATCCACCAGGTGGACATCAGAGAACATAAACATTCAAAGGCACGGCCTATTTTTCTGCATTAAGTAAAGGCGAATAGACAGTTGTGTAAGCATCATAAAGAAGACTAGACAACCCATGCTTAGGAGGAGACATTTGAGATGATTCAAAATGCTAAACTCAAGGCTGGTGACATGTTCCAGCATGGCCCTTTCATAGATATTCAATGCATTCAATTCAACATGGGCCATTTTCATGAAAACAAACGCCCAAGTCTTTCTTGTGATGCTATATATTGTAATCTCTCATTTTGTATAAGAGATATCTCTATGTTATCAAAAGTGAAGCTCTACCCAAATTAAAAGGCATTCCTGAGACTTTGAGCTCAGACTGTTAATCATATTTTGTTAAATGAATGAGAAAGCAAGCAACCTTTCAGACTTTGTGATGGAATAAGCTTGTGTCATCTAGAAAATTGTTTTTATGTTTGTTTCCTAAATATAGTCTTGTCCATATCAATCAAACAAGCGAAACTAGTGGAAGTAAGCTGGAAGATGTCCTGAAGCTGACTTTGGGAGACTTTGTGCTACCATAATTGCCTTCAGTCTATGATGTGTATAGAATATTGGAGAGACTTTGAGCTCCCCTTTATCCTTCGTAATATTTTACTGTGTTGTAGTTGAAGTGGAGACTTTGGGTTACACTTCAAATTACTATGTTCCTTTGTCCTAATCAGTGGAAGGAACAATGAAAGACTTTATGCTTTCATGGGTTTCTTGTGGTTATAGTTACTACCTAGGAAGTCTTCCTCTGGTTTTTTGAACATTATTTATGAAAGAAGAGAAATGCCTTCAGCAATTACCCATGAATTCTCCTCTATTTTGTGAACATCATCTCTAAAAAAAGAGAGATGGATAGTATGATTTCACCCCTGTGTGTATTTTATGCTTTTATATATATATATATATATATATATATATATATATATATATATATATATATATAGGGAACCTCCCCTTGCTGAGAGGAGAGATTTATCTCATTCTAGCTATGGTCACCACACCCATTTTGTCACATAAATATCCTTATGTTGTGGTTGATGTAACCATTTTGTCGTCAGTCAACTAGTGGCAAAATATTCACCCAATAGAGATATATAATAGGAAATGCCTATTAGTGACAGGTGGTACTAAGATAGGTGGATTAAGAAGATATTGTTTGATTGTATCAAAGCTTTCTTGACAATCTTGGTCCCAGACAAATTTTATATCTTTTTTTAGTAATCATGTGAACGATTGAGTTTTATTTGTAAGCTAAGCTACAAAATGATGGATTTCTTGTATTTTTCCTTGTAGGATCAAAGTTGCTTCAAGTTCGTAGGAGGTGACATGTCAATGATTGCTTTGACTTTTTAGGGTCAACCTCTATGCCACATTGAGAGATGATGAAACCTAAGAGTTTAATTGATGTAACTCCAAACACACACTTTATTAGGTTCAATCAAACATTGTATTGTTTGAGTCTTTGAAAGATCTTTCACAAATCAAGGGCATGATGTTATCATTACTTGGATTTAGCTAAGATATAATTGACATAATCTTTGATGGTATAGTGAATCAAATCATGAAATATATGTGTCATGGTCCGTTGGTATGTATCTCCAGCATTTTTAATCCAAAGGCATGACAATGTAATAAAATGTACCCCAAAGTGTTGTGAAAGATGTTTTCTCTTGATCTTCTTCAACAATTTTGATTTGGTTGTATCCTAAAATTCCATTCATAAATGATAAAATTTCATATCCGACTGTGGAATCAATGATCATGTCAATGTTAGGTAAACGAAAATCATCTTTTGGGCATACTTTATTTAAATCTCAAGAATCTGAACAGCATTGAATTTATTTGTTGGGTTTGACCACAAGGACTATATTGGAAACCCATTCAGGGTGTGCTACTGGTCAGATGAAACTGACATCTAAGAGGCATTGGATTTCATCTTTGACTAAGAGATCCACCTTGGGATACATTTTGTAAATTTTTTGCTTAACTAGTTTAGAATTTGGGTATAAGGGTATCCGATGGACTGTTATAGACGTATCAATTCCTAGTATATCTGAGTAAGACCAATCAAAGATTTCTAGCAATTCTATTAATGTTTAACGAATATCTATATCTTCCTCCTTTCATAGGGCAATGGCTAGAAAGACCATACGGGGGTCCTAGTCAATTCTAAAATTGAAATTAACTATTTCTTCATTAAGTAATGTGGAGCAATCAAGTGTGTAGGGTGTATTAGGAATAATATCATCTGAGTCAACTAGTATGTCTTGGGGAGAATCTAGACTTTCTCCAAAATATGCATGGGCATTTGTGTGATGAGGAAATTGATTTTTATTATAGTAGGATGGAAGATCCTCATATGTTTTGAGAAATTGTAGGAGGGATTCATCATTCGAGAATTCATCTAATGTCAACATGTCTGGTGAAGCTATGTCATCAATAAGATCAAGATAGATCAATGATAGGGTTAAAATATGATTAACAGTGTGATATGCTGGTGTAGCAGGTGAAAAAAACTTTATATGTTTTGATGTAGTAGAATAAGGCTTATTATGAAGATGGGTAGACTGATATCCAAGCCCTTGCATTCCATGTTGTCTGGATGCCTTGATAGGATTGATGATTCTTTGTTCGTGCTTTCCAAGACCTTTGCCATGATATCCCATCTTATTAAGGCATTTAAGTGTGAAAGGAGAGGGAAAATGGTGATTTGTTATTGATGTTATTATAGAACTTTGAGTTTATTGATGTGTTATATGGTCCAAAGGTATATTGTAAAAACTAGGTTACATAGGTAAATTCTCAAGGTTAAAATTTAGAATATAATTATGCGGGGTTTCAATGACCTGGTAGTATTTAAAAGGTTTGTTATCGATTGGACATGTATATATGTAGCCTTTATGACTAAATTTTAGATAGGCATGAAGTGTGGAAGGGACAGCATGCATATCATAAATCCAAGGCCTACCAAATAATAGATTATAATTGAGGTCTTTTGGCATGACTTGGCAAGTAGTTAGCAGTATCTTAAGTCCCAAAGTACGATTGAGTATTATTTGACCCATGACTTTTCATGAGATGTTGTCAAAACCTTAAATGTTCATATCAGAATGGTCTAGATCATGAGGTTGTATTTTAAGACATTTGAGAAAAGAAATGATGTAAATGTTGAATCCCAAGCCGTTATCAACTAATACTCTCTTTACCTCCACATATTTAATTCTTAATTGAATATATAGAGTTAGATGTTGTGCAATGATGTGTTGTGGGGGTAAATCCTCTTTCTCAAAAGAAATATGCTCTTCATTCCATTTCATTATGTTGAGGATAGATGCAACATAAGTTGGTTCAGCGGAAATAGGAATTCTAGTATTATGAAAGGCTGCATATAATACATCTTTGTAAACATCTGATCATTGAAGGATCTCAAGAACTGAAACTATATCGAAAGGGGTGTTATCCTAAGTTATAAAGCTATAGCCATGGGTGTAATCAACATGTCTATCTTCATAAACTTGGGTGATAATGTAGACCACATAATCTGCTATAGGCATAGAACTGGTAGAAAGTACAGGATGAGAGCTAGATGTAACAAGTTTGAAGGGAGGAGGGATAGATACAACCACTAGTGTTTACTTGTGTCTAGTAGTGATAGGGCGATACTCAAAAGTAGCCAATGAGTGACATACATCTATGTAGAAACCATGTATGTGAAATGAAATGCATGTAGTTAAAGTAATGAGTTGTGCCATAATATGTCTATAAAAATCATTCCATATGATATATAACAAGCAATGGATATAAAGCATGAATTTGTGCATGAATGCATGAGAAACTTTGGCATGTGCTATGACATTTCTAATGTGTTTGATATGATAAACTTGAAAAAAATTCCACATGAAAAATAGAAAGCAAAGGATAGAGAACATGAATTTTTGCATAAAGGCATATAAAATTTTGACATGTAACATCATATTCTTAATGCTTTTAGCAAAATGGAGTTGGCAATTATTTCATATGAGCAAAAGGGAGTATACAAAAAAAAATATTACAATCTTGTGCATATTTGGCAATGAAGTTTGTAATATCATCTTGTATTATGAAAAATAAGCATGGGAGGCAAAGAATGAAGCTTTATACTAACATATGATAGACTTCATCATTCATGTACATGATAGGACCAATTATGGTTTCCTTGTTATTTGCAAAAAATGTAAGAAAAATTTGTACATAAATGAGAATCATTTTTGAAATTTGATTATAGATGTAAGGTGATACCTTAAGAAGCAAATAGGTGTGAGTATGTGCAAATAGGGATTTGAGAAAAATATTTTTTTTTAAATTACTATTGAATTTTAAAATTTGAATGGATTTCTGATTTTAAATATTCAAGAAAAAAATCAAAAAATTATGGGAAAAATCAGCTAGGAATTTACCCTAGGGTTTATAGGGTTTTTATGCACAATTCAAAGTAAGTTGGGTTCCCCAAATGATTTAAAAATTTTGGGAATATTAGTGTTTTATTCCTAATTTAGTTAAAGGGTCTAGATTGATAAATCAGTAAATAATATGTAATCAATAAGCTATTGATTTGTGAAATTTATTTGTAATTAGAGCTTTTCTAAAAATAGTAATAAAAAGGAGAAAATAAGACTTAGCTTAAATTGTGTTGATCCAACTGAGACAAAGTCTGATATTCACTGTGTAGGTCTAGGACACTTTCACAAATAGGACTTCGACTTTCACTTTTTGATTAGATAGAAGCATTGAAAGTGGACAGGAGTGGCATCGGTGTTGTAGTCCTTATCCAACATTATTATCTTGAGAGTTTGAGTTTTTTGAGTTTTATTTGGTAGGTCTGTGTGACATTATCTCTAAATTTGTGAAGCTTCACTGTCAACAATGCTCCTTGTAGAGTTGATTTTCTTCATTTTTAAGCCTTCAATGTACTTAAAGAAAACTTTAAAAAATAGGAAAAAGAGGTTAGTGTGTGTAAGATGCACTATATGTGCTTCACACCCCGTGTATGGGCATGCTACTTATATATCAATACTCTAAAGAGGGATCAAGTCATTTGTAGTTCTCCCTTTGAAAGTGCTTGGTACAATTATGATATGAGAATGTCAGGAAATGCTAAATTGGGTGTGCTTGAGAATGGCTAGGGACTGATAAGGTGATTTAGATGTCCTTAGGACTGTACTGAATGGTTGTATGTAGAGAATAGAGAAGATTTCCTAAGTGGTTTCATTTGTATTCTTAATTGCTTGATAATATTTATGAACCCCTTCCAAATGATCTTTGAATGGGATTTTATAGGGATCTATTGGTCATGGATTGAATTTGCTCACATTAGATTGACAAGGAGAAGGATGGGGAATCGAAAGGAATTGATTGTTGGGGCTAGAAATGAGCTTGGACAATAGCATCAAAAGTGGATAACAGTGGCACTAATGCTCCTGTCCTAGTTAGGTGCTATTATCTTGGGTAGATGGGACCTAGGGGGATGGATTGGCCATGAATAGAGGGTCTTGACTCAATTAGAATTAGGTCTGAAAGGATAAGAATGATTGGGAATCAATGAAAACAAGCCTACGAGGGTCATGAGAGCAAGCAAGAGGGACCTATGGGTTGGGTGTCATTAGTCATGCTCAAGTTACAATTTTTTGCATTTTACATGACTACACAGTCATGATGTGAAGGTTTTAGATAAACCAAGAAAATCAATTGTGAAAGGTTATTGGTATACCTATAAAACCAAATGGGTAATATTGTTGGTAGTATCCATAGAAAACCATCAACAAATAAGTGTGAAGGATGAGTAGAAGCATAGGTCTTTGTTCATGCTTGGATGGTGGTTGTATTTATACATGAAAGACACTTGTAAGAATATAGTCTTTTAGAGAATGTGCATTGGCACATGATCATGAACACACAAAGGTGGCATGCTACAATCAGAGAATGATATATGTTTTGGAATGTAAAAACTAAGGGGGGAATGTTAGAAAATTTAGCTTTTACATTTGGTATTTACCATAGAGTAAATAATAATTACGATTATTGATTCATGTTGTCAAGATTCTAATTTTTAGGTCATTTTATGTCATATAAAATCATTGTCAAAATTTAAAAAAAAACTCACAGACACATTATCGCTTATACGCGACATTCAGATTATGGAAGGTTCTAATTTACATGGAAGAAACTAATAGAGAACCCATCAAAACCATCACATAATGTGTTAACTTATCTTTCTGAGTAAGCATATTCACCTGTTGGAGGTTGGAGGCTTTGGAGGATGGAGGCCATTCAAGCCTCTCATTAGCCACTAGCGACAAGGCCACTTCTGATTTAGTGGCATGTGTTTTTCAGTTGTGTAGATTTTAATTTTTCAATTTTTTCAGTGTGTTGTAAAAATAGAAATAGATGAGTATTCATGTTGACTTGTGTGTATTCTCCATGTAACCCCTTTTGTATAAACATTGTATAATTTTGATCAAAGAGGATTGTAGCAATCATGATGTGAAGGTTTTTGGTAAACCAAGAAAACCAATTGTGAAGGTTTTTGGTAAACCAAGAAAACCAATTGTAAAAGGTTATTGGTACACTTGTAAAACCAATTGGGTAAGATTATTGGTAGTAGCCAGAGAAAACCATCAGCAAACAAGTGTGGAGGATGAGTAGAAGCATATGCTTTTGTTCATGCCTAGATGGTGGTTGTATTCATCCACGAAAGCCACTTGTAAGAATACAGCTTTTGGAGAATGTGCATTGGCACATGACCATGAGCACACAAAGGTGGTGCACTACAATCAAAGAACAATATATTTTTTGAAACGTAAAAATTAAGGGAGGAATGTTAGGAAATTTAGCTTTTAAATTTGGTATTTACTGTAGTGTAAATAGTATTTACTGTAGTGTAAATAGTATTTATGGTTATGTTGTAAGTTAGTTATTAGAATATATTATTGGTTAGAATTATCTTGTTATGTAACAACAATATAATGTATATAGGTTTATTGTTATAGTTGTTAGATTGAGTTATTATAGGGATATGTGGAGATTGTAGTAGAGATATGAGCTTCCCAATTATAAGAAAGATATTCCTATTTATTTGTGTAATGGTTTGAATGTAAGTGTGCAATATAATAATATTGGTGTGATTAAAATATTTGTCTATATTTTAGTTTGGCTCATATGCATGTATTAAATCTATTTATAAGCTTTTCAAATTACTATCACATTAAAAATTAATTGGGTCTCTACTTTATGCATATAACACACACACACCCATAACATGCATCTTTACTAAACTAACTTGTTTATATTCATATATCGACAACTCTGTTACAAGGCCACATTCTCTCTCTCTCTCTCTCTCTCTCTCTCTCTCTCTCTCTCTCTCTCTCTCTCTCTCTCTCTCTCTCTCTCTCTCTCTCTCTCTCTCTCTCTCTAATATACGTATGTATTACACCTTTCACTTACATAAACTTCTTATTTTATGCTTTTTTATGGTACATTATATAATACAATGGTGCAATATAAATACCGACTTAATACCCCTATCTAACCAATGGACATATTTGTAAGACATATTTTCTCTTCAAACAATCATCCTAGAGGTGTTGCAAATCAATACATGATGTCACACAATTAAGAAGTGTATAAGCTTTGTTATGTTGATTTGTCATTATATCTAATGCTATGGAATGTAATAGCCTTTATGGTATGTTTTTATGTTCATATTATTCTTCTAAAGAATCTTGCCAACAATAATATTTAAAGTGGTTAGGTGGCATTATATCCACCATCGGAGGAGACCTTTTCTTGGGTTAATATCCTTTTCACAGACGATATGCCATCTACTTTGCCCAGTTGCACTCATTATACATAATATTTACTAATAAATATATATTTTGAGCTATTAATTTTTTCAAAATTAATTTTTTATTGAATATACTATATTTTAAAGTGTAAATATCAATTCACCACTCTTTTATTGTAAATTATAAAATATTTTATTTTTTTATTTTCTATTAATAAATAAAATAACATGTTTCCAATAAAAAATTGTACATTATTTCAACCTGTAAAAGAATAATTTATAAATAGAAAAAAACATATTTCAAATAAATAAATAAATAAATAAATATATATATATATATATATATATATATATATATATATATATATATATATATAACTACTCTTTAAAAAAACATGTAAATTTTCAATATAGTAATAATTAATTAGATTATAAAGTCCTTTAAACACCTCCCAAGAAAAGAAAACGTTATAATATTAAATTTAAAAGCTTTACATAAGCAACAGGAAAGACTCGCCGAGTCGTGACAACATGTCATGTGATCGCATTCTCAAAAGAAAAGATAAAGAGGTCAGAATCAAATAGAAAACACTTTTTTCCTTCTTTCTGTTTTTTTTTTTTTAATTTTCAATAGCGAGATCATCGTTCACCGTAGCATAATCACCTGGATCTTTTAATGCTTCGAAGCCATTCCAAACACTTCATTACATCATTTTTATATTTTTCTATTAAAATTTTAGTAAGCATCTTTTTTCTTTTTTGGATTGAATGGTTAAGTATTAGAGGTACTCCATTGAATCATTTTGAATGTCAATATCTATGTTTATATTTTAAGAGTAAATATATAATAAATTATAATGATGGGTAAGCATACATCTAAATCAGTGAACTCTTTGATTAAGAAGCTAGAATTATACTTATGTCATCAAAATCATACAAAACAAAATCTTGATTTTAATCATTTAACTTTCAACATAAATATCTACAAAAATTTGTATCTTGATAAATAATTATTTTTAATTTACAAAATAATTTATAATATATAAAATCACTTCATACTTTCAATGACATTTAACTCTAAGAACACAGAGAGAATTATAGCACCTGAAACAACCGATAATGATTACCTCATTTGTGGTAGAGTCAATATGCAGCAGAGGCCTCCGGTATTGAGCTAAGCTTCATTTTCCACGAGTAAATGTTCGCCACATTTCTGGATTCAACCCTTTCGGATTCGTAATGGTGACTGAATTCTTCCACAGAGTGTACCACAGGAATTTGGCGTCCATCCATATTGTGCTCCGCCACAGGCGTTTTTTTGCAACGCCGGCACTTCTTATTGTAGTACACCCCCTGTTGCAATGCACCGGCTGCTTTTACGGCCAAGGCAGCCATGTCTGAAGCGCGCAGAGGGTATTGAGATTTCGTCAGAGGGAGAAGAAAATAGAGGTGACCCACTTGCAGTTCTACGTCTGCGGGAAGGGGGCACAAATACTCATCAAAGGCCATAGAATCGGAATGGCAGACGAAGAAGCCTGCCATTTCTCTTAAAATTTCTGCTACCTTCACGGGCTCCACAAATTCCCGAAGGCCACCATCGTCTGATATTAATATGGCAGTAGGATGAAATACTTTAGAAGAAAGACAACTGCCCATAAAATGCAGAGATGAAACTCATAGATGGAAATGCGGTGTGAATATGCTCGCCTGTAATGTATTTGGATTTATAGGGATGAAGTCAGGGTCAAGTCTAATGGTCAAATATATCGTAAAGGCCGTATTAATGTAAGCGAATTCTGAAGAAATTCGGTACCTAGAGCGGGTCGTAAACGAAAGTCGCACTCAAAAACACATATTTCGATATCGTTTTATCTATAAAACTTAGATAAACCCTGCCCGATGGAAAGGATTTATATGGTAACGAGTGATCTAAAATGAAGAAAACATTTAATTAGTAACCAATAGAACACGTACGACGTGTACATTATTCAATCGGCCCACCAATGTCTGCACAATTTTCGCCGTTTGACCTAAACAAAAAAGACCCTGCCGTGTTCATACTCATCGGTCGTTCTTACATATAGGATTTTACATGTAAGGGGCGCAATATGGCTGTTCTTTTGTTTTATTCATTTCAATTGATAATTTATTAAATTAAAAACAAAACCCAACAAAAAAATTGGAGTTTTTAAACTTTATTTAGTTTTTGATTTTTTTTTTAAATTAATATAGAAGTTTAAAGTTATATAGATAACATTTTTGTATATGTTTTAGATAACATTTTTGTATATATAGTAGATTAAGCGTACATTAAAATTTGAGTATTTCTTCAGCAAAACAATGATGATTAAGGGGCATTCAATTTGTCAAAGTCATTTAGAGAACAAATATGATCTTATTCGATTGACTCTTTATATCAAGTATATAGAGAGATTTGGCTTTGGTGGATAGTCATCTTCACTGATTGAACTATAGTCATCCTCACCAATTAAATTACAACCCTTTCAATAATTTTTTTTTTTTTTTTTGAATTATATATACATATATATCATCAATTGTACATAGACATATACACAAATATACATGCACACATATACACATATTTAAGTTTTTTATTCTTTAAAAGATGAATATTAGATAAATCAAAATATTAAAATTATAACCTCACAATCAAGATTCATGTGAAATTTAATTTTTCATACATGTGAAACTTTAAAAATATAATTAGAAGTCCAAATTTTACATGGAATTGTTATAAAAATAATAATTTTTATAAATAAATGTCAAATTTAAAATTCACACATTAATTAAAATAGTATATTATATATGATATTAAAGTTTTTATAATACATACAATTATTTTAATTTATATATATATATATATATATATATATATATATATATATATATATATATTGATTTTTTATTATTAATTATTATTATTTAATGAAATAAATTTATATATTAAATCATATATATAAACTAACTATTTATTAAAACAAAAGTGATATGAAAACACACCACATCACAAATATACTAGACATAAAAATTATTTCAAAACTGTTAATAAATCCTTTACTAAACTGTGTTAATCCTCAAAGTCATTATTTTAAGGATTAAAACTTTATTTATGAGATTTAAAAACTCTATTTATATTTTAGAAATATATCTTTTATATAATTAGTAGGCTCATCCCTTTTATTTAAATAAAAGTTTATTTTAAAAAAATCCCACATATATAAACTAATTATTTATTAAAACAAAGGTGATATAAAAACACACCACATCACAAATATACTAGACATAAAAGTTATTTTAAAACTATTAACAAATCCTTTACTAAACTGCATTAATCCTCAAAGTCATGATTTTAAAGATTAAAACTTTATTTCTGAGATTTAAAAACTCTGTTTATATGTTAGAAATATACCTTTTATATAATTAGTGGGCTCATCCCTTTTATTTAAGTAAAAGTTTATTTTAAAAAGATCCCCCATATATATGGGAGAAAAGTTAAAGGTAAAATTTTTAGTTTAAAGATTTATTTTTTATTTAAAAATATGTGTTTTAATAAATTAAGTTTAATATCAAATAAACCTTGTTTTGTTTGGTGATAGTGAAGCAAATTGTTGGTATTTTAGGGTATGGTTTTTAGTTATTTTTGTGTTTTGTCTTTCATTTTATAAGGATTTTTAAGGTTGCTTTAGTTAATGACACCACTCGAGAATGATCTTTTGTCCCTCAAGGCTATGTTTCTGTAGATCTAAGTATCTTCTTAAGCTGGGTCTAGTATTTAGCGTGGCTTTTGTTCCATGATTTCTGCTCTTCTTTAGGGTTTCTTTAGCTTTTCAATGGGTTTAAATTTTTTAGATGTTACACGAAGGGCCCTGAAGGTTGTACTTGGTTCTAATGTGCCCTCCTCTTTGTCAAGGGTTTTTTTTATGGATGGTAATTCAGCTTCTCCTTCTGAACAGAGCAATCCCAGGATGAGCAGGCCTAATGTTCCTTTAGTTGAGTTAGAAAGTGTCATCCTAAAGGAGGAAGCTTAGTTTTCTTCTGTGGCAGTGATTTGTCAATTTCAAAAATGCTGGCCAAGCACAGTCAATTTGCACACCTAGATTTCTAAGCATTAAAAACCTATTCTGATTGGCACTTTTGTTATTCATCCTTGTTCCAAGGGCTTCTTCATCATTGTTTGATCTTCCTCCATTGACAGAGATCAACTATTACATTCAGGCCCTTGGACTTGGGATAAAGCCTTTTTATGCATGAAACAGTGTTTTGTAAGTTTTAACCTTATTACATATTCCTTTACAGCAGCACTAGTTTGGGCCAGGTTAACTCATTTACCTTTGCAATTTTGGTAAGTTTCTTCATTTTAGGACATTGGTAGCTCTCTTGAGGACATTATTTCTAAGACTAAATCTTGCATACATACTACCTTTACTCAGATGTGCATTGTCTTAGATCTCTCCAAAAAATTACTTGAAGTTATTAAGATCAAAGTTGGTAACAAAATCTAGAATCAACTTTTAGATTATGAATTATTAAATTTTAGATGCAGGAATTGATTTGCTTGTGGTCATATGGCTATTGATTGTCCCAGGAATTTTGGTGGTTAATTTGATAACAAGATTAAAATTAGAAAATCTAGAACTTGGTGGAAAGATGCTCATGTGGAATATCTGATTATCTTTGGTAAGGATAGGCAAATGAATTTTTGAGGTAGGGGTAAGGATTTTAATTTTGTTAAGGATAATGGTTCTTCTGTGGAATTGATTAAAGCTTCTCCTTCTCCTATGGTGTCATCCTCTGAAGTGATCTCTTCTTCTTGTATCAATAAGGAGGTCCCTTTTAATTAAAAGGTCTCTAGATTGGAATTTGATGCCTCAAAATCTCCTCAAAGTTCGATAGATCACTATTTGCAAGAATTAAGTCCATCCCCTTTAGGTGTTTCTTCTTTGGAGCCCTTGAATTCAAACATGGTATTTCCTTAGGGTGATAGTCTAGTTGATGATGTTAAAGGATGGACAAAGGACTCTCATAGGAAAATTTTTGCTTCTAAAATAAACTTGTGTCATATGGAACTATGCTCTCATAAGAAAGTTTATTAAGTGGGGTATGTGGTGCTTTATTTTTTGTGTGGTGTATGGCTTCTTATGCCTGTACTGTTGATGATGTTTTTGTTATTTGAACTAGTAGATTTAGCTCACCTATTTAAGGCAAAAAAATTTCTAAGTGGCTTTGGAAATGTCGATTGCATCAATACACCAAGTCACATTAGTAATTTTTTTGAGTATTTTAGAGGGCAGGTGACCCATTAAGCCCTAGTATCTATAAAAAAATAAGTTTAATAGAGAAGACATGGAGTGTAAAATGGGAAATATTATTTGAATATTTAAAAAATATGGATCCAAGAAAAATTCAATTATTAAATCTTTTGGCCCGTTGAGGAAGCATGGGTGTGAGTGTTTTGTAAAGTTGGGTAGTAGGGAACAAGTTGTAGGCTTTTCATTTAATTCTCTTCTAATTTGAAAATAGATAATTATAGATTGAAATATTTTTTCTTTTCTTTATCTCTTCTTATATATACACATTTTGTTTATGTAAACAAAGAGTTTATATTTTGGACTTTATCCGTAGTCTTTATTGTGAAGTAATATTTAGATTCTACTATTTAGTGCATAAGAATATTTTGAGCTCTCTTTTTTGAATATAATGTATTTCTACATATATTTGTAGTTGTTGAAAGTTATTTTGACTCTTGTTTGTCTATGCATTAGCTCCCATCTTACTAATATAACTATTAGAATAAATAGCTAACTAGTGCAAGTAATTCAGTGTGGAAAAACAAGATAAAATAACAATGATAGAGAAAAACACATTACACAAGTAGTTACGTGGAAACCTTGCAAGGTGCAAGGAAAAACCATGGGGCAAATGGAAATGTCCAGTCTTTTATTAAATTTAAAATATCAACCTCTCCACAAAGCTTCCTCACAGTACACCCCTCTTATAATGCTTTCACTCAAGCATTCAAGCTATGAAAAGCTTTTTAGCAAACTAATTACAAGATTTTTTTTCTAAAGCTTCTACACTCTCTACATAACAAAGGGAGAGTCATACATAAATAGAGTACAAAATGAGATAACAGAATAAAGGATGAAAAAAGATAGAAGAAAATGTGCCACCTTCCACGTGGCCTCACTAGTCATCAATAGTGAAAGTTGTCTTTCACATGTGTAAGGTCCAACTTTGAAAGGCATCTTCATGATGCATTTTAACCTTCTCCATGTGCACCAAAATGGTAGCCCCACCTTGCATGTGACCTTAATATAGAATAATATACATTGTTTCCCACTTTTCTATGTGCATACTCATGAGTCATAAGATTCCTCAACTTTTGACTTCAATCAAAGGAAACCACAGATAAATTGTGCCCTACAAGCACATGGGTGAAGATGTTTGTTCCCCACATGTTTCAAAAGGTCACTCATCAAGATATGTCACCCAACTTTTCTCTCCTATTATTTTAATCAATAAAATATTCCTTGTGGACCATGCCACATCAACAAGGTGCCACCTCATAAGCACAGTCATCACTAACTCGCACTACCACCTCATCACATGAATAATGATAATTAATAGTAACTATAAATAATGACTTCACATCCTAAAATTATCCCACTTGAATTTAATATACATATGATTTGGCATACACGTATATTCTTCCATCTAGCTTCCAACCATGCCTGATGTTGCCTTTATCACAATTTCAATAAGCCTAAAGACATCTTGCACCACTCAAACTTCTCTGCTCTGACCAACTTTGTCATCATGTCTACAATATTATGTATGGTGTTTACATTCAGGATCAAGGTTCTAACATCATCCACCATGCTTGAAGTGGTACTTGATGTCAATATGCTTCATGTGATCATGAAATGCTACATTCTTCACCAAGTGAATTGCACTCTAATTATAATTATGCAAGGTAATCTTTCCCTGCATCTCCATGAAGTCACCTAATAGTCGCTCTAACCATATTTCCTCCTTGAAACCTTTAGTTGTAGCCAAGTACTTTTCTTCAATGGTTGATAAAGCCACCACTGGTTGTAACTTAGAATCCTAACTCATAGCTCCACCATCAAGAGTGGAAACATAAGCTATAGTGGACTTTCATCCATCCCTATCACCACCAAAATTAGAATATATAAAACCTCTTATCTAAAAATCTACCCCTCCATAGTAGATTGTAGTATTTGAAGTGCCTTTTAGATATATGAGTATTCACTTTACCACAGACCAATGATCCTTTGTAGGGTTTATCTTGAGTCGGCTCACAACTCCCACTGCTTGGGAAATATTTGGTCTCATGCTCACCATGGCATACATGAGACATCCTAATGCTGATGAATAAGGTACACAGGACATACTTGTCTTCTCCTCCTTTGTACTAGGACATTGCGCATAAGATAACTTAAAAAGTGCAAAAAGTGGGGTATTGATTGGTTTTGTATTCTGCATATTGAACCACTACAGAACATTCTCATCATATGTCTTATGTGATAACCATATTTTCCTAAATTTATTATCCCTATATATCTTCATCCCTAAAAATTTGGCTTGTTGATCCTAAATCCTTCATCTCAAAAGTCCTATCCAATTGAGCCTTCAAATCATCGATCCTCTTCATGTTGGATTCTAAAACTAGCATCTCATCAACATATAGCAGTAAGATAATAAAGCTCCCATCATTGAACTTCTTATGATATGCACAATGATCAACTTCACTTCTGCTAAATCCTTGGATCTTCATAAAGTGTCGAATTTCCTATACCACATTCATGGTGCCTGCTTCAAATTATACTATGATTTATTCAATCTATAAACCATCTACTCTTTTCTTTTTACCTCATAGCCCTCAAGATGATACATATAAATATCCTCCTCGATATCACCATGTAGGAATGTTATCTTAACATCAAGCTGCTCTAGCTCTAGATTATAAGAAGCTAAAAATGTAAGTAACACTCTGATAGTAGCCATTTTCACAACAAGAGACAAGATGCCATTCAACTTATCCACACCATGCAAGTAACACCATATAGGAATGTTCTTCTTCAACTTGTACACACATTTGTTACCAACACTCTTCATTATAGGTGGGAGATCTATCAGCTCCCATGTTCTATTCTTATAGAGTGATCTCATCTCCTCCTCCATGGATTTACTCCATTTCTTTACATTCCCATATTCTCTAGCTTCCTAAAATGAACTAGGTTCACCCATATCAGTAATCAAAGCAAAACAAGACTGAAATGCAAGAGTATACCTGTCTAGAACCTTCTTGGTATGAGTGGACCTTATAACTTATGGTTTTTTTACTTGGTGCTATGTTTTATGCTCTGAAGCATCAACTTACTTCTTTTCATCTTCTTATTTATTGACTACTTCAATTGGTACAACTTTAGGTGTTTGTTTTACCTCCTTCCCTTTCATGTATTTTTCATTAAATTTAACATCTCAGTTAATAATTATATTTTGGTTGGTAGGATCCCACAATATATACCCCTTCATTATATCTTCATAGCTAAGAAAAATACATTTCCTAGATTTTAAATCTAGCTTAGACCTTATTTCTTTAAGAACATGGGCAAATGCTTCACAACCAAATATATGTAAATTAGAATTATCAACTAGATTACCATGCCAAGTCTATTCTAAATTCCTTCCATCCAACACAATTGTAGGAGATTTGTTAATAAGATACATAACTATATTAGCGACCTCCATCCAAAATCCATTTGCCAGCTTTGATTCACTCAACATGCTTCTTGCACGCTCCATGATAGTACAGTTTATCCACTCAGCTACAACATTCTATTATGGAGTATAAGGGAAAACATTTTGATGTTTAATCCCTTTCTACATAAAAAAGTTATCAAAATTCCTAGAACATTGTTTTACTCCATTATCTGACCTAAGACATACAATAGATTTGCCCAAACATTTCTCTACCCGTGCCTTAAATTCTTTAAATTTTTCCAAAGCTTCTAATTTTTTTCTCAAAAAATACACCCATACTCTTCTAGAATAAAAATCTATAAAGGAAATAAATTAAGTTCTACCATTTATAGACTGAGTAGGGATAGGTCCAAAAATATTTGAATGGATAAGTTATAGAAAATCAAAACTTTTACGTGCGCTTGAAGTAAACTTTACCCTCTTTTATTTACCAAAGATGTATTACTCATAAAATTTTGAATCACAAGACTTGATCCCATACATAATACCTTGGTCATGCAATATATTCAAGCCTTTCTCACTCATGTTTCCAAGGCATTGATGCCATAACATCACAACATCTAGAGCATTCTCTATAGTTTTTGTTGCTGCAATACTTGTCACTGAATCTTTGCACAAATGATACAAGGAGCCATAAGACTATCATTTTGCTACCACTAGGGATCCTTTGGTAATTATCATTACCAAAGGTACATGAATACCTTAGCTCATCCATCATCTTTGATGGACATCAAATTCTTCTTTAAATTAGGAACATAACACACATCCTTAAATCTTTTGATTCTACCATCATTTAGATTGATCCTTACATCCCCTCTTCCTACAACATCTAAAGGGTGATCATCACCCAAGTAAGTGTATCCTCCACTATATGGATAATATCTCATGAACCAATCTCTATGTGGATACATGTGGAATGATGCACCTAAGCCCCACACCCAAACATTTGAAAGTGATCTACTATTACTGAGGTAGAATGCTTCTTGTGTGCTTACTTCCTCTAAATCTATTGTGTTGGCCTTGACTGAAGGTGGATTCTCATTTTCATCCTTCTTTTCCTTCTTTAGTTACCATTAATTCTTATTTATGTGGCCTAGCTTTCCATAATGTTAGCATTTTCCCTTATGCTTTCATCCTTTAGACCTTGATCTGGATGGTAATCTACCTTGATTTCTCCTCTCACTAGATCTCCCTCTTGCATCCAAAGCTTCATTACTTGAGGATGCACCAGAAGACTTTATTATCATCTCCTCTCCAATAAAATATGCAACTATATCATCTAACTTAAGATTTAATGATGATGAATTATTGATGGTCATCACAAGATGATCCCAACTATCAAGAAGTAAGCATAGCAAGGTGATTACCTTATCCTCAAAGAATAACTGCCTACCTCAATATAAGAAAAAGCACAAGTGCTCCCAATTCAACGTTGAATAGTTAAATTGATCAGAGTCAAGCAAGATTTAGTTGAGAAGTTAACTACAGTAGGAGGCAATGCACAAATAGAAGCCAAGATTATATGCTTGGATTCCTTTAATGAAGAGGAAACAATATCTACTTCAAACCTAACGCCAAACACTATTCCCACTTCTCTTCCATCATAGTACATAAGCCTATAGGTAGGGAGAACAACAAAGACATATCAAAGGAAGCCAAGGGGTAGACCACAGACCCCTCCAACCCAAGAGGTAGACAAGGAGGAGCTATACCAGGCAAAGGTTCTAAGTTTACAAGCACTCAAGGCCAAAGCACCTATCATAGGTGACTCATTTGGTAAGGGCCCCTTACTGAAAACTCCTTTAAGTTTTTCCCCTTTGATGTCTTTACCTACAATTTTAATCACCCTTGGCACTATGGTCTCCACATTCATTCCCCAACAGGTAGTCTCTACAGGTTTACTATTTATACACCCATTTATAACTTTGCCTACCACCACTGCTCCTATTTCAACTTTCACTGTTGTAACTTCTATCCCTATGGTTTCCATCCCTTTTGTTTCCCTTCCATTGACATCCACTCCATCAACATTGATTTTGTTCATCCCTTCCATTGCTTAATCCATCACTCCAACTACAACCCATTATAAACATTTGGGTTCATCCTTGCCTTCTTTCACTCCAATCATTGTAACCGTAGCATTGGATGAGCCATAAAGACTGGCCACCTCTTAGGTGCCCTTTTAGTTGTTACCACTGTGGTAACAACTAAAAGGGCACCTAGGAGGTAGCCAGTCTTTATGGCTCATCCAATGCTACAATATGGGAACATAGACTAGTCAAAGATTATTTGGCCTGTAATGCCCAATCCTTCCACACAAACTGAGCAAGAACCTTAAAAACATGCTCAAATAGAAGATAAGCCTTATGATCCCTCAAATCTCACTCTTCTAGATTGGGTTAAGGAACTAGGAGTCACAACCTCTAAGAGGCCCAATCTAAAGATAACGAGTTTCTAATGGTGAGTTTCTTATTTGACAAAGCCACTGTATCAATACAGAGGGTGAGGAAAAGGAATATAGAAGATAGCTCAAGTAGAAGCTTAATCATGAGAGGAAGTCTACTTCCTAAGAAAAAGGTAAAACAAGCAAAAGGGTCAGTCTCCTTATATTGAGGACATGAATTCATACATGGAGACCCACATATAATCCATCCTTGTTATACATCAAGGAACCAAAATGGCCAGGCAGGAGCTTGAGGAAGAGTTGGAGACACTCAAAGAGTAACAACAAGTGATTTGGGTTCCTTATGGCATTAAGTAGGATGTACAAGATGTTGCCCTTAGGTTGTATGAAATTCTTGATTCCATTCATTTTTTGAAAGTTAGCTTGGCTCCACATGTCAATAAGATAACTCAATTATTTAGAAGCCATAAGGAAGATGACAACAAGCTAAACTTCTTGTTACTTTATACACCTAATAAATTATCTAACTCTCTAGATTTTATGACTCCATTAGAAGCATCTAATGCTCTGAACTTAGCATTAATAAGGATACATGAGGCCCAAGACTAGTTACTTTCCTCTGAAACATTAGTTAATAATTTGGTCGAGCAAGAGAAAGAGGTTAAACATATTATATTAGGATTGGATTTGGTTACCATTCAAGATAATTGAGGTAGGCTGGTGACCAAAGTTACATTTGACCAGATGATCAAAAAAGCCTCTAATAGTTTCAATCAAAGTCTGCAAGGTTTAAACCTAGAAGACATAGAGGCCAAATTGAGTGTAGCACAAAAGAACACCACAGAGGTAGAAGTATTCAAGGTTGGCTTCAGAGCAACCAAGGCAGAGAATAATAAGTTAATGGGTGAGACAAGTAGGGTAACTAGGCCATCTCTCTTGGATATTAGTATAATCAGAGCACAACATGTTATGACATACAAACATTACTAGGATTTAGATGTGAAGAAGAAAGTTGTTCAACAAATGCCACCTACTAGTTCTACTATGCAACTCCACCTACTCTACCAACAATGACAAATACCACATCAATTCCACCTCAGGATATTATTCCCTTGATAACTATAGTTTATACAGTCGATGCATCTTTAAATGTAGTTCCAGTTACTATGGCTTCAACTAATAGTACCACTACATTTCCTACAACAATTTTGAGACAAGTCAAACAAGAGCCAATTTAGATATTGGATAATTTTGTACATTTTGCATGTAACCAACATAACCAAACAATTAAAGTCTTAGTTGCACACACACACACACATTGTAATTAACTAATTTTTGAGTAGCATGCATACATTGCATGGTTGGGTTATTTGTAATGCATAAATATGTAACTCAAACTTATCTTATAGTCTTTTATATGTAAAAAAAATGTTCTAATCTTGGTGGATGAGGTGACCCCTTTCCCAAGTCTATATATACAAGTTGTAACCCTATTTCAAAGGGTCAAAGTTTTTGAATGAAATAAGGAAGAAATCAAGGATTTTGATTGTCATGTAACTGTGTTTGTTTTATCTTATTCCCTTTCTATGTTCATGAATTTGAAGTTTCTTTAGTTTATAAGTTGATTCAATAGTTCTAATGTGCTTCAATGCTACAAATGAATATGACTATTATATGTTTATGAATGTTAATCGTATATGTGTTATAGATATTAAGGATTGAAATGTTTCATTGATTTATATAGTTAGTACAGGTTCAATCATTATTCTAAAGTGTGTATAAGTGTCTCACTTAATATAGTATTTTAGGAGTGAGCAATAGCTACCTTAGATAACTTCTTGGTTTGAGATGTAATCTCTTGTATAAAGGCATGCAACAACAACATTAAAAATAACAACCTTCTATTAAGACCAATAAGCACCCTATATCTGAATACCTAAACTCCCAGCTGTGTTTGTTCATGAGTGAGCAATAGTTGCAAACAATAAACATTGGTCCTTAAGACACTTGTCCAATAAAGAAATAGACTGAGAAGCTCCTATTTAGAAAACATAGAATCTTTCTTTCTAGCATACCCTTCCTTATTTTTGAAGTTTCTTTGAGATCTACCCACCATAGATTAGTTTTTAGCCCATCCTACTCACCCAGTGATTTATATATTTATTAGAATTCACACATTTACCCACAAACTTGGTTGATCAACTCATAATTTCAACCTGTCATTCCACCACTCGGTTGTTCCAACCATATACCTGCAACTTGTGCCCTAGAGTGGAACCTGGTTCGACAGAGATCCCAAAATGTTAGAGGTTACCTTGTTTAAAACTTTCTAAGGTGTTTATAAAATGCACATCAATATAAGAGAAAACATTGACACCAGAGGGAGGGCACACTAGTGTGTTTTCCCAATAAATAGGAAACCCATCATTACAAGACACCTAAAATATTAACAAGGTTTAGGGCCCAAGAAAGTCCTTTGGTTTCACCATTGTCACACTTTAAGAGGGCTAGACCTATACCAGCCATCCTTGAGATACATAGAGCCTGAACACCTTCCCCTATAAGGAATGTCCCACCTGTCAATAGTCATATGGCCCAAACTTGGTTAATCAAATCTATTATTGTTATCCCTAGAGACCAACATGACTTACGAAGGAATCCAGAGAAGTATTTTCCAACTTTTTCCCTTTCAAATGGGAGGACAATTGAAAAGCATATCAAATATGTCAAGGTCACCTCAAGATTAATGATTGTTATCCATGAGGATGTTGCATACCATATTTTTTCATTTACTTTGCAAGATTCTTCTTATTATTGGTATTTAAATTTGTAGGAAAATTCCATCACCTCATGGGATGAGTGTCAAGGTAATTTCCTTATGCAATTTGGACAGGTAACTGATCCAAGTCTGGTATATCAACTCTTTACTAGCATGAAAAGGAGCCTAATAAGTCTATCTGAGCCTTCAATGCAAGATTCCAAAATATGCACACATAATTAAATGTTGCCTTTTATTCAGATGAGAACCTAACGCTCAAAATATACAAGAATGCCTTGAATCCTATTAATGTCATGTTCTTATGAAGAGGTGTTATTACCAATATGCTAGCCTTATAATTTAAAAAAGCTATCAATATCTATAAGCAACTCAATCCACAACTTAGCCCTCATAATCCAGGAGGACATTCAATAACAAACTTCCATCCTTGAATATAATTCTTTATGTAAACTAGAATGCTCTCGCATTCAATCAAAACCAACTGTACACTCTACCACCCATGACACAATAAATAATGAATCAGAACTATGATTTCTTGAATAATCATACACAAAGAAATAATCATCAGTAAAATCAACATTAAGCTCATACCAATGCAACAGTCACTCAGGGTTTGGATTCTAACAAAACCAAATTAGATTCTATAAAAAGAATCGTTTAGAAGCTGATCAACGATTTTATGAATATGTAGAAGAGAATGGTAATATAAATACTCAGAGTTACAATCAAAATTTTGCTTTTCCAAGATACAACAAGCCTTTCAACAAGCCCACTAACAATACATGCTAACAACAATCCAATAAGCTATCAAAAATCAATATTATGGAAACAACTTTGCCCAATTGGTATAGGGTCCACAATATGTCTCAACATGGAGAGTTAGATTGTATAGAATTCTGCACAACCTTCAAAATCTTTCAGAAGGAGATGATTAGACAAGATCAAATGATGAATCCTCCAGATTTGCCTCATGAATCTGGCCCTTCCAATTTGGCTATGGTCTTTTAGACCTTCGAGTCTCCCTTCCCTAGTGAAGATTGTAATGTCTAAGAAGACAATTCTGATGAAGTGTAGGCATTCCAATAGTTTAACATGAATAATTATAATTTGAGGAATAGGCAGCCATTCACTACTTCTAATCCTCTTAATAATATGGTTATCCCTCTAAATCCCAAGGTTGATAATAATCTTCCTCCCCCTAAAGGGAATGATTAGCCTCAGCACAAAGAAGAACAGAATAAATGAGGATACAATATTGTTGAGGACATAAAGAAAATCAAGGCCAACATTACTCTTCATGAGCTAGCACAAATCATAGAGCATAACGAGATCTTATGAAAATCCATCATAGAAAAGTTTGTTGTAAAAAAGTCTAAGTCAGCCAACATGAATGTTATATACAAAAGTAAGCGAGAAGTTCCCCCTTTCTTGCTAACTATTCAAGTGTTTGGCTAAAGCATACATAATTGCTTAGTAGATTTGGGAGCTTTAGTAATAATGATGTCAAATTTTATTTGTAAGAAGCTTGGTTTAACACCAAAGCCTTCTAAGAGGACTATGTCATAGCTTGATAAAATAGTAGTACATGTATTAGGAGAGCTAAATGATGTAAGAATTCAGGGTGCATATGAACCAAAAGTGCATATGACTATTGAAATCATAGTAGTGGACATGCATGAAGGTTATGGATTGTTATTGAGCAAAGATTGGTCAAAAACACTAAACGAATATCTTTCCATGGCTTTTCACATATTTGTTTGCAATGGAGAGACGTAGCCAACTAGATTAGAATTGATTAAGAGTCAAGAATGAAGCATCCTATTATATAATACAATACTGCCAATGATGAGGTAAGTTATAAATCTCCTAGTCTTGAAATTTATACATTTTCCATGAAACATGAAACACCTAAATAAATTCTAGGCCCTTCCAAATTATGGACCCTCCATTTCGATGGAAATAGATATAAGCAAAGATCAGGTGTCGGTATTGAGTTGATTAATCCACAAGGAGAGAAACTATTGGCAATATATAGGCTCCAATTTCCATGTACCAATAACAGAACAAAATATGAAACCTTGATATTGGGTTTACAGTTCACCCTCAAGAATAATGTTAAGGAATTACTAGTATATAGAGATTCTGAACTCATGGTTAACCAAGTTAAAAATAAAAATCAATGTAAATTGTCATATCTAAAAAGTATAAGCATAGGGTTTGGGATTTAATAGAATCATTTGAAGCTTTCAACATAGTGTCTATCCCAAGAGAATAGAATGGACCTGCCAATTCATTGGCTACTTCAACAACAAATTTGGCACCCTTACAGGAGTTAAAAATCCAAAATTTCTCCATTGAATTGGTACCATGTCCCTCAGTACTAGACAATGTTGAAAATTTTCAAGTGTTTGATGATGACTAACAAATTGTCCAATTTCTCACAAATTTAGGAAAATTTGAATCTCAAATAATAGATGATGAAGAAATACCACAAATGCCATGAATAATTGGATAAAGAAGGCATTATCTAGATGAAAGATAATTGACTCCCATTAGGAATGGTCACCCTGGAAAGGACCTTTGATATAGATCCTTAGGCTCAATCACAGAGGCAACTGAAGGTTAATGAATCTGAATTAAGAATAGAAAATATGAGTGATGAAAAGAATGCACACTTTATCAATATACTTAAGCTACACACCTGAAGAAAGATAAAGAGTCGAGGAACTGATTATCTGATACAAAGATGTAATTACATGGACATATGAGGACTTAAGTGTTTTCAATCCTAGAATCATGACCCATACAATTCCACTCAAGCTGGATCATAAACCATTTAGGCAAAGGTAGAGGCCAGTTAATCCTATCTTGAAACCACTAATTTAGAAGGAAGTGGAAAAGATACCGAGTGTTAGGATTGTTTTCCCTACTAGACATTCAACTTGGGTGGCCAATTTAGTTCTAGTCAGGAAAAAGAGTGGTGAGATTAGACTTTGTATTAACTTCAAGAATCTGAATAAAGATTTTGAGAAGGATAAGTACCCCTTGCCCTCCTTAGATGAGGTAATACAAATGGTAAATGGATCTGAGATGATGTCTTTCTTAGATGGATTTTTAGGTTACAACCAAGTACTGGTCGAATTAGAAGATAGTATGAAAACTTCATTTATCATAAAATGGGGAACATATGCATACAAGTGAATGTTATTTGGGCTGATCAACATTGGACCCACTTTTCAAAGGGCAATGAATTATGCATTCTAAGGACTGATAGGGAAGTGCATCATTATATGTGGACAATCTCACTGTTTATTCTAAAAATAGAGCAGATCATATAAACCATCTCCAGTCTATCCGTGAAAGGTGTAGAAAGTTTAGGGTATCACTTAACCCCAAAAAAAGTATATTTGGCATTACTGAAGGCAAACTGATAGGCCACATCATTACCAAGGATGGGATCACCTTTGATCTAGATAGGATTCAGGGGATATCAAAGATAATGTTTCTCAACATCAAAAAAGAGATCAAATCATTCTTTGGAAAGATAAATTTCATAAGAAAAATTATATTAGAGTTTGTAGAGATTTTTAGACCCCTGAACACAATGCTCAAACAAAACACTAAAGTGAAATGGATGCCTGAAGCTAAAAGTCCTTCCAAGACATAAAGAAGGCTATTTCATAATCCCCAGTACCGATAAGCCCTGATTTCACCAAATACTTTTACTTTTATTTATTCACCTCAAAACATACCATTGTTATAGTGCTTACACAAAAAAAGGTAAGAAAGTGAACATCCAATTGCATTTATGAGTACTAACTTGAATGATACAAAGCTTGAGTATTCACTAATTGACAAGTAAATCTTTGCTCTCATCAAGGGAGTCAAAAATTTCAAGCATTATATCCTCCAAAATAAAACCATCACTATAGTACTAGATCCTACTATCAAACTCACGCTTGGACAAAATTAATTGGGGGAATGTAGAGGTAAATGGATGGTGAAGTTACAAGAATTTGATATTAAAATCAAACTAGCTAAGATTGTTAGAGGATAAGGCATAATTCAACTTATGACTAAACCAGACCCACGCATCACTATTAAAGAGGTTTTCTAGACATAGGTCTCCCAAAAAGATTGGTATTCAGGTAATATTCAGTTCTTGCTTACTAGAACATGCCCCTAGGAACTCAAAAGAGAGAAAAAGAGATATTTATGGCTTAAAGCTGCTCACTACATGATTAAAAAGGGAGTCTTATATATAAATAATTACAAAGGCATTTATCTAAGGTGTGTTTCATGTGAGGAAGCTAATGAAATCTTGGAGAATCTACATCAAAAGATAGGCAACGACCATCCATCTAACAATACTACAACATATAAAATACTTAGAAGAGGTTGCTACTGGCCGACAGTCTTTAAGGATGCACACTTCTATGTGAGGACTTAGCATGAATGCCAAGTGTTGGCCAAAAGAGAAGTACACAAAACCATATTGTTACAGCCTATAATTGAAGGAAGGTCATTCGTCTAATGGGGCCTAGACTTTATTGGAGTTAAAAATCCAAATTCTTCATTTGAACATAAGTTTGTGCTCACTGTTATAGATTATTTTACAAGATGGACAGAGGCAGTCACCACCAAGAATTCTAAAGCCTAAGATGTGATAAGTTTTCTTAAAGAACATATCACAACCAAGTTTGGCACTCCTATCTCTTTGATTTGTGATAATGGGTTGGCATTTTAATCAGTTGAATTCATTGAATGGGACAATGATAATTAGATTATAATTAGATCATCCTCAAATTATTACCCATAAGAGAATGAATTGGTTGAGTCAACCAATAAGAATCTTATAGATGTAATTAAGAAGTCAGTTGGAGATAAAACAAGGGAGTGGCACCTCCTACTAAAGTATGCACTCTAGGTAGACATGACAAGGTATAAGCAGGCCCTCAAAGCTTCACCATATCTACTGGTATATGGGAAACAACCCATGTTCCTAATTATGATGAAATTGCCAACACATCAGTTCATGTAAGAGTACATGGAGCCCAATGATAAAATAAAGTCAAGAGTGTTGGATATCAATAAAATGGAAGACTCCTGGGATAAAGCATTATAGAGCTTCATCAAGCATTATGATGTGGTCAAGAGATGGTTTGATAAAAGAGAAAAATGCAAAGCTTTCATAATCTCTGACTTGGTGTTGTTATGGGATAAAACCTATGAGAAAAAAGGAATACATGATAAGTTTACCCTGTTGTGGATAGAACCGTATCAAATATCCAAAATTTTAGGGAATAATGTTTTCCATTTGAAGGATCTTCAAGGTAACAATCTGACATATCAAGTGAATGGATAAATTTTCAAACATTATTTCATAGCTACTCCATCTGGAAAGGCTTCTGAGTAACAATAAGACATTTCAGTAGAGGTAGGAGTAAATTATATTTCCTCTATTAGTTAACCTCTTACTTTATATTATTTACTTTTATTAGATTAGTTTGCATTTTCTAGAGTAGTTTTTCGCTTTTAGTATTTTCCCACTTTATAGAATAATTTCCCTTTGATTTCATAACAGTCATATTCTGGTCGATCTTGGTATTATCAAACATAGTTTGAGGTGTAATGAATCCAACCCGAATCAAGAGGATAATATGTACTGTAGTTCAAGACTTGTAATCTGGTCGAGCAATGAGAGAGTTAGTCATGAATATGTTTTGAAACTAATTATTTCATTAGGTATGTGAAAATTGCTCCCATAATTCTATGTAAATTTAAAAAACTTTCCTTATTCCCTTGGGTCAAATTCACATAAAACATTCATACTTTTTTAAAGTAATAGTCATGGGCATATGCAAGAGTTGATAGGGGCATTTTGATTAAACCCAAATATTAACTAAGACCAACTCATTGTGGTCACCTTTTCTTAATTTTCATAAAATAAATAAAAGAAAAGAATACAAATAAAAAGCTATAATCCAAAAATCCAAAAGAAATTATAAAATAATTTAAAGCCGACATGATGAATTAAGATTAATGCATCACGCATCATAAAAATATGAAGGAAGAAGGAATAGGTGATCAAAGGTATCTTTGTCAGGGCTATGGATGCCTAGTTGGTAGCAAAGCAGTGCTTGAACTCCCCATTTATATACCTAATGCCCATTCAAAGTGAAACCTACAACTCACTCTTATGTCTTTGCCTAAAAAAGTGAAATAAGAGGTAAAAGACAACACTTTTCACACACATATTCAAGGTGTAAGTAGAGCTAGTATGTTGCATAGGATTATTAAAAGTCTCTTTCCATTTCAGGTTTAGTCATTCATTTTAGGATAAATTTATAGTTGATATTGAAATTGTAAAACCATTGATTCTAGTTTCGTAAAAACTCTGGAGTATTCACCCCTGTGAGTCACTATTTGTTGTATTCAACACACCTCACTTTGTATTTTTTTCTTCAAAAAATGGGGACCCCCTTTTTTTTTTAAAATGATGATTATCTTAGAGGGGTACTTGTGAGTTATGAGGTTATAATACTTGAGATACTTGTGCAAAATCAATGTTTCTAATGTTAAATCATGTTGTGGTATAGTTTTTGATGCACTTGCTCAGACTAACCTATTAATGAAACGGATGGAAAGAGTGGTTTTATATGACATGTATGAAGATTTTTTTATTATTTAGTGTTTACTTTAGCAAAACTCTAATTTAGAAGCTTCCAATCAAAAATTTCTCTTCGAGTTTCTCATCAACAACTTTCATATCAAAAACATTCACATCAGAAATATTCATTTTGAAAAGATTCTCTACACAATGTTTTTTCATTGGTGACTTTATTTCAGGAACTTTGCTTTCAGAAATTTCCTTTTGTAACTTTCATTTCAAAAGTTTCATTTTGGGAAGTTTCACTTCGACAACTTTATGTCGATAATAATTACTTTGGCACGATTTCACCTCAGTAGCTTTCTTCATGGTCTTAGTCTTCGGGATCTTATTCATTGGCAACTTTCATATCAGAGACTTCCGTATGAAAAATGAGTCTTCAAAAAAATTCATTTCAAAAAAATTATATCGAAAACATTCTCATTGAGAACTTTATTTCAGAAACAATCTTTTTGAGAAGATTCTCATTGGGGGCTTTCATGTCAGTGATTTTCATTTCAGAGACTTTGTATTGGAAGCTTTCACTTCGGAGATTTAGTCTTTGGGAAATTTCATTTTGGAAGGATTATGTCAGAAATATTCTCACCGAATACTTTATACTAGAGACTTTATGTTAGAGACTTTTATTTTGGATATTTTTCATCAAAAGGATTCCTTCATCAAGTTTGGTCATTGGCCACTTTGTTTCAAAAACTTTGGTTTCAAAAACTTTGAGAGCAATTATTTTTGAAAGACATTCTACGCTTCGAGTCTTTTAGCCCAAAAGTAAAGTTTAAATTTTATTGACTAAGTTATACAATGACATCGGGTAAAGGATGAAAGTTTACACTATGGCACCCTAAATGACAAGGCATCCTATGTGGCATGCACACTAGGACAGGGTGGTAAAATTTGAATTAAATGAAGGTGACAAGCTCATATATTAATGATTAGTGACCCATGAACTCGAAATAAATGCAATAAATCTATTTACATCGATCCCCCAACTGAGTTCGCATCATTTAATCTTTGAGCACAAGTAGACTTTAGTTTCAATCGATCCTAAAATCCCTAACTGCTATCACAATGATTTACGACTTGAGAAATTCAACTAAGTGAAGAGATGCCATTATAGAAAGTTTGAAACATACCAGTACCCAACAAAGTTACCATGACATCATCATATAGGTCCTACAGGGGAGTCCTAACACCATCTAGGTTCTCGATCAAAGATTCTAAATAATACTTGGATATTGTGTTTGATGCTACTACGTGTGATGGGTGTTATTCAAATTATTCAGGGTTGTGGGAAGCAATGGAGAACATGAATTCATTTGCACTTGAGGAAGACATAACAATCGAAGATAAGTAGCTAATAAAGGACCTGATCCCTTTCAAAATATAATCCCTATACTATGCATCCACAAAGATGTAGGTAATGCCATGCATCGATTTATTACAGGGCTATTTTTTAAAGGGAGAATCATGGATGGAGGATATCTTCCTTACATAGACAATGACAATGTTGTCGCATGTATATCAGAAGAAATGTTCAATAGGTATTTAAGCTTGCCTATTGTAGATGTTACTTATGATATACACACTATCATCCCATGGAAAAAGTCCCACCATCTAGAATGAGCTCTTTCAAAATGGTTGCTCCATAGGGAGAGTTTCACTTTGAAAGAGCATGCCAAGAATCTTATCCCCATTACTAGTTTTAAAATGAGAATCTGTGTAGGGATGGCATTATTGAATAGTGTCTTTGGCCATGCTAGTATTTACTTCATGCACCTGGAATGGGTTCCCCTTATGGACCTTCTGACTACCTCAGAGTGCACCTATGCTTTGGGGGAAATCATTAGCATATGCTTCCAAGAGTAGATTCTATAGAAGGATAAGCCGCCATTAGAAAGTAACTTCTACATGATGTCCTACTTATTAAACATAGTCATGGGCACTGTGTATAGACATAATAGAGTCCTATGGGAGCCCAATGTCGAAGTCATTAAGAACATGATATGTAACTATTACAACTTCATGCACATATATCTATATGTGAGAAACATAACCAAAATTAATGAGGACCTTTACCCTCAAGTATGGATGGGTATTTATGATGAGCTATTGCCAAGAATTTCCCCAAGCATAGCCCGAACACTAGCCAATAAAATAGGAGACTACTAGCTATATCTAGATTACACTATGATTATGGTGGCAGGGCACAAGGTAGATCCTATCCAACTCTCGAAGTTCATTCCAGACAAGGTAGCGGAGCAAGAAATTACTTATTAAATTTGGAACAACATTGATGAGGAGCTAACAAAAAATAAGAAGGCCACCTTCTATAGATCTCACATCATCATTGGGTGAATACAATACACAATTCACAAATAGTTCAATGAGGTTGGTAATGCCTAGAAAGCTTATGTATTGCCCACCCTACCTCACAGAGACTGGGACCCTTATGACAAGGTACAAAAGAAAATTCACACCCTTAGCCTTGACTACAAGCATGAGCCAATTGATCACAACTTTCTCTTCCTGAATGCTAAGGATGATAAGGGGGTTAAGGAAAGGGCCACTACAACTAGACTAAGTGAGGACTTGCTAAGAGTGATTCAAGCAGAACCATATCTAACACTCAATAAAGTAATGTTCAAAATTCTACCTCCTAGAGGATGGAGATCCTTGGATTTATAGAGTGGGAGGCAATCACAATGTCTATAAGGAGAAGGGCAAGATCCCTAATAATCTCAAATCTAGCCTCAGGACCAACAACAGTTGGTAGTTGAGGCACCACTCATTGAAGAAGAGGAAAAACAAGCTGAGGAAGAATAACTACATGTCTCAACACAAGAACAAGACAAGTGCTCTCAGTTCAACCTTCAACAGTTGAATTGATCAAAGTAAAGCAAGAGTTAGCTGAGGAGTTAACTAAAATAGGAGGTAATGCATGAATAAAAGTTGATATTATATGCTTGGATTCCTCCAACGAAGAGGAAACAATAGCTACTTCAGCCTCAACACCAAGCACTATTCCCTCTTCTCTTCCATCACAATCCATAGGCCCACAAATAGGGAGAACAATAAAGACATATCAAAGGAAGCCAAGGGACAGATCATATACCCCTCCAAACTAGGAGGTAGACAAGGAGAAGCTACAATAGGCAAAGGTTCTAAGCTTATAGGCACTCAAGGCCAAAGCACTTATCATAAGTGACTCATCTGGTAAGCCCCCCTTACTCACAACTCCTTTGAGTTTTTCCCCTTTGATGTCTTTACTTGTAGTTTCAATCACCCCTGACCCTGTGGTCTTCAAATTCATTCCCTAACAAATAATATCTATGGTTTACTATTTCTACACCCATCTCTGACTCTACCTACCACCACTACTCCAATTCCACCTTCCACTACTGTAGCTTCTATCCCCATGGTTTCCATCCCTTCCGTTTCCCTTCCATTGACATTCACTCCATCAACATTGGTTCTATCTATTCCTTTGATTGCTCACTCCGTCACTCTAGCTAAATCCCCTTCTACCTAGTTGGGTCCATATTTTCCTTATTCCACTCCCACCATTGTAACGATAGTGGTATCATCTAAAAGGGCACCTAGGAGGCATCTAGTCTTTGTGGTTCATCTAATGCCACAATATGGGAAAATATACTGGTCAAAGATTATTTAGCCTGCAATGCCCAATCCTTCCACATAAATTGAGCAAGAACCTGAAGAACATGCTCAAGTGGACGCTTATCCATCTAATCCCTCAAAGCTCACTCTTCCAAATTGGAATAAGGAACTAGGAACCTCAGCCTTTAAGAGGCCTAATATGAAGATAATAGAGTTGCCAATGGTGAGCTCCCTATTTGACAAAGCTATTGAATCGATATAGAGGGTGAGGAAAAGGAAGATAAAAGACAACTCAAGTAGAATCTTAATCATGGAGGAGAGGGAGGAAGTCTACTCCCTAAGAAAAATGTAGAACAAGCAAAAGGGCCAATCCCCTTATATTGAGGACATGAAGTCATGCATGGAGACCCACACATAAGCCATCCTTGCCATACATAAAGGAACAAAAATGGCTAGGCAAAAGCTTGAGGAAGAGTTGGAGATACTCAGAGAGCAACAACGAATGATTTAGATTCCTCATAGCATTGAGCATGATGTACATGATGTTGCCCTCAAGTCATATGAAATTATTGATTCCATTCATTCTTTGAGAGTTAGTTTGCTCCACATGTCAATAAGATAACCCAATTATTTAGAATCCATAAGGAAGATGACAACAAAATAAACTTCTTGGTACTTTATACACCTAATAAAGAATTCAACCATATGGATTTGATGACTCCATTATAAGCATCTAATGCTTTGAACTTAACATTAATAAGGACACAAGAGGCCTGAGACTGGGTACTTTCCTCTGAGGCATTAGTCAACAAGTTAGCCTAGAATAGAAAGAGGCCGAGCAGAGTCTATCAGGATTGGAGCTGGCTACCATTCAAGATAACCAAGGTAGGTTGGTGACTAGAGTTGCATTTGACCAGATGATCAAACAAGCCTCCAAAAGTTTCAATTTTTTTTTGAAAGGTTTGAGCCTGGAAGACATAGAGGCCAAATTGAGTGCAATGAGGAAGAAGGCCATAGAGGTGGAAGTATTCAGGGTTGGATTCAAAGCAACCAAGGTGGATCATAATAAATTAATGGGTAAGATAAGCAGGGTAACTAGGCCATCTCTCTTGGATATGAGTCTAATCAGAGCACAACATGCTAAGGCATATAAACATTACCAAGATTTAGATGTGAAGAAAAAAGCTATTCAATAAATGCCACCTGCTAGTTCTACTATGCCAACTCCATCTACTCTGCCAACAATGACAACTGCCACATCAATGCTACCTTAGGCTACTATTTCCATGGTAACTATAGTTCCCATAGTCAGTGCATCTTCAAGTGTAGTTCCAGTTACTACAACATCGACTGCCAGTACCACTATAGTTCTTGCAATAGTTTTGAGATAGGTCAAACAAGAACCAATTTAGATATTGTCTAATTTTGTATATTTTGCATGTAACTAACATAGCTGAATAGTTATATATATATATATATATATATATATATATATATATATATATAAACTAATTTTTGAGTAGCATGCATACATTGTATGGTTGGGTTATTTGTAATGCATCAATATGTAACTCAAACTTATCTTATAGTCTTTTGGATATAAATGAAACGTTATAATCTTGGAGGATGAGGCGACCCCTTTCCCAAGTCTATATATACAAGTTGTAACCCTCTTTCAAAGGGTCAAAGTTTTTGAATAAAATACAAGAATAAATCATGGATTTTGATTATCATGCAATTGTGTTTGTTTTGTCTTCATCCCTTTCTATGTTCATGAATTTGAAGTTTATTTAATTTGAAAGTTGATTCAATAATATTGATGTGTGCCAATGGTACAGATGAATCTGATTGTTACATGTTTATGAATGTTAATCCTAGATGTGTTATAACTATTAAAGATTGATATGTTTCATTGATTTATACAGTTAGTACGGGTTGAATCATTATTCTAAAGTGTGTATAAGTGTCTCATTTAATATAGTATTTTAGGAGTGAGAAATAGTTGCCTTAGATAAATTCTTGGTCTGAGCTGTAATTTCTTGTATAAAGGTATGCAACAATAGCCTTAAAAAGAACAACCTTCATTTGAGACCAATAAGCACTTTATATATGAATATCTAGACTCCCAACCATGTTTGTTCGTGAGTGAGCAACAACTGCAGACAACAAACATTGGTCCTTGAGAGACTTGTCCACTAAAGAGACAAAATGAGAAGCTCCTATTCAAAAAACATAGAATCCTTCTTCTTGCCTTACCCTTCCCTTTTTTTGAAGTTTCTTTGAGATCTACCCACCATAAATTAGCTTTTCACCCATCCGACTCACCTAGCGATTTATCCTTTTATTAGAATTCACACATCTACCCATAAACTTGGTTGAACAACCCACAGGCTCAACCTGCTATTCCACCACTCGGTTGTTCCAATCATATACTTGCAACTCGTGTCCTAGAGTGGAGCCTAATTCCATAGAGATCCCAAAATGTTAGAGGTTACCTCATTTAAAACTCTCTAAGGTGCGTATAAAACCCACATCAATAAGTCTCCTTGGTGCTCTTTTGGTATTTTTAATAACAACAATTAGGTCTTGTATTTTAAGGTAAGGGGGTTATGTTGCCTATTTAGGCAAACTAGGTTCCTTTGTCTTTATTTTCAAGATATATTAATGTTTTCCTCCTTGTTTTAATTATTTTCTCTCAATGGTTCATGATTATTTGAAAGAATATACATTGAGTAAACTGACACTCCAACCCAAGTAAATGAGCTAAACCTTAATTGTGTTTTTAAATTTTTAATTAGTTTGTTAACTTGAAATGTTCAATCAAGAAAAAAATGGCACGATGATTACACAAGAAGCACTAGTGTTTAAGATGTAAATTTATGTTTCAGTGGTCAGGGAAAGTATTTAAGGTTGGTTTTAGAGATAGATTTTATAAAACTTATATTAGAACCATGTAATACTTCTTTCATGTCTAGTGTCATATTTGTCCCATTTGTAACCCCCCCACCCAAACCCAATAAATAAATATATAAAACCCTCAAAATATTTAGTTAATACAAGAACAATGAATTATCATAGGTAATGAATGTCTCACCTTATACAATTAAAACTTCACACTTAAAATCTTTCTTTGTAATGCGATGGCGATGAATTAGTGGTTGAATTGAAGAAAGTCTATTTTAGAATGTTAATTGCATAAAATTCTTGTTGAGGATGAAGCATTAAAGTGTCGTGTTGTGTTGCACAGTGCCCAATAATTGATCACAAGCACTTTCATATATATCCATCTTAATTATGCGTTGTTCACCACTTGAGAGAGTTAGATTTCGTGACAAACAAGCACTTTAATGAATCGCCATACTGAATTGGGACCTTGAACTTGGCGTATATGTAACCCATAATTATATAAAAATCATTATCATCATGATCTGCAAAACAAAACAAAACTACACAATTATTTCACCATTCACAATGAATCATCCATTGAGCAGCTCCGACAATATCCTTCCTGCTCATTCTTAGAAACCACTTCTAACTTCTAACAAAAATATGTAAGGGCCCATTTTGCTACCTCAATAACACTCCCCACAATGCCTTAATTGTACTTAAGGGGTAGAGGGTAGAGTTTTGTTGGATGTAAGCACTCCTCGTTCCTTCCCCCACTCTCAACCCTTATACTCTACCAGGTTTTCCCTACAAAAGCTCAACTTTTTTTTGGAAATGAAATGAAAAATGAAAAAGGAGTGATGTTGGAGGGATGGGGCTCATCGACATAGCCTGACAAGGAACTGCCTTATGTGCCAAATGGATTGTGTGGGTCATTAAAGGCCAAGAAGCTTGGAAGGTGTTGTTTAGACACTGTATCTCCTCAGGCTTCTCTAAGGGCAAGAAAGCCTAGAAAGGGCTCAACTTCCCCAATTTACTCTTCATTCAGTCTCTTGTCCAAATCACAGGGTCCATTATGGCCAAAAGCATATGGAAGACCTGGGAAAAGATTAAACCATGGCTACTTTGGAATGGCTTCGGTTTTTGGACTGGGCTCTTTGCTAACTCCCATTCTCTCTAGTGGTTTCCTATTTTCTCTCACAATGAAATGCCCCTGGTAGAAGTCCTTTGGGTCAACGCTCTCAAGATTTACTATAGAAGAATTCATACCATCCAAGATATCTTTTGTAGGCCCTCTCACTCTTGGCTATCTTAAGAGGAGGCGAAAGCTAAATTTCAATTAGCCAATGTGGACCAGGAGTCCTATCAAGAGATCCTCAATGTCATCCTAGCTTCCATGCTCCATAAAATTTTGGTCCATTCCACTCGATCATGGTCGAAGGACTGGAAATGGTATGTTGAGACCCCTTTTTGTAACTACACTCTTTGACTTGGCTATGCATGGCTCACCCCCTATTTGCCCATGTTGACAAGCTTAACGCCCACTGGGGGCTACACTCATCTGTTAAAATGTGGAGCTTTCACTTCAACACTATTTGGGGGGCTTGTATGGAGTTTGAGCTTACTCATTTTGCTTGGTGTATACTACACCAAGGCTTGCCTATTGACAGAAGACTCGTCCAACTTGGATCCCACTTGCCTACTTGCCCCTTCTGTGGCTACCTTAAGATGCTTCCTCATATCTTTTGGTACTGTTCCAAAGCTCAAAGAGTCTGGTCTTGGATCCATGATCTTTTTAGGCCTTTCCAGCCCAAATTCTTCTTTTAACAACATATCCTCCTTGGAGACAAACCCGCGATGCCCTTCAAATACACACAGGTTTGACATACTTTCAGAGTGAAGATTCTTTTCTAGATTTGGAAAGAAAGAAATAATTTTGTGTTTAATCATGCTTCTACTAATTGTAATATATCTGCTTTGCGCAAATCTTTTAACATCTCCAATATTTTTTTGCAGATTCAAGTCCAAGCCAATAAAGTGGCTATGGAGCTTGGACATCTTCAGGATCTCCTCTCCCATAGGGGAGATGCTCCTTGTGCTATGGCACATGTTCCACTTTCTCTACCTAGAGATCCCAGATTGGATGATAGAGTGCCTTGACCACCTCGTGGTGGGCATCATTGCAGTCGTTCTAGGTGCTGCTCTCACAACGACACCCTATATTAGCGTGTTTCCCCTCTTGGGCAGTAGTGAGGGTGGAAACCACTGCCTCTTTCCCCTGTTGGGCAGAATCGCTGGGGCGCTCCTCTGCGCCTAGATGCTTGGGGGTGGCATTTGGGCGACACCACCTGGAGGTCGAACAAATATGCTAGATAAATTCCCCAGGCTTTCTTTGGCCATTTCACCCATTCAGACATAAGCAAAAGATGATGACTAGACACTGCCCAAGTTACTGGCTGGGAGCCTATTCCAAATGACAATGACTACCAAGCTTGGGCTAGGGTCTAGATGATATCTCCGCCTTCTGACCTTACTCTCGCTGCATAATTTTTTTAATAACTTTGTGACTTATTTCTAAACTTTGCTTAGATTATAATACTTTGATTTTACTCTTAAACTCTACCTAATGTATCATGACATGCTTTCATACCGCCCTTATTTTTTGTGAATTATTTATATATTTTTGTTAAGTTAATATATAAATATATTTCATTTAGAAAAAAAAAAAAAAAACAAGGCGAGCATAGCCTAGTTATCTTGAACGCAACAAGTTTTTTAACTTTTGTGGCGGACCAACCTTCAGCTTTAATTCAACATACAATTTCAATTGATCTGTCGCGTATGGCGTGGTGCAGAAGGCTTAGGCTTCATGTGAATTGAATATAGTAAGTGAATTTCAAAAAAATGGACGCAGAGGACATTTCAATTGTAGTGTCGAGGGCCTCCAAGCTACATTCAAAGCTGACCAGTTGTATTATCGAGAGAGCATCATCGGCACAGGAAGAAGAAGAAGAATACGAGGATACAGAAGCCCTAAGCCTTATAAATATTCGCGACGCTCTCGAATCGCTTGAGCAGCAGCTTTCGGCTCTGCAGGTCAGCAATACCCATTTTCATTCCTATTTCGTGTTTTCTTTTTTGACTCTCTACTGTTAACTTTGTTTTTTTGGTGGGGTATTTTGTTTCATTTTGGAATGTCATTGCTAGGGAAATGCAAATTTTATCTGGTTGGGTATTTTGTTTCATTTTGGATTGTCATTACTAAGGAAATGCAAATTTTATCTGAAGTCATTTTGGAATGTCATTACTAGGGAAATGCAAATTTTATCTGAAGTATCCCATGAGTCATATTATGAAGTTTGGTGGCTTTGAATGTGGCCACGGAATGGGCAGAGTAAAAAGGGCGGAATTTAGGCATAAATGGGCATGTTTTAGCCAAGTACCATCAAGAACAGATTTACATGTGGGACTCTATTGTGTTTTAACATAGAAGGAATAAGATGGCATCCTGAGGTATTTTTCACCTATAAATTCTGAAAACTTAGCTTTTGAAGCTTCAAGAAACAAAGAAGCTAAATGTGCATTGGTCCTGTGATATCTTAAACCTGATAAAAAAAACTAAATACTATTGAAAACACAATTTTTAATTCGAATCTCAAATCATATAGTTGTAAATGTAAATCTACACCAAAGGACCAAACCTGGGTCTACTTTATCAATAGAGTGAGGTTGTAGGGAAATGATAGCGCCCGTGCTGGGTACATATGAACACAATCAAACCTAATTTGAGAGATTAGTTAAGGTCCAAGGTGCACCCAGTGGACGCTGAATCATTTGCTGGATAAAAGATGATTGAAAGTTGGCAGTCAATTCAAGCCTTCCTTTCATTCAATCTATATGTGGCCAATAGTTGGCATCCAAACAGCTAGGGAAACCCCTCTTGTACGGTGCGCAGAGGTGAGACTATTGGGCCTTTTCTGTTGGCATGGCTGGGGGCGATTCCTCCTGCAATTTGGTCTAATCCTTGAGTCATCGGGTTCTTCTACCTCCAGCAGCCGTTGCTTATTCCCTGCTGGATAATTTCACTGCATCCAAGCTTTGAACTCGGGTGACATTGACATTATAATTTGTAAGCACAAAAGGGCATCTGAAATATGTACATATCCTAATAAAAGTGAGAGGCTAATGCACATAATTCAAGGAGTTCAAAGCACATGTAAAAGATCTAAACCTAAGAAGAAGAAGAAGAAGAAGAGAAACAACTTTCCAACAAATCCATGGTACAATTAAGAAAGCAAGGCAGCAAGAACACTAAGGGAGCCATTGGATGTGATGAAGGGAAATAGAAAAAACTACAAAAAAAAAATGACAAGGAAAAAGAAAGAAATGTATATGAGAATAAGGTGGACATAGCTTATATACTTATGGAAGCATGATTTAAAAATATTTTGGAAGGAACTACATAAAGAAAGAACACAAATAGAAAATAACATGATAAGTAGTCACTGGTTAGAACATTCAAAACAGTTGTTTGAACGCAAAAAGATAAAAGATACACCCCCTACAATCAATGTTAAAGATTTTTTTCATGATTAGAGACATTCAACAAGGGATTAAGAAGTTAGCCACAGGTAATACCTGGGACATAGATGGTCCACAAGTAAAATATATAAAAGGGGAATAGAGATCCTATCACCACGCTTTAGAGAAATATTTAATGGGGTTATTCAGAATGGCTTCCCGATAGAGTGGAAAACTAGCTTAACCATGCCTCTATTCAAGGGTGGAGATGTTAATAATTCTTCAAAATACTGAACCATTGTTGTTAATCTCCTCTTCACAAAACTTTTTGGGAGCATGTTAGGGCATAGAATTCGCAGTTGGGCTGAAAAAAAAGAAAGAGAGCAAAAGATCAAGCAGGTTTTAGACCAAAGTATTCAACAATAGATTGCTGTGTTACACTAAGACACTTAGTTGAGAAGGTTTGGGATACTGTTTCGTAGATTTCAAGAAAGCATTCGATACAGTGCCTAAGAGAAAATTATGGAGTAGAATGGAGGAACTAAAGTTCCTAATACACTGCAGGGCAGCAATATACATACTATATGAGCAAGTCAATGCCAAAATCAAAACACAAGGAGGGCTGTCGAAATGTTTTGGAAGCAATATAGGTGTCAAACAAGGCTGCCCTTTGTCTCCCACTTTGTTTGGGTTATATATCGATAAGTTATAAGAATGAATAGACAAGCATGGGGGTGGAGGAGTTCATTTGACCAAACATATGGTGAAACTCTTATATGGTGATGATCTTATTCTAATTGTAGAAACAATCCAAGGCTTGATGAGAGACCACTTATAGGCCCTAGAATTTTTTTGTAAAGAAGTAGGGATGCAAGTTAACATTGGCAAAACTAAGATATTGGTCTTCTTGCTGAAAAGCAAAAAAAAACATTTCAACTTTAAGTTTGAAGAGGATGTACTTGAGTGTCATTGGAATACAAGTATCTTGGTCTAGACTTTCACAACAAACTCAGTTGGGACACATGTAGAATGAAAAGAATACAAGGTGGTTGGAAAGCTCTATACACACCACAAAATATGTGCAATAATGTAGAGCTGTGAGATTGAAGAGCACTAGAGTTTTATTCGGGTAACTTGTCACCCTAGTGGCCCTATATGGATGTGAGATAGGGGCCAGCAACACTTCAGTTTTAAAATGGAGGCAAATATAAAGGATCCAGAAGTGATTAATTACAAACAACTTCAAAATCAAGGCTTCGACTTCCTGCAAAATACTCCTTGCAGAAATACACACTTTCCTTTTAGCATCAACATCTATGATCAGGTTTTTATGCAACTTGAAAAAAATAGAAAACATGGAGAATGACAGGTGGCCTCAAGAAACAAAGAAAGAAGATTTACATAGGAGAAGAGCATATGGACGAAACAAAGCCACAAATAGATGAATAGATGGGATATTGACATAAATGAATGTCCAAACCTTGACAAAGAAATAAAAGGTTATGCGAATGAAAAATTTAGAATAGTCACATGGAGAAAGAAAACAATTAGGAAATGGCAACACTATCTTATAGAATTGAACCTGACCTATGAGCATCACGAAAAAGCATACATAGGGGCTGAAATCAAATGAAGGGAGAAATACTCACAACTTAGATAAGAACCAGTTTCCATAGGCTTAGATGTGAGACAGGTAGATTGGTGATCCTAAGGAAGAATGGGAGTAAAAGATACATATGTTCAGCAACACATGAGCAATAGAAACAAATAAGCACTTCATCCTAGAATGCCCAGCCTACAATGACATCCGGGTTAGGGACATGGAAACACTGAGAGTAGACGTCACATTGGAGCTATTTGAAGCTACAAGAATAAAAGCATTGGGGGAGCTGCTGACACAAATAAATAGGAGAAGGAAAAACATTCTTAAAGAAACAACCCGTCCCTCAATTATTGCATCATTAGGCGGTTGAGACAGTGGTAACAAATTGTGGTCCCATAGACCATTTGGTCTCGTGGGTGTAATTAAAGCCATTTCATTTCATTTCATCCATTTCAGGCATGGGTTAGTGCTTGATCCTTGAAACAAACTTACTTAAAATCAAAAAAATCTATGAGTTGGTCTGGGAAATGCAAATTTTAAGATGCTATTTATTGCCTCTGTAAATATCCCGCTACTTTTTTTGGAAATAAATTATCTTTCCAAGTTGTTGTAGCCACAATCATGTCTATTAGAAATGAAAGTCACGCCTCTTAAGTAATTTGAATGAGACATTATTTGGAGCATGTTTCAAAATATATTGTAAAAGTTCATACATTTGTTTTTTAGTCATACTTACCTGGGAACAGTGCGGTATTTACAGTGATCCTATCTTATATCTCTCTACAAAATGTTGTGAAAGTTACTTTCCCACTGTTATATTGGTCTTTCCATAGTTTAACCTCTCTTATCAATAGCAGTAGAATTTCTTCCTGCTGGTTGTCATGGCGTTCAAGAATCTCAAGTGAGAATAGTCTGTTTCACAATTGCATCTTTCTTCGAAAGGAATATTGGAGGCAAATCGTTTGAAAGGTCAGTAGACATTAAACTTTAGCTTGGTAAAAAAATATTACACTCAAGTAATGCTGAAAAGATATAAAGTTATAAATCATCATACACTGGACAGTTTCTTGATGTTTTCAAATTATGTATCTCCATTCTTTATAACAGCTAGGAATGTTGCTGTGATTCTTTATGACCATCTATAATTTCTGGACAACTTTTTGATTTCCTTTGTCAGTGTAATTGCTTAATGGTCTAAAGAGGAATTGGAAAATGGACTCCCTTTACAACAATACTTAGGGTGGCACTCTTCCGTTATGCATCTGCCTGTTCAATCTCTATTTTTCGTTCTTGATATGGTTTCTGATTGATTGTATCATCTTGTTTTGAGAAGGCTACCAACTGTGGGGAGATTGCTGGATTTCCAAATGTTTGAATTTATATTCGGACGAGCTCCCGAGTTATGCTTTGGAGCTGAAGCTTCTTTAGGCAAGATATCCCTATTATATTCAAAAGAAAAACCTGAAATCAATTACTGAATACGACTTTGGCTTTCATGGTCAAAGAATTTTATTTGAAAGGTTGGTTGCAGATTTCATCTGATTAATGAATTTCTATATTTAAAACTATGACTGATCAAAGGGCTGCAAAAGCCTTTGGGCAGTCTGTAATATGTATAGACATAAATATACTAGGTGCCCATTGAGGTTGATTTTCGTTCTCTGTAGTTGGCAGGTTTGCCTCTCTCTGCATTCATCTGTGGGCTGTGGCCAGTCACTGATTAGATGACCGCATTCATGACATTGTTTGCATATGAAAGAAAACATATTTCCACTCGTCAGGATTGGTAGACAAAATATCTAATCTGAACCCTTTATACAAAAGACAGATAGAAAGGTGAATAACAAGGTTCAAAAGAACTGTAAATGGAATAAGATTTTATAAGCATGCACACACGTCTGTGTTTGCGTGTGTATACTTGACCATTATGGGAGCATATTACCTTCTCGAGGATATAAAGAATTATTTGCAAAAAATAGTATGTCTTTAAAGATGTCTACATCTTGTAACGTGAGAGATTAGATGTCAATTGGCTGAATGACTATAAAACCCAGTCCCACAGATAACATCAACGACAAAATATTACACAATTGTGTACAGTCCACTGTTATATTATGTATTATCAGATGCAGTCCAGCATTATGCAGAACCTCGCACCAAATATTTCTTAATTTGTTAATGACCTTATAGGTGTGTGATTCCCCCTTCGCCCTTTGTGTGAAGGCCTATGAAAATCAAACACAAAGTTGATATATATATATTTTTGATTGATTTCAGGGTTGGTGGGAGCCCTGCCCGGTATAAGCAGAAAATTAGAAAAAAAAAACTGGCCTGGCTTGAGGCAAAAAACCTCAAGGCATATGACCAAAAACACAAGAGACAATCAAAATACGAAACTGTTCTATTATACTATTAGAACATTAATATATGAAGTTAATATTTTTAATTGTATGTGTTTTATGTAATTATTGTCAATAACGCGTATAATTTCATATGTTCTATACTTTTATTGGATTATTCCCAGTTTTGTGTATACTTTTGGTTTTATACATAGTTACCAGGAGTGGGTATGGGTACAGGTGCTGGTGCGAGGAGATGGGGATGGGAATGCCATTTAAAAAAAATAAGATGCAGCTACTTGTAGATGTCAAAAAATTAAATACAATTATATTATATATATATTTAAATATATATGTAAAATTTAGGAAAAAATATCATACAGCTTAATATAGCCTAAGGAAAACATTAATAACTTTTTCAAGTAAAGAAATTAGATGTTAACAAAAGACGAGTAATTATGTTGATATTTGTCTTTGATAGCTTCACATATTTAGGGTCAACACTACAAAATATATTAAAATTAAAAAAAAAACACAGAAATGCAAGTCTCTGAGACGAATACCAGTTTCTGAGCCGTCTCCGGTGGTAGGAGATGAGTCTCCGTGCAATATGGTTTTATGTCTTACACAGTTTCAAACTTTTCCAAAACATTTTGGCAATCCCAAAAGTTGGTGAATATTCTCCCTTGTCAAACCTGCCTCCCTTTTTGAAAATGACGTGTATGGTAATTGCACAGAAATACCAAGTCACTCTCATATCCAATTCATTCAACATGAAATTATGCCTGACACAACTAAGCAATGCTCTCAATATATGCGACAATGCATAAATTCCAACATGCATTTGACAATGAGCTCACCAAAACTCATGATGTAACCAGTATTTGTTGGAATATGGCCATCATGTTATGGACTAGTTTTTATTGAAACTCGTGCTCACTTTAATGTTGTTTGTGTAGCTTTTAGGTGTGCAGGTGGATAATCCTATAAACCCTCCTGTTGCGGGATCAAGAACTTGTGGAATATATTTCAATTGAATGGGGTTTTTAGTGCAACACAAAAGAATATAACCCCTATACAGATTTATCAGTATTGAAAGGAACATCAGCCAATAATTCTGTTCTGAAATATAGGGTATTATATTCAATAATCTTAAAGCTGGAACACAATAGGGAGCTATATAGATTTCCATATTATTTTTGAACACAGTATGCTAGGAGACAACAAGATATATATATATATATATATATATATATATATATATATATAAAGTTCCATGTTTTGGTTGTTCACAATATGCTAGATGACGTCAAGAACTGAAACACAATATGCTAACAACGTCTAAATAACAAAGGTAATAAGTTTAATGAAAAGATATGGATGCCACCCTAGTCCAATATTTAAAAGCAGCATGGGCATTGCACCTGACCAAAATGTGTTTCTTACAAACTATTCAAAAGGTATTCTTTTCTTGCCCTTATTTGAGAGCTAGTGGTTTATTTCAAGGTTTTTTTGTTTACCCGGTCTTGCTTCCCCGTACCAGGGACAAGTGTTTCTACGGTAAACTCTAATACCTTTTTTTATATCTTTTTAGTCAAAAGGAGCCCACTCGACTTTTTAAATGTGCGATGTAGCATACTTGAAGCAATAGGAAGCACAACTAGATAAAAATAAATATTATGGGGACACTCGCACACCCAAATATGGATTACACCTGCAAATCCTAAATAGGAATGAAGGACAAATGCTAAAAAAAATGCCTCCAAGTGGAGTTTACATTGATATTAGAATAGATTGATTACATAAAGGGTTTAACCCCTATTTATAACAAAGTGAGTAGTTTTCACACAAGCTACCTACTTAACCACATTTACTAGATACGGTGAACCTACTAGAAGCTTTTCACACAAACTACCTACATAACTGCGTTGACTAGATATGATAGATCTGCGAGTAGCTTGTCACACAACCTACCTACATAACCACATTCAGAGTGCCAGTCAGCCACCACTATCAATTATCTACCTGACACCACTGCTTACCACCACTTTCATAAATAACAGGCATGTGACAAAATATGAGTCATCTTGTTTCAAGAATCAGTTGTGTGATAGTATCGAGTCAATCTTCATGACCTAGCTTTCATGAGTAGTGGTTCACAAGAACCCATCTCTCATGAGCTTGAATGGTTCACTTGGTACTCATTGCATCAAGGTGATGCTCACATGGGTGAAGCAAAATAGTTCATTTACATTACATAGCAAAATTGTTATGTTTAGGCAGACAACATGCCCTCTCCCTTTGGGAAGCTTTGCCCCCAAAGCTTGAGGACCAAATAGAAGCTATCTATTGATTTTTTCTTTTCTTTCTGCCTCTTTGTTCTTTGATTGGATATGAAAAAATGCACCCATAGAGGAGATTGATAGTTGATGAACTGCACAAATTCCTTGATTTCACTAACTGTACTTTATTATATATGCTCAAAGATGTCATGTGGATCCATATATGGCTTAACCAAGACATTACTAACCATATTTAATATTTGATAAAAAATGGCATCCACATATAAGTCCCAATGCTAGTTGTACTGATGGAGAATAATGGAAGACCAAATAAATTATTATTATCCATTGGAGAGAACATTTCAAACGGACACGAATTGAGTTGAACTCTCTCTTCTAGTGCTTGCTCGTGACTAGCCTCAATTATCTCTGCCTCCTTAATTTCCTTTTTCATAAATATATTCTCCTCGTTTAAAAATCATCATGGAGAAGGGCAGGGTCACCAAAGAGAAGTTGAGAGATATCCTTTACTTCTTTCACATCATCTTGGTTAGGATACTCATCATAAAAAGGACGATCATTTAAATATAAATGCAGAACAATTATCTTTATCATAGAGAAATGATTCATCAAACAGAATCCCAAATAAAATATGTTCACCTAGTTGAAAGGAATCTTCATACTATTCAATATAAGCATCTTCCAGATCCAGCCATATATCTGTTTCCTCTCTATGCTCCCATTTTATATAGGTTGTGATAAATACATCTCGAACTATTTCTGACATCTTTTTCTCAAACTTCTTATGAGCCTTCTTTAAATATGCTGTGTTCCCCTTCACGTGTAGGCTAAGTGAATAAGTGTAAAAATGCTCTCAACAATGGGCAAGAGAAAGGAATAAATTGGTCTTCTTCCTTTTTACAGGTTGTAACCAAATATGCCCTCGTGGTTTTTTGGAAGTCAGGGTTACGAGGCTGAAAATCAAATTAACTTGCAGAGCTTTGTTCTCTATCAATACTTTATAAAAAGCAATGCAATGCTAGTCTTATGAAAGCTCTATGGGTCCACATTTCAATAAGAAAAGTGATACCTCAATTGGGCGTTTGATTGGAGAGTTATACTCTGCCAAAAATACCAGAAATTGCTGTTTTTCCAGATGGTTCTAGAACAGAAAATTGTGGTGGCCATAGCTCCCATGATATTAGAGTCTCTGAGTTTACTTTCCAGAAACAAAAAGTTTCTCTTTGATTGGATGCTCCAATAAAACGTTATGCCCTTTGGAGTACACGCAGCCCTTTTCCTACCATGTAGATTAGAAACTGGCTCTGATGCCCCCTGTAGCGTACTTGTAGTAATAGGAAGCACAACTACACCAAAATAAAGATTATGGGGGCACCTTCACACCCAAATAGAGATTACACTAGCAAATATACAAAAGAAATGGGGGACGAATGCTCGAAAATTTTTTCAAGAGGATATTTAGAATATATTGATTACATAGAGTGGGTAAACCCCTATTTATAAGAAAGTGAGTAGCCTTTCACACAAACTACCTACATAACCACATTGCATAGATACAATGAAACTACCAGTAGCTTTTTACATAAGCTATCTACATAACCACTTCGAGAGTGGTAATCACCTACCCCTATAATTTATCTACCTACCTCCAATTACATAAATAATGGCCATTTGACAAAACATGTGTTTCATTGAAAAATAACTTATTTACATTATACAAGAAAAATTCTTGTGTTTAAGCGCACAACATGAGATAATGTGCTTTAAAACAACAGGTCCCCTTAACACAAAACTAGACATTTATAATTCATTCTCTTCATTTGTAGATGCAAATTCTAGCATTTCTTTTGGATTGAAGCTTCTATCAGCAGTATGGTCCCTGGGAAGTGTTTGCATGAATTTAGTTGTTGCATTAGTGTTGTCCCAAATTGTTGACTTCGAGATTCAACTTATATTGGAAATAGTGACATCATCTTCAAGCAACGCAACACCCTCCCTCCTTGAGTTGCTTTGCTCCAAAGCTATAGGAATGTTGGACCTTTTCAAACTTCCTAAAATTTCTGAAAATCTTTGTGACATTGCTGCTTAGGTCGTGGCCAATAACAATAATCTAGTAGATGCTCTAGGCAAAAATGTCAATACAAACATATCATGTATAAATTTATGAAAGATTTCAATGTCCTCCATCATGGTCCTTGGCCATATAGACAAGAAATCCAATTTGTCCAAGATTCACTTCCTAGGTAGAAGAGTCTGCCACATTGTCACCTGCTGAAAAAACCGATCCTAATCTTTCGTCAATTGTGCTCACACGAATACATGCTGAAATTAGCACCATCTAGAATGAACTTTGATTGCCTTTTCTTGAAGTGATTAAAAGCTAATTGTAAAAGTCATAACCAGTAGCCGCATACTGTGGCTTGTTTCAACAAGCTCGATTTATGGAGATCAATGCAAAGCTCCATCTTGTTCCACCTTAGACATTGGTGCAACTGTTCCACCATTGCCAGAATGTTTAATAAGGTAGAATTTAGAAGGAAGTGCTTCACAAAATGATTCCATGCCTTGACTGGTTTCTGCCAATATTCACACATCTAGCGGTATTATCTCCCACCAACGTGTTGGTCAGCAAAAGAAAATGTGATGTTATCTTCATTAGTGAATGGTTCATGGAGAAATTATCACTCAGTCACTGAATCTAGGCATCTAAGGCAGATCCTTCCTTCGAACTTAGAGATGCCAAGATTATTTTAAACCATTAAATGGACTTTGATCGCTGAATACAAGTCTGGCAGAGGCTAATGACTTTGTAGAATAAGTGGGTCATTCCTGGACATTTGCAGAATGAAATAGGTCATTAGACTTTTTGAGTCAAATGCCATCAAAGTCCTTGCAAAGTATGTGGGAAGGTAGACAAAGGGACTATGAGTAGGAACCTTTTGCTTCCTGTACTTTGATCTCATAGGCATTCAATGATCTGATACCATTTGCAGAGTGAAATAGGTCATTAGACTTTTTGAGTCAAATGCCATCAAAGTATGTGGGAAGGTAGATAAAGGGACTATGTGTAGGAACCTTCTGCTTCCTGTACTTTGATCTCATAGGCATTCAATGATCTGATACCATTTGCAGAATGAAATAGGTCATTAGACTTTTTGAGTCAAATGCCATCAAAGTCCTTGCAAAGTATGTGGGAAGGTAGACAAAGGGACTATGAGTAGGAACCTTCTGCTTCCTGTACTTTGATCTCATAGGCATTCAATGATCTGATACCATTGTTCTTGGTCCAAAGTGTTATTCGGTAGACAACACAGTAATGAATATTTTCCTCTATTATAATGCTGGAGGTTGGAGTAAGCTACACAATCTTAGAAATTGTCAAATTAGAGTTTGCAATAAGAAAAGAGATGGGGACAATAACAAATTTAATTTTTTTCCATTCATTAAATGAACGTATCTTTGAACAAAGGTCCTTTGAGTAGAGATGTGATATCCTAATGTGTTAAGGGTGTATGCAAGTGCAAGAGAAACCTAAGCTAACAGGAGTAAATTTGTGTCTATATATACATATATGATAGTATATAGATGTAGTACAAGTCAAGAAATAGTAGCAGATGGGTAGTTGAAGTTGTTCACTGTTCAACCTTCAGTCGTTACAAGAAAGATATGTGTAACTAATGGTGTCACCGTAGGGATATGAGGTGTTGGTGTGGACCGTGGCATGAATTGGAACTGAACACAGCACATGCTAGGCACTAAAGAAATGAAGTGGAGCCAAATTGGGGTGTTGAAGTTTGGTGCTGATAACTGGACATAGATCGTTAATGGTGTAGATGTGGAGTTAGGCACAACTAACATTGGTACAAAGGCTTTCGTTGGTGTGACCAATGCTGGAGCGGAGTTGGCATGAAAGCTGACGTTTGTGCCAAGGTTGAGTTTGGAAAAGAAGTGAATATCAGCGTGAAAGGCAACATTGGAGTTGGCTTCATGGGTGGAGTTTGGCACAAATGGAGAATGTGGCCGTTGATGACTCGGTACCACTTGGGACTTAGGAACCTGATCATATGCCAACTTATTTGTTTACACAAGGAAATCCATAGATTGCTGATAGCCTGTGTTTGCTTGGCTCGAAACGGTAGCCTTCTTTTGACAACTTGTAGGGTGTTCGTAAGTGGGGGTTATAAGGTGCTTGGGTAATAGAGGAAACTCTAGTCAAGGGTTAGATGGAAAGGATAGAACCATTGGTTATCAAGCAGGTCGCTACCCTTAGTTTGGAGGCCTTGGGTTGCAAAGTAAAGTTGTGCATCCCTAATGGGAGTGGAAGGGCTTTGAAGGCATAAACATATCCACTCTTTGAGAGTGTAGATGATCATTATTTAGTGTGGACTTTTGAGGGACCTAATGAATTGCTAGGTCTCTTCCTGAACTTTAAGAGAAAATTCCACAAAAGGATGGCTATTGCATTCCTCTAGGTTTTGAGTAAGACTATTTAATTTGATTAATCATCATCTATATGCTTTGTTTTCCTTGTGCTTATTTCTTTCAAGTACAGAGGGATCAATGGCAATTGCAAAAACTTGGTTGTCTATAAGGTCAATTCCAAACTCTAACTTTGATCGAAACAATCTAATGGCATATACACTACTTCCAACATTGGTTATCAAATATATATAATGCATCTAGACATTTTGTGAACGACGAGTAAATACTTGGGGAAGAATGGCCTACATGCTTGGATTGATTGATTTGTCCGATATTTATAATGGAACGAAGCATTGAGGAAGCAGGTTTAGATGCTTTAATTTACTGAATCTTTACTCTGATGTTGGTGGCAATTAGAGTCACAGAGTTGAGTTTGACAATGCTTCCACAAGCATATCTGTTTATGTAGAAAACAATCATCTCTTCCATACACGATATGAGATTTTTAGATAGACGATTCCATGTGGTGAGTGATCAATAAATTCTCAAGAGTTTGATGAGTCTTAGCAAACATTCCTAACATAACAAATGAAGCCTTGCTTGGCGGGGAGGAGGAATTGTTGGAATACCCTGCAGGGACATGTGATGAAGTTGTTTTTTTCAATCCACGGTAGTTGGTGTTAACAGAAAATCCTGATAGAGATATAGATTATAACATTTTTCTGCAGTCACAGAGGAGTTAGAGGACAAAGGGCTATGTAATGAAGTTGCTCTTCATGGTGTGGGTATGACAAAATCTTGGAAAAGCCTCCAATTTCTGGGTAAGATTGAGAAAACATTTGTGCTAGGTTTATAGTGTACCTAAGACAGTAATAATGACATGTTCTATTCAAAACATTCACGTTCATGGTATGTATTATAGAGGATTGGCAAGTGTGGTAGTTGGCAATCCTTGTAACTTGGATGATTTCACAGCATTGTGTATACTTTTCTGCCCCTAGCTTGGACTGTGCAAAAATCTAGAGTTGAATAGAACTACAAAATAATAAATCAAATTGAATACTAAAAAGCGATTAAAAACCCAACAAATTGACTATTGAAAGAGAACAAGCACTTTCAAATATATCTCACATATCCTTGTGGGATGACATGATCGTGTTGAATGCTACGACAAAGACTGTGTTCTCCCTTGTCTCTCTCTCTCTTTCTCTTACATGATACGACCGTATGATCTCTGGGTAAAGACTACCGACTGGGGCTCAATACTTGTTTCATTCCTCATGTCCAGGTGTTTTTAAAGTGATTTTTTGAAAGATCCTTGATGGATCTCTTCTGCTGATCTGCTGTAATTTTTGTTATTTTAAATTGATTTTTCCTGTTTATTAATATTTTCTTTTCGAAATAGACGGATGTTGCAGAAGGGTTTGATTGTTTTTGTGTTTTGATGATTTTCCAGCAAGTAATTAATGAAGTACGAAAACATGAACAATTTCTGAAATTGAATACCAAATATAGCCAAACAAATTCGCTTCCAGGCAGAATTCTGGATATAAAACCAAATATGTAACTAGATGCAAATTTCCAATAGTTTCAGGAAGATTACAATCAGAAATAAACCCAACCTGAACGCTGAAAGAGAAATGTAACCCAGAAGGAAGCTGCGGCAAGGTTCCAACCCTCTAAGTGCTGCACGTGGGAAGGAAGATGGCTGCTAGGTACAGCTGTACAGTTGCAAAGTCCTCTCAGCGGAAAAGAACTCTCAAATCCACGTTGAACTCTGTTACAATCACTACGCCCACCAGAAGGAATACTGAACAATCTCCAAGATGCTAACGAGCAAATCCAAATCAACAACCACTGAATTGGGGGCTACGTCCCAAACAGGAAAGGCATTGGGGTTGGCGTCCCAAATGCTGAAAGCTCTTCTAGAGCCAATTTGCAAATCCCAAGATATAAAATGTCAAGAATAAAATAGAATTTGGTCTTGACCTCCTTATAACCCCTTCACACTTAGCTCAAATCCTAAAAGCAACTCAATGTGGCGTTGAGTGATAAAATGTTATATTTCTCATTTTTAAGTGGTCAAGTACATAGAAAATGACCCTTTTTCAAATAAAAAGAAATCCGTTCATCGAAAGGATCTGAGTCAAGAGAGAAATATTTAGAAAAGTCCAAGACCTTTCCAATGAGCTATTACACCATGGGATATGCATCCAGATGAGGCCAAAAACCCCTTATTACTCCAAAATGGCTATAAACTTAGCCTTATTTATTAAAAAAATGCTAACTTAGGAAATATTAAAAATATAACTCAAATAGTGACAAAATGCTCCGAAGACACCACAAACCAGAAAGTCACCTTGCCACCTGTCTGTGACTGAAGTCGGAAATCAAGGATTCATTGGCAATCTCATCCCTAAAATCTAGGGATGCTCCTAGAAACTAGGAAACAAACCCTATTCCTTTAAAACCGAACTCAAGGAATAATCTCATGGAGACCCAACCTTGGTTATGATCATACCCTCCTAAAAAGTAGGGATAACCCCCATAAATTTAGGAACTGCCTCCTAAAAATAAGGAACGTCTCCAAACTAATCAATGATTGCTAGAACACCAAGTCCCCAACACTGTAGAACCATACTGGGTCTCTATCCAACATTGTCAACCTACAAGACCCCATAATAAGCTGACTCACATGTCTCTGCTAGACCGAACTAAAGAGGGGACATGACATTTTTTGAGAAAATTTCAAGTTAATTTACTGTTGATTATTATCATAGGACAAGCTCAGATTTGCATGTCTGAGCCAAGTTAATCTACTGTTGATTATTATCAAAGCTAAGTAAAGATTAATTAGTAGTTGGTTTAATTCCTTAGGTTTAGTATATAGTCTTGTTTACGTGTCTTTCTAGGGTTGTAAAGTAACTTTTAATATTTAACGTTTTGGTCAACAGGTTATATTATTATTGTTTAAAGTTTTTTGGTATTAGTTTGCTTTTGCTAACATTATTACGTCATTTTTATGTCTTTTATATGTGGGTCATGTTTTAGAATTAAAACTCGTCTTATTAAGTTGTATTCTCATTAGAGTTTTAATATCATTTTTTTTCCCAAGCAATTCTTTAAGATTTTTTTTTTGGGTCATTGGTAGTAACCTTTGTGTTTGGGGTTACTAGTGTCACTACAAACTAGTGGTCGTATGGTCGTCATTAGGTGTTGCACTAGTCTTCCATAGCATTGTGAGAACTATCATCATCAAGTCTAGTCGTTTGGTCATTTGGACAATTTCAAAAACTTTGTATTGTGGGTATAAGGACTCATTTTCGGTGGCAGCCGACGTCCACTCGTGATCATGGAGCTTCACATAGGAGCATTGATTCAACTTCGTTAAACTAGCACAGCTAGAGAATATTGGACAAAGTTCAACAAACTCATCAATCCACTCAAAAGTCTATCTAATGATTTCTATTGAAGATGCTTCATCAATAAACTTTAGGATGAGATTCGAGTAGAGGTAAACATTTTCTGACCTCAAACCATGATGGAAGCCATGGGATTAGCTATGCTCGCAGAAGATCACATCACTTGGCAATGTCATCACCGGCCACCTGACGAGCCCAAACAGGGACCAAAAGCACCCCATCAGGGTCTCAAAGAAATTGAGCAGGCAAAACCAACTCCTGAGCCAACACCGAAAGCACCAGAGCAAGCACTTGACGAACCCAAGCAGGCAGCAAAAGAGCCCAAGAAGGCACTTGAAGAACCCGTGCAAGCAATAGAAGTGCCCAAGCATGCCACCAACGAGCCCAATCAAGCAATCGACATGCCCAAGCCGGCCACCGTAAATCCCAAGCAACAAGTCGAGGGTTCAAATCCCTCAGAGGACAATGCTAAGGGGGATGGCATGTATTCTCAGCTGGCTCACTTGACAAACGATTTTGTGTTCCCTTGTTCTAGCTTTGAGCAGATGATCATCAAACTTCTTCAGTGCTTGATTATAACCTCCAGAATGGCCTATTTTCCATTCATGTTCACTCATATGTTCCCTTTGAACATCCACCTCATGTTCCAGTGATAACGTTCACATTGTTGTTGTACATGCTCCTATCCAAGCACATAATGAATAAGTGGAAGCAAAAATGGATGCATGTATGGGCCTCCATTTGGTTATCATCCTATTGCTTATCATGTTTTGAGGGCGAAACATTTTAAGGGGGATGGAATGTAATGTACCTATAGGGGTGGTATTATGGGTATGTATGTATGTATGTAGTATGGTATGTACGGGTGGAGATGCCAACATGTGGCACACGTCCTCTTAGTGATTATTATAATCCTAGTGGGGCTAATGGCCATTATAGGTTGTTGGTCACCAAGCACACCTTAGTGGGGTTGGTTGGCCACTAAGTATACCTTAGTGGGGGTGGGGTCCACTCAACACTACTTAGTTGCTTGAATAGTGCTTGGCCATTGCATAAATAAGGGCATAGGCTAGAGGAAGGAACCAAGAAGAAGCATTTGTAAATGAGCTTTGCTCAAAGGAGGTGGCCCCCTCGAAGTGACAAGTGATACATAGTTATTCCTTCCATAAAAGGAATTGTGTGTGTAATGTGTGTATTTATTTCAATATATAAGTCATTTGTTGTTATTTATTGTGTGTGTAAGCATGAGATTCTTAACATTTGGTATCAGAGCTCTTTTCAGGGCCATTTCTATATTTTTTTTTTGGGTAGGAGGTGGTGCAAATTATGGGTTTGTGATTTTGTGCACCATATGCTCTCACCTTGCCTTATACAGGATCCTGGTGATCAAAAAGTGGATAGAAATTGTGTTTATTTTTGGTTTTAGTAGAAGAAATTTAATTTTATGCTTTAGCTATTTCCTTATTGTGGAGCATACAATTGCAAAGTTGTCAGAAGGGTTTGCTAATCTTTTTGTAGATATGAGTGGTTTTGTTTTTTAGGGTTGAGAGGTGTGTTTTGTTGGGATAGTGTGAGAGCTTATATTTGTAGAGATGCAGGGTTTGTGACACTAGTTAGACTTGTGCCACCAACTTCACCATTTCTTTCAATTTTAAAGTGCAGATTTTCGTTTTTTCATCAACACGACTATTCTTTTTCAAACAACTTTAAAACTGTAAAGAATCACGCCAAACAATTTCTGGGTTTTGTGTGCCTCTTTTCTAGCTTTCTAGAATAGTTTGTAGTTTTGAATTTCCTTAAGTATTTAAAAAGTTGTCGTAGTTTTAGTAATTGTTTTTGTGTAAAAAAAAAAATTATGGCAGTTTTACTCACTGCTGCCCAAAAATATAAAATAAGTTTATTACTTTCCAAAATAGATGCTACTTTATATAAACTGAGCAATACTCTGAATCAATTAAGTAGTGATATAAAGCTTCAATCCCATATACAAACACAATATGATGAGGAAATTGATGAATGGTTGGATTGGAAGACTAACCACATAGAATGGCATGAGGATTTATTTCCCCTTGTCAAAGACTCTGAAGCAGAAATAACTACCTGGGTGGATTTCGAAGATTCTTACAGTGCATGGTATGTTGATTTTCATCACTTTGCAAAGACTTATTTAGGTGGTCTTCTCTTCACCAACTCTTCCATACAGTAGGTAGAAGCACTCAAGCAGGGGCCCAAAGCTTCCACGCCTTCAGAGCACCATGTTAAGGGGGATGGAATGTTACATCGGTTGGCTCACTTAGTAGACTATTTTGTGCACCCTTGTTCTTATTTTGAGGTGTTGATCGTCAAGCTTCAACTTTTAGTGCTCGACTTTAACTTCCAGACTGACATTCTTCAAGCTGGGGTTATTCCATCCATAGCTCTCTGTGCACTTCACCCTCATGTTATAGTGCTATTCCCGATATTGTTGTACATGCTCATCTCTCAGCATAGACAAACAAAGAGGAAGCCAAAACGGGTACATGGTCGGGCCTCCATTTGGTCATCATCCTATTTCTTATCATGTTTTGAGGGTGAAACATTTTAAAGGAGATGGAATGTAATATACCTAGGGAGGGTAATATAATGTATATTACGGTACAATAGTGAAATATAATAATAGTATGAATAGTAATGAATAGTAATGCATTAGAGGAATAATCCCACATGCATAGAAGCGAAGAGTGGGATAGATTAGAAGTAGTATAAATACAGGGGTATAGGCCATTGTAATGCATCCAAACAAATACAAATCAATTAGAACGTTGTTTTGATAAAGAGGTAGCCCCCTCGAAGTGGCAAGTGATTGTGGAGTTATTCTTTCCTGTCAATTTTTTTTTTTTTGTATTAATATAATTAGTATTTTGTGTATTAGTTGTAAGAGGTTCCTAACAGTTTATAGATGTACGCAAGACAATAATAATGACATGTTCTATTTAAAACATTCACATTCATGGTATGTCTTATAGAGTATTGGCAAGTGTGGTAGTTGGCAATCCTTGTAACTTGGATGATTTCACAGCATTGTGTATACTTTTCTGCCCCTATCTTGGGCTGTGCAAAAATCTAGAGTTGAATAGAACTACAAAATAATAAATCAAATTGAATACCGAAAAATGATTAAAAACACAACAAATTGACTATTGAAAGAGAACAAGCACTTTCAAATATATCTCATGTATCCTTGTGGGATGACATGATCGGGATGAATGCCACGACAAAGACTGTGTTCTCCCTTGTCTCTCTCTCTTTCTCGTACATGTTACAACCATATGATCTCTGGGTAAAGACTACTGACTGGGGCTCAATACTTGTTTCATTCCTCATGTCTAGGAGTTTTTAAAGTGATTTTTTGTTGCTTATTATCATAGGACAAGCTCAGAATTGCATGTCTGAGCCATGTTAGAACAAGAATTAACTGAGCATGCTCATTTACCAAGACTCAGCCAGATTGGCAAGACTTGGCCCTCAAGTTCTTTTGTGAAATTCCAATATTTAATATATTTCTAATTTGTCGAGTCTCTCACTTAGTTTTGGCTGCAAGTTTTTCCAAGTTCTAAGTGAACTTCATCTTTTTACTTTTCCAAGTTTGAACTGAGTCTGAGACTGGCGTGTTTACTAGAAACATTTTGTGATTGTTCTAAATCATCTTTCAAAGCCTATGATCGCTTTTGAATGTTAAATGAACTCTCAGCGCTGTTGCAGTGTTTTGGGTTCTAGTTGGCCAAAAACTGCATTTAGCTTGCTTTTTTCTCTTGGGCATTAAGGGAAATCTGTGACAATTTCTAGTTATCCATGGCAGGTTTTCCTAATAGCTACAAAAGAAGAGCTAACTTCTCAGGGCATCCAATCTGGTAATTATATCCCCGTCTCTTTATATAAGTAATTGGTGTTTCCTTCCCATGTGGTACTTGCAAGTGTTTTTGTGGTAACAAATAGGAATGACTTTTAATGGAATACCCGTCTTAAGAGTACAAATGGCTTGTGAGACTTTCTTATTTAAGAAGGGATATTTTTATAGCTCATGGAAATTTCCTTAAAAAGTCTATTATATAGTTTTGGAACTTTGGTAAACATTTTCTAATATTTAACATTTTATACATATAATTTGGGTGAATATCACATGACAAATCTTACCATTATGTAAATTTGTTTTAATGAAAATTCTCAATAAATAGTCAATTACAGAAAACAGGCTTAAAATTCTTCTCAATGCAAACCACATATACGTTGGCTAAGACACTTAAGATTACCAAAAAATTAGGAATTTAAACATTTGAAAGATGGTGTGAGGAATTCATAGGAGCCTAATGTATCAAGTATTAAATTCTTTCCCGAGGTTTGTCATAGATAGATATGTTGGGGTTAAACCACGGGATTTCTTGATAGACGTGATCAATATTGTGCATGTTAAGAGATAGGGCTATATAAATGCAAGGAAAAATGATAGATACTATGACATGTATAAGGGTGTAAGGATGTTTTAAGAGTTCTTTCACAAGGAAAATAATATATAAAGGTTTTCATTAAAATGGTGAATTTGCAAGGATTACTATTAATAATCTAGGTTTTATCATTAAGGTGTTGTAGAAGTAGAGGGAATGTGTATAATTTATCAAATATGATGGGGATAAGGCCTATGCATGATAAACAAATACAAAGGAGAGCTATGCTAAACGAATCTTAAACATTCAAGGGAATAACGAGCACACAAAATATGCAAGATTTTCCCCGAGAAAACCCTTTTGGGTAAAAAACCAGCACAATAACCACCTCAATTATAACGTAAATTGAAACCGTTTTACAATGCTACAACAAGTTGCAAGGTTCTGTAACCTTCATACAACACTTTACTATAGATTACAATGCGCACACTTGACCATGTGTATTCAACATTCATGTAAATACTTGCATCCACTCTATATGCATTAATGTGTAAGAGATTTTTCACTTGCCTCTCAAACATCATCATCTCCTTGAGAAGAACCATGCCTATATTTGGCACCTCACTTTGTAATGCTTGTGTAATAGGAGAATCTGCAGTCACCCACTATTGAGCAGAGTGATCATTGTGTAATGCTCGTCAACAACTCCATGTTAGAGTGCTTCCAAAATGTTACAATCCCACCTTTAGTCTGGAAGATACAATCTGACAAGTGTCTAGTTACGCCTCACATTTGTACATTGCTTGACATGTTGCATAGTTCCTTGTTGCACCTTACTGTGACTCAACCGTTGTGCTCCACTTTGCAACCTTCAAGAGTGCAATGATATTGTTGACTCTCCAAGTCACCCTACCTTGTGCAAAGTTCATAAGATGTTGCGTAGAAGGTTTTCATCCCTGTGCAGTGTCGAGTTCCCAAAAAGGTGAGTTTGCGTGCAGAGACTTCTTGTCCGCGCCCACACTCAACAATCAACACGAGTTCAGACATCAACTAAGTGTCGATTTTCACCTGTAAGGAGTTCCAACGCGCACCCCACGAAAAAATCCTTCATTGCACCAATATAGTGCGCAAGTCAGAGCGTGCAGGTCTCCTTGACTTCAGGGAGTGAAAGAGAGAAGTGGGCAGGGAGTAGTTCCAAATCATGAAGAACGTGCTCAAGATCTTCGATCTTCTTGCACCCTCTTATTCAAAGACTTCCTTGCACTCAAATAATGAAGTCCCGTGCTAGGGCGCAAAGTTTCACTTCTGTGCCCTTGTAAAACACAGAGTGTGATCTAGGTTGCACACCGTTCCTTTTGCAAACCAGTACAAGTTCCTAATAAAGGTGCAGACTGCGAGGACCATCAGAAGAAACTGGGTGCAGATGGAGTTGGATCCTTTTGCGTTTTCATAGAAGATTGCCCTCGACGCCCTTCACAAACTCGCAGCGTCACTACGTAGCCAATTCACAACACAATCTTCAATGCACACTCCCATCTGCGTAGAACTCAGTGCACATAGTTCAATGTGCACCTAGTCCTCAAAAGATAGGTGCATGTGCTAATCTTTACCGTGTGCAAGGTAACATGGCGAAACTCGAAGACGAACCTGTGCAGTCCCATGTCAATGGACTAGTCCAGGTGGATTGATAGGTGGCCGCCATAAATAAGGATGTTAGTTGAGCCTGATTGGACATTGAGGGAGAATTTGAACAAAATTAAATACAAAGGCGGCTATTAGAGTGTAAGAGCATGATAACACGCCTTCCTTGGCTGTCTAAATGCCCTTCATTCACAAACGCACACGTGGATCCACGAGTGACCTTCCAGCTACTTCCATGATTAAACTGTCAGGGCCAGGTTGAATAAGCATGGCTCATAGCAGTTATTGCAATTTTTTTTGATGCTCTTAATCAACCTCGAGCTCTGGATGCCCCTTTCAAATTCAAGTTCCTACCTACCACCTCCAATGGTGAATTGATTACACTAGGCCTTTCCCAGTGCTATATAAACCCTATTTTTTATTGTAAAAGGGTCAATATTTCTAGGCACTGTAATGTTGCTGAAATTTGCCCTCCAAAAGCTTTCTCCTGGTATAACAAAGCTTTGTTTATTCGAGTTTGTAATATTGCCTTAGACCTTGAGATTAATAGGAATTGATTACTTTTCTGCATGCTTTGTGCTTTGTGTGCATTCATGTTTATTGATCCTTGTCTGTGGATATTCGTTCCTCTCATTGCCGTCCTCCCTTCGCACCTCTGTGCAAAACCGAAAGCCTCTACAGGTGTCATGCTGTATATACACGGGTTTGTGTAGGCATTATCTATGGACTGTTTGTCGTCCCTCCTAATGTTGCTTTGTGTTCCCTTATCTCCATGCAAAACACTTATGCAATGCATCTGGTTTGAAGTTTTCGGTTAGTATTATTGTGTCGTTAAGCGGGTAAGGTGCTCGCTCTATTCTTGGTGCATCACCTTTTACATTCCAACAACCCTCTTACCTTTTCTCTCCCTTTTTCCCTTGTCAAGTTTAGGTTTAGCACTAGTTGTAGATTTCATTCTGCTCTTTGTAGGTCTGTGCGCTGGTCCAAAACTAGGTGCATCAAGAATAGAAGGAAGTCGACGTACTCTAGAGGTTCGTCCCAAGGAGCGCAAGTGTTCCATACCTTGGGGGACGATCCCATTGTCTCACTGAACCAATTCTTACAATTTAGCGGGTGCATGGTTTGAGTGATAACAGTTTCTGGCACGCCCAGTGGGACCAAGTTCAAAAGTTCCCTGAAAGATTGGTGCTACTCCCAGTGATGCAAGTGTTGAAGACACTTTGCAGAGCACCCGACGACCCCAAGCATTCCTTTTTCATAAAGATCAACCTTTCATCTATATGTCAAGACAGACGAGATCGTCTTCAAAGGGCAATGATTTTTATTTCGTTGAGCTACCTATAGTTTCTAGAAGAGGAGTTAGAGTATCCTTGTCCCCTGTTAGGGAAACTAATACTTCAAGCGAAGCTTTCCTAGGAGCTCAGTCTACCCCTCCTTTTGGTAGATTTCCCCAACCTAGAAGAAGACTATTCCCCATCCCATTCATGGCTGCTTAGAGAAACCAACCCTTTGTTCCCTTTAATGGAGACAACCCATTGATCCTTCCCCAGTACGATATATTCCTGTATCTGCACTCAAGAGTATCCCCTACTTTATTGGAGAAAATTCTACTACCCCGATAGAGCATATACAAGATATAACAAATATTTGCTCCATCCACAATGTGATCGAAGACAATGTTGCAGTGTGACTCCTTGCCTCTTCTTTGAAAGGGAGTGTGCTCCAATGGTACTGAGGTTTGACGCTGAATTCTATCCGAAATTGGAACGAGCTAGGTGCAACACTATGTAGACAATTTGAAGAAAAGGGTGACCACTTATCATTAATGGAGTAGCTAACGACCATCAAAAGGGCTCCGCACGAGCAGATGGTCGACTTCAACTTTGGGTTCCAGAGGATTTGGGATTGAGTTCCACTCCTGGTAAGGCCAAATCCTAACACTGTGTTATATTTTTTGAGAGTGCTGAACAACAATGTGGCCATAATGATCCAATCTATGGGAGGCAGAGTACTACCAAATGCATATGAGGTCGTTGTGCGCATAGAACACTGTTTGATCCAAGTGGGGAAAATTGCGCCCAGACCCCCAATGCCCTTATATCTTGAGCCCCCACGTACAAGTTCCCCTGCCTTGCCCCCCATTCCAACTCTAGCCCCCATTCTTGTTGATGTCAGCTCGTTAATCCCATCAAATTTTGTGCCCTTGAGTGAGTTGCATGAAGTCAAGTCCTTATTGAAGAGCTTTGGCAATGAGCTAGTAGTGCTCAAGAGGTAGCAAGCGCAACATCCTAGGCCGTATCAACCCTTCAAACAACAATATCAATCAAATAGGCCTCCCTACCAACATGCGGCGCAAGCTTAGAACCATCTCCCATACAATAGACAATGCTATGCACCAAATTCTAACGCTGCAAGCACCTCTAGAGCCCTCGTGCTTGTGCAGAATAATATGATGCAGGACTATGAACGGTGCTATCTATGCGATCAGTCGCATGATCAAGCCACGTGCGCGAACTGGGCGATGAATGAAGCACCTACAATACAAAATGCACTGCCACCTCAGGGGCCTCCATCTACTTCACATCAATCAAGAGATGAACCGTAGGTGCGAATACAAGAGCAAGGTGGATCCACCCTCTTAAATTGGCAAGAGGGTGACTTCAATTATGTGAATCAAAATGAAGCGCCGAGTGCAGGAAGCAACCCAGTTGCTTTTAATACAAGATTCAAAAAGAGAGCACCCAAGAGAGTGTCATCTCCTTCAACACCCTCAACTTCAATGCCCCAGGTCCACTGCGTAGAGCCAGCCTCAGACTAGTGTGCAGGCACGAAGCTACAATTCAAAAGGCGCATATTAAAGGGACTCAAATCTCCTTTAACATAGTTGAGTGATGAAGAAGACTGGACTGAGCATTTCCATGTGGGACGCTCTTGCTATTCCTTCCCAAAGGAATTTGCTGCAGGATGCCCTAGGAAGCCTCCAACCCCATGAGCCATCGCAGATTGCGCCTATTGTGCACACAAGTCTATGTCAACCTGAGGAAGAAATGCACAGAAATAGCAAGCCGTCCTCATTCTACATCTCTCTGATCATCGGTAAGCATCTCATACATAATTATATGATAGATTTGGGTGCGAGTAGCTCAGTATGTCGAAGAAAATCGCAAACATGCTAGGCATAGCATATGCTCCCATCTCAAAAGGGGTCGTCCAATTGGACATAGCAATGATTAAAATTGTGGAATTGTCAAGGATCTGAATCTCACTCTACATGCGTGTCCAAGCCTTTCTATTGCACAGGGCATCACAATCATTGGCTTACCCCCTTATTTTGCTATATGCCTCTCTCAAGATTTCATTGCAAAGATGGATAGATACCTATCCTCGGATTGGTCGCACATGCTACTTAGGACCAGATATGGGACCAAGGTGACCATCAAGGCCAAGCCTATTTCGAAGAATCACATAGAGCCATACACTCCTGGCTCGGTTGATGCAAATTGCACTTTGTTCGACCAAGAGGAGAATTCAATTCTTCATGAGACTGCCACACCCCTTGAAGAGGTCTCAGATGACTTGATAAATGGGCGCATGAGCATTATGAGAGCAACCAATTTGACAATGCAGAGGAGACAGGGCTAGGCACATACTACATTCTCGAGGACACCTTGTTGTCTAACCTTGTAAAGGCGTAAGAGGACCTTGAAGGCATATGGCAGTTATACTTCAATGGCTTCTGAAGCAAAAGTGGTGTAGGAGCTTGTGTTGTAATAGTCTCCCCTCAAAAGGAGAAATATTTCCATGCATTCAGATTGTAGATTGGTTACACAAACAATGTTGCTGAATATGAGGCGCTGATCCAAGGTCTCCAATTGGTGCATAAGAAAGGAATCAAGGCGCTGCAAGTTTTCGGAGACGAGTTGGTGGTAAACCAAGTCAGAGTGTGGAACATGTCCAAAAACAGTTTGCTAAGGGCTTACAAACATAGGGCATGGGACATGATCGAAGGTTCGATGCTTTCAATATTTATTCCATACCAAGGGTGCGAAATGATGACGCCAATAGGCTAGGCACATACTACATTCTCGAGGAGGACATCTTGTTGTCTAACCTTGTAAAGGCGCAAGAGGACCTTGAAGGCATATGGCAGTTATACTTCGATGGCTCCTGAAGCAAAAGTGGTGTAGGAGCTTGTGTTGTAATAGTCTCCCCTCAAAAGGAGAAATATTTTCATGCATTCAGATTGTAGATTGGTTACACAAACAATGTTGCTGAATATGAGGCGCTGATCCAAGGTCTCCAATTGGTGCATAAGAAAGGAATCAAGGCGCTTCAAGTTTTCGGAGACGAGTTGGTGGTAAACCAAGTCAGAGTGTGGAACATGTCCAAAAACAGTTTGCTAAGGGCTTACAAACATAGGGCATGGGACATGATCGAAGGTTCGATGCTTTCAATATTTATTCCATACCAAGGGTGCGAAATGATGACGCCAATAGGCTCGCAACCATGGGTGCGCAATATGACCTCCCATGCAGTATAAAGAGCTAGTCTGAGCAGCTCTTAAAACTTGTAGTCAGACTAGTAGTCCCGAACAATGCAAGCAATTGGTAGGTGTTAGAGAGTGACGAATAAATTGTCAACTTCCTACAAGACGAACCTGAGTTCTGTGCCAGGGACCAACCGCGACTCCAAGCCCAATATGAAGAGCAGATCATCCAACTGAAGGGAAACAAGCTACCTAAAGGGTTAGTCACACTGAAAAGCATCTTCAACTCCGACAACCAGTTAAAGGGCGAGAGGAGAAACATGACGGTGAAGGAAGAAATCTTCAAGCTGGTGGCCATCTCTGATGACAAGCTTCTAAAAGCCGGTAAGGTATGCTCCTCATCTGGAATTGAAGAATTCATCGAGCTAAGCAAAAGATATGATGATATATTTGTATGGAGCTACTAAGACCCCAGAGGCTTTGATCTAGGCTTAACCCAACATATGATTGAGCTTGACCCCAATACCAAGCTAGTTAGGCAGAAGTAGAGGCTAGTTAACCCTAAGCTTGAGCTCTTAATGAGGAAGGAGCTCTCAAAGCTCATTGAGGCCAACATAATATTTCCAATCAAACATTCCTCATGAGTGGCCAATCTGGTCCCAGTGTGCAAGAAGAATGGAGAGATCCGCTTGTGCGTAGACTTTAGGGACTTGAGCAAAGCCTCCCTCAAAGATCACTACCCCCTCCTACCAATGGAGCAAATTCTACAAATAGTCGCAGGTGCGAAAAGGTTTTCATTGTTGGACGGTTATTTGGGTTATACTCAGGTACTTGTGTGAGAGTGCGACCAATTTAAAACAATGGTCACCACTAAGTGGGGTACCTTCTCCATACCAAATGATGTCCTTTTGGTTTGACAAATGCAGGAGCTGCCTTCCAAAGGGCCATGGATATGGCATTCAAGGGCCTCCTCAATAATATCATCTTGGTTTACGTTCATGATATAACTGTTTTCTCCAAGTGCACAACGGAACATTTGGGTCACCTAGAGCAAGTATTTGAAAAATGCTGAGAGTTCGGGATCTCTCTGAACCCAAGCAAGTGCGTATTTGCAGTGCATGAAGGCAAACTCTTGGGACACATCGTCTCCAAAGAGGGACTCGCAATTGATCCCGAACGAGTTGAAGCCATTCTATCACTCCCTCTCCCAGGTCACAAGAAGGGTCTCCAAAGCTTCTTGGGAAAAATAAACTTCGTCAGAAGGTTAGTGCCGAGTTTTGCAACTCTAGTCAAGCCCCTCACAACAATGCTCAAGACGAGCGCTGCGTTTAGTTGGACCCAAGAAGGCTGAAGCAGTTTTGAGGCTATCAAGCGCGCCATCACAAAAGATCCTACTTTGATAAACCCGGATTATGGTAAGGATTTCATCCTTTGTGTTTGGCAGAGCTGAAGGTATCTCGGCCATCCTTACGTAGTAGAACAACGACCAACTAGAGCAACCTATCGCTTTCTTTAGCCAGGCGCTCAAGGATTATGAGCTGTATTACAGTTTTGTAGAGAAGCACACCCTTGCGGTAATAAGAGCGCACAAGAAGTTTAGGCATATGCTTTCTAACAACAAGATCCAGCTTACGGTCTCACTCGAGTATAAAGGAGTTCTTACTCAACAAGGACATTGGTGAGAAGAGAGTCGACTGGGTCACAAAGGTGATGGAATATGACATACATCCAAATCACCGAGTTGGTGTGAGGCAAGGGACTCTGCGAGTAGTTAGCAAAGGATGTGAAGAATGAAGACTGTGCAATTCTTGCACTGCGTGAAAGCCAATCAAAAGACCAAGGCGCCCCAGCAAGCTGGATTGAGAGCAGGAGGATCCTTCTTTAGATTGACGTGTATCCACATGGCTTGAATAAGGCCAAGTGCAAACATTTCATATTACAAGCCATTCCTTATATGCTTGTCAACGGTGCGCTTTTTAGAAGAGACATTAATGGAGTTCCCCTGTGATGCATCGAACGAAATCAAGTGAACAAGATCCTCAAAAAATTCCATGATGGGTCGTCAGGAGGCCATTATTCGCCTAAAACCACTGCGGTGAAAATCATGCGAGCTGGCTATTCAAGGATGCACACACATGGATGCGAAGTTGCAAGAAGTGCACTTTTGCAAGCAAGCAAAAATTGGTAGCCCTACACCTGTGCCCAATACAAGATGATCAACCCTTTGTGCAGTGGGGCCCGAGCTTCGTTGGCATGATAAATCTATCATCAAGCGCTGGACACAAGTGGATCCTCATGACAACTGACTACTTCATGAGGTGGACGGAAGCAATATTGCTCAAGGAGGCTAATGAGGTTTCCATCTTGGACTTCTATGAAAGCATTGTCGTAAGATTTGGTGTTCTAGCCACTATTAGCTCAGACAATGCATTGGCTTTCCTTAGAGCCAAGATCAGCGAATGGGCGGTCAGACATAGCATCCATCTGAGCACCTCTTCAAACTATTACCCCCAAGGTAATATTTTAGCCGAATCGATTAACAAGAGCTTGGTTCACATCATTAAGCGAACCATGGAAGATGATCAACGATCCTAGCATACCAAGCACAAGACAACTCTTTGCGCTGATCGAATAACGCCGAAAAGAGTGTCGGGCAATTCCCCTTTCATGTTAGTCTATGGAAGGGAAGTGAGGTTGCCCACGTCGCTTGAGTTGCCTTCCCGGGAGTTAGCCTCTCAATTAGAGTTGCTCGAGAGCGATCCTGTGACAGTAAGATTAGCCGAGCTAATGGAGCTTCAAGAACTTAGGGCGCGGGCCATGCACACTATGGAACTTCAACAGGTGTAAACCAAGAAAACATTCAACAAAAAGGCTGCTGACAGAAACTCTAATGAAGGAGACGTGGTACTCAAATGGGACGTAGATAAAGCAAAGGCCGAAAAGCACTCAAAGTTCGACGCTATATGGAGCAACCCATATACCACAGTTAGTTGCAAGCAAGCCAATGCATACCAACTTGCAAGACCAAACGAAGAAGTGTTACCTATCCTCGTCAATAGGATTCATCTCAAGCACTATCTCTGATGATCATGAGCAGCCTTGCAAATAGTAGTTCAGATGTTTTAATTTCCTTAAGTGTCGCGCACACATGCTGTTGTTTAAGAGTAGTTTCTTTTCCTCCTAACGCTTGTGCACAATTTTGTTAGCTTAGTTTTGTCATTCCTCTAAACACTGTTCGATGTAGTTGTTTGCTTTGTTTCTCCTTGTGGAAGGTATCTCAGTTCCTTCTAAGGTTTAGTGGGCTTCTCGCACCTAATTGCAATCAGGAGAAAGAAGAGCAAGGGATTCCAGATGACTCCGCACCCAATGGATTATTTCAAGGCTACTGGATTCTTGCTTAGCAGGTAAGCGTCTCGCAGAGGTCGCCAAAACTGTTGACTCTCCAAGTCACCCTAGCCTGCTCAGAGTTCATAAGATGTTGTGCAAAAGATTTTCATCGCTGTGCAGTGTCGAGTTCCCTAAAAAGTGAGTTTGTGTGCAGACACTTCCCGTCTATGCTCTCACTCAATAGTTTGCATGGGTTCGAACATCAACTAAGTGTTGATTTGCATCTATAAGGAGTTCCAATGTGCACCCTACAAAAAGATCATCACACCAACATGGCGCGCAAGTTAGAGTGCGCAGGTCTCCTCAACTTCAAGCAGTGAAAGAGAGAAGTGTGCAGGATGTAGTTCCAAATCATGAAGAACGTGTTCAAGATATTTGATCTTCATGTGCGCTTTTATTCAAAGACTTCCTTGCATTCAAATAATGAAGTCCTGCGCCAGCGCACAGAGTTTCACAACTACGCCCTTGTAAAATGCAGACCGCGATCTATGCTACGCACCGTTCCTTTTGCAGACCAGTACAAGTTCCAGATAAAGGCGCAAACTGTGAGGACTATCAGAAGAAACTAGGCACAGAGGGAGTTGGAGCCTTGTGCATTTCTGCAGAAGATCGCCCTCGACGTCCTTCACAAACTAGTAACTTCACTGTGCAATCTAAAGAGCGCACTCCCATTTGCGCAGAACTCAGTGTGCATGGTTCAATGCGCAGTTAGTCCTCAAAAGATAGGTGTGTGTGCTAATCCTTATCGTGTGCAAGGTAACATGGCAGAACCCGAAGTTGAACCTGCGTAGTGCCATTGGATTGACAGGTGGTCGTCATAAATAAGGATGGTAGCTGAGCCCGATTGGACATAGAGGAGGGCGAATCCGAACAAAATTAAATGCAAAGGCGATTGTCAGAGTGTTAGAGCATGATAACACACCTTCCTTCGCTGCCTAAACGTCCCTCATTCACAAATGCACACATGGATCCATGAGTGACCTTCCAACGACTTCCATGATTAAATTGTCAAGGCTAGGTTGAATAAGCATGGCTCGTAGCAGTTATTACAATTTTTTTTGATGCTCTTAATCAACCTCGAGCTCTGGGTGTCGCTTCTGAATTCAAGTTCTTACCTCCCATCTCCAATGGCGAATTGATTATGCTGGGTCTTGCCCAGTTGTATATAAACCTTGTTTTTTATTGTAAAAGGATCGACATTTCTAGGCACTATAACACTGCCAAAATTTTCCCTCCAAGAGCCCTCTTTTGGTATAACAAAGCTCTGTTTATTCGAGTTTGTAATATTGCCATAAACCTTGAAATTAATAGGAATTGATTACTTTTATTCATGCTCTGTGTTTTGTGTGTATTCATGGTTGTTGATCCTTGTCTGTGGATTTTCGTCCCTCTCATTGTCTTCCTCCCTTCGCACCTTTACGCAAAATTGAAAGCCTTTGCAGGTTTTATGTTTTGTATACACGGCTCCGTGTAGACGTTATCTATGGACCGTTTGTCGTCCCTCCTAATGTTGTGTTGTGTTCCCTTACCTCCATGCAAAACACTTATGTAGTGTGTCCGATTTGAAGTATTTGCATTTAGTGTGTTAGTATTATTGTGTCGTTAAGCGGGTGAGGTGCTCGCTCTATTCTTGGTGCATCACCTTTTACATTCCAACAACCCTCTTACCTTTTCTCTCCCTTTTCCCCTTGTCAAGTTTAGGTTTAGCGCTAGTTGTCGATTTCATTCTGCTCTTTGTAGGTCTGTGCGTTGGTCCTAAACTAGGTGCATCTAATATAGAAAGAAGGCGGCCTACTCCGCGGGTTCGTCCCAAGGAGTGCAAGTGTTCCACACCTTAGGGGACGATCCCATTGTCTCACTGAACCAATTCTTCCAATTCAACGGGTGCACGATTCGAGTGATAACAGATACTATGTAGAAAGTCTTGTGTGGCTCTACGTCATTTTTAGCACGCTAACAATCTTGTGCAATTACCATAGACAGTCTCCATGCAAGCTTGCACTGCCATCACTGACTTGTGCAAACAACATTGCACACCAGTACTTGCGCAACGAACTTGCATGGCAACTTGTGCAGCTACTGCTTGCGCAAACAACCTTGCACAACACCACCCTTGTGCACAACTACCATTGTGCATATCCATGCAAAGTTGAATCATTTCCCAACAATCTCCTACCTATTGAACACTTTGCATAAGAGCATGCATCCATCCTTCAGTAGCTTTGGGCAACCATGCTCATCTCCTTCTGGCACCAAGAGAACTTCTCAGTACTCATTGCTTTAGTCAATGATTCCACAACGTTTTCATCTATGTCCACCTTTAGATTTATCTTTCTCTCTTCCATTATTTCCCATACAAAATGATATTGCACATCAATGTACTTTGTTTGAGAATGATACTTAGGTTTATTTGCCAGATAGAATGCACTTTGTCTATCGCAATCTATCCTTATAGCCTTTTGATTGAACCCAACCATAGAACCCAACCTTTGACGCCATATCGCTTTCTTGATCGCATGAGTAGTTGCGATGTACTTAACTTCTGTGGCGGATATAACAACATTACCCTGTCATTTGCTCATCCAATTTATAGTTCCACCAAACAAGTTGAACACATATGCACTGGTAGATCTACGACAATCAAGATCTTTAGCCTAATTAGAATCCACAAAGCCTTTAGATTCAACGTCTTACTTTCACCATTCCCTTGATAGCAAAATTGAATAGTTAGAAGTCTGACACAAATAGTTGAAGATCCTCTTCATTGTCATCTAATGCTCCTTTTCCAAATTGGAAATGAATATGCTCACTACTTCCAATGCATGTGCAATGTTAGGTCTTGTGTAAACCATTTTGCATATGAGGATTCCCACTGCACTTGCATTTGGAACCTAAACTATGTCCATCAACTCCTTTTGTGTCTTCGGACATTGCGTAATAAATAGTTTTTGACAAACTGGAAACAGTTTGCAATCCAACATCCTAAACCTTTCCAGTATTGTCTCAAAATACTTTCTTTGGTCTAGCTAGAGCGTCTTGTTCGCATGATCTTGTTTGATTTCCATGTCCAAGATGAATCTTGCGGCACCAAGATCTTTCATGTCAATCTGCACATATAGTTGAGACTTCACTTGCTTGATCATGTTCTTGTCATTTCTGATCAACATCATGCCATTCATATATAAACTATGATGACATAGTTATTACCTTCTTCTTTAAGGTATACGCAAGGATCAACTTTGTCATGTGCAAGCCCAAGGCCAATGACATTGTTGTTGAACTTTTGATTCCACATCCTTGGTGATCATTTCAAGCCATACAAAGAATTATTTAGCTTGCAGACCAAGTCCTCTTTCCCTTTCAACTTGAAGCTTTTCGTCTACGACATGTAGATTTATTCTTTCAGCTCTCCATGCAAAAACATTGTCTTAACATCCATCTGATCTATCTCAAGATCAAATGCAATAACAATTGCTAAAATAAATTTAATGGAATTCAATTTTGCAACAAGAGAACAGGTCTCACGAAAATCAATTCCTTGCATTTGCGAGAGTCCTTTTGCTACTAGGTGAGCCTTACACTTCTCCGATTTCCCTTGTGCATTTTGATTCTTCTTGAAAACCCACTCGTAGCCTACAGGTTTTCATCGAGGAGGCAATGTTACCAAGTACCGGTCCCATTCGTGTCTAGAGATTCCATTTCCTCTTCCATGCTTTCTTCCAAGACTTGCTTTCATGGCATCCAAGAGCTTCCTTCACCATCTTGGGGTCTTCACCATCAGTCGTAGTTAATAGGAACATAGAACAAAAATCCGATTGTACCTTTTAGGGATTCTGCACATTTGTTCTAATGTCCTTAAGAGTAGGAGTCACAAACTCCTCTTCTTTTGACTCTCACGACTCTTCATCTGTCGTACCATATTCCAATATAGGGTCTTCGGTATTTATATCAACCTACCTCTTTTCTATTTCTTTCTTTGGATGCTTCTTTGGATCTTCTTGCATTATAACCTTGTGCACCTCCCTAAAGACTATATTCCGGCTATAGACCACCTTTTTTGTCTCGTGATTCCAAAGCTTGTATCCTTTGACACCATCTTCATATCCAATAAAGATACACTTCGTAGACTTAAAAAGCCAAGTTTTGATCTTTTATCCTTTGGAATATGGGAGTAAGCTTCGCAACCAAAGATTTGCAGGTGTTGGATTCTTACCAATTCATGTTTCTAGCTTAGTCTTGTCAACCGACATTGATGTGGGCGATCTGTTGACAAGGTAACACGTAGTAGCCATTGCTTCAACCCAAAACATCAGCTCAAAGTGCGCACCACTAAGCATACACCGGGCCTTGTCCATCAATGTCTTGTTCATTTGCTCTGAACTCCATTCTACTGCGGTGTGTATGGAGTTGTCTTTTGCCTTTGAATACCACTTACCGTACATAATTTATCAAATTCATTAGAGTACTACCCACCTCCGTTGTTCGTGTGCAACACCTTGATCCACTTCTTCGTCAGGTTCTCCACAAGGGCTTTGAACTTCTTGAATTTCTTGAGAACTTTAGATTTATTCTGGATGAAGTATATCCAGTGCTTGCAAGAGTAATCATCTACAAAGGATGAATAAAAGATAGACTTGTTCAGTGATTGTGCATCTTGCAACAACTAATTATTGATCTCTATCTACCAAGAGTTCTTCCATCTTGAGTTTTCATAATTCAAAATGTTAACAATTGAATTTTTCAATCTCCATTCTTGTGCTTCTAGTCATTTTACTTGCACAAGACTCTTCCATGTAGAGCTCAATATTGAATTTTTCAATCTCTATTCTTGTGCTTCTAGTCATTTTACTTGCACAAAACACTTCCACACAGAGCTTAAGCTAGCCACTCATTGTAGTTTCCTTTGACCTATACACAAATTTACAACCAAGCTCTGATACCGAATGATGGGGATAAGGCCGATGCATGATAAACAAATACCGAGGACAACTATGATAAACAAATATAGACTTACAAGGAAATAACAAGCACATGGAATATGCAAGATTTCACTTGGGAAAGCGCCTTCGAGTAAAAAACCTAGCACGATAACAAGATTTCACTTGGGAAAGCGCCTTCGAGTAAAAAACCTAGCACGATAATCTTCTTGATTATAACATAAATTGAAACCATTTTACAATGCTACAAGAAGTCGCAAGGATCTATAACCCGTACAATGCTTTACTGTAGATTACAATGCACACACTTGATCATGTGTATTCAACATTCATGCAAATACTTGCATCCACTCTATACACTATTTCGTGCAAGATATTTTTCACATGCTTTTCAAGCATCATCATCTTGTTGACGAGTTGTGCCTATATTCGAAACCTCACTTTATAACATTTGCACAATAGAGGAATTTGCAGTCACCAACTACTGAACAAAGTGATCAATTCGTAACACTCAACAACTCTATGTCAGAGTGCTAGCAAAACATTACTTGCACGCCTTTAGTTCGTCATATACTATATGACTAGTGTCCAGTAAGGCCTCACATTTATACATTGCTTGACATGTTGCACATCTACTTGCAACACCTAATCATGACTAAACCACTATGATTCTTGTAAACACCTAAATTCCGTCACAATTAGTGTTGTCATTAACTTTGCTTAATATTGACACACAAACTCAACCATCACCCTAAGTTCGAATTATATGCTATGGTCTACTAACATCATTTCCCTTCCTTTTTTGAATAGTTAATAAATCAACATTAATTAAATAATCATGTTGACATAATTCCACAAAACTAATAAAATCTGGGATTTCCAAGTCACCAAACATCTTCTTCATTTCTTCAACCAAGCGTTGAGCCATCCAATTATTTCCTTAACTTTCTCAATCACTTGTTGAGTCATTATTGATTTTTTTAACCAATATGGTGAGTCATTTAACTACCTTGGCTCATTCATGAGAAACTTTCAACTACCAACTAACTTCCGCCTTATTTTTCAAACACATGAGGAATTGGTCTCTTCCACATGGATGAAGACTCAAATCCAACCGTTCAAAATTAACACAATTTAACAAATACAATTTTTTTCCAACCATCCATACTTCACCAAATAGGTGGAGGCCATTCCCCTTACCTACGTAATAGGGAAACAGATTTCTAAGTTTATCTTGAACCATATCATTTGTCGTTACAATATTCCATCCACTATCATTTCTGATAAAGATAAGTCTTTCAAGAATAAAGAAGTACAAGCTCTTTGTCAAACATATCACATCAAACATAAATGGTCTACACTATATTATCCCCAAAGAAATGGCCAAGTAGAGGCATCCAATAAGTATATTCTCAAAGTTCTCAAATGAATTGTCAATGATGTTGACAACAATTTGCATTAGCAGCGTTATCCTACTCTATGGGCTTACCATACAAGCATTTGAACACTCATGGGGGCAACTCCATATTCCCTTGCCTATGGCACTGAGTCTATCTTACCTGTTAAAATCGAGTTCCCTTTATTATGCATCTCCTTGCAAAACTTAGTTGACGATGAAGAATATCGCACCTCACGACTACATGAGCTTGACCTCTTAGATGAGAAACGACTCCGTGCCCTCAATCACTTGCAAGCCTATCAAAACTGCGTCCATCGTAGTTATAACAACAAAATCAGAGTTAGGGAGTTTGAAGTTGGAGATCTTGTTCTATAGGAAAATCAATGGAATACAAATGCCGATCGCGAAAAGGAGGACAAATTTGAACCTAGTTGGTTAAGTCCTTATGTTGTCATTGCCAAGTACGGTTTTGGTGTTTATAAATTGGCTACTAAAGATGGTGAAGAGTTTGATGAGCCAATGAACATCATGCATTTCATGTGCTTCCATGCTTAAATTGCTCTACTGTTGTATATATGTAGAAAAAAGGGGGGAAAGAAAAAAGAGAGAAATAATCCGTCCAAAAGTGAACCATTCTTATGGCGCTTGGGCGAGTACCATGATGAAAACTAGTTTCTGACGCCATGTGTAAACCATTGTCTATACACACCCTTGGTACTTGGAGGCATATCCAAAATCTATACCATCCCATCCTTCATATATCGTGCTATCTATATCCCCCTTCCATTTTCTCCTTGTCACCCATGCCATGTTACTCTAGGGTTTGATCTTGGTGTTCACGTGCATAAAACTTTGACTCATGTTTTAGAAACATTTTGTATATATGACTTCCATGTCGCAATCCTTGGATCACTACTCGTCCATCCATAATAAATCTCCCTTCATTTCCGTTCTAAAGTCTAGAACTGGTTTTCCTTTATGTGCATACCTTAGTTATCCATCAAAAAAAAAAAAAAAAAAAAAAAAAAAAAAAAAAATTGTTCTTAGTTTAAGTACCCTTGTCCTACCTTATGCAGATACTTCATAAAGTTTATCATTATCAAAAATCTTATATGTCAAAGGGTTTCTAATCTATAAAAAGGAATGACAAAAAGACAATTGTTTTACTTGTTTGTATAGTTGCTTTACTTGGTCTATCCAAATTTTTTTACATCTGTTTACTTGATTGTACAATTGTTTACCACCTTTACTTGCTTTAAGTGTTTGTTGGTTTTATCGTTTGCTTTGAACAATTGTTCATATGTTTTTTCTTGTTTTCATTGTTGCTTTGACTCAAATCCACTATGCACACTACAAATGATTTTATTATGTTTTTCCATATCATGATGCATTATGTCTTGCACTTGTGAATATTTCAGTCCCAATGCGTATTACACAATAGTCATCATGGTTTTTCCATACCATTGGGGCATATTGTCACATAGAATATAAAAATTAAGGTCGCTCAATTCATGTTCACAATCATGTTGGAAATCTTGTTAGAACTCCATGCAAAGCCTACAGAAAGCAACTATCGACCTATTTCATTCTCATAAAGACATTTTCACATCCATTTTGCATAATTATGCTAACAAAAAAAGACTTAACATGTGTCAAATATTAAATGCAAAAGAGACAATTAAATAACATATACATCCATCTATCAATCTACACATTTCCATATACCACATTAAAACATTCATAAAACTTAAATACTGATCATATCCATAGACAACAAAATGTCAAAATGAATCATATATATATATATATAACGTCCACGTTTGAGATCACCCCCTCCATTAGAGCGAGAGTTGAGGATGATATGAGACAATATGTTTTAAGATGTACTAGAGATTATGAGATGTATTTATGAACACGATTGTTATATATATTTAAATATATGATATATATAGATTATGAGATGTATTCATATATATATATATATATACACACACACATGATTGTTATATATATAACAATCGTGCATATACAATTGTTATATATATATACACGATTGTTATATGTACACATGATTGTTATATATAACAAAAATTGTTATATATATATAAATCGTATTTATATAATATATATAACAATCATAATATACGATTGTTATATATAATTGTAATATATATTATATATAATATATATTACGATTTTGTTATTATATATAACAATTGTGTATATACGATTGTTTTATATATATAAAACAATCATGTATATATATAACAATCATATATACACGATTGTTATATATATAACAATTGTGTATATATATCAATCGTATATATGCATATAACTATCGTATATACATGATTGTTATATTATATAACAATTATGTGTATATATAACAATCATATATACACGATTGTTATATTATATATATAAATAACAATCATGTATATATAACAATCATATATATCCGATTGTTATATATATATATACATACGATTGTTATATATGTATACGATTGTTACAATGTATATACTGTAACAATCGTATACATATATAACAATCGTATACATATATAACAATTGTTATATATGTATACGATTGATATATATACTATAACAATTGTTATATATACATACGATTGTTATATATGTATACGATTGTTACAATATATACACTGTAACAATCGTATACATATAAAACAATCGTATACATATATAACAATTGTTATATATGTATACGATTGATATATATACTATAACAATTGTTATATATGTATATGATTGTTATAGTATATATATAAAATCGTATACATATATATAACAATCGTATATATATGATTGTTATATATATGTATATGATTGTATATATATACTATAACAATCATATATATATAACAATCGTATATACGTATACATTATATATACTATAACAATCGTATATATTATATATATAATGTATACGATTGTTACTGTATATAATACATTGTATACGATTGTTATATATGTATATGATTGTTACAGTGTATATATTGTATACGATTGTTATATATGTATACGATTGTTACAGTATATACACTGTAACAATCGTATACATATATAACAATCGAATACATTGTATATATACTATATATACGATTGTTATAGTATATATAATGTATACGTATATACGATTATTATAGTATATATATACAATCGTATACATATATAACAATTGTTATAGTATATATATCAATCATATACATATATAACAATTGTTATATATGTATACGATTGTTATAGTATATATATATATATACTATAACAATCGTATACATATATAACAATTGTTATATATATATATATATATATATAAAACAATCGTATACATATATAACAATTGTATAGATATATAACAATCGTATACATATGATTGATATACATTATATATACTGTAACAATCGTATATATATATATATATATATATATCAATCATATATATACGATTGATATATATATGTATACGATATACACTATAACAATCGTATACATATATATATCAATCGTATACATATATATATCAATCGTATATATATGATATATATATGTATGTATATCAATCGTATACATACGATTTTTATATATATACAATCGTATACATATATTACATATCAATCGTATACATACGATTGTTATATATATACAATCGTATACACACACACACATCAATCGTATATATACAATTGTTATATATATATATATATATATACTATAACAATCGTAGACATATATAACAATCGTTTATATATGTATACGATTGTTATATATATACTATAACAATCGTATACATTAACAATCGTATATATATACGATTGTTATATATGTATACGATTGTTATAGTATATATATATATATAACAATCGTATATATATATGTGTGTGTGTATACGATTGTTTTATATATATATAAAACAATCGTATACATATATATATATATATATGTATACGATTGTTTTATATATATAAAACAATCGTATACACACACACATATATATACGATTGTTATATATGTGTACGATTGTTATAGTATATATATAACAATCGTATATATATATATATATATATATATATACGATTGTTATAAATATACGATTGTTATATATATATATAAAACAATCGTATATATATATATATATTTATAACAGTCGTATATATATACGATTGTTATATATATATTTATAACAATCGTATATATTTATAACAATATATATATTTATAACAATCGTATATATATACGATTGTTATATATATATATATATATACGATTGTTTTATATATATATATATATAAAACAATCGTATATATATATATATATATATATATATATATATATGTATGTATGTATGTATGTATGTATGTATACGATTGTTTTATATATATATATAACAATCGTATACATACATACATACATACATATATATATATGTATGTATACGATTGTTTTATATATATATATAACAATCGTATACATACATACATACATACATACATACATATATATATATATATATATGTGCAATTGTTTTATATAAAACAATCATATTCATATATATATATATATATATATACACGATTGTTATATATATATATATAAAATAATTGTATACATATATATATATATAACAATCTTAATATACGATTGTTGTATATGTATACAATTGTTATACCTCATATATAAAACAATCGTATATATATAATAATTGTATACATATATAACAATTGTGTATATACGATTTATAACAATTATATATATATAACAATCGTATATATATATATGATTTATATATATGTATACGATTGTTATATTATATATATATATATATATATATATATATAAAACAATTGTATACATATATAACAATCGTGTATATATGATTTATAACAATTGTATATATATATAACAATCGTGTATATACGATTTATAACAATTGTATATATATATAACAATCATATATATATACAATTGTTTTATATATATATACGATTGTTATATATGTATACGATTGTTATAATATATATAAAACAATCATATATATATATAACAATTGTGTATATACGATTTATATAACAATCGTATACATATATAACAATTGTATATATATATAACAATCGTATATATATATGATATATATGTGTATGATTGTTATATATATCTATAACAATCGTATACATTTATAACAATCGTGTAAATACACGATTGTTAAATACGATTTATATAAATATACGATTGTTATATGTATAACAATCGTATATATATATATAAATCATATATACACGATTGTTATATATATTATACATGATTGTGAAATACGATTTATATATATATATACGATTGTTAAATACAATTTATATATATATATCGTATTTAACAATCATGTATATACGATTTTTATATATATATATATATATATATATACGATTGTTATATATATAACAATTGTATATATATAAATCGTATTTAACAATTGTGTATATATAACAATCGTGTATATACGATTTATATATATATATATAATTGTTATATATATAACAATCGTATATATATAAATCGTATTTAACAATCGTGTATCTACACGATTGTTCTATATGTATACGATTGTTATATATAAACGATTGTTATAAATACAATTTATAACAATCGTATATATATAACATTCTTATATATATATGTTATAAATACGATTTATAACAATCGTATATGTACACGATTATTTTATTTATATATATATATATATATATATATATATATATATATATATAAAATAATCGTGTACATATATAACAATCGTGTATATACACGATTGTTATATATATATATATATATAAAACAAAAGACATGATTGTTATATATATATAAAACAATTGTGTATATACGATTTATATATATAATCGTGTATACACGATTTATATATATATATATATATATATAAAATAATCGTATTTATATGTATATTTATAACAATTGTGTATATACGATCTTATTTATATATATATAAATCGTATATACATGATTATATATATAAATCGTATATACACGATTATATATATATATAAATCGTATATATATGATTGTTATATATATAACAATCTTGTCTATACGATTGTTATATATATACACAATTGTTATACAATATATAACAATCGTGTCTATACGATTGTTATATATACACAATTGTTATACAATATATAACAATCGTGTATATACGATTGTTATATATATATACATGATTGTTATATATAACAATCGTATATATATTGTATATGTACACAATCGTATATATATTGTATATATATACATGATTGAATATTGTATAACAATCGTGTATATATATACAATATGTATATATATTGTATATTCAATCGTGTATTTATATACAATATATATACGATTTTTATATATAACAATCGTATATACACGATTGTTATATATTGTATAACAATTGTGTATATATATACAATATATATATATATATATATATATATATATATATATATATATATATGATTGTTATATACACAATTGTTATACAATATATAACAATTGTATATACATGATTGTTATATATATACGATTGTTATAATTGTGTATATATATAACAATCGTGCATACACGATTGTTTATAATCGTGTATATCTATAACAATCGTATATACATGATTAACAATCGTAATTGTTTATATTGTGTATATACGATTATAAACAATCATAATTGTTTATAATCGTGTTTATATATAACAATTGTTATATATAAACAATATAAACACAATTGTTATATATAAACAATATAAACACAATTGTTTATATAGTATATATGATTATAAACAATCGTATCGTATTTATATATAACAATTGTTATATATAAACAATATAAACACAATTGTTTATATACACAATATAAACAATTATGATTGTTAATCGTGTATGTATGATTGTTATATATATACACAATTATAAACAATTGTGTATGTATGATTGTTATATATATACATGATTATAACAATCGTATATATATATAACAATCGTGTATATATGATTGTTATATATATATATATATATATATATATATATAACAATCATATATATATATATATATATATACATATACACGATTCTTATATAAAGAATCGTGTGTATATATATATATATATATATATCAATTGTGTTCATGAATACATCTCATAATCTCTCGTACATCTTAAAAGCGTATTGTCTAATATCATCCTCAACTCTTGCTCTATCCCTATGGAGGGGGTGATCTTGGACGTGGATGTTGTGGTGTGCTCCGTGGAGGATCCATGATGCGTTGAGATGATTGACCTACAAATCGCTCTGATGTTATCATCTGTGTTGTTCTAGCCACTGATCTTGATCTCCTTCCACTTGAATACTCTACAAACGATGGTGCTCATTGATCCACTGAAAGTGCTTGCTTGTAGAGGCTCTTGTAGTAAAACCCCTACTCTGTTGCCCGCATAATGTCTAACAGGGCCTTCAGCGGGTTCGGTGTTGTCAGTAGTTCTCTAGCGCTCTTTAACTCATTGCATGCTGCATCCCACGCTCTACAATATCTCTGTGCTAGCCTGTCTCATCCTCCGTCTACGTACCTACATCATGAGTCACCATGCCCTCCTCTCTCATCCTAATCTCTGTTGTCATCCGGTCCACCTCAGCTTATAATCTGACTATATCTGCAGCGCTCGAGGTTCCCTCCACTCCATCTCGCAGGCATGCTATCTCTACATCCCTCGCTCTGATCTTTTGCCTTAGCCTCTCAATCAAGGCCTCATCCTCCATTGATCGTTTCGGCCTTGATGGCCTCACCTCGTCATCTCCAACTATATGACTTCGGTGCTGGCTACATCAATGTTTCCTCCTCATCTCCCCCCTTCTCAATGTCAATAACAATCATAGGTGTGCCTACTCTTGATCCATCTCCCTCTTCCTCAACCTATACATCCTCGACTGTCCTCTTCTCTGTGGTCGCAACCTAAATGCTATCTGTAATCTCTTCCTCCATGTCTTAGGCCTCTGATGAGTTGTCAACCTCAATGGCCGCATCTGATCCCACCATGCCCTATAGACATCACTAACCCCCGCATCTGCGATGTCTATTCTCCATTGATATGGCACTGCCTCTAGTTGTATCCAGCTATGCTCAACCACCCTCGGATTTATGATCGGTCCCCATTGTGCTCTCTGGTGATCATGCAAACACATGTGGCCCTGCCAGCATATCCTTCTGTATACCAAACTACCTCAACACCCTATCCGGTCTGTATCTCTCTATCACATACTCGTGCTTGCCTATATTGTAGCACAAAGCATATAATCCATATATAGCGCATCCTATCTCCATCTCGGATTTGCCTCCCTATAAGGTCTCCAGGTAATACCCTGAGGCACCAGTTCATCCAGTGCTCTCTAGTAAAAACTCATCTCACCCAAGTGACTCCTCTATCCACCTACAATCACATACCATCTATAGGCAAATGGCTCTCCATCAACTCTCTGTCGCAGTTGCCCAATTGGTCTCTCCATTGTAATATGCTCCCACGCCCACACATGCAATAGTATGGATGGCCCTGTGCTCGCTCCTCCCTTTTAGACCACCACATGTAAATCCCTGTATAGGTGTGCCACAATTCACAGTGCCCAAGCGAACTTTATAGTTCTCTCCAACATATCTGCGGTCATGTCCAATAGTCTTGCAGGAAATAGTCTCCCACTCTTGTTCGGTAGCAGTATGCCACTGACAAGAGTCATCAACACATCCTCTAGTGTGACAATCATCTCACCTATCAGTGGGTGAAATGTGCTGGTCTTTGAGTGTCAGCACTCAGTCAATGCCGTAAAAAACGTCCTATTTGCACGGATCTCAGGGATCTTTGCCACATAGGACAATCCCACCACCTCTAGTACACTCACTTCATAGTTTGTGAACCTGCTCATCAACTATAGTACCCTATATCACCTCTCCCATGTGACTAACATCGGCCGTCTCTTCTACAAGCATCAAAATACACATCGTTAGCCTTTCACTCAATAAATCCATCAAGCTAATCATTCAAGCACACATCCATATCAGATCACAAATCTAACATTTTCACCTTAATGAATTTGCCAAACCTCATAACAAATTTGTCTCACCCTTTAATGAATCACCGTTTTGAAGAATTTGCTGCAAGGATTGATGAATTCACTATGGGTATTAACGAATTTGCTGCACCTCATAACGAAATCGTTGATTTATCAAAACCATCAAATCTCATCACGAAATTGCTGTTTTCCATAACAAAACTGTGGGTTTTGACCTCGAAACTACTATTTGGAAAACAACAAATTTGTAAACCCTACTTCTACCTAGCATTTATGATGTCTAAATGCAAAAATACTAATTCAAAAACATCACCTACCGGGTCCCTGCTCCTTGTTGGCCTATGTACACTCTCACTTGCTCACACCTATGTCGATCAGCTGGAATACGATCCACCTTTCCTCTCTCTTCTCTTGCAATCCAGAGCGAAATGCAAACTAAGTGGCAAATCACACAATGAATTTCAAATTGCCCCCTATCCCTATTTATTTGCTCTTCCCCATTCAATTTTTTTCCTCCCATCCAAACCTTTTTACCTATTTCACAACCCTATCATCTCATTTTCTCTTCACATCACATAACCAAATAATCAAAACACTCTATTTTTTTATTCTTTGCTTGCCAACCACTCAAGCAAATTAATCACAACTCATTACAAAATCTATTTCTCCTTTTTATAGCCCACAACTTATTAACGGGATATATCATTTCCAAATCCGCTTCCATGTAACAATCTTCGTGGGGCAAAGTCCAAATATGTAATTTATCTCGAGAAATATTATTTCTTCAATTGGCTCCCTAGCAACTATCCACTTGGGGCAAATCATTTTACATATACCTACCAATCATGCAAGCATTAAATCAAGAATGGTACTTCTATTTATCATGGTATCAAATACATCATTTTCCGTGTAACCTTCATTCATTTTGAGTGCTCACTCGCATCCATTCTCCCTACACGACCACTCGAGGGGGCATCATTCATACTCATTTAAAGCCACTTGGGGCATCATCTTTCTATATCTGTTTTCACTCTACTTTTTCTTTATTATTTGAAAGGGCATTGCTTCTTCTAGTTGCAACACCCTTTCAAAGATGGGCAAATGTAGACATTTAAATTCCGCCACATTTAGTGTTGTAATTACTTTGTTTAATATTGAGACACTATCTCAACCACCACCCTAAGCTCGAATTTTATCCTAAGGTCCACTAAAATCATTTCCCTCCTTTTTTGAAATAGTAAATTAATCGACATTAATTAATTAATTATGCACACATAATTCCATAAAACTAATAAAATCCAGAATTTTCAAGTCACCAAACATCTTTCTCATTTCTCTCACCCACACGTTAAGTCATCCAACCATTTTCTTAACTTCCTCAACCAATTGTTGAGTCATCGTTGAATATTTCAACCAACATGGTGAGTTATCTAACTACCTTGACTCATTCATGAAAAACTTTCAACTACTAACTATCTTCCCCCATATTTCTCAAACACACGAGGAATCGGTCTCTTCTACATTGATGGGGACTCAAATTCGATCATCTAAAATTTAACATAATTCAATAAATCCAGTTTTTTTCCAACCATCCATCTTCTCACTTGAAAGCATATAAATTGAAGTGTCATCCTCAATTCTCAACATCCACCGTCAAACTATCGAATTTACTTTGTGCATCCATTTGAGAATCAACAAATCATGTGCTTACGCTGCTAAATTTTCTTTTGCATTGAAGAATGAATTGAGCATCTACATACACACTTGCAAGAGCAAATTGAAGTCAATCAAAGGAGAAGGCATTCATTTTTGTTGGTAAGATGGAAGGTAAATTGTTTATTTTGTCTTATTTTTTTTATTGTAGCTTTATCTAAGGTTTTATATTAGCCTTAGAGTAGAAACTCAATTGTTTATTGGTTTCTTAGTATTAACTGTTAATATCTAGCTATCACACTCCTCTTCGCAACCTCCTAGAGTGCAATGATACTACACTTAAAGTACTGTGCAGTTCTACATCATTTCCAGCTCGCTGACAATCTTTCTCAGCTGCCATAGTCTCCATGCAAGCCGGCACAATCATCATTGACTTGCGCAAACAACATTGTGCACTGGCACTTGCACAATCAACCTGCACAACATCTTGTGCAGCTAGTGCTTGCACAAACAACCTTGCGCAACACCATCCTTGTGCACAATTACCATTGCGTAGATCCACGGAAAGTTGAAACATTTCCCAACAAAATAAGGGGGTTTTTCAGAAGCTCTTTGGCAAGCTATTTTGTGTATTTTGCTGACTGGTATGTGATGTAAGCTCTTATCATCATGTTATGAGTATATCTATGCTGTTCACCAGTGATGGACAAAGGGCTTATGTAAAAATAACATGGCATGTGCAAAAGAGTTAAAGGGCTTATGTGAAAGGTGTTGTAGAAATAGAGGGAATGTGAATACTTTATTAAATAGTGGGGATTTTCCGAAGTTGTATAGCGAGGTTTTTTGAGTATTTTTCTGACTCGCATGTGACCTAAACTCTTAACATCATGTTATACTATCTCTATGCTGTTCACAAGTGAGGGACAAAAGGCTTATGTAAGAATAACATGGCATGTGCAAAAGAGTGAAAGGGCTTATGTAAAAATAACATGGCACATGCTAAATAGTTAAAGGACTTATGTGAGAAAGAATGACATGATTATGATTGTTATTGATGTTAACAATTATTTTTAACAAGATCCACAATCTCATTGTAGAGATGCTTGGGGAGTGAAATCTTATCTTGCAGTGGCTTCCATTTGATGTAGTAAGATGGCCTCTTTGCCAGATGTAATGGTGGCTTGTCATTAAGGAAATGATACATCGGTGAGCAAGCTTTTAGCTTCTGTGCGGCATAGCTTTTGTAAAAGTCTTATTTTTTGTGTTTCTCTTTAACTTTATTTCATGATCTGCAATTCTCTACATGATGCTGCTATGATATTTTTTTTGTCCTTGTTATGAATGTTAAGAGATGGAATTGTATGTGAGAAAGAATGACAAGATTATGATTGTTATTTGACGTTGACAATTATCTATAACAAGAGCCACAATCTCACCGTAGAGATGTGTGGGGAGTGAACTCTCATCTTGTGGTGGCTTCCATTTGATTTTGTAAGATGGCCTCTTTGCTGGCTGTAACGGTGGCTTGTCATTAAGGAATTAATCCATCGGTGAGTAAGCTTTTAGCTTCTGTGCGGGATAGCTAATGTCAAATGCTCATTTTTTGTGTTTCTCTTTAACTTTATTTCATGATCTGCAATTCTCTACATAATGCTGTGATAATATTTGTTTTTCATTGCTACGAATGTTAAGAGATAGACTTCTTGTGGTTCCATCATATTTGCTGTTGCTTTTTGGTTCATCTGCATTCAGACTATTATGGATCTATTTTCAGAGTAATCTGATAACTTGAGTCCCTATAGAGCTCTGTAACGATATGAAGCTGTTGCAAAGTTACTGAACTTTTGTGAATTGTCAGCTTAACCCTATTTAGCTGCATTTCAGTCCGTGTTTGTAAAAAAATTATAGTTAGTTCCTGTAATAAATCTATCTTGCATTTATGAACATCCATTAGTTTTCTGTGACCAGAGGCATACAAATCAGATAAGGAAACATTTACAAGTATAGGCTAAAAATAAACTGAAAAAACTACTTTGGCGCTCGGCATCATTGTTAGAATGGCATTTTTACTGTTGACTTGGAGAATGGAAGCAACACCAATAAATTCCCAAGTTTGAATATGCTCCTTACATGAAAACATCCAATTCTTTTTATGTATATCTCAGTTAAAAAAAAAAAAAAAAACTCACATTGGCCTCCGTTCTTTTCCTGTTTATATGTGAAGCCTATAATGATCAATAATACATAGAAATGAATACAATATCTCAGTTGAGATCTTTCAGTATCTTAGTTGAGATCTTTCATGCATATCTATACTACTATTCAGCAATGACCAGCTTTTGTACTATTTTGAAGAAACCTCAAACCAGTTACAAGTGCTGAAAGGCAAAGCATTTTATCTGCTTCATGTCCTTATCAAGCACACAGATTATGGATGTTTTCGAGAACTTCCAGATGTAGAAATCATTATGTAGAAAGGGAACTGTATATGTTAGGACTGCATTTTCTAATTTGCAGACAGTCTACACGCACACACACACAAACACACTACCAGTGAGGTTCCTTATGCACGATGTCCAACAGTGTATCTCAGGTAGATTGCTTTAATATAATCTTCTCTAAACATGAGGGCAAAGTGTCAACGGCATAAATTTTCAATTTTTACACCCGCTACTAATCTTTATATACGTCTCTCAGGCTTTTGCCTGTAAGTAATTTAATACTTTCTTGCCAAAATTCAAATAATTTGAACGGTTTGTGATATTAAATTTGTGGAGATGATATTATTGGATTGTGATCTTTTGTATATAAAGATCAGCTGACTAGTTTCCAATATTCTCGCTTCATCTGTTTCTGGCTATGAACTATTTACTTCCAGGTTATCTTTATTTTTGGGTAGGCAAGGCAATAATGGATAAGCATTGTCTTTTGTGACGATTAAATTGATGATGTCTTTATACCTAGGCATGAAATATTGAGGTTTTGAATTTCTATCTCCAGGCTTTGCAGCAGCGACAGTGTTTGGAAAGAGAGGCAACTCTTAGTGAGCTTGATGAAAGCCGGAGAATTCTAGTTGATAAACTTAAAGAATATAGAGGCACAAAGCTTGAAGTGATACAGGAAACCTGTGCATTTGCTGGTGGGTCTGTCGAGCAGAGGGATAGTATTGTTCTACCTCCATACGGAGGACATCTTCCGGGGTCTTTTTTCTCATCAGTTGATGAGTCTCGGCCGCTGCCTTCTGCACATTCAGTGAGGAGAAGGAACGTGTCTACTTGGAAGTCATTTGCGACTGGTGATGAAAGACAAGAAAGTGAACATGATGATGATTATGGTGACAGGGGGGAGAGTTCTAGTCCGGTAATCAATAATGGACAGGCCAAAAGTACAGCAAGTGGGATGGGACATATTATTGGTTTGACTACAAAAGTGGCTTTAGTAGTTGCAAGTGTAATTTCAGTCTTCACTTTAGCTTGTTTTGAGCCTAAAATTCGTACAAGTGCTGCTCTCAAAATATCAGGCCTGCTGCCCAAGCGACGGATAGAGATTCCTCCAATGGAACCAAAGGCTGATGCTCTCAGGTGTCCTCCTGGAAAAGTAATGCTGATTGAAGATGGTGTTCCAAGATGTTTTGTCAAGGAGCGTGTCGAAGTGCCTTTTGAACCTGTTATAAAAGTTCCCGATGTTTCATATGGCTGTGGATGACCTCTCTTGGTGGAGATTTCAATTGTCTAGCAGATATGTACCTGCACTCAGATGTTTTTTTAAAGGTATTTGACCTCTAAGCAGGTAAAATAGTGGATACCATCTGATGTGAAAAAAGGTAAAAGGCCTTCAACTTTTGTTTAGGATTTCGTTCTCATTTGATATCCTGAGATGTGGCAGTGTACTCGAGCATTGTGATTTTAATGTGAGCATTGTATTGTGCTGAATTGGTACCAATATTCTCATAAAGCAATCTCGTAAGGTAGTCATTACAGAACTAGATAATTGTTGTAACTGGATTCATTGCTTCCAATTAGATATAGAGTCGGTTCACATTTATTTTAATATATTAAATAACAAAGTGAATAACCAATAATTATCAGGGTGTTCAACACTGGCTGGATTTAGATTTGTTCTTTATTGTTGAATTTAAGGAGCAAAATTTTGCCCCATTCATTAGTTTTTTTTATTTTTAAAATTTTATATCGTGCTAGGTACAAGTATTTTATTTCAAAAAAGGTCAAATTATTGTATTAAAAGTAGAAAGAGGATCACGCAAGCCACAATTTGTGATAAAAAACTCTACAGGGGAGGTGGTACAGAGAAGCCTGAGGGGGACTAATTGCTGACTACAAATTTTGATAGAGATGTTCAGTCCTACCAGAAAAACATCATTGAAAACACACTGAAAAAACTAGAGCCTATAGCATAACTATAGAGAATATTACCGTTACAAACATGGTTGACATAGTGAAGTAAAACAACATGATAATCAGTACAATGCTTATGGCTACTCTGAGAACTAAGAACCACTTGGAGATGTACAAAATTGTAGCTATATGACAGGGAGATGGAAGACATATATTATACAACAGTATCATATCGAGTCCTTTCCTTCCTGTGTTTGTTGCCTAGATTTGCCAACTAACCCAAGGGGTTACTTGGCCCCCCCTCCATGAGGGCCTTCCCTGAGAAGAGCAGCATTCAATCACTATGGTAGAGCGTGTGTTGTTTGAGATTGATTGTGCATCACATGATTGTTGTGAGGATGGACACCCATTGTAGCATGCCCAAATGTTTGCCTTTCTGGGGTGGGTTGTTAACCCTGAATGTATGCAATTTCCTCTTCGAGTCATTGTTTAGCCAAGTCACCAAAAATAACTCTCTTTACTGTATCCATGCGTATATCTTGCCAATGTTGAATGTTAGACAAGAACATGATACATTTCTCTATATTGGCAATAGTTTGGAACATGATACATTTGAAATAGTCATGTCCAGCTGGGGGCTCTGGATGCCTGTATTTTCTGTAAAACATGTAACATATTTATATTTAAGTTGCATGTATATATCAATATCATATAAGATAAGTAAAAAAGTTCCCTTGTCCAGGGAGGGTCTCATATGTGATTAAACTGCAGCTAGACAACGACTTTAAAATACTCTTATATTTTATTATTTATTGTATATATAAATGATAAAGATGGAAAATTTGAAATGTTGGTTACAGACTCTCGAAGTTTAAAAAAAAATAATAATAATGGGAAATAAATAACACCGTATATATAACTAATTAAAAAGAGAATTTATTGCAAAGGAGATCAAGCATGTCCATGCATATCAAATAGGAGTGAAATGTGTCAAGGAAGACGGATACAAACTTTTCCTTTTTATATTTTTGAATTTTATTTTGTTATTGTGTTTTTATATTATCCATAGGACAGGGTGTATGAGAATTATATAAGTAGTTAAGTGATTTGTAACATTACAGGTCCTATGCCTGTTTTTTGAATATGTATTTTCCTTTGTTTTGACAATAGAAGTCATATTAGAGGGTTTTTGGACAAGCAACTTATATATACATGGATATGTTTTATTAATTAGTACAAATATCTTAAATACATCCATAAAAAATATGTCGAAAGATATCAATTTTAAGGTTTTTATCTTGGATTTATCACATATTATATTGATTAATAAATTCATTATCTTCGCCTCTACTTTTTCACGGACTGGGGACAAATGACATCCATCTAGCTACATCAAGGTTTTAGGGTCAAAAAATTCTTTTGAGGAAAAAAAAATAGGGTCTAAACTCCAGTGTATTGCCAAGATATCACAATTTTTCCATTAACTTCTTTAAGCAAATGAAAAAACTTTTAAATGATGGTCAAATGGACGTCAAATTTAAGATGGCAATTCTCTTGTGACAATAAAATGGATGTCAAATTTAAGGTCAAACATAAAAGTGAACAACTTACTCCATTACTTTCCACCCCACCATTGTCATTGTAGAGTGCCTATTGACACAAATAGTGACACGTAAAAATGACACAATGAGATGGTAAAATTAAATGCACAAGAGGGACCTAAGGTAATGTAGTACTAGATAGTAATCAAGAACCCTAATATTCTAAAAATAGTAATTGAAAGTATGACAAATGATTGAATAAGTAGTGACAATGTACGAAAGTAGAAAGAAAGAAACATACACTCTTGGTCATTGTTCTGGGAATTTGAGATTGAAGAAAAATTCCTATAGCTGTCTAAGAAGAAACTCTGTAATTTGGACCTTCATTGTGAAATTTGCTGATTTTGTCTTGGACAAGATTAACAAGTTGCCAATTGTGTACTTTTTTTGTTGTCGATTATGTACTTGGGCATCGATTTTTTACCTTGTTGCTCCTCTGATTTTGTAGTTTTTGGGTAGGTGTGACCATTTTGTCGAATTTATGGTATAAATGCCTTGATTTGTCTTCTCGTCTTTGACCTAATTCACCACAAAGTGATGGAAGAGGAATGATAAAAACAAGGTTAATTGGGTTGGAGAACCTTTTGAGGAGTTGCAGTTACATACCCTACATGCTTGAAATCAGAGTAAATATAGTTATTGTGCATGAGTATAATCCCAACCCAAGTGAGAGATAAAAATTCACCTTCTCTCCCTAGATAATCAAGGCAACTACATGAGTATTCACCTAGTCCTTTTGAAACAAGTATGAAACTATTTAACCTTTGAGCTTCCTTGAAAGTCGTGAAGAGCAGAAATATAGAATTTGTAGTGTCTAAGGCTCGATTCCTCTTTATACTTGTTATTGCTAGAGGCTTTGTATATATAGACTAATTAAGTTTGAATTATGAACCTATTGGTGCATAAGCCAACCGAGAAAAATAGAGAAAACTGACAATCATAGATCCAAACATTGAAAAGAGGAAAGGGGCTGAAGGACCTACAAAACAAAAAGGGACAATCAGTGACCCTGCTAATTTTGTCCAAGACATAATCAACAAACTACTGATTTTGTCTCAAAGGGAGAAAACACATGATGAAGAGAGAGAAAACAAGAAGTTTGTCGGCACAAAGAAAACATAGAGGAAAGAGAAATCATAAGAAATAGAATAGCACGAGATCATGCATAGAAGAAAGGTGGGAAGAGAACAAACACATCAATGAGATCCTAATTCAAACTAATGATCTATATGCACAAAACCACACTAAAAACATTGCAATAATAAGCCTTGTACCAAAATTATGTCTAATATCCACAAAATTTCCTTTGGTGTCTGAATCCAATTTGCAAGTTAGCCTTTAGTTGTGATCTATACAAGAGTTAAAAAAATGTTCAATTTTTATCATCATTCAATGTCTAATGATTGAATGAGAGTTGAAATCTTGATATGGCCATCTGATTATGTGTGAATCCAATTTGCAATTTATCCTTTCATTGTGATCTACATGGGAGTTTAAAAAATGTTCAAGATTTATCATCATTCAATGTCTAATCATTGAATGAGTGTTGAAATCTTGATATGGCCATATGATTATGCCCTTTTGCAACCTTCATATCATAATTATGCCAATAGGCATCCTAAAATCACAATTGAGATGGCGGGGGACTGTAATGTTTGTGAGATGCTAACAATTAATAGCTAACCTTAAATTTGATGTCCATTTCATTGAAATATTGAATTTTTTTCTTCTTGTTCAGATTAGTTAATTGAAAAATTATAATATTCTGGGCATACAATGGAGTTTGGAGGTTTGTGTCATGTTTTTTTATCCTAGAAAGATTTTTTCGAGCATGACAAAGCAATGTAGCTAGATTGAGGCAATCTATCACGAGTTAGCAAGCAAATTTTGCAAAAAGTAATGGAGTAATTAAACAATGTGGTATGTGACAAATCCAAGATAGATGCCTCAATATTGATTTCTCTTGGCGTGTTTCAAATGGATGTATTTAAGATATGTATGCTAGTTCATAAAAAAATGCTACATTATCACAAGGAGCACGAGCATGTCAAGATTTGTGTTGGGGCCATTACAACAATACGCATTCCAATTTACCAGTAGATGTAACCTTCTAATTTACCATTAAACCATAGCCTTCCAACTTATCATTTGACCATCGCAGGATGAAATAGGCATTGTAGGTGGATGTATAACACAAAGGGATATGGTTTGCATTCCATAAATATGCATTGTAGGTGGACGCATGCAATTGTGCTATTTTAGGTGTCCTCCATAAGTTGAATTTCAGTTTACTTGTTGCAAATGTTGAAAAATTAGTGATTTTAATAATTATGTTCAAAGTTGTAACAAAAATTTATCATGAAGCATTGTGCATCCACCTTTTTGCCTCAAAAATGCATCGACTTCTTATTACATGTTTTATATTTCAATTGTCAAGGTGCTAACTACATTGCATTCAATAAAAATCTAACTACGCTAACTCCAAGTTGACCAATTGAGAACTTCTATTAAATTGACTTAAAAGGAGAAAGAAAAGCAAAAGAACCACCCAACCAAAAAAAAAAAAAAAAAAAAAACAAAACAAAACAAAACAAAACAAACAAAACAAACAAACAGAGGAAGAACCATAAAGGATTAGAATCACTATGAAAACCAAATCATTGGATGCAATTGGCATATGCAACAAAATCTAATGTATGCATCTTTTAGATTGGTTTGGTGCATGTCCTTTTTGAAAACCAACCTAAGCAAGAACAAATGCTTCCTAGTCTTTCAAGGGAGCATGCAATTTTTTCCATCTACTTTTGCATTTTGGCCATCGTGGAAGTTTTCATTTTATTAAGGCCTAAAGGGAAGAAGTATTTAAGAGATGTTTTTTTTTTTTTTTTGGTAGACTTAGTTTCTTTATCATCATTCTATGGTGATTATTGAAACTTGGAATATGATTATAGGAGCTTCAATAAAATTTGGAGACCTCGAGAAGAAGTCCTTAAGAGATTTTGTTGATAAACCTAGTTTCTTCATCATTATATGGTGATTATTGTAACTTAGAATATGATTATAAGAATTCAAATAGAATTTGGAGACCTTGAGCATGTTCTACATGGAATGGGAGTAATCTATCCAATCATTTTTGTGATTTCTTAAAGGCCATGAGATAGGTGAGGGTTGTGGGGCGGAGGTCAAGTGAAGTATTCACCCACTTTCTTAAGTGTTCCTTCCAAATTGTGAGTTAGAAAATTTCATTGAAATATGACCCTAACATTGATGTGCCAAAAACCAAGGCGATCTCTAGATGTTAACCAAGGCCGATATCAAAGAAAAAAGAGGGCCATTATGTTCTCACTTCCATCATGTCCAATATACTTCTCCTAGCATATGTTTGTGTAAGAAGTGTACTTTAGTAAAAGCTTCTTTGTTAGTGTATGTAGGTTTGCTCACCATTATATTTTGAAAAAGAAAAAATTGAATAATAGTAGAAAGAAATAATTAATTGATCGTGCCATATGGTTGGGAGGGAAAACCAACCATAAAATTTATTTACAATTTCAAATAAGAGTTGGAATGTTGGGTGCCACTTGATGATCCTAAAAACCTTTACTTAAATGATTGTGGAATACAAGTCTTAGTATTATATGGTTCTTTGAAACGCAAGTAAAAATATTGAGTCTCTTTTACTTTTGATGTTCTACTTATGATTGTTTTTTGTGAAGGTTGCATTACTAATTAATTGATCATGCCATATGATTGGGAAGAAAAAATGACCATTTAGTATATATGTTATTTCAAATTAATGTTAGAATGTTAGGTGCTTTTGCAAAAGCTTCATTATAAAAGATTATTCTAAATCCAACACATATTCACAAAACTGTCCACAACTATAAACAAGGGGCATGCACAAAAGTGTTGGAATAGATCTATAAAAAAACCTTACTAAATATTGAATCAACAACTATGTAAACCAAAGGTGACAAAACAAAAACTATAAGGATTATATGCCATTAGGCAATAATCAAGAGCTATCAAATGATAGGCGATAAGTAAGATATATTAATAATATGATGCCAAAAAAAAACTACACAATAAGGCCTCACGCCTTGGTCCTTTTCATAAAGCACATGGAAAAACATAAAAAGAAAGGCTTAAAGCCTTACGCTAAAGGTTTTTTTAAAAAGTTGGGGCCCATTGTGGCAAAACACCGACGTATCATCGGGTGTAAATGCCAACCAGTCGCACAACTCTAGGGTTTCATAATGCACCATTGGAGGAAAGAGCGAATGTAAACGACACACTATACCAACAAGCCAACCACGCAACACCCGGGCTTACCATGGTCCACGTTGGGACAAGTGACATGGCGATGACTCGTTCAAATTTGACGACCGATATTATGTCAAAATCATTAGACTGCACATTCAATGACCACTTCCATTGAAGACTTTAGTCATTTGGCAATTTAACTCACTAGTGGATTTACATGCAGTATTCAATGCAATGCGATAACCAACAGAGTGGGCATTCAAGTGTGTAGAGTCCACACAAGTGGAAACCATGCGGAGGAGGCTAGCATAACAATGTCTATTGAAAGGCATTCACTCCCACCTGTAGAAATGGCAGATTCACAGGGTCACTATAGTTTGGAGTGTGCATGGCATTGGCGGAGAGAGGAAAACAACATGATTGCCTCGTCAATCATACATGAAATCTATCTTCTCCTAAATAAATGTAATAAACTCAATTGAGTAAAGGATCGACAAAATTTCCCATGCATTCTATGAATTATGTAGCAGTGGCCTTAATAGTTTTATTAGTTGTTATTTTCATGTCAAGAGATATCTTTGTAGGTATTATGTAATTGTGCAACTCTTTCAATAGTAATAAATGATATGTTGGTTGTGATTCTCCCCTTTGTTAATTATTGATCTTCAACCCATTGTGGTGTTGAGTTTTGCCTCTTATATTATATGTGTTGTGTCTTAGTTTTTGAAAGTAAATAACGAAGAATTCCTTTGTATTTAAACTTTGATTCAGGGTTGAGCCTGGTCATCCTTCTTGGTGTATCATTCTCCCTTTATATTTTTAAGGTAGTGGTCGAGTCCAAGATTAAAGGTGGCCTTAAGCATTAAAGTGCTTAGGCACTAGGCTTAAAAATTATTAGTTGGGGAGTCACGTCTCGAATGGCATTTTGTTTAAAGCAGTGGTTGCATTGTGACTCCCTCACTGCGTTTACTATAGCCATTAGGTGAAGGTGACAATGCTACCACACAACTTATGGGTTTTGTTCCCACTTGGTGACATGTGGGGAGGCAGAGAAGGCGACATTACTGTCCATCCTTCTCACTCCCCATGCCAAAATAATATATCAATAATAACTTGGGGTCACAGGGACGAGGGCTTAGAGGGGGGATAATAAGGCTAGTAACAACCTACCCCGATCCCCTCCCAAAAGCTTTTTTTAATATTTTTTATTCATTCTATGTTTTCAACAACATACTCAAAGCTATTCAAGTTATATATATTTTTAATATATATTCTTTTAGGATTGTTTTTAATCTCATATAATAATTCTTCTCCAAAGATCCATTGCATCTCGTACATTATATTTTCTCCAGGCAATATGTTCAATAAGTTTTTGTTTTAAAAGATTCCTTTAGCTTTTTCTATTTTAGGTGAATATATACGTTTTATTTATTTATTCTTAAATATTTTTTAAAACTTTACTGTTTTAACAAGTTTTTTTTGCAGTTGTGTAGGGAACTTCATTGCGGAGAGGATGACTCGTCCACTTATGAAAAGTTAAGATTTATTTTATAATTATTTTAGTATTAGCTAGTTATAATATTAGATTTATTGCTTAGGTTGTGAATTAACGTTGAGATAAATGAGCAAATGAATGCAAAAAAACATCACCTTGAAAAGAAGCAATCCACAATGTTGAGATGAATGTGATAAGTGAGGAAATCATCGAACGGAGAAAAACCCCACATTAGTTAAAAACTTTGGAACAATGAGTTTATAAATACATAGCATGAAAAAGTTAGGAAAAGAATGACCTTAGGCCAACGGAGCATCAAAGATGCAAAAGCACCTTTGTGCAAGAAGAAAGATTGTTGTGATGTAGCAAGTGTATACGAATGAAATATGATAACTATTTATATAAAGTTAGAGAGAAAGAGAGTTACATGAGTAAGCTTCAATATGTGTGCTCAGTGTCATGAACTTCTTGTAAGTGAGGATGATGTGTGTGTCATTTAGGGGGAAGAATTACTTGTGAGAGTAACTCTTAAATCCAACAAGTGGACTAGAGAGGTAAGTGACACTTCATAAAGGCTAGAATAAAATATACTTATAAATATAATAAATGCACCACACAAACAAGATTTAAGATAAATCTGAGGATCTAAATTAGATCAATTTTTCAACACTCCCCCTTAAGTTTAATTTGGGATTACAAAAGTGAAGAAAATATTTTACAAACAAGAAAGGGAGTTGAAATTGCATAAAACTTTTTCTTAATAGAAACTACCTTTAAGAGTAATTATAATAGTTTGGGAAAAAAAAAGAGAAAGTGCTGCCAAAATTCGTAAGGATGAAAGTGTGATCATCAAGAATCCTCTTTAGATAACGTGATCGACCCACAATGGAACAAAAATCAACAAGAATGAGAAATGACTCACAAATCATGTAAAACAAACAAACTAACACCAATCCTTGAAGTTAAATAACCGTTATGCCATAAAAAAATGATCTATATACAAAATGTAATAAAACTAGATATATAACAAGGCAAATGAAACAAATATAAATTCCATCATAAAATGCAAAATTTTATATGAGAAAAAGTTAGTCAACATAATCAAAACATATTTTCTTTGCAACAAAAAATAGTGAATGCATAAGAGAGTTTGAGTTAATTAAAATGGAGACAAAGAAGATGTCACTTGCAAAAAATATTCTGCGTGAAGCATTACAAGAATTATCACAAGAAGACATATCAAAATCTCTAGAAGAACCATCATCTTTAAGAACCCAAATTTATTTTACTGTAGAATTAAATATTTTAATAGTTTTAACATTAGAGGTAAGAGATTTAGTTGTTTTCCAATAATACAGAATGTTATGAGTAGATTTACCAAAATATTTGCATTGATGTAATTTCTAATATTTAAAGATACGACGTCCATATTTTTTACAATCTGCACATACAAGGTTTAACAATTTTAACCGTATCATAAATATTAGAAGTATTATAATCAAAATAAATTGCATTATAAGTCATTCGATAAGGAAGACAATAAAATATCAAATTTGCATGAGAAATAATTGATTCATCAAAATTAATATCTTTACAATTTACATTAAATTTAGGTAAAATAGGTTCAAAAATACCATCTTCACACTTATCAAACCACCATCCGAATAACCCATAGAATTTATAATTTTGAAGTCAGGGTTGGTAGAAAAAATGTTAAAAAAAGTTTTAAGTTGTTTAGAAGCACAATGAGTTTTATCATTATGAGAGCTAGTGTTATACACAAAAGACGTAAATTTGTCATTTAGAGCATTAAAGGATGATTGCATGTTTGTCATTTAATTTTAAAAAATATTTTGAAATATAATAACCGACTTATACAATGTAGTAATAGAGTCATTTTGATATTGAATTACATGTTTACGAGTATAAATTTATTCATTTTTCAAATCTATTTGATGCAAAACATGTTTAAATGTAAACAAAAATTAAATTTGAATGTCATAGAAGTAAGATCTAAATAAAAAACAATCAATTATACTTAAAAATAAACTTATACAAAATTTATCAATTATTAACTTTTAAATGTAAATATACATCAAAACTCCAAACTTAAATGAAGATAAGTTTTACAATATCTATAAATAAAAAAAGGTGAAAGAAATTATAAAACAAACTTGATATGATACATGTTTAATTTAATAACTTATGTTAAAAATTATATATATTAAAAAAAAAACTCACAACCTTTTTGTTTTATTTTGTGGAAAACTTAAAATAAAAACAAACCCGCATTAAAAATAAATGACAAAACATTTTAAGAAAATGTCAAACAACAAAGAGTTTAAAAATCATCGTGGGACATGCATTTTATTGTTTTTGAAAGGGGATTGGAATTAAAAAAAGATGAAATTTTAAGTATGAGAAGGAAAAAACAAGCTTAATACGTTTTTTAAAAATAAAAATAAAAATTGAACATGTGATAAAAACTAGTAAACTCATTTTTTTTGATTTTAAAATTTTTTAGAAGAAGAGGGGTAAAGTTATTTGAAACAAAGTACCATGTGCTATATCCAAAGGAGAAGTGTTTAATGAAAGATTTTAATCTTAATACAATCTCAAACGCAGTGCTGTCAAAAAATGAAAGAGCAAGCTAAAATGAATGAGAATTACTGTCTTTTGTACCAAGATAAATGCACATAAAATAAATTTTTGCAAATTGAAAGAGAAAGTTATTATATATATATTTTTAATGTTATAAAGATTAAAATTAGTTAGATAAATGTAAATGGAAGGAAAAAAAGAAATACGAAAAATATTTATTTTTAACTTTCAAATTTGTACGTGTTTAAAATATTTAAACGTTAAAATAAATTGATTTTAATATTATATTATATTTATTATCTAGATCGTAAATTAGCATTGAAATAAATGAGCAAATGAATGCAAAAGAACAATATCACTTTGAAAATAAACAATTTACAATATTGAGACGAAGGTGACAAGTGAGAAAACTGTCAAATAAAGAAAAACCCTACACTAATATTAAAAGCTTTGCAATAATGAGTTTCTAAATATATAGCATGAAAAAGCTAGGAGAGGAATAACCTTAGACCAAGGGAGCATCAAATATTCAATAGCACGATTGTGCAAGAATAAAGATTGTTGTGATGTAACAAGTGTATAAGAATGGAAGAGGACAACTTTTTATATAAAACTAAGAGAGAAGGAGTTATATGAGCAAGCTTCATTATATGTGCCAAGTGTTTTAATCTTGCTAGTAAAAAAGATGTGCGTTCCATGTGAAAGGAGGAATTACTTGTAAGAGCAACTCCCAAATCCAATAAATGGACTAGAAAGGTGAGTGACACCTCATAAAGACTAGATAAAGTACATTTATAAATATAATAAATACATACATAAATAAGACTTAAGATAAACCTAAATACCTATAGTAAAGACCCAAATAAGAGTAATTCTCCAATATATAATTCTCAAAGAGTAGAAACAAATTAATATTAACATATATATATTTTTTCTAAATATGAGACTTTGCATATTTTTCTTTCAAACAAAACTAATCCTTTGAAAATTATAATCTTATAATTTTATTCTATTTCTTTTAACTTGTTCACTATTCATAAGTTTCTCTACAATTTAATCATCATTATTTTATTACATAATGTATAATATAGATGCAATTTAACAAAGGTTTCTTTTTATTTTAATATTCAAATTCCTTCTTGCTTCTATAACACACATATAGATAATTAGACAGACAATTTAAAGAAAACCACACAATCATTTCTTGCAAGCTCTCTTTAACACAATAATCATTAAGAGGATGGTAAAGCCTTATCCTTTGTACAAAATATTTTTTTTTATATAAACTATCATGTTTTCATAGAGCATAAACGATATATCTCTTTAATCACTTTTAAAGGGTAAACTTAATCACTTGCTATTTTAAAAGAAAAGGAACAATACATATAATAAGAACATTCTAGGGAATCAATCCATATATTTTCACAACATAAAGAGTTAAAATCATGCAAACACCGATTTATTTTTAAAAATTAGCACAATCATTTCATTCAATACTCAACAAGACAATTTATTTTCATTCAACAAGTAATATTATTCTCCCAAAACCACAATAAGTTCCTACATCAACTGCAACTCAGTAAACATAAATGAAGGTGTTTTCCCAATCACATGATGTCATCTAGAATATATGTCCCTCATAACCCCTGAGCCCAAGAGATTTCCCATTAAAATAACACATAAACATAAAGATGCTCACGTAAAGAATAAATTAACATTTTAAGGCTCCAATTTAGCCAAGAAACTCACGTAAAACCCCAACCAAGTATATAAATACTGAGTACCTTGGGGGAAAGGTATGAAGAGGGAAAATTTATAATGTAAAAAGAGGAAACACATCTGCGAATAAATGTACCCATCTACTTAGAGGATGACATATGCATAACTTGTGAAAATCCAACACTGCCTTTGCATCATTAAATTCTCCAACAAAAAATGAAGGGAAGCCACCAAGTAGCTCCTAGGGCCCCAAAATTCACCTTATAAACTTAATTCCTCTCCCCTTTTCTCCAAGTAAAACCCAAATGAGGTAATTCACACATTGCATATAATAATTTTCTATATATTCATTTACAAGGACAAAGTACAACCTACCTCAACTCATGCAAGGTCAAGATATACTTTTTATTGTATTGTCCTTCATTTTGTTTTCTGTAACTCTTAGATGTAAAATTATCCAAATTATACTATAGTTAGGATTGATACAAAAAGAGATAAGGTTGTTGCCTTTTACAACCAATCAAGGAGGGATATGTCTCCACTCAAAGCATGCAACTCCACCCCCCTATAAAATATTTGAAGAGATTAATCATGGGTATGAAAGATTCTTAAAATGCTCCTATGGTTCACATATCTAAGGCACCCTATTTATGACCAATAAGAGTGCAAAAGGATGATTAGGATTTTAAAATTTTATTTTTAAAGACAAATCCAAAAATCTAAGTCTTGGTAAGGGGTTCCATCAAGGTTATTTTACATAGGAATTATCAATGCAAGTGAATGTTTTATCAAGTTGTTATGTGGTCCATATTATGAGGTCTAAGAAACCAAAAGGAATGTTTTTCTAAGCATAATAAAATCTAGGCACACAAAGGCTTGATATAAACATTGATGTTATATATAAGGCACCTATGTCATGTCTGAGATAGGTGCAGTCTTTGGATCAATGGTCGAACTCTTATCCTCCTTTGTGCCTCTGAGTAGTTATCACCTACACACTCATTGCACTCCTAAAAATGTTCACATAATAAATAAATCAATAATGTGCATACACTATTTTATGATTATATATCACCTCAATCTTGTACAATTGGCAAACTCAAACCTTGGCTATTCCTCTCAATTCTATACCTTCCCTGCTTTCACAAATCTCACATCTGCTCTATCTTATGCCCCTTGGCCTATATCTCTTTGTTTGACCCATCTTATGTTGATGACACATACCTTCTATCTTACCCAAAATACATAAAATATATTTATCTTTCATCTTTGTAAGTTTTGAATATGTACCTACTTTTTTGCTCCCTAGACACTAACGTCTAGGATAGACACTAGTATCAACGTTAGTGTCTTGACATGACAGAAGTGTCCAGTGCTCTAAATTCATCTAATTTACAAATGAAATATATATTAATGGTAGGCCTAAGTGATTTAATATGTGTTATTAATTCAAAGGGATTGATATAAATACAAGATCAAGATCAGCCCTCATTCATTCCTCACCTAAAAACTTAACAAAAGACCAAAGAGACCAAGTTAACTTATCAAAATCACTATATCAAGCATTTAATTGAATAAATATTCCCTATTTCTATACCAATTATAGGTACAACACATATATAGGTATGAATTACTAAATGAGCAACACAAGAGCCCTATTTACCAAGTTACAAGCTAGGTCACTACTATACTTATTTTGTACGATATTGTATGATTCACACACAAGCCAACATGTAAGGGAGAACTACATGAGTATGAGACCCTCTTCTAAAGTATTGGATATGTAGGCAGTGCCCTCTAATAATGGGGTCTTTGGGGTCAACTCGACACTGTGTGTTGACTAATCCATTTCTCCCCAAGGTCACAATGAATATGGAGAACTAGGATTTTACTATTTCAAAAGGAGTGCTAGTCCATGACCTAGATCTAAATAAACTAGAGCAAAGGCATGGTAAAACCCAAAACCATCCAAGTGGTCACATCCTTTTTTGGTAGGTATTTTGTATAGGACACTTGTGTCAAACCCAGACATTAGCATCGATACAACCATCCTAGGCTAACATTAGTGTCCAAAGATCTAAAAATCTCAGACCCAAAATTTGATGACTGCTATAGAATCTCTTTCCATCTTTTTTTTACCTATTCTAGATCTAGAATTGTATTAGTATTATAAAAATATAAGTACATTAATTCTTTGTCATTTCTATATTTATCATAGATGTATTTTTTATATTTACACTATCTCAACATAATAAATTTAGTGTATGCTCATAGATGAGTTTAATATCTAATTAGCCTACTATAGATCTGATTATCATTCTCGTGCCATTTCATTTCTATATACCCTTTTAATCAAAATCTAGAATTAACAATATGATTACCTTATATCTAAATTTTAGCATTAAATATTTGGTGACCATGATCTTTGAACATCAAACCCTAGGATAAACTAGGGTTTTTTGATTTTCTTTTGAATGTTGTACTTTGTTATATATTTAAAAATTTTCATTTGTGAAGCAATGGAAAATATTAGTGCAAAAACCCAATTCCAAATAGAAGATAAAGAGGCATTTATTACTCATCTCAATAATAAAAAGGGCTTAATGAAAGCATTTTTTTATGTTATAAGAGAAGAAATAAGTAAACAAGATAAAATTAAGGCTACCTCACCTAGTGATGGGGAATCTTTAGAAGGTACTCTAACTAAGACCACACTTATCAATCCACCTGCATATAGTGGAAACACAGATTATGTGTTTAAACCTTTGTGTCTCAAAAATATTATTGATGCATCTATCATGGAGTTACCAATTATTTCAACACAAATATCGATTTCAATGCCTATTACTACTCAAAACATGTTTTCATCCTCTTTGGTGACTATTCAACATGCTAATCTAAATCCCACTAGGCTTATAGTTTAATCACTCCTTCAAGTTATAGATACCTTGGAGGACAAGGTGACAAACATTGAATAAAAAGATTTAAAATCCCTTAATGTTATAGATGTACAAGATGTGTTGCATAACCCTCTTGCACCCTTTGCAAACTAGATTTGTTGTACATAAGTTCAGATTTTATGATGTCAAAGGTGATCCTAAACATCTTCGATCATTTTATGTGGTATGCCTTGACTATGCTTCCATTGATAAAATTTTGACCAAGTTTTTCAAGAAGCCTCAAGGACTATGCTTTGAGGTGGTTTTATGATTTACCTCTCCAATCTGTGAAAGCATTCTAAACTCTTACAAACTATTTTTTATCACACTTTTCTATTAATATTTTAGAAAAGGTTTTCTATGCTCAAATTGTGAAAATCAAACAAGGAACCAATGAACTTATCAATGAATATGTATTAAGATATAATACAATATTAGCCAAAATGACCAATCTTATGGTAGGCAAAGAGTTGCATGATATATTCAAGCAAAGTTTGTTTTCTCTTTTACACGCATTCATTATTTTCAAGAATTTTAAATATTTTGATGACTTATGCCATGTTGTACGATACCGTGAAATGAAGCTTATGTCATTGAATAAACTCAAGTATGTAACAAACACACCAATTGCATCTACATCAAGTACAAAATTCATAATTAAGCTCAACTATACAAATGCCCTCTAACAACGAGGTCTTTAATGTCAGTTTGAAATCATGTGCCCACTAACTCATTTTACCCCAACGTAATAATGAAGATGGAGAGCTAGATTTTTTCTATTTCATAAGGAGCGACAGTCAATGACCTAGATTTAAATGTACTAAAGTGAAGGTAAAGCAAAACCCAAAAGCATCTAGGTGGTTGCATCATTTTTTACACGTATTTCATACAAGATACTTATGTCAAATCTAGATATTAACGTCGACATAACTATCTCAGGATGACATCAGTGTCCAAAGCTCCAGAAGTGCCAGACTCATAATCTAATGACTATTACAAAATCTCCTTCCAACCTACTTTTTGCCTGTTATAGATGTAAAATTGTAATAAAAAAAAGTTAAGTACATTACTTATTTATCATTTCCATATCTATAATAGTTGTATTTTCTAAATTTAGACTATTTTAACATAATAAATTTAGTGTATGCTTATATATGGATTTTACATCTAATTAACTTGCTATAGATCTTATTATCACCTTTGTGACATGCCATTTTTATATATCCCTTTAATCAAAATCTAGGGTTAATGATAATATCACCTTAGATATATATTTGAGGGTTAAACATAATCATACAACATTAAATCTCATGGCACAATCCCACAATTCTACGAATTTTTCATAGTCACATCAACCATAACACACATATCCACTTGTGCTTATATGCATACTATCAAATTGAATATTCAACTCTTTATTATACCTAACATGGAACATAGATAAATATAAGTTGTATACATGATTAGAGAGTTGGTATCTAATCACACAAAATACGTAAATATCCAATCATGTAAATATGTGAATCATCCAATCATATCTGCAATAAAAAACAATAATGAGCAACACTGTAAATATATTGATCACACAATAATACATAACTCATCAAATTATATATAGATAAACCATACAGAGTTAAATAAAGTCAATCATAACATGTCCATAATCCACAAAACATGATAATAAATAATATAATTTTTGCTATGCCCTTAACCTATAATGTGTGGCCAACTTATGGCTTACATACCTTTCATATTATCTCATCACATTTCTCTATGTTATTAGTAAGGTCAACATATGGAATAACCATGGATACATATAGTATACATATGAGGTAGTGGTTAGTCTTTGATCATCGTATTGTGAATTCCGCTAATATTGCATTGTTGTGGAGGTTTCCCCTTTAAAGTGGCTCAATCATATTTATCAAGTATTCTTATATTTCATCGATTATTATTGTGGATTTTCTTATTATACTCTTAATTCTACAATATATTACTCTATTGTTGTGAAACATCTAAGTAATTTTGTTACAAGTGGTATCAAAACATCAATTTGGGTAAGTTTCTGTAGTGACATTTTTTAGATATGGTGTTGTGGTTATTCTAAGAGCTGAAAGATAAAAAAAATAACTTTAGATATGGGAATTTTTTTTTTTGTTATTATAGTATTATTTGAAGTTTTTAATATAAAAGTCTAGAATTTTTTTTGCACCCTTGTGAAAATTAACAATCATTAGATTCATCTTGGTGAGATGATCATAATGGTATAATTTATAGGTATAATTTTTTGGGATTGAAACCCCCCATTCTAGGGGTTGTGCATAGTTGGTCGTAACCCTCATAGCTATGGGAAAGGGTAAGACACTCCAAAAATTCCTCACAAGTATGACATGAAGTCCAAAACTTTAGATCATTTAGTTTTTGAGGCAGTTTACCAATTTTAGTTGGAAATGCAAATCATGGTGAATAAATATGAACTCAATTAAAAAGGGACATCATTAGGGTAAAAGGGGACATCGATGTTGTGAATAATTAGTTGGTAGTTATTAATAGGTAGTTGACCACTCTTGCGGATCAACTTCCATAAAATATTCAATTAAAGTTTGTTTGATACTTTATACGAGTTAAATATTTTTAAGAAGTTTAAATATTTTGATGACTTATGCCATGTTGTACAGGATCATGAAATGAAGTTTGTCATTGAATAAGCTCAAGTATGTATCAAACACATGAATTGCATCTACATCTAGTACAAAATTCACAATTAAAACCTCTTGAGTTTAAAAAGGGAAATAATCACCATGCTTAACATAGTTTCATATCAACCTAATCAACTTGTCTTATCTAATGCACAAGGAGGTAGTTTACAAGTTTACCTGAGTCCACAACTTCATTAATCCCATGGTTACTAGAGTGTCAACTTATATCTCTCCCTCATCTTATCGAGGTTGATATGAGTTGATCTCTACCCAAAGGATATCATGCGAATGCTTATTATGAATATCATTAAGGACTAGGGTATTCTAAAAGTAGATGCTTTACCTGGAAGAACAAGATCTAAGATATTATCAATGAACAAAACTTATATTTGAGGACCCTCCAAAGGAATTAGGCTCACAACCTAGTAATCACCATAAATAGAAAATATTTAGCAATCCTTTGTGAAATACCATTCTAATAAGGAGCTATAAGTACAAATGGCATATAATGCACATCTTCCTCCATCACATTATGGACACCCACTAGATGATATTATTGGTACTTACACATGACATATACCTCATTGATTAAGAGACCTATTTATTTTGATGACAATGAAATTAAGGATGATGAATCTGATCTTCATTCTCTATTCATTTGAACATATCTTGATAAACACCCTATATGTAGTGTTATGACTGATAATGGTGAAAGTAAAAATGTTTTCACCATGAAATTAATTACACACTTGGGTTATATTCATAATGATTTACATCCTTATACCAGATCAATTAATAGAGCATTTGATGGGACCTCACAGAAGGTTCTTGGTGAGATTTTTTTACCTTTATAATTCAGTCTTGCACATGTGGTTACAACATTTTCACTTATCCCTTCCACAAACATCCTTGATATGTTATTGGGAAGACCTTGGATACACACTCTTCAATCAATATCATCTATAGTGTATGGGTGTGTTAAATACATTCATGTCAATTAGGTAATCACAATTTTTTGAATTCCATATGAGCATCCTCTTGAACAAAATAAATTTATACCCAGACAACTAGATATCAAGTCTACTAAGGCTAATTCATAGTAAAAAGGGACTATTTAAAATAATTTGGACTTAGCTATAGTTCAACTAAAAAATAAATATCAAGAATATGCCTAAATTATTCAAAATTTTATAATTTTAAATTCTCTCCAATCTAATAAATGGGGAATAGATTCAAATAATTACCATACTCTCTGCATGCAACTTGTGTAAAACCCAAAAAATATTTAATTTAAAATATTATCTCCCATCCAATTCAGGGACATAAGTCCAAATTATCTGAAATAGTCCTTAAAATGGTAAACAATAGGCAATCCCCTTTACTAGGTAACTAATACTTGAGATACCATTACATCAAAGACATACATTGGATTCTATGTAATCCCCATCTTCTACTACACACAATGTTCATATATCTATAACACCTCTAAGTGTATATATTACTACCATGCCAAAGAAACAAACAAACACTCAATGATGGGTTCTTATTACTCCTACTATTGCTTCGCGACCATAGACTCCTATTTTACTATGCAAAGCACCATTGATACCATAGTGACATATATTTATTTTATTATAATTGAGAATTTAGTGTTTAGATCCTAAATAATAAGGGTCTAAAATAATAGAAAAAATCTAGTTTAATAAGGGAAAATATAGATTTTAAATAGGTAATTTTGAAAGAGAAAGAATAATAAACTTATCTTAAATCAGGCTAAAACAAATGATTCCAGAGTTGGTAATTGAAATTTAAGACTAAGACACTATCAAGAATCTGACCCTAGATTTTATTTTTGATTAGATAGAAGTATTGATATAGGACACCCTGGTGTCTAGCGCTATAGTCTCTCCTTGGTGCTATTGTCCTCAGGATCTAAGCTTTCTAGGTTTTGTTCACCAGGTTAGTGTGAACATGTATACCAAATTTTAGGGGGTGAAAGTTAACATAGCTCATTGTAGGTTCATTTTAGTATTCAGTACCTGTATCCATATACACACATGAAAAAAATAAATACATCAAGAAGAAAAAGGGGGAGAAACTAGGTTAGGGGAAGAATGATCACACAATCTAGAACCCCTGCTGTCCTAACTACTACCTACATTAACCCCCAAGCTAGGGTCTCAGATCAAATATAGTTATCCCTTAGGGAACATGCATAATCAATGTGCATGATAGATGCAAGAATGACTTTTCCTAGGCCCTTATTTGATCAAACATGCAAGTCTAGGTGTGATGCAAATAAGCTGAGCTATACTATTGACTGATTTTTATTATGTCAAATATGCAAAGTAGTAAGTGCTAGATATAAAATGCCTTGTATAGTCCTTTATTTAAGAGACTCATTATTTTGAGTTTGGGAGCTTTATTTGCATTTGAATGACATTAGAAAAATTAGGAATGAATCAAAGAAAAGGGGTAAAGCTCATCCAACAAAATAAACTAAATGTTTATGCTCAAAATGGATTTGGATAAGAGCACTAGAAATTGGACACCCTAGGTTTCAACACTGTAGTCCAATCCCAGCACTCCTATCCTATAGGATAGGGACCAGGGGGGATGGAATAAGCATGGAAAATATGACCTGGTCAAGGTGGAATGATCGTTTGAAAGACTCAGGGTGATTGGAAATGGGTAAAAAGGTGACTCAAGCTTAGAACATGACCCAAATAGATAAAATGAAAGACATGGAAAAATTTGAACAAAGCTCATATTTTCTAGTTAGAGTCTCTTGTAAAAGGACTGCGAAAAGACATGATATGTGTGGTTTCTTGATCAATTTAAAGTGTATACATTTACTCCCATTTTAATTTAGTGATGCAATGAAATGAAGTAATAGAGTAAAATAAAGAAAGAAGATACATACCTAAACTTACCTACGTGGAGATAAGTGTGCTAAAAAAAGGTCCAATTTCCTGACTAAGGAAGTGGATGGAGAATTGAATAGTGCTTGGAGAAAGAAAAAATCTCTATATAGATGCTCCCTGTACTGAATCTAAATAGTGCTTGGAGAAAGAAGGAATCCATGTAATAAATTCCCTTATATTGAATCTAAATAGTGCCTGAAGAAAGAAGGAATCCCTATAATAGATGCCTCTTTACTAAATCTAAATAGTGCCTAGAGAAAGAAGTAGATGTCCCCTATACTAAATTTAAATAATCTAAACTGGAATTGAGAAGTTCTTAGAGGTCCAAAACCAATGTCTATCTTTTGTCCCACACAAACTCCTGGGTCTGGGTAATGTTATGGACCAACCACTATAGACGATCATACGATCCAACTTGGTGACAACCTAGGTATGCCTAGGTTTAATTTGAAAACTATGATAGATGTGTAAGAAGAAAATGTCACATCTTTCCACTATGATTTGTATAATCCTGGATGATGAAGAACATGAACATCTGTGCTATGCCCCAAAATCTAGTATGTGAGTGATGTTTTTGTATAGTTTGGTAATCTGTATAACCACATGTGAAATGAGCTATTGTGTCATGTCCCATGTGTAAAATTGGAGATCAAAATAATGTGCTCTACACTATGCCTATAATCTGCTATCTGTATTATGTCATGCTATATGAAGCTTTATGTGTGAGACATGTAGTGATGTACATGCCCCCACATATGATATCTAGTCTGAATTTGTATCGAAGCCAATGTGAATCCATATGATCTAAACCACTATATATCTAAGTAATATGTGTATATATAAACTAAAGGTATGTCCCTCTGAATGTCTTAAGTAATGTTGAATGAACCATGTAATTTGAATCACTATATATCTTGACTAATTTGAGCTGCATTTGATAATTCTAACTACTAAAGGTGTAAGAACCATGCTAAGTGACCCATGTATTTTGAATCACTGTATATTTCAATTGATCTAAGATGAATTTGATAATTTTGACTACTGGAGGTATAAGAACCATGGTGTATCCAACTATGAGAGTGGATAGGTGTGCTGGGTAAATATAGAAATAAAAATAGTTGGAATGATGCCCCCTTTTGGGGAGACAGATGAAATTTGTAATGGAGTAGGTTAAGCCAAAAGTGATGGTTAGTGGCGTAATGCTAGGAATAAGGTTGGTATAGTTTGGATTGATTTGACAAGTTGATTGATTATTTAGACTGAGTTATTTTAAAGTTGAGTGAGCTTTGATTAGTGAGGACCAAGTTGTATAAAAGTTAAACAAGTTGTTATTGGTGAGGACCAAGTTGTATTTATCTGCATACAAAATAGGTATAGAGATGTGTGTGTTCTATAGTAGGCAAATAATGTAATAAGATATCAAGGTTTGATGGATATATAAGTCATTGTTTTCATGGTTCCATGGAATAAAATGGAACTATGGGGTTCAAGTTATGGGCAAAATGGTATTTTGATTTGAATGAAAAGTCATTTGATATAGGAAAATTTGGATTGATTCTTGATTCATTTATGCATTGATTAGTTTTAGATTTGGAGCTCTAGAGTAGGAGATATGCTAAGGAGATGAGCACTTACCATGACCCAGTTTGAGAAATTGACAACGTAGATTGATGCTGGTCCTGGTAAATAGCTAAAATGTATGATATAGGCTTGTTTAAAAGCCTATTTTTGATGATTTTGAGTTATTTTGAAGTTTTTTAGAAAATTTTACTAGGTTCAACATTCTTGTCCCTCTTTTAATACTGCTATCTAGGCTTCAACACTGATGTCTAGGTTGTAGCACTCCTATCCAGCACTGCTATCTTATACTCAACATTATTGTCCTAGAGGCTGGCTTTCCTGGGCTGATGCTTAGTTTAGTTGCTATCATTTTACTAGATTATTGGTTTGGTATGGCTGACTGATATACATGTTATTTTTTGGTGTTTTTTAGGGTGAGGTATAGATGAGGGAGTTCCATAGAGGCTAGGTGATGAAGACTCTGAGATTGATGCCTTTATCAGTTGATGAGAGGGATGTGATGGATAGGGTAGGGCTAGGTCATGTGTGTGACCTAGGCACTGTGCAATGGGATAGGAATTAGATTACCACCTTGTGTGAGAGGTGGAATGTAGACATTTGTACTTTTTGGCTTCTTACTGGAGAGATGATTATTACTCTGGAGGACATGTACCATATTTTACATTTTTTGATTAGTGGATGGCATGTGACTTTATAAGATGATATAAGTGCAGATGCCATTGATCATGCATCCTTGTATTTTACTAGTGTGCCCTCATGCATACATAGGAGAGGCAGTGATAGCGATGTACTATTGTTAGTTATTGTTCAGTTGAGTGTTCTATGTCTACAAAAGTGGTTAGCAGTGTTGTTATCTTCTTTTGTTGTAGTGGATGGGAGTGGTGTATTGATTGTATATAGGATGTATTAGATTGTACCTAGTGTAGATATGTATGGCACTATGTTTTCATGGGGTAGGACTATGCTTTCCCACTTATACAAAGATCTATGTAGATTTACTTAGGAGGCATTCAATGGTGGTCTGAGTGTGGCTACTTTATTGCATTATTGGGCCTACAAACACATAGTGGTTGTGTGGCCACTGGGATTACCGAGAGAGAGGTGGGCACCTCCACAACCATATGGGGAGCAGTGGACAAGTTTATTGGATATCAAGTCTCTTAGGATGGATCACTATAGATGAGTGTTAGATAGACTGGTGGCTCAAGATATCATATGGAGGCCCTATAGAGGATTTCTTGGGTGGCTTGAGGATGAAGTGTAGTTGTGTTATATTAGGGTCAGTTATTGGTTACATGACTGTTGGCCTAGAGTGTATGAACATTTTAAATATGAATGCATGATTAGGAAGTTTGGGGTTCCATAGAATGTGCTCCTAGCAACATGGGTGTGGGTGAGGAGTGCACAGGCACTGATGAGAGTAGGAGCTCATGGTAGGCTTAATGAGATTGAGTTAGCACCATTACATTTGGATGCATGAGATGTGGATATATATATTCTTGATGTTGGATGCACAAAGGCATTTAACACATGGTGGGAAAGGCATTAGTGGGTTTCATTATATCCTATTGGTGGAGGGAATGCCCTTGAGTATGAGGACCCAACTTCAATCCAGATGATGAGAGGTAAATATCATATATATTTGAGTTATGTATGATTTTTAGTTTTCACATATTTTAGCTTGTTTTAAAAATGTATGTCTAACATAGTGTTGTACTTTTTACATGCAGGTGGAGTGTAAGGTGCTCAAGATGAAGCACAGGCTAGGGTAGGAGATGATGGGTTTTGGGAGACCATCATTGAGTTTACACTTTGTGAGCTCACACAACATGTTCTTGATGATGCTATGGATGAGGGTTTGATAGAATGAGCGACAATTATAGATAGCATTTATGCTCATTTGTTTGATAGGGATGCTATAGCTATAATTGCATATGTTAAGGTAGTGGGAGAGAAAGATGAGCTAAGGGTTGAGTGAGATAGGCATATGATGCCTCCTCCTAATTATGGATCAGTGAGTATGTGGATTATAGATGAGTACATAGATTTTCAGAGGTGGTATGTAGACTTGCATGAGGAGCATGGTTGGTTACTAGAGTAAGATAGTCAACGTAAGAGGCATTTGGGAGCTCGAGGAGGTGCAGGGATGTCGAGCATGAGACTAGATTATGGGATGAGTACTGGAGGAGAGAGTGAGACTGAGAGTAAGGGAATGATTTCCATTCATGATTGATTATATTTGATACAATGTATATGTATTTGAAAACTTTGTTATATATATATATATATATATATATATATATATATATATATGGATACTAGTTTTTGGTTTTTGACTCATGCATGTTGTGTTAATAGATTTGAAATATATTGTTAAATTTAGTGCAATTTGTTAATTAAAAGTAGTTGATCTAGGATTGATTTTAAATTTGTATATGCTTGGTAAAATAGTACTTGGGATATGTGGTTTGATTGTTCATGATATGTTTGGATGTGTTTTTTGGGTTTGATTTGTGATTATATGCAATCAAAAATTTAGTGGTTTTTTAATTTGTAAAATTGATTTGGTAGAGTGAATTGGTTTGGAATTGGAAAAAGTAGGATATTAGTGAGGTTTAGATTTAGATAAGTTGGTTTGGCTAAGGATGGATATTTAGAATCTAGAATATTAGTTGTTAGTAGGGGGTGTAAGATAACACTATGTGTATATTACCTTCCTGAGAGTGGCTCAAGAATACAAAGGTTAGCTAGACCTTTGGATCCATCATTGCCCTACTAAGTGAAGCTTACAAACTAAAATTAGTATGACTGTACATTATATTATTCTGTGTTGTATCACTATTTGAACCCTATCAGCTAACTAAATAAGTGCCCATACTGCTCATGATATGTATGAATGTGCTCTATATTTGATACTATTTTTTATGTGTTAACTATAGTTATGTGTGAAGATTCTATAAATTTTAACTTTATTGATCATGCAGCTGAAATTGTGTGCTATGAAGAAGGTTAATCTATTTGTAACCGAATACCCGGTGGCCTCTACTATGATGTATATAACTAAGCAATATATCGAGATGGAGCTGAAACCTGTGATGAGGGCTCATTTAATCTTAATCATAATAGGTTATTACATGAGATAGGACCTAGAAAATCTAGCCATAGTGAATATTTATCATGAGCAGTACTCTGTAGTGTGGGGTCATTTAATCTTAACCATAGTGGATTGCTATGTGAGATAGGACGCAAAAAATCTGCCCGTAGTGATTGTTTTTCATGAGAGGGCTCTACTACGGTGCCTGTGACTCTGTTGGATATATATATGGAATTACACTATGTATTCCTTAGAATATAGTTCTATATGTACATTATTCTCATTGTAATAGTTTAAAAACCTTCTAAGATAGTGGAGTAGGATATCTCCTATGAGATTCTATCCTAAAACTTGCATTACACTCACGATGAGTGATAGGTGATTCCTATAAAGGAATGTCTTGGTATGATTCAGTCGTGGAGTAATGAGGTCCAGGGTTATATGATGGAGGAGATATTTATGCCCCTATATGAATGCTATGATGCCATTATTAACACATCTAGTAATCCAATCCTTGAGTCCATAATAATCATTATCTCTGTGTCCACAGATATAATGATAGTTACAAAAGGGCTGATGTGGCTGTTTATATAAGAGACGTGGATCTCATCGATGAGTAGAAGGTAATGTGATTCAATTCATATCTATTAGTGCTAATAATATGGAAAATGGGATATCCCACTCTAAATCAAACTGTAGTGGTGCCTTGCTATTACTCTCTATAGTGCATACTGTAGGTTGTGCTTGGGAAACTGGCTCTTTATTCTTAACTAGTTGTTTTTTGGGTTGTGGTCTCCTATCTTGTTTAGGACATGGTGGATGTTGAGTGCTAGGAGCTATAGATGAAAATGCTACTGTGAAATATAGAGTGATCTGATCAACTAAATCTGCATCAATGAATCCCAATTTCTTTTCTAAAGATAAAACTATATAACACAAGAGTCTGAAAGAAGACTCTATTTGATATAGTAGATGCTCAAGTAGAGGTTGGTGAAGCCCCTTAATAAATATATGCTAAATCTATATATTTATTGGTTTATATATCAATCTTAACATGTGAGCCATGAATCTTAATATATACTCACTAATTGGCTTTAAAGAATTCTGATGTAGTGTGGTAAGTTTCTCATATGTAACACAAGGGCCTATGTTTACGATGTAAAATATGAGAAAAACATCCTCTAAGTCATCATATGTGTGTAATGAACCAACAAGGAGTAGATGAAAGAACCAATTCTATGCTTCCCCCACTAATGTCTACTAGAATAACTTGAGTAGAATCAACAGGCTCACATGAGATGGCAAAGCCTTTTAAAAGGCCTGAAGGTGTACAAATAGATCTCTAGGTCCATCAAAGTGAGGTAATGATGGTATCTAGAAATGATTAGGCAATGAAGCTTTTATGAATGTCTTCAGAATAGGGTTACCATGTAGATCATTGGCATCCATCCAAGACTTGCAAGCTTTGTTTTCCAAGGTAAGGAGATGTACTTGGTATTATAATTCACCAACTACATGCATCAAAGAGATGATTTCCTAGGATGGTACATTAGTATCTTGAAGTGGTTCATTTAATCATTGAATTTGATTATTAATTTTAACCATGGGAATGTTACATTTTGAAATTAGATCATAAAGAGGTGGTTTGCTCACTTGAACCTTGGGAGTAATCGTAACTTGGACTTTACTAGAGTGGGCTACCATTCTCTTTAGGTAAAGAGTGAGAACTGGGTTCTACTATAGGGAGGGGTGGCTTGGGAGATTCATTGGTATCTTTATGTTTTAGTGAATCACATTTTAATTGCATAGAATATGTGTTATTAGCATTATTTGAAATAGAATCATTCATAGAAGTAGAAATAACATTTGGAAGTGCATTATGTTTGAGAGGAGTGAGAGAAGAGTTAGAAATATGAGATGTATATTCTTCTTCACTATGTGCATAATTATCATCATAATTATCGTATATGAAATATTGTTCATAGTCACTCTCATTTTCATATTCATTGGCATGCCCAATATCATATTCATTATCACTTTCATCATTGCTAGGGAGGTGTGTAAGAGAAGAATTTAATTCTTTTCTAATATGCAATAAATTATAATTTGAAATTGGAATATCATGTGCATCTATGTTATCCATGGATGAAAGACATGCATTATTGTCATGTGTAATATGAGGAGTAAGAGAAGGAGATTTTTCATTTGAACATTCTTTTGATAAAGTAGAGTTAAGGACATGATATGTATCATTTGAACTATGCATTGGTAATTTGATTCTATTGAATTTATATTGTTGTAATTTGAACATTGAAGTAGCAAAAGAAAGAGAGAGATTAGGTTCACATGGAAGCAAATTATCACCAATAAGAGGTTCACTTGGAAGTGCATGATTAATTTATTCCTTTGGTGGATTGTGCATAAGAGAAGGAGGTGAGAAGTATCTTTCCCATTTATCAAAATTATTTTCTTTAGAAGCATGAATTAAAAAAATGGGCTTTAGAGAAAAAGATTCATCTATTTGTGCTTCACCTTCATCATTACGTATATCATCATATCCTTCATTACAAAAATAGTCATTATCTTCACTGTAAATAAAATCATTTTCTACATTCTTAGCTAATGTACAATTTTGCAAATTTGTCCAATCATTGTCATAATTATAAGAAAATTTTAGAAATTTATCTATGGGATGAGGAGGAATTGCCTCTGTGGCCATTTTATGTCTTTCACCAAAGAGAATTTTGAAAATTAATATGAAACAAATACATGCACAAAGAACTACTATCATTGAAAATTTCAAATTACTTTTGATAATCCAAACAATTTACAAAAAATTCAAATTATTTTTAAAAAAATTGTAAGGGTGGAAAATTTGATGTTTAAGGACCTAGTTTGGAAATCTAAGGTTTTTAGCTAGGGTTTTAGAATTTTGGAAAATTATGCAATAATTTTAAATTCTAAAAATTATTTTAAATAGGAATAATGCACAAAAATTTATACAAAAATCAGAATTTTGAAATTATTTTTTTGCACAAGAAACTACTAATTTTAAAGTTTTGAAATTTTTGCAAGGTAATCAATTTGCAAAAATTCCAAAATAGTTTTTTAAAATTTGCAAGGAAGGCTTGGGGTTTGAGGACCTAGTTTTGAAATTAGGGTTTTGAGCTAGGGTTTTAGAATTTTGAAAAATTATGTGATAATTTTAAATTCTAAAATTAATTTTGAATAACAATAATGCACAAAAAATTATATAAAAATTAGAATTTTGGAAATTACATTTTTGCACAAATTATGAAGGAAAAATCTTAAGTGTAGCTAGGGTTTTAGGTTTATTCAAAGTAAGTTGGGTTCACCAAACACTTTATTATTTTTGGGAATCTAATGTTTATATCCTAAATAATAAGGGTTTGGAATAATAGGAAAAATCTAGTTTAATAGAGAAAAATATAAACTTTAAATAGGTAATTTTGCAAGAGGAAGAATAATAAACTTATCTTAAACCAAGCCAAAATGAATGATTTTAGAGCTAGTAATTGAAAGGTAGGACTGAGACACTATCAAGAATTTGACCCTGGCTTCTATTTTTTGATTGGATAAGAGCATCGAAATAAGACACCCTGGTGTCTAGTGCTATAGTCCCTCCCTGATGCTATTATCTTTAAGATCTAAGCTTTTTGGGTTTTATTTGCTAGGTAAGTGTGAACCTATATACCAAATTTTAGGGGCTAGAAGTTAATAGAGCTTGCTGTAGGTTTATTTTAGTGTTAAATACCTGTATCCATCTACACACATTTAAACAACAAATAAATCAAAAATTGAAAGGGGAAGAAACTAGGTTAGGGGAAGAATGATCACATGATTTAGAACCCCTACTATCCTAACCACTACTTACATTAACCCTAAATCTAGGGTCTCAAATAAAATGTAGTTCTCCCTTAGGGAACATGCATAATCAATGTGCATGATAGATACAAGAATGAATTTTGCCTAGGCCCTTGATCAAGCATACAAGTTTAGGTGTGATGTAGAGAAGCTGAGCTATACTATTGACTAATTTTTATTATGTCTAATGTGCTAAATTAGAAGTGCTAGTATTAAAAAGACTTTGTAAAGTATTTTATATAGGAGACTCATTATTTTGAATTTGGGAGATTTATTTGCATTTTGCCAATATTGAAAAACTTAAGAACAAAGTAAAGAAAAGGGGTCAGACCCATCTAACAAAATAAACCGACCATTTAGGCTCAAAATGGCTTTGGATAGGAGCATTGGAAATTGGACACCCTAGGTTTTAACACTAAAGTCCAATCCTAATACTCCTATCCTATAGGCTAGGGACCATAGGGGATGGAATGAGCATGGGAAATATGAACTGTTGAGGTGGAATGACCATTTAAAAGATTCAGGGTGACTGAGAATGGGTAAAAAGGTGACTCAAGCTTAGAACATGACCCAAATGGATAAAATGAAAGACATGGCAAAATGTGAACAAAGCTCATATTCTCTAGTCAGAGTCTCTTATGAAAGGACTATGAAAAGACATCATATGTGTGGTTTCTTGACCAATTTAGGGTGTATACAATATTGCACCTATACATGATCCTCGATAACATAAATGAGGTATTACACTAGGTTCATAGTGGGGAGACATATATGACCATCCATTAGATGACATCATAGGATGATCTTTCCTTTTCAAAAATTCTAAAAATTCCAAACAAATCAAAATACCAAAACAATCTAAAAAAAATTGACACCTACATGTTATATTAGATCCTTGGCACCTATGTGTTAGTTTTATATTGATGGATGACATATTTAGTTACTCCTACACACATATATTTCATACTTATACTTGAGTGTGATATAAACATACACATATACATTTTATATTTCTATTCATCATATAGATATTTGGGGAATCCATTTTTTTGATCTTTATACACATGTTATATGAATCAATGATCACTCTACATTATCATATTTGAGCTTACATATGTACTTACATATAACTTTATCCATGATTATATCTTAAATAGGGTACTTTATAAATTATAAACTTGACATTTTTTTCCTGACACATTTGATCCATGGTTTACTATGAATGTTTATGTTGGTTGTTTATGCTTTACTTTAAGCACTTATTTTAGTGTTTTGCCTTGCTATTGTATTCCTTATTTGAACATTTGAATATGCTCCTTTGCTTTTAGCCCATGTACCTATGTATGATTTATTTGACATTTGCATATATCATGGTTTTTTTGTATGAACATTTGAATATACCATCATCCTTGATTTTATGTACATTTGACTGAGTCATATCCCTTTGATTATGTGGCATTTAAACTTACCCCTTGTTTGTGGTCTCTTTAGACCATTGCCTTTTGAATTGATTTTGGGTGCTCTTGTGTGAGTGCTTATTTGATTTTTGAGCTTGTAATGTTTCTATCCAGATGTTTCCATGATCTTTATCATGTATCTTAGGCCTACATGTGATCACATTGGTTTTATACACTTCAATATTATATCTACCTAGACATGTTATTTTTATATATTGCATGGTTATATTCACATATTATACAATTGTCTTATCCTTTTGAGGTGAGGTAACTACCAATTTATATCTTTATATCACCTCAAATGGGAGCATATTAGTGGGGGCATGTTATAGAGGCATGTTCTTCACACTTGACATAGTTTTTAGATTTAGTGGGAGCATGCTTTGGAGGCATGTTCTCCACACTCATTTAGTAGATGGTATTTGTTTTAAAATTCTAGGGTTAAGATTATGTAAATCCTATGTTTGATTAAAGGGATGATTAGTCTAAATTAAATAAATAATATACATAAAATAACCACTAATTTGTTAAAGATTTGACTAGGTTTTGACTTTATAAAAATAGTAATAAATATGTGTAAATAAAGCCTTATCTAAAAAACACATGATATAGATGATATGAGTGCTATAAATTGAGATGAAAACATGTTTGAGTGTTGTCAATTGGATCCCTATGTCAGAACCCCTCTTGTATAGTAGCACCATATTTTGACAAAGATGCCATATGGCTCTAGTGTCCTCTATATAGGATTGTCCTAAACATTTGGGTGCACTTGTGTCTGTGTTTCTAGGTTCTGTTCCTACTCACATGAAATTTATAACTCTGTATTATGCCTATATGATTGATTTATGATGTAAACCATAATCCTCCTTGAAATAAAGAATGAGTTAAAAAAACATGTTTGTTAGTAAGATAGGCTGAACATCCTCAACACCTTGTTATGAAGAGAGTTGCCTACATCCAATACTCTAAGGAGGGATCAAGTTCGATGTAGTTATCCCCACTTAAGTGTTGGTGCAAGTACAAGTGATGACAGTACTATAGTGGCCTTGAGTGACTTGACTATGTTTGAGATTGAAAATCTATAAAATATGAATTTAGGGCTACTATAGATGGTAGTATGTAGAGGTAGGGTAAAATAGGGATTAATAACCTTGGTTTTTCTCAAATTATTTCATGTTTGAATAGGTATTTTGTATATAATTTCCTTCTAGTGGATAGAGGACTAAAATTCATGTATTTATAGTGTTCTATTGCTTGTGCAGATAATAAAAGATGTCTAGGTTGACCTAAGGAGGGTTTTACTTTTGAAAATGTATTCATTTGGGAAAGCAAGGGCAAAGGACATAAGCACCATTTTAAGGACACCAACACCACATGGATCTAGTTTCATTAATGTGGGGCTAATGTCCAATTGACAAAAAACTGGGCATAAAGGGACATGATCAAGAAATGAGGGTCTAGGACTGTGTTTTAGCTAACTGGGGATGTCTATGGCCTGCACAAATGCTGGATAAGTGTGATAATATACTATAGAATAAGTCTAGGGTTAAAATAGGAACATGTAGTCTCAAATAACACTCTTAATACTCAAATAGTATTTTTAGGTGATTATATTTGCCCCCTTTTATGCTATAAATGTAGCAAAGTAAAATTACTACTATAAAGGAAAAATAAGCACATTTGGACTTACTTGGGAAGTGAATCCTGTGAATTTGAGTTTGAGCATGTGAAGCTGAGTTTGCCTATGTGAAGCATAATCCAAATCATGTCTTATAAATGAAACATGCATAAATCAATCCTTACTTAAGGGATATCAAAATCAAAAGACTATTATGAGTAAATAAGTAGCTGAGTAAAATTGAGAAAAGAGATAGGAAAGAGGAAATGAATGAATACACCTTATTGGGTATGCAAACTAATACATGAATGTGGTGACAACCTATGTGTGTGAATGTATATAATGATCAATCAATGAATAAATTGAACTGAGTTGATATCTTGCTCAATCCTCATATGTGGGTAGCTCAAAAACTCAATTTGGTTTTGACTCCATCATTGTCCACCCCTGTTTGGTGGATCATGACCTATGAAATAGCTTAGATTGGCCTGATAGTGTGTCCAACCCTCTCATGTGGGTGGCTCAAGAACTCAATCAGACTATGAATCCATCAATGTCCACCCATGTGTAGTAGATGCATCTAAAATTGAACTACATGAAGTACTAAAATTATCTAATTAAGTATGTTGACTCTACATCGACTCAGGTACATTAGGTAGCTTTGGGCCACTCAAGAATGCCAACCACTGAAGATGGAGTAAGGCATAAAACTGGTGACAACTTGGAATATGATGTCAAGTGTATACAACATAGAGAATGACATGGAATTTTTCATTCCATTTGATCAACCAGTGTGTAACTAATCATATAGAAATAATATGTTGTGCATATGCCCCCAATCTAGTATTTGAGTATCTGAATTGAATATGAGAATGGTCATGCCATGTATGATTCCTCCAATCTGATAAATTGATATGAATATGAGCAAGCTGATATGAATTTGAGAAAATTGATATGAATTTAAAAAAACTAAGTATAACTAATAAATTTGTAACTGGATATATACAAACCTATACTATACCTTTTATACTATTCTAGCCAATCTGAATCATTTTCAAATTGAGGCTACTGGATGGCAGTACCATATCTTGGATAGTAGTAACATGTGTCACTAGTGTCCCCATTTAGGTGCTAATATTTTTTTAGTCTGAAATCTATCATTGCACTACTTTTTGAGTCATTATTTTCCCTCTATATTTGCATGTGTCTAATTTTCTATAACTTAGCCTATGTGCTGAAAAATGTAATGTGAATGCAATATAGAATCTTGATCTCTATGACAAACCCCTGGTAATGCCCTCTCTTTTTAGGGGAGTTATTAAACCTAAGAAATAGTTATCCTTAAAATAAAAATCTCTACAAAATATATGTTAGCTAGAGCATATATGATAACTGTGTGATAATCCAATATAATGTGCATACATAACATCAAAATGGAAGATGATCTAAGGTGGATGGGGCATGATGTCCATCATGACACCCAAGTAAGAAGGGTAGATGCATGAGGTATCTCATGGAATTGAAAACTAGTTTGTAACAAGAAAATAAAAGTATCATGTACATGATGCATACATGAAAGTATACATACAAAACACATGAGGCATATAAAATAGTCTAAGATACCAAAATACATTGAACATGGGCACACATCACTAAATTTGAGAAAATAAGATATACAAGGACATGTTCAAATGCCCACATACACAAGAAAAAATCAAGTTGGCTTAGAGACACATAGAAGGACATGTTCAAATATCCACATACACAATAAAAAAACACATATAAGGGACATGGGCACATGTCCAAGGCATACATATTGTGAATAGAAGTGGTATAGATCCAAAGAGCAATGACATATTAAAATTCCCTCAAATAGAAGAAGCATGTAAATACAGTCAAGTCTAAACTATGAAAGCTATAAATGAAAGCATACATGTGTATGTAATACAAATCTTTGTAAGAGATAGGATTTACATATGCTAAGTATAAAGAAGTGATAGCCAATTTTTGTTGTTGTATAGGAGTAGTAATGATCAATATCAAGATATAACAATGCTAAAATTAGAATGTAGAGAATGTAAGTATAGAACCTGATAATAGATGCCTCCAAGTGGGTGAATGTGTCAAGTGAATAAACATGAATTGATGTATATGCCTCCATTGGGTAGATAATAACAAGTTTGGATCAGTTTGGTAGACCTGAGTCATGTAAGCAATCTGTGAGCACTTGACAAGAATAAGTGAAGCATGTAGTATGATAAGATTGACTATACTAAGATATCTAGCATGTTTAGTGTCTAAAAAATATAATAAATGTAAACATATCAATGCATACAATCTATAAATTTTGTATTTTTTGAGTAATTATTTAAATGTTTTTGTGTTTTTTAAATATTGTGTTGTTTTTGTATTTTTTGGATATAAACTATGTATGAGGAATATGAAAATGAACTATGTACAAGGAACAAGAGAAAAGGAAAGTATGTACAAGAAAAGAGAAACCACTCTAACTGATGAATCTCATGGGAGACTCACTATCACTATGATATATGTCAAATAAGGGAACTATGATTGTACGTGCTATGTGAAAGAGTAACTATGATCCCATAATCTATTATACTGAGTAATTTGTATTTATATCTATATTTGCCTATGTAGTGGTACTATAAATAAATGGTAATGATTGTGGTGTACTATAAACTATAGGGGTATTAGGAACCCATATGGTAAAAGAACCTATAGGTGACATAGTGACCTATGTTGAGAATCTTGAGAACCTAATAATACTGATCTCAAAAAATGTGAGTGGAGGAAGGCCCTATAGAATATATGACATATCTTTGATGTAGGGGTCTCTCTAATAATGGTTTTCATGGGAAAGTATATGTACATATCGATACTATAGGATTAGACCTCGACTTCACTGGTGGATCTACTTAACTTTGTGATGTATCAATAAGAACTATGCTAAAAAATATAACTAATAACTATGCTATATTTGGTAACTATGTTAGAACTTGAATTGGTGACTATGCTATAACTACCTATGGAATGGTAGAGAATACTCAAATGGAATACCCTCATCTTTGACCATGTTATTTGCATGTATGTACTTTAGGAATCTACACACTATGGATGGGATGGATTATAACTATTATATCCATGGCCTTCCCAATAATATATCAAACATGCCTGTACTAGGTACTACTAAAAATTGAGTGGTTATATGTGTTGGTCTAACCTATATTGGAAGCACAATATCCCTACTAAAACTCTAAACATGAATGATGAAACTACTGATAATTATCTCTATGGGGGAATATATCCTGATCTAAGTACCCTACATGGTTCACATGCTAATGCTTAACCTATTTTCAACTAAAACACTCTATATAGAATGATGATCTATGTATGCTTGTACAAAGAGTGCATGTAAATTTGTATCATCATCAACAATCTACTGGTTTGAGAAGGTGATAAGTGGTCTAGCTAGAATTGTAGTATGGTACTTGCTAATGATGTTGTGTAATGGACATGTATCCTCTTAAATAGTATGATATGAAGTTAGTTGTGGATATGCCTAATATGTGTAGTGTACACCTGATGTGATCCTTGCCTCATTCACTATGTGCTTTGAAAATGGATCTAAGAATATATTTAATGCCTTAAATTCCATTTTATATACTTTTGGTGTCTTTGTGGGTATGCCCACATCAATAATGTTAACCTCAATCAAATCTTGTATCTTCTATTTTAGGCTTATGCATCTATTTATTGTATGGCCTAGTGTCCTATGGTACTCATAGAATGCTTTAGAATCATAGTTATTTTGAAGAGGTTGTGTCATATCAACCTATTTAATGGGAGGAAGAGATATGACATTACATTACAAGAGATACTATAAAAATTTTGTTGATGACTCTGGAAGGTTGGTAAAGATTCAACACTAAGGAGCTAATAAAACCAGGTGAGGAGATGGATATGAAGCTGCATTAACTAGGGCATTTTGATCACTCTTGTTCTCAGTGGCCCTTTCTTTATATGGAGGCTTATATGAAATCTTAGCAATTGATTCTAATCCATTAGTATATTTTAGTTTGCCCATTGATAGAATCTTGACCTCTCTTTCTTTTATTATGTGGCACAAATCTGTGAATGTTGAAAACATATTAAACAAGATAGCTTCATGTAATGCTAGTAAGAGACCCTATTTGAAGATGTCCTGAAGCTATTTGTCTACCATGGGGCTAGTCAATTAAGCTAATATAGTCTTGTATCATAAGACATATTCTACAATAGGTTCATTTAACTTTTATTTCAATTTCACAACTTGAGCATATGAAATCTTGTCATTGATATTGATGGAAAAGTGTGCTAAAAACATGTCTGCCAAAAGATTGAATATTATGATAGATTAAATCGGTAAGTCATAAAACCACTATAGGAAATAATCCTTTAAATTTGACGGAAACAACTTTGTGAGAAGCAAATCGTTGGACACATAGTCTAAACATGTTGTGTGAAAAACTTGAAGATGGTGCTCTAGGTCACCCTTACCATCATATAATGTAAGCTTAGGTGCCATGAATCTATATGGAAAATGAGTTGATACTATGTGGTGTGATAAAGGTGTATATAAGAGAATATTATAATTCAAGGATGTGATGGCATAGTGGCTCCCTTCTCAAGATGTAACATCTTAGCCTGCAAAATATGAACCTCATGCATAAGGGATAGTACATATGGAGTTGAGGAACTAGCCACAAGAGGTGTAGCTATCATTAAAGGTTGTTAAATTATAATTATAGGTTATGCTAGCTAAGTTTGGCCCACTATAGGTGTAACAATGTTATTAACTGGGGGAGTTGAATATTGACCATTGTTTGATTTTTAGAGTTATTCTTGAATAATAGTGATGAGGTCATCTTGCATATCGACATGTTTGGACACAAAATATTGTAATTTTTTCTTATCGATCTCATCAAATTGGTTTTTGAATTATGCCATTGTAGTTTTGGAAGTAGGAAAACAAGTTTTTGTATATTCAAAACATTAAAAAAATTATAATCTAAGAAAGATTGAAAAAAAAAATATTTGAACAAATCTAAAATTTTGGAATTAAAATCTAAGCATAGACACCAAAATCATACAAACCCTAAGAGCATCTAGGGTTAGGGTTTGATAAAAATTTAAAGTAAGTCAGGTTCACCAAATGTTTCAACCTTTTAGGGTTTAACTTATGTAAATCTAATGTTTGATTAAAACAGTGAGTAGTCTAAATCAAGGAAATAATATGCATAAAATAGCCACTAATTTGTTCTAAATTTGACTAACTTTTGACTTTCTAAAAATAGTAATAAATAAGTGTAAATAAAGACTTATCGAAAAAATACATGATGCAGATGATCTGAGTGTTAGAAACTAAGATGGAAGTAGGTCTAAGTGTTATTAATTGGATCCCTATATCAAAATCCTCTTGGATAGTAGTGCCACATTTGGATAGAGGCACCATGTGGCTCTAGTGTCTTGTTATTGGTGCTATGTCCTCTGTGTAGGACTTTTTGGAAGCACATCCACTGAGAGAGGGAGTGAATTAGTGAGCTCTTAAAACTTTATTTAAATTATTTAGTTTTTTCATCAAGCATCAATGCAAAATCCATAGAGTAATCAAACCAAAACAAAGAACATAAAGACATCACATAATATAGGTGGGAAACCCTTAAAGGGAAGAAAACCCACATTGATCATTGTTTGGAATACATGTCCTAATTTAGGTGTGCAATGAGTCAGAAAGATTATTGAGCACCAACTCATCTTGAGGCACCAACCCCAAATAATCAAGCACCAATTTGATAAAAAAGATTTTGCAAGAACCAACATTTTGAGAAGCACCAACTCCTTGATTTGTAGACACCAATCTATAGGACTTCAACCCCCTTTGCCAAGCACCAACTCATATACTTCAGATCGTCCACCTTTCTCAGTTACTTCTATCAATAAATTATGGTACAATTCTAATTTCTTTGCTTATTGATCTCATATTTATTCTGATTATCAATCAACTAGATACATTAGGCTCTCTTTCTCTACTCTTTATTTTTAAAGACTTTGTCAACTTTGCCTTCTCTACTCATCTCTTTTAGTTGATTCTATATACTCTAGATTTAATATTAATATGAATCATTTGATGTTTTCATACTTATGCCTCTCTATCCATCTATTCCTCAATAGACCTCTACTCTAATCCGTAGTGATTTTATAAAACAATCCTTTTTTTTCACACTTTAAAAAGACAATTTGATCTTATTTATATACAAAATAGTGATCAAATCTTGAAAGTCAGCCAAACAAAACTCTATAGTTGATTATATAATTATTTATTCTCTTTTGAAAACATAATTCACATTATCTTATATAAAATATCACTCACATAGGTTGGCTTGAGTGAAATGATTTTTTTTGGAAACAAACATACTTATCCTTGATTCAAATAAATTATTTTATCAACCTTCTTTATGAAATCTTGTTAGTACAATCTTATTCTCCATAATCCTTAAATCACCTTCCTTCATACATAATAGTTTATTCAATGGTCTTTAGTTTTAATTAATTTTCCAATTTATTTTTGTGTCTCCATATGATGTAAAATATAGATAACAAGTCTCTTGGCCAATTATCTACTTCACCAAAAACAACTTTCATGTCAAGATACAAACTCAGTCAGTAGCTATGGATTCTATAGAAACTACTGACTCTTATCAATAGAAATTATTTGACATCAATGACCATATTATTTACTGAATAGCAAACCCTTTGACATTAATGACAACATCTAAAAAAACTTCCCCTTGGTCATTGATGACAAACCTTTACAAGCTGATGACCTGAACAGATTTTATTATTCAATAAACATACCTTTACACCAAAGCTTAACCTCAATATAATCTTTCTCTTATCATTTCTTCACCAAAGTCAACTAGACAACAATTACACAACTTGTTATTTCTCTCCCTTATACAACTATCTCTACTACTGCACTATTTTTCCTTGAAAATATTCAGTTTGCTAATTCTCCCCCTTTTGACATCAATGGTAAAGGGTTGCACAATCTAAAATCTATTTGATCCCAAACAAAGTGATGCTTCTTTAAAAATGATAATATCTATATTCATTTCTCTGATGAGAATTCCATAAAATTCTCCTTAGAAAACTAAAAGATACTACTCACTACCATTTGAACATCTTTTGACTATCATAGTCTCTTGAATCTTGATCCTCGAAACTAAAATATTCCCAAAGGTTAGCTCCTCCTCAATGCATACATTTTTTAGTGACTGACATAATAAGGAATTACTCTTAATTCCTACCTTAAGAACTCAAATGTTGACCTTGGAAGAGGTTTTGTAAAAATGTCTGTAATTTGTTCTTTTGTGGTTACATGCTCTAGTTTGAAAATCTGATCATCTACCTGCTCCCTTAGAAAATGATACTTAATTATAATATGCTTAGTATTGAAATGCATGAATGGATTCTTAGAGATGTTAATGACACTGGTATTGTCATAAAATATAGAAATTGGACTGTGATTCTTAAACTTAAAGTCATTCAAGGTATGTTTCATCCATAAAACCTGTGTGTAACATGATGCTACTATCATATACTCAGCTTCAGCTATGGATAAGAAAATTGATGGTTGTTTCTTATTCAACCATGACATAAGAGTCTATCCAATAAATAATACACCACCAATTATGATCTTTCTATCATCAATGCTACCTTCCCAATCTACATCAATATATGCTATTAAAGTGAAATCTTTACCTTTTAAGTACCACAAACCAAAATCCACAGTACCTTTGACATATCTAAATATCCTTTTGACTACTTGTAAGTGTGTCTCTTTTAATTTCACCTAAAATCTAGCCACTAGACCTACTGCTTACATGATATCAGGTGTTGATGTAGTAGTATACGATAGACTTCCAATCATAGATCTATACAAGGTCTGATTGACTTATCTTCTTGACTCAACTTAAATTTTTTTGTTATTAGATTACTTACTAATTTATAGTCTTCCATATCAAATTTATTCAATATTTACTTAATGTACTTAGCTTGAGAGATGAAGATTCCCTTATGTAACTAAACTACTTGCAATCTAATAAAAAATGACAATTCTCCTAACATAGAAATCTCAAATTCTTGCTGCATTACTTCTATGAACTCCTTAGACATCTTGTCATAGTCACTATCAAAGATAATATCATCATAATACATAACTATAATTAATTTATACTCAACTTCTATTTTAATTTAAAGGTTTCTATCAATAACACTTCTCTTGAAATCTTGATCAAGCACGCATCTATCAAGTCTTGCATACCATGCTCTAGGGGATTACTTTTGCCCATATAATGATTTCTTCAGTCTACAAACATAGTCCTTGTTTCTTGACAAAGAAAAACCTTCAGGTTTCTTTATATACACTTCTTCTAAATTTCCATTGATAAATGTATACTTTACATCCATCTAATATATCTTGAAATTCTTAAAACCAACATATGCCAAAAATAGTCTTATGGCTTTGAGTCTTTCCATAGGTACAAAAGTTTCTTCAAATTCAACACCTTATAATTGAGCATAGCCTTTACATACTAGCCTTGATTTTTTCTCATGACTTGACCATCTTCATTCAATTTTTTCCTAAAAACCCATTTGGTTGCAATGACATTCTTGTCCTTAGGTCTAAGAACAAGTTCCCAAGTCTCATTTTTCTCAATCTGATTGAGCATTTCCTCCATAGCATTCACCCAATGCTTATCACTTATGGCTTCTAAAAAATGTTTTTGGTTCTATCTTTGAAAATAGATAGAAGTTTACATTTTATAATGTATTGATAAACCTTCTAGTTTTGACTCCAACATTAATATCACTGATGATTTGAATTTTTACATCATTTTTTTGAACAAATTTGGAAAATGCTCTTGTATCTTCCTATTTTTTTTAACTTTCTTCTGCTACTTCTTCTTCAGATGTTTTTTTATTCTTCCTTGAGGTCAAGATCCTTTGAATGAACTCTTGGTTATGTTCTAACCTTATTAGATCTAGTTTCATCCACTGTCACATATATACTCTCCACAATCTTCTATAGTCTCTTGTTGTAACATCTATATGCAGAACTAACTAAAGAATATCCAATGAAGATGCTTTCATCAACCCTTGTCTAAATTTTTTCTAGATCCTCTTCATCTCTCTTGATGAAACACAGGCTTTCAAACACTCTAAAGTGTTCCACTGAAGTTGGTCTACCTTTCCACAATTTATAAGGGTCTTATTACTATTTATTCTAATTTGATCTTTGTTTAGAATGTGTATTGGTGTGTTTACAGCCTCTCTCCAAAATCTATCAAATAATTTGGACTCATTTAACATTATCTGGCCATTTCTTGAATAGTCCCATTCTTCCTTTGTACCACACCATTCTACTATGGTGTCCTTGCAGCCAAAAACTATCTCTTGATTCCATGTTCCTTAAAAAAGTCATCAAACTCATTTGACCAAAATTCTCCTCTTCTATTAGATCTTAGAGATTTATTTTTAAGTCCATCTCAATCTTAACTAGAACCTTGAATGTCTTGAAATTATTTAGAGCCTCATATTTCTCCTTAAAAATCAACCCAAGCCATTCTAGTGTAATTGTCAATAAGAATCATGAAGTAACTTTCACCTTGAATAATTTGAATTCTAGTTAGACCACCTAGATCTGTATGAATCAATTCTAAAGGTTTTGTAGTTGAATATTATTTTGTCTCAAACCTTATTCTGATTGTTTTCCATGTTGGCATGCCTTACACAGGGTGTTTGCAGGATTAGTGATCTTAGGCATGTTCTTAATTAATATTTTAGTACTAAGTTATCAAAGTTTCGTTGTCTCATTATTCCATGCCAATTCCAAATCTCATCTGATTGACTCATAAAATACCTATCCTTCTTGATCTCATTCAAAACATACAAATTATTTGTAGTCATGTCAACATCTACTACCAATCTTCTTGTACTTGATTTTCTTACTTCATATCCTTTAGCATGAAAAGTTAGAGTATGTACTTGATTGCACATTTGACTAACACATAACAAATTATGATTCAGTCCTTTTACATTTAACACATTCTTAGTTTTAGTTTTCCCATTATCAAGACTTAGTATTCTCTTTCCAATAATTTTAACTGTTGTATTGTCCCCAAACATGATTGTACTTTAATTAGTCTTCTTTAAAGATATACATTTATTCTTGTCACCTATCATATGGATTGAACAACCACTATCAATGTACCATTTCAATTTCTCATCTTGAATGTGAAAATAAATTTTTGCTACCATGGATTCTTCTTCCTTTGGGCCATCATTTTCTTGCTCCTTTTTTAGTATTTTCAAAGGTTATGACCTCTTATCAATTTGAACATATACCTTCCTATTTTGACTAGGGGGTTTTGCATAACCTAATCTAAAAAATCTTGAAATATGTCCAATTATATTATAGTTATAACAAAACACACTATTTATAATGATATTTTACCCTTATACAAATGAATTTGAGAATCTTTTTAGAAATCCATGAATTTTCATATCACTTCTCCATGCATCATTGTTTCTAGCATTTGATCAACAAACTACAACTCTATGTCCAAACCAATTACAAAAAAAATAGTAGCCATAGAATAAATTCATGTACCTTATTGCATTTAGTTACCTAATAGAAAATTATCTCTAAAGATTTTTTAAAGGCATACTGAAACTTTTGTTATCTCTAAGAGGAACAATAATCTTCTTGCCCTGTCTTGACCTTTGATTATCATTCACAATCTCATATTTCTTGAGAGCATCAACATATGTCTTTGGATTATTGATATTCTGATCTTCCTTGATACTCTTAAAGTCATTTGTCTATCTAAGGCCTATTTTGATGAGAGACAACCTTTGACTATTCAATTTGTCATCAAGAATTCCACTGTTCTTTTTAGAGTTTTGACAATTTTTTAATTTGATTATGAACTATTTAAAATTTGACTACAATGAACCTATCTAAGATATATACTCATTGCACTCTCCTTCTTTGGACTTTAGAATTGCATTTGCTTCTTCTAACTGAGTATTGATATTGTTGATGACCTCCTCAGCTTCCTTGGCACTCTTAGTTATCTTAGTGTTCAAGATACATATCTGTTCTTCATGACTTTTGACTAGAAACTTTAACTTTTAGTTGTTCTTTCTTTGACTCTTCAATTCATTCAAATCACTGATAAGTTCTACCTTAAGATTAACCTTAGATTCCTCTTCATCCACTTCATCATCCATGAAGACTTGTTCTTTTAAACTATTCCCATCTTCAACTTAAATGGCCATGAAAAAAGTTTGATCACTTCTATGGTCTGAATTGTAGTCATCACTGTCTGAGATATCTTTATCACTAACTTTAGAAAACTTGATGTCTTCTTTAGAATATATATTTTTTTTGTTATTGAAGAATTTTTTATTATAGTCACCTTACTTGAATTTTTTCTTGCTCTTATCATACTTGTTAGACTTCTTGTTCTCTTCAATGTGTTCTTCATCATGATCAAGTTTTTCTTTTTGAAGACATTTGGCAGAAAAATGACCAATCTTGACACAATTCAAACATTTGAATGGTAGCTTGCCTTTGTACCTAATTGAAACTTTTATTAGTTTCCTCACAAATAAGGCTTTGGCTTTGTCTTCATCAACATTAGTGTCATTGTCAATTTCAGCCTTTTTGATTTGTGTTTTCTTTGAAACCTTGAAGGCTGCTTCCCTTTTGGAAGATCTTCCATCATCATTCCTCATCTCATAGGTCAAAAGTATTCCATGAAGCTCATCCATTTGTAACTTGTCTAAGTCTTTCAATTCTTCAACTGTTGAGACCTTTGAGTTAAATCTTGGGGTCAAATATATTAGAACCTTTTGAACAACATTTGACTTATTAACCTTTTCTCCAAGACCTCTAATTATATTAACTACTTCATCAAATATAAAAAGATAAGATGAAATATTCTCTTCTTCCTTTATCTTCAGACCTTCAAATTGTCTTTTATAGGTTAGAAGCTTTGACAATTTTACCTTAGTGTCACCTTTATAGATGAGCTATAACTTGTCCCAAATTTCCTTAATTGACTCACATTGTATCACCTTGAAAAACTCAGATTCTACCAATCCACACAATATAACATTCATAGCCTTTGAATTGTTCTCTGTTAGGGTGTGGAGCTAAAAGCTTCACCAAGGAGCATTCATTATCAAGTTCGGGTCTACACAGACACCGGCGTCAGTCAGGAGAGACCAACGTCGGTCACAAGTAGTTGTAGAGACGCCGACGTCAGCAGAGGGTCGGCTGACGACGGTCACAGACAAGCAGCAGGAACTGACGTCGGTTACCTGCGTGTCCAGAAAGCTATTTTCGTGGATAGAAGCGAGTGTTTGCATGATAAGTTTGAGTTGTAGACTCAAGCTCGCGTCTCTATTGTTAGCAATACTATTTTTAGAGCCCTTGTTCAAGTGGCTTAACTGCTTGTTGGGTGTACATGCTCAAGTCTCCTAATTCTATATGTAGAATTAGATCTTCCTAGCTTATTGTAGTTTGTAGTAGATTATTGCAGTTGGGTGAATTATTGTAATTCATTGTGTGTGAAGAATAGTACAGAATTGAATCAATCCAGGCTTGTTGGAGTTGATTGTTCTTGAGAGAGAGAGCTCTTGAGGAATAGAGATCTAGTGAGAGATCTATACATCTAGGAGAGGTGTGGAAGAAAGAAGCTTTATTCAATTGTATTCCTTTTGTAAAGAGTTTGTTAATACAAATTTTTAGGGTGTTTTCTTGTATCTCTTGTTCTTGCTATTATCATTCTAATTACTTGTCAATCTGATTTAATTCCGCGTTTATTGCTTTCACAATTGTAATCTATTGTTGGATTGATCCCCCAACAAGTGGTATCAGAACCTTGGTTATAGGTTCAGAGCTTGATAATTGGTATCAAAGTTCAGGTTCACTAATAGGTGGTTCAGATCTATGTAGTGTGTATTGATTACAGGTTCTCACAAGAGTTTTTGCAAGAATTTCTGTTTGAGTGGGAGAAGCAATGGCAAATGAAAGTAAATTGAGAATGGAAAAGTTCAATGGCAAAAATTACCAACACTGGAGAATGCAGATAGAGGATTATCTGTATCAGAAAGATCTCTACTTACCGTTAGGAGGTGTTGCAAAGAAGCCCAAAGACATGGAGGATGAAGAATGAGAAGTTCTTGAGAGAAAGGCTCTGGGGTCTATAAGACTGAGTCTAGCATCCACTGTGATATCCAATTTATCACAGGCAAAGTCTATGGTAGAGTTGATGACTACGTTAGCAAATTTGTATGAAAAACCCTCAGCTTCCAATAAGGTATATCTTATAAAGCAGTTATTTAATTTGCATATGAATGAAGGTGGATCTATTTCTACTCATCTGAATGATTTCAATGGAATTGTGAATCAATTAAGTTCAGTGAATATAGTGTTTGATGATGAAATAAAAGCTCTTTTGATATTATGTTCTTTGCCTAAAAGCTGGCATGGCTTAGTAATGGCAGTAAGTAATACTGCATCTGCATCAAATATTTTGAAAGTAGAGGATGTTGTTAGTGTTATCTTGAATGAGGAAATATGCAGGAAAAGCATAGAAGAGGCATTTGAGAACTCTTTAACTTTTGAGAGCAGGGGAAGGCAAAAAGAGAAGAGCAAGAAAGGCAGATCAAGATCCAAGTCAAAGGGGAAAGGCAGATCTAAATCTAGAAATGGCAGAAAGCCACAATGCTAGAATTGTGGAAAGATGGGGCACATAAGCAGAGATTGTTGGTCAAAACCTAAGGAGGACAACCAGCACGAAGGAAAGGAAGAAGCCAAGATTGCAAGTATTGCACATGATGCTTTAATTTTTTCTCTGCATGATAATATAGAATCTTGGGTATTAGATTCTGGTGCATCTTTTCATGCTACTCCTAACAGGGAATATTTCAGTGACTATATCCATGGAGATTTTGGAATAGTGTATTTAGGGGATGATGAGCCCTGTAAAATAATTGGCAAAAGTAAAGTGCAGCTGAAGATGCAGAATAGCAACACATGGGTGTTGAGAGATGTGATGCATGTTCCTAGCTTGAAGAGAAATTTGATTTTTGCAGGAAAGTTAGGGGATGAGGGTTGTACAGTAACTCTCACAGTAGAATCTTGGAAGGTGACCAAGGGTGCACTTGTTATGGCCAGAGGTAAGAGAGAAGGTACTCTCTATTTGTGTAATTGTGTTACTAACAAATCTCCTTCCGTATTATCTACTTCAGATGTGGATGCTAAATTATGGCACTCAAGGCTTGGCCACATGAGTGAGAAGGGGATGTCAATTCTTAAGTCCAAAGGTATGCTTTTAGATTTAAAAGGCATAGATCTAGAGTTTTGTGAGAACTGTGTATTTGGAAAACAGAAAAAGGTTAGTTTTTTCAAAACTGGGTCTACTAAGAAGAGGCACAAGTTGGAGCTTGTTCACACAGACATGTGGGGACTGGCTCAGGTTGCTTCCATTGGAGGATCACAGTACTATTTATCTTTCATAGATGATGCCACAAGGAAGGTATGGATCTATTGTATTAGAAGAAAATCTAATGTATTTGATACTTTTAAAGTTTGGAAAGCTATGGTTGAGAATGAAACATGTAAAAGATGAAAGTGCCTGAGATCAGACAATGGTGGTGAGTTCTGCAGTCATAAGTTCAGAGATTATTGTTACATGCATGGAATCCATAGGCAAAAGACAGTTCCAAGAACACCTCAGCAGAATGGTATTGCTGAAAGGATGAACAGGACAATAATGGAGCGTGCAAGATGTATGAGATTGCATGTTGGTTTGCCCTTACAGTTTTAGGCACAAGCTATTGACACTATAGTATACCTAATTAACAGAGGACCCTCTACAGCTCTAGATGGTGGTATTCCAGAAGAGGCATGGACAGGTAAAAAGGTTGATCTCTCATATCTCAAAGTTTTTGGTTGTGAAGCCTTTGTGCATATAGATAAGGAAAATAGAAAGAAACTTGATGCTAAGTCTATGAGATGCACGTTTATTGGCTATGGCTCAGATGATTTTGGTTACAGATTGTGGAATCTAGAAACTAAGAAGGTAATCAGGAGTCGTGATGTTGTTTTCAATGAAAGAGTGATGTATTGTGATCAGCTAAGGAAGTTGAATCAATCTGAGCAGAGCAATGGTGAATTGGATGAGGTGAAAGTCCAAGATGAGCTCATGGGAAGAAGAAATAATCACTTACAGGAAAACACAGAGACCGATGTCGGCAGGGTAGGAACCGGCATCGACAGGACAGAAACCGGCGTCGGCCATACAGAGATCGACGTCGACCGTATAGGTACCGAGGTTGATCAGGCAGAACCGACGTTGACCAATAACAGGTCTGGAGGTGACCGAGGTCAGTCACTGTCAGAGAATTTGGGTGGACAGCGTGTTGTAGATGAGTCTCAGACACCCATCAAGAGGTCAAAAAGGGTGAGTAAGCCTCCAATTAGATATTCTCTTTTATTTTATTTATTGCTAACTGATGGTGGAGAACCAGAGAGTTTTGAAGAAGCAATACAGGTAGAGTCCAAGATTCAGTGGGAGCGTGGCATGGTTGAGGAGTTGGAGTCCTTAAGAGAGAACCAAACATGGGATTTGGTTGAACTACCAGCTGGTAAGAGAACACTCAAGAACAGATGGACCTATAGGTTGAGGGAAGGTGAGAATGGACAGATGAGATATAAGGCCAGATTAGTAGTAAAAGGATTCACACAAAAGCCAGGTATCGACTTTGGTGAGATTTTTTCTCCTATTGTTAAAATGACTTCAATAAGGGTTGTATTGTCTTTGGTTGCTTTTGAGGATTTGCATCTTGAGCAGCTAGATGTTAAGACATCATTTCTTCATGGAGATTTGGATGAGGAAATTTATATGGAACAGCCAGAAGGATTTGAGGTCAAGGGTAAGGAGAAGTTTGTGTGCAGATTGAAGAAAAGCTTGTATGGCCTCAAGCAAGCTCCTAGGCAATGGTATTTAAAATTTGATAGGTTTATGACTGAGCATGGCTACAGTAGGTGTCAATCAGACCATTGTGTGTATTTCAAGAGATTTGATAATGGTAGATATATTATTCTATTGTTGTATGTAGATGATATGCTGGTTGCAGGATCACACATGCAGGATATCTCAGAGCTTAAGGTGAAATTAGCTCAAATGTTTGCTATGAAGGATTTGGGAGCAGCAAAGAAAATCCTTGGCATGAGCATTAAGAGAGATAGAAAAAATCACAGGTTGATATTGTCTCAAGAAGATTATGTGGACAAGGTGTTGAAATGGTTCAATATGCAGGATGCTAAACCGGTAAGCACACCTTTGGCTGGACATTTTAAGTTGAGTAAAGAACAATGTCCTAATTCATATGATGAGGTAGAGTACATGAGTAAGGTTCCATATTCTTCCACAGTAGGGAGTTTGATGTATGCAATGGTGTGTACTAGACCGGATATTGCCCAAGCAGTGGGAGTTGTAAGTAAGTATATGGCCAATCCAGGTAAGAAACATTGGAAAGCAGTTCAGTGGATCCTTAGATATCTGAGAGGAACCAACAGTAAGCACTTGTGCTATGGAGGTTCAGATACTTCTCTACATGGTTATGTAGATTCAGATATGGCAGGTGATTTGGATGGCAGGAGGAGCACTACAGGTTATGTTTTTACTGTAGGTGGAACGGTGGTTAGCTGGATATCTAAGTTGCAGAAGGTTGTTGCCTTGTCAACTACAGAAGCAGAGTATATTGCAGCCACATAAGCTAGCAAGGAGATGATATGGATGACACGGTTCATGGATGAGCTTGGTAGGGAGCATGAGAGTTGCAGATTGTATAGTGATAGTCAGAGTGCAATCCATTTGGCTAAGAATTCAGCCTTTCATTCAAGAACAAAGCACATACAGCTAAGGTATCACTTCATACGACAGGTATTGGAAGATGGTGAGTTGAAGCTGGAGAAGATCCATACAGATAGGAATCCTATTGATATGTTAACCAAGCCGGTTACAAAAGAGAAGTTAAATCTTCATTCAACTTCTGTTGGTCTTCATGATTGAGTTAAAGATGGAGGAGCTAGAAGATGTTGCTGTGCAGGTACTGGTGCAGCTGTTTATCTCCAAGTGGGAGATTGTTAGGGTGTGGAGCTAAAAGCTTCACCAAGGAGCATTCATTATTAGGTTCGAGTCTACACAGACACTGGCATTAGTCAGGAGAGACCGACGTCGATCACAGGCAGTTGCAGAGATGCCGACGTCGATAGAGGGTCGACCGACGGCGGTCACAGACAAGCAGCAGGAACCGACGTCGGTTACTTGCGTGTCTAGAAAGCTATTTTCGTGGACAGAAGCGAGTGTTTGCATGATAAGTTTGAGTTGTAGACTCAAGCTCGCATCTCTATTGTTAGCAATACTATTTTTAGAGCCCTTGTTCAAGTGGCTTAACTGCTTGTTGGGTGTACATGCTCAAGTCTCCTAATTCTATATGTAGAATTAGATCTTCCTAGCTTATTGTAGTTTGTAGTAGATTATTGTAGTTGAGTGAATTATTGTAATTCATTGTGTGTGAAGAATAGTACAGAATTGAATCAATCCAGGCTTGTTGGAGTTAATTGTTCTTGAGAGAGAGAGCTCTTGAGGAATAGAGATCTAGTGAGAGATTTATACATCTAGGAGAGGTGTGGAAGAAAGAAGCTTTCTTCAATTGTATTCCTTTTGTAAAGAGTTTGTTAATACAAGTTTTCAGGGTGTTTTCTTGTATCTCTTGTTCTTTCTATTATCATTCTAATTACTTGTCAATCTGATTTAATTTCGCATTTATTGCTTTCACAATTGTAATCTATTGTTGGATTGATCCCCCAACATTCTCACTTGATTTCTTTCCTACAACATCAGTTGGAGGAGTTTGAGGGATATTATACCCATCTATAACTGAATGCCAAATGTCAAACTTGAGAGCCATCAAATAAGTCTTCATCCTAATGCTCCAAAATGCATAATTGGTTATAATGAACAAAGGGGCCTTATTTATTGAAAACCCTTCTTGTACTTGATGACTAGAAATTGTGCTTCTTAGGATATACCTTTTAGCTATCAAGCCTAAACTTGAAGGACCTACTTTGATACCAATTGTTGGAAGCACAAACACTGAAAGGGGGGTTGATCAGTGAGCTCTTAAAAATTACTTCAAATTATTTAATTCATTATTCAAGTATCAATGCAAAATCTATAGAGAAATCAAACCACAACAAAGAACATAAAGACATAACACATTGTATAGATGGAAAAAATTAAAGAGAATAAAACCCACATTGATCACTACATGGACTACATGTCCTAAATCATATATGTAATGAGTCAATAAGATTACTAAATACCAACTCAACTTGAAGCACCAAACCTAAATATTCAAGCACCAACTTGAAAAAAAGATTCAATAAGCACCAACTTGCTAGGAATCAAGACACCAATCTACAAGAGGTTTCAACCCCCTTTGCCAAACACCAACTTAGCTGCTTTCGATATTACACCTCTCTTAATTGCTTCTATCAACAAATGATGGTATAATTCTAATTTTTTTTGCTTATTAATATCATATTTATTCTACTATTTTTTTGCTTATCAATCAAATAGACACATTAGGCTCTCTTTCTCTGTTCTTTATTTTCAAAGACTCTATCCTCTCCACCTTCTCTACTCATCTCTTTTAGATGATTCTATATACTCTAGTGTTAATATTCCTATGAATCATTCAATGTTTTCATACTCATGCCTTTTTGGCCATCCATTCCTCAACATATCTCTACTCTGATCCTTAGCAATTTTATAAAATAATCCTCTTTTTCCATATTTTAAAAATATAATTTGATCTTGCTTATATACAAGATGGTGATCAATAACCTCTTGAAAGTCAACCAAATAAAACTCTATAGTCAGCTATATAATGATTTATTCTCTATTGAAAACATAATTCAAATTAACTTATATAAAATCTTACTCACATAGGTCAGACTGAATGAAATGAATTTTTTATGGAACAAACATACTTATTTGTGATTTAAATAAGTCATTTGATCACCCTTCTTTATGAAATTTGGTTAATACAATCTTATTCTCCATAATCCTTAGATCACCTTTCTTTACACAAAATAACTTATTCAATGGAATTTAGTCTAAATTAATTCTACAGTCTATTTATGTGTCTTTATATGATGTAAAATATAGATAAAAAGTCTCTTGGCCAATTATCTACTTCACTAAAAACAAATTTCATGGTAAGATACAAACTCAATCAGTAGCTATGAATTCTATAGAAATTATGAACTCTTATCAACATAAATTGCTTAACATCACTAACCATATTATTTATTAAATAGTAAAACCTTTGACATCAATGACCACATCTTAACATGACTATCCAAAACTTTTGGGTGCACCTGTGTATGTGTTTTTGGGTTTTTTCCCTATGCATACAAAGTCTAGAACTCTATATTATGCCTATAATGAGTGATTTATGGTGTAAACCCTAATCTTCCTTACAAGTAAGGTATGACCTAAAAATCATGTTCATTAGTAAGATAGGATAAACATCCTCAACACCCTACTATGAATAGAGTTGCATACATACCAATACTCTGATTAGGGATCAACCCTAATGTAGTTATACCCACATAATTATTGGTGCAAGTGTAAGTGATGCTAGTATGATAGTGGTCTTGAGTGCTTTGAGTGTGCTTGAGATTATAAATCTAAAAAATCTGAGCTTAGAGATATTGTAGATGGTAGTATGCATAAGTAGGTCTGATTAGGGATTAATAACCTTAATTTTACTCAACTTATTTCATGTTTTAATAAGTATTTTTCATATAATTTCCATCTAGTGGATAGTGGGATAAAATTCATGTATTTATAGTGTTATATTGCTTATGTGGATAATAAAAGAGTTCTAGGTTGACCTTAGGAGGGTTTTAATTTTGAAAATGTATTCATTCAAGAAAGCTAGGGTAAAGGACATATGCACTATTTTGGGGACACTAGCACCACATGGCTATAGTGTCCTTAATGTGGTACTAATGTCTAGCTAGCAAAACATTGGGCATGAAGGGCCAAGATTAGGAAATGAGGGCCTGTGAATATGTTTTAGCTAACTAGGAACACCTAAGCCCTACATGAAGGCTGGATAAGTGTGATAATATGCTCTAGGATAGGTCTAGGGCTAATCTAAGAATAGGTCATCTCAAGTAGCACTCTTAACACTCAAATACCACTTTTAGTTGATTACAACATTTATATCAATTTTTATATTTATTAATGTATAGTTGGTGCATACTTTTAAATCATACTCTCCACACTTAACAATTTTTTGAATTAGCTATAACACATAGTTATATGATTTAGATTCATAGTTATGGAAAAATTCTATACATTGATACTATTGTTATACATAGTTTCAGCATGAGACATTTCTAAAGTGCATATGTAATGAAACATGTACCTAATATTGTTGATAGGCTAGGAGAAATTAGAGGAATATAGAATAAATTATAAAAATATATTCAATATAAAACCATAATTTTATTTTTGTACATAGGTAAGCTTATAAAGCTTATGGAAGGGAGAAGGTGGTTATAAAACCAACCATCAATGGGTGAAACTAACCTATAAATAGAACTAAATAAAAACATAACAATTTAAAGTGCTTTGGATCATAAATGATCCCAATAAACTCCCCTTTGATTTGAAGGGATATAGAAAGACTAGAGCAATGAACTATGAGATATTCAAGCAGACTCTACCACAACTAAAATTAGTTTATTGTGCATCTTGGATTGATCCACACCCTGATCATCCTCACACTATAGTAGAATATGATCATGCACTATCCAACTACATCGATCCTCACATATAATCATCCAAAAAGTGAAATTTCCCTTGTAATGTGTATGACACATCTCAAATTGATCTCCAACAATCACCAACATCTCCCACAGGCCTTTGCTTAACACTAATAATGCTAGCAACATAATGCTGACGCATACTACACATCACTAATGATTGATAAAAAACCAATATGTAATATATTCTCCCCTTATCAGGTGAGAGGTGAGAAGCCATGCAACAAATAAATAGAGTACAAACTATTGAAATTCTCTACATCAAATATCATATCAATACTACATCTATGAAAACAAAGTACACAAGCCAAAAAATGTTACTACATCAAATCCCAATCTTGAGCCTAACAGCTCACACAAGATGGGTGTGTCACCAGCTCAAAATATATAGTTACCAACTACAAAGCAATAAACTTCACAGTCATCCCATCCATCAAAATAATATACAAAAGAGTGACCAGAGTGATTGGAGTGATCAACAATGTTTGATTTTACCTTCTATCGATGTCGAGAGGACCTCCTTTTGGAGGGGTACTCTGTAGAGAGGTGTCCTATCTCACCACAATTATAGCATATTATCTCACATCCACTTGAAATAGAGGAAGAATAGCTACATGAATAAAAATGCCTATGCTTGTGCTTGTGTCCATGTGAATGTTTATGCTGATGCTCATGCTTTGGAGAAATAGAGTGATATCTATACTTAGGAGAGCCTGAATGATCCTGATGTCTAAAATGATGCTTATGTTTTGAAGAAATAGAATGATGATTATGCTTGGAAGTGTACCTCTAAGAGTGTCTCTATTTATCTTTGTGTCTTTTATTGGACTCATATAATGGATTTTCTATTTTGGTATACTGTGCCTCCTTAGTAGATTTTTCTTTCTTCTTTGCAAATTATCGCTCATGTTGAATGAGTAACTCACAAATGGAATCAAAAGTAGATTTTTTAAGATTATCACTAAGCTATAACATCTCCAAATTTTTTTTGTAGCTATGGATAAGACCATTTAAAATAATAAAAATGAGCATTTCATCATCAATTTTTCTACCAGTAGTGCCATATTCTTGTTTTAAATTCTTAATGCATGACACATATTATGAAACATCTTCATCATCAGTGAGTTTAGTGTTAAATAACTACATAAGGAGATCAATTTTCTTGTAAGTAGGTTGTTTATAATACAATTATTTTAGAGATTTCCATGCTTCAGATTTGATAGCCTCTATATGAATGATGACTTGTGCACTGCAAGTGGATTTTAACAATGCAAGAGCTTGCCTGTCATGTTTGTGAAATTTTATAAGTTTTGTGGCTTTAATGGGCAATGGTGGTTATTTTTCAAAAATTTCTCACATGTTTTTTAAGATTAATGTGTTTTCCATGTTCATTCACCATTATTTATAATTCTTAGGAGTTAGGCGTCTAGTGTCAGAAATGAGGCTCACAATTTTAGCCATGATGCCAAAGAAATAAGTCAAAAACAATACAAGAGAATACTATTTTGAGGTTTTGCTTTTACCTTCAAAAATAGTTTTTGGATAAAAAATTTTCTTGGGACTTGTAAACAAATTCACCTTATAACCCCTATTACACCCTTATATCATCGAATTTATCTGTAAGATCAAAAATAAATTTTGATCAAAAAATACATCAATGGGTTTTGAACCCAAGACTTCCTACTTTCAAAGCTTTAAACAAAACAAGCTTTCCTAAGTGTTCCAAGAGAATTTACAAGACTTTTAAGAGAAATGTTTACAGTTAAAACCAATTGATTTTTTCATGAGAAGAATTACTTTCCATTAAAAAAATTATCTGAGAGAAATAAAAACAATAAAAAGAAAGTGACTCACTGTCTTTGTAGAGGGCCCACATGCCAATATCAAAACTCAACCACCATTATCAATACTCAGATGGAAAAAATGCACAGTATCCTTTTAAATTTAAAAGATCAAACTCTGTCTCATGCACTTTCTATTCTATCACCATACAAATTAATTGTGTAAGGCTTATTTTGCCGCCATACCCCTTGGACTAGCTGCATGCTATTATATTGAATCTAGTTTAAAATTTCTGTTGTGCTAAGTGTATTTTAGGTGCCTCTACTACAAGTCACCAATTATTCATAGTGTCTCCATACAGACTAGTTTAATTATATGCTTGTTGTGTTTAGATTTTTACATTGATTGAACTGTTGGAACCCTGACTAGAAAGAAAGCCTCACAGTTTGGAACATAAAAAATTAAAGTGCTTTAGATCATAAATGATCCCAAAAATTGAAAAATACAAATCAATTTTAAATTTCAAAACTCTTTTATGGACTGTTACCACATCAGAATTTTTTTTGTACTAATACCTCATAAAGTTTTATAGACTTTATTGAGCCAATGTACCGTAGTAGTTGGTTCACTTTTTAGTATGATTGAGGTGATCAAATCACTCAATCTTGCTAAATTTTCAAGATTAAAATTGATTGTATCATTTAACCTCACCAGGTTATAAGTATCATTGGGTTGGATGGTTGAGCTGATCCCAACTGCCTGGTGGCAACTCACCTTTTGATCCAAGCTTGGGGTATGTGCCTCTCTCTCTCTCTCTCTCTCTCTCTCTCTCAGATATATGCAATTTAAATATTTATCTATATTTTTCCTACTATTAATTTTAGAGTCTTATAATGATACTTATTATTTAGAACAACTTGCCAATAGGCAAGGTAGTTACATCTACACATAGGTCAATCACCCTCAAAATAGTCAAGTTGGGCACACACAAATACAAGGTGTGAATACACACCCATGTACACATCCATTTCCTTTAAACTATAAATTTTATTACTATATTAAGGTGGGGGGAATGTAGAGACTCTTTTATGATTATATATCACCTTAGTCTTGTACACTTAGAAAATTCATACTTTGATTTTTCCTCTCAGTTTTATAACTTTCCCACTTTTGTAAGTCTCACATCTACTTTATATTATGCCTCTTTGCGTATATCTCTTAGTATGACTAGTCTTATGTTGATGAAATAGACCTTATATCATGCTTAGAATAATTAAAATATAATTATCTTCCATCTTTACAAGATCTGAACATGTACCTACTTTCCTACTCCTTAGACACTAACATCTGAGATATGCACTAACATCAATGTTAGTGTTATAACCTAATGCAAGTGTCTAGTGCCCTAAAGTCATATAATTTATAAATTATTAATGGTAAACTTAAGTGATTTAATGTGAGTTATTACTCCAAAGGGATTTATATAAATACAAGATCAAACCTCATTCATTCTTCACCTAACAACCTAACAAAATCTTAAAGAGACCAAAGCAACTTATGAAAAACACTCTATCAAACATTTAATTGAAAAAATATTCTATATTTACATTTAAGTTATAGGTAAAACATATCTATAAGTCTAAATTACTAAAGGATAAAATCAAGAGTATGATTTTCCAAGTTATGAGCTAGGTCACTATTGACCAAATTTGGTCTACATACTAAAAATATGCCTAGTCCAAGAGTACAGTAGAAGGAGCAAGATCTTGATTGAAGAGTGACCCAAAATGGAGATCATATAAATTTTCAAAAATATTTTGAAACAATTTAATCAAGCTTAAAGTGTGATATAATTGATATTCAAGGGACAGGTCTACAGTTATAGCTGAAGGGTCTAAGTAATTTTCATGGTGAAACCAAGTAGTTCAAGGTCATGGAACAAGTCTGCACAAGCTTCAGGTTTTCATGGTTCATTCAAGTTTTCAAGAATCAAGAAAAATTTCAAGCACGAGTTTAGAAGAGTTTACAGACCTTGGAAAAACTAAGTACAAAACCTTTTTTGGGGCAAGTCTTTACTTGGGCATTAATTCAAGCTTTCATTTTGGCTAAAGTGCTAACATTTCTCTTGGGTAATTTATTTTGGGCTTCATTTTTGCTAAGTTCAATTCTTTTTGACCTTTTTATTTAGCTAAGTGTTATTTATTTTTGGAAATTGTTTTTGGGTCTTTTGGGCTACGTGTTGGGAATTGAATGTTGAAACAAAAATCTTGAAGGATCATTCTTTTGGAAAGTGTCCCAAACAATTTTTTTGAACGGTCTTTTTTATAGAAAAGGGTTCAAAGCAAAGTTTTGAAGGATATTTTTCAATCAAAGTGTCCTAAATAAAAATACCGAAGGGTTAATTCAAGCACAAAAAGTGGCCATACAAAAATCCTGAAGGATATTTTCAAACAAAGTGGCCAAAACATTTTTCTCGAAGGGTATTTTCTTGAGAAAGTGAACCAAACAAAAATTATGAAAGGCACTTTCAAAAGTCTCAAAAGGTCATTTTTTAAGGAAATGTTCCTATACATTTTCACAAAGGTTTTTGTCTTAGGAAAATGTTCCAATGACAAAGTTTATAAGGGTCATTCTCACAACAAAGTGTCTAGGATATTTTTTCTAAAGGCATGAATTATATCAGACATTTTTTCCACAAGAAATTATCCAAGGCAAAGATAAGGTAGACTTAATTCTTTCAGGCAATTATCTTGTGACAATTTCCTCAAACATTTTATCTAATGCAAAAGAGATGCAAATAATTCCTTCAAAGAAAGTGGTCAAGACAAAACGTTTACAACAAATGTCTAGCAAAATGTCCAAAGGAAATAACCCAAGGAATTTATGATCCAACAAAGAGATGACAGGTACACAAGTGTCAAATTCAAGCACAAAAAATGACCATTGGTTTTCAAATACGTAGTGACAATCATGAAAATGTCAAATACATTCACAAACACATTAAATTTTAAACTACAGTAATTAGCCATTTGTATTTAAATGGGTCCAAGATCAATGGTCTGTGTTCAATCTGAGCAAAGATCTAATAACATGTGGTAAGTCAATAAGTTATTGAGACATTAGTAGAAGTGTCATGTTTTAAGCATAGAAGATATCCATTGAATTTAAAATATCCTAGTGATGATTTTGTAGATGTTAAATACATTTATACAGACATCAAATATAGACACATGGATGTCAAAGTGAAGACTCACAAAGTAGCCATTGTATTTTAAACATTTAGATTGATGATTCACACTCGATCGTATAGAGGATCCAATGGCGAGTGATGACTCATAGATTTATGACCCAAGAAGATCAATGATTCATGTTCAATCATGAATCTAGGATCCAATAGAGTAATATGAGTTAATATGTCAATAATATAGGTCAGTCTTTTGATGGCTAATAAAATAAAAGCAAGCCCAAAAAGTTTTTGACATAAGTTGATGAGCTAGTTTCCAACCTGAGCAAAGGGGATATAAAGTAACCAAGATCAAATATGGACCAGGATAAAATCAAGGTATATATTGTAGAGATCAAGGGGTGACATTAGGATTCTATGGATGGAGAATAGGTATTTTATACCTAGTACAAATCAAAGTTGATGATTGAGTGTCAAAGTAAGATCAGACACCTATCAAATTTCATTTCCTTGACATGATAGCTATAAGAAAACCAATAAATATGATTATTTTTAATCTATAATTAAGATTATGCTTAGATATTTCTTTTAGGTAGATATGTAATTAATGAGGAAAATTCTAATATTTTAGCATGGTCATTTCTTGGACAAGTAGATATTTATAACTGCCCAAGATAGACCAAGCATGGCTCTATCAATTTCAAGACATGAAGATTTTATCTTCGTAATTAGATCAAGGAGAAGATAGGTAGAGTCCTTATAATATGAGCTGGTTGGATAAAGATCATAAAGCATTCAATTCTTTTATGAGGACCTTCTTTATTGAGAAGATCATGACTTAGCATCCTTGAGAATACTAATCCATCGAAAGTGGTTGGGCCTCTTTCAATGCAAAAATCTCTCTCTCTCTCTCTTTCCTTTTTATATAAGTATAGGCTTCTATGCCTTGAAATAATCCCCTCTTTTTGGTATGACTAGAGTCTGCCAAAATTTTTAATGTAACACCTTTTGATGCAATAAAAAATGAATTCTATCATTTATTAAGCTAGATTCAAGTGTGTTCCATGAATTCATGTACTGTGGTTAAGTGAATGTATGTTACTTGTTTATGTCTAAGTTTTTATCACCTTTAGGAAGTGCTTAGTAGTTCTCATAGGTCATAATAAGTGCAATTTATAGTTTGCTATCTAGATTTACAGTGGATATTTACCCTTTTATACGAATTTGATAATTGAAAAATGCCTTATTATGAAATAAATATGTGGGAATGATTTTATTTCATCTTGAATACATCCTAAAGTGCATATTTTATGATTTTGAATGATCAAATCATTGCTGCGTCACCTCTTTTACATGCTTTTATAATTTATTGTTAAAATCTTTCTCCCTTTTCTAAGCAAGTGCTAGTTTAGGTTTAGTATAGGTGATAGATCCAAAAGGAGCCTTCTCTGGAGGTTTGACCCTATTATAGGATACACATAGCCTAGGGTTAATCCCATGTTGAATTATATTTGAGAAAGAGGACTTGAACAACCCTCTCCTTAGCTAGGGTACAAATCTAGATCATTAATAGTTTTGGCACGCCCGATGGGACATCAATGTTAACTAGCATAATTGAAGTTGAAGATTCAAGATTGAGAAGAAGAAATTGAAGAAAAAGGAGGAAACATTTACCATCATAAAAATTTGAATATCCTTCAAGTTGAAAAATTTATAACATCTTCCAGGCAGTGCTTTCATGCCAAAGGTTACAATAAGATCATCAAGTAAAGGTACTCTTTTTGAACATATTGAATTGCCTTCTACTTATTATACAAGATCAAGATTCAACAATACAAGAACTTATCTTCCAAAGTAACATTCATCTCCTAGTCATTCTATTATTTTAGTCCAATCTATTTTCCCCAAAGCCAAATTTCAATTTACCCAAATGGTTATCAGTAATCAAGTTTTTATTCCATTTAATAGGGATAGTCGCATAAATTTATCCCAATATGATGACATCCCTATGTTTGACTTAAAAAGTATCCCTTTCTTCTCTAGAAAATGGGATAAAACTACTACTATTAAGCATATCCAAGATGTTGCCAATCTATGTTATATCCATAATATTACTCAAGATAATGTGGCTATCAGATTGCTTGCTATTTCCTTCAAAGTAAAAGCATCATAATGGTGTAGGAATATCCCTTTGACTTCCATTTCTACTTGGGATGAGTTCGGTGCATCCTTAGTTAGGCAATTTGAAGACAAGTTTGATCATTTATCTTTGGTTGAACAACTGACTACCATACAAAGGTACCCCCACGAGTTCATGTTTGATTTTAACCTTACATTCCAAAAAACATAGAATGATATCTTTGCATTGGTTAGACCATCTCAAGAGTATACATTTATGTAATATCTTAAGGCCCTTAATTCTGATATAAGTGTCATGATACAGTCTATGGGTGCTAATACCTTACCAAATGCCTATGAAATTTTAATAAGAGAAAAAAATAGCTTGATTCAAATTGGTAAACTTGCTCCAAGGACTTTAATGCCCATATTTATAGAATTGCAACCTACTCCTCCTCCTCAAGTTCCTCATATTCCATTTATAGCTCCTATTTCATGCCCAAAAGTCCAAGTTGTATCCCCTCCTAATCAAGCTAATGAGAGTGGTGATCTAAAAAGTATGTTACACGATTTTGGAAATGAGATTGTTTAACTCAAAATATAATAGTACAAAATTATACCTTATCAATAACAAAACTAGAACACTTATCAGTCTTTTAATAACCAACAACCTCCGTATTAAGGTTTCAAAGATAATAGGCAACCTTATCAAAATCAAGGAGCCATAACCCATACTAAACCATATGAAACCCTTGATCCTAATGTACTTTCTAGTTCAAAAGTTATTGTTGCTCAAAATAACTTGATGCAAGATGTAGGTTGGTAGCCTTCTGATCCAAATGACACTCAAAATCAAGCCTTGGTATTACAAGATATTACTATGCCACACATGACATAATTCAAGGTGGTTAGTATTGAGACATGAATATGGTATTATAAGAAGAAGATAAAAAAATTATAGGGATCCTGATGCTATCAATGTTAATTGGCAATTGGATGATCATATTGCATTTAACCAAGTTGGTGAAATTAGCAACATAAATGGTCAAGTTGTAGTTTTGACTATAGCTAAAAGAAGAGTAGTTGAAGAAGCTCAATATGTGAGTGATACTACTAGTGTTCCTAATTTTATTTCTAAGAGTGTCAAAGATCAATTTACTATTCTTTAGCATAAAATATTCATAATGCAAAGACAGTAAAGGTTCCCCAAATGCCTCTAATTAGAGAACAGCTAGTGGTTAAAAATTTATAGCCAAAGGTTAGTGGAACCTCATTAAACATAATAGATAAAATGAAAAAATCAAATGTTAGCATTAGTATTTATGATTCCCTTCCCATTCCAAGATCAAAATACATGCTTATTCAAGAGCTTTTAGATCTTAAGGTATCTAAAGAACCAGTTGAGAAACCAGGAGCTATCTTGGCCAATTCAAACCAAAAAATCAAACAATATGATCAATAGATACATAAAATGATAAAGGTGGATAAATCTAATGTGAAATCAAACAAAACCCCTTTCTTTTATCTCTATTCGATAGTAGGTGATTTCTTAGTCTATAATTGTATGGTATATAGTAGAGCTAGTAGCACTGTCATGCCCAAATAAATTACAAACAAGGTTCATCTTGTCTATAAAATAAATATCAAAGGAGTATTGATATTAGATGGTCAACCAATGAAGACACCATGCATAATAAAATATCTAAAACTAATATTACATGATTTCCCCAATGTTATTATTTAGCAAGATGTAGTTGTAGTGGACTTGCCTCGTTTTGCTATGTGTCTATCAAGAGACTTTACTTCAAAAATTAGAGGATATTTATCAGATAATTTAACCTATTTAATGTTTAGGATTAGATATGGTAATAAATTAACATTACATTCTGATCCTATTGTAATATTTCTTTGAGATCCATATATGCCAAGTATGGTGAACACTAATTATGTTATCTCAGACAAAGTAGTAGAAAATAGTGAGGTGGAATCTGAATCACCTCTAGATGGAGTACCAAATTTTTTAATTGATGAATGGGCATTTGATTTTCATGGAAATGATCCCTAAGAATTAATTTAAGAAGGACTTGGTGTCTATTGTTTTCATAAAAATGATGTACTAATTCCAACATTGATGAAAGATGATTAGCCTAGTGATGGACTGTGGCAACTATTTTTTGATGGATCTAGGAACAAATATAGTAATAGAGCTGGAATGATGTTAATTTATCTAGCCAATCAAAGGTATTTATCTTATCTGAAGTTTTAGTTTGTTTTTTCCAATAGTGTTATTGAATATGAAGCACTAGTGCATGGCTTGCAATGGGCAAGAAATATAAAAGTCAATACTTTACAAGTCTTTGGTGATAGTGAAAAATTAGTTCACCAAGGGGATTTAATATATGTAAGAACCCACTACTTAGGTCTTATAAGCATATAGTATGGGATCTAGCTGAAGAGTTTCAAGCTTTCAATATTCAGGCCATATCAAGAAATAAGAACAAGCATGCAGACATGCTGACTATCATTGAGTCATAATTCAGTATCCTAAATGATATACAAAATGAAAAACTTCAATCGTACATCAAGGTAATTGTGAAACCTTCTATCCTAGACAACCATGAAAATTTGAAAGTAATTGAAGATGATAGTCAGATTGTCAGATTCTTATAAGAGGAAGTTAGATTCTCCTCAAGGAACCAAGACAAGCATTTGTAACAGTTTGATGAACATATTGTGCAATTGAAGACAAAAAAGTTGCCTAAAGGGTTGGTTACCCTTGAAAACATATTAAATAGAGATGATGAATTGAGAAAAGAAAAGTTTTCTTTATCAACTTAGGAATAAAACTATACAAATTTAGAGATTGCAATTGGTAAGAGTTTAAAGTTGGGAAGAATTTGTACGTCTTAAAAGAAAGAAAATTTTATTAAGTTATGTTCAGGTTTGGTAGATGTCTTTTCATGGTAGTACAATGACCTTAAAGGATTTGATCCAAGTCTATCTCAACATACCATTGACTTAAAATATGAGACTAGGTTAGTTAGACAGAGATAAAGGCCTATTAACCCAAAGCTTGAACCTTTGATGAGAGCTAAACTACATAAGGTCATTGAGTCAGCTATAATATTTCCAATTAAGCACTCAACTTGGGTGGCAAACCTTATTTTAGTATAGAAAAAAAATGGTGAAATAAGGATATGTGTTGATTGCATGACTTGAACAAGGCCTTTCTTAAAGACCAATATCCATTTCCATCAATGAAATAGATTCTATAGCTAGTTATAGGTTCAAAAAAGGTTCTCTTTATTAGATGGGTATAGTGGATATAACTATATTTTGGTTAAGAAATAAGACCAATACAAAACAACCTTCACCACAAAGTGGGGGACATTTTCATTAAAAAAGATGCCTTTTGGTTTATCTAATGCTGGAGCCACTTTCTAGAAAGTTATGGACATGGCATTTTAAGGTCTCCTTAACAAATTTATTCTTGTTTATTTAGATGATATAACAATATTATCTAATAGTGTAGATGAACATATGATTCATCTTAGACAAGTGTTTGAAATGTGTAGACAATTTGGAGTGTCTTTGAATCCAAAAAAGTGTGTTTTCTCTATTCATGAAGGTAGGCTTCTTGGACATGTGATCTCAAAATATGGTACAATGATATATCTTGATAGGATAGAGTAAATTTTGAACTTTCATTGCTTAAACATAGGGAAGCCTTGAAATTTTTTTTAGACAAAATTAATTTCATAAGGAGATACATTTTAAATTCTGCTACTTTAGCTAGACTACTCACAACCATGCTAAATAAGGGTCAGAGTTTTAGATGGTCTAAAGAAAGAGTAAGAAGCTTTGAAAAAATCAAGTAATCTATAGACAACACTCCTACACTCTTTAACTCTAATTTCAAAAAAAGATTTATTATTATACACCTATGATAACATTGACACAATCTCAAGTATTCTCATGCAACAAAATAAAGAAAATTTAGAACAACCAATAGCCTTCTTTAGTCAAGGCTTAGAAGAATATGAAACAAGGTATTCTTTTGTTGATAAGCATGTACTTTCAATCATAAGGTCTATTTAAAAGTTTAGGTACTTGCTATCCAATAATAAGATACATTTGATGGTTGCACATCCAAGTGTCAAAATTTTTCTTCTGAACAAAGATATAAATGACAAGAGAGATGGTTGGATAACCAAGGTCATGGAATATGATGTTGAGATTAGGGTCAAAAATTTGGTTGGAGGTAAAGGACTTTGTGAACATCTAGCCTGAGACTTGCAGGAGACTAACGGGATAGTTATGATGTCAAATGATGAAGAACTTACAATTGATTATACCTCACCTTCTAACTAGTTCCAAGATATGGTAAGGTATCTAAAGGATGGTATTTATCCTTCTCATCTGACCCCTTCAAAGAGAAGATATTTTATATTGTAGTCAATTCTTTTTTTTCTTGTTGATAATGTATTGTTCAAAAATGATATCAATGGCATACTATTGAGATGCATAGAAATGAGCCAAACATAGAGATTACTTGAATAGTTCCATTATGGACATGGTGGAGGACATTATTTATCAAGGATCACAACCCACAAGATCATGAGAGAGGTATTATTTGGAAAGTTTACTTGGTGATTATCATGCATGGACTAAGAAATGTAGACAATGTGTCATGTTTGTTGGAAAGGTGAAGCTTGCGGTCTTACCTCTCTAGACAATTTTAGTAAATCAACCTTTTTTCCAATGGGCATTGGAATTTATTATTTTTATTAATCCCCCTTCAATCTCAAGACACAAGTGGATCCTAACTACCATAGATTATTTTACTAGATGGACAGAGGTAGTAGTATTAAAAAAATCCAATGAAACCAATGTTTTGGACTTCTATGAAGGTTTGATTACCAGATTTGGCGTCCCTTAAACCATAATTTTTGATAATGCTATGGATTTTATAGAATCTAAGATCATCTAGTGGGAAATTCAACATAGTGTTTTTTTAGCATCTCATCAAATTATTATCCACAAGGTAATAGCCTTACTGAGTCCACTAACAAGTATTTGTTGAAGATCATTAAAAGGACTATTGAAAACAATTAAAGATCATGGCATCTCAAATTGAAGTTGGCTCTATGGGCTGATAGGATCACCTATAAAATGCCTATAGCCAACTCTCCATACAAGTTAATATATGGTAAGGAAGCAAGAATGCCTGTTTATTTTGAATTTCATACTTTGAAATTAATGCATCAACTTGAGATTTTGGATAATGAGTCAATGAAAATAAGATATGCTGAGCTTATGGAGCTTAAAAAGATAAGGCATCAATCTATGTTGGACATGGAAGCCCATCAAGTAATGACAAAGAGATATTTTGATAAAGGAGTTTCTTCAAGAGCTTTCCAAGAAGGAGATTTGGTCCTCAAGTGGGATGAAGACAAAGCTAAGCTAAGAAGGTACACAAAATTTGATTCTCTCTTGAGTGGTATATATATAGTTTTTGGCTGAAAATCCTATAATGCTTTCCAATTCAAGGGGATGAATGGTGAAGAGCTTCTTATCCCAATCAATGGGATAAATTTAAAGCACTACTAAAATAAGTCCCCTGTACATAGTTTCTTTTTTTGATTTTTATCTAAGTATTTTTCTAACACATTTAGTTTGTTTCCTTTATTTTTTATTCCAAATAAGTGCTTTTGTTTGCATAGTTGTTCAGTAGTTTAGTTGCCTTTGTTTTATTAGGTTAGTTTCTCTTTCAAGTCTATTTCTTTCCTTGTATGTTGGAATTCTGTCTTTTTAGTCAAGAGGTTTATTACAGTCATGAAACAAATGTATTAATTTTTATGAGTCATAAGTCATGTAAATGGTCTATGTTCTCAAGGATAGTAGGCATGCTACCCAGCTAAGTCACCAAAAATATTGACCAAATTTAGTCTACATACTAAAAATATGTCTATTCTAAGAGCTCAGTGGAAGGATCAAGATCTTGATTGAAGAGTGACCTAAAGTGGAGATCATATAGATTTTTGAAAATATTTTGAAAATCTTTAAATAAGATTAAAGTGTGATCTAATTGATCTTCAAGGGATAGGTCTACAATTACCGCTGAAGGGTCCAAGCAGTTTTCATGGTGAAACTAAGCAGTTCAACGTAATGAAACAAGTCTGCACAAGCTTCAAGTTTTCATGGTTCAATTAGGTTTTCAAGGATCAATAAACATTTCAAGAATGAGTTTAGAAGAGCTTACAAACCTTGGAAAAACTAAGTATAAAATCTTTTTTGGAGCAAATCTTTTCTTGGGAATTAATTTGGGATTTTATTTTGGCTAAAGTGCTAACCTTTCTCTTGGGTAATTTATTTTGGGATTTCATTTTGCTAAGTTCAATTCTTTCTTACCTTTTTATTTGGCTAAGTGTTATTTCTTTCAAAAAAATTATTTCAAGTCCTTTGGGCTAAGTGTTCGGAATTATTTCTGATATTTTTTCTGAAACAAAAAGCCCAAGGATATTCTCTCAAAAAGTGTCCCAAATAATTTTCTTGAAGGGTATTTTATTAGGAAAAGGGTCTAAAACAAAGTTTTGAAGGATATTTTTCTAACAAAGTGTCCTCAACAAAAATATTGAAGGGTTAATTCAAGCACATAAAGTGGTCCATACAAAAATCTTGAATGATATTTTTCAAACACAGTGGCCATAACACTTTTCCTGAAGGGTCTTTTCTTAGGAAAGTGAACCAAACAAAAATTATGAAGGGCACTTTAAAAATTCCTGAAAGGTCATTTTTCAAGGAAATAGTCCTATACATTTTTCCAAAGGGTCTTTTCTATTAAAATGATCGAATTAAAAAGTTATGAAGGGTCACTCTCACAATAAAGTGTCCAAGATAATTTTCTCGAAGGCATGAATTCTCTCAGACATTTTATCCATAAGAAATTATCCAAGCTAAAGATAAGGTAGACTTAATTATTTTGAGTAATTGTCCCATGAAAATTTCCTCAAAAATTTTATTTGATATAAAAGAGCTACAAATAATTCCTTTAGAGAAAGTGGCTGAGACACAAAGTCTACAACAAATGTCTAGCAAAAGGTCCAAAGGAAATAGCTTGGGGAATTTGTGATCCAATAGAAAGATGATGGGTGCACAAGTGTCAAATTTAAACATATAAAATAACCATTGGTTTTCAAATATGTAGTGATGGTTGCATGAATGTCAAATAAGTTTTTGCAGATGTTAAAGTTTAAGCCATAATAATTATCCATTTGTATTCAAATGGGTCCTAGATCAATAGTTTGTTTTCAATCTAAGCAAAGATCTAACAGCATATGATAAGTCAAGAAGTTAGTGAGACATTCATGCAAGTGTCAAGTTTTAATCATATAAAATAGCCATTGAAGTTCAAATGTCCTAATGACGGTCACATAGACATCCAATACATTTGTACAGACATCAAATATGGGTGTATGGATGTCAAAGTGAAGACTCATGAAGTAGCCATTGTATTTCAAATATTGAAGTTGATGATCCATAATCGATCATATAGAGGATCCAATGGCAAGTGTTGACTAGCAAATTTGTGACCCAAGCAGATCAATGGTATGTGTTCAATCATGCATCTAAGATCCAATGGAGTAATATGGGTCAATATGTCAATAATCTAGGTCATTTTTTTGATGGTTAATTAAATAAAAACAAGCCTAAAAAGCTTTTGATAGAGGTTGATGAGCTAGTTTCCAACCTGAGCAAAGGGGATATAAAGTAACCAAGCTCAAACATGGACCAAGATCAAACCAAGGTAGATATTTTAGAGATCAAGGGGTGTCATTAAGAGCCCATGGATGTAAAATAAGTCTTTTATACCTAGTACATATCAAAGTTGATGACTGAATGTCTAAATAAGATCAAACACCAAGGAAATTTCATTTCCTCGACATGATAGCTATAGGAAACCAATAAATATGATTGCTTTTTGATCTATAATGAAGATTGTGCTTAGATATTTCTTTGGGGTAGATATGTAATTAATGAGGAAGCTTCTTGTCTTTTGGCATGGTAATTTCCTAGACAAGTAGTTATTTATAACTACCCAAGACAGACCAAGCATGGCTCTATTTGTTATAAGACATGAAGATTTTATCTTCATAAGCAAATCAAGAAAAAGATGGGTAGAGTCCCAAGAAGATGAGCTGGTTGGATAAAGATCATGAAGGATTCAATTCTTTTACGAGGACCTTCTTTTTTGATAAGATCATGAGTCAACATCCTTGAGAATGCTAATCCATAGAAAGTAGTTGGGCCTCTTTCAATGCACAGATCTCTCTCTCTCTTTAATTTTTCTATAAATATAGGATTTTATGCCTTAAAATAATCCACTCTTTTTGGTATGACCAGACTCTACCAAAATTTATACTGTAACACCTTTTGATGTAATAAAGACTGAATTCCAGCATTTTCTAAACTAGATTGAAGTGTGTTCCATGAGTTCATATACTGTGGTTAAGTGAATCTCTAAGTTTTTCTCACCTTTAGGAAGTGCTTAGTAGTTCTCATAGGTCATTATAAGTACAATTTACAATTTGTTGTCTAGCTTGAAAGTGAATATTTTCCCTCTCATATTAATTTGATAACTGACTAATGCCTTATTATGAAATAATTATGTGGGACTAATTTTATTTGATCTTGAATACATCTTATAGTGTGTCTTATGTGAGTTTTCATGATCAAATCATTGGTACATCACCTATTTTACATGATTTTATAACTTATTGTTAAAATATCTCTCCCTTTTCCAAACAAGTGCTAGTTTAGGTTTAGTATAGGTGATCGATCAAAAAGAAATCCAAACTTCTCTAAAGGTTTGAATCTATTATAGGATACCCACAACTTAGGGTCAATCCCATGTTAAAATAGATTTGAGCAATAGAACCTAAACAATCCTCTCCTCAGCTAGAGTGCAAATCTAGAATGTCAACAATCACTATTATACTTGATTTGGACAATATTGTATGATTTACACACAAGCCAACATGTAGGGGAGAACTATAATAGTTTGAGACCCTATTATAAAGTATTGGATATGTAGGCAATGCCCTCTGATAGTGGTGTGTTTAGATCAAACTTGAATCCATGTGCCTACTAACCTATTTCCCCCCATGGTCATAATGAAGATGGAGAACTAGGATTTTTCCATTTCACAGTGGGATATAGTCCATGACCTAGATCTGAATGTACCAAAGAAAAGGTGAAAAAAATTAGAAACATCCATGAGGTTGCATACTTTTTCAATGGGTATTTTATATAGGATACTTGCATCAAACCCAAATAGTAGTGTCGATACAATAATCCCAATCTAAAATTAGTGTCTAGAGCTCCAAAAGTGTCAGACACAAAATCTAATGACTGTTCTAGAATCTCTTTCCAACCTAATTTCTACATGTTCTAAATCTAAAATTGTATTAGCATCAAAACATGCTAAGTACATTGATTCTTTATCATTTTCATATCCAACATAGTTGTATTTTATATATTAGACTATTTTATCATAATAAATTCAATGTATGTTTATATTTGAGTTCAACATCTAATTGGCCTATTATAGATATGGTTATCACCCTTGTACCACTTAATTTATATATACCTCTTTAATCAAAATATAAGGTTAATAATAAGATCACCTTAGATATATATTTTAGAATTAAACATAATGATAAAAATTTAAATATCATGGCGTAGACCCATAATTATGTGAATCTTGTGATAGTCACTTAAACCATAACACACATACCCGCTTTTGCTTATATGCATAATATCAAATTGAATATTCCACTCTTTATTGTACATAACATGGGTACATATAAAAATAGAAGTTACATACATGATTAGAGAGTTGGTATTTAATCACATAAAATACGTGAATATCCAATCATGCAAATATGTGAATCATCCAATCATGTCAATAATAAAATATAATAATGAGCAACACTATAAATCTATTGATCACACAATAATCTATAACTCATCAAAATATCTGCAGATAAACCATACAGAGTTATATAGAATTAATCATAAAAACATGTCTATAATCCATAAAACATGACAATAAATAACATAATTACTTCTATGCCCTTAACCTATAATGCATATAGGAATATGTGTGGTTGACTTATGGCTTGCATACCTTTCATATTATCTTGTCACATTTATCTATGTTCTTAGTAAGGTCGACATATAGAATAACCATGGATAGATAGAGTATATTTATGAGGTAGTGGTCAGTGTTTGATTATGATATTATGAATTCTGATTGTATTGCATTATTGTGAAGGTTTCCCCCTCGAAGTGGCTCAATCATATTTATCAAGTATTCTTATCTTTCGTCAATTATTATTATGAATTTACTTATTTTTCTCTTAGTTCCATGATATATTTTTCCATTATTGTGAAACATCTGAGTAATTTTATTACAAGTGGTATTAAATCATTGATTTGGGCAAGTTTTTGTAGTGACATTTTTCAGATATAGTGTTGTGGTTATCCTAAGAGATGAAAGATAAAAACCATAACTTGAAATATGGGAATTTTTTTTTATCACTGTAGTATTTTTCAAAGTTTTTTATACAAAAAAGTTTGGATTTTTTCACTCCCTTGTGAAAATTAACAATCATTAGATTAATCTTGACATGATGATCACAATGGTATAATTTACTGGTATACATTTTTCAAGTATTAAATCCTCCATTCTAGGGGTTGTGCATAACTGGTCGTAACACTCACAACTATGGAAAAGGGTAAAACACTCCAAAAATTCCTCACAAGGATGACATGGAGTCCTAAAATTTAGATCCTTTAGTTTTTGAGGTGATTAACCAAATTCAATTAGATATGGAAATTATGGTGAAGAAATATGATCTCGATGCAGTAAAATGGGACATCACTATTAAAAGGGGACATTGATGTTGTGACGAATTATTTGGTAGCTATCAGTGGGTAGTTGATCACTCTTGTAGATCAACTTCCATAAATTAATCCCACACCACTCCATTTGGTTTCTCCCAATCATAAAAATTGCAAATCTAATACTAGTTCAAAGCATATGACACCAAAAGTGGAAGTACACATGTTTGATGGCAAGGATCCACTCACTTGGATTAATTAAATAGAAAAATTATTTGATCCACATCAGACCCCATATGCACAAAAGGTGGTCATGACATCTCTATATCTAGAATTTGAGTAGTTCATTTGGTATAGGTGGTTATCTGTTTAAAATAAAAAGAAGGGCCTTTTTATTACCCAGTCCATATTTACTGAGGAGCTACAGATGCACTATTTAAATATCTCAAAAAGTTACTCTAGTTAGTCAGCATAGTCATAACAAATATGGAATGTTAAGTATTATACTTAGTCATTCTATAATTTATCCTTATGTGTGGATGACATCAATGAGGGAAACATGATTGACCTGTTATTGGGTGGGCTCAAGTATATTATCCAACTTAATGTTAACATGCTTAATTCAACTTCAATATTTGAATCCATACCATTAGCATTCAAGATATAGGAAAAATATGTTCTCAAAAGAAGGGTTTTTTCTAATGTTTGTGAACACAATTCCACAACATAATCATTTTCCCAGCCTATAAGATTGCCCCCTTAGTAAAAGGTGCCATAGTTAGCCTAAGTGAGTGAAAAATATGAATTCTTCACCAAAGATTAAATTTTTAAGATCATACTAGCTAAGTTTTATCATTTTAGGAGCATTGGAAAAATTTTAAGGTGTTTAATGGCATGGTTTAAATACTATAAACTTTCAATTTTTTTCCTTGAGTGCTACCACATGACACTAGTTTTTTGATTAAAAAAAATCATTTCTCTATCAAAATTAGATTTTGAAGACATATTTGACATCAAGAGGCAAAAAATAAGAGGATTAAATTTTTTTGAGACTTTTGAAGATCAGTATAATTGACTATGTAATTGAGAACTTCTACAGGGGCACCATATCTGCTTGGGGCACCATAGTTTAGCCTAGGCAATTCAAAATAGTAAATTCATCATCATAAATTAGATTTTGAAGGTCTAATTAAATTTATCCTATAAAAACTAGAAGATTTGTAAATTTTGGTGGTCTTTGGTGGCTTATTCCACCTGGTCTGAGCTTCCCTGCTTCACCTTGGAGTGCTATAACCAACTATAGGAAGCTTCTTCAAATAAATATATAGTATTTAGAAATATTTAAAAAAAATTCATTTTTTCTTAAACATTCCATCTGAAAAGGAAGTGGCCCACTTTTTGTTTTTTAATAAGATTTTAAATCAAAAAGTTAAATTAATAATATTTATTTACTATTCATTTTATATGCATAATAAATATTTATTTATATATTTTTTATTATTAAAAATCGGATAAAAAATAAATAAATACAATATTATGCATGTGAATTCTTAAATAGTCTCATGGATGAGTTGGTAAGCTTTTTAGGCTAAACCTTATAACTAAGGAGGTTCCAAGTTAAAAAACCCCTAAATTTAATTTTTTTTGACTTGGTCAAATCAGGTTTTTAAATTTAATTTAAATTAAATTCTATTTTTTGGTTTGCATGCCAATGTTTCATGTATCTAAATTTATAGTTGACCTATCTTGGCTTTCAACTTAGTGAATATTTTGTCAAACATAGTCATGTAATTGATCGATTTCTAGGTTTTAACACCTTCCAAACACATCTATGTGATCTTTTTGTGTTTTAAAACCTCTTATTATTAATTTTATAACCTTTTAAATAATAAAGTTTAGGTGGTCATTTTGAGTGTGACTCTTAGTTTTATGCAATTATAAATCAAAATTTTACATTATTTGGCATCTAAATTTGTAATTAAGTATATTTACACTTTTGATTTAATTTATTTTAAAAAAATAGTATAAAAACTCAGTAAAAAAGTTATTTTATTAAATTTTTCTTATATTAGTGTATTTTTACTGCACTTATGACACTCTATTTTGTTGTAATATTTCATAATTTTTTTACTTTTAAAAAAAATTAAATTGAATAATTATTGTGTGTTTGCACTTTTAAATTTGTTGTACCATTAAATTAAGTTAAAATCACACTAAAAGGTTTCATTATAAGCATTTATTTACTGTCTTATTTAAAGGGAAGCTATGGCTTCACCTCATTTTTATTTAGATAAATCTCAAAATTTTAATGGTAATAGCTATAATATATAGAAAATTTATGTTAAAGTTGAATTTATGACCTGTAAGTTATGGAATAATATCTTTACGACTGAAAAATCTCCTTTTAGATGACATGTGACCCATGCGTTTACCAATGTATTTCAATAAAAATCATATGAAGCTATGTCCATTATCTTACGAAGTATCAAGAATGAATTCCTTCTCCACATTGGTAACTAGGAGTTTCTTAATGATGCTTAAAAATTTCTTAAATACATGCATGAAGCATTAATCTCTCAAAAATTATTAAGTTAATCTTTGAATTGCTAACTATACCTATGAAAGGTGATGAGAAACTTGTGATTTTTATTGCTAAAATTAAAAATAATAAAGCTAATTTATATTGATGTAATTGTAATTTGATTCAAAATAAATTAATTTATTTTATCATTCAGTTAAATATTCATGAAAAGTTTAAAAATTTCATTTCAATTTTGAATTTTATGTATCAAACAAAGTGAGATATCCTTGTCCTTGCCATTTTATCTACTCTCCTGATTCAAGAAGAGCAAGGTATAACTAATTTTGATTCTAAAGAGAATGCCACTCAAGTACTTATCATCTTAAATACTATTTATGATAATAATACAAACTAGAAATCTAACCATAATTCTAATTCTAACTCAAATAGGAATAAGAAATCTGGTAATAAAAATCATACACCTAAGTTCAATAGATATTGTAATCTATGTGGTAAATTTAGTCATAGAAGGGAAACTTATTATAAAAATATTTGATCATAGAAAGGAAAACTGTTATAAAAATAAGGATATAATTTACAATCAATCTTCTAAAAATAACAAAAAGAAGAAATTTAATAAAAACAAGTAGAAGAATCAAAACAATAATTAGAATAATAATCAAGATCAGATATTATTTTATATGCTACTTTATTTACTTTAAATGAAGATGACTGGATTTTAGATAGCAGTACATCACACCATATGACTTGTTTATCTAGTATTTTATGTGATTTTAGAGATATCTCTGAAATAATTTACTTAAGAAACAATTCAATTTTAAAAGAAACTAAATAAGAAAAAACAAAGTTTTTAAATGTTGTTACTATAAATTATATTTTCTTTGTACCTAAGCTTGAAAATAATTTTCTATCTTGTTCTCAACTTACAAATGATAATTTCATTGTAACATTACTTAAAGATAGCTGGTCCATTATAAATCAAGTTGGTTCATTGATTGAAGGTGTTTAAAAGAATAGTTTATATGTCTTCTCTCCTTCTTCTACATGTTTTCTTTCATCACATAGTAAGAATGAATTTCAATTATGGCATGAAAGATTATGATATCTTAATTTTATAAGTTTACATGATCTGTCTACAAATAATTTTATTGTTGGACTTCCTTCTATCCTCTCTCATCCTTTAGAGTTGATTCATAAAGATGTTGTAGGACCTCTTGAAGCTGTATATATTAATGATTCTCTGTATTATATTACTTTTATTGATAATTATATTAGAATGATCTGGTCTTTTTTTATTAAAAATAAATCTAATGTGTTGTCTAAATTTAATAAATTTAAAGTTCGTGTTGAAAATGCATTTAATTTTTCTATTAAGAGATTAACAACTAATAATGGTAGCTAATATATCAGTAAAGAGTTTAATTATTTTATTATTAGTTACGGTATTCAAAGGGAATTAAAAATTTCATATTCCCATCAACAAAATGGTATTATTGAAAGAAAAAACTGCACCAACATAGAAATAACTAGAACAATGTTGCAATCTGCAAATATTCTTAAATTTTTATGGGCCTAAACATGAATACTAATGTGATTATTATTCATAAATTTTTTGTTTAATATTTTCATTTTTTTACATCAAAAATACATGTATGCACATAGCATTTTATTTGTTTTGATAAAACTATTTTTCTATTAATTTAGAGATACTGACTATATTGATAGTGTCTCATTTACATTGTGTTTGTTAGTAAAATTATTTAGAATTGATTCTTGAAAATAACATGTTACAATTATATTACAAGAGATATATTTTTCTTAGATGATAAATCAAAGAAAAAAATATTATTATTATTTTCAATTCAGTTAGCATTGAAATACATTATATGCATTACATCATGCTTAATTTGATAAAATGATCATGTTTTAGTTGTTGCATTTGGTAATAAGATCATTCAATCTTTTATATTTAAATTTCTTAGATACTCTCATTTTATTATTTTATCACTTAATTATTTATGCTAACATCCTTATATGCTTTGTTTGATAATAAGATATGTTAAGAAATGCAAAGTGTAAATACAGTTTGTGTTATTGGCTCTTTATCATTTGCTTTACTAATATTTTTATTCATACATCTCTAAATTTATTTGTTTTAGTCTCATATCTATTTGATTGGATGATGGCATTTCATGTTAAAATTATCCATATTTAATGTATGAGAGTTATACATTAGTCTTTTATTGAAACATATTAAACTTAAAAAGTTTTATGATAAAACTCAAATGATAAAATGAGTTATTACTAATAGGATATCTAATGTTTGATTAAACTTAGTATCATATTATTAGTAAATTATTATATATGCATCACATGATAGTTGGGGACGCTCATCTTATCAATATTAGAGATGTCTAATAATGAATTGTATACAATAATTTATCTTTTTTCACTAACTTTGTAATCAAAGTAGTGAACTTGTTTTCCTAAAATATTGCATGATTGTTTTAAAATGTGTTTTACCATAGAAAAACATATGTCATATTTTTATATATATAGTTATTATGATGCTAACCATATTATGATATCATGAATCTATTTTTGGATATGTATTTAAGTTTTGTGTAGGTGCAAAACACCAACAATTTAATCATATTGAAGTTCATTTGTATTTTATCCAAGAGAAAGTCTTCAATGGTGATATTGATTTGCAGTTCTATCCTACAAATGAACAAGTGGCATATATCTTCACAAAATTACTTGGTGCTATCAAGTTTTGTTAGTTTCATACAATTTTAGGCCTCTCAAATTTTCTATTAAGGAGGAGTGTGCACGACAATGCCACTTTGTAATGGCCATGTGTTTCTTCTTTAACTATAGTTCTTCTCATTGTAAAGCATTTTGAACTTCATGCGAAAGTTATGTGATTTAAGTAAACTTCATATGGAAGTTTTAATTTTGTACCCTAATAAATTAAAAACAAACTTTATAATGGAATTCTTTATGTTGTAAAAGGCTCTAAATATGCTTAGTGATTATTCATGAAAAATTATGAGATGTAGTCTCATGATCATGCTAGCTAAACTTACTTTCGATTAGTTTATGGATTATAATTCCTTTTGTTTCAAAAGGTGATGTTTGGCATGATAAAGATTTTTAACTCCTTCAATTATGTACATAGTATAATTTATTTTATTGAGATGACTATGATATTTATCTCCACTTAACATTAAGGGGAAGTGTTAAATCAATTAATGTCTAAGTGGTAATTATTAACTCTTAACTTACATTAGTAATTAATTAAATAAATAATAATATATTATTTACTACATGAGGTATAAATCTCATAAAAATAAATAATATTATTATGGTTATTTAATATTTACCAAGTGTTTTAATTAATTAGTTTTATTAGGATGGATGGACCTATTATTTTACAATGGTCACCTCCATTCTTGAATTTTATAAATAGGGTCTTACCCCTATTGTAAATTCATTCAAACTTGATATATTTTTGGGTGAATAGGGTTTTTTGTGAAGGTCATTCTATGAGGAAGTGAGATTGAGAAGATTTTATGTATTGGGGGACTAATTTCAACATTGAATAATCATTATGGAGTTTTTACCTCCATTGGAGGTTTTTTCACCTAATTTATGTGTTGTGTATAATTGACCTATGAGCTTTGCTTTATCAATTTAATCTAGATCTACTGTTTTCATATGTTTATATGAAATTTATCATCAAAATCAATTTTATAATTAAATGTGATTAGAAATGATGTGATCACCTTTGTAATATTCTCTCTTGATTGATCATTAAATTTAATTGAACCAAGGTGGCATTATCAAATCAAGCAATTGATTGAAAATATCATTGTTAAATTTTATGTCATAATGTAGTGCATTTTATGAATTAGGGGTGTGTTATCATGATTTGGGATAAAATTGATATATATATATATATATATATATTGATAATTTTAGATATTCAAAATATTTGGTCTTGAGTTACTCATTGATGCAGAAACTTGATTTGATAATTGATGATGAAATTGAAGTGGAAAAAATAAAGTGTTTACATTTTACCCCTCTTTGAAATAGTGCTTTGAGATACTTGGTGAAGTAATAGATTTTCAAATAATGAGAAAACTAAAATAAAATGGGCAAGTGAGCATGGATCAAGTGATGTGATAGAAATTATTGATTCTCTTAAAAAAACCATTAAAAATGGGCTCACCAAGATGCCCCAGGGGAAAATGATATGCCTAGGATGCTGGAGTGGATGAAGAATACGTTTGATGGGTGGGCCCTTGAAAGTAAGGAAATGAGATGTACTATGGTGGAAGAGGTCAAGAAATGGAGAAAATGGGTTGAATATAGGTTAGAAATGATGAAAGGAATAAAAAATAGGCATCCTAGGAGAAAAATAGATGCATCAGGGGGTACAAATTTGAAATGGGCCTATAAATAGACCTTTGGGAGTGAAAACAAATTATTTTCACTCTCTTCCCTTTGAATTCTAGAGCTTTGTATTTTTCATGTGAGTGTTATAATTATCATGGATCTATCCCTTACCACATACATATTAGAGATCACATGAGAGAGTAAAGATGACCACCAGGGTGTGACCTACTGGTAAGTAAAATTTTTTCTTTAAAACTTTCTCCTTAAGTGTCAAATTCTAGGACAAATTATAACATGTGGTGATTTTTCCATGAAATAAAAATTTCATAGTTGAAAAATATCATATGAAAATAACAAAAATGTGGCCAAGAATAATAAGAGCATTATTCAAAATAGATAAATAGTGAAGAATGTAGTGAAATTAAGGGAAATAGAGAAATCATAAGAGCTAATAGCCTAAATCATCGAGGTTTTTTACAAAATCACCAAACTACATTGGATATTGCCTAAACAATGAAATCATGATTTTAGGGTCAAAATCACCAAAATAATGACAACATAATGCCAAAAGGGGAAAACATGGTTGGAGTGGTAGAAACATGCCTGGTAGTGGATAAAACTCATGATGTGTTTGACATTTAGCGAAATCTCTTTTAGAGTGGTGAAATCACCCTGCATAATAATAAAAATGCTCTAGATAGTGGAAAAATTCTAATACTAATGAGCTCATTGATTTTGATTGAGTGTGTTTGATTCTACTACCTCAAATGATTAGTCATATGTTTGTGATGAAAATATGTCTTTTGGATGTGTAGATGACTATTTGATTGATATAAAATGACTAACTATGTTACATGACTTGATTATAAGAGTGGATATAGGTCACCCTAAAATGGGAGGAGTGGTCACACATATTGAGTGTGAAGTAGATATGGATGGATGAGGTCATGGGCCTAATAGAGGCCATGGGAATATTTAATGTGGTGTAGATGCATATGATCCATTAATATTGAGTCTTAGTCACTGTGTTGTAAGAGCAGTGAAATTTAGAGACTAGTGCCTTTTAGGTGCTGATAAGGGAGGTCCCTATGACATTATAAGACATTTGAAGGATCATGTAAACCCAAATTTGAGGTCAAGTATTACACTAGATGGAGTAGGGAATAATGGATATGCTTTGTATTTTGGTGGGGATCCTATATGTCATACTACAAGACAAAATAGTGGATATTGATGCATTAGCAGTAAACCCAACAATAGATAGAGAGACATTAATACTCATAGCCATTATAAATGACATATTATTTATTGAAAATTTTGGTTAGTACTTAAATAAGGTCCTTGGTTGGGTTCTCATATATATTTATGATGATATAGCTATATTCACCTAGGGCCTTATGGTATTGGCACAACTATATTAAGATCTGCATATGGTACCATATCAAGTTGGATAGAGAATTGCATCATCAACCCTTCCTTAGATATGGGCATGGGAAAATATAGCTATTAATTTTAATTTAGAACAAATCAGACACTGGTCAAAGGATGAGATCTTAGCATATGATTGGTATATTAGCATAGGATGGCGATAAGGGCACTAAAGGCACCTTATTTTTATCAAGTTATTGATGAGTTGAAAGAGCTAGAGCTGATTTGGACACCCTATTTATAGACATAATTTTAGTGGATTCAATATGTAAACTAGACCAAGAGTATGATCATTATTTTTTATAACACTAGTTGACAATATTTTACCATTGAGAGATATCAACCTGATTGATTGCAGTGATAGTTTGGCATGCATCAGGATGTGATTGATCGACCATATTAATTTATGCATGTGACTCATGAGATCAATAATTTTTGGCCACTAGTACCTAGGTCATAGGAGATTATTATTTAGGTGATGGTGCCATCATTTTATTGGGATTATGTAGGTGGGGTTGCATATGTGGGTGTTATAGATACTTATGGTATATGTTGGGCACAACACAAGCCCACTAGATTAACTAGACCACAACCATTAGTATCACGTACCCTTAAGAACCATGTGAAAGTAGTGGCATAGGATTACCCATGATGAAAATGGTAGATACATGCATGCAAGATATTTGTGTGAATGTATAAATATGGATATGGACATGGTGATAGGGATGGAGGATAATCATAAGTCCAATATCCTATAATGATGGATGTGGATGTTAGAGGAGAAAAAGAGGGGATGAGGGACATGATAGAGTCCTGATGATATGATTTATAGTATAGGCAGATGATGGATAGGGGAAACCACATGTGTGTTTGATCCTAAAAACTCTATAATATGCAAAATTTGTCCCCAGATAGATGATAGTACATAAATATCATGCCACCATTATGTATAATTTATTTCTTATAGTTACCACAATAGAGAGGGGAGTGAGAACTGATGATAGTGTTGGTCTATTTGCATGTTCCAAGTTAGCTAAGGACTAGGCCATAATTGACATATTTCAAGTAGAGATTATATCTATAGTGTCCAAGTTATTTAGTTTAGAGCAGGTAGTGGCTGCACTACATGCTCAATTGGTAGAGGCTCAAGTGGATATTGCTAGTATACAAGTACATGTCACAATTTGAAACACATATATTGAAATATTGAGGGTAGAGGTTTCTCAAATGACTGTTAGGCATAGTTAACATTGAGAGACACAAAGGTGGTCACATTGACAAAATAATAGGATACACCCTACATAGATACTCATAGGCTTCACAAAGAACGAGATGATGTTTGAAAGATAGTTACAAAGTAGGGTTTGGCTAGGACTTTATTAGAGAGCATGTAGGCCAAGGATGAGGTAAGATAATACACATGATTATATATTATCATGTTGACACGGATCCATAGGGCACCCTCATTTCAAAAGTATAATTACCAAATATCTAGTTAATCTTCTAAGACACATTGAAAATCAAATTATCAGGGGTCAATAGGATAGTTGGCTTCATAGACATGATTGATATGACCACCATAAATGATGCCTCCTCATAACACATGGTAGAGTTATCATCAAGGTAGTCCTAGGCCTAGATCATCTTGGAGGAGTCCACCTTCTAAGGGACACATTGAGAGTTGAGGATGTACATGTAGCTCCACATTTTTTGATATATGAAATGTGCATACACATGCGCAATGTATAGACAATTTCATGACATATGGACATTCATTTTGTACTTATGTAAATTTGATGTATATTGATATGATGTTCATGTTTATGTGTTCCTTCTGATATATGTGATGTGTGATTTGAATATTTATTGTTTGATAAATGTAGATGTTGATGTGAGTTTGATGTATTTTTAATTTAATCTCCATGCTATGATAGGTTTTGGTTTGATGTGAATCATGATGTAAAATGTCAATGTTTTGAAAATTGACCATCTCTTATAGATATTTTGTATGATGTCATAATGTTATCATACTGTGATTATTTAGGTTTGATGAAAACATATTGTCATTTTGATTTGGCATGATAGCACACTTAGACGTTATGATGATAGCCAAAGTAAGGGGATGTTTTGTTCTAGTTCATTTGTATATAGCCTTTGCAACCTTATTTTTAATTTTTTAGTTGACATGATGCACCATAATTATAAAATAAATCATGATAACATATTTTCCAATTGTGTAAGGACTAACTCAAATGCAAGTTCTCAATATTACTCATCATGATATAAAAGATCATGATGATATTGTTGACAGATATGCATTGAACCAAGACTCAATCACTAAAAATAAGAAAAATAAGCAAAAAATCACTCATACATACACAACATCAATAAACAATAAAAATATACCATTACATGCATGTAGTTAATAAACCCCATATGTTTTATGTCCCTAAGTTATAACAAGTATAGGTGATACAAAGTTGTAAATATGAATTGGGGGTAATAATAAGATAATAATGACTTATTAAAGAAGACAAATACTGGGACATAAAAAATGAGGAATGGAAAGATGGGAAATGATGTGACCAAGTTGATCACAAATACCTCATGCAATTGAGAATTACATACATAGTATATATAGACATCAGGTGAATGTAGTTATCCCAATAAGGGAGGAATGTAAATTGATGATATTATGTAAGATGATGATGAGTAGATGAGAGACCCATTTGTTATGTTATCAAGCCTATTTACAAATTACAATGCATTTCAAATACTGTACATTAAAATGTACTATACACTCTTAATGTATTCTCACCAAATTCAAGTTCTCAATAGTACTCATCATGATATAAAAGATCATGATGATATTATTGACACATATGCATTGAGCCAAGACTCAATCATTAAAAAAAAATAAAAAAAAATAAAAAATCACTCACACATACATAACATCAATAAAAAATAAAAATATACCATTGCATGCATGTAGTTAATAAACCCCATGTGTTTTGTGTCCCTAAGTTGTAACAAGTGTGGGTGATACAAAGTCGTAAATGTGAATTAGGGGTAATAAAAATATTGTCATGAATTATTGAAGAAGACAAATACTGGGACATAAAAAATGGGGAATGGAAATATGGGAAGTGATGTGACCAAGCTGATCTCAAATACCCCATGCAACTGAGCATTACATACATAGTCTATGTGGACATCAGGTCATTCTAGTTATCCCAATAAGGGGAAAAATGTAAATTGATGACATTATGTAAGATGATGATGAGTAGATGAGAGACCCATCTATTATGTTGTGGAGCCTCTTTTCACATTATAATGTATTTTAAATACTATACATTAAAATATACTATACACTCTTAATGTATTTTTTTGAGAGTATAGATACATGGTTTATCTATACTTGTATATGTGTGGTGTTATCACCCATGATTAATGAGGAACCAAAATCAGTTGACTTAGCCCATGGTTTTATTACCCATTATTTTATAAAACTATTATATTGGTTACCTATTGATGTAATTATATATAGATGAACATACAATATGTAAGATACAAGAAGAACCGATTTTGAGAAGGTGAACAAAGTGTGTGAATTCAAGTGTGAATTTAGGAGAGTTTATTAAGCACAACTAAAAACAATATTTGTGCATTGTAATTGTGAGAACACTGATCTAAGAGTGGATTATACTCTTGTTGGCTTGTAATAAGATTTGAGTATGTGTTTCTTGATAGATGTAACCCACATTGGATGAATCACATTAAATCTTATATTCTTGTGCATTTTAATTTTTGTTATTTATGTATCTCTATTCATAACTCTTGTTATTGCAATTCTATGAAATTGTTATGCATTTATTTTTATTTTATTCCTAACACCATCCCTTACCCCACTCCCCAGTCCCCCTCCCACTTAAAGTGTGAAAACACATGGGAGCAGGATGATGTACATAATGACTTTACCCTAAACAAATCTAAAAGTGGAATCCAAAATAAGATAAGATGACAAATGGGACAAATATTTTATGGATTTATATCTCTTTTAGGATTTTGTAAATTTTCAAATGTTTAAGATTTTGGGATTTTCTAATTTTTATGGATTATTTTGAGTTGCCTTTTCTATAGGGAGGATGGCTTTGGATCCAAATACCAAGGAGTAGGATGTAGCACATGTAGGAGTATGGATGTTAGCATGGTATTCCCATAAATAAATAAATAATTATAGATGCTAATCACATCTAGTGTCATTGATAATTTTTTTAAATATTTTACTAATGGTTTTATTTGATGCCTTATCCTGACTATTCACGTCAGGATAATAAGGAGTGGACCATATGTGTTTGATATAGAATTGATAATAGAGTTATTTTACATTCTTATTTTTGAAAGACTTGCCATCATTAAAAATGATGGTGGATGAAATGCCATATTGGCAAATAATGTGATTAAGGATGAATTTAAAAATCAGCTTTTTGGTTACATAAGTGAGAGTAATGACCTCAACCCACTTAGTAAAATACTCTGTGGTAGTAAGGATGTGTTTGTGTATGTAAGATGAGATGGGGTTTATCTTCCCTATAAGATAGAGTCCCCAAATTGAAAATTGTCAAGGATAAGTAATTGGATGAAGTGATTGTGATGGAGCATGGATGAAATCACCATGTTTCTAGAAATCAATGCACTTCTTAACATACACACATGTATCAAATTTCATTATTGGCTAGTAATACTCCATACAAAGGAAATTATTAGCAAGGACCATTCTGATAGTATGGGCCCCATAAATCCCATCATATACATCTTTAATCGATAATATCACATCTCCATAATTTATATCGTGAAGTAACATCCCATCATAACCAACACGATAGAGTGTGACACCAAATAAGGTATAATGGGAACCATTATGGATAAATGATTTTTGTTGAGCATGGGATATGATTCTAGAAAGGGTATGGTCTTAGAGGTAAGTCTAGATATCATGCTACCAAAGTGATCTAGGATCAATAATTTCACATTCCATTTTTGATTTAGATGATCGTAGGCTGGCATGATGAGTTATTCACCTAAGAACCAATATTCTTAGACATTAAAATGTTATAATCCAACTTGCATACCTTATTTTATTAGATGATATATGTTTTAACATACTTTTATATTATTAGCAGTACTTTTTAAGCTATTATTTTGTCAGTACTATACTAGTGATGTCATAATCTAATTCAAATCATGTTTAGTTGGTTATTTAACTAAGTAATATAGTTGTAGTTTATTTTACAAATATGTTGATTTTATTATAGCATTCAATTTATGTACTTATACTATTCAATTTAGATATATATTATTATATTATATAGGTGTTGTAGATACCTATTTTTGGGTGTAGGTACAGGTATATGAACTATGCTAGTGGTGGACTCTGGTAGTCAGGGGATAATGGACAAGGGAAATAAGTAGTTGGGTAACTAACATAGGTAAAAAAGGGTATTATACATGAGCTTTTAGTCACTAAGCATCAGTTTATCTATTTTTTTATTTCATCACTTTTAATCATCTTTCACTATTATTCTTGTTTTTGATTATTTTCTTGACTCCTTTTGTCATTATGTGGTCTTGCATGTCTTGATTGTTTTGTCATCTTGTATTTGACCACTTGACATTAATAGTTTGATTGAGTTTTTTGTCTTAGTTTATTTGCTTAAGATTTTACTTGGTCTTTGGTATTATTATCTCATTATGCTGTGCATATTCATTATCTTTGTTTGCTCATAGGCCATCATTGGCTTATAGCCAATTATGCCCATAATGTTTGTTTGAATAAGCAAGGTTAGGACCATTAATTTTCTAGCTTGAGTAAGATTAATTTGGACATTTAATAAAAGATTATAATTTAGTAATGTTTGGCATGCATAATAAAAGACTTCTTTGATTTTATTTTATAACCTTAAAGCCTAAATGACATGTTGGTAAAAAGGGCTTAATGTTTAATGTTTATGTTTTTGTTAATAGTCTTCTGACCCATGATTGGGCTACAAATTTGTCTTGGCATGGAATCAATTTTTAAATAAAATATTTGATTTTGTGAAATGATAGTGTTTGGATAGGGGTTATTGAATTTTGACTCCCAACCAAACAACAATCATAACCTATTTTTTTGGTCTTTGAAGCTAATCATTTTTTTGAGAGCTTAGTGCATTAGGGGAAAATATTATCTTAGCTACCAAAATATTTGGTTAAAGAGGTAGTTGAGAAGAGGTGTGGGAGAGATGGAGGGGAGATTTTCGAGAAGATGGAAGAAGATTTTAGGAGGCATGGAGGAGGGAGAATTAACTACTTATGCTGTAACTATAAGAAGTTGGGCATGGTGCTTGGAGAGAATAAAAAGAAGCTAGCAAGTAAGAAAGTTTTGTATTTTTTTCTCCTCCTATGTGGGTAGTGAACCAAGTGCCATTGATGTTATTTTGTGAGAAAAATGAAGGGTTTGATTTAATTTTTAAATGCAAATAATAAAAAGATTGTTTGCAGGATCATAAATAAGTCAATAGAATTTTTGATGAACTTGAAAAGGTTCTAAATCAGTCTAAAATCAATATTTAGCTCTCATTTAATAATAGGTCACTTTAGTTCAAATTCTAGTTGATTAATTTTTTTTAGGTTTTTAAATCTAAAGGTGAAATTTGATTTTAAAACCACTAAAATCTCCCATTTTGATTTTATTGCCTGGCCATAATAAAAATGCTCATATTCATTTTTATTGACTTCATTTATCTAGACATAATGTTTAAGATGATGCATAACCATTTATCTTGCTTTGTATTTGTGTATTTTGCCTATCTTATAGAGGTCATATTTTTTATATGGCTAGTTTTTATTTCTTTACCAGTTGAAATGACTAGTTAAAATGGATTTTAGAGATTTTAATTCCTAAATGAAATATTTCTTTTGGATAGTTTTTCATTATTTTTACTACCAATTTGAACAGCTAGTTAAAATGACATTTTAAGATTATTTTATTTTGTGTTGAGTAATCACCATTAGCAAATACATTGGGGCTTCTATTTATTTTCTTTTCTTGATTATAGTGGCTAAGCTGAGTGTGTGATTGGGGGTTTATTATCCTATTGGCTTGCCATTTTTGGGTGTGGTTTATTTGCATTTTGATGTATACATATTACTTGGTGTTATGATTTTTCAAAATAGGGTTATTGTTGTAATATTAAAATTCTTTTAATTTTATCTGATATTATTTTATAGTGACATTTTTTTAAGATTGATTCAACCATGGAAAGGGGTCAGATATAATGATTTCACCACCTATTATAGGTGATGAAATGACTATACCTGACTAGTTTGCAAAAGGGCAATGCATTTAAAAACTTTGGTGTTGTGTTATCTATTTTCAAGTGCATTATCTATGTAAATATTTATTATTTATTATTAGCTATAATAGATAATTTTGTATCACTTGAAGTGATGTATTTTTATATTAAAATGGTGGTACACCTAAAACTTAAGATGAAGGTTGACAAGGTTCAACTAAATATGTAGTTGAGACTTATAAACCCTCAAAGGATAAATAAAGGTTGTCAATCTTTATATATTTTAGGTATTTTTACTTGATTTTTAATTGTAGAATGATTGTTGGTTGAAGAAATTATTGAAAATATAGTGATGGATTTTATCCCTTATTCCTCACACTCTTGTCGCAATGACCCAAAAATTGGACGGGGCTGATGGTTGAAGGTGGTAAGGGCCACTGATTAGAGGGATCATAGGATAGGTCAGAGTAGGATATATCTTGCAAAAAAGTTATATTGCTCAATTGGTTAATTGTGTAATTTGATGATTCATTCTATTTTTTTTAATATTGTTTTAGATATTTTTGTTATAACATGTTTTATAAATGTGAAATTAACACTTGGGTTGATGTACAAAATAGAAACATGCTAATTTAATAATGTTTTTCATTCATTACTTTAGTGCTATATATGTTAATTAGTTTAAGTGATTAAGATTTCATAGTAGGATGTATACCTCTATTTAAATGGAAGCTTAATTCGTTACAACCTTTAGTATTGTTTGAATTCATATGAAGGTAGTTGATATAAAGTTAATAGTTTATGGTAGATTAGTAACTTGTAATTATTAGTTAGTAATTTGATTTTATTGCTCATGAAATTTTATATAAGATCGAGATATTGTTAAATATTGAGTTTCAAGTATAACACTTAAATGGATGCACTTGCATAATAAATTCAAGTTGCTATATTGTTGTACCAACACTTTTATAACACAAATTTTGATTTTTTTTTGAGTTCCATAAATACACTATGTATGTGAGTAGTTTTTAGCCATTAAATTTATCTTATGATATGTTAAGAAATTATTGATAAACTGATGTTCGTAAATTATTTTGGCACACTAAAACCATATAAATAAATTTAAAAATTAGTCATATCCTAATTATTTAAGTTATTTGTGTTGCACAAGTTGTTTTCTACTCTAATCTTCATCATTGCAAGATTTTAATTCCTTATGAGATACAAATATGAATATGTTTTATCCAAGTTCAAGGAATTAAGAATTATTATTGGATTTAATCTAAAGATTAAATTAGTCCTTGAAGTTAGAATATTTTTTATTTGTATTCTCCTTGTCAAAATAAAAGATGTAAAAATACATTTAAATCTTGAGAGTTTGCATAATCCATTCTATATGTTGAAATCATGTTAACTTGAATAGTTCATTATATACATTGAAATGAAGTTCTTAAGTTTTATAAGTAAAGAATGAATCATTTTCAAATATTTTAATTTATTTTATAACTATTGTTCTTATTCTTAATAAAGCAATGCAAGCTTCTAAAATGATATTACAGTGTCAATATACACTCAAGCTATTTTCAACTTATATTAGGTAGATGCTATTGCTTCATAATATTTAATTATTCAATTTGTATAGCATTATGATTCTTAAAATAACATAAATGAGTATGATAAATTAATTGATCATCTCATAGAAACTAAAATCATATGTGGGCCTAATTGGTAATGAATCTCTTAGTATCTTAAATAAAAATTGATAATAGTTGTTGAATTTCTAGATTATTAGTAAAATAGATTGATGTTCCTAAAGGAATAATTCATGAAAGATAAGGTGAGACACAAATTTTTTATAAATCATACAAACTATGATTGAGTGACATACTTTTATTATGACAATGACTAGTTGACAAATAATTAACATTTGAGAGAAATAAGTCTCTAAGTGGATAATTAAGAGATGGACTAATAAAAACAAGTAATCACTGTAATAAAAAAACATAATAGTCATTAATTAAATAGATGAATATAAAAATTTAAATTGATTTCAGTATCTTATGGTTACATGTTGAATGAATGCATGTAGTATGAGGATTCCCCAAACTATAGATCATGTTATAATGATCTAATTAGGGATAATACTGCAATGGGATTTTCATTTATACAAAACTTATTAAATTTAGATTACTATTACAATTTCATAAGATATAAATGTATTTATAAATTGCTTAACTTGTTTTGACTATGCTGTTAATTTAGTTAATAAAAAACATGTTTTCTTCATTACGAACCTTGGCTTACAAAAAGACGTATGAAAAAGAAATAAACTCTTATTAGTATGATACTTCCCTAATACTCCAAGGGGTGAATAATATACCATAACCTATAGCCATAATTATGTAGATGTAAGTCTCTTAGATAGGATAAGGACATCTAGGTGGTCTTATTAAGGTATCTACTATCATATAGTTCTAAGCTTATTACTATGGATCTTATATCGATACACCCTGAACTACATGATGGTTTCCCTAGGGAAATAATCTTCCCCGTAGAATCTTCTATGGGTTGTTACTTTGGCTAAGGGTTGCATGTACATAAAGGTGGTTATGGGGATTGTGTTAGGTTATGTAAAACTAAGTTACATGTAGTAATCTCAATTCTCTAATTCAACTGTGAACTCTAAAATAAGTGATGCTCAATTTTTTTTGGGTCATTTCACCTGGTATTAGAGCTTGTTATATTAAGTTTTTGGATGAGGTTATTAACTATTTCCATTTATCTAGGGTGAGCTTATCTCGTATTCTAACTATTTAATGTTTTTTTTGCTAGAATATAATGTTAAATTGCCAATAGATGGGCAACTCTTTGATTCTTAGTGAAGATGTATAAATACATCAAATTCTTATAGAGATTTTGGGGATTTTTGAAAAGTGCTTATTAATTACATGTTTGCTTCTTAAGCCTTGGCTGAGTTAATTTTTTTCCAAAGTAAGATTGTGTTAGCATAAGCATCACATTAACAACTAGATGACTTATATGGATGGGTCAATAGGGGTATAGATGATTAAAAGTTCACTTTTGGGAATAAGAATGAGTGATTAACATCTCTCAATGACTACATGAGCACACTATCATAATATTATTGGAACATTAAGTCCTTAAAAGGACTAAGGATGTGACTTAGGCCTTGGGGGGTTTATCAAGTTAAGGACAACTAATTTCTCAAGGTAAGATGATAAATTTGATAACCCCTACTCCAAGAGAGCATTTTGAATTGTTTTACTTACATGGGCATGAGTTCCAAGGTAATTTGCGATGAATTAACTCACTGATTTAAATGGATTGGCTATAAATTTTGAAATTATAGATCAAGTAATTTAATTAAATTAATAAATCAAGTTGTTGTAAGGGGTCAATAGAATTTATCATACATTCATTATGTTAAAAATCTTGTATTGTATAAGGAAATGTTGAAAGCATGGTATGCATTACACCAAAAAAAAATTACTCACCTCAAGAATGGCTGAAAGGTAGTATGATTAAAGATCAAATGTAGGAGATTACCAAAGGAGCCTTGCTAAGCAATATTAGAATTTAAAAAATTATTATATAATATTATAATGAAGATAAATTATTGTAAATTTTAATTAGTTATTGAATTTATGTAGCTATATGCATAACATTCTTATGAAGATGACTCAAGTTGGTAAGATATATTAATTCAGTGTAAGATTCTCATGGTTGAGCAAGGTTGTTCCAAGGAAAATTTTCCCTTGGAAGGTGTGAGAGTAGACCTTAGTGAGGAAAAAACAAGTTGTTAGGTGCAAAAAATGATTTATGAGGGTAGTTGTATGTCCCTACATGGATTATGTGTCACTATAAGTGATTGGTATAGCTATTCAAACTTTAAAAATAAGATGTTAATACTTGGGAATCATTGTTTGGGTCAATAAAGTGAACTTACAAACAAGATCAAGAATGTTTTACTGGTTGCATATTGATATTTTATTGACAAAAACATTATGGACCTTTGATGTCATCTGGGATGACATATGAACATCGAATGGATCAATGAATTTTTTTGACCTTGTACTCCACTTGTAAGTATGTTTAAATGTTGTAATGTGAAAATACCCTTGAAAATAAATTAACAAGATACCTAAATCAATAATGCATACCCTACTCTATGTGATTTATTCCTTGTGTAAAAATATTATATGATTGTGTAAACCCTTGCATTTTGGTGATTAAATTAAACTATGTAAACTTATAACTTCTCTGTGAAATGTGAATGCAGTTAAATATGTGGATTTCCATATTTTCTTCTCAATATCATCATTGTTATATGATAAATTTATATGTATATATATGATTATATGTTGTTAATTGTGGAACATGTGAATGGTGATAAATCACTTATGTATGGCAACTATCACTTAGGAAATCAACCTTACCAATTGAAATTGTCAAGGTATAGTGTTGTAATGTATTATGTAACCTTGCATCATTGCATTAGACATGAGTACTGATGCAAGTGTGAGGTTGAGGGTGAGAAAGTAATATATTCACATTGATTCTAAACTGGCTATGAGGTTGAAAGTGGAGTCTCTTGTAGATTGAAAATCAAAATTTTCTCTTTGCATAAAGTAGCTGCCTAATTTTTTTAGGGGCATGCACCATGTGTGCCACCATATGGCCATAGAATATTCTTGAGAAATGGTCATATTATGGATCAAGCATTAATTTACTCACCTTTTAAAGGTTTTAGTAATAACAAACCTTGTGAAATTTCCTTGATGTAGCCTTGTAAAGCCCTAATTAGACATGTAAGTTGGATTTTTATGCAAAAACAAGGTTGAACTTGCTAAAATATATTGGCTTATAAGTAAAAGCATGATATGAATGAGGAAGTGATTTTTATAATTTATTTGATGAAATGACTAAAATGTATGCCTATGCTCAAAAGGAGAAATAGAAAGCCTTGATTAGATGGTCTTGAAAAATCCTAGGTACCTACTTAATTTGAAAAAATGGAAAAGTTCGGTAAATACCTCAAATGACAAGCATATGATGGTGGGAATGGGATACTTGGAACCATCACGTGATATAAAAAATAATAGAGTTAATGTTGTAAGCTTTGAGGATTCCATGTGAATTCCTATAATGACTTCTTTGGTGTTCATGTGGTCGGTATAGAATACTACGCTAACCCATGAATGATGTTTATTAAATGAAAAGTAACCATATAATTATGAGTTACCATATTCTATTGTCATCTTATGATGAATGTCCTTAAGGTTATGTGTGAAATATAATTCTTATAATGGAATATTTTACTTTTAACCCATAAATCTAGTTACAACCTGGTTAGATTATATTATTTTAACTATTGACCTTAAGTTGTAGGTCTGTGTGTGATGACACCAAAGTGGATAATGACCCAAAAAGATTTTTTATATTCAAATTTCTAACCTAAATTAAACAATAAATACACAAAACTAATGAAATAATGATTTTAATCCTTATTTGAAAGTGTAAATAACACTCTTGTTGGCAACCAAGTTATGGTAAGTCTAAACTACTGGAATTAAAACATTATATTCTTTGTTTGTTTTAAATTAAACGCCCATACAGGTGGTTGGAAATAGTTATTTTTAGGAATGTTATGTTTAAATTATTAGTTTCCCAATGCATTTTGTAAGGTAAGAGTAGGGATGAATTGGCAAACCTATTATAAAAGTGGTTAATAACCTTATGGTTTTAAACAAATGGCCTTATGAGGCATAAAAATAAAAATTATACATCCAATTTTGAATATTTTATAATCTTGTGTTGAAAAAGGGTGAATACATCACCCCATTTTTCTCATTTTGGTGTTATGAAGGGATACCCAAACTAAAAAGACACTTCTTGTTGGCTTGACATGAAGCTTGAGGTTACAAATTTTGTGGTAAAGTACTTGAAATTTCAGCAAGGTAAGGATGAAGATTTACATTATGGATTACCCTCACACATGCTAGAGTTAAATAGGTAGTAATCTCCCTATTTGTATTGCTGGGCTGTGTAAGTACATAGCAGGCATGACACTATTTTGGTTATAATTAATTAAATTTACCAAGTTGTTGCTTTATTTTTGGATATTTAATTATTAGTGTTTATGATTTATGGAATATTTTATGAAAGGAGTGTTTTTACTTCGTTGCTTGGTCTAAATAAGGATGTTGTCATATTTTTGGAAAGATATCTAGAGTCTTATCATGTAAAGGCTAAACACTACCATCCTGAAGGTTTGATATAACCACACGACATACTAAGAAATAAACAGGCAGTGATTTCACTTGAATTTATTATAGGACTTCCTAAATCCTGAAGTGGCATGACACTATCTTAGTGGTAATTAAAAAATCAACTAAGGTTGGTCACTTTATTTTTGGGAATGTGACCAATGATGCCGTTGTTTTTGCTGAATTTTTTATGAAATAAGTGGTTCGATTGCATGGCATGATAGAGGTCATTATCTCCATTTAGTCAAGTTTGATTATAACAAATCTTATGATTCTGCAATTAAATTAGCTCTTTTTAAATCCCTTTATAAGTATAAATGTAGGACTCCACTTGGTTGGAATAACCTTTAAAATTAGGCCATTATTGGATCAACTGAAAAAATGGCCATAATATGCCAAAATTTGAAGGTTATTTCTAATTGACAAAAGAGTTATGTTGATCTAAAAAAATTGCCTCATGAATTTTTTGTTGGTGAAGAGGTTTTTATACGTGTAAGACCATAAAAGAGTTTAATCAAGTTTTGGAAAAGCACCAAATTAGCTCCTCGCTTGGTTGGCCCATTTGACCTTATGGATAAAATTAACCTTATTGCCTACCATCTAGCTTAACCTTGTTGGATGGAATTAATTTTGAAATAGAAGATTTGATTTTTTGAAATGATAATGTTTGGATCAGGGTCATAGGATTTTGACTTCCAACCAAACAACTATCATAAACTATTTTTTTGGTCTTTGAGGTTAGTCATTTTTTTTGGGAGCTTGGTGCATTAGGGAAAAAGATTAGCTCAACTGCCAAAATATTTGGATAAGTAGGTAGTTGAAGAGAGGAATGGGAGAGATGGAGGGGAGATTTTTGAAAAGATGGAATAATATTTTGAGAGTAATGAAGGAGAGGGAAGGACTTGCTTAGGTCGTGACTACAAGAAGCTAGGTATGGAGCTTGAAGAGAACAAGAAGAAGATGGCAAGTAATTTTTTATTTTTTTCTCTTCTTGTGTGGGCAACGAACAAGTGTTGTTGATGTTTTTTTGTGGGAAAAATAAAGGATCTGATTTCATTTTCAAATGTATATAAAATAAAATATTGTTTGCAGGCTCATAAAGAAGTCAATAAACTTATTGATGAGCCTGCAAAGGTCCTAAATTAGTCTAAAACTGATATTTAACTCTTGTTTAATAATGGGTTGCTTTAGTTAAAATTTTAGTTAATTAAAAAAACTATTGAGTTTTGAAATTTGAAGGTGAAATCTTATTTTAAAACCTTTAAAATTTTCCATTTAGATTTTATTGCTTGGCCATAATTAAAATGCTCAAATTAATTTTTATTGACTTCATTTATCTAGCTGTAGGGTTTAAGATGATGCATAACCATTTATCTTTCTTTGTATTTGGGTATTTCACCATCTTGTAGAGGTTGCATTTTTCTATATGGCTGGTTTTTATATTTTTACCAGTTGGAAATGCTAGTTAGAATGGATTTTTGAGATTTTAATTCTTGAATGAAATATTTATTTCGGTTGGATTTTCATTCTTTTTTCTACCAGTTTGAACTAGTTAAAATGACATTTTAACATTATTTTATTTTGTGATGAGTAATCACCATCAATAAATTTGTTAGGGCTTCTATTTATTTTCTTTGATTGATTATGGTGGTTGGGATGAGTGTGTGATTGGGGTTTTATTAACCTACCAACTTAGCATTTTTGGGTGTGGTTCATTTGCATTTTGATGTATAAATATTATCTAGTGTTATAAATTTTCAAAACAAGGTTATTGTTATAATATTAAAATCCTTGTGATTTTATTTGATATTATTTTACAACAATTTTTTATAGATCGACCCAACCATATAAAGAGGTCAAATATAGTGATTTCACCACCTATTATAGGTGATGAATTGACTATACCTGACAAGTTGGCAAAAAGACAAGGCATCTAAAAACTTTGGTGTTGTGTTATTTTTTTTCAAATGTATTATTTATTTAAATATTTATTATTTATTGTTGGCTATAGAAAATGATTTTGTATCACTTGAAGCGATGGATTGTTATATTAAAATGGTGGTACACCTAAAACTTAAGATAAAGGTTGATGGGGTTAAACTAAATACATAGTTGTGACCTATAAACCTTTGGAGGATAAATAAAGGTTGCCAATTCTTATATGTTTGTTGGTGTTTGCACTTGATTTTTAGTTGTAGAATGTTTTGTGATTGAAGAAACTATTGTAAATTTAGTGACAAATTTTATCCCTTATTGCTCACACTCTTGTCCTAAAGACCTGAAAACTAGACTTCACCTCCCAGTTGATAGTTAGGGGTGGTAAGGGCCACCGATTGGTGAGCTCATAGGATGGGTTAGGGTGGGATGGATCATGTAGAGAAGTTATATTGTTCAACTAGTTATTTTTGTAATCTAACGATTCATTGTATTGTTTAATTTTTGTTTCAAATATTATTTTTATAACATGTTTTATAAATGCAAAATTAACACTTGGATTGATGTACAAAATAGAAACATGCTAATTTAATAATGTTGTTCATTCATTAATTCAGTGATATTTATGTTGATTGGTTTAAATGATTTTGATGCTTAAGATTTAATAGTAGGCTGTATACATCCATTTAAATAGAAGGTTAATCCATTACAATCATGAGTATTGTTTACATTCATATGAAGGTAGTTGATATAAATTTAACAATTCATGATAGATTAGTAATTTATAATTATCAGTTAGCAATTTGATTTTATTGCTCATGGATTTTTATATAAGATTGAGCTATTGTTAAATATTGAGTTGCAAGTATATAACTTAAATGTCTACACTTGAATAATAAATTTAGGTTGTTATACTTCTATACCAACACTTTTATGACACAAATTCTAAGTTATTTTTGAATTCCAAAAATGCATTATGTATGTGAGTAGTTTTTAGCCATTAAATTCATCTTATGGCATGCTAAGAAATTGATGATAAGCTAATGATATTAAATTATTTTGGCATGATACAACCATACAAATAACTTTACAAATTAGTCATATCTTAATTAGTTAAGTTATTTGAGATGCATAAGTTATTGTCTATTCTAATATTCATCATTGCAAGACTTTAATTCCTTATGAGATACAAATCTAAGTATGTTTTATCCAAGTTTAATGAATTAAGAATTATTATCGGATTTAATCTAAAGTTTAAATTAGTCCTTGAATTTATATTATTTTTGATGTTATTGAATTATTTTGGCATGCTACAACCATACAAATAACTTTACAAATTAGTCATATCTTAATTAGTTAAGTTATTTGAGATGCATAAGTTATTGTCCATTCTAATATTCATCATTACAAGACTTTAATTCCTTATGAGATAAAAATCTAAGTATGTTTTATCCAAGTTTAATGAATTAAGAATTATTATCGGATTTAATCTAAAGTTTAAATTAGTCCTTGAATTTATATTATTTTTGATTGTATCCCCCTTGCCAAAATAAAGGATGCAAGAATACTTTGAAATCTTGCTAGTTTGTATAATCCATTCTATATGTTGAAATCATGTTAACTTGAATATTTCATTATATACATTGAAATGAATTTCTTGAGTTTTATAAGTAAGGAATGAACAATTTTAAAATATTGGAGTCATTTTCTAACTACTGTTCTTATTCTTAATAAAGCAATGCAATCTTCTACAATGATATTAGAATGTCAATATACACTCAAGTTATTTTTAGCTTATATTGGGTAGATGCTATTACTTCATAAAAATTAATGATTAAATTTGTATATCATTATTATCCTTTAAATAAAATAGATGATTATGATAAATTAATTTATCATCTCATAGAAACTAAAATCATGCCTAGGCTTAACTAGTAATGAATCTTTTAGTGTCTTAAATAACTCTTGATAATAGTTGCTGAATTTTTAGATTGCTAGTATAAATAGCTTGATGTTCCTAAAGGAAAAAATCATGGAAGTTAAGGTAAGACAATTTTTTTTTATAAATCATACAAACTATGATTGAGTGACATACTTTTCTTATGGCAATGACCAGTTGACAAGTAATTAACATTTGAGATAAATAAGTCTCTAAGTGGCTAATTACGGGATGATCTAGTAAGAACGAATAACCACTATAATAAAAAGTATAATAGTCATTTATGAACTTGATGAAGATTATAAAAAAATAATTTTATTTTAGTAGCTTATGGTTACATGTTGAATGAAGGCATGTAGTATGAGGATTTATCAAACTATAGATCATGGTATAATGATATAATAAGGGATAATACTAAAATGGGCTCTTTATTTATACAAAATTTATTAAATATAGATTATTATTGAAATTTCATAAGTTATAAGTGTATTTATAAACTGATTAACTTGTTCTGATTATGCCCTTAATAAAGTTAGTTAAGAATAAATATGTTTTCTTAATTATGAACCTTGACTTACAAAAGGACATTGTATGAACAATAAATGAACTGATGTTAGTATGATACTTACCTAATACTCAAAATATTGAATAATATACCCATAACTATACCCAAACACACATAGATTTAAGTGTTGTCAATTAGACTCACACTTTTGTGAAGGTAGTTTCAGGCCTTCATAGTCTGCTAAAACATGAAAAAAAATCCTAAGCTATGGGTGGCCTAATCGGTAGATTTAATCTCTATATTCTAAGGGATAGCTCCCTTTGGTGTATTAATTAGGATCTATACTCTATGATACAAAATTCTAATAAAAATAAAGAAATAATATTGAAGGAAAAATCCTATCTAATGATGGTGATAACCTAAATTTTGGTTCATCCACTCATTTTGAGCTCTTAAAAACACTAATTAAACAAGAAAAAGACTAAAATTTCAATTCTAAATGACTCCTATGTATCAGTATTTCATGAAAAGGTTCTATCTGGTGATTAAAGCTTGAGGGAAATGAAGGAATAGGACTGATTCAAAGCACTAACCAACCACTTACATCTACTATAACTTCAGTCAAAAGACATCAAACATAGAACATGACCTATATAATTTAATCAACTAATAAATAGGTAAGAATCAAGACTTGACAAGAAGAAAAATTCTATCACATATGCAAATCACTGACATAAATACACTATACCAACATCCTGGAACCTAAAAATAGTCCTTCTATTTATCTGAAAAAATTACAAAATTTAAATTTTGATAGAGTTTGATCTTGCCAAAAGAGGGATTCATATCTCAAAATGGCTAGAAAAACCAACTTATATAGAACAAGCATAAAAAATCCAAGAGATTGGTGCTAAAAATAGAAGAGGAGATCAACTCCCACATCATCCCAAGTCCAACTCCAGCTATGCCAAGATAACCAAGCCTTAAAATAATATATTTTTGTCTTATGCCTTACATGAAAATATTTGGTGTTGAAAATGATGGTAATCCCATTTCATAATCCTTATTTATAATAAATATTAAATTATTCAAATGTGCATGGATCTTTGGTAATTCAATTCTCTTCATGCATGATGCTATGCCAATATTCAAAGGGAAAACTCCACTTGAAACTGAGTTGGAAGTGTTTAAAAAGGCTTTGATTAACAAGATAAACAAGAGTGCATGCATGAAATTATATGTTAATCTCTCCTTGAACAAACATCCAATGTTAAACTATTTTATCCCTTTATGTAATCGAGTCTCTCTTTTGAAACTGAGAGTGCCATGCTTGAAGGTAGTTGCATGTCTGTGAATAATTTGATTATTATATTTATTATTTAGTGTGTTATTTACTATAGTCTAATATTACTTGGGCCACTTTGCATGCTCTGAATGTGAGCTACGAACCATGTCATAGGAGTCAAAATAAGGAGTCCTCATTGTCTTCTGTTGATTGACTGTTGAAATCCCACTAGTTGAATGTGCTTATGCCACCTGTCCCCAACTAATTGGTCCTTCAGATTTACATCAGGTAACCTTATATTTCCTTTACCCTTCTTTGTTTTGATCAATTACTATGGGCTTATTATTCAGGCTCTTTGTATTCAGACCCTATATTTCTATCTATTCCCATGGACTTTCCTCTCAGATAATTTCCTATCTATTTCTTGCAAATAATTTGTCTGAGACTAATTTCATTATGCACTTTTATTTTTGACTTTTCCTTTAGACAATTTCCTTGAATTAATTGTATTAGCTTTTTGGCCTTCAAATTTTGTTTATAGCTTATCTCCTTGTTTATTTCCTTTAGATAAAAAGTCCGAAGGAATTCTTTTTGTTTATTTCCTTTAGATAAAAAGTCTGAAGGAATTCTTTTAGAGTTTCCTCTTTTCATTTCCTTCTAACAAAAAGTCCAAAGGAATTGTTTTGGGATTCTATTTCAATGGACAATTCTCTTAGACAAAAAGTCTAAAATATTTCATGTACTCAGAAACTTTGCAAATTGCCCTTCGAGTTTTTGAAACTGCCCTTCAAGATTTTGACAAGGGATTTAGAAAACTTGTAAAGGACTTTCCCAAAGAAAAAAACCCTTCAAATTTTTTGAAAATTCCTTTCCCAAAGGAAATAACCATTCAGAAAATTCCTTTCCCAAAGGAAATAACCATTCAAAAAAATTAAGTGACCCTTTAGCTTCATGAAAATTCCCTTTAGAAAAGTTAAAACGGTCTACTTACCCTTCGAAAAAGTTGAAATAGACTTCTCCAAAAATTGAACCCTTCAACTTTCTTGTAAGTGTCCTTTTCAAACAAATTGAAATGGAACTCTTCTGAGGAAGTGCCTTTCAAATTTATGCAATAAACTCTTTGAAATTTTTGAAATGGTCCTCTTGGCAATTTTTAAATGGTCTCTCACCATTAATAAAAACTATAACGGTCCACTTACCTTTCAAAAAATGTGTAATGATCCTTCAAAAAATGGATAATGGTCCTTTGGAATAATTGGAATGGTACACTTGCCCTTTGAATTTTTTTTAATGATCCACTTACCCTTTAAAAAATTGGTAATGGTGCTTTGAAATAATTGGAATGGTCCACTTTCCCTTTAAAAAAGTTGAAACGGTCCACTTACCCTTTGGAACAGTTGCTTCGGTCCTCAGAAAAGTTAAAAAGTACCTTCAAAAAAGTTGTCTTGCCTTTCAAATTTTTTGCAATGGACTTTCTTGAAGAGGAAATGACCCTTTAAAAAAGTTGTAAAGTCCCTTCCTTTGGCTTTTTGTTCATTTATTTCCTTCGGATAATTTATCTAAAGGAATTGTTTTAGCTTCTCTCCTCAAGCCTTTCCTTCATACAATTTGTCTGAAGAAATTCATATCTTTAGACTTATTTTAGAGGACCTTTGAAATTATTTGAAAAGACCTTTTCTAAAAGAATAAGAGCCCTTCAGACTTATTACAGATGACCCTTTTAGAAAAGTGAAATGGACCTCTCTGAAGGAAAATAACCCTTTGAAATTTTGAAAATGGACTTCTCTTTCTAAATTTTTTCTCGAAAGACCAATTCCTCAAACTTTTTATTCAAAGTCTTTTATTTTGGACCCAAATAAATTATTATAGGAAAACCCCAAGTCCTCTTTAAAACCTACTCCTTTCAATTGCTCTAATGAACACCAACACTTTCCTACAAAGAACAAGACAAGTGAAAGAAAAGACCCTAAATCACCTAAACAACCTTAAGACCTATTAACCATGGATTCTTCAAGGCTTCTTAGAACTAATTACTATCTCATAAGACAAAACAACATGGTATGCAAAGTTTTAAATGGTAGAGGTGACAATTAGACCTACAGGGTTAAAATTATCAACAATAAGTATTTTTGATAGGATAAGGACACCTAGGTGGTCCTATTGGGAAGGTGTCTACCACTATACAATTTTGAGCTTATCACTATAGATTGCATATCAATACATCCTAAACCATATGAAAGTTTCCCTAGGGAAATAAACTTCCTTGTAGAATCTTTTAGGGGTAATTACCATGGCTAAGGGATACATGTATGTAAAGGTGTTTATGGGGATTATGGTAGGTCATGCAAAATTGAGTTACATGTAGTAATATTGATTCCCTAATTCTGCTATGAATTTTGAAATAAGGGATGCTAAAAAAAATTGGGTTCATTTCATAGAAGATATTTATAAAAGTGATCTAATAGTTTCCATGGCATCGATTGATATGTTATTAGCTCTTGGTACCTATTCAAAATGTCTATGATCAAAGTACTAATTAAGACCATTAACTATGACTTTATAGAAATGAGATTATCATATTTAATTTGGTATTGATAGGTGACTTGATTGATGATTAATTGAGAATCACCATATACGACTAACTATTGGATGTTCTATTGGATTGTGAGGTGAAGTTATGTAATGAGATCTCCATATTCTACTATGTTGTTAATACATGGAAATCCAATGCAAAATTCCTTAAGGATGAGATCCATTTTATGTGTGATTAAAATAATGCATGCCCCTAATTCATGGGATGTGAAGGAACCATCAAAGCATGGCTTCCATTACTGTGATTCATTAACGGTGAAAATGGACGCATCTAGAAAACTAATTTTTAATGGCTATGTGTATGATAATGGAGCACCAACTAATTTATAAATGAGTACCTTCTCCTTAATAACATTTTTATTTTCATATTCAATATAAAACTCACTTAGTATCATAATCCACTTTTCCATGTGACCTATCAAATCTACTTTTGATAGAATATATTTTAGTGGATCAACTTTAGTAATAAGGATAGTCTTATTATTGAGCATATAATTTCATAACTTATGAGATGTGAATATCAATACTAAATATGCCTTCTCAATGGGTGAATAATTATGCTCATATAATACCAAGGTTATACTCAAATAGTTGACAATGCCTTCCTTGCTTTGATCATCATGATGGGCCAAAAGTGACCCCAATGCATCTTGGGTTGCTAAAATGTAAATAAACAAAGGATTACTTGGAATTGGAGGGGAAAACACTACTGAATTGGCCAAATATTTATTAAATTATTCAAATTCCTCTTGATAATAATTTCTCCACTAAAAGATGGTGCCATTTTTCAATAGGTGTGTGAAGTAATGGAAGTTATCAGTTAGTTGTGAAATGAATATATGAATAACTTAAATCTTTACCTATAAAATACAAAGTTATTTTAGATTTTATGGGGAAGGAATTTATATTATGACATTAAACTTAACCATATATACTTTGATACCTCTATGATAACAATGGATCCAAATAATGTTTAAGATATAATGTCAAACACACACTTTTAAGGATTGAGGTACACCTTGTATTCTCTAAGTCATTAAAAAATTATTCACAAATATGCTAGATGTCCTTCACAAGTTTTATATTTATCCAAAATTTCAACTACATAATCCTCCTCAATGTCATACATCATGTCATAGAAGATGATAGTCATTGCTTATTTATAAGTATCTCTTACATTCTTCAAGCCCAAAGACATGCCTTGATAATAAAATGTCCCCCATAGGGTGGTGAATGTTGTCTTGTGTTGATATTAAGGTACTATATTAATTTAGTTGTATCCAAAAAATACATCCATAAGTGATATCATTTCATACCCTATATTAAGTTTCTTGATCGTATCAATATTTGGAAATGGGAAATCATCTTCAGGACAAGCTTTGGTAATACCATGGAATCTTGTACACAAGTGAATGCTGCTAGCTTCTTGTTGATAGAAACTATGTTATAAATCCACTTTTAATAATCAATGAGCCAAATGAATCCTATTTATAAAAGTTTATCAAGATCTTTCTTGACTAATACTATTATACAAGGGTGTATTTTATGCAATTTTTATTTATTGGGATTTGCATCAAGATGCACTACAAGATCGTAAATAACCAAAGAAGGGTCTAGTCTAGGCATGTTCGCATAGGACCATAAAAATATGTAAATTAATTATTTTATGAAATAAATAATGAAATCATGCTATTCCTTTATAATAGATGATCTAATCTTGATAATTTATTGATTATCATTAGTACCAATATTGACATCGATGGTATCTTCCACAAGAAGCATGGAACCATATTCTAATATTATGGGAATCAAAAGAAGTTAATATTCCTATTATGATTATGGATCAATGGGATCATCAATCTCACCCATAAAATAATAATCTAAATCATTCATTTCAGGTAATGACCAATCTTAGATGACTATGGAAAATCTTAGACCAGTTGCTCAAATGTTTACTTTTCCTTAGGACTAACATCTACACTAAAGATGATGTATAGACTTTGGGGACTATTAGGAATAACAATTATTTGTTAATACATTTTAATTCCCCATTAATTATTTCCTTTAAGAGGTTTTTACTATTGAACACATTAATGTTTTTACTTTTATCACTATCCAATAGTGCCTTAGAGAGGTTTTCACTAGAGGACATTAATTTTTTACTTTATTTTTTTACTAAGGAAATACACCCAATCTCCAAATTAGTAAACATGGTCCAAATTAATATCAAATCCTTGTTTATGTTCCTCAAGCAATAAACCATATCTAAGTCCAAAAAATTATACAATGGCCTCATCATTCTGAAATTCATCTAATGGTATACAATCTTATTGGTTCCAATCGATGAGTTTAGGATAATGAAGGTCATGATGAATGATAAGGAAAACATTAGTTTCAAAAGGGTTTGTGTTAAGAAACTCATTGAATATGTTATAATTGGCCGCTATATCACTATAGGGATAATCATCATTAGATGTCATAATGATGTCACTTTCAAGATCTGAGAGGTCATCCCAATATGGTTTGTATATAAAACCTTGAGTTGCTTTTTAGGGGGTATGGGCTCAATAATTCCTTGTTGATTTTCTCCAAATCCTTTACCTTTTTACTCAAAATCTTCCATCATTTTATTGTTGATGGTATATTTTTTAATTTGATAGCATGAAGCAAAGCCATCACTATATAACCAAGAGTCCCCATAATTAATAACCTATTCATGATCTAAGAGACCATTTTTATAAAAATATAGAGGCTTTAATTGAGGAGAGTCATCTTTCTTGTGCCACATAATTTTGGGTCTACCATGGGATTTGGGTGATTTGGGAAGTTTAGCAATGTGAAAATTATATTTGATCACAAAATCTCCACAACCTTTGTCTTTCATTATGAAATGAGATGGAATTTTGGGATACAGACATTTGAATAAGGAAACAAGGCTATCTATATTGATATAGGATGATTTAAAAGAGTTTGGTACACAAATTTTATCCTTTTTGGGTACATTCTCTATGTTATAATAATACTTGGTGTTTTCATACTTAGCTTATATGTTTTTGCAATAGTGGTACAACTATAAATCTCCTAGAATTATAAACCCCATGTCAGAATGGGAGAATTTAATACAATAATGTAAGGTTTATGGTACTACCTATATATCATGGATCCATGAATGCACAAATATTAGCCTATATTGTAATTTGAGGTCAATGACATGACAAAGAGTGTTATGGGTAACATGCCAAACAATGATAGGCAAGCAGATTACACCTAATGATTCTCATTCTCCATTATCATAAAATTTGATTGTGATAGTATCATCCTAAAAATATGTTTGTGAGTATCCCATGTGCTTAACTAAATTGATTATATAAATGTTCAAACCTAAGCCATTGTCTATGAGCACACTTTTAACCTTATGTCAAGAAATGATCGCTTTAATATAGTAGGGATTATTATTTGATGGACCTACTGGTGATATGTCACTTTGATAAAAAGTGATTTAATAACCTATTGGATAAAAAATTTAGGGGAAAAAAAGTAGGCTTTGATTCAACAGTTTGGGGACAAAGTCTATCTCCTATTATCAGACATAGCTACCTTTATTGAAAGCAAAAAGAATGCAGAAAATAAATCTATTTATAAAAAAATGTTTTCTATGGGGATTTTAATTTTAAGCAAAAATTATGGAAAGGTGATGGAAATGAAAAATGAAGTGTAATAATGAAAATAAGAAAATGAGGGAGAATGGAAAAATTCTAGCTAGTTAAACACATAAAGCTACTATAATAATCCCAGGGAAGGAAAAGGATAACTCTGTGACTAAACATGAAAACTCACTATAATAATCTAATAATTGATATTTTAACATAGGAAACCTTTATATGAAAATCAAGGAGATTGAATATCATTACGAAGAAAGATATATAACAACCTCATGTTTCCCAATAAAAACAAAGACAAATTCTATTTTTAATCTCACCAAGGTTTCACAATGAAAAAAGTTCCTAATGTAGAGTCAAAATAACTTCTACTCTAAAATATTTTCATTCATTGAATATCTAACAATAAAATTATATTAAAATGAAAGAAGAGGAAACAAAATAGATTGACATACTCATGCACATCACTCATTTAGAAAAAATCATGAAATAAAGTCATGTAAATCATTTCCATATTGATCCTTCATGGGGATGTACATATAGACTCCTTCATTCCATCTTGCCAAAAATTTTCTCCTATCAAAAAATCCTTTAAAATGACCCAATAAAGTCATTTTATAACTTATCAAGGTAGTTATAAAATTTAGTTAGGGTTTTACAAGAAAATAAGACCTAAAAAGTGACTTAATGAAAAATAGAAAAAGTTTATTTATTACATCATCACTTTTATTGATAAAATAAAGCACTTTATAAAAATAAAGTAATTTTATAAAAATAGATCTAATTTATTAAATAAAATCAAATTTATTAAGTGACCCATGGCTGGACAAAGTGGGACCCTTTAAAACTTATGACTTTACTTGCATGATCCATTTATTGGTATACCAAGAGTAGGATCTAAGATTTTGTAACGACTAATATTCTATCCAATTTTATCCATTTGACTGATAGCCAATTCATCTATCCCATTCATATGGGAATGAACATAATTACCTAGCCAAATCACATCTTTTTGTATTCCTTCCTTAAGGCTCAGAGTTTTTTGAAACACTCAAGTTATTTCTTGATGTCTTCCACTTTTAGGAATTCTTGGGTTATGAAACAAAATTCACAAACCAACTACACTTCAAAAATGAGCTCAATAATGGGATGGTATTTAGTAATATTATTTTATATTTATTCAAATAGGATTTGGAATTTGTCAAAGTTAATGATAGAGGATACATTGAAACTTGAGGACACATAAGATTCATTCTTGACTAATTTTAATATTTGTTCTTTGAGTCACATTATGGAGTTGACTTAAAGAAGATCCTATTGGATTAAAAATATGTTGAACATATATCACCAATTTATGATTTTACACCTTGTATCGTATTGCTTGATATTTTTACTTCTCCATGCATTGAATGATTAAACTCAATAATTCTTGTGCATTTACTTTATCTCCTTCCATTGTATGTCTTCCCAACATCATTATATAAAGTTGAGTCTTTAATTGACATGTATTATTTATTTTTATTGATGATGGGTGTCATAATCCCCATAAATTTTGTTCTTTGTTTGTTTATGGTGACTTTTGAAATCACTATTGGCTTCTTCATAATAAGAGGAGCAGTTGATAAGGATGCAATTGCTTTAAAATAAATAGTGATTAGTTTGACAACCCTTTTCATTTTCTTGATGACTTCAGAGAACCATGCTAATGTGTCAGTGGTGGAAAGATCACTCTAGTTTGATAAATTAAATTCAATTTGGGTTTGAAATAGAGAAGGAGATTTAAATACAACTAGTACAAGATGAGGAGGTTGTGCTTATTGAGATATTATATGAGAATCTAAGAAGATGTCAATTGGGGATTGATTGTGATCAAAGGCTATGAATATTTCTTATTTCTTATCCATGATTTTCTAAATGTTATCACAATGTTGAGTCACTTTGGGGATGATTTATTGGTTTTACTCTTTAGGAAATAAGTGTTGTGGCTCTTTATGAAGGGTTAGTATGATCTTATTAAGTGGATTTATTTTGGTCGATACATGATTGGAGGATATGTGTCATCTTTTTATAAATTTTCATATGAAAGTTTTACTATTATGATTTATGAGAAAGTCAATAATTTCTTTTTTTATCTATCTTCTTACAAGGATTTCAATAATTAGTTGAGAAATAGAATCATAGTCTTATTCATTATTTAATTCAATTGTAACTCTTAAAAAATAGGTGTTGATTGTTATTATATCTTAAACAAACTATTAGAGATTAATGACAATGTTTAATTATGCGACTTCAAACTAATTGAGTTCATATTGATGAATTGGACCCTGAGCTATGGGTAAAATCATTTTTTGGCTCATGAGTTGCTTGTGTAACCCTTTAAGTAGATTTATAAGCTACCCTTTTTTCAAAAATCCCATGAACACATTTAATGAGTCTACCTATTGATTCAATATAGCTAAAATTATCTGAAACTGAGAAACATTATGTAGACACCGAAATCGTGTCGACTCCCCTGGTCATTCCCCGTCTTATTCTTCTTCGCCTATTTAACCCTTGTCGATCACTTGTTCCACCAACTTTGACCCTGGCAGCATGTAAAAATGAGCACAGAGCTAAAGCTAGACTCTATCCCCATTGTGCATCTGCCGACGACGGTCTTTACCCGGCCGATGTCGCCGACTTCGGTCACTTATCGGCCGATGTCGGCAATCCTGCCGACGTCGGTCACCTTTCCGTTATCCGTTACCAGTTATCATTCGATTTCCCGAAACGGTTGTCGAACCGTCTCTGGGACCGTCCCTCGCCTTCATCAGCCTCCGCCAACCATTCAAAATGTAGATCAATCAAAACCCGTGCAATCATTCAATCAACCTGTGAACTCTGACATCAACACTCTCAGCATCAACCCACTCTCGGCATCAACCAATCTGCATTCAATCTGGCACCGCAACTATGGCTTTTATCGCATCTTCTGGCAGGTAAGTATTTACTCTGTTTGTTTTATTTCTTCTTGGTTACTATTTCTGCATTAGCTCTGTCATCCCAAATCCACAGACCCAGCATCTCTCATTTACATCCCTGCTTCTGTCCCGACCTTACCTTGCCCAGACCCTGTCCCGACTCTCTCAGACCCTGTCTTTTATCAGACCCTGTCCCGACCTTACCTTGCCCAGACCCCGTCCCGACTCTGTCTAAAAACTTGTCCTGAACTTGTCCTGACTCTCTCAGACCCTGTCCCGACCCTGTCCAAAATCTGCCCCGACCGACGCCAGTCACTTCCCCGACCGACGACGGCACATCAACCGACGTCGACACTTTCCCAGACCGACGCCGGCACCACAGAGACCGACACCGGTGACTGTGCAGAACAGTGCTGCATATCAGGTACGCACTTTTATTTTCTGTCATTTATTTTTGTCATTTTATCTTTCATTATCTGCTTTCGTCCAATATTCTGCTTTTTTATCAGTGGGTTGATATCCTTCTAGGGAGTCTTCGTACTTCCGAGATCGGGCGTTCACCTGACAACCCACCATATCTTTGACTAACATCTTTCCGTGTTTTAGTCTCTTTTTCGCAGGTGTCATTCCTCCACAGCCAAAGAGAAGAATCTTTCAACGTCTGATTTCGGTGCGCTCGACTTTATCAGGTATTTCTAGCCTTAACCATTTATTTCAGTTTCTTATTTCTTCTTTGAATGTAGAAAGCAATTTTGCATAGAAACATTCTAGCACGCCCGGTGGGACCCTAGGTCCTCCTTGGGTTCTTTCTCTCTTTCTTTCGTTCATTTAGGCGCATTAGGTTTCTTCCTTTTTGCCTCCTTTCGTCTCTTCTTAAACGGCATCATAAGCAGAACTAAAACGAACATTTCTTTCTTGCACTTCTAGACTAGCTAAACTCATATTCTTCGACTCTTTCTCCAATCGTATTCATACGAACAAACATTTTGACTTGGACATTAAAACACTTTGCATTCATTTCTATTTGCCTGCATCTCTTAGACCACACATAGTAATTAAACCGCATATTGAATTAATCTAGATCACTTCATGTTACACGACCAAACCACCTGCACAAAATAAACATTTTAACTTACCTGAGACAAGGCCCGACTGGGATTTCATCCCCCAGTGGATACCTTACCCATCCTGGTGACCCTACTTGGATTTCATCACCAAGGGGGAAGCCCACTCCGTTCTCTGGCGGAGTATAATCTCTAGGCGAGGTATATCTTGGCTAAGCGAAACCAGCTAACCACTGGAATCGTGAAGTGAGGGGAGCTTGCTCCTTAGCACCAGGGCACGTACCAGACCCTAACACAGACTTCTTGAGCACCATAACAAAACCCGAAACCTTCCATAGACTGCTTCTTCTAGGACCCAACTCACAAAGCCAACCTCCCCAAACACACATTCTAAGGCATAAGCCACTATAATCCTAATAATTTACTTCTAGGGTTTTAGGATCTGCTTGTGTCTTCATCTTTTTGGTTCTTATCTGCTTGTTTGAGCTTGTGAGGATGTTCTTCCTTGCCTTGAATGGTTCTGAATCATAGCCAAGCCAAGGCTCTAGTCGATCACGCGAGGCATCATCCTCTTCCGTCTACCCCGCCTACAACCAACCCTATAATGGAGTTCAACTCAGAAACTGAAAGAACTCCTACCAGACCATCTCCGACCCAAACGCCTATTATCCCAGAAGGGGACCAAGATTTCGCATGATTCTTGGACCTCAATACTGCAGCCTTGCAATACTATCTCACGAATAGCCAAACGCGAGACTCCTCGGGCAATCCAATCTATGGAATGCTGACTTCTCTCCTCGAAACTGCGGCCGTATCAATGGCATCCGTAGTCCAACCCTTAGATACCCAAGCTGTTACCTCAAACAATGACCAACCTTTTACCAACCATCCAAGTGTGGCTTCTCCTTCCATCGTTGGGCCCACTTTCACTGGGGTTTCGGCCCCCAATCAATCTCAACCCACTCAACCACTTTCTACCCCCTTTCAAAACTTGGTCATCTCCATTCCGCCTACCCTTACTCCTATCAACACTAGGGTGGCTACCCATCCATTGGCCCATGTTACCTCTAGTCAACCTCCCATGACCACATCAAACCTAGCCATGTCTTCCATCCAACCATCCTTAGTCACTTCTTCTGTCCCTACGACTAGTCATCCGTACGTTGCGCCCTTATTGGTACAACCGACTACGTCGTATACCTCTTCCAGCCTCTTTCAAGCGCCTTACAATCTAGGAGGTGCTCCACCCGCCAATCCGTCAGTAGATATTATCAAGATGTTGATGGATAAAATGTCCAACCTAGAGACCTTTGTTACCGGCTCGCGCAATACTCTCTCGTACGAACAAATCTGCAATGAGCCCATCCATCCTTCTGTCCCTATCAGACCATATCCCAGCCAGTGGGAACTTCCTAAGTTTTCTCATTTCCAGAGTAAGGAAGACCCACAACAACATTTATGAGCGTTCAGACACGCCTGTTACCTTATCGCCCACGACGATGCGTTACTCTTACACACATTTCCCATGTCTCTCTCGGGTGCTACACTTGACTGGTACAGCTCTCTTCCCAGCCATTCCATCTTCATGTTCACTCAGCTGGCCCAACTCTTCCTCGATCATTTCTCCATCAATATCACCAAGAAGGTCTCCATCACAGACCTCTATTTTATCCGCCAGTTTGAGGATGAATCCATTGCTGATTTCATCGCTCGGTGGAGGGGCCTTATCAATCAACTTTCATTTTCCTTACCCCAGCCTGAGCTTATTGAACTTTTCTCTCAAGCCTGCACTAAACATATTTCTTCTACCTTGAGGGTTCAAACCTTCCGCACTTTTGACGAAGCCTTCACGATGGCTCGTAAACTTGAGTTACGTGCCATTGAGGAGAACAAAGTCAAGTTGCGGAGTAAGAATCCCAACTCCAAAACCAATGACCCCTCTTCTAAGCCTTCCTCATCCAATCCTAAATCTAAAGCTTCAGCAAATGCTGTGGTTGTTAGATCTTCTTCCTCTTCACCTTCAACTAATCAATCTGAACCATCCACATCTATGAGCGCCACTCATCAATTTCAGCAGAGATACATACAGCGACAGTTTACTCCACTTGGAGAATCATACCCGTCTGTGCTAGAAAAACTCGTCAAACAAGGGGCCATCAATCTCCCTCAGATCCGACCTCCACCACAATTTGATCCCTCACGCGCCATCCCTGCGTGGTATAGGGAAAATGACTTCTGTAACTACCACCGTGTTAAAGGTCATGACACAGGTAACTGTAAAACCCTTAAAAACATAGTCCAAGACATGTTGGAAAAGGGTGACCTCATCCTCGACAATCCTAACGCCCCTCCTAATCAGGGTATCGATATTTTCAAACAACCGTTTCCCAATCATCCACCAACCCAAAACAACGTCCAGACCTTGACTGACAATACCCATGAACATAATATTCGAACAGTCAATACGGTCTCACCCCTCATTTCTAACCAACCCCAAGAGGTGAGTTCATCCATCAGTCCATCAGATATGGACGAACCTCTTTCACCGGCTAGTTCTCCCTCAACTTCTCTCATTTTAGAGGACGCCTCGACCTTACCAGCACCACCAATTTCACCATCTTCCTTCTTGCTGCCCATGGAGGACCCAACCTTTCCTACTCCTCGACCACAAGTGGAGGGCGCTATCATCCCTGCCCTTTACCTGCTTGAGGAGATTCATTCTCCAGTTTCTTCTCCACCCAGGGAAGAACCTATCTCTCCTTCGTCTCCAACCAAACATGAACCTATTACGACTTCACCATGCTTTGGGTCCGAGACTACTACACCCGTCTTACCTTCAGTCCCACAACCGTCGACGTCTTCTCAAGAGCCCAAACTTCATCCCGCATCTTCTTAGCCATTTTCCTGACTAGTGGAGAGACTCAAACTTCTCCCTTCTAGGAAAGTGGAACATCAGGGATTGTGGGACCGTCTCACAGCTCTTCAACAAGCTCGAGTCCTCTCATCTCATGCTGCTAATCCTCCCATGGCAGAACCTCCTAAGACTATCAACAAAAATCAGATTTCTGCCTCTAGACCATCTACATCTCCATCAACCTCATCAAAACCAAAACCCTCATCTACTCCGCCTAAACCTATCAAATCACTTGGCGTTCGCCCCGTCTCCAACCTCACTCATCCACAAGTGAAGGTGGACTTAACCCAAACTTCAACTAATAGTAATCTTCAACCTAAATCACAAAAGACTGTCAAACCACAGAGGCGAACGCCTCCTCTTCCTTCACCATTGCCCTCCATTTTGGGCCCGCATCCTTCAACCCTAACCAGAGTCCTTCCCACTCCAACCTTTAATCAAAACCGATTGCCTCCTTTGCTTCCTTTGTCGACCACTAGCTTACCCTCTCCCAAAAGGGCGATACCTCTCATGAAGAGTGTACCGTCTCAACCTGTCATTGCACCATCAACCCAGAAGGTGGTACGAAAATCCCCTCCAACTTTGCCCAAGCAAAAGTCACCAACATCGCATACATCAATGAGCACGGATCCTTTAGTGGGTTCATACTCTTTAATCTTGCAATGACTTTTGCAAACTTCTAGCATAACTCTTCCAGCCATCAAGCCTTTCCAACCTCTCGGGTCTAAACCCTCCTGGTTCGACGACATGAAGATTTGTTTATATCATCGTACACCAGGACATGACACCGAGACTTGCTGTGCCCTCAAGGCTGTCATTCGCCGTTATCTGGAGAAAGACACTCTTCTCTTTGAGGACACTTTCGACCGCCCCCTGACTCTTTCTCATAAACCTTCTACCTCCTCAAATCCATCCACATCTCATCAACCAATTACAACCCCTTCATCATCTTCACCTCCCATCTTTGAAATCAATGCCATTCACATCACCACTAGGTCACAGAAGGACAAGGCGAAAGAAAAATCTGCCATTCCTTGGACCTACCCTTTTGTCAATCCACCTCAACCACCTAAGCCTAAGATTTCTATCCTTGGCACGCCTCAACCCTCCTCTTCTTCTTCTTCTTCTGGACCAATCCACGACTCCATGTTGAAACAGCTTCACCAGACGCCTGTGAAGATGTCCCTCTACGATCTTATCCAAACCTCGCCCCAACATCGTCAGGCCCTCATCCAAGCCCTACAGGCAGCGGAGGTCTAACTCGAGGATCCCCGACCGCTTGCTGCCCTTGTCCACTCCTTAGCCCCTATCGCCTCCATTACATTCAGTGATTCTTAGATTCCCACATCCAACACGGAAGATCAGGACGCCGCCCTCTTCATCACTGCCTATATCGATCAGACACACATTAAACACGTTATGATTGACAGAGGCGCTAGCATCAATATCATCTCCACCCATGCCTTTGATCAGTTGGCTCTTCCCAAGAATTGCGTCTCCAAAATTGACGCGATCTTGCGCTCTTTCAATGACACTACTGCCACGACCATTGGCACAGTCATCCTTCATATTCGCATAGGTCCACGCATAGTCCCGGAGCTCTTCTACATCATCGAAGGAGAGTTCCAATACAACATCTTGTTAGGTCGACCCTGGATCCGTGCCATGTCCTGTGTCCCCTCCACCCTGCACCGTTGTGTGAAGTTTGAGCATGATGGACAAGTCCACACCATTCCTGTTGACCCTTCGCCCTTCAAAACATGCAACACCACCTACCATCCAAACGATGTCCTCATTCCTATCAAGCCGTTAACCCCGGCACTGCCTCCATCTACGAAAGCTTCGAACAGTTCGTAACAGGTGGTCGCCCTTACACCTCCCCTTCAAGCGACAACCACAGACCCCATGGAAGACGTCTTTCAAAGACTTTCATTGGGAGAATATCGCTTGCTGGCTTTAGACATGTTCCAAACTCCACAAGAGTATGGACACCTTCATCACAGCCCCAGCTACGACCATCGGATAGGGATGATCATACCTTATGGTCCCCCTCACCTTCGCACCAACCTCGTCTATGGGGGGCTTAATCAAGCTCCTCTTGATGGTAATCCTCTTTCTTCACCTCAACCTTTCACATCAGATTTCTCGTTTCTTGGCAACCCCGCCTTTGCACACACTTACCTTTACAGGTGTGCATGGAAGGGTTTTCGTTTCAGATGCTATGAGCAGGGCTCCCATCAGCCTATCCAACCGCTCAATGATGACAACGCCAAGAAACGGTATGGTCTGGGATATCACGACCCCACTCAAGACCCTTTAGACCTTTGTCCTGAACCAATCCTTGACCAATTTCCTCCACACTCGCCTGTTTCGCCACCTTCACCTACGGAGTCAGTGGTTTCCATTCCTCCTAGTTTTTTTTTTCCATAAACACCATCCGCCTGGACCCCTTGACTTATCAGCTCAATGGGGTGTCCAAATCTCTCCCTCTCATTCTTCCCAGCATGATCGAAGATGAGTCGGCAACCATCCACACTGTTCATTGCGTTGACGATGACGCCATTCTTTATTACATGGGCGTTGACGATTCTTTCATCCAGCGCTCCCTCCCTTCTGAGACCCAGGCTATGTTAAATGAATCAACCATTGACATCAACCTTCCTTCTTCTGATGTTCCTCATGTCTTAAAGATTGGCCAATCTTTAGACGCTCAGGAGCAGCTTGACTATACCCATTTCCTCTCCGACCATAGCAAGGCCTTTGCCTGGACTTACAGTGATATGCCTGGCATCGACCCCACCATCGTTACCCATAACATTGTCACCAAACCAGAGGCTAAGCCTGTCAGGCAAAAGCTTTGAAAGATGCATCCTCACGTTGCCCTCCTTGTTAAAGAGGAGCTTCAGCGCCTCCTTTCTGTCTCCTTCATCCAGCCCATCGACTATCCACAGTGGGTCTCTAACATCCTCCCAGTCACCAAGGCAACTGGGGGGATTCGGATCTGCATAGACTATCGTGACCTACACCTAGCCTGTCCCAAAGATGACTTTCTTCTTCCTAACATCGACCAGCTTGTTGATCTTACAGCCGGCCATGAGATGCTATCTCTTATGGACGGGTTTTTAGGATACAATCAAATCCTGATCGCTCCAAAAGATCAGCACAAGACTACTTTCATCACCCCATGGGGGACTTTCTGCTATCGAGTCATGCCTTTCGGCTTGAAAAATGCAGGTGCCACTTATCAGCGTGCCATGACCTACATTTTCCACGATCTCCTCCACAAAATCATGGAGGACTATGTGGATGACCTGCTCAGCAAGTCCAAGCTTCACCGTGACCATCTGACCATTCTCAGAATCATCTTTTCTCATCTTCTTCAGTACCATGTTCGTCTTAACCCCAAGAAATGTGTTTTTGGGGTCCTCTCTGGCAAGCTTCTCGGCTTCATCGTTTCCTTCCGTGGCATCGAGATAGATCCTGCCAAGATTCGTGCTATCCTCGAAATGCCTCCCCCGACTAATCTCAAGCAGCTTCGTAGTTTGCAAGGCAAGCTCCAGTCCATTTGTCGCTTCATCTCGCAGCTTTCAGACCGCTGTCAACCTTTTCATCATCTCCTTAAGAAGGACATCATTTTTACATGGGATAAGGACTGTCAAGAGGCTTTTGAAGCCTTAAAACGCTATCTGGTCTCTCCACCAGTCCTCATTCCACCTAAAGATGACCAACCCTTCTACCTTTATATCTCAGCCACTCACCATTCGTTAGGTGCCATGATCACGCACCGAGACGAGCATCACCGTGAGCAAGCCGTTTATTACATCAGCCGAACACTGGTCGACTATGAAACTCGATATACCCATATCGAGAAACTCTGTTTGGCATTAGTCTTTGCTGCTACTAAGCTTTGCCACTATCTTCTTAGTCACAAAACCTTTGTCATCACCCACACTGACCCTCTCAAGTATATGCACTCCAAGCCATATCAGAATCAACGTATGGCTCGGTGGCTCATGCTGCTTGCTGAGTTCGATCTCGAATTCATCCAACAAAAATCTATCAAGGGGCAAACCATCGCTGATTAATTAGCAGATGCCCCTCTTCCTGACAATCAACCTTCACAGTGTGAATTCCCTGATGAGTCTATCGCTACGCTTTCCTCCGATGACACCACCTATCAGATGACTATGTTCTTTGACGGTTCCAAATGTCAACTAGGTGGGGGTGCTGGAGTTATTCTCATTCCACTCGAAGGAGAGCCCATGCCTCTGTCTTTTAAGCTCGACTTTGATTGTACCAATAATATGGCCGAATACGAGGCCTTAATTTTGGGACTTCAGACTGCCCTCTCTCTCAGCATCAAGTCCATCAACATCTTCGGCGACTCGCAGCTCGTCGTCAATCAGGTCAACGGTTCATACCTCTGTAAAAATGAAATTTTGCAAAGGTATAAAAACTGTGCTGACATTCTCCTTGCATCTTTCGACCATTTCCTCTTGCAGACTGTTCCTCGATCCACAAATAAGTTTGCTGACACCATGGCTTCTCTTGCTTCACATATCCCATCTTCCTCATCTGCATCCAAAATTTTTGTCACGGTGCATCGTGTGCCGTTGCCTTCATATATCTCTCCTCACATTCATCATGTCAACACTATAGACCCTAGCCCACAAGATGCTTGGTATAAGCAACTTGTAGACTTCTTATCTTTCTCTATCATTCCTCCCAACCTCTCTAGTAATGCACGATGAGCTTTTATCAAGCGTACTACTTGCTATACCATGCTAGGGGGTCTTCTCTATAAGCGAGGTTTCGACGGCCTCCTTCTTCGCTGTCTCACCTCCACTGAAGCATCTCAAGCCATTCAACAAGTCCACGACGGGATTTGTGGCAGACATTTCAGTGGGAATTCAGTTGCCAAGCGCATCCTTCGTCTGGGCTATTATTGGCCTACCCTTCATCAAGACTGTAGCGACTATGTTCGGTGTTGCATCAAGTGTCAGCAGCACTCTAACTTGCTTCATCTCCCCAGTCATGCCTTATAAATTGCTCAAGATTTCTGGCCTTTTTCTCAATGGGGTTTAGATCTCATCGGTGAGATTAATCCTCATTCGTCTCTTTATCATCAATCCATCATCACAGCCACTGAATATTTCACCAAGTGGGTGGAAGCCATTCCTCTCATCTCCACAAAAGCCGACAAGATCGTCGACTTCATCAACACCCACATCATCTGTCGTTTCGGTGTCCCTCATAAAATCATCACCGATAATGGCAAGTCCTTTAAAAACAAAACTGTCCAAAAGCTATGTGACTCCTTCGGCATCAAACTCAGTTTCTCTTCACCTTACTACCCACAAGCAAATGGGCAGGCCGAGGCTTCCAACAAAATTCTCACCAAAATTCTCATGAAAGTGGTCAGTGACACAGGCAGGGATTGGCACATTCACATTCCCTTCGCTTTGTGGGCCTACCGCACTAGCATCCAAACCTCTACGGGTGCTACCCCTTTTTCTCTCGTGTATGGAATAGAGGCTGTCTTACCTCTCGAAGTACAGATCCCGTCTCTCCGCATTTCTCTACATGATATCCTTTCCAACGATGACTTTCGTCAAGATCGCTTAGCTCAACTTGAGTTACTTGACGAACGCCATCTTGCTACCCTTAATCATCTTCATGTCTATCAATGTCGCATCAAACACACCTATGACAAAAATCTGTGAGAACGAGATTTCAACATCGGAGACCTCGTCCTCAAAGAGAATCAACACGTGACCAATATGGAGTGAAGTAAACGAGGCAAGTTTGCTCCTAATTGGCTCAGACCTTTTATTATCACGCACAAGTATGGATCAGGGACTTATCGTCTGTCTTCTCTTGATGGACACCCAGAACTTGAGCCTCTTAATGCGTTGCATCTGCGACCGTTCTATTACTAGTCGAGTACTCATCCACTTGACACTTAACTTGAGCTCGTCCCTTGAGCAATCCCCGTCCTCTTAGTCCTCTCTCCTTTCAACCCTATTCCTCTTAACAATTCCTATAACCCTTTTATGCTGTATGGATGCTTTGTCCTCATAAAAGGGAGCCCTTGACCTTCTATAATCTTGTCCATGACTCACATTTCTGTCAAAACAAATCAAGATGTCACACTATCCATGGTCACTATATTTATATCAAAATCAAAAAATAGACTGCTCCCTCGAAGGACAGCTGTACTATCATTGCTGTAATTAATAGACTGATCCCTCGAAGGACAGCTATTCAAAAGCCCTTTTATTAAACAAAAATCTAGACCACTCCCTTGAAGGATGGCTATGACTAAATCTGGCAATAAACAACACAATTTTAAAAGCTTTCCGCATTGATCAGCTTCACACCCTGACCACCAAACAAACGACATCTCTATGCAGGCTTCCCGCATTGATCAGTCTGCGCTAAAAAAAAAAAAAAAAAAAAAAAAAAAAGTCATGGACTTGACTTATAGTTGTCTCAGGGTTTCCTATAAAAAGGGGCATCGTTATCTTTGCTCTTAAAATGGGTTACCCTTCTTCCTCCTCCTATCACCCGCTCAAGGGACTTCGAGCTCACTTTAATGTCGAAGTGATTTGATTACCGCTCTAACATATCCACGGTCAACGACATCACGCATGAATGGGGCTCTTGGTTCTCATAACCCCTATCTATGCTATCTTTTTGGTCCTTGTCAATGAAAGAGCAATATGCTTTTCACTTCTTCTACACTTTGGTCACATTCACCTTCATCACTTGTCAATCGACTCAACTCAACTCTCTTTTCAGACCATCAACCTGACCTAGCTTATTCACCCTAGTTTCTATGGACACCAATACACATAGAAACTATCAACCCGCCACAATTTATGTTCAGCATAAACCAATACTTGCTGAAGCATAAATAAACCTCAATTCATTTTTAGCATACATCCATCACGAATATGGAATATTGCTAGGGATGAAAAACCCGTCAACCAATGTTGCAGAATACACCATTTAGAAAAGGCTGCAACATCTTTTTTCCTCATCATTTCATCCAATCATCGACCAACCTATCAACCATTTTAACCACCTGTCTACCACTCGGACCCTTTGTCTGAACTACATTGGTCTGAGGCCCTATCACCAGGGCTATGTAGGCAGCACTCAATTGACATGGGGTCTTTTGAGGTTAGCTCGACCATTCTCGTTTGTTCATCTCTTTGATGGACAAACCTTCTTTCCTTCTTTTAACCATAACCTTGTCCTTGACCATGACCCATTTTATCCCTTTGACCCTCCCTCCCTTCTAGGGAGAACTACATTGGCCTGAGGCCCTATCACTAGGGCTATGTAGGCAGCACTCAGTTGACATGGGGTCTTCTGGGGTTAGCTCAGCCACATCCTTTCGTCCATTCCTCCCCTCGACCACCAACCATTAGAGATCATGCCTATCTCCTCTGACCTCGACTACTTCCAAGACACTGTTGCCTTAGTTGTTTTTGCATGTATGCTACCTCATGACTGGTTAGCAAAATTGTGCACAGACTTTTTTGGACCCTCACAAGTATAGGATCGCAAACCGGTTGATCCGCACTACTTGTGACTTTTTCATGTTTCTAGGAGCACTTCCTGAGCCCAGGATACCTGGAACACGATGACCATTTAGAGCTTCAGCTTAGATTGAGTGACCCAATCAGCATACGACTAAATGCTGGGGCCCGATTATTTCAATTTTGGCACTCCTCGACCCTTGACCTACGACACTTTTGACCTGACCATCTCGTGCAGTGGTATGCGCGTAATCACAACTTTTGCAGCGTTCACCCTCACCCCTTTTTTCATCCACTCTTTGTCAAATCAGCACCCGATTCTCGGTTCCCTTCCCTCGACTCTTGCTTTGAGGGGGAATACCTCATCCATAATCGGGGCAACCTATCTGCTTCCTATTTTTGTCTTGCAGCTCATTCGAACAACCAACAAGATGAAATCAACCTTATCCCTCACCTGGGGCAATCACTCCTATTTTTGTCTTGCAGTTCGCCAGAACAACTAACAAGACAAAAAGGGGCAAATGTAGACACCGAAATCATGTCGACTCCCCTGGTCATTCCCCGTCTTATTCTTCTTTGCCTATTTAACCCTTGTCGATCACTTGTTCCACCAACTTTGACCCTGGCAGCATGTAAAAATGAGCACAGAGCTAAAGCTAGACTCTATCCCCATTGTGCATCTACCGACGATGGTCTTTACCTGGCCGATGTCACCGACGTCGGTCACCTTGCCGTTATCCGTTACCAGTTATCATTCAGTTTCTCGAAACGGTTGTCAAACCATCTCTGGGACCGTCCCTCGCCTTCATCAGCCTCCACCAACCATTCGAAACGCAGATCAATCGAAACCCGTGCAATCATTCAATCAACCTGCAAAATCTGACATCAACACTCTCGGCATCAACCCACTCTCGGCATCAACCAATCTACATTCAATCCGACACCGCAACTATGGCTTTTATCGCATCTTTTGGCAGGTAAGTATTTACTCTGTTTGTTTTATTTCTTCTTGGTTACTATTTTTGCATTAGCTCTGTCATCCCGAATCCACAGACCCAACATCTCTCATTTACATCCCTGCTTCTGTCCCGACCTTACCTTGCCCAGACCGTGTCTCGACTCTCTCAGACCCTATCTTTTATCAGACCCTGTCTCGACCTTACCTTGCCCAGACCCCGTCCCGACTCTATCTAAAAACTTGTCCTGAACCTGTCTCGACTCTCTCAGAACCTGTCCCGACCCTGTCCAGAATCTGCCCCGACCGACGCCAGTCACTTCCCCGACCGACGACGGCACATCAACCGACGTCGGCACTTTCCCAAACCGACGCCGGCACCACAGAGACCGACGCCGGCGACTGTGCAGAACAGTGCTACATATCAGGTATGCACTTTTATTTTCTGTCATTTATTTCTGTCATTTTATCTTCCATTATCTGCTTTCGTCCAATATTCTACTTTTTTATCAGTGGGTTGATATCCTTCTAGGGAGTCTTCATACTTCCGGGATCGGGCATTCGCCTGACAACCCACCATATCTTTGACTAACATCTTTCCGTGTTTTAGTCTCTTTTTCGCAGGTGTCATTCCTCCATAGCCAAAGAGGAGAATCTTTCAACGTCTGATTTCGGTGTGCTCGAATTTATCAGGTATTTCTAGCCTTAACCATTTATTTCAGTTTCTTATTTCTTCTTTGAATGTAGAAAGCAATTTTGCATAAAAACACATTATCTTTGTCACTTTACTAGGAACATTGTCTAATATTAGACATAATGTCCAATTGTGTAGATTTTAGCTAAAATGGAACTTGAATTGATGAAGAAGTCATGTGGATTGAAGTTTTAGGTCAAAGTCTCTAGGTTCACCCTTTACATAGATAAATTTTGTGTAATCAAGTAATTTTTTAAAAAGAGAGTATCTTGGTAAAAATAATTTTAGAAATTGGGCCAGGTTTGAATAAACTACATTTACATGTATTTTTCATCTATTTAAAAATGAATATTAAAAAATATCAAAAACTACAAGAACATTGGCATTTTAATTAAATTTTGGAGCTTTACTTATTTTCCTGCAAATCATCTTTGCCTTTCATGATTTTATTGAAAATCATCTTTGCCTTTCTTTATTTTCTTAAAATCACCTTGAAGTGGATAAACCACTTTGATATTATTGAATTCACTTCTTGAAAAATATTTTGGAATTCTTAAAAATTACTTTAGAATTCCAAAAATGTGTTGAACCTCTAGGATGTATGGAAGATCCTTCAGAAAGGAAAAGTGGTAAATTATCTAGAGCAACTGAATAAATCTAAACCCCATATCACAATGGCATTCTTCAAAAATTGGGTTGATGATAGAGTAACTCTCCATGGTGTTACTGTGAAGCTTACAGAGGATTTCATCATTGAGGTTAGAGGGCTCCCCACAGATGGTATTAAATTCTCTAAGCAGACCAGTATCTCCAATGCGACCTATAAAAAGTTTTCAAAAATGGATGCAGAGGAGAAGCAACTGGAAAAGAATGGATATTTCTTTGATTTGGAACAGATAAAAGGAATCTAGAGAGATGTATTATGCTACATTCATGCGTATTTTATCCTAGATGGTAGGAGCAAAAGAGTTCATAAATTTGATTTTATCTTTTTCAATCATTTAGGCATAAAGACAGAATTTCCTTCCCTTTCTATTTGCACTTTTCACTGCTTCAAAGTCTGTTTGCCCATAAAAAGAAGGAATCTCGACCTATTCTACATGAAGGACTAATTCTTATCATAGAGGGCTTTTGTAAAAATAATGCCATAGGTTTGAATCCTTATTCTGATAAAAATAAGGATTCACAGTGTAAGAAGAGTGGAAAAGTGAAGGGGAAAGAAAAAGAAAAATGTTAGGTTATGGAGCTAAAAGCTTCACCAAGATGCAAACAAGAGAAGTTACGGAGGATGCAGAGTTGCAGAGAGTTGCTAAATGTGTTGCAGGGAAACCAACATCGGTCTGATCAACTGATGTCGGTCAAATGGCAGTGAGGAAGCAACCGGCGTCGGTCACTAGTCGGCCGACATCAGTCATGGAGGAGCCGATGTCGACAGCCTGTGCGAGAACAGGCAATTTGCATGTTGATCTTAGAGAGTCTATTTTTGGACTATTTGTTTGCATGTCAAAGGCTAGTTGTAGTCTTGAGTTGCGCATCTAATTATTTTAATTAGGTTAGTCTAATTATTGTAAGCATGAGATCTATATATGGACTCATGGGCTGTATTGTAAACTTGTAGCTAGAGAGTAAGAGAGCAATAAGCTCCTTCAGAGAGAAGAGAGCAATGGTGCATTCCTCTTAGTGCCACAGTACCAAGGTGGGTAATGGTTTGGAGAATCAATGGTGTTCTTCGTATGTGTATGATCTTGGTCAGCATGTGTGCATGACTTTATATAAGAGATCTACAATGGTGAGTAAGGTCTAGTGATATGCAGGTAGCAGCAGAGAGTAGGAGATCTACTTGGAGTACGGTTGTGTTCTTGGTGTACTGGCAGCATGTTACTGACTGGTTGGAGAGGTGAACATCAATTCTGTATTGGAGTTGATTGTTGTGACCAAGAGAGAGAGGAAAGAAGGTCTTGAGGTGTGACGAGCCTTTGAGGTGGAAGAAGAAGTGGCATCTTCTTTATTGTATATTCTTCTGAGTGATTATTAATACAATTATGTATTGTCTCTCAATTCCTGTGTTGTTTCATATTTCTAGTTACTTTATATTTTTGGTTAAATTTCGTGATTAGTTGCTTACACAGAGTAATCATATTTGTGCTCTTATTGAGGGAGCAAGATCCTGACTAAGTAGGCATCGGAGCATGTTTATTCTTCTAGGTTCCTGACAAGTGGTATCAGAGCCTTGGTTGTAGGTTCAAGAGCTGATACCAACAAGTGGTATCAGAGCTTTTGGTTGGGTTGACTAACAGGTGGTTTAGATCTGGTAGTATTTTTTGATTACAGGTCACTCATAGGGGTTTCAGATTGAGTGGGAGTATAGCAATGGTAGAAGAAAGTAAGCTATGAATAGAGAAACTGAATAGCACGAATGGTCTGATTGATGGAAAGAAGGAGTAGGTAAAAGGAGATTGTTGGTCGGTAGAAGATCAATGCGTAGAAGCATATGTTGCAGGTGATGTTGCACAGGATGTTCTGGATAAAGTGGAATCTTTGTTTACAGATTCTTTTACCTCTTTCCATGTAGCCCAAAATAGAGCATCTTTTCATGGGTATGTCTTTGGAGACTTGGGAGAGATTTATTTAGGGGTTGGAGAGCCTTGTCAAATTATTGACAAAGGGGAAGTGAAGCTAAAAATGTAGACGGATAACACACAGGTCTCAAACGCTCATGTCGAGGTCAGAAAGGGTAAGTGAACCTCATATTCATTGTTCACCTTCTTTATATTGCTTATTGATGGTCAAGAACCAGGAAGATGGAAGAGGCAATGCAGGTAGAATCTAGATATAGTGGGAGCTTGGCATGGATGAGGAGTGTGAGTCCTTGGAGAAGAACCAAATAGGTGTTTGTTGGTGGAGTTGTTAGCTGGAAGTAAGCACTAAGAGATGGAATGGATTCCCAAGTTAAAGAAGAGAGTGGATGGATACGTGAGACAGAAGGCCAAGGTATAGGTCTTGAGGAAGCTGCAGGACAGTGGTACAGGTTTGACATGTGGATGACTAAGCATGGCTTCAGTCAATGTCAGTGTAACTATTGTGTTTATCTTACTAGGTGGATAATGATTGCAACATTATTTTGTTACTGTATGTGAATGGTATACTAGTTATAGGTTTAGAGATATAGGGTTTTGCTGAGCTAAAGGTAAGGTTAGTTCAGAGGTGTGTCATGAATAATTTGGAGCAAAAAAATTCTTTGGCATAAGAGACATGGAGATTTTATCTCTAGTGGGAGCTGATGTGAAGTTGGTGTTGGCGGGGTTCATGATGCAAGTTGCAGAATCAGAAAGCACACCAAGGGCTGGATAGTTCAAGCTTATCTTGAAACAAGTGTTTGAGATCACATGATGTCTAGTGTAGACCTGAGTTTTCTCAAGCAGTGGGGGTTGTCAGAAAGTATGGAGCCAATTCAGGGAAAGAGTACTGAAGGGCAATTCAGTGGGACTAACAGCAGGGATTCTTGTTATGCAGGGTCAAGGTCCTCACTACATGGATATGTAGGTTCAGATGTGGCAGGTTACTTTGATGACAGGGGTAGCATCACAGGTTGTGTGGTGGTTGGTCTTTAGGATTGATCTTGAAGAGGAATACAAGCCAGGGAATAATTTAGATGGTGTATAGGTACAGGTATAAGTGCAGCTATTTATCTCCAAGTGAGAGATTGTTAGGTTGTGGAGCTAAAAGCTTCACCAGGATGCAAACAAGAGAAGTTACGGAGGATGCAGAGTTGTAGAGAGTTAAATGCATTGCAGGGAAATTGACGTCGGTCTGATCAACCGACATCGGTCAGATGGTAGTGAGGAAGCAATCGGCGTCGATCACCAGTCGGTCGACATCGACAGCCTGTGCAAGAACAGGCAGTTTGCATGTTGATCCTAGAGAGTCTATTTTTAGACTATTTTTTTGCATGTCAAAGGCTAGTTGTAGTCTTGAGTTGCGCATCTAATTATTGTAATTAGGTTAGTCTAATTATTGTAAGCATGAGATCTATATATGGACTCATGGGCTGTATTGTAAGCTTGTAGCTAGAGAGTAAGAGAGCAATAAGCTCCTTCAGAGAGAAGAGAGCAATGGTGCGTTCCTCCTAGTGCCATAGTACCAAGGTGGGTACTAGTTTGGAGAATCAATGGGGTTCTTCATATTTGTATGATCTTGGTCAGCATGTGTGCATGCATTTCTATAGGAGATCTAAAATGGTGAGTAAGGTCTAGTGATTTGCAAGTAGCAGCAGAGAGCAGGAGATCTACTTGGAGTATGGTTATGTACTTGGTGTATTGGTAGCATGTTACTGACTGGTTAGAGAGGTGAGCATCAATTCTGTATTGGAGTTGATTGTTGTGACCAAGAGAGAGAGAGAATAAGGTCTTGAGGTGTGGCAAGCCTTTGAGGTGGAAGAAGAAGTGGCATCTTCTTTATTGTATATTCTTCTGAGTGATTATTAATACAATTGTGTATTGTCTCTAAATTCCTATGTTGTTTCATATTTCTAGTTACTTTATATTTTTGGTTAAATTTCGTGATTAGTTGCTTACACAGAGTAATCATATTTGTGCTCTTGTTGAGGGAGCAAGATCTTGACTAAGTAGGCATCAGAGCATGTTTATTGTTCTAGGTTCTTGACAAGTGGTATCAGAGCCTTGGTTGTAGGTTCAAGAGCTGATACCAACAAGTGGTATCAGAGCCTTGGTTGTAGGTTCAAGAGTTGATACCAACAAGTGGTATCAAAGCTTTTGGTTGGGTTGACTAACAGGTGGTTCAGATCTGGTAGTATTTTTTGATTATAGGTCACTCACAGGGGTTTCAAATTGAGTGGGAGTATAGTAATTGCAGAAGAAAGTAAGCTACGAATGGAGAAACTAAATAGCACGAATGGTCTGATTGATGGAAAGAAGGAGCAGGTAAAAGGAGATTGTTGGTTGGTAGAAGATCAACGCATAGAAGCATATGTTACAGGTGATGTTGCATAGGATGTTCTGGATAAAGTGGAATCTTTGTTTACAAATTCTTTTGCCTCTTTCCATGTAGCCCGAAATAGAGCATCTTTTCATGGGTATGTCTTTGGAGACTTTGGAGAGATTTATTTAGGGGTTGGAGAGCCTTGTCAAATTATTGACAAAGGGGAAGTGAAGCTAAAATTGCAGATAGATGACACACAGTGGGTGAAGGAAGTCATGCAGGTACCAGTCTTGGAGATGAGTTTAATTTCTTTAGGAAATTTGGGTGATGAGAGATGCACTGTAACTCTCACAGCGTATACACTTGAATTAGATGGTGTTAAAAAAGTAGGTATCCTTTATCTATCTACTTATATTGCTGATTCACCTTCTGTTACAGAGATGTGGCTTCGTAGGCTTAGTCACATATGTAGAAGGAGAATGCAGGTTTTGAAGCGGAAGTCAGATGTCTTTGACAAGCTAAAGAACTGGAAAGCCTTGGTGTTCATGGAGGAGATGACAAACAGAGATCAGGTGAGGGAACTAAATTATTCTAAGCAAAGCAGGGTTGATTTGATCAAGATTTTGATCCATGGAGAGCTCGTGGGTAAGAAGTTATCACTCACAGATGAACATAGGTACCAGCATCGGTCAGACAGTAATCGACGTTGGCAACAGGAAGACCGATGTCAGTCATGAAGAAACTGACATTGACAGAAATGACACCGGCATCGGCCAGGGAGACGATGTCAGCAGTCAGGGTCAGTACAGGGAGCCGACATCGATCGAGAGCAGACTGGGAGATGGCTGAGATCAGTCACTAGTACAGATGGTGGGTGGACATCACACTATCAACAAGTCTCAAACACTCATGTCGAGGTCAGAAAGGGTAAGTGAACCTCATATTCATTGTTCACCTTCTTTATATTGCTTATTGATGGTCAAGAACCAGGAAGATGGAAGAGGCAATGCAGGTAGAATCTAGATACAGTGGGAGCTTGGCATGGATGAGGAGTGTGAGTCCTTGGAGAAGAACCAAACAGGTGTTTGTTGGTGGAGTTGTCAGCTGGAATTAAGCACTGAGAGATGGAATGGATTCCCAAGTTAAAGAAGAGAGTGGATGGATACGTGAGACAAAAGGCCAAGGTATAGGTCTTGAGGAAGCTGCAGGATAGTGGTACATGTTTGACATGTGGATGACTAAGCATGGCTTTAGTCAATGTCAGTGTAACTATTGTGTTTATCTTACTAGGTGGATAATGATTGCAACATTATTCTGTTACTGTATGTGAATGGTATACTAGTTATAGGTTTAGAGATATAGGGTTTTGCTGAGCTAAAGGTAAGGTTAGTTCAAAGGTGTGTCATGAAGAATTTGGAGCAGCAAAATTCTTTGGCATAAGAGACATGGAGATTTTATCTCCAGTGGGAGCTGATGTGAAGTCGGTGTTGGCGGGGTTCATGATGCAGGTTGCAGAATCAAAAAGCACACCAAGGGCTGGATAGTTCAAGCTTATCTTGAAACAAGTGTTTGAAATCACATGATGTCTAGTGTAGACCTGAGTTTTATCAAGCAGTGGGGGTTGTCAGAAAGTATGGAGCCAATTCGGGGAAAGAGTACTGGAGGGCAATTCAGTGAGACTAACAGTAGGGATTCTTGTTATGTAGGGTCAAGGTCTTCACTACATGGATATGTAGGTTCAGATGTGGCAGGTTACTTTGATGACAGGGGTAGCATCACAGGTTGTGTGGTGGTTGGTCTTTAGGATTGATCTTGAAGAGGAATACAAGCCAGGGAATAATTTAGATGGTGTATAGGTACAGGTATAGGTGCAGCTATTTATCTCCAAGTGGGAGATTGTTAGGTTGTGGAGCTAAAAGCTTCACCAGGATGCAAACAAGAGAAGTTACGGAGGATGCAGAGTTACAGAGAGTTGTTAAATGCATTGCAGGGAAATTGACGTCAGTCTGATCAACCGACATCGGTCAGATGGTAGTGAGGAAGCAATCAGCATCGGTCACCAGTCGGCCGACATCGGTCATGGAGGAGCCGACATCGACAGCCTGTGCAAGAACATGCAGTTTGCATGTTGATCCTAGAGAGTCTATTTTTAGACTATTTGTTTGCATGTCAAAGGCTAGTTGTAGTCTTGAGTTGCGCATCTAATTATTGTAATTAGGTTAGTCTAATTATTATAAGCATGAGATCTATATATGGACTCATGGGCTGTATTGTAAACTTGTAGCTAGAGAGTAAGAGAGCAATAAGCTCCTTCAGAGAGAAGAGAGCAATGGTGTGTTCCTCCTAGTGCCATAGTACCAAGGTGGGTACTGGTTTGGAGAATCAACGGGGTTCTTCGTATTTGTATGATCTTGGTCAGCATGTGTGCATGAATTTCTATAGGAGATCTAAAATGGTGAGTAAGGTCTAGTGATTTACAAGTAGCAGCAGAGAGCAGGAGATCTACTTGGAGTATGGTTATGTACTTGGTGTACTGGCAGCGTGTTCCTGACTGGTTGGAGAGGTGAGCATCAATTCTATATTGGAGTTGATTGTTGTGACCAAGAGAGAGAGAGAATAAGGTCTTGAGGTGTGGCAAGCCTTTGAGGTGGAAGAAGAAGTGGCATCTTCTTTATTGTATATTCTTCTGAGTGATTATTAATACAATTATGTATTGTCTCTCAATTCCTATGTTGTTTCATATTTCTAGTTACTTTATATTTCTGGTTAAATTCTATGATTAGTTCCTTACACAGAGTAATCATATTTGTGCTCTTGTTGAGGGAGCAAGATCCTGACTAAGTAGGCATCGGAGCATGTTTATTGTTCTAGGTTCTTGACAAGTGGTATCAGAGCCTTGGTTGTAGGTTCAAGAGTTGATACCAACAAGTGGTATCAGAGCCTTGGTTGTAGGTTCAAGAGTTGATACCAACAAGTGGTATCAAAGCTTTTGGTTGGGTTGACTAACAGGTGGTTCAGATCTGGTAGTATTTTTATATTACAGGTCACTCACAGGGGTTTCAAATTGAGTGGGAGTATAGCAATGGCAGAAGAAAGTAAGCTACGAATGGAGAAACTAAATAGCACGAATGGTCTGATTGATGGAAAGAAGGAGCAGGTAAAAGGAGATTGTTGGTCGGTAGAAGATCAGCGCATAGAAGCATATGTTGCTGGTGATGTTGCACAGGATTTTCTGGATAAAGTGGAACTTTGTTTACAAATTCTTTTGCCTCTTTCCATGTAGCTCGAAATAGAGCATCTTTTCATGGGTATGTCTTTGGAGACTTTGGAGAGATTTATTTAGGGGTTGGAGAGCCTTGTCAAATTATTGACAAAGGGGAAGTGAAGCTAAAATTGCAGACGGATGACACATAGTGGGTGAAGGAAGTCATGCAGGTACCAGTCTTGGAGATGAGTCTAATTTCTTTAGGAAATTTGGGTGATGAGAGATGCACTGTAACTCTCACAGTGGCTACACTTGAATTAAATGGTGGTAAGAAAGTAGGTATCCTTTATCTATCTACTTGTATTGGTGATTCACCTTCTATTGCAGAGATGTGGCTTCGTAGGCTTAGTCACATATGTAGAAAGAGAATGCAGGTTTTGAAGCGGAAGTCAGATGTCTTTGACAAGCTAAAGAACTGGAAAGCCTTGGTGTTCATGGAGGAGATGACAGACAGAGATCAGGTGAGGGAACTAAATTATTCTAAGCAAAGTAGGGTTGATTTGATCAAGATTTTGATCCATGGAGAGCTCGTGGGTAAAAATTTATCACTCACAGATGAACACAGGTACCAGAGTCAGTCAGATAGTAATTGACATTGGCAACAGGAAGACCGACGTCAGTCATGAAGAAACTGACGTTGACAGAAATGACACTGGCATCGGCCAGGGAGACGACGTCAACAGTCAGGGTCAGTCGAGAGCAGACTGGGAGATGGCTGAGATTGGTCACTGGTACGGATGGTGGGTGGACAACACACTGTCAACAAGTCTCAAATGCTCATGTCGAGGTCAAAAAGGGTAAGTGAACCTCATATTCATTGTTCACCTTCATTATATTGCTTATTGATGGTCAAGAACCAGGAAGATGGAAGAGGTAATGCAGGTAGAATCTAGATACAGTGGGAGCTTGGCATGGATGAGGAGTGTGAGTCCTTGGAGAAGAACCAAACAGGTGTTTATTGGTAGAGTTGTCAGCTAGAAGTAAGCACTGAGAGACGGAATGGATTCCCAAGTTAAAGAAGAGAGTGGATGGATACGTGAGATGGAAGGCCAAGGTATAGGTCTTGAGGAAGCTGCAAGACAGTGGTACAGGTTTGAGAGGTGGATGACTAAGCATGGCTTCAGTCAATGTCAGTGTAACTATTGTGTTTATCTTACCAGGTGGATAATGATTGCAACATTATTCTGTTACTATATGTGAATGGTATACTAGTTATAGGTTTAGAGATACAGGGTTTTGCTGAGCTAAAGGTAAGGTTAGTTCAGAGGTGTGTCATGAAGAATTTGGAGCAGCAAAATTCTTTGGCATAAGAGACATGGAGATTTTATCTCCAGTGTGAGCTGATGTGAAGTCGGTGTTGGCGGGGTTCATGATGCAGGTTGCAAAATCAAAAAGCACACCAAGGGCTGGACAGTTCAAGCTTATCTTGAAACAAGTGTTCGAAATCACATGAGGTCTAGTGTAGACCTAAGTTTTCCCAAGCAGTGGGGGTTGTCAAAAAGTATGGAGCCAATTCGGGGAAAGAGTAATGGAGGGCAGTTCAGTGGGACTAGCAGCAGGGATTCTTGTTATGCAGGGTCAAGGTCTTCACTACATGGATATGTAGGTTTAGATGTGGTAGGTTACTTTGATGACAGGGGTAGCATCACAAGTTGTGTGGTGGTTGGTCTTCAGGATTGATCTTGAAGAGGAATACAAGTGAGGGAATAATTTAGATAGTGTATAGGTACAAGTATAGGTGCAGCTATTTATCTCCAAGTGGGAGATTGTTAGGTTGTGGAGCTAAAATCTTCACCAGGATGTAAACAGGAGAAGTTACGAAGGATGCAGAGTTGCAGAGAGTTGCTAAATGCATTACAGGGAAATTGACGTCAGTCTGATCAACCGACGTCAGTCAAATGGTAGTGAGGAAGCAACCGGCATCGATCACCAGTCAGCTAACATCGTTCATGGAGGAGCCGACGTCGGCAGCCTGTGCAAGAACAGGCAGTTTGCATGTTGATCCCAGAGAGTCTATTTTTGGACTATTTGTTTGCATGTCAAAGGCTAGTTGTAGTCTTGAGTTGCGCATCTAATTATTTTAATTAGGTTAGTCTAATTATTGTAAGCATGAGATATATATATGGACTCATGGGCTGTATTGTAAACTTGTAGCTAGAGAGTAAGAGAGCAATAAGCTCCTTCAGAGAGAAGAGAGCAATGGTGCATTCCTCTTAGTGCCATAGTACCAAGGTGGGTACTGGTTTGGAGAATTAGTGGGGTTCTTCGTATGTGTATGATCTTGGTCAGCATGTGTGCATGACTTTCTATAGGAGATCTAAAATGGTGAGTAAGGTCTAGTGATTTGCAAGTAGCAGCAGAGAGCAGGAGATCTACTTGGAGTACGGTTGTGTACTTGGTGTACTAACAACGTGTTACTGACTGGTTGGAGGGGTGAGCATCAATTCTGTATTGGAGTTGATTGTTGTGACCAAGAGAGAGAGGGAAGAAGGTCTTGAGGTGTGGTGAGCCTTTGAGGTGGAAGAAGAAGTGGCATCTTCTTTATTGTATATTCTTCTGAGTGATTATTAATACAATTGTGTATTGTCTCTCAATTCCTGTGTTGTTTCATATTTCTAGTTACTTTATATTTTTGGTTAAATTTCGTGATTAGTTGCTTACACAGAGTAATCATATTTGTGCTCTTATTGAGGGAGCAAGATCCTGACTAAGTAGGCATCGGAGCATGTTTATTGTTCTAGGTTCCTGACAAAAAACCTAAACCTTCCAGTCTTAAAAAACAAAATGTTGAAGAGGAATTCGATTGGGAAAGTACAAAAAGTTCTAAGAAGAATGTTTTGGAGGAAGAATAAGGGACGAAAACTGGGTATTTTAGTTCAAATCTGGAAGGTTATCAAGAAAATAATGAGAAAAGTGAGAAATAAAATGAAGGGGATAAAACTGAGGGCAATACAGAATAGAATAATTCTAATTATGAAGATAATTAGACTATGGTGGGGGGAAGTGTTAAAGACACTAATATTTACTTAATGATCTAGCTTTGACAAGAGAAAAGGAACATTTGGTTCTGGTTTCCAATCATGCTATGGAGATTAGAGAACAAGAAAAGGATGATCATGAACAACATGAAGACCCTGCAGAGACAAAAGAGGAGAAAATGATGGAAAGGGAGGACCAAATAGAAAAGAATGAGTCATCTCCATAGGTGAATGCAGATGACAGATGTGATGTTCGGTAGAGGGACACTAAGTTCTCCTTCATGAATTTGGCCAAATTCAAAGTTGATGCAATTCTCCAAGTTGATTCGTGGATACACAAGGAAATGATGGAGCTAAAGAAAAAAGTAGAAATAATGCAACATAACTAGGAAGCTGATAGGATCAAAATCAAAAACTTAGAGAAGCAAATGAGTGATATTCCAATTAAACTTAAGGATTATGAGAATAATCTGAGAAGGCTCATCAAGGAAAGTAGAATGAAAATGGAGGAGGTAACTTCTAGCATATGTGCGGCTACAACTAACCTTGGAAAATGAGTTAATGAAGAAATAAAATCTTTGGAAGGGCCAAGTAAGAGGACTAGGTAGAGTTCAAGGAAGAAAGCCCAGCAAAAAGCTGCTACATCAGCTGCAATATCCATATAGGATACTATAATGATTGGAAATGAGGCTGTGAAGATGATCCTAGAATTAGAAGACTAAGGTCTTCTTTGTTGCTATTGTTTTTGTTTTGGTCCTTTCTACTAGATGTTATAACTGCTTCTAAAATTTGGATCTTAGTTTTAAAAACTTATTTTGAGTTTCCAGGTCTCTGTAAAACCTGTGATCTTTTTTATGGTTTTTGTCTGTGGTTTTAGGTCCAAGTAAAACCTGATTTTTGATACTGTTTTACAGTAAATTTTAGGAATGTTCTTCTTGTTGGGCATTATTGTTTCATCTTTCTTTCTTTGTTAAAGGGTTTTGGGGTCCCTTCAAAACCTGCTTTTACCTTAATCTAAAACTATGAGTTATCACATATTTCTTAAAAATACTTCATGAAAATTATTATAAAACCTTCTTAAGAAGATTTGAATTGATTTTTTGTTGAAAATAATTATTTTTAATTGAAAAACACTTTTTGAGTTTCTTAAAAATCATACTAAATTTATTGAAAATTCTTTTGCTTAATCATTTTAAAAGATACAAAATTAGTATGCCATTTTACTTGTTAAAATCATTGGAGAGAAATGCCCTGGCATACTAGGTGAGAAATAAGAATGATATTATACACCATGGTTTGATTTATCTATTAATTCAAAAAGGAGATCCAGTACTGAGCAAACCCCTGCGGATAAAGACCTCCCTATGAAATATCCTCCTATTGAATCCCCTAAACCTCTAGACAATGTAGAGGCTTCCCCCATTTTGGGATATTTTACCCCCTCCACTATCCTTTTTCATACTCCCATTAACCATTTGATTCCCCCTACCCTAATAAAAAAGACATAAACTCATCTTCGCTCCCGTCAAAGAGGCAAGCTCCCCTAAATTCACCCTTACCATGTTCTCAAAAGACTTTTTGAGGTAGTGCAACAGAGAATTGGGTTTTTTTTTGACAAGATGGAATAGGTTGGGATGGCCATGTCATAACTCATTATGGATTGAAATAGACTAAAATAAGGTATGACGAAGCAAAAAAATGACCTGGATGTAGTTTTGAAGATGGAAGACCCTCTATCTGTGAAGAAAATAGAACCAATGTAAATTTTTAAAGAATCTCCTAAGCAAGATAGGACCAATCTAACCTCAAATGAAGGCCCATCAAAGTAGACCAAGGGAAGAATCAAAAATAAATTTCTAAAAGAATCTAGTCTAAAGACTGAGGAAGAGTAGGAGACCGGTTAGGAAAATACAAGCTCTGAGGAGCTTTCTAGGTCTAGCATTTAATTGGTCTGTGGTCTTTTGTGTCTAGTTAGTTAGCCCTATTGGTCTATTTTTGCTTCTAGGTGTCTCATTACTTTATACTTGACTGAAGGCCTTCTATTTAAATACTACCATTATTTTACTATCTTTTGATTATAGTACTTTTTTTTAAACTAGTGGTTGTAGGAGCCCTCTAAAACCTGCCTTTTCACCTTATCTAATAAAAAAATCTTGGAGTTCTTGAAAATTGTCTTCAAGTTGCCTTGGAGTTCTTTGAGATTGTCTTATAATTATTTAACAATTACATTGGAGTTATTGAAAACCATGTTAGAATTTTGAAGCTTTTTTGGAAAACAAAATGCAACTTCTTCAAGAAATTTAATATTTGCTTGGATCTCTTGAAGTGGGATTCCATACTTGGTAATTTGAGGATTTTCAAAAATAATGACACATGTATTATTTTATGATCATAAAGTTGGTGGGGTAATTATATAAGCTATTAGATCTTGAAAAAAAACTAGGAGTATTTAGAAAAAAATTCTTACTTTCTATTTAAAATTGTTAATCTCTTTAAAATTACCTTGAAGGAGACTAAACCACTTTTGTTTTCTTTATCTTTAACTTCATATATCTTCTTTCTTGATCTTCTTGAAACCCTATTATCTTTACAAATTGTTAATATTTATTGATATTAATAAAAACCATTGAACTATTTAAAACCATCTCCATGCAAAAAGTGAATAAAATATCAATAAAATATTGTCTTTTTGAAGTATGGCATTGGAATTAGAATCAATCTTTTGGAGTAATAAAATACAAGATAAGCTTTGAAAACCAATTGAAATTATTTTCTTTTCTTGAAAATGGAACTCCATAGTATAAATCTTGGAGCTTATTAAAAATATGCATGTAAGTATATTTTATTACTTTGAAAGTTCTTGAAGAAATATTATGGTCTTGAATGAGTTTTTATAAGTTTCCCAAAGCTTATTTTATGGATTATTCAATGCTTCTTCGTTACTTATTCACTGCTTCTTCATAAATTATTTATTTCTTCTTCATGGCTTCTTTATGCTTATGTTATGTTAACATAACAAAGCTTCTTTATGGCTTCTTCAATGTTTCTTCACTCTTCTTCACTGCTTATTCATAGCTTCTTTATTATTTCTTCACATATTTTTTATGCTTATGTTATTTCAATATATTTTTTATGACCTTTTAATTATTTCTTCACTAATTTTTCATGGCTTATTCATTACTTCTTTAGGGATTCTTTATGCTTGTATTGTTTCAACAAATGAAATAATATAATAATCATTTTTTTGTAAAATACGTGCCTTGAGATGTTGGAGGAATAAATGTAAGGAATAAAAAAAATGGAAGTCAAATGTAATTTTTCCAACTTATTCTAATTTTTGAAAAAGTTATTAGAATTCCCCATACACAGGTGTGTGGAATAAATTACAATTTTTTTCCATTTTGGAAATTAGCTTCAAGAAATCTGCACTTTTTAGAGACTTTCATGCATTTAAACACATTTTCATGTAAAAAAATATTTTCTCTCTTTTTTAATAATAATATTTTTTAAATAATTATTTAATAAAAAATTAATTAAAACCCTTTTTTTAATTGAATAAATAAAAGGTTTTAATAACCTCTATTAGACCAAGCGAATGAGGGAAGCTAAAAGCATGACAATGGAACACCACTAAGAGAGTCAAATCTCAAAACAATAGGGAAATTTATTTTAGTAATGAAAGTAAGTGTCATAGTAGAAATTAGGCAACTAATTGCATTGGAAAGGTCTCCAAAGGGTGTTTCAAATGACTAGTGTAAAAAATTCATTATAGGTGTGACAAAATTTTCATGTAAAATTTTGAGTATAACATTTGGCTCCAATTGGGGACATGGAGAGTTTAGGACAGCTAAAAATTTAGAATTTTTTAGTTTTATTGATTAGTGGCCTTATTTATTTTGATCTAGCTAACTGATAGTTAGTTCATTGATCCCAATTTTTTGAGACATGAATATGCACTATCAGACTAGATCACTTGCCTTGTCCATTAGGTTATAGAGTTAGATCACTTATTGAAATAATCTTGATAGAGCAATGTTAATGATGTAAATTATACATCAATGAATCAACCCTTTCACCTATCACAAAGGTCAAGTTAGAATCATACTAGTCTAATCATGGGGTTCTAAAGGTTTGCTTATAATCCTAAAGATGTGAGGGTTTTTTCGTAAGTTTTAGGAAATAGTCAATAAGCTATCAAATACACCTTATTCCATCATAACAATAAAAAATACATTTATCAAATCATAAATTAGTTAAGATAAAAATCTATAATCTATTTTATCTGATTAAAAAAACCTATGAGTTGGATAGTCTTATGAAGGATAGAAATATGATTCAATAAATACTTATATATTTAATGATATCCTGCTTCTTATTGCAATTTTATTCAATTTTTACTCCAAAAAAAACCAAAGGTAGAAATATATAGGTTAAAGATAATATAAAGGATTCAATCATGTAAACAAGAGAGTGAGATACCAAATATCAAACTAAGAAAAGAGAAAAACTAAGCTCTAAGAAAAGGAAGAACAAACTAATAGAGCAACTAAAGCCAACTAAGAAAGCTAATAATTTAATTAAGAAATAAACTTAAGACAACATACAAACTAAAAAGAAAGATCAAATAACTAAACTAAAATAAAACTAAAACAAAAATAAATATAATTACTATAAAACTACTGTTAAAATAAATCTAAACTAAATAAAAGACTATTAATCTAAAGACTTAAATAGATTTTAGAAATCTATTAAGATTATGATTGAAAATAATAAGAGTAATTAAACAAGTATTAAGCTATGAAAAACTATCAAATGTCTAACTTAAAAAAAACAAAGAAATTATTAATTTGAATAACTAACAAACTAAGAACTAAAAGAGATTGAGATAAAATACTAAAGAAAACTATCTAAAATAAAATTGATTAAGAAAAGATTTATGAAGTTAATGAGACAAAAGAAAAGACAAAGAAGGGACTAAGAAACTGATAAAAAACTAAACATGAATGAACTTATCTAAAACTAAATTTAAGAAGATAACCAAAAACTAGAATAAAATCAAATTTAGAAGAAAATTAAAGATCAAATTATATTAAATTTAGAGTGAAATAGATTACAATAAAGAGTGTGAGTGTCAAATGAGAGTCATCTTAGTATAAAATAAAAATTTTATTGAGAAAACCAACATTCTTTCTTTACAAAAATTTGAATGATAAAATTTTTATAGTCAAAATATATCAATTAAGTGTCATAAAATAGTAAAATATTCATCATTATTCAGGTTGAATACTTGGAATCTATGCATAAGACTAAAAATATCAATCATCAAAAGATGTTAAGATTAGTAATCTTTAGATAATCAGTACTAAATGATAAATAAAAATGAATATACCTGAATTATATAAATAATTACTCAACCATTAGATAAGGTACCATTGGTTCCATCTACAAAAGTTATACTATCTCAAAAGATTCACATAGAAAGAAGAAAAAATTAATTATTGAATTCAAAAAATGTCTAAGTCCTCCATACCTATTATTCTTCTATCTTTAAATGAGTCTTTGCAATCTTCTTATACCTTCAAACTTAGTTACAAATAAGTTATAACTAACTTTAGTTAGTTCTTAGTTTATATTAACTAATTGAATTTTAAAAAAATAATAATTAAAATTAAAATAATTAGTTAAAATAGGTTTCATTAAGACTTTAAAAAGTCTTAATTGATCATTTTTTTTTACATATAGACCGTGGCTACTAATCTTAACAGGTGGAGACCCATATTAATTAATAATATAATAAAATACACATTTAACTATAAAATAAATAACTCAAAGATCAATAAATCTTATTTATATTAATACATAATGCATATTAAAATGACTTAAGCATATATATTATGTCAAATCTCAAAAATGTTGCATTATCCAAAATTTATCAAAATATATCAAAGTCTAAAACTAAAGTATCAAACTAGAAAATCAAGTTCTGTCATGAAAAGTTTAGCATAAATAAAAGTTTATCCCTTAGATGACCATTAATCATATGAATCTGACAACACCTCAATGACATGCTTGTCTTGTTTATGAAGACAAACATTAATTCCATCTTTGTAGCAAGGAACAATATTAATCTTGTTCTTGAATCATGCCATCAATTTCCAATTTGATTTTCTTCAACATCTTGATTTCTCTTAGTGTATTTGGCTTAGATTGACTCTCAATTCTCTTTTTTGTATTCCTATTTTTTGCAGTGGAAGGTGAGATATCAATAGTCTACCTTCTACTAGCATAACTTTGAACTCTTAAATTCAATCTTTCAGAGCTCAAAATAGGTTCACTATGGGTAGAAGCTAGATTCAACCTCTTACATTTCATGATAGGGTTTTTATGGGAAGGAGAAAGTGCATCAGAAGGGATGACCATGTTCTTAAAATATTTAGCATGGAAAGTCTCAATTTCTAACTACATAGTCTAATTTACAAGTAGAGATTCAACAAAAGGCTCAACTCTATTACCAATAAGAAGCTAAAGTTGAAAATACTATGGATTATTTTTCAAATGATAGAATGAGCTAATTTGAGAAGAGGTTTAGGCTCCAAACCTACAGCCAAAGAAACCCATGTTACCTATATAACCCTTATTAATTAGATTAATAGGTAAATTACTAAGAATGTTTCAAAATTTAGGATCATAAACATCAAAATGAATGAACATTCTAGTTCTCTTATAGAATCTAGGACCAAAATTCCTTGCAAGAAAACAACCTCTATAAAAATCTCTATTGGGTTGGTTAGTATCATTGTTGGAATTCTGTCCCCATCCCCTATTATCATTACTCCTCGTTGAATCTAGTTGATCCCAACTTGACATTATGAAGAAATTTAAAATATAAAAAGAAAATATAAGAATAATTTCAAAGGTATTAATTACAACCATGTTGATCCTTTTAAGAATCCATGTAAATATTTTAAGAATCTCACATGCCATTAAACTTATTTCATGAAACAAATTTATGATCCAAACTTTTTCACCAAATGAATCTTTATGATCTAGGAGATAAAAATTGCTCTTTATGCATCAAAAAATATTAAAATTGATAATGACCTTGACTTAGGATGTCGAATAGATTTTAGGGTTTATGAAACAAAAGAACCATGATCTTAAACCATGTATTGGCAAGCAAATTACAAAACCAAGGAATAAGACTATGAGCTAGAAAAATAGAATGGTAAAATCATTAACCAACTCAAGCCTATCAGAGCTTCAAATATTCATCATATCATCAATAATAAATGAAACTAAGCTATAAATCTAATTGATGCCTTCAAAATTAATTTTTGATATAATGCTTTTCAAAAGTCCATATCACCATAATCTGTTCTACACCACTAATCAAATCATATTATCAATGGAAATCTACAAATAATCATAAATCTATCTAAAATTAAAAGTGCATTTTACAATTAAAACTACCTCAAAATTAAATAAAATATCAAAAAAATTGATCACATTCACAATTATATATGCATATTTTATTCGTTAATCCACCATATTTTTCAAAATCAATTAGAAACATAAATAAAAATTCATTAATCAATAATTACCATTTCATAATCAAAGATGCATTTAAAAATACTATCGATCAGTAGGGTCCCTGACATAGTTTTAGGTTTTATGACAGTGTCATCTCTATGGCAACAAGTATTTGATTTAAAAAATTTAAGCGGTGTAGAAAATAGGCATACCACTAGTGAGCTTGCTAGTCAGCTTTGTGTAAATAAAATTAAGTAGTAAAAAATTGCCTATGATATAAAATAAATTTATCTTGAGAGTTTGATCCATATAAATCATTTCTCAAGAAACTAAGCGTAAATCCATTAAATAATGAACTTGAACAAGGGATGGATTGATCGGCTAGCATGAAATGAAGAATGAGAAATGAATAACAAATTAGTTTGGGCTAGATGCATAAATAATTACAAATGACTCAAGTATGAAATCTGAAAATGAAGTAACACTTTATTGACTAAATACAACTCAACTATATTATCGATTTATCACCAAAAATTGAATGTGTAAGAATAACTTCTAAAAATGAATGATACTTACAATAATTTCATATTTTCCTTCATAATTTGACATTTATCAATTCATAACCCTTCATTGATCATTTCAAAATCAAAGTAAGAAACAAAACAAAAACAATAACAAATAATAAAATAAATAAAAGGGGAAACAAACCAAAAAAATAGAAAACAAAGTAAAAAAAACTAATAAAAAGATAACTAATAATGGAATAATTTTAAATGATGGTCATTCACTGAGTAACATAGCCAATTTACTTCAAGATCCTTAAGATGAAATGCATTATTTCTAAGAACTATGGCAATTATATAATGTTCAAGCCATAATGTATCAAACTTATGATATTTTTTAAGGTCTTCATGAGCTTTATCCTAATATAAGATTAAATATCTAACATTAAACTTTTTGTTAGAAATCTTTTTATCAATTTTTTTTAAATTTTTTTGCTTAGCTCTTTCTAATTTATGTAATTTTATTGCTTTAGATTCATCAAGAACTATTAAATCATGCAACCTTTATTTGATTAAATTTATATCTTCAACTACATATTGTAAAGCAGTCATAGTTAAAGAAATCTGAAGTTCTATTGGCAAAGTAGCTTCAAACCCATATGCTAACATAAAAGGTGAATAACTAGTTGATACTTTAACAATAGTCCTATCAACTCATAAAGCTTCAAAAAATTTGATATGCTAATTTCTTTTGTTATCATAAACTAGTTTCTTCATAATAGAAATCATGTTTTTATTTGTGGACTTAGCTTGTTCATTTCTTTATGGATAATACTTAGATGAATGACTAGAGATAATATAGTATTTTTCTAAGAATTTTAGGAATTCATTCGAAATGAGTTGAGGTCCATTATCTAAAATAATTTTATATAAAAATCCAAACTTAGAGAAAATCTAATTTTCTAGAAAAGAAATTACTTCACCTATTACTAAACTTTTAAGTGTTTTGGTTTAAGGTCACTTAGTGAAATAATTTGTAGCTATCAAAATATATCTATGACCTATAGATGAAAGTGGATGAATATCTGAAATAAATTTAATACTCTATTTTTTAAAAAGTTTTTCATGAATAATCAAATTTAAAGACATTACAGGTAGTTTGTCTCTTCCAATAAATAACTGACAAAGCATACTAGAATGAACTAAATTATAAGCATCTTGAAACAAGGTAGGCCAATAATAAATTGCTCTCAAAATTTTATAAGCATAATGTCCATCACAATTTATTTCATAACAACGTCTAAGAACCTTCTGAGTTTGATTATGTGTAGGACATCTTAACAAAACTCCATCTCGATTATGATAAAATAGAATGTTTACAACAAATAAAAATTTAATGATTTTAATCTTAAGGAATGCCTTTATTTCTTATCTAAGTTATTAATACAAGATTTATTTTGAAAATAATAAACTAAATCGTGGTACTAATCATCTTCAACTAAAAAAACATTTTCATTTATTCATTTCAAAACCAAACTTAATTTTTATAGAAAATTCAGTAATTTTCATAGTCGTTAAATATGGTTTAACATTTAGATTTTCATCAAATGATAAAACTAAGACATTAATATTTAATAAAATATTTTTAGCTTAATGTTTTGCTAATTCATTACCTTTAATAATTTTAAAAGTTTTAAATTCAAGATCAAATTTTTGAATGTGTAAAATCCACTTGGCTAGCCTTCCTTGAATGATTGGCTATTTTAAAAGATATGAAAAAATAGGTACATTAAATCACACAAAAACTTTATTTCCCATCAACATATATCAAAATTTAATTAAAAAAAAAACTAGTAAGAAAATAATTTTTTTAATAAGGGGGTACCTAATATTCATATCTTTTAAGACTTGGTTCATTTAATTGATTGGTTTTTCTTCATTATTTTTAAACTCTTAAAATATTAAAGCTCATATAGCCATTTTAGTAGCATTAACATAGAGAATAAATTATTTCTTCAAATCAAATTTAGTAAGAATAAGAGTACCAACAATAACATTTTTAACAAAATTAAAAGGTGATTCAACACTTTCATCCCAAATATATGTTTTATCTTTCTTAAGTAGCAATTATAATGGATTAGATTTATCAGCAAAATTAGAAATGAATTTTTTAATGACTTTATCTTACCAAAGAAAGACCTTAAATTTTATTGATCATTGGGAGGAGGAATTTATTGAATTGCTTTAACACGCTTGGGGTCAATTAAAATCTCATCTCTTGAATTTATGTGTTTTAATAACTTACCCTCGATCATACCAAAATCATACTTCTTTAGATTTAAAGAAATGTCAAATTTTTTACATCTTGTGAATACTTCATGAAGATGATCTAAATATTTTTTTTCTCTTTTTATAATGAATGATGAGTTCATCTAAATAAACTTGGATAACTATGCCTATTAAATCATCAAAAGCAACATGCATGGCTCTTTGAAAAGTAGCCCCTACATTCATCAAACCAAAAGGCATTATATTATAAGCAAAAGTACCTCTATGTGTGGTGAAATTAGTTTTATGTCTATTATCAAGATTCACAAAAATTTGATTATAACCTAAAAATTCATCTAATAAAAACATCATTTCAGATCCTACAACCTATTACAAAATTTGATCTATGTTAGGTAGAGGAAAATTATCTTTAACACTTACTTTGTTTAAATATATGAAATAAACACATAACCTAATGTCATCATTTTTATTGCCAACCAGAACTAAATTAGCTACCCATTCTGAATATGTTATAAGAAAAATGACACCAACATTAATCATTTTATCCAGCTCTTTGTTAATGGTGTCTTGTAACAAAAGATTGATTCTTTGTATTTTTGCCTAACAGGTTTGATACCAAGATTAATAGGAATGTCATGTTTAATAATATTAATATCATAAATTTTAAGGTCCTTGTATGACCATGCAAAGACATCAATAAACTCTTTAAACAATTTGATGGACTTAATCTTCTCATTTTTAGTCATCTAAATTTTTAAATAAACATACTTAAGATCATTTTTAGTGCCTACATTTATAGGATTAGTTTCACCTATGATTCTTCTTGATGACTTTTCTGTTATAGATATTTTAGGTTGATCATTGGGTGAAAACATATACTCTAGGCTTACCAAACTAGTAAGAAATTTGTTAGTACTTAATTACAAATAATTATCACAATTTAGTACATAGTCATCATGATCAAAATAATTGTGTTTAAGAAATGAATCTATATGATCATTACATCTAAACACATACAAACTATATTCAAATCAAGAATCTTAAGATGAAAGATTTCAACAAAAAAAAATATATTGTAGGCTCAATCTCACTTAAATTTGGATTAGAAGTATAAACATCAAGCTTATCCACTCTTACATTAAATTCTCTAAGTACACATGTGATATTGAAAGCTTTAAAATACTCAATTAATGACCAAATTTTTTATGTATAATGGTGCAAATAGTTTTGATTAGTCTTATAAATGTTATGAACTTGTTTAACCACTAACTTTGAATCTTCAAAAACTTCCTTTATATTTTATATTTAGCTCAGTTGATTTTTCTAATCCCAAACATAATGCTTCAAATTTTATTGTATTATAAATGTTTATAAAAGACAATTTGAAAGAATAACAAAAGATTTTATCAACAAGATAAATCAGACAAATTCTAGCACCATTACCTTGTTGAAAGCAAGTTCCATCAAAGTAAAAAGACCATAAAACATTCTTTTTGCATATTTCTTCATGTTGAACTTTTGATTCATTTACATTCAACAATTCATAAGTTCTAATATCAGTTTCAATGTAATAAATATTAGATGAAAAATGTGACTCAATTAGTGTACTAAAAAAATCTTCCCTCTTAATGAATGCAATCTCATTATTAATAAGAACCCATGTGATATACTTTCCTAAAAAACCCATGGTTGCCTCAAACCAATCCCTTCCTAACAACATTACATAATTATTAAGAATATCCAACACTTGAACATTAATCACATCCAATCTATTCATCTTGCATAATTTAATGACTATATCACAAAAATTACCACAAATCTTAAGTTGTCTAAAATTAAAACTAGTAAGTTTTCTACTATCTACTTCATAAGATATACCCAATTGATTTGCACTGAACTTAAGCATGATATTTTTTGAGGCATCTATGTCTAAAATGCAATTATGAATTATTTTATTTGTGATATTGATTATGACATAGACAAGAAGAATATAATCAATAGGAGGGTCAAAATGCAGAGCATAAAAGCGTTTAAAATTACCTTCTTGCAAACTTACATCAGCTTTGGTATTTTTTACTACTTCATTAATCTTATCAAGCTATCTTGAAAGACTAGTAGCTTGCATGAAAAAAATCTAGCTTTAATTGTTGAAAAGTCATCAATTATTATAAGTCTTAGCATTAGTTTGTCTAAATTTTTTAGATTTATAATGTTGATATTCACTATTATTATATTCAGTTGCAAAAAGATTATTTTATGCAATATGATCATTAGAATTATTAGTATTGTTATGAACTGATTTAACTTTATCATTAAAAGAGGATTTATCATTTGATATTTTGTTATTTTGAGTAAAATTATAATATTTATTTATAGTATTTATAACATAAACATTCTCATTTTCTTAGGGATCATCAAAAGTATTTACATTATATGCTATATCTTTAGTTATTTCATCTTTCTCTTGAAGATATTTCTTGAATTTAAGAACAACTTGACATGTGTCTGAATTATGATCAAGTTCACAAATGTTATAGTAATACATAATGTCTATCCTTCTATCTTTTTTATTTTTTCTATTTGAAGGAAAAAGTTTATCATTAAGCTATGTTTTAACATTGACCAATTCACTGCTTAAACTTTGTATTATTTTTGAATTATTTGAATTTAAGCTTGTAAAAGACTTATCTTTAAAATAAATATGCTTAAGTTTATTTTAATATTCAATATAAAATCTTATAGTTTCATCATATTATGTAATATATTTTTATTTTAAAGTCATTTTATATTATAAAGGTAAAACATTGTAAAGATAAAATCTAGACAACTTTTTTGAAGGTCTAAGATCACCTAGGATCTTTTGATGCAACTTAGTGAATCTAGACACAAAATGATACATGATTTCACCTGGATATAAAGAAATATTTGAAATATCATTAACTAAATCAAAATATTCTTTGATTTTTTCAAAAGGCAATTTTAACCAATCCTCTACATCTCTTCAATTGTCAATAACTTTAGGAGACAGACTAACAAATGTTTGATAAGATTTTCCTTCTAATGTTTGGGCAAAAAATTTTAAGTTCACAAATGTTATTGTCAATAACTAATTATTCAAATAATATCATAAACTAATTTAAAAGCTTCTAAGTGATCTTCTCAAGATTCTCTAGTAATACTAGAAAACTTTGGTATATTCAATTCCTTAAAAGAAGGTAACTTACTAGGATGATTATTGTAATTAATTTTATTATATAAAATCCATCATGCTATATCTATTTAATTATCTTTCTAAGCTTCTACTTCATATTTACCTTCAGTGAGGTCATACTATTCTTTATTATTTTGTAACCTGTGAAGCAAATCCTCTAATATCTGCTCTAATACTGGTGGTTCTCCCACTAGTTGATCTCCCATTGAAAGTTTCAACAGTTTCTACTTGAATAAAGTGATTATATTAAACCTTATGTTCTTGATTTAAATGCAAATTTGTAATAGCAATTTTAGTAATCACAATAAAATCATCAAATAGAAAATAATCAGAAAGAAAATGAGTTCTAGGCCTATGATTAACATCTAAAACTCTATCTCTATTCTATCAAATTCTCTTATTTGAATTCAAAATATCATGTTGAATCTCACGTGTAAGATTTGAATACCAATTGATTTTAAATTCTACAACCTCTTCTTCTTGATTTATGACTTCAATAACTAGATGAAGATTTTTAGGATGATTATACCATGTGTAATATGTTAGATTAAAAGCAACATTAACTTGATCATCTTTTAAAGATATTCTATATTGAATAATAAGAAGTCATTGACTTGTAAGAACCATTATCAATAAGAAAATAAAATTTAAACAAAATTTAGATTTTTGAGTGATATCTCTAGTAGAGTCATCAAATTTGTTGATGATGAAAATTATACCATCAATGAATCAACTCTTTCACTGATCATGAAGGTCAAGTTAGAATTGTACCAATCTAATTGTGGGGTTCTAAAGGTTCACTTATGATATTAAGGATGTGAGGGTTTTTTTATAAGTTCTAAAAAATAATTAATAAACTATCAAATGCAACTTATTTCATCATAACAATCAAAAATTTATTTATCAAATCATGAATCAGTTAAGATAAGAATTTGTAATCTATTCTATCCAATAGAGAAAAGCTGAGTTAGTTAGTCTCCTGAAGAATATAAATTTTATTCAATAAATATTTATATATTCAATAATATCTTGCTTCTTGTTGTAATTTTCTCCAAGTCTCACTCTAAAGAAAACTAGAGGTAGAAATAAGTAGGTTAAAGATAAGAGAAATGATTCAATCATGTAAACAAGAGAGTGAGACAACAAATAACAAACTAAGAAAAGGGGAAAACTAAGATCTAATCAAAGGAAGAATAAACTAATAAAGAATTTAAAGCCAACTAAGCCAACTAATGATCTAATTAAGAAATAAACTCAAGACAAAATAAAAACTAAAAAGAAAGATCAAATAACTAAACTAAAATAAAACTAAAATAGAAATAAATCTAATTACCATAAAGCTAATATTAAACTAAATATAAACCAAATAAAAGACTACTAATCTAAAGACTTAAATAGATTTCAAAAATACTATTAAGATTACGATTGAAAATAATAAAAGTAATTAAATAAGCATTAAGCTATGAAAAACTATCAAATGTCTAACTTAAAGAAAATAGAGAGATTATTAATTTGAAAAACTAACAAATTAAGAACTAAAAGAAATTAAGATAAAATACTAAATAAAACTATCTAAAATAAAAATGATTAAGAAAAGATCTACGAAGTTAATGAGACAAAAGAAAAGACAAGAGACTAAGAAATTGATAAATAACTAGACAGGAATGGATTTATCTAAAACTAAAGTTAAGAAAATAACCAGAAACTAGAATAAAATTAGATTTAAAAGAAAATTAAAAATAAAATTATATTAAAATTAGAGTCAAATAGATTAGAAGAAAGAATGCAAGTCTCAAAGGAGAGTTATCTTAGCATAAAATGAAAACTTTATGAAGAAAACTAACATTTTTTCTTTAAAAAAATTTGAATGACAACTTTATAGTCAAAATAGATCAATGAAGTGTCACAAAATAGAAAAATGTTCATCATTATTCAAGCTCAATACTTGGAATCTACGCATAAGACTGTAAATAGCAATCATCAAAAGATGTTAAGCTTAGTAATCTTAATATAATTAGTACTAAATGATAAATAAATATGGATATTTCTATGTTGTATAAGCAATTACTCAACCGTCAGATAAGGTACCATTGAGTCTATTTGTAAAAGTTATACTATCTCAAAAGATTCATATAAAAATAAGAAAAGATGAATGAATGACTTCAAAAAATATCTACATCCTCAATACCTATTATTCTTCTATCTTCAAATGAGTCTTTGATCTCTTCTTATACCTTCAAACTTAGTTACAAATAAGTTATAAATAATTTTAGTTAGTTATTAGTTTATATTAACTAATTGACCTTTTAAAAAAAAGTCAAATAATTATAACAACTATTATTTAAAGATAAGTTTAGTTAAGACTTTAAAAAGTCTTAATTGATCAAGTTTATTTAAATATAGATCATGGATACTAATCTTAACAAGTGGGGACCCATATTAATTTATAATATAATAGAATACATATTTAATCATAAAATAAATAACTTAAAGATCAATAAATCTTATTTATATTAATCTATAATGCATATTAAAATGATTTAAGCTTATATATTATGTCAAATATAAAAAATATTGTATTATCTAAAATTTATCAAAATATATCAACATCTAAAACTAAAGTATCAAACTAGGAAATCAAGTTCTGTCATGAAAAGTTTAGCATAAATAAAAGTTTAACCCTTAGATGACCAATAATCATCTGAATGTGACAAGTTAATATATGTTTATCTTGTTCATGAAGACAAACATTATATTCCATCTCTATAGCAGGGAGCGATATCAATCTTATTCTTAAATTAGTTATGCTATCATCAATATTCAATTTGATTTTCTTCAACATTCTAATTTCCTTTGGTGTATCTGGCTCATATTGACTCTCAACTCTCTTTTCTAAAATCTTTTTTTTAGTGAAAGGTGGAATATCAATAGTCTTCCTTCTACCAACATAACCTTGAACTCCCAAATTCAATCTTTTGGAGCTTAGAATAGGCTCACTATGGACAACATCTAGATTCAAACTCTTACATTTCATGACATGTTATCTATGGGAAGGAAAAGGTGCATCAGAAGGAATGATCATGTTTCTAAAATATTTAGCATAGGTAGCCTCAATTTCTAACTACGTAGTTTGATTTGTAGGCAAAGATTTAACAAGCTGAACTCTATCAACAATAAGAAGCTAAAGTGGTAAATGATGTGGATTATTATCCAAATGATAGGATGAGTTACTTTGAGAAGAGGTTTAGGCTCCAAACCTATGGTCAAAGAAACTCCTATTACTTATATAACCTATATTAATTGTATTAGCAGACAAATTATTTAGAATTTCTTAAAATTTAGGATCATAAGCATCAAAATTAATAAACATTCTGGGTCCCCTATGAAATCTATGACCAAAATTCTTTACACAAAAACCACCTCTATGAAAACCTCTATTAGGCTGGTTAGTATCACTATTAGAATTTTATCCCCATCCCCTATTATCATTACTCTTTGTTTAACCTGGTTGGTCCTAAACCAACATTATGAATAAATCTAAAATATAACAATCAAATCTAAGAATCATTTCAAAGGTCTTAATTCAAACCATGTTGATCCTTTTAAGAATGCACGTAAATATTTTAAGAAACTCACATGAAATTAAAATTAATTCATGAAACAAATTTATGATGCAACCTTTTTCACCAAATGAATCTTTATGATCCAAGAGACAACAAACACTCTTTATGCATCAAAAAATATTGAAATTGATAATGACCATGACATAGGATGTTGACTAGATTTTTGAGTTTATGAAACAAAAGAACCATGATCTTGAAATATGTATTAACAATCAAATTGTAAAACCAAATAATAAGACTATGAGCTAGACAAATAGAATGACAAAATTATTAACCAACTCAAGCCTATCAGAGCTTCAAATATTCATCATATCATCAATAATGAATGAAACTAAGATATACATCTAATTTATGCCTTCAAAATTAATTTTTGATGTAATGCTTTTCAAAAGGTCATATCATCATAATCTATTTTGTACCACTAATAAAATAATATTATCAATGAAAATCCACAAATCATCATAAATCTATCTAAAATTAGAAATGTATTTTTCAATTGAAACTGCCTCAAAACTAAACAAAATATCAAAAAAATTGATCACATTCACAATTATATATGCATATTTTATTCATTAATTCACCATGCTTTTCGAAACCACTTACAAAAATAAATAAAAATTCATCAATCAATCATTACCATTTCATAATCAAAGATGCATCTAAAAATACTATCAATCAATAGGGTCCTTAACATAGTTTTAAATTTTATGACAAGGTCATCTCTATGATATCAAGTATTTGATTTGAAAAATATAGGGGGTGTATAAAATAGACATAACAAGCAATACCTTATAACTTTGAAAGGAGAGAAAGAGAGAGATTAAAAATAGGGAAAGGGAAGAAGGAAAGGTAAATACAAAATAAAAAATTGGCAAAGGGAACAAACAAGACAAAGAATGAGAAATGAAAACAAGAAAAAGTAGGGAAAGTAGAACTATTTACATGAGACAAAGGAAAACAAAAATACTATACAAAACCATTAATTAGATGGGAGAAGTACTTGCCTTTTTAGAATAATAGATTTAAATTATTATGAGGACTAAACACATTTAACAACAATGATGAATTAAGTGGAACGAGGATAAACTTACAACTATCATACATATTGAGATAGTCATGAATGAATAAATTAGAGGTGTTTTTTAGGTTTTGAAATAGAATCATTATAAGTTTTCCAATCTTTTTTGAGCATTTTGGAGCAATATTAGACTTCTTCAATGTCATATTAAATAGTTTCAATTGTATTTGTGTTAGATATAAGACCCAAAATAGAGAGGAATGTGTTTCACATCTTTTCTTAATCTAAGTTACTTTCTACCATAAATATAAATTCAATATCTAATGAGTCATCATCATCATCTTCATCAATTTAGTTTTCCCTGATAGTTTCCATTTCACTTAAATGAATATTGAGTACCATTCCTCTTTTTTTGTCTTCACATCTTATTTTATTTAAAACTTAGCAAGACTATGATCTTCAAACTATATAGGATTGATTTCTTTGGATTCAAATCCTTTGGAAAACTATTCTACAATGGAACATGAAAAGGAAGATCTAGGAAGTTTTTATCTTTTGATTGTCGACTCTTCTATTCTGATACAAGAAAAATCTTCATCTTTATAAATAACTAGTTCAATGTTATATTATTCATTAGAAATAAAAACACCACATTATACATTATGATCCCTTTTTATTTGTGATTAAATTAATTATCTCTATGATAACTCATTTTCTCCTAAGACTATGAGACTTAAGCAATCTTGTGAAATAGGTAAAATTATCTCTTCTTTGTTGAGGGGGAAACTGAATTCTTTATTTGTTTCCTAATCAATCATTTTTCTTCCAATTATTTAGTTTATTCCATGATTATGAAAGTGAGTCAAACATATAGGGTAGGAAGTAGTTTTTATTCTTATTTATTGAAGTTTTGACTTGTTTGATTAGGGATTTACTTACCAAAACTTTATTTTGAATGTCAAGGGTTTTTAAGTATATCATATTCTACTACTTCACCACTTAAGGTAATTATTTCATGTTTTACAAATTATTTATTGAACATCCTAGATAAAATCATGTCATATTTGATTTAAATTGATTCATATTATGTAAATTCAATGTCTTTTACTTTATTTTTCATCAAGACAAATTTTATTTTGAGATGTAGAGTCAATGAATATACAAAGTTGATTGTTAAGACTTGGCTGATTATAATGAGAAATTAACCTCAATAATTTTTTGAAGTGTGCTATGAACTCTTTCATATTTTATTATTATTTATTTTAAATTTGGAATAAATATGAAAATGATGCACACATATCCACAACTGATTTGAATCTATGAGACCTTTTGTTGAACTCTCATCGGATCTATTTCTAAATGGTTCTGACACCTATAGATGGATGCATTGTGAATTAGGACTCATTGAAAAAAAGGATTTTGAATCTATTCAAAATCCTTTTTTTCAATGAGTCCTAATTCACAATGCATCCATCTATAGGTGTCAGAACCATTTAGAAATAGATCCGATGAGAGTTCAACAAAAAGTCTCATAGATACATATTAATGGATAACTACTAAGATGCCACATGACACCATGAAAGTAAGGATATAGTTATCTGCATCTTAGAAATTTTCTCTCAAAAAATTCTAAAATATTTTCCTTGAAACGAAAGATAATTCATTGTATTAGGTAAAATCCAATGAACTAAAACATTTTCTCCATGGGATGCATATAACATTTATATTTTGGTGAACCAACACCATTTATTCATTCAAAAATATTTAGGTAATTAATATCAAATTAGTCACCAACCTCCATTCGATACTAAGTGGAGTTGTCAAAAACTATTGTCTACATTTTTTAGGGAAAAAAATGTAGACTTTCAGTAAAAACATGGAGATAAAGTACCTCTCCTATTATTAGGTGGAAATACCTATTTAAAATAAAATTAATGAGGTAATAAATATATTTATAACTATTCATAGCAAAAATATTTTCTATGTGGGTTATACATTTTAAAAAAATGTACAAAAAAGTGATGGAAATAAGAAATGAAGGGGAATAATGGAAAAGAGGAAAATGATGGAGAATGGAAAAATTATATTTAATTAAACACAAAAAGTTGATATAATAATCTTAGTGAATAAAAATATACCTGTATGTGGTTAAACACATAAACTCACTAGAATAATCTAAGAATTAAGATTTGAACATAGGAACCTTTATTATGAAAATGAGATGGGAAAGACATATTCTAAACATACGATCATGATACATACACTAAGGATATTTAATATCATTAAAAATAAAGATATACAACTTTATATTTCCCAATAAAAATTGATATAAACTCTATTTTCAATCTCACCAAGGTTTCACAATGGTAAAAGTTTGTAATGTAGAGTCAAAAGAACTTCTACACTAAAATATTTGCATTAAATGAATATCAAACAATAATATTTTAGAAAATTTAAAAAAGAGGAATAAAAATATATTGACATTCTCATTCACATCACTCATCCAAAAAAATTCATGGTACATAGTCATGTAAATCATTTCTGTATTGATCCTTTGTGGGGCTGTACATATAGACTCCTTCCTTGCATCTTGACAAAATTTATTTCTCCTATCAAAAAGTCCTTTAAAATGACCCAAAAAATTCTTTTTATAAGTTCTCAAGATAGTTATGAAATTCAGTTAGTGTTTTAAAATAAAATAAGTCCTAGAAAGTGACTTTATGAAAAATTTAAAAAGTACATTTATTACATCATCACTTTTATTGATAAAATAAAAGACTTTACAAAATATAGTAACTTTATAAAATAAAATAAATTTATAAAATAAAGTGAATTTATTAAATAAAATCAAATTTATTAAATTACCTATGGTTGGACAAAGTGGGACCATTTCAAACTTGCAACTTTGTTTGCATGATCATTTTACTAGTAGAATAAGAGTAGGTTCTAAGCTTTATTGATGACTAGAGATCTATCCAATTTGATCTATCTAATTGATAGTTTTTCCTATCCCATACATATGGGAATGAACATATATTTTTTGGATAGATAAAATCTTTGCATGTTTTTTATTTTAGGCTCAAAGTTTCATGAAACACTCAAATGCCTTCTTGATGTCTTCCACTTTTGGGAATTCTTGGTCTATAAAACAAAAGTTACAAACCATTTGCACTTCATAAATGAGCTTAGGAATGGGATGGTATTTAGTTGAATTATTTTTTATTTATTTAAAGAAGATTTGGAGTTGGTTAAAATTCATGATGGAGGAAACATTGAAACTTGAAGACACATAAGATTCATTCTTGACCAATTCTGACAGTTTTTCTTTGGGTTGCATTATGTAATTGACTTGAAGATCTTACTAGATTAATAAGATGTTGAACATATGTCACCAATTGTTTATTTTCATATTTATATCATGTGTTTTAGATTTATACTTCTTCATGCATTTAATGATCATGTTCAATAGTTCTTGTGTATTTATTTTATCTCCTATTGTATGTCTTCCCAACATCACTATATAAAGTTGATAGTATTCAATTGACATGTCTTATTTATTTTTATTGTGATGGGTGTTTTAATATATATAAATATGATTTATTGTTCATTCATGATGACTTTATAAATCACTTTAGGATTCTTTGTAGGAGGAAGAGGAGCCAAAAAATGATGTGATTACTTCAAAATCAATATTGATCAGTTTGATGACTCTTTTCCTTTTCTTAATGACTTCATAGACCCATGATAATGTGTTAGTAGTATGATTATCACTCTAGATTGTTGAGTAAACTTAAATTTGGGTTTGAATTGGAAAAAGAGATTTAAGTGCAACTAATACAATCTGAGCAACTCCTGCTTGTTGAAAGAATCTAGGGGAATACGAGGAGATAATAATTAGGCTTGATTTTGATTAGAGGTCAAAAATATTTCATGTTTATTTTCCACACTTGTCTAAATGTTATCACAATGTTGAGTCACTTCAGGGATGATTTCCTTGGTTGTGTTTTTTGGGGAGCTAGTGTTGTGTCTCTTTATGTAGGGTTAGTAAGATATTTTTAAGTGGATTGATTTCATTCAAGACATGATTGGAGGAAAAGTGTCATGTTTAAAAAAATTATCATATGAAAGTTTTATTTTTGAGATGTATGAAAAAATCAAGAAATTTTTCTTATCCACCTTTTTGCAATAATTTCAAAAATTAATCAAGTAATAAAAACATAGTCTTCTTCATTATTTAATTCAGCTATAATTCTTAAAAATTGAGCATAGCTTACTCTAATATCTCAAGAATACTATCAAAGAATAGGGGAAATGTTTAATTATGTAGATTCAAACCAAAATTTTGGCTGATTAACTGGCTCTTGAGTTGTTGACAACATCGTTATTGGCTCATGAGTTTCTTGTGCAGCCCTATGAGCAACTACACAAGCTATCATTCATTCAAAAATATAAAAACATGTTACATATAGTTTACATCTTTATTTAAGATATTTAAAATTATTTGGAACTGAGCAACACTGATTTCATCACATTCCCAAAAATATTGTCTAATATTAGAGGCAATGTCCAATTGTATAGATTATTTCCAATCCAAATTAGGTTGATGAAATGGACCTTGAATAGATGGCAAAGTCATGTGGAATGAGGTGCTGGATTGAAGTCTCTAGATCCACCTTTACAAAGATAAATTTTGTATAATCAAGCAATTTTTTAAAAATAGAGGACCTTGTGGAAAATAATTTCAAAAGTTGGGCTAGGTTTGAAGAAACTACCTTTACATGTATTTTTGAACTATTTAAAAATGAATATTACAAACTCTCAAAAAATACAAGAACGTTGACATTTTAATTTAAGTTTGGAGCTTTCTTTATTTTCTTGAAAATCATATTTACCTTTCTTTATTTTATTGAAAATCATCTTTGCCTTTATTTTCTTGAAATCATTTTGAAATGGCTAAACCACTTTGATGTAATTGAAATAACTTCTTGAAAACTATTTTGGAATTCTTAAAATTTGATTTCAAATTCAAAAAATGTATTGAACCTCTTCTTATAACTATGATTTAACACACTTAAAAAATACTTAGAAATTAATTTTAAACCTTGGGAAGCTTTGATTTGGTTATTTCTTGAAAATAATTATTTTATTTTTATTGATAAAAACTTCTTGAGTTTCTTGAAAATAACTTTAAATTTATTGAAGACCATCTTAGAGTTCTTGAAAATTATTTTGGAGTTGTATTGGAGTTCTTTGAGATTCTCTCAAGGTTCTTTAATAACCACATTGGAGTTATAGAAAACCACATCAAAATTATGAATCTTGTTTAAAAATATTAAAAAAAGGTAAATTATTCAATAAATTTAATATTTATTTGGAGCTCTTGAATTAGGATGTCATACTTGGTAATTTGGGGCCTTTAAAAAACAATGATACATGCATTATTTTTTGATCTTGAAGCTAGTGGGATGGTTATGCAGCCTTGAATGAGCTATTGGAGCTTTAAAAAGCATCAAGAGTCTTCAAAAAAATATTTCTTTTTATTTAAAATTGTTTATTGTATTGCATGGAAAGATTGAAAATTACCTTGGACGAGGAGACCAAACCACTTTATTTTTCTTGATCTTTAACTTCATATATCTTCTTTCTTGATCTTATTGAAACCATCTTGTCTTTACAAATTGTTAATATTTCTTGATATTAATAAAAACCATCAAAATATTATAAACCATCTCTATGCAAAAGGTGAATAAAATATCAATAAAATATTATCTTCTTGAAGTATGGCATTGGAATTGGAAGCAATATTTTGGGGTAATAAAACATAAGAGAACCCTTTGAAAACCAATTGAAATTATTTTCACTTCTCGAAATGGGATGCCATAGTAGAGATCTTGGATCTTATTGAAGATATGGTGTTACAACCCATCCCACTCTACAAAAACTACTTAAGTATTTGTAATGTATTATGGAACTAGTGATTTATAGTTCTAATTTTTATGTTTGATCTAGGTGTGTATGTTGCATGATTGACATTCAAATTATTGTTTCAAGACTAGTTATTATGTTGGATAACATTTTTATATGTTATATGATCATTTTGATCATGAATTTATTTACAAATATCTGGTTTACATTACAATAGTTTATTGATGTGTGTGTGTGTGTGTGTGTGTGTGTATTGATTATTTGTTATAATCTAAAACTAACTACCTATTATTTTATTGAAGTGGTTTTAGGACTATTCATACCTCATAGATAGTATAGAGGGAGAGTATCATCAGAGATGAGGGATGCAGATATTAGGAAAGAGGATAAAGAGAATTGAGGCAAACCCACACACACCATATTATAGTTACTTGAGTGAAACAAATATTGCTTGCTTATTTATCCTTTTATAAGATGAGGCTTATTTTCATTAATTGGGTACATCACTTATCATGATTTTCATAGTATGTTAAGTCAATGAATTTACTGTTTGTTTTCTTAAATCTCTATAGGAACTAAATTATGCTTTGATAATCTTGATTGCATTTTATTTAGTGGAGGTATGAGTGTTATTGGTCTTGTTTGGTTGCTTAATTTATCTTGTATGGATTGGACACAATATGCATTTTTAGTGCTATTTTGAAAAAGGCAAATGTAATCCAAATAAAATTAATTTGGAAAAGGAATTTCATAATTTTAATATTATGGTTATTATAATGGGAAAAATGTCATGAAGTAAAAAGGTAAAGAATTAAGGTTGTTTTTGTTTTGTTTATTTTTCTATGATTGAGTGAGTTTAATTATCTCTTGGATAGATTGAGGGTTTCTATAGCTGCCATGCCAAGATATGGGGTAAATGACTTTTTAGAAACCCAAGTTGCACCATGTGAAGGAGAGTTTTTAATTCTACTTCAAACTTGTACTAACATATGAATGGCCTAAAGGTTGTGCATAACCTTATCATTAGACCAAACCTCTAGATTATGGGGCCTGCTCCCTTGGTGCATCTATTTGGTTCAGTTCACTAAGACCTATTACTATTGGGGTGAAAAAGGATAGATAATGCATAAAATAAACTTAATCTAAGGGGTGGTGATGTAATAATATGATCATGCATCCACTCAAATTAGACTCCTAACAACACTAGTGAATGAAAAATGAACTAAAACATTATCTCTAATAAATCATAAGTAACAATATTTCATATGAAGGTCTTGATGAATGACTATAACTTGGAGGTAAAGGGTTAGAGGCTTGTCTTGAGGAACTTTCAACCAAATTACACTCCAAACATGATCACCAAACTTTGACACTTCATACAACCTGGATAAGATAAGTTATCAACATATAGGTATAATAAGGACATGCTAAGGGGGTTTTTATACCACTTATCACATAATAACAAGAATATACACACTATAATCTACAACAATTTATTCATTAGTCCAAGAGGTTTAACAAGTACAAAACCATGCAAAGTTTCCTCATACCTAGGTGAAGGATATAACTGAAGGCTGTAAGGCCTAAATATATATCAGTACATGGAGAGAAGAGGGAGAGTTGCATATATATGAGAGTTATGGGTCATAAATTACCCTAGTGTGCTCATTAATTTAGTTATAAATAGTTACACAATCCTCCAAATGACTCTCCATGCTTTGATTCTCTTCAATGATTCCTTAATCGTTGAGGTAGGGTAGTGGAGGATGTGGTTGACTTATTCAAACTCTCTTAAATCATGGATATGATACTATTTGGTTAAATATCTCCTCTTCTTGGTAATTAAAACATTAATGAGATGTAATTAAACCATCATAAAGCATACAACCCTTCCTCCTTTTGAGCATCTTGACCAAGTCAAGAAATTGACTTATTTTCCCATTATGAACATGGAATGTGCATTGATTTATCATTAATGACATATTAAATGGGTGATAAATATTTAATAACTCCTCCAAAAGTCTCTCTTTATCAAACTTTAATTCTCTTTGTTGACCAAGTAGGCCAAATAGGCCAATTAGGCCTAGTAGCTTGACTGCTAGTGCTTGATTGCCATGAAACCCTATATTAGACCTTATTATAATATGAAAAAGTTATATTTAGTTTTGAAATAATATCCCATATCATGATATGGGCCTTATTGAGTATCTCACACTTTAAAACTTGCCAAACTAGGTGACTAGGCTGCTTACTTTTAACATCTATAGATTGGATATTTGGAGGAGAGTTGTAGAGTCATTTCTAGGTATAGTATTAGCATATAATGACTTGAGAATATAAAACAAGTGTAAAAATTTCACCTGTAATGATTGAAATATTTCAAACCATCTCTGTACCTTGTTATTTATCTAATTTATTAAAAAAGTATAGCTTTTTGACAATTATGTATAGTGTCCATATAAATAAGTATCATGACCAGGGTCTATTCTAAGTGTAATATATTTTTTATGTGTTAATCACATCATTAATGAGTGTTTGGGTGTAAAAATATTCACTTTTCTCATGTTTGGTTTATTTTAGGGTTTAAGCAAGGTTTTGGAGGTCTACCATCTTAACAATGGTTCATAAAGATGATACCTCCAATCCAAAACTTATGGTCATGGATGTTTATTAAATATAACCCCATAAAACCTATGATAATATTTGGTTCTCATGCAGCTTGTGTGGAGAGATGTGATCAGAAGATGGTAGACTTAGAGTTCTTTGAAGGTCTTTTGGACATGGTTGCAATCTTAAATTTTGTTCATATAATTGATCTCCTCAGTAAAAATATATCTATCACGGATATTAAGTGTGTTTGGGTTCCAAAATTAACTCAATATAATTTTCTTTGAGTCTTTCTATGGTGAGAGGTCTAAGCATTTAAAATGATGGCTTGAACTAGTTGCTTAGATAGTGTAGTTCGAGTTCGTATTCAAGATTTAATTGGACCTCATACTTGATTTTATCTACTTGAAAAATCTATCCTAAGGCCTATACCAACCTAATTTACCTTGTTATGGACATCCATTTACTTGTAAGGGTATGAGTATACTTCTATGGTGGTGTGGGACTTCTAGGCCTAAGACATGCTTTTAGGCCTAATTAACCTTGATTGAGTTTAAGGGTCTAAGTGAACTATTGGTGAATTGAGGGGTTACATTATCATCATATCATATTATTTCCTACCTATTTCCAACATTTTTTAGATTATATAACTTATTAAAACCCCATTTTGTCTATATTATCTCATATGAGCCTGTAGGTCTCACTAACAACCCAAGTGCTTATTAGTGATATGAGGTCTGAATATGCACTTTTATCTCCACTAAAAAATTGGAGGAGTTTAAAAATCTCTATAACATGATTCCATGGTTTACAAAACCTTTAATCTAAACTCTCTTTCAACTCTGCTCCTACATATTCCTATAAAATAGTCTTAGGGTTTGGAAAAAATCATGTCTATGTAACCCTTGAGCTGGGTTTGGCACATTTTTGTCTCAAAATGAGATTATTAACACCTTAGAGACATATTTTGTCTTCTATAAATTATTCTTTAGGTTCTCTCAGACTTCCATTAATCCCTTAACCTACCTGAGCTTCCACTTCTAACACACAGGCCTATTCTCATCCATTTTAGGCCTAATAGGCCAAGTAGGCCATTAATATCTCCTTACTCATATGAGCATATTATTACCTAGGTACATTTGATATATCTTATTAACTACCCCATTATATTGTTTCAACCTTAAATAACTCCTAAATATATATAAAACCCTCAACTAGTATGCACATACTTGTTTTAGGTCTGTCTTCTTTAGCTAGCCCTCCAGGGCATCCAAATTGAAAACTAATTATTATCAATTTAAAAAAGTATATGAAGACCTAACACACCTTTTAATTCCTCAAAAAACCCATTATGAAGCATAAACTTCTTGTCTTGTACTTAAACCTTTAATTTATTCACCTAGTCTCATCATTGACTGGTAATAGATTAGAGTAGGTCTAAGACAAAATATTGGATGTTTCCACTAATTTTTAAATTTTAAAGTAGAATGAAAATATTAAACTCATTATAATGATCATTTATACCAAATTTGAGAGACTGATCATACCTAAAGAGGTTTCAAAACCATAAACTTCCTAAGACTGGCTATATGCATTGACTATGACTATAATTTTCCTTAGGTTTCAACAACTCTAAGATATGTTATAATAATTTAACATTTATAAAAAGGTATGTGTGGTTAACAAGGTGTTAATTAATTTTATAAACCAACCTAAAATGGCCTCACTCCAAACATAGCCACAATCCTTATTATTCTTCAATCTAAGTAAGATCCCTTTAAAGAACAAGTATACTATAGCTTACCGTGGTTGTGTTTTATGTTTTAGGACCTCATAAAGCTCACCAAGATTTCACAAATCCTTGAAATTGATTGAATTTACCAAAAATTTCTAACTATCTCTTATATAGATTGCCAACATCTAAAACTACACATCTCTGCTCATTGTACACATTATTGTATATGTAGGTCTCTTAAAACTGTTAACTACTTTGTCTTGGGGTTAAACCATTAAAATATTAAATGGATTTAAAATTTTCATAAGGTCTCTATCAGATTCAAACAATTCTTCATATACCATATTTCACGAGTTTACTTCAATATAATGCACAAGACCAAGTTCTATTTCACTTAGCTACATATCTCCACTAAGTTGGCTGTAACTTCTTTTGAGGTGTTTCCTACCTTAGAAAACTCTTTGACCCTATATCCCCTTAATAAATCTCTTTATCTTAACTAAGGTTATCAAAATCAAACCATCCATGTATTTTTTATTCACAACTATCCCTTATAACTCAAAAAGGACCTCAATACTACCATTAGACTTATTGGTTATAGGTGTTGATTTACAACTTATAGGTAAGGATTAACTCTTTTAGCTATGTTTAAGGCTATATGATTCATCTTCATGACCATGATGATATTTAACAACCCTGAAGAGTACCAAAACATTGGAATAATGATGTGGATGTGGATAGGTAGTAGTGATATATGTGTATGATGATAATGGGATATATGGGAACTAAGAATGGAGTATTGAGCTCACAATAATGGTTGAATTAGAGTGTAAAAGTTATGAAAATGGAATGAATCATGATGGAAATGGAATGAAACATGAATAAATAGTCAAGACAGTCTAAAAGGATCATATATAAGCATATGCATATGCCTAACAAAATATATCATTTTGGAGGTTCTCAAAGAAGTATACATAGTGAAAAGAGAAACCTAGGATTCTCCAAATAACCTTAACATATGCTAAGTGACCTTAACATATGATAAGTGAGATTGTGAGAGTGCTGAGAATAGATTGATGGTTGATAGGTTGTGAGAATTGATGAATCTTTGAGAAACATAAAGGAAGGACATATGATCATGAATGAAACATCTCATACAACATCTTACTGTGTTTTAACAACCTTGAATCCACCATTAAACTATGCAACCATTTAACCCTGCTTGTAGACTACATATTTGGAAGTTTAGGTGTTCTTTAGCCATATATAATCACATGTGTGTAACAAAATTATAATGAAGTCATGAAAATTCTCTTTAAGGCTTAAATAATCATGAACAATCATTAGTTTAACTAAAATAGTTAGAAACTCAACAAAACTGTACTGCTTCTTTTACCTTGTGCAAATATGAATGATGATCAGAACCCTTAAGTTCTTCTCATTTGTTCATAAAGTTTGGAAGATTAAAATAATAACCAATACCCATTATTGAAAGGTCATAATGTCTAGTTCCTCTTGTCAAGATCTTGAATCTTCTTTCTCTCTCTCTCCTGTACGGATTGAGCACAAACCTAAAGTGCTCTTGATGCCTACCAATGAATTTAGTAGAGAAAGTACATAATTCTTTGGTCTCTCAAGCCCCAAAATACTCTAATCTCTTCATCATGTGCCTATAACAAAACCTTATTGAATATCCATGAATTTCTTGAGTAAATTTATACTATACAGATTGGTACTACCTAAAAAAGCTACTAAAACTTGCAAATTATCCTTCATTTCCTCATGTTTTAGTTATAAACCACCATTTTAGGGTAATATGAGGGAAAATGCAAGTCAAAAGGCATTCCAAAACAAGTAAAATGTTTTTGAGAGAAAAGGGGCATGCTTTCACATGTGTAAGCTCACTTAATGATAAAACAATATTCTAGACTCATGGAGGGGAATACTTTAAAGCATAAAACCATTTGACTTAAAGAAATATGAAGACCATGAGGGTGATTAAGGGTATTTTTGATGTGTTGGTGGTATTTTGAGGTCAAAATTGGTCATTTTAAAACCAAAAACTTTTTTTTAGATAACATACAAATATCTTCAAAAGGAGATTTGCTAATGAATATCATAAGAGTACCATTTAGCTTCTTAAAAGGCTTCAATTTGGCTTCTATGTAACTTAATCACACTTTCAAAGCTTATATTCCTCCATACCTTGCATTTAATAAATACACTAGAAAATATCATGATGAGTCATTACTTTTCATCTTGAATCATCTTCATTAAGGCACTCTAGGTCATAAGGCCACTTCAATCCTTTGTCAAAGACATCCAAACATACTCAAACATCATGAGGATACTTAACACAAGTTTAAGAAAAAACATGATAATGAAAATACATATATACCTACTCTATTCATATGATATTCAATGACATCATGATGATCCAACACATCACCTAAGTACCCAAGACATCTAGGAGATATGACGATCACAAACAAACTGTATGACACCTCTAATAGTTTTAAATGACTCCAAGAAGTAATTAAGAGACATCATGATTCATGAGATCATCATGTAGAGGCTTAGGTGGGTTCCATGAAAATTTATTGGTTATAGAGGTTGGCATTTGTCCTTGGGAGGCCAAATTTCCAACATGACAACACGTTAATGAGAAAAATAAAGAGATGGTGCATTGATGAGTGCAAATGACATGATGAAAAACTCAAAAAATTGTACGAGAGTTACTCAAACATGAAAAACATGCATGGGTTATGAAAAATAATAAGATAATAAAATTTGAAAGAAGAATCCCAACATGTTAGAGGAAAATAAGGGAGTTTTTTTCAAGAAGAAGAAGGAAACTATCAACATCTTCAATTGGAACAATGAATAATACTATTACCAAGAAAGTAACACTTTTGATTGGTGTATATAGAATAAAAGCTATTTGTTTTATAGTTTTAAACATGTTTGGGAACAAAATAATATAAGATTGACCTAGGCTATACCTTGGATGATTTCATGTGTTGGTAGATTTGTTTATGAAAACTAGGGTATCACATTTATAGACCTAAAGACATAATTTAATTCCATCCCTAGGTCTAAAAAAATAATAGTGAACCCTTCCCTTTTAGAAACATTTGAAGTCTATTACTTGTTAAAATCCCTATAGGGAGATTCCTTTACGGTTCACTTTTGATTTGTACATTTCTTAGAAGGTTATTGGTTGTCATAGTATAGTTGAGTCAATTTTCTCTTGGTAGGTAAGGACCTTTATCTTTTACTTCATTCTAAATAATGTATGGGTTAAAATAGTAACAAAATTTATTCAATAACCCACTGAGTTACTACATGTTTAGGAATTGCACGAGTTATTAAAATGTTATGATATAACATGCACAAAACTATTTTAATATAGGCTATACAAATTCTTAGAGATTTGAATATGAATCAAAATGAGTAAAAATTTGGAATACATCTTGATTAAAGTATAATTTTTAAAACCTTAGCTAGATGTTAGATGTTCATGTTATTTTTGAATTATTAGAAGCCTGGTGAAACATTATTCAAGGGCTTAAAGTGGATCTACCAATTATTTATATTATTTTGAGGTAGTCTACAATATAGCTATTAGATATTTATTTGATATTGAAGCCAAAATATAAACATGTATGTGTGTGTGTGTGTGTGTATTCATTTTTATAATTGACCATATATATATATATTCATTTGAAGACTCAATTGAGTTTTATAACCTACTTTAGAGGTATGCATGAATGGATACATAGGTATATTAGAGATATGATGAATAAATTCATATATATATATATATATATATATATATATCAAACCCAAACATATATTTATTCCCTTTTTGATGATCTAGTACATCTATAGGTACAATAAAGTATCACAGTTTATATAAATAGATTTTATGACTAACTCCTAGTTTGATTAAATTGGTGTGATCTAGTTTATTTTACTGATTGTTAATTTGTAAAAGGGAGATAGGAAATGAAACATGCACACACACACAAATACATGAGATAATGTTACAGGCCTATGTATGAACTATTTGGATAATGAAATTTATGCATGTATAGATGTTAATATTGATTTGGAGGAAACATTTTTTTTATTAGTAATTACACATGAATAATTTTTTGTGTATATATCTTGTTTTATGGAATGGATTTGTAGTTATTCAGCTTGAATGTGCCATGTGATATTATCACCAAGCATATATATATTATTAATACATCTATAGATTATATTAGAAGTTGTGGGATTAAGTTATCTTAGTAATTAAGCATATTTGAATGAACTCAAATAATCAAGACCAAGTAAAAATGTTGTAAATCCCTTTGGGTGTTATGAATATTTAGTAATGTTTTTAGAATATTATTTATTTGCTAAGCATAATTAATGTGTTTGATGCATTCATTTATTCATGCAAATGCACAGTCATCTAGTATTTTGATATTGAACTTGAATATTCTTTTGTTTCTTGGGATGGTATTAAGCTAGTAGGGTTTTAGGTTATGATGGGGAAAATTAAAAGTATTAAATGCATAAGTAACTATACATATATTGATGAGGATGACTATGCATGTATTATATGAATTTTTAATAAGATTTTATACAAGTAAAAATTGTGAAGATAAACATAGGTTTGTTATATACACATATTTCATTGTCATAATGGCTCTTTATTATATGGAACAAATCTTGTTATGAAACATTTATTATCTATGTTTTTATAAAAATTGCAATATGAGATATCTATGTATGGAGGAAATGAAATAATAGGTCTTGGAAGGACAAACTATCAATAAATTATTAAATAACATTAATCTTTGTGCTGTTTAGGACTTATTTTTTTATTGGTAACTAATTTTTACATCACCCAATTTATATAAATATGAAATTGTGTTAAAACTATAGTGTTCTAGTCATGAGATATGTTGTGAAAGGACTATAGTGTTCTAGTCTTAGATTCTTGTTCTAATATCTTACTTATTTTTGGTTTTGAATACAATTCATTTTGATGAACATATGCATATCATTGTTGAGGTTGAGTGAATGCAATTAATATGATTGATGAGTTATATTTATTGTAATTTACAATGGTGTCTGATTTGAGTGTTATTTCAATTTGTGATTATTCTAGTTTGAAGTATATAAGTGAAAATTATTATACTTATTTATTGGATAATAGGTGATATATATATATATATATATATATATATAAGGAAGGATGATATTATGTAAATCATATACATATCCCTTGATATCATATGATTATAATGATTCATTAGTAGAGATCTTTGTGTGAATGGAATTGACTTAGATCCTTAGATCTAATTTCTATGATGAAAACTTTGGACTAATTAATGTTATAAATGAGACATTGTCATTCCACTATGCTTTATAGTTTACATGTGTATGCTAATGTCATAGTAGATAGAAGATTGGATTCCATGGCCTATATGATTATTTCATGTATTTGTGATTGCAAACACATAGGTTCTAATTGAATTCTTGATATCTATATTGTTCTTATCTGCCCCTCCATGAAGGGTAGGGCCACTCCTAGTGGGGATGTGTATGGGAGATCATTGGTTTGTGGTTGAAGGTAAAGTACTTAGATGATGCTCTCCCTATATTCAGTTGTTTCAACCATTTGAGATCATATTCATGGCTACACATATGGATCATTGAGCTGTTTGTGAGGTTCATTTGTATTTTTATACATATTATATTATATATTTAACATTGTACTAAAATGTAACATGTAATACAATATTATTTGATGGATATTTAACACAATAATGGATATAAAACATGTTATTAATTATGAATATTATGATATCAATGGTTAGGCTTATTTATAGATGAAACATGGATTATATTAGTGTTTTATTAAACTTGATTCTTTTTATTGTATATTTAATAAGAAAATATTCATTTTAAACTCTATTATAGACTATTAGGGAACCCAATGGATCATTTTATTAACTAGTGGATTGATACATTGCTACATTTACTACTTTAAATGTATTTAGTAATCAAACAATGATTTTCTAGATAGTTTTTGTATAAGTGTACCATTGTTTAAAAAAAAAAATCATGTAGCTTTAGTGTAACCTAGTGGGGTCCTAACATATGGATGCATGCATATTTTATTGTGTTGAAAGTTATTGGAGTAATGTTGTGGTCTTGAATGATCTTTCATAAGTTTCACAAAGATTATTTTATGTCTTCTTCAATGATTCTTCATTGCTTCTTTATGTTTATGTTATTTCAATTTATTTATGTATGGCCTTTTAATTATTTATTCACTACTTATTCAATTTTTTTCATGTCTTCTTCATTGCTTCTGCATGGATTCTTCATGTCTTATTTATGCTTATATTTTTTCAATATATGAAATAATATAATAGTTGCTTCTCTATAAAATACGTGCCCCAAGATGGGAAGAGATAGAAGTGACTAGGTTTTGTAATGATAGCAAGAATGTTTAGAGGGAGATGACATAAGCATGTCTGAGAGAGATTGATCTAGTGTCACGGTTACTTAAAAAATATTCTCTTACCTTTAAAACAAACCCATCAAAGGATAATCACGATCTTATAGTAGAGGAAATTATAGGTGCTAAATGGAAATAATTGGCTGAAGATCTAAGGGAGATCAAGGTATCTAGGTTGTCTAAGCCTACCAAAGTATCAAGGATAGTAACAGATCTAAAATATAAGCAATTGGTACCCAGGATACATAGATCAACAAATAATATTGATTCATATTTATCTATAGACATTAGGGGTAGGAATGTGGATCATATTACACTAGATCTACAACAAGGAGACAAACAAAGAATAAGGGAGGCAGAGGGAGGTAATCAGAAACTTACCTTTTCTAAGATGGTGTAACAATCTTCAAAGGATATAAATAATATGGATCCTTTTCATTTGGAAAAAAAAATCCTAGGGTTTCTTATTTAGAGGAGATACTTAAAGAGGTTTTGGATCAAGAATGTTAGTTTTCAAAGAGAGGCATGCTATGTCTTTCAATGGGATTTGGCCTTCTCTTCTAAATTTACACCAATGCATATCCAAACATTGGAGTGTTTTGATACAAGGCAAGATTGAAATTCATCACCATGCCAAAGGAATTTTTAGTGTTATTTTTTATTCAAAGGAGGATAGGGATTAATTGATGAATATTTTTGGGTTTGGGAAATAGATGGGAAACATATGCTTTTGACAAAGCACTGGTATCCCACATTTAACCTTCTTACTAAATTTTTTAATTTTAGACCAACCTAGATTCGGTTACCTCATTTAACCCTTCAATTTTTGGATACTTCTTTAATTCAAATTATAGGACACTCATTGGGTGAATTTTATGATGTGGATCTTACAACTGAATATATATGGCATACAACCTATGCCAGAATACTTGTTAATTAGATATTATTATGGAGATTCCTACACATGCTAAATTATAAATAAGGGACCAAATAGGGTTACAAAATATAGAATATAAAGATTCACCCTTTATATGTCATATATACTTTATAATTGGTCATTTGGTTAATAATTATCCATACCTTAAACACAAGAAGGGAAATTCTTTATGGAAGAATGATAGTTTTGAATATCTAATAGTCCAAGCAGACAAGGGAGATGACAATGTAGACATGGTTCCATAGTCTCAATTTATAGCTCCTATTAAGAATAAAAAGTATTTTGTACATATTGAAGAAGATTCTAGACTGGAGGAAATCAAGATGAAATAAATATAAAAAAAAGGCAACTAAATGATAATTTTTTTGCTTGTCTCTAAAAATAAATCCCACTCTTCATATTCATTTGAGATCACTATTCCTATTTCCCCTAATTTGGGTGAATAGGGATATTGGATGTTTTAAAAACAAGAGGAAAGGTCATTTTAAGAAGGATCTTGAACCATTGAATATGACCCTTTGACCCAGAAAAGATAGTTGTTTGGAAGGGACACAGTTTTCTTTTTTCTTTTTTGTATTGTTGTTATCTTAAAACTAATTTAAAAAATCTATAAAACATGTATCTATTAGGGTTATTTTATTTACTTAAGCATAAATTTACTTATATACATTCCAAAGTGATTAAAAACCCAATGTGCTAGCATGATGGAATTTCACACAAGAATGAGTTCTCACATGCTCACTCAAAGCATGCAGCGAGGGATTAGTTCCCATTAGTTTTATCATGCACAGGTGTACTAATAGACAGGAGTACTCAAAGACATACACATTACTCAATAATCAAAATGAAAAAGAAATAAATGGTAACTATGAACCTAAACTTAGTTAACTAAACAACAACATAAAAGATAACCAAAAACATTGTCTCTATAGTCAGAATAACAATATCAAAGTTACACAATATCCATTCATCATATTGATAAGTGATTCAAAGATTACATAGTTTCAGTGTGTAATGAAACTCACTTGTATAACTCTATCAATACTATCCAACTAAGTATTATAACAAAAATATCAATAACAACATCCTCAATCACATCAACAACATCCTTACAAAGTTCTACCCAAGGGTATTTATACTTGGTTTTACCTGACCAAGTAGTTACAATCATAATTATACTCATAGTGACTCACCAATGATCATCAACACACTTGAGTCATGTCAACCAATTACATTAATTTCCTAAGGACTCGAGCCTTTATGCCCCTCAATTCTCTCTTCAATGTTGGATCTTTATTGCTGAGTACCTAGCTTCCCATAGGTCAGTGCTAGATTTGCATTTCACTTAGTCTCTTTCAACCCTATGAATCATTACCTAACTATATCTTTCTCCCCATGCACTCCCTTAGTTTTTTGCTAAGTTTCAAGTCCTTTATTCTTAGGTTCTTCATTTATTATGCACATTTATTCTGACTTGGTCCTCCCATGTCATGGTCTTCTGTTACATCATGCTTTTTTGATTCATGCCTCTCTGCATTGGTTATTCCAAAAATGACTTAGCCAAAATTTAGGGTCCAACTAAAATAATAATATCAAAGTAACATAAGTTCCATTCATCATATTGATAAGTGATTCAAAGATTACATAGTTCTAGTGTATAATGAAACTCACTCATATAACTATATCAATAATATCTGAGTATAATAACAACAATATCAATAATAAAATCCTTAATCACATCCATATCAACCTCACAAAGTTATAACTAGGGGTATTTATACTTGGTTTTACCTGACCAAGTAGTTACAATCATAATTACACTCATAATATTTAACTAGTAATCATTAACACACTCAAGTCATGGTAGCTAATTACATTGATTTCCTAAGGACTTGGGTCTTTATACCCCTATATATTATCTTTAGTGATGAATCCTCTTTTTTGAGCATTTATCTTCCTACAATTCAGTTCTAGATTCATTCTTGAATTAGTCTCTTTCACCCTTATGAATCACTCCTGAACCATATCTCGCTTCTCATGCACTACCCAAGTCTTCTACTAAGTTTTGAGTCTTTCATTGTCAGGTTATCTATTTATTATACACATTTATTTTAACCTGGTCCTCTCATGCTATGTTCTTATCCTATACTGTGGTCTTATGCATCATGCCTCTCTATGCTAGTTATTCTAAAAAGGACTTGATCAAAATTTGGTGTCCAACATCACCCCATACTATGTCATTAGTCCATCCTAAACAAAGTAGTGGTCTTAAGCTCTACCAAAAACTCTAGGCCAAACTAAAAAATATCCTTATTGACACCTTATAAATGGGATAATATGTTCAACATCTTGGTCATTATTTATTCAATTGATGCTTTGAGATTCTTGGTCTCCTCAGGTTGGTCAAGACACTTGCCTACTTTATTTACCAAATGTTAAAGGGATATGGAAGGATCCTTATGAACACCTTCAATCATAGTGAGCTCTATAACAACCTATCCTCAAGGTTCCATGAAGTTTAAATTTAATTCTTATTAGTGAATGCTTATTGTTTCCTGCATGGCCTCCACATATTTAAATGCTTTAGCATATTCTGAGGAGTCTTTTATTAGCAAGGTGTTATCAGACAACTACTATCATTGAAGCTCTTCCACCTAAAGATGATCTTTCAAAATATTGTTGGACCATGCTGCATTTTAAAAAACCCCATCTAAAATGGGAATAATATTTCTAGCTTTGTGAAATACTCTCTTACACACCTCCACAACTTTTGTGAACTACTCCATTGTCCAATTTTGTTCATCTTAAGGGGCTAGGCTATTATTTGAATCATTTTAATAGGACTTCCACCAAGGTCTCCAACTTATCTATTACCTCACTAAATAGGAGTACTCCATTTGTGAATGCTAGTTTTTAGCTCAAAATTTCCTTACATATGTTCAATTTTTTTACTTTGGTAGTTTTTTCCACCTCCAACTGGTGCTTAATCTTAGCTAACTCTTCATCTATCTTCATCTTGGTTGCAACCTCATTATTATACATCACCACCATCTTTGGGTGTTTAATTTGGACCTACCCTGCATTAAACTCTTGGAAGGAATTCTACCTTGTAAACTCAAGTGCCATTTAAGAGTGTCATGATGTCTTGTATAGGGGTAAGCTATCATGGATCTACCCAAATGGTATCAAGAAGTACCACCATTTCTAGATATAGTATGGGGATATTATAGAAAATCTCAAATTGGTGTTTTTTATTATACAAATTAAGGAATAATGATATCTCCTTTTGAGTATAATTAGATATATCCTCCTATACAAAATGAGAATACATATATAAAATCTTGTTAGGCACTCCCTTATGGTATAGGTGTGGAGGATCATGGTTGTATCAGTATTTTATATTCTTAGAGTGGAGTTGTCAATTGACTCCTTCCCCTTTTAGGGAGTTTGATCAAGTATCTCAACATATATGTCTTCACCTTGGTAGGTAACCTTGATGTCAAGCCCACTTATTCCTAAAACCATTTTAGAATCATCCCTCTCTTCACCAAGTATATCTTCAAATTCCATCTATGCTTCCTTGAGGGCGGTCTCTTCATGCCATGCCAATGAAGGCGTCTTCTCAAATTTGGGAGTGACTTGCTCTTGAAAATATAACAAATCTCTATTTTCTCTTCCACATCACCATCCTTAAGTGTCATTGTCTCCTAGTCTAAGGGAACAGTCTGTACTACTGACTCTAGGCCTTTAAGTTGACTAACTAGTGGACTATTCTTTGGTGGTACCTAGGTAGTCCTTTGCCTTTTTCAAGGTTCTATCTGAGTGATTATGTTGGCATTATTGGATAGGCACATCTTCTTTTCTCAAACCAATTCTAGAGGAATTATTTTTCTTTCATAATTTGTGTACTCCCCAAAGATTTCCTCTTGGGTTTTAACATGTAGAATAAATAATGAATTAAATTACCCATCAAAGTTTGCTAAAATTTTATGTCAGTTTTATCTAACTCCATATTTTACCTATATACTTTCTTTTCAAGATATACATATAATTGGTGGAGGGTGTCAGTCTCAATGTTAATATTTTCTATAATAATATTCACTAGGTACACATCATATATCTAATTAATGGTGTTCATAAAGTATCATGTTTTGAAAGTGTATGATAACTTTAGCCATGTAGATAACTATCCAGAGGGAGCCATTTAGATGTGTATGAGGGAAAAATGTTGTTTAAAAACAAACTTGGATTTGTCTCCAACTTATATAGGTAAGTCCTTTAGAACATGCCACTTATTCCCAAAGGCTTCCTTCATCCTATCATAGCATCCCTTCATTTTGACTTTACGGGATGGGGTAATTGGTCTAGGGTAGGTGAATGCCTTATAATGCTCTACAAGGGACTTATTATCAGGTGGGTATACCTATTTTAACTCTCCATAAGTGTAATTGGGTACACCAATATCATTTAAAAACATCAATAATAGGTAAATGCCCCATGAAAACCTTTGGTTGAGTAGATGATGGGCTTTTTATACATCTTCTATAATTTTGGAAATGAATTACTACACCCAATTATAATTGAGTCCCTTAGTGACCTATTGAGTGACATAAAGTTGGGCCATATCCACCTCCTTTCACCTATCTCCACCTCCAACCTTGGTCATTATGATATGTAAAACCACTTTAAGGGTGAGATATTAAACACTTGTGATGTGTATGGCATGGCCTTATTTATGTTATTCAAGCACCTTGGAATTTATCTTTATCTCATCCTAGTCTTCCAATTCATAAGCAAGGTCCATGCCTAAGTAATACAACCCTATGACTTTGCTTATTCTTTTTGTTGTAATTATCATCTGGTACCCAACAAAATAGATATAGTCCTCATGCTCTTGTGAGATCAAAAAACTCACTACTTCATCTAGCTCTCTAAATTAAGGAATATTTCATAATTAGAAAAGTTCAAATCATTTAAAGCATTGAAAATATTTAAGTCATACACCAACTCATTCGTTGTGTTTTGGCACTCTACCCTTTAGTTGTTTTATAGCTCTACTTCATTTCTAGGCTAAAAGTGGTAATAGTTAAAGACATTAAAATTCAACACACTAGATACCCATTTTTATGCATGTAGTACTACCTCCAAGTATTACATCTCTTTGATCATCAATGGGGGTAGAGGGGATAAAATAACTTTCTTCTTTCCCTAGTGCTCCATTTCCATCTCTATGTCTCTAGTGCATGCTCCAAGTTCTCCAAGTATTTCTTATCTGATCAATATAGTCTCACCACCCACACTTAATTCTTATTCCTCTAAAATCATAGGCAATGGTTCACTTTGTTGGGCCTTTTTCTTTGACTGCATCACCTTTCATGGAGCTAGAAGGTTGAGTCATGACCATCCAATATTCATAAAGGAATACATGGTTACTTGTGTATCTTACTTTGGGTTTCCTACTTTAACACCCTACAATGGCATATGTCGACTTATAAAACCTACAATTTTGAAAAATCCATGGGTCCTTACAATTCACCTGATACTTTATCTAATCCTCACAACTAATACACTCTACAAGACCTAAAAATAACCTAGATCTATCACTTTTCACTTGTTTGGAAGCTTGTAAATCATTTTAAAATAACTTAAATATGCTCCTACTCTAAGTTTGCAATCGTATCAATAGTAAAAATTGAAATGGCCCCTATTTAACCTTTTATAGGTTCAATGGGGTAACTTACATTCATTAAACCCTTCCTCTACCATCACTTCATGAAATAAATTTGAATAACAATATTGACATGATGTGGTTTTGGCACGCCTTCCATTACCATTACTCTCCTTGTATTAATTACATGTCCCTTCCCATGATTTTTCTAAAGTGCATGAAAAATTTAAAGAATTTGAATATTATCCATTCTAAAGGCAAGAATATTTATTTACCTCATCTAGCTTGTGGTTACATGCCACATGTTGTGTATCATTTTATCCTTATGCACTTATAATTATGTGCCTTTGCTCCCATGAGCATTTCCATTAACTATATCCTGGTGCTCCATATATGTTTGAACCTTACCCCACATTAAAAGTTATTTGTGGTCTTCCAAAATAATACAAAAGAATATAAAACCAAAGTGTTGATCCTAAAATACTCAAGGGTGCAAAACTAGTGTCATGATTTATTGAAACTAATGTAAATCCTAGACTAATCTAATGGCATACATATTATTATTACAAAAATAAAAGACTATTCAGAAAAGTATAGTCTCAACCAACTACCATTGAAATGGCTAGGAAAGAATTGGCCATCTAGATGCTTTAACCTACACACACTAGTTAGAGGGATACTATGAATGATGAAGGGGCCATCCCAGTCTATATGAATCTTTCTAGAGTGGTGCATGAACTTGGAGTCATATACTAAGACTTGCATGCCAGGAATAAAAATCTTGTTCTTCAGATGATGATCATACAATGTTTTCTATTTATGTTTCTCCACTCCCTGACTCTAGTGTGTGATAAATCGAGTCTCATATAGTTGTAACAAAGCATTGAGACACACTTTAAAGGATACTTCATCATCTAGTCAACTAACATGTACAATGAAAAAATAAGGAATAAGGAATTTCGCTAGAATAACTACTTCTATATTAAACACAAGATTGAATGGTGTGCTCTTGCTTAAGCACTTATAAGTCAAGAAAATATTAGATGAGGAAAATGTACCATTATTGTGTAAATGGATAAAGTATCATACACCTATTCCTACTAAATATTTATAGTTAAACCATGCATGATGATAGGAAACTTCAATACAACCTATCCCAAAAGGGTACAAGGAGATATTGGTTAACACCACCATAAATGGATGGGTTATCTAGGATATCTTAGTTGACATCTAAGTTGAAGTCAATGTTCTCAAAAAGGATGCCTAGTGGAAGATGACCAACTTAGCTTTGCAAGCTTCACCCCATGTGTTATTGATGGATAATAAGACTCACACTTTACCCATTTTTATATTTAAATATGCCACTGTGAATATCCTCAATGCCACTTTCAAAGATGATTTTGAAGTCATAAAATTGGTTAAGGATGATGACTTCTTAGCTCTATTGGGTTGACCATGGTGTTACACTAATAATGCTAATTTAATATTTAATAAGTGCTACATCAGTTTTGAGAATGATGAGTATCCATTTTCATTCCATTGTACCATGCTCATGGGCCTCCCTATGTTGAATTGGTCAATGCTAATGAGGACATCAACCACATTTATAATGTCATAGCTAAAGGTAATGAACATCATGACCCCACCCAAGATGACATATTGCATTAGATAAATACACAATATATATCTAACACCACTAGTAATGCTTGTGACTACTGGGCTCAAGGTTAGTATGATCTTACTAGGAGAATATGTGGCATTATAGGCAGTCATGATGATACTCGATGAAAGTATACTAAACACCATAAATTTTTTCATCTCCTTCATGAACAAATCATGGATACACCACCCATAATAATAGATGAAGCTCCAAGTTTACGTGGTCAAATGGAAGTCCATGAGTTTGTATTGTATTTAGAAGCCTTCTATGAATTTGACATTGATCAAGTACGATCAATTATTCATATTTTTAATGACATAATTGCTCAGTGGTGGAGAAATAATCATGAGAATTTAATTACTTGGGATCAAGGTCATTTTAATTTTCACCATCACTTTTACCATGATAAATGAATACATAACACTGTCAATTATAATGACATTCAAGCTCTAAAACCTCACTTTGTAGCTTACAAGACTATGTGGATGACATATGAAACCTTACTGCTTGAGTACCTCTATGTTCATGTATTTTATGACACTCTATGCACTTGGGCTAGAGCATGGTATATATATGAAGAGTGGCATTTAGACATGAATTCTTGACATATTCTTAAGAGTAACATGATTAAGACACTATCACATTTATACTCATACATAATTTATGCCTTACACTACAAGACATGTGTTAAGTTATTATACGTGATCTGGCCCCTATTGAAGATTGGATTAGAATCATACATGGTGTGTAAGAGGAAGGATTGAATATTTTTAATGAACCTAGAGCAGGCATCCTCTCCACCAATTAAACCTATACTAGACCATGCATTAAGAGAATAAACCCATAAGGGTAAACAAAAAGTTGTAGTATCATATTGATGAAAGTGTTAGATCTAATCTACATGACTTGTCAATTGATAATTTAGCTATTCACATGGAGTAGGGCACTCAAAATATTTATGACACCATTCATGACAAATAAAACATATACTTGGAGCCACCCCAGACTATTCAATGCAATATTAGCCTGGATGAAGCAACAAAGATGGCTATGGTGGGGGATTATTGGTTTGATATTGAGATCACTAAGGTATTTGAGTTATTCAAAGAGTATCAATATGTCTTCCCATGTAACTATATTGAATTAAAGGGTTCTTTGTAAAAACACACATAAAGCTAGAAAAAGGCACTCGACCTATCAAGAAGAAGCCTTATCATATGAATCCCAATTTACATACTCAAGTCAACGAAGAGATTAATAACTTGTTGCACATGAGAGTCATTACTTATATAGACAAGTATGAGTGGGTGAGTCCTATAGTTATAAGTATCAATAAGGATAAACACATACATATTTGTGTGTATTATAGGGTACTTAATGATACTTACATTATGGACCCCTTTCTGACACCTTTCACTAAAGAGACACTCAATGAAGTTTCTAGGTGAGAAATCTATACATTTATGGATGGGTTTTCTAGGTACCATTAAATTTAGTATGTATAAGAAAATAATCCCAAGATGACATTTACAACCAAGTAGGGATCCTTTGCTTATAATGTAATGTCATTTGGGTTGAAGAATGTTCCTACTATGTTTTCTTGGATTGTAGTTAAATCTTTCAAGGAATTTATTCACAAATTACTTTAGGTATACCTTGATTATTAGGCTATTTATGGCTTAATACAGGACCATTGTTCTAATCTCTAACTAATGCTTGAGTACTTCTTAGACCCTTAGATTTCCTTAAATCTGAATAAATGTCTATTTATTACCCTATTTGGCATTCTCTTTGGTCATGTCATATGCCATGATGGAATTTTATTAGGCCCATATAAGATTGTTCTTATACTTATACTTGCAGAATTGACCACCTAAGTAGAGGTCCATGCATTCCTAAGGCATACTTGATATTATAAAAAGTTTATTTATGGATATGATAGGATTGTCATGCTTCTAGAGGAGTTAATAAAAAAATGGTCAATTTTTCTAGACCAATGCTCACCAACAAGCCTTTATTACACTTAAGGATAATCTTATCACCACACCTATTCTCTAATTTCTAGAACGGACAAAGCCTTTTCGTGTACATGTCAATGCTTTCAACATGGTAGTCGATACTATCCTTGCTCAACCTAGTGAGGGAAACTTGGACCACTATATTTATTTTTCAAGTTGAAAGCTTACTCTATCTAAATGGAATTACATGACTATAGAGCATAAAGCATTGTCTATAGTCTACATTCTAAAAAATTTCCATCAGTACCTTTTGGTAATTCCCTTTATCTTCTTCATGGACCATGAGGCACTAAAGTAATTAGTAAATAAATTGGTAGTGCATGGATGTAATTGTTGATGGATTGTACTATTTTAAGAGTTCTAGTTTTTAATAATGGTCAAATTAGGTAAGGTCAATTATGGTCTAAATCATATTTCATGCATTGAATTTGGATAACTCATGCATGCCATAGAAGATTATTTGCCTAACATGTAGCTAGTCCACAATCATACATACTTGAAGAGTTGTAAGATATTACCACCTTTTTGAATATAGGCTTAGCACCATCTCACCTCAACACTCTAGAAAAGAATCATCTTATTATTCATACCACTCCATTGTATCTTATAGGGGGAGACCTTTATAAGTTTGGTTATGATGAAGTACTATGATGTTGCATCATACAAAATGAGTGTGTTGAGGTACTTTGATAAGTCTATGAAGGTGTTACTAGAGGACACTATGTTAGTGAAGCTATAATACATAAGGTCCTTTTGGATAGCTTATGGTTGCCTAACTTATTTAAATATGCTAATCCTTATACATACTAGTGTGACATTTTATAGTGCATAGGAAAACTAAATAGGAGGGATGTGATGCCCATTCATCTTATATTATCTATATAATAATTTGAAAAGTGGGTTATTGAATTTTTTGGCTCGATAAACCTAGTAAAGAGGCATACTCACTAGGATGAAGCTACACTGATAAGGTATTTTACTACTAAAACTACTATAAAATTCCTCTAAGAAAACATCATTACATGATTTGGTTGTCTATTGAGTTTGACTAGTGACTGAGGTACCCATTTACTTGATGAGATTATCTATGTCCTCTTGGAAGATTTCATGATCATGCACATAAAACAATGCCATATCATCCCTAGACCAATGGTATAATTGAGGTATTCAAAAAGATCTTGGATAATATATTGATCAAGATATGTAATATTGGATGCACTGACTAAGATGATCATGCGTCTACTATCTTATGTGCCTATCAAACCACTTACAAGAGCTTAAATAAGATCACACCATTTAATATTATTTCTGGTATAGAAGTAGTTCTTCTAGTGTAATTCCTTGTTCCTTCTCTTTGAATAGAATGCTTTGGTTGATTAGATGATGAAGCATCCTTTGAATCACACCTCAATGCTTTTTTGTAGTTGGATTATACTCAATTTCTCACACACTAGAGTCAAGGATTGGAGAAACACAAATAGAAAACATGGCATAATTACTATTTGAAGAACAAGACTTTTGCTCTTGGTATGCAAGTATTAGTATACGACTCTAAATTTTTATGCCATTCTAGAAAAATCATATACACTAGGATGGCCCCTTCATCACTCATAGTAACCATCCCACTAGTACATGTAGGTTAAAGTGACTAGATGACCAATTCCTTCCTGGCCATTTCAATGGTAGTTGATTGAAATTTTACTTTTCTAAATAATCTTTCCTTTTTATAATAATAAGGCATATGCCATTAGATTAGTCTAGGATTTACATTATTTTAAATAAAGCATATCACTAATTGTGTACCCTTGAGTATTTTAGGATCAACACTTTGTAACTATAATTCTTTATATTGTCATGGGGGACCATGAATAACTTTTAGTGTGGGGTAAGGGTAGAACATCTATGGAGAACCAAGATATGGTTAATGGGAATGTGTGCGGTAGCAAAGGCATGTAAGTATAATTATATAATGATAAAAGGGTATGAATCATGTGGCACATAACCAAAATATATATAAGGCAAATAAATATTCTTACCTTTGGGATGTATAATATTCAAATTCTTTATAACTATCATAAAATTTAGGAAAATCATGATAAAAGACATGTAATTAATACAAGGAGAGTAATAATAATGGAAAATATGCTAAAAATACATCGTGTCAATACTATTATTCATATTTATTGCATTAAGTGTTGGTATAGGAAGTGGTAGTAAATGTAAGTTACCCTTTCAAGCCTATAAAAAGTCAAATAGGATCCATCTCACTTCTTATTATTGATATGATTGCAAACTCAGAGTCGAAGGAGTGTATTTGAACTATTGTAGAATGATTTTAAAGTTCTAAACGAGTGAAAAGTGATGGACTCAGGTTATTTTAAAGTCTTATAGAGTGTATTAGCTATGGGGAATAGACAGAGTGTTAAGGACACCCAAATTTTTTAGAGTTGTAGGTTGTAGATGATGACATCCACCATTGTAGGGTGTTTAAGTAGGAGAGCCAAAGTAAGATAAACAAGCAACCACGTATTATGTTGGGAAGATTGGATGGCCATGTCTCAACCTTTGGGCTCCATGAAAGGTGATGTAGCTAAAGAAAAAGGCCCAATAAAGTGAACCATTACCTATATTTTCATAAGATTAAGAATTGAATATGGGTGGTGAGATTGTACTGATCATAGAAGTACCTAAAGAACTTGGAGTGCATGCAAAATACATAGAGATGGAAATGGAGTCCTAAGAAAAGAAGAAATATACTATGCCCCCTCCACCCCCATTGATTATCTAAGAGATGTAGTAGATACAGGGTGTCTAATGTGTTGACTTGCAATGTATTTGACTACAACCACTAATACCCTAGAAATGAAGTAGAGTTACAATGAAGCTATAGGGTAGAGTGCCAAAACACAAGGAGCAAGTTGGTGTATGACTTAAATATTTCTAATGATTTAAATGATGCTAGTCTCTTCTAATTATTCAATCTTCCTTACTTTGAAAATTCAATTGAAGTAGTGAAGTTTTTGATCTTGCATGTGCATGAGGACTATATCTATTTTTATTAGCATTGGATGAGAATTATAATATAATGAATAAATAAAGTCATAGGGTTTCAGTGCTTGGGTGTAGGCCTTGCCTATGACTTAGAGGACTAGGGTGAGATAGAGAAGACTACCATGGTGATTGAATACAAAAAATAAGGCCATTCCATGCACATCATGAGTCTTAAATATCCTACCCTCAGAGTGGCTATGCATATCATAATGACCAAGGTTGGAGGTAGAGACAGGTGAAAAGAGGTGGATATGGCCCACATTTATGTTTCTCAATAGGTCATCAAGAGACTCAAGTATAATTGGGTGTAGTACTTTGCTACCAAAACTATAAAATATGCAGAAAAGACCCATCATCTACTCAACCAAATGTTTGCATGGGGCACATTCTTGTCATTAATGGTGTTTGATGAGATAAGTGTACTTGACTACATGTTTGGAGAGCTAAAATGGGTATACCTACCTATGAATAAGTAACCTTCAAAGTGATACAAGACACTCACTTACCTTGAACTAATTACCCCATCCCATAATGTTAAAATGAAAAGATGGTATGGTGGGATGAAGGAAGCCTTTAGGATTGAGTGGCAAGTTCTAAAGGACTTACCTAACATTTTAGAGACCAAGAGAAGTTTATTGTTAAGAAATGTTTTTCCTTCATACACATCTAGATGGATCCCTTAGAGAGTTATCTGTATGGATCAAGATACCATACACTTTCACATCATGATACTTCATGAAGATCATTAATCAAATATATGATGCATAGTCAGTGAATATTCATAATAAAAAATATTGATGTGGAGAATCACATCTTTCACCAACTATACATATATATTGAGAAGAAAGTGTATAGGTAAAAGATGGAGTCAAAAATAACTGACATAAAACTTTAGCAAACTTTGGTGGGTAATTCAATTCATTCATTATTATACATTTTAAAACCTAAGAGGATATAATTAAGGAGTATGGAATGTGAAAGAGAAATAATCCCTCTAGAATTGATGCGAGAAAAGAAGCATAACCACCTAGGGCATAATGATGGCACAAACATTCATCTAGAACCTTTAAAAAGGCAAATGACTACCCAGGTACCATAGAAGAAAAATTTACTAGTTATTCAACCTAAAGGCCCAGATTCAACAACATAGACTGTTCCCTTAGAATAAGAGATGGTGGAACCTAATGATGGTGATGTGGAAGGGCAAATAGTGATTCTAGAAGGGACCTTGAAAAAAGTTATTATAAAAGAAGAAAAAGTCACTTCCATGTTGAACATTTTCATTAGTTGAGGAGGAGATTATTAAGCATTGCCATTGAGTGTTGAGATTTGATATTTAATAGTATCATTGATGTCAAAGGTTATAGTGAAGATGTATGATTCCTTTATTTATGTCAATCTAATGTTATATGATGTCAAATTTTCTTATGAAGATGCTTGGTCAAGTAAGCATTGAGGTCAGTAAAAAAAAGTGTAAAGCATCTTGTAATACTTTATCTAAACCTTGTGAGATTGTATTTATATGTAGCATGATGGTATGAGTGAGGTTCAAAGAAGAAGCTATGTGCTCCAAATATCTATGTAAGCAATTCTGAAGATGCTTTGAATGTGATCTGAATAAGATAATACTATGAAGAATACTTGACAATGTTTGAACATGAGAGAGATTGGTTAAGTTTGTACATGAGGTGTTGAGGACCTTATAGTTGATCAAAAGGTTAGATTCAAAGATATATATATGTAACTCTAAAGATGATACAAAGATTCCAGTCAAGCTTTGAATATCTCTAAGTAGCTCCAAAGAATTTATGTTGAAGTTATGAATAAGAGTGAGTATATGATATTGTTTGAGCATACATAAGAGACATTGAAACATAGGATAGTTTTAAGGTGGATCCTATAGGGTGGCTAGAAGGTTAGATTTAAAGACTAATAAGTCTTACAGGTCAAGGCTTAAAAATCAAGAAGAGAGATGGTGGCCAGATGAGGAAATATGATTAGTTTACATGACATAAATGAGTAGGAGAAAATTGACAGAGGTGATTAAAGCTACTTTAAGTATGTGTATGAAGTTTTAGATAAAGGTTTGCAAGAAAAGGCTTGAAAAGATATTTTAAGGTTTCTCGAGTGCACAAAATGAGGAGTTATCTACCCGAGAAGGTTTTCTTAGTACTCATTGGCATGTGAAGCATTAGCATGAGAAATTAAGATATTAATGGTAGATGAGTAAGGGTTAAAGATTAATGTTACAAGCATTAATTTCTATAAAGAGGATTTAAGTTTTATGAGTGATTGTTAAGAATAAAAGATGGTCTAAACCCTCATAAAGCCTTAACAGTGACCCAATGTTGAATATATTATTATAAAGAGCTCAAAATGGTTTGATTTGATTATAAAATTATTTTAGGTTGAATCTAACCTTTCCAAGCATCTCCAGGTGTGATTGGTTTCTCAGGTGAGTGAGCATACCCTACAAGAAAGTGCTTGTATTTTAGAAATTTATTGTAGAAGATAGAGTTGATCGATTCAAAATTGATAAGTGGATGAAGATAAAAGTGTGATACTTATAGTTGTTTTCATGAATATTTATAGATAGGTTCTAAATCTCAAGTTTGCAAAGTTGGCAATCTAAGTTGTCTAGTCACTAATAGACTTAGTGGTATAGATAATAAGGAAATCAGACATATGTGAGAAGATGTTTCCTGATGTGTTTTCATGTGAAAGTGATGCATTGAAATGCATGATTATGTTTTTGGATATTGAATTATATATCCATTATTTTTAGAAACTTGGAAATATAAGTAAGAGGTTGAATCATTAAATCTAAAATGGCTTATCTAGCTGAGTATAGTCTGTGAGAGAGAAGGTCAAAAGATTGGTCTGTAAGACCAATAGTTTTCATTAGTGCTCATGATATGATTAGTTAAGGTTTCTATGAGGATGTTATAAGATATTTTTCATGCACTAAAATCCTTTGAATATATCCAATCATGTGTCAAATGTTCATGTTTCCTTGACTATGTTTTAAAATCAATTGGCAGTTCTAAGTAAACATCTTGTAGAGAAGTGTTTAAGGCTATTTTACCTAAGTTGAAGCATCAGATGAAGTTTGTGATGACCTTGAGGTCATGAGGTTTTTTAATATATATTTTTTTCCATGTTTTTTTGTCAAAATTGAGTATATACCTCAGTTGTTCAAGACAAAGTTTTTATATATGCACAAGCCTTTTATAAGCAGTGATTTGAAGAAGGGTTCAAATGGTAGCTGGACCTAAAAGGTGTTATAGACCTAAATTTAAGTTGGATAAGGTATATTATAGTGGTGTATTACTTTTTCTTACTGTGTGAGGTGTTTGGATATGCTTCAATAAATATCAAAGGGTAATGTGTTGTTAAGAAGACCTATTAGGTCTCCATAAGCCTAAAATAGGAGTAAGGGATAATATATATATGATCAAGCTATTATATTGATTGATTCATGATTAAGGCATGTTATTTTAATATGAAAAGACATATTCATGGCTAACCTAAGTGATTTGAATGTGTATCTAACTAATAAAGATATGATCAAGAGATTTGTATAAAAGTAAGGTAGTTTAGGCCTGTTTGGTATGCTTAGAGGATGCTAAGTGTGGGAGAGAAAAAGAGGATAAGAAAATGATTTAAATCATTTAAGAGTAAAAGGAGGTCATGAAGACTACCATAGAAATTTCATAAATATCTAATATAGGTTTTGCATATGAAGATAAACTTCAGAAGACCTTATCAAACAATAAACTTATGAAGAGGGCTAGTTGAGCAAAGAAGGCTGAAGGATAATTTGAGAGGGACAAAAGAGAGTGAAGAGATGAATAAGTAGATAAACATATGTTGTATAAGTAATAATGGTTTATAAAGTTAATCAAATAATTAGGTGGCTGTGTTGGTTTTGAGTCATCTAGGGGTTCAATACCTCTTTACAAGTGGGTGTTTATTAAAGCCTAACTGAGTTGGTGCCGAGCTAGTTGGGGTTGGTGTTCCATGTGAAGTTGGTGATTCACTATAGATTAATATTTATTTTATAAGACTATAGACCATTTGGTTTATTAGTGAGTTTTATGACCCTAGAGGGTTTTTCTTGTATATGTTGTGTTCATGTGTCTCATGCTCTTATGATTTGATGCTTATGCTTGCTTAGATGTACATGCTTATTAAGATGGTTCATGAATGGTTAGATAGAATTGAATTATTATTTTTGAATACTAATTCACCCCCCTCTTGGTCATCTTGTTTCCAACATCCAAACTCTAGAGAAGATACCTTCATCGGTAGGGTGTGAAGAACTATCCTCGAGGAACCATAGATGGACGTTGAAAATATACTTGGTGAAGAGAGGGATGGTTCTAAAATGGTTTTGGGAATGAGTGGGATTTATTTTAGGGATACTCACTATGGTGAAGACATAGATGTTGAGATACTTGAGTGAGATCCCTCAAAGGGGAAGGATCTAGTTGATGACTTCATTTTGATAATAGAAAAGACTGATGTAACCATGATGCTCTATGCCTAGTATTAAAAGGGAGTGTTTGAAAATATTATATATATATATTTTTTCATTTTTCATGAGAGGATGAATCTGATTAGAATCTATGAGAGATGCCATTCTTCCTCAATATGTATAAAAATTAATGTTAATTTGATATGCCTTCTAATAGCCTCGTATTAGATCCAAAAATGGTGGTGCTTCTCGATACCCTTTGGTTAGATCCATGAAAGCTTACCCCTATAAAGGATAGTGTGGCACTCTTAAAATTGGAACTTAAGGTCATAAGGTAGAATGGATTTGTAAATTTTAATGTGTGGTGGGTTTAGAAGAAACATGTAGAGATAGTGGTGATGTATAAGAATGAGGTCACAATCAGGATGAAGCTATAAGAAGAGCTGGCTAAGATTAAACACTAGTTGGAGCTTGTAATAACTACTAAAGTAAAAACATTGAACATATGTAAGCTAATTTTGATCCAAGAACTAATGCTCATGGATGGAGTACTCCTATCTAGTGAGGCATTAGATAATCTAGAGACCTTGGTGGAACTCCTATTAAAATGATGCAAAGAATAACCTAGCCCTTAGGATGAACAAACTAGGGAAACAAAGTAGTTCAAGGAAGTTTTAGAGGTGTGTAAGAGAGTCTTGCATAGAGTTGGTGATACTATTCTAATTTGAGATGGGTTTTTTGAAAAGCTGGCACAACCTAGCAAGATTTTAGAAGCTCAGCTTTAGGCAAAAGAGTTTTAATGATAATAGTTGGTTGATAACACCTTGATAATAAAAGGTTTCTCAGAGCACACCAAAATATTTAAGGATGTGGAGGCCATGGAAGAAACAATAAGCAATCATAAATAAGAAATAATTTCAAACTTAGTGTAAATCCAAGGAAAGGTTATTACCAATGTCATTACACTTTAAGTCTTTCATAAGGATGCTTCCACATCCTTTGAACATTTGGTAAATAATGTAGGCAAGTGTCTAGAACAACTTGATGAGACCAAGAAGGTCAAAGTGGCAATTGAATAAATAATAACCAAGATGATGAACACCTTATCCCATTGGGAAGGTGTCAAGAAGCAAATATAGTAGTTTGGCCTAGAGTTTTTGGTAGATCATGAGATCACTAATTAATCCAGGATGAACTAATAGCATCATGTGGGTGTTGAATTATTTGACATCATGCCCTGGGAACATTTACTTATTTTCTCATGCCAATTTTGGAGAGATTATTTCTCTTTCATTTTCTATACTCCATGAATATTTCCTTTTGGGTTTCGACATGTATAATAAAAAATGAATTGAATTACCCACCAAAGTTTGCTTAAATTTTATGTTGGTTCTATTTGAATTCATGTTTTCCTTATATGCTTTATTCTTAGGATATACATATAGTTGGTAGAGGGTGTTAGTCTCCACATCAATCTTTTCTACATCAATATTCACCAGCTGTGCATTGCATATCTAGTTAACAACATTCATGAAGTATTATATCAGGAAAGCATATGGTAAATTAATCCATGCATATAACTATCTAGAGGAAGCCATATATATGTACATAAGGGAAATTTTTTGCTTAACAACAAAGTTGTCTTGGTCTCCAACCTATGTAAGTATGTCCTTTGGAATGTGCCACTCATTCCCAAAGGCTTCTTTCATCTCATCATACCATCCTTTCATTTTGACTTTTTGGGATTGGGTAGTTAGTCTAGGGTAGGTGAATACCTTATAATTTTTTGTAAGGGCCTTATTTTCAGTTAGGTATACCCATTTTAAATCTCTATAGGTGTACTCAGTTACACCAATCTCATTGAACACCATCAACAATAGGAGCATACCCTATGTAAACCTTTGATTGAGTAGACGATGTGCCTTTTATACATATTCTATAATTTTAGAAATGAAGTACTATGCCTAGTTATACTTGAGCCCCTTGTGACATATTTAATAACATACATATCAGCCATATCCACCTCTTTCCACCTATCTCTGCCTCTAACCTTGGTCATTATGATATACACAACCACTCTGAGGGTGGGATCTTGAGGATTGGTGATGTGTATGACATAGCCTTGTTTCTAGTATTCAAGTTCCATGGTAGTCTTCTCTATCTCATCTTGGTCCTCCAAGTCATAGCAAAGGTTCATGCCCAAACACTACAAACTTGTGACTTTGCTTAATCATTCTTGTGTAATTCTCATTTGGCATCCAACAAAATAGATATAGTCCTCATGCACCCATGAGTTCAAAAAATTCACTACTTCAACTATCTTTCCAAAGTAAGGAAGATTAAATAGTTTGAAGAGTACAACATCATTTAAAGAATTGAAAATATTTAAGTCATACACCAACTCTCTCCTTGTGTTTTGACACTCTACCCTATAGTTGTACTTTAAATCTACTTTATTTTTTGGCTAGCAATGGTTGTAGTCAAAGATATTATAAGTTGGCACATTGGACACCCAAATTCTTATGTATAGTACCACCTATAGGTACTATATCTCTTTAATCATTAATGGGGGTGGAGGGCGCATAAAAAATTTCTTCTTTTATTGGCATGCCATTTCTATCTCTCTATCTCTCACATGCGCTCCAAGTTCTTATGGTACTTCTTCTTTGATCAATACAGTCTCACCACCCACACTCAATTCTTGTTCCTATAAAATTTTAGGCAATGGTTTACTTCATTGAGATATTTTATTTGGTTGCATTAGCCTTCATGGAGCCCAAAGGTTGAGGTAAGACCATCCAATCTTACCGAAAGAATCCATGGTTTGTTTATTTATTTTACTTTGGTTCTCCTAATTCAATGCCCTACAATGGCAAATGTCAACCTATACAACCTTCAATTCTAAAAAAATTATGCATCCTTACAAGTCTTATGACACTCTTCTATTCCCTACAACTAATACACTCTTCAAGACTTGAAAATAACCTCAACCCATCCCTTTTCACTCATTTGGAATCTTGGAAATCATTATATAATAACTCAAATATGCTCATTTGGCTTTGAGTTTGTAATAATAACAATAGTAAAAAGTGAAATGGTCCCTTTTCAACCTTTTATAGGCTTGAGGGGGTAACTTGAATTTACTACCCACCTTCCTCTACCATCACTTCATGCAATAAATGTGAATAATGGTATTTACACGATGTAGTTTCGGGACACTTGCCATTACCATTACTCTCCTTATATTAATTACATGTCCCTTTCCACACTTTTCTTGAAGTGTATGACAACTTTAAATAATTTGAATATTATCCATTCAAAAGATAAAAACCTTTATTTACCTCATTTAGCTTGTGGTTACTTGCCACATGCTATGTACCATTTTTTCCTTATGTAATTATACTTACATTCCATTTATCCCATGTGCATTCCCATTGACCATATCCTAGTGGTTCATAGATGTTCTACCCTTACCCCATACTAAAAGTTGGTTGTGGTCATCCACGATAATACAATGAATTATAAAACCAAATTTTTGATCCTAAATTACTCAAGGGTGCACAACTAGTGCCACACTTTATTGAAAACAATGGAAATCCTAGACTAATATAATGGAATACACCTAATTATTCTAAAAATGAGAGATTATTTAGAATTATATGGTCTCAACTGAATTCTATTAAAATGGCTAGGAAGGAATTGGACATCTAGTCACTTTAACTTGCATGTACTAGTAAGATGGATACTATGAATGATGAAGGGGTAATCCATTTTTATTTGAATCTTTCTAGAGTGGTGCACAAACTTGGAGTCATATACTAAGACTTGCATGCCAAGAAAAAAAAGTCTTGTTCTTAAGATAATGATTGTGTCATGATTTTTATTTGTGTTTCTCCCTTCCCTAACTCTAGTGTGTAAGAAATTGAGTCTCATTTAGTTAAAAAAAGGTATGAAGGTGAATATTTCAAGGATGATTAATCATCCAGTCAACCAACATATGTAATGAAAAGATAAGGAACAAGGAATTCTACTAGAATAACTAATTCAATACCGAACACAAGATTGAATGGTGTGCTCTTGTTTAAGTGCTTGTAAGTGGTCTAATAGGCCCATAAGATGGTAGACACATGATCATCCCATTTATTGATTCCAATATTACATATCCTGGTCAATGTAGTATCCAAGACATTTTTGAATGCCTCAATTGTACCATTGGTTTGGGGATGATATGGTATTGTCTTATGCTGCATGATCATAAACTCCACCAAGAGGACACGAATAGTCTCATTAAGGAAATGTGTAATTGGGTCACTAGTCAAACTAAATGATTAATTTAATTGTGTAATGATATTTTTACAAAGGAATCTTGAAGTGGTTGTAGTGATATAATCCTTTGTCAGCATAACTTCAGCCCAATGAGTAAGATAATCAATAAAAGTGGTAACATAGTGTGCATTGATACACTTGCCTACTAGGTTGATAAGGCCAACAAAGTTAATAGCCCACTTTTCAAAGGGTTATTGGGATAATATAGGATGAAGGGGAATCACATCCCTCCTATTTCACTTTTTCATGTGTTGGTAAATGTCATAGTGCTATGCATAACTCTTAGCATATTTAAATAAGGTAGGCCATCATAAACTAACCAAAAGGACCTTTGTGTTGTATATTCACTAACATAGTGTCCTCTAATGACATCTTCATGTACTTATCGAAGTACCTCAATGTGATCATGTTGCATGATGCAATGTCATAGTACTTCATCTTGGCCAAATTTATAAAGGTCTCCCCCTATAAGGTGGAATGAAATGGTGTAAACAAGGAGTTATTTATTTTCTAGAGTAATGAGGTGAGTTGGATCTGATCCTATATTCAAAAAGGTGGTGATATCTTCCAACTCTTCAAGTATGCACAAGACATGGAAAAACTAAATGTCAAGTAAATCATCTTCTTGGTGCATGTTAATTCACCATATTCAATGCATGAAATAGGATCTAGATAGTAATTGGCCTTACCTGGATTGACCATTACTAAAAATTGGAACTCTTTAAACATCACAATCTAGAGTTAAATGTGCCCATAAAATACCAATTTGTTTACTAAGTACTTTAGTGACTTATGTTCCATGAAGAAGTGTTGTTTAAGTCTAGGAGTGGTTTTCTACAAATAAGTGTAAACATGGGATATTTCCTTTTGTGCTCAATATTTAAACTCTCAGCTACACTAGTAGTAATCCACATAAGGGACAGGCCCTATATGCTCACTCTAAGTGTAACTAAGAAGGAATTGGGGCCCATATTGGGCTAGTTATGCCATGGCATGAGGATTCACTAGGGGACTCAAGAAATTCAACATGAAATTAGTACTAGGGTAGAACCATAGGTGTAGGCCTTTATCGAGGTAAGTTAGAGGTCATATGGGCACTGAGTGGGTCATAAGACTATTTTTTTCAACTTATTCTCCATACTAAATGTGCACTAAATTTCAATTTCAAGCAAATATTATCAAAGAGACAACAAAAACCCAAAACTTGATGGCATCAAGATGAATGGATAGAGGGGATAAATCAGAGCAATTAGAAAATTATTACCATCCTCTTTACCTTCTCATGCCTCCATTCTAGGATTTTAATTTGAATGATTTGATGCAATATCTTGTTGGATTTCTTGTGAGACTTTAACAATGGCTTCCAATGGATATGTGATAGAGACAATGTCTTCAAATGAACACTAGAATGCTGTTATGGATGCTATAGGAGTGCTTAATGGCTTGAGGGAAAATTTATCATTAGTCTTGAGGGTGGAGGGAAGGCTTAGTTTTATAGGCAAAAGGAGGGAAAATCAATGCTCCAAATTCAAACTTGGGCCTTTGAGATCTAGGGTTAGGAAGTTTCCATGGAAATATCTAGAATTAGAAATTTCTAGAGAAGGGGAATAGTTTGGGGAAGATTTATAGAATCCTCCAATTATATAAATCTCCCCATAGGGTTTAGGGTTTTAAGAGAGGCTAGTATAGGGTGGTGGGTGCGTAGTTGGATTATTTTTGAATTTAAAAGTGGCTAGTGGGTTTACGGATTAGGTTAGTAGGTAATGGGGGATATTAAGGGCTTAATAAGGAAATTAATTAGTTTTAGGATAGGGTAAAGGTTATGTGGGATATAGGAATGGGATATGGGTATGGGGCTAATAGTTAATATAACTAGGACATATGGGAATTAGGCTAAATTAGTAAGAATTAATGTAATTAGTGAGGTGACCAAATTTTAATGCATACACTAAATAGATGCAATTTAAACAAGGGTTGGGTTCATAGGCATAGACCTATACTCATTTTGTATGTAGGATGATGATGAAATCATGAAAAATATAGAGACCATTAAAATAGAAAACTAAAAAAACACATAAACTTCAGTTCACGTAATTAATCAAAAGTGTAACATCACACAAACACTTGCATCTCATAACAATACTACAAGACATGTGAACTAAACAAAATCAATTATATTTTAAAGCAACACCATTTATCATTGTTTAAAGTCTATAATAAGAATTTACACTTAAAATAATACTAATAATAACCTAGAGGCTCACAGATGAGCTTGGGCACATACATTTGGAGCCAAAATGGCCTCCATTATATATATAAGCCTTAATGGATGTTAGAACAAACTTTACAGAGCATGGTTCCAAAGTCATTTTACTAGAGCTTCACTAAAATTCTTTATCTATCTTCATTATTTGGTTTGAGCTCATTATATAAGCCTTTAGGAGTATATTTTTCAGGTGGAAACTATATGCTAAGTAGTAAGCTAGAGTTATATCATCATAACCTCTAGCTCTATGACCTCATAATTCCCACACTCCACTTGACATATTTTTTTAGATCTTCATTGATGTCTTAATTATCCATGAAATGGTTAGCCATTGACCAGATCATGTATGTTTTGCGTTACATCCTCTAGCTAGCTATTAAAACCATTAGGCTAATCACTTACCAAAATATCTAGATGTACTAAGGTGGATATCAATTTGGTGTGAAAAATCCATTAAAATAGAGTCAGGGGCCCAACATTACCCCATAAAAAAACATTATGTTGACCTTAGACTAATATTTCAAAATCTTAAGAGTACAAAATTTAGGTGCATTCTCATGGAGCTCTATGCTAAAGTCCTCAAATCCCTTGATGACTACCTTGATCTCATTTGTAGTGCTATTAATTTTAGTTGAGGCAATAGTGAGTGCAAGGGTGTCTATTTTATCTAAATCCTTCCATAAGGATTTTAGGTTAGCCTATACCTTTACCACACTTCCATCCAAAATCTCCCCTTACTTATAGGCCTAGTTTGTAGGGAAAACATGAGTTCCTCTAGAGTTCTCTACTAATCCTTGATCTGATCTCTTGAAAATGATAAGTAAACTACCTACTTCTACCAAAGTTGGTCTTATATGCTATTCTCATCTACCAAATTGATGGTTGGTGTCATTGAGATCCTCAAAATCTACCAAAATCTATAAAAACTCTAAAATCCACCATCAATACTCATTAATACAAATATTTGTTTTTTGTCATCATTTTATAGCGTTAACTCTACTAACATTTTCTTTGGGAAAGTGAAAAGCAATTCAAATGATCACTTCCTACTAACTATTGGGTGGGTATCAGTTATCAAACAATCACTTTATTATGCTTTGTTCATCTTAATGTGACCCTCACCTTCCTTTTGGTTACCTAGGCATAATGAATCACATGCACATGATTTGGCCTCTCAAGTTCCCTCTCTTCTCTAGTGTTGCACTTCCTTTCAAGCGTGCCTCACTATCTTGTTTGATTATATGCACTTTACTATCTCTTGTTTCAGCCTCTCATACCCTATTCAAATCCTTGTACTAGTCCTTCACCACTTCACTATCTCCTCTTGGAATCTTATGCACTAACACCATGTGAACTTTATTGATCAAATTTTACTTATAATTTAATTATCCTAGTAGACTTCACATGCACCTATAAATTTAGGTGTCTAGCTATAGGTGATTTAAAAAATGACAAACTTGACTTATCTAATTGGATTTATGTGAGTACAAGTAGCAAAAATGTTCTACTATAGGCCTGGAAGTGCCATGCTCAATTAAATAACACAAAATAAATAAAACATAAGGCAAAGATTTGGATCATGTAAATTTTATTATGGTCACAATATAGAGCACCTAACTTTGGACTATAAAGCTAGCATTAAAGGGTGCAAGCACCATTCTAGTGATGGTATAATTTCAATATATTACCATTGAAATACTTGGGGAGTATTTCACCAGTCAACATGTGAATCTTACATGTGTCAGTCTCTAAGATTTTATGGATGACATAAGGTCCCATCCACCTAATCTAAAATTTTTTTGGGTGCCTTAGGTACTTAAAATGATAAATAATCATTAATTCACCTTCTATAAATACCTTGTCCTTGATGTTATTATCATGCCATGCCTTTTAGAAGGCCTTATCTATCTATTAGCTCCATCATGCCTGGGCACATGTCTCATCTAGCCTTTCCAAATCCTCTAAGAATGCGTTTAATGACTCTAGGTCATCTAATCAGCCAATGCACATGATTTGCAATGAGGGCATTAGGAACTATATATGTAAAATGGCCTCTACACCAAATACTAGTTGGAAAGGTGTAGCTTTGTTTAAGCACTTGTATGTCATATGATAGGCCTATAACATAGCTGACACATGGTCATCCCAATCCTTGTGACCAATGTCATAAATTTTAGTGAGGCATGTCCCTATTATTTTTTTAAATGCTTTTATGGTGTTATTAGCTTGGGAGCAGTAGGGTTTCATTTTATGGTGCACCACCATATACTCAGATAAAAGGATCTGAGCTATTTCATTGATAAAATGTGTGCCATAGTCATTAGTCAGGCTAAGTGAGCATCCATACCTATCAATAATGTTTTATCAAATGAATATTGGTGCCATTATGACTATATAGTTTTTAGTTGGTACTAGTTCTACCCACTTAGTAAAATAATATGTAGCATCTAAAATGTTCCTTGTGCCTATTCACCTCATGGTGGGGGTGATAAGCCTTGCAAAATCAATAGCCCATTTTTTGAATGACATTTATGCAAGGATAAGGATGAGGGGCATCTCATCTAGGTGGTTTGGTTTACCTATCTACTGGTAGACATCACACTTTTTTGTGTATTATTTTGCATCATTCAACATAGTCAACTACCACAATCCCTTGTATAACTTTTCACACTATGGTGTTTCCAGCATAATGACTTCCAATAATCCATTTGTGCACTTCTTATAGTACCAGGTCCCTTTCATACTCTAGGACACATTATCACATGACCTCATCATAACCCAATTTTATATAGTTCCCCACCAATGAGTTGAAATGGGGTAGCACGAACTATGAGCTGAGTCTTTTCTTTAGTTATCATACCTTGAGGTATAGATTCAGGGGTTAGAAATGTGGTGAAATCTGCTAAGTATTATGGGATGCATTAGATCCTATAGAGTTTCAAGTTAGGTATATCATCTTCTATTAGCATTTTTACAGCTCTAGAGTTGATGCATGATATATGGTCTAGTCTCAAGTTTTGATTTCTAGGCTTGACTACAACAAAAAGTTATAATTATTGGAACAATATAATCCATCGACAAATATGCCCATATAAAATGGGATTATTTACTAGGTATTTAAGTTCCTTATAATTAGTAAATAAGATAAATGTGGTTACCAAAAAATACTATCCAAAATTATATAAGGCATAGACCATGGCATGTAATTTGTGCTTGGTCATTGTGTAATTTTGTTCTAACTTGGTCAGTTTCTTGTTTAACAAATAAATAGGATGATCCATTTTTCCTTCACCTGGTTGTGTAAAAATGACATCTATTGAAGTACCAGAGGCATAAACATGGACATGAAAGGGATTTTCCTAGTTGGGAAATCATAGTATTAACATAATTTCTAGCTTTATCTTTAGGTTCTTGAAATCATCCTCCTGCACCCTACCCCAATAGGATGGACCATCCTTCAGTAGTAGTTCCTCTAATAACACCATAATCTTGGCATAATTACTTATAAACTACATGTAATATCCATAATGTATAAAAAAGGTACAAATGTCTTTATGCATTGATGGGTTTTGAAGTTAAAGGATGATTACAATTTTGGATGGATCATTGAGCATACCATCTTTACAAATGATGTGCCCCATTAATGTGCCAAATGACATCACAAAAATACATTTTTTGAGATTTAAAGAGATTTTTAGTTATCAACACCTTTAAAATATTAGGTGTAAATTATCATAGTGATATTTTACCAATCCATACACTATCTAATCATCTAAATACACCTAGAAGAACTTATGAACAAAGTCCTTGAATGCGATGATTACCACTCGAGAGAAAAAGGTTGGCACATTATTTAACCCAAAGGGCATCACATTATATACAAAACATCCCCACTCAGTCACAAAATTGGTTTTCATCTTATTTTCTTCCTTGATTTGGACTTGATGGTAACCTAAAAATCCATCAGTAAATGTGTATATTTTATAACTTGTGATTCCATCCAAAAATTTGTCGATGAATGGAGTTGGGAATGGGTCAGTCACATAGGTGACATTTAGCATCTTATAGTTAACATAAATTCAAATGTGCCCATATTTTTGGATGTTAATGATCATGGGGTTGACCTATTCATACTCTTTCACTAGGTAGATAAATCCTATGGCTAGCATTGCATTGATCTTGGTTTTGACCTTGGCATGAAGATCAGGGTTCATTCTATAGGGCAACTTCTTGATTGGCCTCGCACCATTAACTAGTTTGATGCTCATTTTACCAATGTATGGGTGGATGCCTTTTATATCCTTATAGTTTTATGGGAACATATATTCAAATTATTTTAGTAAATCAATAATATGTTCCAGTTCCATGTCAGACTAATAGGTGCCTAGAGTGTAAATTTTGGGTCTCCCCTCTGAGCTAATATCTAATTTGTTAGTTTTTAATGGTGTTGATATGGTTCATGCTTATCTTAATGTGAATCCATGACCATCTACATAAATATGGGTAGGGTCTTCTTATTTTAGGGTGCCATCCTCAACTTAGTGCACTAAATTATTTCTTCCTACCAAATTCTTCTAGTTGTGCACTTTTTAGGTATCATCATCTTCGTCACTAGAGTCACTATTCAGAATCTATTCTTTGAAAAAGGTTGGGAGTACTAGCCTTTTTTTGCCAAACATGTTCCTTAGGCATTCTTACAATATAATGATCTCCTCAAATATTGACCTTTTAACTATTTATAATAACTCAATTAGTTCAAGATTTTGTAAATAAAAGGAAAAGGTATGAACAAACCACTCTTTAAGGGCATCCCAATCTGCTATTTTATGATGCATCTCATTTACTATGTACCACACCCATGCCCACGTCTTTAAGTTTATCTATAAGGCATGCACCCATAAATTTCTTCAGGGATTTTCACCACAAATAGTCTATGTTTTTTCATAAAATTATACATGTGTTATGAGGTCAGAGTCACGAGAATAAGTTAAAATGTCTAGGTCCTCATTAATTTTTCTAAATATAGTGAAAATGGATACCTTTACATATTACCAAGTTGGAAAGCTAGGATTTTTCACTTCCCACCAATGAGCGATAGTGATTTTTAATGTAGACACTAGTACACCCAGTCTATCCACCTCCTTTGGTATGCATGACTCAATATCACAAACATAGTCTTATATGGGATTAATTCCTTCATACCTTCGAAATGTAGTAATATTTCCCTTAATGATATGAATCACTCTTTTCCCCCTTTGCTTGGCATAATTGATCCATTTTTTATGAGTGCAATTAATTTGTATCTAGCCTTTCTTTACTAGTTTTGGCACTTTTTTTACACCAAGTGACATCATCAGTCAGTTGTCTCATATGATTCTTGACCCATAAGTCACAAAAAACATCTATGGTATCTGCGGTTAACTATCCATCCTCTTAAGAGAGGATTCCTTGATTATTTGACTCTAAGGTTTTGGCACCTTATGTTGTGATGTTATGGATATGGTTGCTTTCATCCTCCATATCCATGCTCTCGACATAAGGGGTCCTTAGTCATTTGAAACAAGTATGACTACTCTCTCCTTTCCATTCTTAAAGGTCATTTAACACCTCTTGAAGTGCATATCTACATTGTTTTCATAATACCATAGTCTTCTCAGAAGTGTTAGGTAGTTGTCTTGCTCTGCTAACTCTATGAATTCAAAGTCAACATAGAATTTGATGTCTATGATATCTATAACTACAGTTTTTAGAATCCTAATAGGATATGCCAAGTTTTTATTGGCCATGAAAAACACATGAGGGGAAGGTCTCAAAGTTGGGAGACCCATTTCATTCGAGGAAATCTTTTTCAAGATGTTGACCTCAATACCCATGTCTAAGAGAACCTATAGACAAACCAACCACCAATAGTGGAATCCACTAGAAGTTCATGGTCATATTTAGCATTTTGACTGTGTCAAACTTTTCTCACCCTCTCTATGCATAGTGTGGTGACCTTGACTTGATTTTGGCTTGTATGTTCCAGGAATAAGTTCTTTAATAGGGGTATCATACCCTAAGTTTGTAGGAGGTGAAGGATATTGGTTGATTTTTATACTTTAACCTCTTAGATATCTTATTTCTTCCTAGCTATGGCAGTCTTCACTTTTAGGTCCCATGCTTATTAGATCTACCCTTAAAATTTTTGGGTTACACTCATAACCTACTATAGTACATCCTTTTAGTGCATCAGGCTTAGATAAGGTGCTGATTTTGGTTCAATCCACATTATGCATTCATTTTGACCCTTATCCATATATTCAAGGTGTAATTTAGGTACTATTACAATTGGTCATTGAGTTGTGAACCCATTTTGAGTAGTTGACTATACCTTGACTTCCACTATGTGTGTAGGTTGTGCTTTTGAGGTCCATTTTTCCATCTTCTGCTCTAGTGTGATCAACCTAATGCCTTTATATGCATCAAGCCTTCTTTGGGTCAAATTTTTGTAAATTTTAGGGCATTATTTGGCTTATTGGGCCTAAAAAATACCCATAAATGTGATGTGTAGGGAAGTCATGTTGATAATGCTCTATTGAGCCACACTTATAATATGAGCACGGTAGGAACCTTATGCAACTACATCCTCTACCTTACCCTCTAGCACCTTGTTGAATCTCAAAGCCTATATTTTATTGGCCATAGACATAATTCCTTTGGTTTACTTTCCATCTCACAATAGTTATATCTTATTGCATGCCCCTCTCCGTGTTTTTGTGCATTTTTGAAATCACCTGATAGTCAACAGTGGTATGGGTGTCAACATTACACAAATAGAAATAGATGGTTGTGTTAACTTGAATGGTTCACTATAATAAAGGGTAGTTTTCCACATTGTACACTTTGAAATAGATGTTTTAGCTTAGAAACAAAGCACACACATTCTTTTAGGGTAATTTAGTTCTATTATGGCCTTCTATTTTGTAGTTAGTGTACCATAGTCCACTTTGAATGTCATGCATAGAGTTGGTGGTAATATTTTGGAGATAGGATACCATAGATGCAATCTATTCCTCCATAAATGGGTTGATCTTAGTGTTTTCACTTCTAACTACCTTGGCTCTAAGCATGGATTCAAACACTTCTCAAGGGTTTGTGAAAGTCTTCATGTAAAGCACCCTACAAAATGGCATGAACAACACCCCAATGAACCATTGTACATGCTGATAAGGGTGTATATCATATGATAGCTTGGAAATGAGAGTTTTTAATTATGCATTATACAAGTGTACACTCTCTATGAGTCCTTAGGTAATTTCTTTTAGTGCAAAAATGCTTTGTTATTTAAACTTTGGGATGTCAAACTCTTTAAGGAATGCATCTTTTAGGGTATCATAGTCAATCAAGGCCTAGTTAGGGTCAAAATTTTTATACTAGGTATGGGAACAATCAAGTAAAGTGTTCAAAAAATGATTAACCTTTCTCTCTAAATAGGTTATGCCTCACATGTGCTATTGTGGTTCACACTTCAACACATATTCTATAGCATTTTCCAAACCTCAATACTTTGGGAGGTCATAGCCATTTTTTGGTATATCTAATGTGGAGGGGAAGCTATTAATTATGGTGCTTATTCTTTAGTTCTTTCCCTCTTGGTGGTAATACTCTAATTCCTCTAGCCTTGATGGTCCTATTATTCATACTGGTGTAGTTGATGTCATTGGTACTATGCAACTTATTTTTAGAGCTAGAACACTTCTTATGGGATGTTTCCCACCTTGAAGGTTGAAATTAGTTATGTTTATATGCACATGTTAAAGTTTTGATATGGTGAGATAACACTCAATAGTCTATAGGTAGTTGTGCTCACCTCCTTGTATGGAATAATATATTCAATAACAAAGTTGCAATCTAGATCTACAAGACATCTGTTAGGGTGTGGAGCTAAAAAATTCACCAAGGAGCATACATTAGCAGATTCAGGTCTACACAAACACTGGCATCGGTCAAGAGTGATCGACGTCGGTTAGGAGCAGTTCCAGAGATGCCGACGTCGGCAGAGGGTCGGCCGACGACGGTCACAGACAAGCAGCAGGAACTGACGTCGGTTACCTGCGTGTCCAGAGAGCTATTTCCGTGGACAAAAGCGAGTGTTTGCATGATGAGTTTGAGTTGTAGTCTCAAGCTCGCATCTCTATTATTGGAAATACTATTTTTAGAGCCCTTGTTTAAGTGGCTTAACTGTTTGTTGAAAGTGCATGCTCAAGTCTCCTAATTCTATATGTAGAATTAGATCTTCCTAGCTTAGTGTGGTAGTAGTTGGAGTTATTGTGAATTATTGTAATTCATTGTATGTGAAGAACAGTATAGGATTGAATCAATCCAGGCTTGTTGGAGTTGATTGTTCTTGAGAGAGAGCTCTTGAGGAATAGAGATCTAGTGAGAGATCTATACATCTAGGAGAGGTGTGGAAGAAAGAAGCTTTCTTCAATTGTATTCCTTTTGTAAAGAGTTTGTTAATACAAGTTTTCAGGGTGTTTTCTTGTATCTCTTGTTCTTGCCATTTATCATTCTAGTTACTTGTCAATCTGATTTAATTCCATGTTTATTGCTTTCACAAGTGTAATCTATTGTTGGTTGATCCCCCAACAAGTGGTATCAGAGCCTAGGTTGCAGGTTCAGAGTTTGATATCCAACAATTGGTATCAAAGCTCAGGTTCACTAACAGGTGGTTTAGATCTGTGTAGTGTGTATTGATTATAGGTTCTCACAGGGGTTTCTGCAGGGATTTTTGTTTGAGTGGGAGAAGCAATGGCAGATGAAAGTAAATTGAGAATGGAAAAGTTCAATGGCAAAAATTACCAACATTGGAGAATACAGATAGAGGATTATTTGTATCAGAAAGATCTCTACTTACCGTTAGGTGGGGTTGCAAAGAAGCCCAAAGACATGGAGGATGAAGAATGGGAAGTTCTTGACAGAAAGGCTCTGGGGTCTATAAGACTGAGTCTAGCATCCACTGTGATATCCAATCTATCACAGGCAAAGTCTATGGTAGAGTTGATGACTACGTTAGGAAATTTGTATGAAAAACCCTCAGCTTCTAATAAGGTATATCTTATGAAGCAGTTATTTAATTTGCATATGAATGAAGGTGGATCTGTTTCTACTCATCTAAATGATTTCAATGGTATTGTGAATCAATTAAGTTCAGTGAATATAGTGTTTGATGATGAAATAAAAGCTCTTTTAATATTATGTTCTTTGCCTGAAAGCTGGCATGGCTTAGTAATGGCAGTAAGTAATACTGCATCTGCATCAAATATTTTGAAAGTAGAGGATGTTGTTAGTGTTATCTTGAATGAGAAAATACGCAGGAAAAGCATAGAAGAGGCATCTGGGAACGCTTTAAGTTTTGAGAGCAGGGGAAGGCAGAAAGAGCAGAGCAAGAAAGGCAAATCAAGATCCAAGTCAAAGGGGAAAGGCAGATCTAAATCCAGAAATGGCAGAAGGCCACAATGCTGGAATTGTGGAAAGATGGGGCACATAAGCAGAGACTGCTGGTCAAATCCTAAGGAGGACAATCAGCATGAAGGAAAGGAGGAAGCCAAGGTTGCAAGTATTGCACGAGATGCTTTAATTTTCTCTCTGCATAATAATATAGAATCTTGGGTATTAGATTCTGGTGCATCTTTTCATGCTACCCCTAACAGAGAATATTTCATTGACTATATCCATGGAGATTTTGGAATAGTGTATCTAGGGGATGATGAGCCCTATAAAATAATTGGCAAAGGTAAAGTGCAGCTGAAGATGTAGAATAGCAACACATGGGTGTTGAGAGATGTGATGCATGTTCCTAGCTTGAAGAGAAATTTGATTTCTACAGGAAAGTTAGGTGATGAGGATTGTACAGTAACTCTCACAATAGAATCTTGGAAGGTGACCAAGGGTGCACTTGTTATGGCCAGAGGTAAGAGAGAAGGTACTCTCTATTTGTGTAATTATGTTACTAACAAATCTCCTTCTGTATTATCTACTTCAGATGTGGATGCCAAATTGTGGCACTCAAGGCTTGGCCACATGAGTGAGAAGGGGATGTCAATTCTTAAGTCCAAAGGTATGCTTTTAGATTTAAAAGGCATAGATCTAGAGTTTTGTGAGCATTGTGTATTTGGAAAACAAAAAAGAGTTAGTTTTCTCAAGATTGGGTCTACTAAGAAGAGGCATAAGTTGGAGCTTGTTCACACAGACGTGTGGGGACCGGCTCAGGTTGCTTCCATTAGAGGATCACAGTACTATGTATCTTTCATAGATGATGCTACAAGGAAGGTATGGATCTATTGTATTAGGAGAAAATCTGATGTATTTGATACTTTTAAGAATTGGAAAGCTATGGTTGAGAATGAAACAGGTAAAAGATTAAAGTGCCTGAGATCAGACAATGGCGGTGAGTTTTGCAGTCATAAGTTCAGAGATTATTGTTACATGCATGGAATCCATAGGCAAAGGAAGTTCCAAGGACACCTCAGTAGAATGGAATTGCTGAAAGGATGAACAGGACAATAATGGAGCGTGTAAGATGTATGAGATTGCATGCCAGTTTGCCCTTACAGTTTTGGGCACAAGCTGTTGACACTGTAGTGTACCTGATTAACAGAGGACCCTCTATAGCTCTGGATGGTGGTATTCCAGAAGAGGCATGGATAGGTAAAAAGGTTGATCTCTCATATCTCAAAGTTTTTGGTTGTGAAGCCTTTATGCATATAGATAAGGAAAATAGAAAGAAGCTTGATGCTAAGTCTATGAGATGCATGTTTATTGGCTATGGCTCAGATGATTTTGGTTATAGATTGTGGAATCTAGAAACTAACAACGTAATCAGGAGCCGTGATGTTGTTTTCAATGAAAGAGTGATGTATTGTGATCAACTAAGGAAGCTGAATCAATCTGAGCATAGCAATGGTGAATTGGACAAGGTGAAAGTCCAAGATGAGCTTGCGAGAAAAATAAATAATCACTTGCAGGAAAACACAGAGACCGACGTCGGCAGGGTAGGAACCGGTGTCGGTAGCATAGAAACTGGCATCGGCCACACAGAGACCGACATCGGCAAGACAGGCACCGATGTCGGTCATGTAGAACTGATGTCAGCCAGTAATAGGTCTAGAGGTGACCGAGGTCGGTCACTATCAGAGAATTTGGGTGGACAGCGTGTTGTGAATGAGTCTTAGACACCCATCAGGAGGTTAGAAAGGGTGAGTAAGCCTCCAATTAGATATTCTCCTTCTTTATTTTATTTATTGCTAACTGATGGTGGAGAACCAGAGAGTTTTGAAGAAGCAATACAGGTGGAGTCCAAGACTGAGTGGGAGTGTGGCATGGTTGAGGAGATGGAGTCCTTAAGAGAGAACCAAACATGGGATTTGGTTGAATTGCCAGCAGGTAAGAGAACACTCAAGAACAGATGGACTTACAGGTTGAAAGAAGGTGAGAATGGACAGATGAGATACAAGGCTAGATTAGTAGTGAAAGGATTTGCACAAAAGCCAGGTATTGACTTTGGTGAGATTTTTTCTCCTGTTGTTAAAATGACTTCAATAAGGGTCGTATTGTCTTTGGTTGCTTTTGAGGATTTGCATCTTGAGCAGCTAGATGTTAAGACATCATTTCTTCATGGAGATTTGGATGAGGAAATCTATATGGAATAGCCAGAAGGATTTGAGGTCAAGGGTAAGGAGAAGTTTGTGTGCAGATTGAAGAAAAGCTTGTATGGCCTCAAGCAAGCTCCTAGGCAATGGTACTTAAAATTTGACAGGTTTATGACTGAGCATGGCTACAGTAGGTGTCAATCTGACCATTGCATGTATTTCAAGAGATTTGATAATGGTAGATATATTATTCTATTGTTGTATGTAGATGATATGCTGGTTGCAGGATCACACATGCAGGATATCTCTGAGCTTAAAGTGAGATTAGCTCAAACGTTTGCTATGAAGGATTTGGGAGCAGCAAAGAAAATCCTTGGCATGAGCATTAAGAGAGACAGGAAAAATCACAGGTTGATATTGTCTCAAGAAGATTTTGTGGACAAGGTGTTGAAACGGTTTAATATGCAGGATGCTAAACTGGTAAGCACACCTTTGGCTGGACATTTTAAGTTGAGTAAAGAACAATGTCCTAATTCATATGATGAGGTAGAGTACATGAGTAAGGTTCCATATTCTTCCGTAGTAGGGAGTTTGATGTATGCAATGGTGTGTACTAGATCGAATATTGCCCAAGCAGTGGGAGTGGTAAGTAAGTATATGGCCAATCCAGGTAAGGAACATTGGAAAGTAGTTCAGTGGATCCTTAGATATCTGAGAGGAACCAGCAGCAGGCACTTGTGCTATGGAGGTTCAGATACTTCTCTACATGGCTATGTAGATTCAGATATGGTAGGTGATTTGGATGGCAGGAGGAGCACTACAGGTTATGTTTTCACTGTAGGAGGAATGGCAGTTAGCTGGATATCTAAGTTGCAGAAGGTTGTTGCCTTGTCAACTATAGAAGCAGAGTATATTGCAGCCACAAAGGCTAGCAAAGAGATGATATGGATGACACGGTTCATGGATGAGCTTGGTAGGGAGCATGAGAGTTACAGATTGTATAGTGACAGTCAGAGTGCAATCCATTTGGCTAAGAATTCAGCCTTTCATTCAAGAACAAAGCACATACAGCTAAGGTATCACTTCATACGACAGGTATTGGAAGATGGTGAGTCGAAGCTGGAGAAGATTCATACAAATAGGAATCCTACTAATATGTTAACCAAGCTAGTTACAAAGGAGAAGTTGAATCTTCATTCAATTTCTGTTGGTCTTCATGATTGAATTGAAGATGGAGGAGCTAGAAGATGTTGCTGTACAGGTACTGGTGCAGCTGTTTATCTCCAAGTGGGAGATTGTTAGGGTGTGGAGCTGAAAACTTCACCAAGGAGCATACATTAGCAGATTCAGGTCTACACAGACACCGGCGTCAGTCAAGAGTGATCGACGTCGGTCAGGAGCAGTTCCAGAGACGTCGACATCGACAGAGGGTCGGCCGATGACGGTCACAGACAAGCAACAGGAACCGACATCAGTTACCTGCATGTCCAGAGAGCTATTTCTGTGGACAAAAGTGAGTGTTTGCATGATGAGTTTGAGTTATAGTCTCAAGCTCGTGTCTCTATTATTGGCAATACTATTTTTAGAGCCCTTGTTCAAGTGGCTTAACTGTTTGTTGAAAGTGCATGCTCAAGTCTCCTAATTCTATATGTAGAATTAGATCTTCCTAGCTTAGTGTGGTAGTAGTTGGAGTTATTGTGAATTATTGTAATTCATTGTATGTGAAGAATAGTACAAAATTGAATCAATCCAGGCTTGTTGGAGTTGATTGTTCTTGAGAGAGAGCTCTTGAGGAATAGAGATCTAGTGAGAAATCTATACATCTAGGAGAGGTGTGGAAGAAAGAAGCTTTCTTCAATTGTATTCCTTTTGTAAAGAGTTTGTTAATACAAGTTTTTAGGGTGTTTTCTTGTATCTCTTATTTTTGCCATTTATCATTCTAGTTACTTGTCAATCTGATTTAATTATGCATTTATTGCTTTCACAAGTGTAATCTATTGTTGGTTGATCCTCCAACAACATCTAAGATCTAAGGCATTGGTAGGGTAAAAAATCACTTCTATACTATCTTTAAGTGGTGGATCTAACACATGAGCATATGTTGTAGGTTTAAATGGGGTAGATGCATCAAGTTTATTTTCACTCACCCAATTCTATAGGAACTCATCCAATTCCACACTTATCAAGTGTCGATCTTGGTCCATCACTTCATTATACCTATCATCTTCATATTTTTATTTTTCAAGAGATCCTTCCCCATGCCATTCGCATTTACTTCAAGTCCTCTCAACACTTCTAGGTTCTAGATCCTCCATTAGTCAGTGCCATCTCTTATTATAGGCTTGTCTTTTGAGCTCTTAGGTGTCAATTGTCTCATCCCCTTCCATCATGCCTCACCTACACATCCCAATCTTCCCCTTTATGTAACTAATACATGAAAGGATTTTATACTTCCATCACCAAAGTTTTAAAACCATAATCAACCCTTAACTTCTTGAGATCTATGTCAAACTCCTTCATGAATGGGCCCTCTAGGTTCACGCAAGAATTGGTAATCTACTTACTTAAGGGACAAATAAGTTGATACTATGAATTCAATCATGTAGCTATTTAGAGCTCCTTCCATGATTTATCCATCACTCTAGTCCAAGTAACATTTAGGGTCCCAAGCCTATCGAGACTCTCCTTTTTCCACTCATAACACCATCTATAGATTCTTATTATATGGGTTGAATATAAAACTAACCACTTGTATACATGCTTAGATAACTCATAGAAAAATACCTCATACAAAGCATCATATAGGTTTTCTTGAACCCATTTTATTGGATTTTATCCTTTGAAAGTTGGATACTTATGTACAAAACTATTTTCTACCTAGTGTATCCAACACTCAATGTTCTTTAGAGAAATATGGTACATCATTCTATCGCACCATCATAGCAACAAAATTCAACATGGGTCTCGACAATAGAACCAAAATGTTGTTTAATTTTAGGAGTGATTTTCTACAAATAAGTGTAAGCATGGGATAATTAATTTTACACTCAAAATTTAAACACTCAACTATTCTAACATCAATCCACATAAGGCATAATACCTATGCACTCACCTAAAGCATAACTAAGAAGGAACTAGGGCTTGCATTAGGCTACTTGTGCTATGGTGAGAGGCTTCACTGGGGGGACATAAGTAATGTAATGTAAACTTAGCACTGGGGTAGACTCATATGCATAGACATTTCTTAAGGTAACTTAAAAGTCATATGGGCACTGAGTGGGTCAAAAGACTAATTTGACTCAACTTATTCTCCATTCTAAATAGGTGTAATTTAAACAAGGGTTGGGTTCATGGGTGCAAAACTATACTCATTTTGCATGTAGGATGATGATGACATCATGAAAAACATAGAAACTCTATTAAAATAGCAAAACTAGAAAACACATTAAACTATAGTTCACATAATAAATCAAAAGTGTGACATTAAACAAACACTTGCGAACTAGATAAACTCAAGTACATCTTAAAGCAACACCATTTCTCATTGTTTAAAGTCCACAAAAAGAGTTTACACTCAAAATCATACTAATAACAACCTAGAGGCTCACATAAAAACTTTGGCACATAAATTTTGAGCTAGAATGGCCTCTATTATATATCTAAGCCTCAATGGCTTCTAGAACAAACTTTATAGAACATGGTTCTAAAGTCATTCCACTAGAGCTTCGATATAATTACCCATCTCTCTTCATTCTTAGGTTTGAGCACATTATATATGTTGGAATAAAAATGAATAAGATGTGGAGTGAATTAGTCTTTTAAAACTATTACTATAGTTCCACTTAAGAATTCATGAACATTCATTCAAACATGTAGATCAAATAATGACTAAGTAACCATCCACGTATATATGAAACATAAGAACACAAGATAAAAAATTTATATGTGGGAAAACCTCAAAGGGAAGAAAACCCAATTATATTTGAAAGTGGACTACAATATTATAAGAAAAAATATCAAGTTTAGTGAATCACCAACTTCACATGGAGCACCAACCCTAACTAGCTCAACACCAACACAACTAGGTTTTATAAAGCACCAACTTGCAAGTAGGCACCAAACCACTAGATGAATAAAAAAAACTCAAATGCATAATTGATTTGATCACCTTTATATCACATTTTTTCTCAATCAAATAATGATTATCACCTCTTCATCTCTTCACACTCTTATCCCTCTCAAACTACCTTCTAGGCCTCTTTACTCAACTAGGTCTCTTCAAGACTGATTAGGTCATATGACCTTGATATCCATACATAAAAAATATATAAATATACATGAATAGTCCTATAAACTATTTTTATGGAATATAATACCTCTTTCTACTCACCAATATGTTATTTTTGTCTCTTGCTCTCAACTCACACAAATAGGCCTAAAACTACCTTGTATATATACAAGCCTCTTGTTAATATACTTATTATTTGGAAAAACACCTTTAAACTCTTAAATAAGACATGTAATATATATTATTACATATCATAAACATTAATAAAACATTCTTTTATTCCATTTAGGTCTGATACACCTCAATTAGGCCTTATTTCATCTTTAGGTCTCATGGAGACCTAATCCATTAGGTCTACTTTAAGACATGTTGTGCTTTGACTTTATTTTAACACATTTAAGTAACTAAAATGAAAGGAAAATATAATATTACACTCAAATATATCCTTTATAATATCATATAGGCTCCATAACACCTTTTAGCTTCAATTATCACTTGAAGCACACCATTAGTATTATTCACAATTAGGCTTGTGTATACCTAGAAATTATGTCTTGAGCCACTGAAGATAAAACACAAAATTGATAAAAAAACATGGAAATAAAACACATATTCAAAAACCTCATGACCTTATGTTCATAAAAAACTTCATTATATACTTCAAATCAAGTATACAAGCTCAAACTTTCCTCTGTAAAATGCTCACTCTGAATTGCCAACTACCCTCAAAACACAATCATGGAAACATGAAATTTTGACACTTGAAGGAACACACTAAATGAATTAAAATGAATTTAAATAATCTTAAAATATACTCATAATAAACTCCAATAAAAAAATTTGAAGCTCAAATAGAAACTATTGGTCTTGTAGACTAATTTGTTGACCTTCTCTCTTATAGACCTCCCTCAACTAGATAAGATATTTTAGATTCAACATTTAAAACACTTTAAATGACTTATAATATTTAAAAAAAACATGAAAAATAATTTAAATTAATAAAAAACAATACCATATGAATTATATACATTAGTTTAGAGCATAGAGTCTCAAACTCATCATTGTAACTTGCTTACCGAGAACTACCAGTTTACTTTATAGCACAATCATGGTGACAATGAACTTAAATCACTTGTATGACCATTTACATAGAATAATAATGCATGTGGATTAAATTATGATATCATTATAACATTATTAGATATAAATATAATATGATAAAATGACAATATTGGTCTTGTAGGCCAATCTCATAATCTTATATCTCACTATCTCATTTGAACCAGATAGGTCAACCTATGACAAACATTTTCATCATATCCACTAACATCCAAAAATTATATACAAAAATATATTGTATTAAAATTATTGAGAAATTCCCCCATGCACTTGGTTTCATCCCTATTCTATGATAACACATTCTTAATCATCTTCACACTTGCCTAGGTTTCTCACTATTTGCACCATTAAGCTTGTCAGTAATAGGTTGTCTTGTATGATTGGTTTAACACACCAAAGGGATATATACTATCCAAAAACCACCATGGAAATAAAATACAAGTATCAACCTTTTTCATATAATTATTTTCATATTTTGGCTTGGTCAACTCTGACTACTATATCAAATCTTTGAGAAATAAGGCCTTTCTTGTAGGGTCCATTCACTCACCTAAAGACTCAATCATACTTGGAGATGCCTGGGAGAGTTGTGTATGAAATCAAAAATACACCATTTATATGGATTAATCCTAGATTAGATGATATATATCAAACCTACACTTCTAATTGGGATACACTTGTTAAGAGAGAACATGACCAATATGGGGATATGCTAAACCTGATTAGGGATCATTTGTATCACTTGTCACAACACATCATGTTAGGAAGGGTTATAAATACTAAAATCTAACACAATCACACAAAAACCTTAATGGATTCATAAGGTTTAAAATTTTCTCTTATACTAATAACAATAAAGTAAAATCTAATCTAATGCACACCAAATCTTGTGGCACAATGTGGGGGCTAGAAGCAATTAAAAAATAACTAAACTAAACATGTATTAGAAGACATATACTCACATCAATGTATAAATAATACTAATATATGGATAGAATAATATAAATTCATTATACATCTACTCTTACAAAGGATAAATAAAGTTAGGAATACTTACCTTTGAAGATGAAATCGCTGAGCCCCAATCTCTCCCTTAGCCGAGGTGCTTCACAAGAAATTATTGTGGTATGTAAGGATAACCAAGATAAATCAGATCTAGGATACACAACCTATCTAAGAATCCAAAAGACTTATCCATAAGACAAGATTTGTATCTTCAAGGAAAATATGGAACCCTAAGGTTTATTTTTCAAGTAAAATGGTCAATAAGTAGATGTTTGATCACACTTATTTGCTAATAATTCTTCTCTTATAAAATGATGGGAAATGACCTTGTGTATATAGGTGGATCTTACCCTAAATCCTCCAAAGAAAGTCAGCTATACAGGGTCGACCCCGTGAACCCAGTGTGTTTTCAAGGATAATTTACTAGGTTTGTGTGAAGTCAATCAAAAGGATAACAAACTAAGAAAGCAAAGAATGCCCCTAAACCATACTAGATCGACCCAGTTGACCCAATACAACTGATAGTCAAAAAGGATGTTAAGGTAATAAAAGGAGGAATAGAAAGAGGAAAATATTGGAGGATGTAAGATTGAGAATAATAAGCTTAGGGTTAATGGTTTTAGGAGACAAGTGTGTAGATGGCAAGTGGCAAAAGGGATAATAATATTATGAAGCACTGATGGGCTGCCCACCCCTTTCTTGGTGTATCCATTAAGGCATGCACTTAGAGAGATTGAGACTTGATAGGTTTATACAAGATACAAAGTGTTAGTAATCAATAAAAAATTAAAAATATTATGTGCATACATATGCCCTACTCAAATCTCATCACATGTCATGTAAGTGTAACACGAGATGGTGCTTCGAGATAAAACATGATAACACACAATGTTGATGCTAAGTAAAGTGTAGTAAGAAAAAAATAAGATAAATAAAATGATTGAATTGAAAAACACATACCTTTAACTTACCTTAGTGTTGTAGATAAATAAGTAGATTGCAAGAAATGTGAAGGTGTTCAATGTAGAGAACACTAGATAAACATGGAGAAGTTAGTGCAAAAAATAGTTAAAATCAATTTTTTTGGAAGATTGGAATATGGTAGTGGAAAATAATCTATATGTCATCAAAAATATAATGAATTTTAAGGTTTGAAAAATGGATGAGTAGAAATAAAGATAGAAGTAAAACAAGAAATCTGCAGGACAATAATTGAAAGATTTGAATTGGTAAAAATGTTTTAAAAGAGGGGAAAAGAGAAGTCATTTGTCATTTTGAATTGTGAAGGAGAGAAAATAGAGTTATAAAGAGAAAAAAAGCTAGGATGGTGAGGAGATGACATGTTAGATAGGCATAGGCTCCAAAGGTGGCAACAAGTGCACTATAGGTATACAACTAAGAATCTCAAACCAATTTTTGAAATTTGTATTAAATTAAGTGAATTTTTAGTAGTAATAAATTTTAAGTATTTTTAGATGTCAAAATGAATCAAAATTAGATTCTAAGGGTAAAAAATAGGAATATGGGAAATGGGTTTAAAGGGCTTAGGTAGAAAGCAAAAAATTTACACTTTTTACAAAAAATATAAGGGGTCTAGTAGGCAAAAAGCACTGGGTCAACCCAATTGACCCAGTAGGCTTGATAATAACTAGAATCCATAGTGTCGACTTGGTACCTATGGTTAAACCTATATATTTTGTAAGCTAAAGGCTTAGTTAGAGTTATTAGGTGGTCCAAAAGGTCTAAAATGGAAACTTAGCACTAGGGAGGGGAAAATAAGGGGTTTGACTTAGTTTTTTGAGTCAACCAAACAATTGGATAGGAAAATTTTGGTCAAACAAGAGATATAATAATATTAAAAAATGTGAAAAAGGAAAAAAATATATCTATAATGGTTTGAAATGACCAAGTAAGATCAAGAAGGATCAAGAAGGCTAAAGGTAAGTGAAGAATAAATAAAATAAAGTAAAAAAATGTATTAAAGAATGTATTATGACTATACATGACATGGAAGAACTGATATATCCTTTGTTATTTCTTAGGTGTAGGAATAACATAGATTCTAGAGACTTATAGATGTGGCATGGTTATAAGACTTATTAGATAGGTTGTTATATGGAGATATGTCTAGACTAGGATCCATAAGTCTAGGCAAGATAGATGAGATGTGTCGAATCCCATTCAGTGTTGAATTGTTAGTCATGTTTCTTAGTTGTTGGGAATTATTGACTAACACATTTAGATGGGAGGTGGATGGGGATATGGTAGAGTTGGCTATCACTCTAGAGGATGTCCATGACATCTTGGGGCTACCTATAATAGGATCATAGGTGATCATAGGGATACTAGATAGTCTAAAGGAGAGGAGAGCCTTAGCCATGTAGGCTATAGGATTAGAGATGATATTTATAGGTAAGAGAGTGAGTATGTTTGATGTTTATACATCACAAATTATAGACATATAGAAGGCTGTGATAGGCCTTGTGACATAATAGGTGCTATGTCACAATTTAGATGATAAGGTACTACTATTCATGGTAGCCTTGAGCATGATGACATTAGAGGAGTGAATGCCATATGATGTAGGATTAGTTATCTAGGTCCAACTAGTACATGATATGTAAGATATTCTAATCATAGGGTAGAGAACTATGGGATAAATCATATTACTGATAACTTGGATCTATGAGAGGTTTTCTATATATGGGCTAGTTGGGTTTTTTCATGAAATCAATGACATGTTACCTCAGGTCTGAAGAGGGAGGGAAGACTAGGTAGCATGGACTATTCCCCACATGCCAATGCAATAGTCAGTGAGATGTGAAAACATTGTGTGGTATCCATATGAGCACATAATAGCTACATAAGTGAGCTAGAACATAGTTGCACCAATGATAAAGAGGACATAGGTGATTGGACACTAATTCTATTAGAGAGAGCCACATATAATGGCATAAGCACCAAGGTATATGGGCCTACCTCATCTATTAACATCAATATTTATGCCTAAAGAATGGTCTCAACATGTGAGGGAGCCATGAGGGAGAAGAGGACTAGGTCCACTAATAGTGAGGCTAACACTAAGGCTATGTCAAGAGTGACCATGGACTAGTTGGGCATGATGAGGAGATGAGTAGGAGGATAGGGATGCAGAGGTAGAGGTACCATATGTACCACTACAAAATACAAATCAAGATGAGTAGCAACCAATAAAGACATGACATCAACAAAAGTAGGAGGTAGAGGAGAGAGTAAAGACTATTAACATCTTAAATGACCCCATAGGTGAGCTAGAGGAGATGATAGAGAGACTAATTAGATGCAAAATGAGACTAGAATGATCCATGACAACTAGGTTTGAGATGAGGAGGTAACCTATAGAGGAGGTTACAAGAGGCCATGAAGATGGGGATATTATGTTAGGTGGTCATGCAGATGGTGAGACCATAGTGGCTAAGACATAGATAGGTAAATATAAATTAGTTGCTTAAGTTTTTTTTAGATAGATAGATATATATTATGAGATATGATAGTGATCTAATATCTATCTTGTGTGATTTTTTAGGTGTAAGTGATGATGAGGAGGAGAGATGGGGGTCCCTAGTGAGGAGAGCACTCTATGACATCCTAGATAGACTCTACAACCATATGATCTCATGACACTAGAGGATCTAAGTGTACCATCTACCCCAGCTTAGATGAGCTAGTTTATATTATCTAGAGAGGTAGTGAGATAGATACGATCATAGAAGGAGAGGATGTAACCACCAAAAATGATGGGCGCATGGGAAATATAGGCATGGTGGGTCCTAATAGATGAGAGAGCTACACATTTGGCTACAATACTGTAAATGATAGAGATTTAGACCCAAATGGTGGAGTCATAGATGTGGGTAGCACACCTATAGAGATAGGTAGAGGGACTGAGATATTAGATGGCCTCCTTATAATGTACCATTTGGAGAAGTTAGAGTGAAGCCTCAATAGGAAGCATGGCTAGGCCATGAGATAGATATGATGAGACCTAGCCATAGAGCTAGAGTATTATATATGGTTGCATATGTTGTAAATTTTGGTTGCTTATTATAGTTGAGATTGTGGATGCTTAAGATATATTTATTTATAGCACACATATTTAGCTTTGTTGTATATGATATAGGAAATATATGAAATGTGATTTCCTTTCTAACATTTATGAAAGACACATGTATGGTTAAAAAAAAAAAGGCAAAAGGACTTGGAAAAATATAATCAATCAAGAAAATCTACTACACACTATTTTAAGATGGGAAATGTGTAATAAAAAGAAATGACTAATTATAAAGAACCAAAAAATGGAAAAACAAGATGGTAAGTAGGAATTTATTTTTAAACCAATGTAAAATATTTTTTCACCAAATTAAAATAAGTAAAATCATACTAATATCACATTGGGAAGTATGACAAAAAAGTAATAAAATGGAAGGTATGTAAAAGGGCATAAATGGTAATAATTTTTTTTAATTAAGTCAACCAATCATACTAAATCATGATAGGAAATATGAAATAAAATTAAAATTGTAAAATATTGGTCTTAAATTGGTCATACTAATTCAAGCTAGGAAGTATGAAAAATTCAAGAAATGGTTGAAATCTTAGATGCACTTAGAAAATAAGAAGATAAAAAGGGTGAAAGAAACATGAAGTAATCATAAATATACTAAATCAAGATGGAAAACATGTAAAATGATGTGTAACTAATTGATTGAATCTTATCTCAAATTTGACACATGTAATTTAGATGGTGATTTAGGTATTATAAAATTTTGTGAGGAGGGTCGGGTCCTATCCACAATCTTACACTACAACTCGATAAAGAAAACACCATTGGGGTGGAATAAATAGGAAAATTGGATAATCAAGGATGTGGGTAATAGGAAGGAAATTATGGTAATTTGTGAGGATAGTCAGGTCCTATCTGTGGTCTTACAAAAAAACTCACAAATGAAATCCCAAGGGGAGTAATCAGTAGAAAAAATAATATTTCTCAAGAGGAAATATAATGTATATAAGGATTGTAAAAGGAAATGTAAAAATCAATACATAGGTGTCTTATGATAAGACCTTAGGAGGCAAGAGGTATACTAAGGACATGAGAAGGCACTAAGTGACTAGTGGTCATCTATGTACAAAGGAAACCTATTTACTATAAACACAAAGCTTTGTAGGAAAATAAGTGTGCTACTAAGATCATATCATGTAGGTATATTAGTACAAGAAAAAGAAAATAAACCTATCTTCCCATGATGTGTTCCCCACTCTTTAGGACCCCTTACAAAGCTATCAGTCTACTACGAAGATTGGGTACCTTCTTGAGAAAGTAGGTAGCACTAAAATATACTTTTTTATTCTCCTCTTCTAATCTATTGGCCCACCACACCCCAAAGGATGTCGACTCTACCATGAGGCCAACTATGGATTTTTATCTTTGACTAGAAGAAGGCGATGTACTTTGAATCACGTCTTTTAATGTGATGAATTTTAAGAATAATTTTGTATTTTGATATCATTGCCTTTTATTTAAATGATTTGGATTTTAACTTTATTTTGAAGGATTTTTAATATTCTTCCTCCATATGGATTTTAAATGACCAGTCATGAGAGAGATAGTGATACACATGAATGAATTGTAGGCTAAGGCTAAAAGAAGCTAAGTAACCAAATACAAATATTGACTAGGACACTTAGGCATGATAATAAACTAGTATGTAATCTCAAGTCTCAACCATGTATATGCTTAGTTTGTGGAAAAATGAACAAGGAGATCCAAAGGTGGATTGGTGTAAGGAGATAGTAATGAGATAAATTATTTGCTAACTGATCACATGTTAAAGGGAGATAATAACCAAGGGAAATAGGGTAGGTATAACCAAATCACCATGAAAAATTATCTATGAAAAATAAGAAAAAAAGGCAGAATTATCATAAAAATACAAGAAGAGAGTTTTGAGAAAAAATCTATGAAAAAGGGAAGGAAAAGTAATGATATACAAAGACAATCATATGTAAAAATATAAAAGATAAGATAAGCAAGATATAATACAAGTAAGAAATCATGATATAAGATAAGAATAAATTTGACATAGTGTCAAATGATATAACAAATAGAAATAAGATTAGAGCACACATCCATTTCAAATATATATGTGAAACCACCATGCATGTGCTCATAAATACTAGTAAATCTATCCACACACATTATCCAATACATCAGATAGGTCTCTATGAAGCTGTAATCAAACTAATACTAAGGTTTCATCAATCTTCAATGAATATTAGGCAAATACTTATTTTTTGATCTCCTCAATTGAAAAAGTAAGAATGCTCAAAAGATCATGCTAAGGAGGAAAATTAGGCAAAAACTAGTTAGGAGAATGCATGGGAACAAGATCCATGAGAGGATAAGGGATCATCAAGGGGGAAGGATCCACTTGTGAAGGACTCATAGATGGAGAAGAATCCATAGGTGAGGGAAGGTCCATAGGTGAAGGAATCATAGGTGGAGGCACATAATATGGTAAAGGGACCATAGGAGGTGATGGAATCATTAAAGGTGGAACCCTAGGAAAAGGAGGAGCATTTTTATGGGAAAAACCTATGGGAGGAGTGGTAGAAGGTCTAGGAATGGCTATAATGTCATCTTTGAGATGTTGTTGTAGGATGCAAAAATGATCAGTATGATGGGTGTCATATAGATACCATATATAATACACCTCACCATACTTGGGAAAATATTCAAGAAGTAACATCGGGGTAGGTATAGCTTTGTCTGATGATGGGAAAGAAGGATGCAAGGTATCAAGATATTATCTCAACTTGAGATAATGGGTGGAAGAATGATTATCTATCCCATGGAAATAATAGATACATTTGTGAGTGGTTTTAGGAGAAACACTCATTGAAGGAGGTAAAATAGGAGTAGAATAAGCTAAAGAACATTCATCAACCAATTTGGTGAGTAGAGGATCCATCTTAGGCAATGAAAGCAAACCATCACTAAGGGAGGGTGATGATGAGGAAGGAATGGAATAAGGATCAGTAGAAGGAGCAATAGCATTAGAAATAGGGATAGGCTCAACAATAGTAAGATTGAGAATATGATCAACTATAACAAGCTCAAGAAGAGGCTCAGTTATAATAGGCTATACTAAGGGAGGGGTAGGATCTACAAATCATCTAAGGAGGGTTGCACTAACCTCAAGGGTAAACCAATGATGGGAGTCAAGGAACCTAGAAAAGTGGTAAGGCCCAGTCATAACATGATCCATGAGCATAGTCTTACATGAATCATCAGAAAATGGAGGTGTCATCACCATCTCTACTCTATGATAAATTATAAAAATTCAAAAATTAGGAACTATAAGTGAAGGAAAATGATGAGATGCACAAAAATACTCAAGTAAAGAAGAAGAATAATGGACAATCTTAACATTAGGGGCTTATACAAGACCGCCTAATAATGGATCATCTAAAGAATGGCCATCATCATAATTTGGGGTGTGAAGATCAATGACATAGGTAGGAATAACCTTTTCATCCAATGAAGCATGGTGAATAGAATGCCTAGTCTTAGTCAAGACTATAGGAATGTCATCGCAAGGAGGCTTGTGAGAATGAGGATGCAAGGAAGTAGGAAGCTATGAGATGAGATGAGGTGAGAGATTAGAAGTTTTGATTTTTAAATTAATCTCATAATGCTCATCATCATCAAAATCTAAAATATTAGGAGGAATGTTATCGATGAGCTTAAGATACCCATTATAACCATGGGTTGAATTGAAAAGAAAGTTGAGACACTGAGACTCTTGAAATGGAATGATTGGCAAAGGTTCAAGAGTAAGAATATTGAAAACACCATGATCTTGGAATTTTTCAAAATTTCAAGGGTTAATGTTACCTTAAATCCTATAATGCATTGGTAGGTAGAAGAAGTGATAGATCTCATGTGGTGAGTCCACAACCTACCAAGCAAGATGTTATAAGAAAGGGGGAAGTTAAATATAATCACCTTCACATCGATGGTGATAGGTGGGATGGTAATGGGAATCCACATGCAACCTAGAGGAGGAATTTACCTTTTATCATATCCTTGGCATGTGATATATGTAGACTTGAGATTGCATTCAAAATATCCAAGGGTCTTAATAAAATTAAGAGAAGCAACACAGGTGCCATAAACCTCATCAATTAATTCATGGTTGACTTGGGTATCACCTATTTGGATGCTAATGAATAAAGGAAGATCATCCGCACAAAGAAAAATCTTGTCTGGAATCATATAAGCTATGGGAAATCATAGAGAAAGAGAGGTGTCTATATTTTCATCAATGTTGATATACATCTCTTTACATTGTTATAAAATACTATCTTTAGAGCTAGATAAAGCTACTTATCATCATATGAGGGGAGGATGAGGGACATTCATCTCAAATATGAGCTGCATGAGGTAGTTTCTATGAATTGGGGAAGTCATCATAAGCTTAATAAATGGAATTTGGGATGGGAAATTAGTGATCTTTGCAATGGGATCCCACTCATCATATCCCATAAGAAGGTTTTTAGATATAAGTGCATAATGGTTAAAGAGGTCCTTAGAAGGAGGAACCAAAGTACATTGAAATTTTTATTGATAAGAATGAGAAGAAGATTTGGAACAAGGTTGTAAATCATGTTGAGATGATGAATTAGTTGGTTTAAGTTGATTTTGAGAAGGAGAAGAAGAAGTATTAGTAAATTATTGATTATCATTAGCATTGAAAGATGATGTAAGAGTGATAGAAATAGAATGGGATGTGTTATCCAAGGGAGAATAAAAAATTGGATCATCAAAAGTGACAATATCTTCTTTCTCCAACTCATTTAAATGAGTTGGAGAAGAATCCTAGATAACACTATATGTCTTATGGGAAGGAGTGTAGATAGGTTGGAAATCAATGAAATCCACCATCCTTTGCATATTAGCCATGCTAACTACATTCTCTTTGGAAGTTAGCTCAACAAGACTTTATACATTATTGGTGGAAGGGGTGGGCTTGTCTTAATTATCATGGGTAGGTTGATGATTAGGTAAAGGATATTTATAGATAGCCAAATGAGAATCTAATTGATTCAATTCTTGAGTTTTGTCATTTGATTTATAGTCCTTAAAATCAGTTTTATAAACTTGTTGATGCTTGTAGATAATGGAATCATGATAAAAAATAGGTCGAAGAAGAAAATCCATAATTAAATTATGAAGTTGTCTATAAATCTCATGAGAATGACCCCAACTAGCGTGAAACCAATAAAACTTGTTAGGATCATACCAGGATTTCTTAGGATAGGCAGGGTCAAGATCTCATGGAAGAAGCCTAGGTAGATGCTTAAGAAATTCAATTGAGGATAGAGGTTTTCGAACATTGATGTTATTGGGTGAAGAGAAATAAGGATTATTATATTTTTGAGAAGGATCTGGTTTCAAAGAAGGGTTAGGAATGACAACTTGAACATTTTGAATGGTATCATAAGAATCTATAACACCATCATTGGTGATATTATAGTTTTCTTTCTTAAGTAATAGATGAGAACCCATAGAAGGTTGGGGTGGCTTGAATTGATGCATTAGGAAATCTTGTCTTTTATCTTGGTCAATAACCTCTTCCAAGGTATGTGGAGAGAGAGAGAGTGAAAACCTGATATTAAAGATTAGGAAAGAGAACATTTATGAAGAAATGAAAAATATTGTCATCCACCATATTATGTTCACATTTGTTTGACAAATTCTTCCATCTCTTAACAAAGTTTTGGGCAGTTTCATTCTCATTTTGTTTGTAATTAATGAAATGGACCAAAGTGTTTTTAGGAAGATCATTAGTTTGGAATTATTGAACTAAAGAATTTACTAAGTTCTCTAAACTACAAATGGAATAAGCTCTAAGTTGATTGGACCAATCTAAGGCATCACCCATGAGAGTCTTGGCTAGGAGATTAGTAGTGGAAAAGGTGTTTAGTTTTACCAAATCCTTGTAAATATTTCCAAATCTTTTTAAGTTAAGAGTGAGATCGGTTGACCCATTATAAGAAATTATAGGTGTTATACCTCTTATATCAATGTTAGTAATTTGAGTAGTGAGAGGTTCATTTTGTAGATGCTTGATGGTTTTATTGGTTAAAAGAGGTTGATGAATGAGATTGCCTTGCAAATATCAAAGAGGAGGGGGAACATTTTGGTTATATATGCCCCAAGCCATTGGCTTCAAATGAAATTGAAGGTTAATAAGGTGGTTTTGCATTCTCATAATTTGGTTTGTGTTATGCGCTTGAAAGGTATTCATTTGATTAAGATTTTATAATAAAATTTGATGTGTTTGATTAACATTAGAAGCATTAGAATTAGTATTTATGTTGGTATTAGTGGCTTGGGTACCACTATTAGTGTTGGTATGAGATTGAAAGGAATTGTGAGAATTTGAGGCACTAGTGATTTTTTTTTCTTATGAAGCAAAAGATGGACTAGTGAATGGTTGAGAGGAAGAATTACTAGAATGATTTCCTTGGGTAGAAATTAATGAACTAGTGGAAGGATTAAGGATGGTGGATCTTATGAGAGGCCAAATAGATGTAGAACTTGCCATGTTAGTTGAGATACTAGGCATGGAGGTAGAAGAGGTTAGAGAAGAAGATGCCATGGCATAAGAAGGATTTGAAATTTAAGGAAGAGGTTGAGAACCAAAGAAAGTGGTACCTCCAAATCCTATTAAGATTGTAGGAGTAGGTGAATGAGGCTCTTCAGTTTGAACACTAATCATGAGGTTGTAAATGGTAGAAGGATCTTTTCCTCTATGTTGAAGAAATTTAGAGATAAAGAAAAACATTTTAGGAGTATAATCTAACCTAGGTTGGTCTTCTAATGAGAAAAGAGGACTATGATGTGAAGAGGAATGAGGAGGGGTACCATAGTTCATTATGAAAGTGGAAATATGAACATTATTAACATATAAAAGAGGAGCCCTACTATGTCTATGGGAGACCCTAATAGGATTGGTAAAGCTCATCATATTTGTTGACTGTAACTTAGTATCATTATTCAATATAAATTACATGATGAAGGGAAAATAAGAAAGATGAGAAATCAAAGGTCAAAAGAAGTGACTGAAACTATATAGGGTCGACTGGGTTGATCCAATATAGAAATAGGGACTATAAAACTATACAAGGTCAATTGGGTCAATTTAGTATAGTGTAAAGAAGGCATAAAAAGAAATGGGTTGACTGGGTTGATATAATACAAAAGACAAGGAACTCAAAAATATTAACAATAGATTACAAAATGAAATAAGCTAGATTTTTGAGTACTGAAAATTAGTAAGTACTGAAAGGAAATAGACAACTAATTGGATTATCACTGGAAAATCCAATTAGAAAACATAAAGAAAATTATTACACTAACATTGGCTAATGAAATATTTTATGTACACAATTGAACAAATATCAAGAAAACAACTTGAAAAGTATAGCTAACTAATTGGTCAACCTGATTGTTAAATAGATTATTAAGAATGATTTTTAATGTGATTAGAAGTTGGCTATAAGCGAGGTATTAAATGACAATCTAAGGATGGTTCAAGTAGTTTGGGATAAAAGGGATTGTAGTGGAAATGATATAGGATTAGTATTAGGGCCTACCCCCTCACTTCACACACCTCAGTGATAAGGGTGTCGGGTGCTTAGCTAAAATATACCATTAAGTATAATTTATACTTGACCATAGCATTAAGTCAAATTCCCCCTTGGTGATGAAATAAAATTAGGTTGGCCTAGGGTAGACAAGATTATAAAGTAATTTTTTATGTTTTTGTGATTTGGTCACTGTGTATAGAATATAAATAGTGAAACTAGGTGATAAATTGAAAATCCTCTAATTAGACTGTGTACTATTCTAAGCCTGTAAGCAACATGAAAAGAAAGTGTGTGAGATAATTACTAATAGATGCAATGTTAGTTCTAAATTTGAAACAAGGTATAGTGATGACACTATATGCAAAAAATATATAATAGGTTCAATAGGGTTGAACCTATATTATGGAAGCAAAGTCTAAAAATGAATTGGGTCGATAGTGTCGATCTAGTTATTTTAGACAACACACAGAATTGGGTCGAAAGTGTCAATCTAATTGACTATGCAAGGATAGTTTTTAAGAATGAAAACTATGAAATGAAATATATAAAGGAAAGAAACATAGAATTAGAAAGGAACCTTGGTAGATCAAATATGCAATGAAGGAAGATTATTGATGAAGAACCTTGAAGTATTCTTGAGAAACCTATAAACTAGGTTAATAAAATTGGTCAAGCTATCTAAGAACTTGCTAAAAAAGTGTTAAAACTATAAGGGGTCAACTTGGTCAACATAGTAAGCTGAATTAGGTGTCTAAAAGGATAGAAACCTATACTAGGTCGATCCAGTTGCCTATTCCTACAACCTACACACAGAGATAAAAAGTTGGGTCGATAGAATCATCTAGTATGCCAAAATATATGATTAAAATGATCAAAATAAATTAAATAAATGAAGGAAAAAGTGATAAAATATTTCAAGGGTTAGTTCATGTCAGGTTTACTAGAATGTATGTAATCAAATATTCGTCATGTCTATGGATTAATCCTAGATCAAATAAGATAGATCACACCTACAATTTCAATTGGGATACACTTATTAAGTGGGAGCATGACCAATATGGGGATATGTTAAACCTAATTAGGGGATCAATTGTCACAACACATCATGATAAAAGAGAGTTTCAAATCCTACAGTCTAACATACTTGCATAATAACCCTAATGGATTCTTAAGGTTTAAAACATTCACTTATACTAATAGAGAAAAAGTAAAATATAATCTAGTTCACACTAAAGCTTGTGGCATAAAGTGGGGGTTAGAAACAATAAAAAACAATTAAAATAACTATGTATTAGAAGACATATACTCATGTCAATGTATATAGAATCCTAATAGATGGAGAGAAGAATAAAAATGCATTATCTATCTACTCTTACAAAGGAGAAATAAATTTAGGAATACTTACCTCTGAAGATGAAACCATCGAGCCTCAATCTCTCCCTTGGATAAGGTGCTTTGTAATAAATTGTTGTGGTTTGTAAGGATAACCAAGATAAATTATCTCTAGGTTAAATGACCTATCTAAACATCTAAAAGGCTTATCCACAAGACAAGATCCATATCTCCAAAGAAAGTATGGAACCTTAAGCTTTATTCCTCAAGTAGAATGGTCAATAAGTAGATTTTTGATCACACTTGTTCACTAATAATTCATATTTTATGAAATGGTGGGAAATGACCTTGTATATATAGGTGGATCTTACCTTAAGTACTTGTGAGAATGTTGGTTATACAGGGTTGACCCAATTAACCCATTGTGTTTTTGGGGATAATTTACTAGGTTTGTGCTAGGTCAGTCGAAAGGATAACAAACCAAGAAAGTAAAGAATTCTCCTAAACTATACTAGGTTGACCCAGTCAACCCAATATAACTGATAGTCAAAAAGGATGTTAAGATAAGAAAAGGAGGAATGGAAAGAGGAAAGACTGGAGGAGGTAGGACTGAGAAGAATAAGCTTAGGGTTAATGGTTTTAAGAGACAAGTCTGTACATGGTAAGTGGAAAAAGGGACAAAAATCTTATGAAGCATTGATGGTTTGCCTACCCCTTTCTCAGAACACCCTTTAAGGCATGCACTTAGAAAGATTGAGAGTCGATAGGTTCTTACAAGATAAAAAGTGTCAATAATCAATAATTTTTTAAAAATATTGTGTATACAAGTTGAGTATAACTTCTAATAACTAAACTATCCAAACCAATCCATTCTAATCACTTTAAAACAACTTCTTTCATGTTGGGTCACTATTAGGGTTTTTTGAGGGTTCAAACCATCTTCCACTATTAGCAATCATTCATAAATATTAGCCCCTTAATACAAAAATTAATTACTATAACTTTGATTTAGGATCCTTCTACATCTACCATGAATAACTTAGGTCCTCATGCAAATGCTTCATGTGCCAACAAACACTTGAAAAACCTTCTCGAGTAGATAACTCTTCATCTTGTGTATTTGAGAGACCTTAAAACATTTTTTCAAGCCTAATCCTTCAAAATTATACCTCAAACTCGGTCAATACACCTAGGATAATCTTTCACATCACTAAAAATTCTCACATGCTCATTCTTATTTTGAAATCTAAATATCATATCTCATTTGGATACCATTGTAGACACCAAAATAATGTTGACCCCCCCTTGGTCCCTTTCTAACTTTAACATGCCTAACCAACACTTTATTAATTTAAAATACTTATTTTAAATTAATCATCCCCTTTAGACACCTCACCTTGGACACCTCGCCCTTAGACCATTTCCTACCCCATGACTCACCTAAGACCTATTCTCACTCCTTCCTAACCTCCTAACTAACCCTCGTGCTTAATAACCCCACCATTTAGCCGTTCACCAATGACAAGTGCACTTGGCAGATGAAGAATAGGCAAAAGGCTAAAAATAGCCCCTTTTACCCATTCTAAACCTACCAACATCAGTCAACTATCAGCTGACGCTGATAAAACTGCCAACATCGGTTACATAAACTGACTTCTCACGTCGAGTTATGGGCTCTTAGACACTAGAATCACTCTGGGACTCTTTTAGTCATTCTTCTCTCTCTCACTCTTGGATGCACACACTCTAAGACATCACCAAGCATCAAACTTCAACTAACGCTCCCTTAGCCATAAAGACTCTATGCAAATCACTCCAGATTGAATTAGAACATTGTACGAAGTCTTCAGCATCAAGCCACCACAAGTACAAGTGTTCAACACCTTGGTTCTTCATCTCACCAGAGCTAAGTATTTCTTTTGCCCTTTCATTTTAGTAATTTAAAAAGCATTAGTAATTAGTTTCTATTTACTATTTCTAAATACTATCAACCAGACCAGACCCAACCTTCAACTAGACCTAGCTTTCTCCCTAGAGAGGCCGAAAAGCCTTCCTCTCACCTTTACCCTTTTTGACAACCTCGCCTCTACCTTTGTCCTTATGTGGACCTTTTTTTGTCTCCCTACAACCCTGCACAGACATTTAGACTCCCAGAATCCCTTTGTCGACCACGTACATAACCTTGAGTCCCATCCAAGGACCATTTACCCTATCGACATCGATAGCCTAACCGACGTTGGCAACCTTGACCAACTGATGCTAGCAGAACAACTGACGTCGGTGACTGTGGAAGACCGACTGTAGAGTATAGGTACACATTATCTCTATTTCTCTTTCTCAGTCTTTCACCATTTCTTTTATCTGACATTCTTTTTATCAATAAGTGGACTGTCATCCCTCAAGGAAGTCTTTGCACTTCTGGGACCGAGCTTTGCTTGGCAGTCCACCATATATCTATCTAACATTTTCTTTGTTTAAGTCTTTCTTATCTACAGGCGTCGTCCTCCATAGCCAAAGAGGAGCTCCTACAACGTCTGGATATGGTGCGCAACTTAATCTGGGTATCATCTAACCCCTGGCCATTATCTTTAGTTTCTTATTTCTTCTAAATGTAAAAAGAAAAAATGAGTAGAAACATTTTGGAAGGCCCGATGGGACCTCTAGAATTTTCCTTGTGTTCATTTCCTTTTTCTTTTAAAGGCAACATTCATATAGGTGCATTAGATTCTCCTCTTGCATCCTTCTTCTATCTCTTTATTTCGAATGACACCATTAGCACAAGTTAAAAAGAATATATATATATATTTTTTTCTTGTCATTTCTTTTCTTGCATCTTAGAGTAGTGAAAATTCATGTTCTTAAACCTCTTCACCATTGTCTACATCTGAACAAACATTTCAATTTGGGTTAAAAACATATTGCATTTCATTGCTGCTTGAATGCATATTTAGCTCATCTAGTAATTAAAAATGCATTATGAATAAATTGTAGTGCAAATATGTTACACAACCTAACCAAATTCACAATCAAACATCTAAACATACCTAAGACAAGGCCCATCTAGGATTTCATCACCTAGTGGATACCTTACCCTTCCTGGCAATCCTACTTGGATTTCACCAATAAGAGGAGGACCCACTCTATTTTCTGGCAGAGTATAAACTATAGGCGAAGTATATACTGGCTAAGTGACCCAGCTTGGCTTTGGGCTCGTGAAGTGAGGGGAGCAAGCCCCTAGCACCAAGCCACGTATGGAACCTAATATAGATTTTGAGCACCAAAACATAACTCGAAACCAGCCTTAGACTACCTCTTTAGGACCCGTCCTACAAGCCCAATTCCCAAACATATTCTTCTAAGGCATAAGCCACCATGACTCTAAAATTTATTTTTAGGAATTTAACGTTTAGAGGTTGCTTGTCTTCATCTTTTTATATTCTTATCTGATTTTTTGAGCTGGTGAGGATGCATCATTCTGAGACCAAAAACAACTCAAAATTTCTCTTTATTCTAAAAACTTTCAGTTTTTTGAGTTTCTAGAAATACACAGTCACTGACATCAATTTTTCCACCGATGTCGGCAACTTTTCTTGACTAAAATCAGTTATATTACTGTCATCAACAAATTTTCATAACTGACATCAGTTTTTTCATCGACGTCGGTCACTGTCAACATTTTTTCCTTCCAAAATAGCAAGCTTAAAACCTAATTTTTTTGCTATTAAACTTAACTTCTGGTTTTTTGAAGCTGAAACATATAGTTTCTAGAACTTGACCCCCTTTTGCCTTGAATGGTTTTGACACACAGTCAAACCAAAACTCTTGTTGACCACGCACGTCAACAACCACTTCCACCTTTGCCTTTTATACCTAGTCACCAAATGGAGCATACTTCAAATACTAAACATACTCCTATCCAGCCAACCCCTAATCAACCTCCAATCATTCTCAAAGGAGATCAAGACTTTGAGAGATTCCTTAACCACAACGTCAAGGCTCTCCAACACTATCTCACAAGAAGCCAAATGCGAGACCCTTCAAGTGAAACGGTAATCATATCAACAGCCTCTATAACCCAACCCATGGTTACCCAGACCATTACCTCAACTAACAACCCAACCATGGCTAATATTCAAGATTTGGCCTCCCCATCTATTTCTGGCCCTACCTCCATCAGGGTTTCTATACCCCCTCAACCATAAACAATTCAACCAAGTTCGACACCATTACAAAACTTGATTGTCTCTAGCCCACCTATTCTTGCATGTATAAATATAAGAGTGACTACTTATCCTTTGGCTAGTATTGCCACCATCCAACCACCTTTGGCGACATCAAGCCAAGTTGTGCCTTCTAGCTTTATGACATAAGCACCCTTGACTTTAACATCAGTCCCTATGACTAGTTACCAATATGTTGCACCTATACAAGTGCAACCAACTATGTCATACGCTCCATCTAACACCTTCCAAATGCCTTACAACCTAGGGGTACCCCACTTGCCAATCCGTCAGTTGATCTAATTAAGATGCTGATGGATAATATGTCTAATCTTGAGACATCCATTTTTGGTTCAAGTAATGTTCTTTCATACGAACAAATATGCAATGAACCCATTCACCCTTCGGTGCCTATTCGACCATATCCTAACCAGTGGGAACTCCCCAAATTTACTTGATTTCAGAGTAAAGAGGACCCACAAAAACATCTATGAGCATTTAGACACGCTTGTTACCTCATAGCACATGATGATGCGTTATTACTTCGCATGTTCCCCATGTCACTTTCGAGGGCCGCCCTTGACTGGTATATCTCTATTACCAGTCATTCTCTCTTTTCTTTCACTCAACTTGCCAAATTATTCTTTGACCACTTTTCAATCAACATCACCAAAAAGGTCTCCATTACAGACCTCTATTCTATTAAATAATTCAATGATGAGTCAATCACTGACTTCGTTGCCTGTTGGAGAGGTTTGATTAACCAACTCTCCTTTTTATTACCTTAAATTGAGCTCATTGAGCTCTTTTCAAGAGCATGTGCCAAGCACATCCCATCCACTTTATGGGTCCAAACATTTCGCACATTTGATGAAGCTTCACCATGGCTAGAAAGCTTAAACTCCATGCTGTCAAAGAAGATAAGGTCAAATTGCATAGTAACACAAAATCTAATGACCTTTCTTCATCCAAACCTTCTTTTTCCAACTCTAAGTCCAAGGGATCAGCGAACGCTGTGGTCCTTAGGCCATCATCTTCAACAACAACCAACCCATCTCAACCTTCCACATTAGAATATATCACAAGACAATTCCAACAATAGAATGTACAGTGTCAATACACTCCAATAGGATAATCCTACACTTCCATTTTGGATAAACTAGTCAAGCAGGGGGTCCTCAACCTCCCTCAAATCTGACCACCTCAATTTGACCCCTCAAAAGCCATCCCTACATGGTACAGGGAACATGACTTTTGTAAATATCATTGTGTCAAGGGTCATGACATAGACAATTGTAAAACCTTTAAAAACATCGTCCAAGACATGTTAGACAAGGGGGATCTTGTTTTGGATAACCCAAACGCGCCAGCTAACCAAAACATGGATGTCTCTAGACAACCATTTCGCAACCATCCCCCAAGTCAAAATAACATTCAGACCATAGTTGATGACCTTCAAGAGTGTAATATACACACGGTTGACATGGTTTCTAACCAACCTCTCCCACAATCTGAAGAGGTTAATCAACCCATTTGTCCACCACAAATAGAAGAGCCTTCTTCTCCTATTTTTCCACCACAAGTAGAAGAGCCTTCTTCTTCTATTTGTCCACCATAGGTAGAAGAGTCTTCTTCTCTTATTTTTCCACCATGGGAAGAAGAGCCTTCTTCTCCTATTTTCCCTCCACAAATGGAGGATAATCCTCTATCCATCCCTCTTTCACATGTAGGAGAGGCTATTTTGACCTCTCCCATATTGGAGGATGCCTTGACGATTCCAACGCCAGCTGTCTCACCTTCATCCTTCTTATCAACAATGGGGGATCATACTTTCCTCACTCCTTGACCACATGAGAAAGCCATTACTATCCCTACACTCTATCCAACTAAAGAGCCACATTGTCCAATCCCTTCTCCACTGAGAGAAGAACTTGTCACTTCACCCACTTTAGCTGAGAAAGATCCAGTGACGGTTCTCTCTCGCCTTTGGCCCATGATTACTATGTCTAACACGCTTCCACTCTCACAATCACCCAAATCCTCTAAACAACCAACTATAAAGCCTCACACAACCTCATCCAAACCCTCACATGCATCCATTATTCTGAAACAGATTAAATCTCTTGACGTTCACCCTATATCAAACCTCAGTTACCCACAAGTGAAGGTAGACTTGAACCTCACCTCACACAATAGTGGTCCTCATACCATATCAAAGAAGGATACTAAACCACATCAAATAACTTCTCCCCCACCTTCATCATTACCCTCAATTTTGGATCCACATCCTTCCACAATTTTAAAGGAGTGCTCCCTAATCCATCATCTCTCAACAAAAATGTGCCATCTCCACGTATGACCACACCACCAACTAAAAATATGGTATGAAAAACTACCCCTAGAACTTCTAAAAAGAAGTTGTCAACCCCAACTATGACAAAGAGTGCAAAGCCATTTGAGGGATCCTATGCTTCGATCTTATGCCAATTGTTGCAGTCGTCTAGCATTACTCTCCCGCCTATTAAACCATACCAACCTCTCAAACCAAAACCATCTTGGTTTGATGACACTCAAATATGCTGGTATCATTGCACACCAGGGCATGATACTGAGTGTTGATGTGCCCTTAAGGTTGCCATTCACCAAAACTTGAAAAAGGACACCCCTCACATTGAGGCTTCTTCTGACCACTTTTTTGACAAAACACCAACAACATCCCAAACCTCTTCACCTAAATCGGGATCCCAACATAAGACTATGGTTGCTCAACCATCTTTATTCAAAATCAACATAATTAATGTGGCCACCAGGCCCCAAACTATGAAGAATAAAGGAAAAGACCACATTTCTACCCCTTTGACATATCCCTTATTCATCAAGACCTCTCAACCAACACAACCCAATATTTCTATCTTGGGCACATCTCGACCATCATCTTTGGGGAAAACTCCTCCTAACCTCTCTAGTCCACATGACGTTTGTTATAAATGACTTATGGACTACTTAACTTATTCTATCATCCCTCCCAAACTCTCTAGCAATAAACAGTGAGCTTTTATCAAGAACATTGCTCGCTACCCCATGTTAGGGGGACTTCTCTATAAACGAGGTCTAGACGGCCTCCTTATCCAATGCCTAACAACCACTGAGACTTCCCATGTCATCAATCAAGTCTATGATGGGATTTGTGGGGAACATTTCAGCGATAACTTGATTGCCAAGCGCATTCGCCACCTAGGCTATTATTGGCCCACTCTTAACCAAGACTGTAACAACTATGTTTGGCATTGTACAAAATGCCAACAACCTACTAACCAACTTCACATCCAAAATCGACCACAACCTGCCTACAACCATAATATGAAAGAGCAAGATTTCAAAGTCAGAGATCTTGTCCTTAAAGACATCCAACATGTGACCAAAATGGAACAAAGTGAATGAGGCAACTTTGCTCCTAATTGACTCAGACCTTACATCATAATGCATAACCATGGATCAGGTACTTATCATTTGTCTTCTCTCGAAGACCAGCCAAAACTTGAGCCCCTTAATGCCTTACATCTTCGACCATTTTATTGTTAGTCAAGTAATCATTCACTTGACCTTTAACTTGAGCTCATCCCTTGAGCAACCCCTATCATCACTATCCATATTCCTTTCAACCCTTTTGTCAAGCATGAATGCTTTGTCCTAATAAAAGGGAACCCTTAAACCTCTATAGTCTAGTCCATGACTAAAGTCCAGTCTAAAAACATAAAAAAATATAAAATTGGGATGCCTTTTCAAAGGTCATAAACTATAAATGTAGACTGTTCCCTCGAAGGATAGCTGCATTATTGCTATAACTAATAGACTGCTCCCTTGAAGGACAACTATTCAAAGACATCCAAACATACAAAGCATAATATAGACCACTCCCTCAAAGGATGGCTATACCTAAATTTTGCTACATACACAACACAACATGACCATAACAAAACAAAATCCCAAGTGGACTTCTTGCATTGATCAGTCTACTAATTAAAATAAAAAAATAAAAAAATGACTGACAAACTATTAAGTCATGGACTTGTCTATAGTCATTCTTAGGGTTACCTATAAAAGGGACAAAGTTATCCCTACCAAAAAGGGTTACCCTACCCTCTCATATCACATAATCATGCCTATAACCCCAACATACTCAAGGGATTTTGAGCTCACTTAATGTCAAGTGATTCGAATACTTCTCTAACACAAACCAATGGTCAACGACGTAATGCATGAACGGGGATTTTGCTTGCAACAACCCTTATCTATGCTATCATTATAGTCCTTGTCAATGAAAGAGCAACATGCCTTTCACTTTTTACATCTTCGTCACATATAACCCAACCAAAGCAAATTTTTTTAGATCACTCATTTCATTTTTAGCATACACCATCACCAATATGGGAAATTGCTAGGGATGAAAAACCATACAACCAATGTTATAGAATAAACCATCACGTAATATGGAAAAGGCTATAACATCATCATACCTTCATCATTTCAAGCATGTACCATCACACATATGGGAAATGCTGACAACACTAACCTGACCAAAACAATTATCAACCACTTTGACTCTTTTTCAGAACTACATTGGCTTGAGGCTTTTAAAATAGGAGATATGTAGGTAGCACTCAGTCTTCTGGGGTTAGCTCGGCCATCTACCCGATTGTCTCCCTAATGACGTCGGCCATTTGTTCATTCATCTACCTAATATATGAACTATTTTAACCTAATCCAAAATCATGACCAAACAACTAGCCCTGACACTGCAGGAGTCACCTAGACTTCTCATTAGGCACATTGGAGATCACATACATCTCCCTGACCACACCAAACAACCCTTGAGATCACTTATATCTCAGTGCGACCTGACCTCTGACCATGACCATTTTTGAGACAAATTTGCCTTGGTTGTTTTGATTGCATGTATGCTACCTCATGAATAGTTAGCAAAATTGTGCGCACCTCATATTGCAACCCTCACAAGTATCGAATCATGCCCAATTTGATTCCCACTACTTGTGACATTTTCGTGTTTTCCAGGAGCACTTCCTAAGCCCAGGATACTTGGAACACGATGACCATTAGAGCTATAGCTGTGATCGATTAACCCAATCAGCTATGACTAAAAGCTAGGGCCTGGTTACTTTGATTTTAACACTCCTCGACACTACCTATGACAATTTGACCAGACTATTGCGTGAAGTGGTATACGTGCAATCTCAACTATTGCAGTGTTCACACTCCAATTTCACCATACCCATCCACTACCTATCAAATCGGCACCCAATATCATGTTACCTTCCCTTGACTCTCGCTTTGAGGGGGAATACCTCATCCCACATCTAGGGTAACTTACTCCTATTTTTGTCTTACAGTTCATTAGAACAACCAACCGGACAAAAATGACCTTATCCCATACCTGGGGCAACTTACTCCTATTTTTGTCTTACAGTTCATCAAAACAACCAACAGGACAAAAATGACCTTATCCCATACCTGGGGCAACTTACTCCTATTTTTGTCTTGCAGTTCATCAAGAACAACCAACAAGACAAAAAGGGGCAAATGTAGACACCAAAATAGTGTCAACCCCCTTGGTCCTTTTCTAACTTTAACATGCCTAACCAACACTTTATTAATTTAAAATACTTATTTTAAATTAATCATCCTCTTTAGACACCTCACCTTGGACACCTCACCCTTAGACCATTTCCTACCCCATGACTCACCTAAGACCTATTCTCACTCCTTCCTAACCTCCTAACTAACCCTTGTGCTTAATAACCCCGCCATTTGACTGTTCACCAATGACAAGTGCACTTGGTGAATGAAGAATGGGCAATAGGATAAAAATAACCCCTTTTACCCATTTTGCACCCACCGACATCGGTCAACTATTGACCAATGCTGGTAAAACCATCGATGTCAGTTACATAAAATGACTTCTCATGTCGAGTTACAGGCTCTTGGATGCTGGAATCACTCTGGGACTCTTTCAATCATTCTTCTCTCTCTCACTCTTAGATGTGCACACTCTGAGACATCACCAGGCATCAAACTTCAACTAATGCTCCCTTAGCCACAAAGATTCTACGTAAATCACTCCAAATTGAATTAGAACATTGCACGAAGTCTTTAGCATCAAGCCACCATAGGTACAAGCATTCAACACCTTGGTTCTTCATCTCACTAGAGCTAAGTATTTCTTCTGCCCTTTCATTTTAGTAATTTATAAAGCATTAGTAATTAGTTTATATTTACTATTTCTAAATACTATCAACCAGACCAGACCAGACCCGACCTTCAACTAGACCCGACTTTCTCCCTGGAGAGGCTGAAAAGCCTTCCTCTCACCTTTACCCTTTTTGACAACCTAGCCTCTACCTTTATCCTTTTGTGGACCTTTTTTTATCTCCCTGTAACCTTGCATAAACATTTAGACTCCCAAAATCCCTCTGTCGACCATGAACATAAACTTGAGTCCCGTCCAAGGACCATTGCCCCTACTGACGTCGGTAGCCTAACTGACATCGGCAACCTTAACCAACCGACGTCGGCAAAACTATCGACGTCAACAACTGTGGAAGATCGACTATAGAATATAGATACACATTATCTCTATTTCTATTTCTTAGTCTTTCACAATTTCTTTTATCTGACACTCTTTTTATTAATAAGTGGACTGCCATCCCTCAAGGAAGTCTTTGCACTTCTGGGACCGAGCTTTGCTTGGCAGTCCACCATATATCTATCTAACATTTTCTTTGTTTAAGTCTTTCTTATCTATAGGCGTCATCCTCTATAGCCAAAGAGGAGCTCCTACAATGTCTGGATATGGTGCACAACTTAATCTAGGTATCATCTAACCCCTGACCATTATCTTTAGTTTCTTATTTCTTCTGAATGTAAAAAGCAAAAATGAGTAGAAACAACCATCTCTCTTTTTGCTCTCTAGACCTTGATCTGTAAACCATATTAGTCCTTAAAATTGACCTTCTAACCATTTTTCAAGATCTCAACTCCTCATATACATTACATATAACCTCTTACCATGCTCAACCACTACCATACATCCTTCATATGCCTTCATAACACCTCATAACACCTTAGTAGGTCAAACATGGTCTAGAATTAGTCTAGTTGAAGACTTGGAATTAAGGTATTACCCATGTAGGCTCACCTTTAAAATATATTGAGTGATCCAATTACTCATATGAATGCTCAATCAATATTATACACCCTCTTATGCCTTTGTACATCCATCTTACCAAGCCACCATGTTCAAATCTTCTCACTAGGACTTTACATGCTATGGCTAGTGTCATGACTAGGCTTCTTAAGCACTTGAAGCTTGAAAATTGATATTAAAACACTCTTTCATGATTTCACACCTTAATCAAATGCCTTACATGTTCCTCAAACAATGCCATGCCTCTATATATACCTTATCACAAGGTCTAGACAAGGCTTTCTAAGACACCTTTATGCCTTGACATGTTCCTTCCACATCATGACCTTAATGCAACATCAACCAAGCAGATATAAGAAAATTATACCTATACCTTTATCTCTCATGGAAATCATTACGTAACTTCAATGTTCATAATCTTGTCTCAACACACACTACCAATTGGCCTTGCTCATTTAGACACTAGTCTTAAAATAACTACTTGAAATCAACCTTATTCATCATGATTACACTCTCTCTCATAGCAATAATACTTACTATGTTGGCCAAATAATTCATCATGACTTAATAATAACCTTGTCACATTAGGCTTACAATAGCATACATCAAAGACCACTCACCATGCATCTTCACCAGATGCATCTAGAGATCAATGAAAACACACTTTAACATTAATGACATCATATTGACATCAATGACAACACTATGCCAATAAACACCCCCTTTGTCATTGATGTAAAAACATACTATAGTCTAATAAATCTCTTGTCCCCTAAACTTCTCTTTCTCTCCCTTTGAAATTAATGATAAAATGTCTTTCACAAATAGTTATCTGATACTTGGAATTGAATTTTAAGAAACTACACAATGAAATGCTAACCAATACTCACCTTAGGCTCATACCAGTTGTTGCAAACAACTTATGGAATGATCAAGTTGTTTCTCAAGAAATCATTCCTTTTATGTCATCTAAATCTTAACTAAACTACATACAGAGCTCCATCTCAAATTTTGTTAACCCTTGTATTAGTTCATTTCTCATTAGGTCTGTAAAACACTTAGTTTACTATCTACTAAAATTTTATCTTACTTTATCACCTTCAAATCACACAACTAAGGCATACCAATCATATATACCTATGATACATGAACCGGAGGTCATCTTCAAATGCCTAGAGCAACCACATTCAATTATCATAAGCATAAAACTTCTATATAATCAATGCTTGTCCACCATGTTTATTAGGTCTATCTACAATCAAAGATATTATTCTAAGGGAATAATCTAGTCCTCTATGATAGAGAAGAGATCACTCATGTCATGTCCATATTGTATCTTAGATGTTATTATTGTATCAATCTATATCCTTCATGTTTATCAAGCCACCATGGCAAAAACCTCATCATGACATATTCCTTGCATCATTTTATCAACTAGGTATGCACCTACATGCTTCATTATGATATACCTATAACTTATCTTCTTCATGATATGCAAATTGAGACTATACAACATGTGCCTTGGTCTTCTATGACCTTAAGGTCATTTTGATGCATACAGAACACTCAACTCTCTCTCACAACTAGAGTAACAAACAAGATCATGAAACATATCAAAAATCATGCTCCACCTAACTTCATGCTTATCTCTATTTAGATAACAAAGGAAATCACTCTCTTGACAAAGAAATTAGAGCTATAAATCTCCCCCTTATACCAAGCATATATTAATCAATTCAAAAACTCAACATAGAAAGACCATACATAACTACACAACCATGTTCCCCCTTTGTCTTCACAAATTTCTCACCATATGAATCAACAATACACACAGACCATCTCCAACATAGATCAAGAACCTTGGTACCAATACCAAATATCAACATAGATCAAGCTCAACTATAACTAGATACAAAAAAATTACCTCTCAACATGTCAAAAGACCACACTTCCATCTCAGACTCAACAATCTTCAACATGTCTTCATACCTTCTTGACATACAACACCTGCCAAAACTCAACAAGCATCCACCATGCTTCCACTTACTGATGAGTGTATCCATAAAGCCTAATAGAGTCACCTCTTCCATATGGAATGATAAAAACACAAATTCAAGAGATTCCCAAATCTTCATACCTTCACAAGACTGAATTTCTTCAACATCCTTCTAGGCATCCTCATCATATTTATGAGCCAACAAAGAATACTCTTGACATTATTTCAAATCTAAATTATTCTCTAACTCTTACTTTAAGGAATATATTTATCTTATAACCTTGAAATATTATTTCATAATACTCTTCCCCTATGAACAATATCCATTATCCATTTCTATGAATAGATCTTCATTGTTGTCATCATCACAATCCATGTTTATGCTTATTAGGATCACCTTTAGGTATTATGACTATCTCAAAGGACCAAATATGATACCAATTTTTGAAATTACAATAACTGGGAGGTGAACCAATAATTAAAACCTTTACTATGGATCCACTAAAGCATTCATGAACATTCATTCAAACATGTAGATCAAACAATGACTAAGTACCCATTCACATATGCATGAAACATAAGAGCACAAGATGACACAACTTATATGTGGGAAACCCTCAAGGGAAAAAAAACACACCAATCCTTGAAAATGTATTATAGTCCTATAAGATAAAAGATCAAGTTTAGTGAAGTACCAACCCTAACTAGTTAAGTACCAACCTAGCTAGGCTTTAACAAACACCAACTTATAAGGAGGAACCAACCTCCTAGATGACTACACACCAACTCAAACACCTAATTTATTTGATCACCTTTAGAACACCTTGTTTTTCAACCATTTGATGATGACCACCTCTTCAGCTCTTCACACTCTTATCCCTCAAACTATTTTTTAGGCATCTTCACTCAACTAGGTCTTTTAAAGACTGATTAGGTCATATGACCTTGATATCCATAAACAAAACCTATATCAAATATCCATAATTGATATTATACACTCCTATCATGGTCTATAATACCTCTTTATACTCACCAATATGTTATTTTAGTTGCTTGCACTCAACTCACATAAATAGGCCAAAAACTTCATTGTATATATACAAACATCTTACTTATATACTTAACCTCTTAGGTCAGACATGGAATATATATTAGGAAATATTATAAACATTAATAAAATGTGTTTTTATTCCTCTTAGGTCTGACATACCTTAATTAGGCCTTATTTCATCTTTAGGTCTAATGGAGACCTAATCTCATTAGGTCTACTTTAGGACACATTACACTTTGCCTTTACTAGAACACATTAGAACACATCACATGGTAGTAACATATCATATGACACTAAAATAGACCCTTGATAAGCTCATCTAAGCTCCATAACACCTTTTAGCTTCAACCATAACTTGAAGCACACTATTAGTACTATTCATAATTAAGCTTGTATATACCCATTAAATCTATCTTAAGCCACTAAAGATAAAACACCAATTTGATAAAAAAATGGAAATAAAAAACATATTAAAAAACCTAATGAACTTAGGGTCATCAAAAATATCATTAGATACTTCAAATTAAGGTATACAGGCTCAAACTCTCCTCTATAAAATGTTCACTCTGAACTGCCAACTAGCCTCAAAACACAGTCATGGAAACCTAAAATTTTGACACCTAAAAGAACACACTCAAGGAGTTAAAATGCATGAAAATGATCCTAAAACATCCTCAGAACAAACTCCAAAAATAAATTATAAGCTCAAATGTCAACTAATGGTCTTTCAAACCAATTTGTTGATCTTCTCTCTCACAAACCTCAATTAGCTAAACAAACCATTTTGGATTCAACATTTCAACCACTTTCACTAACTTACAATATTATAAAATCATGAAAACTAATTTAAATTCATAAAAACAACACCATATGCATTAGATACATAAAGTCAAAGAATAGAGCCTCAAACTCATTGCTGCAACTTGCTTACCCAAAACTACTAGTTTGCCTTAAAGCACAATCATGGTGATAATGACCTTCAATCACATATATGACCATTTAAAGAGAATCCTAATTTACTTGGATGATATTATTATATCATTATACCATTCATATATATAAAGATAATATTTTAAAATGATAATATTGGTCTTGTAGACTAATCTCATAAATTGGTACCTCACTGTCACATTTGAACCAAATAGGTCAACTTATGAGAAACATTTTTATCATATCCAATAACTTATAAAAATTATATCCAAAAATATAATGTGTTGAAGTTCTTTAAAAATTTCTAAATTAACTTGGTTTCATCCCTATTCATGATAACACATCCCTAATCATCTTCTCACTTCTACCTGGGTTTCTCACTGTTTGCACCATTAGGCTTGTTAGTGACATGTTGTCTTACATGAATATTTTAACACACTTGAAGGATATATTATATCTATATACCACCATGGACATAAAATACTAGTCTCAACCTTATCCATCCAATGATTTGCATACTTTGACTTGCTCAAATTTGATTGTTATAACAAATCTCTAAGAAATAAGGCCTTTCATGTAGGGTCCACTCACTCACCTAAAGATTAAATAATACTTGGAGATTATTGGGAGAGTTTAATATAACTTTAAATCACTAAAATATCCAAACCAATCCATTTTAAGCACTTTAGAATAACTTTTTTCATATTGGGTCACTATTAGGGTTCTTTGAGGGTTTAAACCATCTTCCACTGTTAGCAATAATTAATAAATCTTAACACCTTATTACAAAAAATAATGCCTATAAATTTTATCTAGGACCATTCCCCATATACCATGAATATCTTAGGTCCTCATTCATATGTTGCACATTCCAAAAAACACTTGAAAAACCTTCTTAGGTGAATAACTCTTCAACTTGTGCACTTGAGAGACCTTAATACAATTTTTCAAGCCTAAATATTTAAAATTTGACCTCAAACTTGGTCAACACACCTAATAAAATCTATCACATCACTAAAAATTCTCACATTCACATTCTTATCTTGAAATCTAAATCTCATATCTCATTTGGCCACCATCTCTTTCTTTTCTCTCTAGACCTTGACCTACAAGCCATATTAGTCCTTGAAATTGACCTTCTAACCACTTTTCAATATTTCAAAACATCATATACATCCCATATAAACTCTTAACATGATTGAAAACTAGCATACATCTTTCATATGCCTTGACAACACCTCATGACACCTTATTAGGTCAGGGAAGGTCTAGAACTAGTCTAGTTGCAGACTTGGACTTAAGGTCTTACCCTTATAGACTCACCTTGAAACTCTCCTGAGTACTTTAATGCCTCATATACATGATCAAGAAACCATATAAAGACTCTTATTCCTTTGTGCATCCATCTCACCAAGCCACCATGTTCAAATATTTTCACTAAGATTTTACATGCTATGACTAGTGTTATGACTAGGCTTCTTAAGCATTTGAAGCTTGACAACTATTCTTGAAACATTCTTTGATGCTTATACACCTTGCTCAAATTCCTTACATGCTACTCAAATATTGTCATGCCTCTATAAATACCTTCTCAAAAGGTTTAGATAAGGCTTTATAAGACATATTAATGTCTTGACCCATTCTTTCGACATCATAACCTTAACACAACATCAATCAAGTAAATATAAGACACTTGGATATGTACCTTTATCTCTCATGGAAATCAATACATACCTTTAATGTTCATAAGCTTATCACAACACACTACCAACTATACTTTCTCATATAGAAACCAGTCTTAAACCAACTAATCAACATCAAACTCATTCATCATGATTACACACTTTCTCATAGCAACAACACTTAATATGTTGGCCAAAGAACTCATCATGACTTTATAATAACCTTGTCACATCAGGATCACAAAATCATACATCAAAGGCCACTCACCATGCATATTCACTAGATTCATTTACACATCAATGACAAAACATTTTGACATTAATGACATCAGATTAACATCAATGATAACACTATGCCAACAATAAAGGATTTTAGGAGCATCTTTGCCAAAGTGGAAGCTTCATGTTAAGTGTAGAGCTATATTTATATCATCATAACCATCAGCTCCATGACCTCATGATTCCCATGATTCAATTTCCACATTTTTTATATATTTGTTGATGTCCTGATTATATGAGAGATGATTAGCCATTGGCTAGCTGATGCATGTTTTGTGTTGCATCCTTTAGCTAGATATCAAAACCACTAGGCTAATCACTTTCCAAAATATCTATATGTGCTAAGGTGGATATCAATTTTTCATGAAAACTCTATTAAACTAGAGTTAGGGGCCCAATAAGAATACAAATGGAGTTACCAATAGATACTAACAATTTTTTTAGAGAGTATAGACCATAGACAATGTTTTATGTTTTGTAGTTCTTCTTAGCTAGAGTAAGCTTTTGAATTACAAAATAAATAGGGTGTTCCAAGTTTAACTCATGAGGTTTAGTAAGGATATAATTAACCATCATGCTAGAAGCATTACCATAGACATGAAAAGGATTTGTTTAGTCTACAAATTGGATAATAGGTATGGTTATAAGCTTATACTTGAGTGAAAAAAATGCTTGCTGGTGAGCTTTGGTCTAGACAAACTGACCATTTTATTTTAGTAACTCTTCCATAGGTGAGATGATCCTAGCATATCTATGAATAAACATTATATAATAACCAGTATGATCTAAGAAGGCATGAACCACTCTCTGGGTGGTTAGTGCTAAAAGTTGAAGTATAACAATAATATTAGTTAGGTCCACTAAAATTCCATCACAACATATGACATGACCAATAAGAATGCCAAATAGGGTATAAAATAGACATTTATTCAAATTAAATTAAATATAAGGGTTTGAACAACTCTCAATCATTAGTCAGATATTGGAACAATGGTCTTGCACTAAACTATAAATAGTCTAGTCATCAAGGTAGACCTAAAATAACTCATGAATAAAGTCCTTAAAAGCTTCAACTACGATATAAGAGAACAAAATTATTCAACCCAAATGGCATTAAATTATAAGCAAATGATCCCTACTTGGTTGAAAATGTCATCTTGGGATTATCTTCTTCTGTGATCTAAAATTGATGGTACCTATAAAAGCCATATGTAAATGTATAGATTTCATACCTAGAAACTCCTTCAAGTATATTTTTAGTGAAAAGTGTTAGGAAGGGGTTATTAATGCAATAAACACTAAGTATCTTGTAATCCACATAAATCTATATGTCTCCATCCTTATTGATATTTATAACCATAGGACTCACCCACTCAGAATTGTTGATAGGAGTAATGAATCTCACGTGAAACATGATATCAATCTCTTCCTTGAATTGAGCATGAAAATTATGATTCATTTGATAAGTCCACTTCTTGATAGGTTGATCACCTTATATCAAATTTATGTCCATTTTTCCCAAAGAAGAATGCACACCCTTGATTTCAATATAGTTATATGGGAAGACATCTTGATACTCTTTCAATAGCTTAAATACCTTAGTGATCTTAGTATCAGACTATTAATCCCCCACTATAGCCATCTTGGGCACTTCTTTCATGCCAATATTACATTGAATAGTCTAGAGTGGCTCCAAGTATGGGTGTTGTTTATCCTGAATGGCATCATGAGCATTGTGATCACCATAATCCATGTGAATAGCCAAATAATCAATCATTTGGTCAGGTGGATTAGATTCAACACATTCACCAACTTGATACATGACATTTTGCTTACCATTATATATTTTTTCTTAGTGCATGGTCAAGTATAGGTTCAGGTGGTGGAGAGGATTCCTTCTCATTAGGTTCATGAAAAATAGTTAAGCCTTCCTCCCACATACCATGTATACTTTTGATCTAATCTTCATTAGGGGCTATGTCACCTATGATAAATTGATGCATGGATTATAGTGTAAGGTGTAAATCCATTTTTTGGGATGAATATGACAGTGCCATAATCATGTTACTCTTAAGTAGTTGCCAAGAACTCGTGTCTAGATGGTGTTATTCATAAACATACCATGATCTATCCCAAGTGCATAAAGTGTCATAAAATATGTGAACCCAAAGGTACCTAGGTAAGAAGGTTTCATCTACCATCCACATAGTCTCATAAAATGCAAGGTGAGGTTCTAGATCTTGAATGACACTATAATTGATAATGCTATGTATTTAGTTATCTTGGTGAAAGTGATGGTGAAAATTAGAATGAACTTGATCCCAAGTAAATAAATGATCCTGATGATTTCTCCACCATCAAGAACTTATGTCATAAAAAATATAAATAATTGATCATACCCTATCAGTATGAGAGTCATAAAAGGCTTCCAACTATTGTACAAACTCATAGACTTCCATCTAACCATGGAACCTTAGAGCTTCATCTAGTCTTGCGATTGGTGAAACTATGATTCATCCATGAAAGAGATGAATAAATTTATGGTATTTAGGATACTTCCATCAATTATAATTGTGACTGCCTATAACACCACATATTATCTCAAAATGATCATAGTCACCTTGAGCCTAGTAGTCATAGGCATTACTATTGATATCAGATAGAGATTATGCATCTGTCTCATGTAATATGCCATTTGGGGTGGGTTCATGACATTAATTACCTCTATTTGTGACATTATAAATGTGGTTGATGTCCTCATCAACATCGACCAGTTCAACATAGGGAGTCCCATGAGCATGGCCTAATGGAATGAAAGCATGTAATTCATCATTATCAATGTTGATGTAGAACTTATTGAATATTAAATCATATTTATTAGTGTAACACCATGGTCTACCTAAAAAATATAGGTATTCATCATACTTAGCTAATTATATGACTTCAAAATAAGTTTTGAAAGTGACACCAAGGATATCCATGGTGGCATCCTTAAGTACACTAATGGGAAAAGTGTGAGTCTTGTTATCCATAAATAACACATAGGGTGAAGGATACAAAGCTAGGTTGGCCATATTATTCTATAAATACTTTATGATAATGTGGAATTCAACATCAATGTTAACTAATATATCTTAGGTAACCCATCCATCTATGGTATCATTAACCAATATATCCTTGTCCCTTTCTAGGTTAGGATAGATGGGAGTTTCTTGTCATCATGCATGGTTTAATTAGAAATATTCAATATGTCTAGGCATACTATGCATTAGATAGTTTCATAATAAGGGTAAAATGTCCTCTTCTAGTATTCATTTGCATAGCTCTTAAAATTCATCCTACATCATGTCATGAAGGTTTGTATCTTTCTGCATATTGGCACATGTAACAACATCACAATCCTTGAGGAACTGGATCTCACCCTTGAATTATCTTACCAAATTCATAGTGCCATAGATCACCTCCTTCTACTACTGAGTATTGAGATAGCAAGTATCATGAGGGTCATCACATTAAACTTTATCAATAGGTGGATTAGACATAGACTAGGTTGACCACCACTCTATGTTGTAATATTAAATTTAATACCGGTCAAAATGACAGTGCTTAGTCTCAATTGTGGATTTTAAATACATATCATGTTATCACCCTTTTCATTTATCTCTTTCATAATATTAGTGTACAAGTCAGGGCACTCCTCCAGATGGTGTTCATTTTTACAAAAGGCACATGTAGGATATACTAGGTAATCATGTTGGTAAGGCTCAAGGGAATCACACTTATAAAAAATTGATGGTGAAAATAACCCACCTCCACATAGTTGACCTCAACCTTGAACATGATAAATAGATCCATTTTCTTCATTATTAGCAACATATGTCTATCATTTACAATGTGTGTGCACCTTATGAAATTTACTAATGAGATGGGAATTTTAGTATCATGAGTGTATGTATCACATATATTGAAATATGTTGATACCTTTAAATGAATGGTGATTTTTAGTAGAGGACAATCCTATATGTCATGTTCTTCCTAGAAAATCTCATAGGATTGCTTCAACATGACTCAAATATTCTTAAGAGGACAATTATATCAGTTATGGCCTTTGTACTCACACTTAACACACCATATCCACTACAGGTGTCATGAGCATTATGTTTAGTGAGTTTTTCTAATTGAGACACCATTAAAGTGATCTAATCTTGCATGAAGGGGATAATCCCTATGTCAATACTACCAAAAACTTTGGTGCAAATGGAGGCTTCTAAGGCCTCACATGGGTTGGTAATTTTTTTTGTGATAAGGTATGTATAAAGGGGAGAAATAAACCTCATAAGAACCATTGGGCATGCTGAGTAGTGGTAATATCAAAAGAGAGTTTAGAAAGAGGCATATTGAAACATGCATCATACTCACACATGCTCTGAGTGAGTTCCTTATTGATATCTTTTAGGGTAGCTATATTCTATTGTTTAAACTCTAGGATATCAAATTCCTAGAGGAATTCTACCTTGAGTTGGTTATAATCCACCACAACTTGTTAAGGATCATAATTCTAGTACCACTTATGTGAACGGTTCAAAAGGGTGGTTTAAAACTAGGTTACTTTTCATTAAAAAGAGGTTATTCCATGAACTTTATATATAAGTTCACACTTGTGAACATGCTCTATGGCATTCTCCACACCTTGATATTCTAGAAAGTGGAGTGCCATCTCATAGTATATAGTGGGTGATTAAGGTGTTTACAATGGTGGTTGTTAAGAAGCATTTCCATTACCTTCTTTACCTTGGGGGGGAACCACTACCTCATGCTCCTCCTTCAATTCCTCTAGTTGAACCACCATTGGTTCCACCTCCCACACCTACTGTAGCAACAAAATTACTTGATATATTGCACACTAAGGTAGGTTGAGAAATTATAGCCGAGACAATAATTTTTGCACTAGTTATGCTGGGTCCATTAGGAATTCTAAGTTGGGCCATAAAATTATTATGTAAAGGAAAATAAATAGCCAATAAACTAATATATAAATTTTTTTAAACAAATGTCTCTCACAGGTTTGGTTTTTGAATCTACATTATTTGTATCCCAGTTGCATACAAATATATCTTCTAACTCAAAATCATGATCTTGTATTAGGTGGGGAACTGGGCTTATCTAACTTGGGTTCTTTAGTCACCACTTCTTGAATTTATTCTCCCTTATATAATTTCTTTTACATTAGGTTTAGTCATATGGTTAGGGAGACATTATGCTCTTATGCTTCCCTACAGACCCTTACATCACTTCTTGAGTCCTCCCATCCCCTTCCTAGATCACTTCCACTCATAATAATTCATTGAGATTTGTCATACTTACGCTTTCATAATTTTTTTTGAATAGATACCATACTAAACCAATAATTATACTTTAAAAGCACCTCTACATTCCCCCACCAACTACCATACTCATGCAAGAAAGTGTTTAGCCTTCTTGTTAAAAGTCTCAAGTCTAAAATCTACAAAGAGCTTTTTCACTTGCAATATAAAGTGTTTGATATATATACCATGTGGTTCTTGAAAAAAGTGGAACTAAGCTTCCTTTAGAAAAGATTAGGTTAAAATTGTGTATTCTAATATTTAACTATTCAAAACCCCATACCACCAAACATAAATAACACATGTCCAAAGTGCTCCTAATTGTGCTAGAGGTGATTGAGACTCTAGTGTCCAAGCTATCTTCCATTTATGGTTTCTCAATTGATCTTGAGTATAAGACATAATCCAAGCATAGAGGTGAATAGGTACCTCTACAAAGAATCTCTCATATAGTAAGTTGTATATAGTCTATTCAAACCACATGCATGCAGCGATTCTTGGTTTGAGAAATAGTAATACAAAATTATCCTCAACACTAGTAATCCATCATTCAATATTATTAAGTAAAAATCATTCGAGCATCTTCCACTATCATGTAGGCAAGTGCTACATGTCTTTATAATAGAACCAAAATGTTAGGGTTGTTTTATTTAATTAAGCATAACTTTCCTTAGGTATACACTGAAGTGACTAAAAACTGAATGTACTAGTGCACTAGCATTTCATGTAAAAATGAGTTCTCATGCACTCACCCAAATCACATAGTGAAGGACCAATTCTCATTATCTTTTTCAAGTGAGGGTGTACTAACAGATAAGGGCACTCAAACACATACACATTACTCAATGATTAAAAAGAGAAAGAAATAAATGGTAATTATGAACCTAAAATTGGTTAACTAAGTAACAACATAAAAAATAACCAACAACATTATCTCCATAGTTAGAATCACAATATCAAAGTAACACAAGATCCATTCATCATATTGATAAGTGATTCAAATATTACATAGTTCTAGCATATAATGCAACTCACTTATATAAATCTATCAATATTATCCAACTAATTATAATAAAAACAATATCAACAACAACATCCTCAATCACATCAATAATAACCTTACAAAGTTCTACCCAACCGTATTTATACTTGGTTTTCCTTCACCAAGCAATTAAAATCATAATTACACTCATAGTGACTTGCCAATGATCATCAATGCACTTGAGTCATGTTGACCAATTACATTGATTACCTAAAGACTCATGCCTTTATGCCCCTATATTATTTCTTTAGTGATAGATCTTCATTGCTAGGCACCTATATTCTTGTAGGCTAGTGCTAGATTCATGCTTGACTTAGTCTCTTTCATCCTTGTGAATCATTACCTAACCATATACCACTTCTTGCATGCTCCCCAAGTTTTTTTTAAAGTTTTGATTCCTTCATTCTTGGGTTCTCCATTTATTATGCACATTTATTTTGACTATAGATAATATTGTTGGTTATTTTGTATGTTATTGTTTAGTTAACCAGGTTTAGGTTCATAGTTACCATTTATTTATTTTTCTTTTTGATCATTGAGTAATGTGTATGTGTTTGAGTGCCCTTTTATGTTATTAAAACCTCATATGAGGAACTGGTCCCTTGCTGCATATTTTAGGTGAGCACAAAATAACTCATTCTTGCATGAAATACCAATGCATTAGCACATTGGGTTTTTAGTCACTTCATCGTGTGCCTAAGTAAAGTAAATAAAACAACCCCAATAGTCTCTTCTATTGCAAGAATGTTCTATCTTTTTATATATTGTAAAAGGGAATGGTACCTTTCAAAACCCTAACTTTACCAATATTAAAATTTTTTATGTGCCCCAAGATTCTAGAAGAATAAATATAGGGAATCAAGAAAATAAAGTCAAATGTCATTTTTCCAAATTCTTCCAATTTTTGGTTTTTTTTTTTTCAAATTCTTTGTATATGGGCGTGTGGAAGAAAAAATCATTTTTTCCATTTTGGAAGTTAGCTTCAAGGAGTCCACACTTTTTAGAGACTTGAATGCATTTATACACATTTGCATGAAAAATAATTTATTTTCTCTTTTTTAATAATAATCTTTTTCAAATAATTGTTTTCATTTTTTTAAATGAATAAATAAAAGGTTTTAGTAACCTCCATGAGACCAAGTGGATGAGGGAAGTGAGAAGTGTGATAATGGAATATGCTTGAGAGAATCAAATGTCATAACAAAAGGAACATTTGTTTTAGTGGTGAAGAGAAGTGTCATAACAAAAATTAGGCAACCAATTGCATTGGAAAATTCTCCAAAAGGTGTTTTAAATGACGAGTGTGAAAATTTCATTATAGGCATGCCAAAATTTTCACATAGAATTTTGAGTACAACATGACCTAAGGATAAATGCCCTACAAGTGCTTGGAATTGTGATGGGTTAATGTCACTATGAACTTTGGATTGTCGATAAAGATTATACAAGATGTCCTTATAAACCTTTAATTTTTTTAAGAGATTTAAAATGGCTATCTGTGTTGGGGTTTTATTAAATTATTCAATAAGGTCACATGGATTCTTAATGGATGAAGTGGATGGTTTGGATTTGGAAGGAAAAAATCCCTAGACTTGATTGTGGGATTTGGATTCAAAATTAAATAGAATGATAACCTTTGGGCATCAAGTAGTAACAACATATTCTCAAGCCTGAACTGGGTTAAAAAGATGATGTGAAGGAGGTCCTTAGATAATGACCCTAGATCATTGATTTATGTTAGGAGTATGATGGGAATTGATCATGATAGTGTCAACATGATTATCTATGATCTTTCCCACAAATTTATCATAATATTTTTGGACATTAAAATAATTAATGTGATTGGTTTGGGAGTTTTAAACTTTATTTAGACCTTGATGTTGTTGCTAATTACCCTGATTATTCTAATTACCTTGATTATGTTTTTGAAATGGGTCTTTAAATATTCCCATATTCTGATTAGATGATTAAGCATTATTCTTAAATATAGTCTCTCTAAATTCAAACAAATCTTGATTAGAATGCTTAAGTTACATATGTTTGTGTGTAGCATGGCCTTTAAGTCTATGTTAATCATAGTATTCATTATCTTTGTACCATGTGGGTTTGGGCTGATCTTCTTCAAAATGTTTGGTAACATGAATGCAATCATATTAACAACCACTAAATTTTGAAAGACAACTTCATGTCCTTCATTGGTATTGTGTCTTAGTTGGTGTTATTTAAAGAGTTATCATTGATCTAGGTTGGACATTTTTAACATGATTTGCTTGAAAAATTTATACATGCTTGGACTATATAATCCCATCACCTGCAATATTTTTTTTCTTATTGAAAAATAATTTGTTTTATGTTTTTGATTTAGAATTAGATTGAGGTCGATTTTGAGAACATCTAGAGTATATTTTGATCAACCTTTCTCAATAAGGGCTTGTTTAATATATAGACCCTTTTTGATGATTTCATCAAAGGTATTTATGCAATGTAGTTTAAAATGAAAATCCATTTCTAAATTTAAATTTACAGCGAAGGTGGTTGATAATTAGTTTTCTAGAAGGGCATGAAGAAACCCACTAGCTAAACTTCTACATCATTATATAAATGCTAAAAATATTTTGCCACTTCATTTTATTAAGTTGTATAGGTTTATCATGGTCAACTCATGTTCCATGTTATATGATAAATGTTTTACAAAATTTTCTAATAGGTCATAAAAAATGGTGACCAATCCTTTAGGAAACTAAAGGAATGATTCTAGGGCTTTACCACCCAAGATCTGAGGAAAGAGTCTAAGTGTGTGTGTGTGTGTGTGTGTGTGTGTGTGATTAAATTATCCTTCCTAACATGCCATGAAGAATTATTTGATTGTTATCTTGGAATCCACTTCTATTTTTACTTATCAAAATTTAGTGCCTCAAAATGAGGGGGGAAAGAGACTTGTAAAATTCATCTACTAAAAGGATAAGGAGATAATTCCTCAAATTTTAACTTTTTTTTACTTTGGTTCCCTATTTTTAGTGCTAAAATAGCATCCTTCATCTCTTACCACTTTTGAGGATTTGGGGTGTCTGAAGATGAATATGAAGCATGTTTTTGTGTAGGGAAAGAATAATGAGGATTAATTTATGGATTAGGATTGATTGGAAAATTAGAGCTAGATTTAGAGGGAATAAATACCATGGTAGCTAGTTAGTGGGAATAATTACCATATTGATAGGAATTTTTGTTGGGTAGGTAGGATTTGATGGTTGGATAGGACTTGATGTTGATTGGCTAGTATTTGTTAGTTGGATGTGACTTATTGATGATTAGCCAAGATTTGATGGTTCGACATGACTTGTTACTAATTGGTTATGATTAATTATGATTGAGTAGCCAAGATTAGTTATTATTTATTGGTGGATTATTGTTGTCGCTAACTAGCTTGGATTTATTGTTGTTGATGACTAGATTGAGCACTATTTATATTAGAAGCCAAAATAGTAAGCATTCGACTCAAAATTTGTAATTTTTTAATCATAACATGATTAGTATCTTGAGGTGGTGGTTCTATAAGGACCTCTTTCCCTTTTCTAGAGGACTTGAGATTTGGATGTGGATTTTGAATAGTATTTTTATCTTGACTTTGATCATGGCTAGAATAAGGTTTATCTCTTTTTTATGCTAACACATCTTATTCTAGTGCATGAATAAGGCATTGAAAATTTTATGGGGTATATCCATCTAGAAACTTAACACCTAGCTATGTAAATGCAAGATTCGTTTATCCTTTTGTTCAATTTTTTTTAATTCAAATTGGGATCTTCTTAGATCTTTTTTGAGTGGATCAGTGTGGGTTTTAACTTCATGAATAATTACATATACCTCCATCAACATGTAGTGGATTACATACTTCTTCTTGGTTTTGGCTAAAATGAAACAAGTTTTCATTAAAATCATCTTCAAAGAGAAGGTTATAATTAATCCACTTCATGTATATCAAGGCATGTTTATTGTTTGCTAAAATTAACCTTTATTGGTTAGTATCAATTTAAATTTTTCCATCATGCTATTAAATTTTTGGTAGCCATCTAAAATATCAATGTTTTGGTCATGGTTGCTTTTATAGTGCCAAACATTGTGTTGTTCCTAGTATTTTTTAGAGTACCTTATTAGAGGTAGAGTCAAAACATCTAATTTTATCATTAAAGTCACTCAATGTGATCATATCCAAAGTGTTTAACATAGATTAAGGTGATGTTAGAGATGTTATGTTTGTTGTGAAAGTGAAGGTAAAGTGTGAATCATGGTGAAGACAAGGAGATGGTAAATGTCTAAGAAGATAATGCATTCCATGTTGAGTAAGAAGACCAAGGAATAGAGTTAGTGAGTTGACAACATTACATCTTCAAGTATTTTAGAGAAACTAAGGAATAAAAAAGAAGTTTTAGGGGAAGAAAAGGTGGGAAATGATTTTTAATATTTCTCCACCTCTATACAGGTCAAGGAGGGTTCCATAATCACTAGGTTCATCTGCTATAATAGATTAAGAAGGTAGAACAATAGTTTTTTGAGGATAAAAAGTCTATGAAGGTCTCTTTACAAAGGTTTTATATTGAGGATAAAATTATAAGAATATAAAAGGATATTAAAATTCCCCTTAGACCAAAATCCATGCAAATTAAGGAGTTACATATCTAAAAAAGGCAAAAATCTATGCCATTTCTCCATCAAGTTTTATAGGTCTACTTGGCAAGCCCAGAAGGGTCAACAATTTGAGGTTGGTTCATAGAGGAGAGAGAATATCAGGGGTAATGATATTAGGGTAATAAGTGGGCCCCTATTCCCTTAAAATTCATAATATTATTTAGGATATTAAATCCCAAATCTTTATGAATAATCCTTAATAAAATAAGATGTCTTAAACCTTCTCAAAATCCTAGAAGTTCAGTTTTGGATTATTTTTAAGGCATTTGGGAGCTATTTTGTGTAAATGGAGATTTTTATGAGACCATGAAAGATATTAATAGTTTCCTCAATCCATTTTACATCACTAATTTGGCATGTTATAGCAACATAGGAACAAAACCTTCATTTTAAGTGAGTTGCAAACTTATATGAGAGGCTACAGACAAATTTTTTATTGTTTTTAGATGTTTATCATCTCAAGTTTCCCTCAAGAATATAAAAAAACCTCAAAATCATTATATAATTCTCCTAAATTATACTTCCACCTTCTAAAATGTACTCTTGCATTCACATCATACACAACCATCATCAAGGGACACTTATGGGTTTAATGGTAGAAAAAATAGGTGAGTCTATAAACATAGTTGAGATGATTCTTAACCAGACATGGGTGTTTCATAAAAGGTTGATAGTATCAGATAATTAATACAAAATCACTCTTATGGGGAAAGGGTAGATAGTAGACCATGAGATACATTGATCTTAGTGTTCTTCAACAAGTTTCCAAGTATGAAGGAGTAGATACAAGGCTGTGATTAATGATCAAGTTTCCAAGGAATTTTGGATTAATTATAGTGATGGAAAATTTATAATACACCTTAATATTTATATACTGTATCATCCAAAAAATGAGGATCACTCATATCGTTAGAGAGGAAGGTGTTAAGCCTAAAGTAGAGACCTACAGGTCTACCTACGAGGTAAGCATAAAGAGGCAAGTCTTGTGATGAGTAGTGAGTTTTAGAAATTAAAAAAGGTGTGTAAGATATCATAGGAAATATTAAAGGTTTTGATATCCTGTATAAATCAAGAAAAACATTATATGATCAAGGTCATTTGAAAGAAACTCTAACAAGCTTGTAGGACCTAGAAAAGCTTTATGTATGTTTGAAGCTAGAATCTCAAGCAACCAATGAAATATTGGTTTCTCATGATGGCATAAAATATATAAAATAATATCCAATCCTATATAATATTATAAATAATATTTTCCAAAAATTTCATGGACTTTCTCAATGAAACAATAATGCATTCAATTATGTATAAGCACCTAATGTATTATGCTTGTTATGTTGAAAGAAAAATGAGTTGATCAGATCAATTGGATGAATAAAATAATGTGGAGAGAGTAATAAAACATGGGATTAAATTATATATAGTTTCACCATTGGTAAAATATGTTCATAGATGGTAAAACACAAAAAGAGAGGTTTTAGGTCTTGGAGAGCACCTATAAGCCTATCATAGGAAGAATGAGGGAAACCACACATGTTGTGATTGTATGAAGTGTTGAGAGGGTTTTTTTAGGTTAGGTTTATTATTATTAATATTAATATCCTTAATATAATCATTAATAGTACCAAAAAAATAAAAAAAACTTAATCTATAGGCCCAACTGCTAAGAAACCTAAAAACACACCTACAAGCCTGTACCTAAAACATGAAGGAACTTGAAAGTTATTGAAGTAAGCTTGGGAGTGAAGGATATTAATAGGTTAGTGATATATTTTAATATATGTATATAGTGTTTGGATGCATGGTAATAAATATAAATTATCAAATAAAGACTACTAGGGTCACTCACACTAGACTGTTCATAAACCCTAACAATGCCCTAATGCAGGTTAAAAAGAGTTTAAAGAGTAAAAAAAATGAAAAAACCACTTAAAAATGTTATGGTACATTTTATATACCTCAATGAGGTGTTTAAAAATACATCCAAGAAATTTCATGCTCTATCTTTCCAAATTAGCTCTCTTGAATGCACTAATAGGCACGTTTTATTCGAGAAGCTCAATTTCATCATGTGGGAAATTGAAGGAGGAATTTCATGGGTGAAAATGGTTATTTGAGATGTTATAAATGTATCCCTACTCTAATATTGTGTCATTATTTTTTTAATCAAGGTTCTATTCTTTATGAACAATCTTTAACAAAGTTGACACCTAAAACCATACTAAAACCTCAAAAGATACCTAATGGATTAAATTGGCCTTATAAGTGCCTAAAATGGATTGATATGAACTTAAAAATAGTTTAATGGTCTCTAAAAAAATACTAAACACATGGTGGAATAAGACATTAACATGTCTGAGATGGAAAGTATGTAAAATGGCTTAAAAATTTGCTCTTTTGAGCGTGTTTATAGTGTTTTGAGCAAGTAAATACTTATTAATCATATGTATAAGGTACTTGAGATAGTATATAGGTATCAATATCCTTTAAAAATACTTTTAATAACCCTTAAAAATTATAGTATAATCTTCAAGTCATTAACCAAGCCTAGAGGAATAATGTAATCACTCTTGCATCAAGAAGATGGAGTGCAGACCTATTTCAAATCTTTAAGACTCAAAGGACCTTCAGAGCATCTTAGTGGTCACCTAATAACACATGTGGAAGGTTTATATATGGTGAAAATTATGAAATAATATATTCTTGGGCCTCCATATCAATTTAAACTTTCATATCATGAAGGCCTCTTGCTAACTTCTTGCCATACAAGTGTGAAAACTTAGTTGCAAGGTGATTTCCAATGTTCATATAAGGACTCCATGACCTAATAAAATACTTATATGAAGCAACATGCTATGATGAAAATATTAAAATAAAAAAATTAGACCTTGTTTGAGAGGTAGGATGGTTTATGTCACCTTCTATGGACAAATAAACTTTAGAAATGAATGGCAAGAGTCTAGGGATAAAGACTAGTTGGAGAAAAAGGTCTAAAGTTAAAGTTAAATATTTTCTTGGTGGAGAATCACTTTAGGAGGAAGTTGGGTGTATAAGGTTCCAAAATAGGCCAAGTGTCAAAAGATCAAATTGTAACTTCCCCTAAAATAAATGAAGGTTTAAGTCCAAAGGAACTCAATTAGTTTCAAGAAGTACCAGACCTACCAAAGTGATGTTCTATGCCACTCTTCATGAATAACTCCATCGACACTTGGACTATAATGTTGAAAACAAGAAGATAAATCACCCCTTCTAGCCTTAGTGACACAATACCTTAGTTTTGTAACTATTTTTATGATGAAGTATAGTTGATGATCTCTCTCATTGTCCTATCTCCCTCTCTTCTCTTCTTTTTGCTATAAATGAAGCCTTGAAAGGCATTGTATGGATCATAAAAGTGTGTATGGTGAAGCTATACCAAATTTAATATTTGTTATTGCTTTTGAAATAAATTTAAGCTGAGTTATACTTTATTCATCTTTCATTTAGTGATTTTGAGATGAATTGTTGATGGATGTTAGTGATAATTATATTACTTCTTTGCATTTGTCCTTTTCATTCATTCCTCTATGTCAATTAGTTATCTTTCCACATGTCATATGATGTGTATCAAATGGTTTTGTTGAGTTCAAGTGTCCTTAGTGTTCTTATTAAGACCTATTTACAATTCACATTGGATTTTTTATTAGCCATAACCTTCATATATAAACACTTGTGGGAGAAGAATTGTTTTGAATTTGTAAACATTAGGTTGTAATCTTGTCATTTCATAGTGAAATCATAGGCAAGTAGAGAAAACTACATTTGGTGCGCACATCCATGCTTTCTTTCTAGTTTTAGTCTCCTTTTACCCCTTTTCATTTCAATCTAATTAGGTTAGTATCTTTAGGTTAAGCATCAAGGGATCTAGCCCAATATAGAGATTCAATTTATCAATTAGGCCACCCACAACCTATAAGTGATTCCATGCTATCATCTAAATAAGAAGGCTTGAAAAACCTTCTTAGGGTTACAATTTATAGTGATAACATTTATAATATTGATCTTTGAATCAAGGTTGGATTAATATTGAATTGATTTTTATTTGATTTCAAATTTGGATAAGGAATTATATGTCACTCATTCAATTCAACTTAAAGTTAATTTTTGGATTAGAAATTAAATTTGAGTTAACTTGTTTTGATTTTTTTATGAATTAGATTTAATTTAACTTTTGGAATAAAATCAAACTTGAGTTAACTTGTCTTGATTATGCTTTGCTTTTCCTGAAATAAGATGCTTAAATGTTTGATCTTGGTTTATTTCTTGATTCTTGATACTTAAGAAGTCAAGTTTTCTTGATGTCTTAACCTTAGAATATTTGATTAAGTCTTGATGTTATTTGAAAATTAAAAAGGTGCTTGATCATGTTTAAATATGACATTTAAGTCCAAAAGGGATGTTTAATAATGTCTAAAGGAATATTAAAAAATGTTTGACTTATAATTTGCATTTGAACATTTAACCTATTTTTAAAAGGATGTGTGATATGTGTTTTGAAATACATCTTTGGGTGTTCTTATTCTAAGATTATATGTTTGAACTTAGATATTGAACCTTGAATTTAGATATTCTAAGTTGTATATGTTTGGTTCTTAAATGAAAGGCTGAATTCTTAGCCAAATGAATTACACTTTGACTATCACTGTATAATCTATAACTCTCTTGCTCCTTTCCCAACTCTTCCATGAACCGTGTCATCCATATTATCTCTTTGCTAGCCTCTATGACTGTAATGTATTCTACCTCTGTAGTAGACAAGGCAACAACCTTTTGCAACTTTGAAATCTAGCTAACCGCCATTCCACCAACAGTGAACACATATCCTGTGGTGCTCCTCCTACCATCCAAATCACCTGCCATATCCGAATCTACATAACCATGTAGAGAAGTGTTTGGCCCTCCATAGCACAAATGCCTACTACTGGTCCCTCTCAGATATCTGAGAATCCAATGAACTACTTTCTAGTGTTCTTTCCCTGGATTGGCCATATACTTACTAACAACTCCCACTACTTGGGCAATATCTAGTCTAGTACATACCATTGCATACATTAAACTCCCAACTGTGGAAGCATATAGAACTCTACTCATGTACTCTACCTCATCATGTGAATTAGGACACTGATATTTGCTCAACTTGAAGTGTCCAACCATAGGTGTGCTTACCAATTTTTCATCCTACATATTGAATCGTTTCAACACCTTGTTCTCATAATCCTCTTGAGACAAAATCAACATGTGATTTTTCTTGTCTCTCTTAATACTCATGCCAAGGATTTTCTTTGCTACTCCCAAATCCTTCATGGCAATTGTGTGAGCTAATTTCACCTTAAGCTCAGAAATATCCTGCATGTGTGAACCTGCAACCAACATATAATCTACATACAACAACAGAATAATATATCTACCATTATCCAATCTCTTAAAATAAACACAATGGTTAGATCGACATCTACTGAAGCCATGCTCAGTCATAAACCTGTCAAATTTCAAATACCATTGTCTAAGAGCTTACTTGAGACCATACAAGCTTTTCTTCAATCTACACACAAGTTTCTCCTTACCTTTGACCTCAAATCCTTCCAGATGATCCATATATATTTCTTCATCCAAATCTCCATGAAGAAACACTATCTTAACATCAAGCTGTTCAAGATGCAAATCCTCAATAGCAACTAAAGACAATACAGTCCAAATAGAAGTCATTTTACTACAAGAGATTTTTTTTACCAAAATCAATACCTGGTTTCTGTACAAATCCTTTCACTACCAACCTGGCCTTATATCTCATCTATCCATTCTCTCCTTCCTTCAATCTATAGATCCATCTATTTTTCAGTGTTCTCTTACCCACTAGCAACTCAACCAAATCCCATGTTTGGTTCTCTTTCAAGGAATCAATTTCCTCATTCATGCCAAGCTGCCACTGATTCCTAGATTCCACCTGTATTGCTTCATCAAAACTCTCTGGTTCTCCACCATCAGTGAGAAATAAATAAAATAATGAAGGGGAATATCAAATTGGAGGTTTACTTACCCTTTCTGACCTCCTGATGGGAATTTGAGACTCATTCTCAACATGCTGTCCACCCAAATTCTCTGATAGTGACTGACCTTGGTCACCTCCAGGCCTATAACTGATCGATGTCGGTTCCACATGACCAACATCAGTTCCTGCCTAACTGATGTCAATCACTGTCTGACTGATGTCGGTTCCTGTATTGCCAACATTGGTTCCTGCCTGATTGACGTCGGTCTCTGTGTTTTCTTGTTTGTGATTATTCTTTCCCACAAGCTCATTTTGGATCATCACCTCATCCAAATCTCCATGGCCCTGCTCAAAATTCTTTAGCTTCTTGAGCTGATCACTATACATCACTTTTTCATTGAAAACAACATCACAGCTCCTAATTATTTTATTAGTTCTTAGATTCCAAAACAAGAATCTAAAATCTCCAGATCCATAACCAATAAATGTGCACCTCATAGACTTAGCATCCAGCTTATTTCTATTTTCCTTATCAATGTGCACAAAAGCTTCAGAACTAAAAAATCTAAGAAATGAAAGATCTACCTTTTTACCTATCCATGCCTCTTCTAGAATTCCACCATCTAGAGCTGTAGAGGGTCCTCTATTAATTAGGTAAACTGCAGTATCTATAGCTTCTACCAAAAACTGTAAGGGCAAACCAACATGCAATCTCATACTCCATGATGCTCCAATATTATTCTGTTCATCCTTTCAACAACTTCATTTTGCTGAGGTGTCTTTGGAATCGTCCTTTGCCTGCATATTCCATTCATATAACAATACTAGTTGAACTTATAGCTATAGAATGTTAGGTTATGGAGCTAAAAGCTTCAACTCTTTACAAACTAAAGGAAAAGAAGGTTGCTAAGATCCAGGAGCAATGGCGCCGGCAGCAGGACCGACGTCGGTCATGACTAGTGCAGAAGGCCACCGGCGACGACAGAGAGTCGGTCAACGTTGATAGAACCAGACAAGCAGGGACCGGCGTCGGTCGCCTGTGTGTTCCAAAACTGTTCATTGCACGGATAGTTAGTTAAGTGAACGAAGTGTTTGCATGTAAAGGCTAGTTAGAGTCTTGATCTGCGAGGATAATTGTCTAAATTAAGAGTCTAAGTTATTGTTTAACTCTGGGATCTATTTATAGACCCATTGGCATGTATTGTAATATGTACAAGATAAGGAAGGCAAGGAAGTTCCTTTTAAGTGTAAGATCATTGAGTTGCAGGTTGTTGCAAGCTCATAGGAGATCTACATGTGTGAGTATGGTCTGTTGAATTACAGGTTGCAGGTTCATGGGAGATCAACTTGAAGTGCTTTAGAGTGCTTGGTGAACTGGCAGGGTTATTACTGACTAGTTGGAGAGGTGAACACCAATTCTATTTGTGAGTTGGTTGTTGGGACCGTTTTTGGTAGGAGAGTGTTGTAGAAGAATTACTATACACTTGAGGTGTGGGAAGCCTCTGTAAGGTGGAAGAGTGTGGTAGCTCTTTATTGTATTCTTTTCTGTAAAGTGTTAATACAAGATAGTGTATTGTCTCTCATATTTTGTGCTATTGGTGAATTCTAGTTACTTGTATTTTTGGTTATTTCCACATTTATAATTGCTTATATTTGGTAATCATATTGTGCTCTTTCTGAGGAGCAAGATCCTAACAAAGTGGGATCAGAATAGGTGTTGTTCTTATGATCCCCCAACAAAGTGGTATCAGAGCATGTTTGTTGTTTTAGGTGCTTGACAAGTGGTATTAGAGCTGTTGGTTGGGATACTAACAGATTGGATTAGATCTGGTTAGTGTGTTTTGATTACAGGTTACTCACAGGGTTTCTATTTGAGTGGGAGTTGAGCAATGGCAGAAGACAGTCAACTACGAATGGAAAAGTTTAATGGCAAGAACTACCAATTATGGAGGATGCAGATTGAGGATTATCTGTATCAAAAAGATTTGTACTTACCATTGGGAGGGGTTAATTGCAAACCCTCGGATATGAAAGATGAAAAATGGGAAGTCATTGATCGGAAGGCTCTGGGATCTATCAGATTGAGTCTTGCATCATCTATGATTTCCATCTTATCACAGTGTAAGACAACGATGGAGTTGATGGAATCTTTGGCAAATTTATATGAAAAACCCTCAGCTTCTAATAAGGTATTTCTTATGAAGCGTTTATTTAATTTGCAAATGTTGGAAGGTAGATCTATTCATAGCCATCTTAGTGATTTCCATGGTTTGGTAAAATAGTTAAGTTCAGTCAATATTGTATTTGATGATGAAATTAGAGCTCTCTTAATCTTGTGTTCATTACCTGAAAGTTGGGAAGGTTTGGTAATGGCAGTTTCTAATACTGTGTCTCCTTCAAAAGTCTTAAAAGTGGATGACGTTGTGAGTGTGATCTTGAATGAAGAGATACATAGGAATAGCACAGGTGAGTCATCAAAAAATGCTTTGAGTGTTGAAGGCAGAGGAAGGCAAAGAGAAAAGATAGAGTGTGGGAGATCAAGGTCCAAGATAGGCAAGAGATCCAAGTCCAGGTATGGCAGAATAACTTGCTAGAAGTGTGGAAAGCAAGGGCACTTAAAGAGAGATTGCAGATCGGGTGAAGATCAGCATGAAGAACATAAAGAAGAAGTAGATGTTATAGATTACGCTGCACGGGATGCTCTGGTATGTTCTTTGGATAAAGTAGAATCTTGGGTTTTAGATTCTGGTGCCTCTTTTCATGCATCCCCACATAGGGAATTTTTTTCATGAGTATGTCTAGGGAGACCTTGGAGAAATTTGTGTAGGGGATGGTAAGCCTTGTCAGATTGTTGGCAAAGGGAAAGTGAAGCTAAAACTGCAGACAGGTAACACATGGGTGTTAAAGGAGGTCATGCATGTCCCAGTTCTGGAGCAAAACTTGAATTTTGTTAGAAGTTTGGGTGATGAGGGTTGCACAGTAACTCTCATAGCAGACTCTTGGAAGGTTACCAAGGGTACACTTGTTGTAGCTAAAGGTAAGAAAGTAGGTACGCTTTATCTATCTACTTGTACTACTGATTCTCTTTCTAGGTTATCTACTTCAGCTGTAGATTCAAAGATGTGGCTTGATAGGCTTGGTCACATAGATAAGAAGGAGATGCTTGTTCTTGAGTTAAAAGGTATGCTTTCAAATTTGGAAGGTATGGATCGTGATTTTTGTATGTAGAAGAAAAAGTTGACGTTTCTCGAGGAATCTAATGTTAGTGACAAGGACAAGAAAGCCTTGGTTTTCAAGGAGAACATGACAGACAGAGTTCAGCACAAGATGCAAAAGAATTCTGAGCAGAGTAAGGGTGATTTGGACAAGGATTTGATCCAAAAAGAGCTCACGAGAAAAAGTCAGGTCTCACAAGAAAAACATAGAGACTGACACCGGCAGGAAAATTGGCATCGGCGTCCAGACAGGGACCGATGTCAGCTATGTGTAGCCTGACATCGGTGACTCAGGGAAGATAACTACCGGCATCGGCTAAGGAAAAATGACGTCGACAAGGGGGCAGTCGCAGGGAACCGACATCGGTCGGGTGTAGACTGAGATGTAACCGGCATCAGTTATTGAGACGAATTTTGGGTGGACAGCAAGCTGTCATGGAGTCTCAAGCACCCATATGGAGGACTGAAGGTGTAAGTAAGTTCTTAAATTCATCATTTCCCTTCTTTACACTACTTATTGCTCACTTATGGCATAGGACTAGGAAGTTATTGAAGAAGTAGAACAGGTAGATCTAGGAAACAGTGGGAGCTAGGCATGGATGAGGATGTGATTCCTTGGAGGAGAACCAAACATGAGTTTTGGGTAGAGTTGCCAGCTGGAAGTAAGCACTGAGAGACGAATGGATGTTTAGGATGAAGGAGAGTGGAAATGGATACGTGAGATGGAAGATCAGGGTATATGGTCTTGTATTAGCTGCAGGGCAATGGAGGTTTGATCATTGTGTTTCTCTTTACCAGGTTGGATAATATTAGCTACATTATCCTATTACTACATGATGTGCTTGTTGCAGGGTTACATATACAGGGTATTGCTAAACTAAAGGTAAAGCTAGTTCAGAGGGATGTCATGGAGAATCTGGGAGCAACAAGATTCTTTGGCATGAGTGTGTTCTAGAGACATGGTAGGTCATATGTTGACTTTGTTTCAGGATGATTGTGTGAGACTGGTTAGCACGCCGATGGTTGGACAGTTCTTAGAATAGGTGTCTTGATTCACATAATGAGGTTGAGTGCATGGTATGTACTAAACCTGAGTTTTCCCAAGTAGTGGGAGTTGTCACAAGTTGGAGCCAATTCAGGAGAGAACCATTGGAGGAAAGTTCAGTGGATTCTTACAGGGACTAGCAGTAGGTGCACATGCTATGCAAGTTCAGGTTATTTTCTACATGGTTGTAGATGTGGATACGATAGGTGATTTGGATGATAGGTTTGCACTATAGGTTTGTGGTGGTTGGTCTTCAAGAGTGATCTTGAGGAGGGATACAAAGCCAAGGGAACAAACTAGATGGAGTACAGGTACAGGTACATATTACAGCTATTTATCTCCAAGTGAGAGATTATTAGGTTGTGAAGCGAAAAGCTTCAACTCTTTGCAAACTGAAGGAACAGAAGGTTGCTGAGATCTAAGAGCACCGGCATCGGCAGCAGGACCGACGTCAGTCGTGACCAGTGTAGAAGGCCACTGGTGACGGCAAAGAGTCGGCCGACGTCGGCAGAACTAGACAAGCAGGGACCGGCGTCGGTCACCTGTGTGTTCTAGAACTGTTCGTTGCACAGATAGTTAGTTAAGTGAATGAAGTTTTTGCATGTAAAGGCCAGTTAGAGTCTTGAGCTGCGAAGATAATTGTCTAAATTAAGAGTCTAAGTTATTGTTTAACTCTGGGATCTATTTATAGACCCATTGGCATGTATTGTAATATGTACAAGATAAGGAAGGCAAAGAAGTTCCTTCTAAGTGTAAGATCATTGAGTTGCAGGTTGTTGCAAGCTCATAGGAGATCTACATGTGTGAGTATGGTCTGTTGAATTGTAGGTTGTAGGTTCATGGGAGATCAACTTGAAGTGCTTTAGAGTGCTTGGTGAACTGGCATGGTTATTACTGACTAGTTGGAGAGGTGAACACCAATTCTATTTGTGAGTTGGTTGTTGGGACCATTTTTGGTAGGAGAGTGTTGTAGAAGAATTACTGTAAACTTGAGGTGTGGGAAGCCTCTGTAAGGTGGAAGAGTGTGGTGGCTCTTTATTGTATTCTTTTCTGTAAAGTGTTAATACAAGATAGTGTATTGTCTCTCATATTCTGTGTTATTGGTGAATTCTAGTTACTTGTATTTCTGGTTATTTCCACATTTATAATTGCTTATATTTGGTAATCATACTATGCTCTTTCTGAGGAGCAAAATCCTAACAAAGTGGGATCAGAACAAGTGTTGTTCTTGTGATCCCCTAACAAAGTGGTATCAGAGCATGTTTGTTGTTCTAGGTGCCTGACACAGAACTCATCACCATTGTCAAATCTAAGGCACTTCAATCTCATACCTATTTCATTCTCAACCAAAGCTTTTCAAATCTTAAAAGTGTCAAAAACATTAGATTTCTTCCTTATGCAATAAACCCATACCTTTCTTGTAGCATCATCAATGAAAAAAACATAATACTGTGATCCTCTAATAGAAGCAACTTGAGCTGGTCCACACACGTCTGTGTGAACAAGCTCCAACTTGTGCTTCTTCTTTGTTGACTAAATCTTGAGAAAACTCACTCTCTTCTGTTTCCCAAAAATACAGTGCTCACAAAAATCTAGATCTATGCTTTTCAAATCTGAAAGCTTACCTTTTGACTTAAGAATAGTCATTCCCTTCTCACTCATGTGGCCAAGCCTCTAGTGCCACAACTTTGCATCTACATCTGAAGTAGATAATACAGAAGGAGAATTATCAGTAATACAATTACATAAATAGAGAGTACCTACTCTCTTACCTCTAGCCAATACAAGTGCACCCTTGGAAACCTTCCAAGATTTAGCTGTGAGAGTTATTGTGTAACCCTCATCCCCCAACTTTTTTGTAGAAATCAGATTCCTCTTCAGGATGGGAACATGCATGACATCTCTCAACACCCATGTGTTGCCATTCTGCATTTTCAGCTGCACTTTTCCTTTGCCAATAATTTTACAAGGCTCATCATCCCCTAAATAAACTATTCCAAAATATCCATGGACATAGTCACTGAAATATTCTCTATTTGGGGTTGCATGAAAAGAGGCACCAAAATCTAAAACCCAAGATTCTATATTATTATGCAAAGAGAATATAAGAGCATCTTGTGCAACAATACCTACAACTTTTGCTTCTTCTTTACCTTCATGCTGATTGTGTTCTTTAGGTTTTGACCAACAATCTTTCCTTGCATGCCCTATCTTTCCACAATTCTAGCAGGTTATCTTCCTGCCATTTTTGTATTTGGATCTACCTCTCATCTTTGACTTAAACCTTGATCTCCAATGCTTGCCCTTCTCTTTTTTCCTTCCCTTGCTTTCAAAACTTAAAGCATTCCCTGATGTTTCCTCATGCTTTTCTTGCGAATTTCTTCATTCAAGATTACACTAACAACATCATCTACTTTTAAAATATTTAAAGCAGATGCAGTATTACTAACTGCCATTACCAAGCTATGCCAGCTTTCAGGTAAAGAGCATAAGATTAATAGAGCTTTAATTTCATCATCAAAAACTATTTTGACTGAATTTAATTGATTTACAATTCCATGGAAATCATTTAGATGATTAGATACAAATCCACCTTCCTGCATTTGCAAATTAAATAACTGTTTCATAAGATATACCTTATTTGAAGCTGAGGGTTTTTCATATAAATTTGCTAAAGTAGTCATTAACTCTACTGTTGACTTTGCCTGTGATAAATTAGATATCACAGTAGATGCTAGACTCAATCTTATAGATCCAAGAGCCTTTTTATCAAGAATTTCCCATTCTTCATCTTCCATGTCTATGGGCTTCTTTGAAACCCCACCTAATGGTAAGTATAGATCTTTTTGATACAGATAATCTTCTATTTGCATTCTCCATAACTGGTAATTCTTGCCATTAAACTTCTCCATTCTCAGTTTACTTTCTTCTGCCATTGATTCTCCCACTCAGATAGAAACCCCTATGAGTGACCTGTAATCAACAAACACTAACCAGATCTGAAACACCTGTTAGTCAACTTGAGCTCTGATACCACTTATTGGGGATCAACCAAAAAACTTGATTACTTTTATGTAAGCAACTAAACACAGAATTAAACCATAATAATAAGTAACTAGAATAAAAAATAGTAAAGAATAAGAGATACAAGAAACCACCCTGAAAACTTGTATTAAACTCTTCCAGAAGGAAATACAATGAAGAAAATCACACTTTCTTCTCACACCTCTCAGATGTACAGATCTCTTTCCCTCAAGATTTTTCTCTCTCAATTACAATCAATTCCAACAACCTGGATTAATACACATATACAATAAATGTCTTGTACTGTTCTATCTTACCATAAGCTATGAAGATCTAACCCTATTATATAGAATTAGGAATCATGAGCATGCATTCTCCATCGTTAGATATACCTCTTAATCAAAGGTTCAAATCAATCCTGCCAAAAATAGAAATGTAGACTCAATACCAATAGTTAATCTAATCATGCAAACAATCTGTTCATCCATGAAAATAGACTTTTTGGATGCACAGGTAACTGACGTCGGTCCTTGCCTGTCTACACATGACTGACATTGGCTGATCCATAACCGATGTTGGCAGTTCCCAGTCGACCCCTGACCGACGTCAATTGCACTTAACTGATGCCAGTGACTATGTAACTCCAACACCCTGCAATTTACTCATTTGGTGAAGCTTTTAGCTCCACAACTCAACAATTTAAGTCCAAAAGGGATGTTTAATAATGTCTAAAGGAATATTAAAAAATGTTTGACTTATAATTTGCATTTGAACATTTAACTTATTTTTAAAAGGATGTGTGATATGTGTCTTGAAATACATCTTTGGGTGTTCTTATTCTAAGATTATATGTTTGAACTTAGATATTGAACCTTGAATTGATTTGACCTTTGATTTCAACTTGGTTTAAAATAAAATCACACTTGATATTTGACTTTATTTTGACTTGAATCAAGAATTGGGATTGGAAATATGACTTAAGAGTTGAATTCAACTTGGTTTGACCTTGACTTTGATTTAAATTGGTTTTTACTTGAATTAATTATTGGGTCTTTTTCCTTAGCTTTGCATAACTAAATATTAGTTCCATGCTGAATAGAAGGAAGATTCCAATGATCTTGCATGTTTACATATAATGTGAGGGGTAACCTCATGTATTTACTTGAGGTGCATAGTAGGGACTAATCCCTATTGATTCTACCACATGATGGTGGTTAGATGAATCTTAATTAGGCTCTTGAGTTAATATTTTTAGTCATTATTACTACCAAAATTAGTCTAGAGTTAGTCATTTGATAAATTTATATATTACATATAACTATTATCATAAAGCAAATTTAAAACCAAATAAATTCATCACTCTGAGGCTCATAAAATATTATATATCTTAATCAATTTGATAAGATTACATAGGTACATCATTTAATACATGCTCTCTAGTTATCTACCTTAACAATAACAACACAACTATAATCAACAACTACTACATAAAAATAATAATGAAAACAAAAAGAACCCTCTCTAAACAAAAAGAGGGTAATTTATACATAAGTGAACCCCTTTCTTAGGTTACATCATTAATACATAAAATATGAAAATCCAATGACTATTTAAAAGAAATAAGTCATGACAAATCATTAAAATTAAGTTTTTTTGAATTGGGATCAATAGCCTCTATATACCCTTTCTATGCTATATCTTTGTGTTCGTGTTCCTCTTCTTTCATGGATCAGTGATACATTTTCACTCTAATTATTCCCCACTACTTCCATGAATTAATTTGTGTCCACCTCCACTTTCTATGCTCTTGTCTTTGTCTTGTACTTCTCTAAGTTATGCATCTTCTATTCAGTCTCTACTTCCATATATTTCATGACTTGCCCTTCTGCACCAAGGTCTTTCACATCATTCCCTTATGCTTCCCTCTTCCATGCCATAGTCATATGATCCTAATCTTTTGCCCTTGATATTTTGTGATTATGGTTCAAAAATACTTATACTATAATTGTTACAAAATTTGGGCTCCAACATCACCCCATACTAAATTGATAGTCCATCTTAGACTATGTAGTAGTTTTTTTCATGGTAAAAAATGTGGGATCTGCTTCTTAGAATTTGTGCTTGAGATCTTCCCACTGGTTAAGGGATATCTAAAGATTTAAATTAATAAATTTTACCTCTACCTTTAATTTATTTAACTCCTTGGGCTGATCTCAAAAGGTATCAAATTGAGTTGCCAAAGTCTCAAGCTAAGCACTCAGTTTTTTGAGCATCCTCAAGGGCCCCAACCTCTACCAAAAATTATCGTCACAACACTAAAAAACTAGCATTTAATTAATCTCTATGGGTTTTTATTTTTGGTTACAATTATTAAACATCCTAGAAGACTTTTATGTATTAGGCCTAGTCCTTGATGCTCAAAACATTCTCAACCAATTGCTAGTGTTGTTGTTCTTCTAGCAATAATTGCACTTCTATTTTACTTGGCCAAACCAATTTGATAAAAACCACATTGGATATGGGAAAGGTGGTTCTTAGATTATTCAAAAATTTATAACATACCTCCATGGCCTCATAAAATTTCTTATTTACCCAAATTTTCACCTGTCAAGGATCCATTTGGTTTTTACATCTAGTGAGAAAAAGGTCCAAGAACATCTCCAGATTATTAACTCACTAGTAACATGAAATCCATCCAAAAGTGTTGGTTCAATTCTCAAAATTATTTGGAAAAGGCCCAATCTCCTAATTTGAGCTACTTCTGCCACACTCAGTTGATGCTTGAGTTCTTTAATTTCTTCTTCAATCTTGCACTATGTTTCATGTTCCTCTTTTTATAGGCACATGACTTCCCAATGTTTGGTGTGAATTTGGCTCACATTGTAGTTTTTAATAATATTTTTTCTACCAAATTCTAAGGAAAATTTGATTAGTGCTACACCCACTTGTGTTAGAAATAAAATCATGGGACATATCCAGAGCGTGTTGGGAACACCTACTACTTTTGGGTTTATGTTAGTACTCTCCCTTAGAAGTTAAAATCATTATTCATCATGATACAATTCCATCTTAAAGGACATTTTATATACACAATATTTTTAAAATTTATCAATTACTAATGCTTTCTCTCTTAAAAATAACCCATCAATTTTAAACCTCTATGAGTGCACACCTTAAAGGGTGTACCAAGAAATGGGTGGGAAGACCTTTAGCGATTCAAAATATTGTTTTTCCCTATATCATCACCTAAAACCAATACAAACCCATCTTATACATTTTACTAATATTTGAAACCTCACCCACACATTTATCTAATAAATTAACCACCTCAAATATACCCTACTTAAGCAAAACCCCCTTTTACCAGTTTTTGAATGTAGTCAAATGGGTCAACCTAGTTCTGAGAATAGCATAGTTATGGGATTAATTCAACTTAGGTCAACTTAGTTCAGGACCTAAAGGATCTATTTTTGAATTAAAAAGGTCAACTTGGTTAACTACATCAAATAAAATTCTATAGGGTATTAGGTTCAAATCAAGCTACATATACCTTTCTTTCACCTCATTTTCAATAGAGATAACCATTCATTTATGCTTATTTATCTACATTTTCACCATTCTACTTATGGAGTCATCACTTAGGGTTTCATGATTCTTAGAGGAAAGCCTTTGTCTTATGAAAGCTTAAGATTCACCAAGAGGTCCTAACCTATATTTTATTCCATTGTCCATCCTTATCTTATTCAAAAACACACAACAACCTCTTGTAAAGCACCATTGGCCAAGGGAGAGGTTGAGGCTTGATAAGTTCATCTTCAAGGTAAGTATTCATAACTCTTAATCTTCTATTTCTATTTTAGTATATAGATTTACATGAATAATGGATAATGAATGTATTATCTATCATTTCTTAGGATTGCCTTTCCATTGACTTGAGTAGAGTTTTAGTTTACATGTTTATGTTTATCCCCCATTTGTGCCACAAGATTTAGGGAGCACTAGATTAGATTTACTTTACTATTGAATTATCATACCTAGCTAGGGTTATTGTGTGGTGTTGCTATACTATAGGATTTTTAACCCTCTATAGCCAAATTATATGATAAGAGATCCCTTAGGTAGGTTTAATGGATCTATATTGGTCATGACCCCAATTATCTTAATATCGCTAGTGGTATAGTTATTTGATTTTTCTTCTCTAAGTTAGGATTGATTTGTAGATCAACTTCACTTTCAGTTGCATACACATTTTAAACCAATTTTTTTATGTAGACACATGTTTATGGAAAAATTTCCATAAATATAAATGTTTTTTAGATGTATCTTATTTAAATTCTATGTGAATGGGGGGTTCTTGATTTGGCTATGATTATATTTTTGCCTCCCACATCAATTCCTTACCCTTTAAGGGCTCAAACTTTAAATCGACAATCTCAAGACTCTTTTCCCATTGTTCATTATAATATAAACCAAGGTCCTCTCTACTGGGGCCTTATCCCATATTAGCTTATGGTGTTGGAATTTCAATGTCCACTTACTACTCAACCATAGGATGGTCCTCACTTGATGCAGTAGTTGTTTTTTTCATCTACTCATGAGGCTACTCCTTGCTTAGCTCAGGAAAAGGTTCCTTTATAGGGTGAATTTTTGGAGATGCCTCATCTATGTCCATAATTAAAACTCAATATGCTTCTTGTTCAAACTCTACATGCACAATGGTATATGAAAATTCATCCTTCTATCCTACTAGAAGCTCCTCAACTTTTGTCGATGATGGGGTTTGATTTTATTTATTAATCTCTTCTTGAGGGTCTATTTAGGATGCAATGATGTCCTCCTATTCTATAGGTAACCCCTGGGTCCTTAGTGGTGATGAGGCCTACCATTGGGATTTTGGGATAACCCTGGGTTGTGTTAGGTTATGGAGCTAAAAGCTTCACTGGTGCAGACATGGAGGAGGTTGTTGAGAGGTTCCTGAGTTGTAGGGAAATCAATGTTGATCTGATCAACTAACGTCGGTCATATACAGTGAAGACAAAAAATGACATCAGTCAGGTATCGGCCGACGTCAGTCATCTCTAGCCAGATAGGGACCGACGTCAGTCGCCTGTGCGGTTCCAAAACTGCTAGTTCACAGACAGTTAGTTAACGAACTGGGTGTTTGCATGTTAAGAGGCCAATTATAAACTTGAGCTGTGGATATAATTATTGTAATTGAATGTCTAATTATTGTTTGCATGAGATCTATATAATAGACTCATGGGCTGTATTGTAATTTATGGTAGAGAGTAAGAGAGCAAAAATTATCTCCTTCAGAGGGAAGAGAGCAAGGTGTGTTCCTCCTAGTACCACAGTGCCAAGTATGGGTGTTGGTTTGGAGAATTAGAGGGATTCTTCATGTATGTAGGATCTTGGTCAGTAGGTGTGTAAGGCCACGTTTGGAGATCTACATGGTAAGTAAGATCATTGATTTGTAGGTGTATGTGTGTGTGAGATCTAGGTTTGCAGGTGTGTAGAACTAGATTGATTTGCAGGTGTACAAGATCAGGGAGGTCAGTAACACAACAGAGAGCAAGATCAGGTGGGATCTACTTGGAGTACAGTGTGTACTCAATTAGAGAGAAAAGAGGAAGGCAAGGTAGATCCTTCCAAAGTAAGATCAGTTGAGTTGCATGTTGTTGCAAGTTCATGGGAGATCTACTTGGAGTACATTGTGTACTCGGTTGAGTATGTGTGTATACTCGGTGTACTGGTAGTATTGTTACTGACTAGTTGACTAGCGGTGTTGTTACTGGCTGGTGGAGGTGAACACCAACTCTATGTTTGAGTTGTGTGTTGGGACCGTAAGAGAGAGAGTGAGCTCTTGAAGAGATTTACTATTTATGCCCTAGAGGTGTTGGAGCCCTAGAGGTGTGTAAGGAAGAAGACTGTGGAAATCTTCTTTGTTGTATTTCCTTCTGGAAGAGTATTAATACAATTGGGTATTGTCTCTCATATTTTGTGTTATTTCTAATTCTAGTTACTTATTGCTTTTGGATATTTCCACATGTTTATTTGCATGGTAATCAATTGTGCTTCCTAGATCCTGACAGTTGGTATCAGAGCTAAGGTTACAGGGAACAGGTTTTGTGTTTGGTTACAAGTCACTCTCAAGGGTTTTTGATTGAGTGGAAGTAGAGCAATGGTAGAAGAAAGTACACTAAGAATGGAGAAACTGAAAAGCATGAATGGTCAATTACGGTGTTATGGAAAGAAAGAGTAGGTAAAGAAAGATTGTTGGTTGGTAGCAGATCGGCATGAAGGAACTGAAGAAGCAAATGTTGCAGGTGTTGTTACACAAGATGCTCTGGGATGTTTCTTAGATAAAGTATAATATTGGTTTATAGATTCTATTGCCTCTTTCCATGTAACCTAAATTAGAGGGGTTGGTGAGCCTTGTCAAAGTTTTGGCAAAGGGGAAGTGCGGCTGAAAGTGCAGACGGCCAACACACGGGTGTTGAAGGAGGTCATGCAGGTCCCAGTCTTGGAGATGTGGCTAATTTATTTAGGAAAGTTGGGTGATGAGAGATGCATAGGAGCTCTCATAGTGGATTCTTGGAATGTTACCAAGGATGCACTTGAATTAGCATGTGGTAAGAAAGAAGGTACTCTTTATCTACTTGCTTGTATTACTGATTCCACTTCTGTTGCACAGGTGTGGCTTTGTAGGCTTGGTCACATAAGTGAGAATGGAATGGATGTTCTTAAGTCATATGGTAAGAGTTCAGCTTTGGAGAGCATAGACTAAGATTTTTGTGAGCAGTGGGATGCTACAAGAAAGGATTGGATTTATTGCAAGAAAAGGAAGATTGATGTATTTGATAAACTTAAGAACTGAAAAGCCTTAGTGTTCTTGGAGGAGATGATGGACAGAGATTAGTGGATGGGGCTAGATACCTCTGAGAAGGGTAGTTTGGACATGGGTATGATTCAAAGAAAGCTTATGGGTAAAAATTCATCACTCATAAGCGAACACAGGTACTGGCATCGATCAAGGGTAATCGACATCGAACAAATAGGCACCGATGTTGATCATGTGCAGACCAGATAACTTAGTGGTGTCAAGTAGGTGGTGACTGACGTCGGTAGGATAACTGGCATTGGCAGTCAGTCAATCACATGGAACCGATGTTGGTTGAATGCAGACTGGGTGGTCACCGACATTGGTCACTAGAACGGATTTTGGGCAGACAACAAGCTGTCAAGGAGTCTCAAATGCCCATGGGGAGGATTGAAAGGGTAAGTAAGCCTCAAATTCATTATTCCTCTTCTAGTTGCTCACTTTAGAGCAAGAAGGATCTAGGAAACAATGGGAGCATGGCATGATTAGGATACAGAACCAAACAAGAGATTTGGTAGGGTTACCAGCTAGATGTAAGCACTAAAAGACGAATGGATACCTTGATTAAAGAATAGAGAGAATGGACACATGAGACAGAAGGCTAGGTCATATGGTCTTGAGGAAGCTGCAAGAGAGTGGTATAGGTTGGACAGGTGGATGACAAAGCATGACTTTAGTCAATATCAGTGTAACCATTGTGTTTGTCTTACCAAGTGGATGATGGTCATGACATTATCCTGTTACTTTATGTGGAGGATGAGCTTGTTGTAGGTTTAGACATACAGGGTTTTGCTGAGCTAAAGGTAAGGTTAGTTTAGTGGTTTACCATGAAGGATTTAGGAGCAGTGAAATTCTTTAGCATGAGTTATCCTAGAGACAGGGATATCACAAGTTGATGTTGTCATAGGACGATTGTGTGAAGGTAGTGCAGGATGCAGAATTAGGTAGCACACCTATAGATGGACAGGTCACAGAATAGGGTCCCCAATCACATGATGAGGTTGAGTACATGTGTACTCCCTGAGTTTGCCCAAGTAGTGGGTGCTGTCAAAAAGTTTGGAGCCGATCCGAGAAAGAAGCACTGGAGGGTAGTTCAATGGATTCTCAGGTATCTAAGAGGGACCAGTAGTAGGTGCACGTGGTATGCAGGGTCAAGTTCTTTTTCTACATAGGTTTGTAGATGCGAATGTGGTAGGTTACTTGGATGATAGGGGTTGCACCACAAGATGTGTGGTGGTTGGTCTTCAAGGTTGAGCTTGAAGAGGGATACAAGCCAGGAAACAAATTAGAGAGGTATAGGTACAAGTACAGTGCAACTATTTATCTATAAGTGGGAGATTGTTAGGTTATGGAGCTAAAAGCTTCACTGATGCAGACATGGAGGAGGTTGTTGAGAGGTTACTGAGTTGCAGGGAAATTGACGTCGATCTTGTCAATCGACATTAGTCATATACAGTGAAGACAAAAACTGACATCGGTCAGGTATCAACTGATGTCGCTCATCTCTAGCCAGACAAGGACTAATGTTGATCACCTGTGCAATTCCAGAACTGTGAGTTCATGGACAGTTAGTTAACGAACTAGGTGTTTGCATGTTAAGAGGCCAATTATAGACTTGAGCTGCGGATCTAATTATTGTAATTGGATGTCTAATTATTGTTTGCATGAGATCTATATAATAGACTTATGGGCTATATTGTAATTTGTTCTAGAGAGTAAGAGGGCAAAAATTAGCTCCTTCAGAGGGAAGAGAGCAAGGTGTGTTCCTCCTAGTGCCACAGTGCCAAGTATGGGTGTTGGTTTGGAGAATCAGAGGGATTCTTCATGTATGTAGGATCTTGGTCGGTAGGTGTGCAAGGCCACATTTGGAGATCTACATGGTAAGTAAGATCATTGATTTGTAGGTGTATGTGTGTGTGAGATCTAGGTTTGCAGGTGTGCAGAACTAGATTGATTTGTAGGTGTGCAAGATCAGGAAGGTCAGCAACACAGCAGGGAGCAAGATTAGGTGGGATCTACTTGGAGTACGGTGTGTAATTAGTTGGAGAGCAAAGAGGAAGGCAAGGTAGATCCTTCCAAAGTAAGATCAGTTGAGTTGCAAGTTGTTGCAAGTTCATGGAAGATCAGTTGTTACAAGTTGTTGTATGTGTGTATACTCGGTGTACTGGTAGTATTGTTACTGATTGATTGACTGGCGGTGTTGTTACTAGCTGGTGGAGGTGAACACTAACTCTGTGTTTGAGTTGTGTGTTGGGACCGTAAGAGGGAGAGTGAGCTCTTGAAGAGATTTATTGTTTATGCCCTAGAGGTGTGGGAGCCCTAGAGGTGTGTAAGGAAGAAGACTATGGCAATCTTCTTTGTTGTATTTCCTTCTAGAAGAGTATTAATACAATTGGGTATTGTCTCTCATATTCTGTGTTGTTTCTGATTCTAGTTACTTATTGCTTCTAGATATTTTTGCATGTTTAGTTGCATGGTAATCAATTGTGCTTCATAGATCCTGACAGGTTGGTCCTAAATCTTGCTATAGCTAGCAATCTTAGGTTTTAGTCTCTTCTTTTTTATCTACACCCCTTACCTCTGCACATGTTTTTGGTTGGGAGAGAAGTGGTTCCTTCTCTAATTCCTATCATCTAGATTTGCCCTTACATAACTATCCTATATGGATTAATGTTAGTCTTATCATATTCATGCTTCTTAACATAGGTGTGCTTTCTTGGGTAAATGTAAAGATTATGAATAATATGGATCTCAAAATCAATCTTGTTCACATCAATATTTATAGGATGCACATATAAAGTGCATTTCACTGAGTCTATGAAGTATTTAGTAGTGAAGGCATAGGGAAACTTAAGCCACCCTGACCAGTTGTCTATGGTTTCTATTTAGATACACGTGAGGGAATAGTTTTTCTTTATAAAAAATACATATAGGATCCCATATGTGTTGGAAATTATTTGGGTACACACCACTCATCCCTAAATGCCTCCTTCATGTCATCAAACTAACCTTTCATCTTTACCTTGTGGGAGCATGTGTTATCATTAAGGTAAGTGAATTTATTTAACTATTCAATAGAGGACTTTTGTTTTAGTGGTTAAACCCAATTCAATTATTTTCTAGAGTACTCTAAGATTCCAATCTCATAAAAAATAGAAGTAGCAAAATTTTTCCACAAGGAAACTTGTGGTTGGGTAGACGATGTGCCTTTTTTGTATCCTATACAATATTTTATACAAACTATAGGGAGTAAATGTACTTTTCTCCCTTAGACATTTGGCTAACCACATAGAGGTGTGTCTTGTCCACCTCTTTCCATCGATTCATTCCTACCATCTTGTTTATGGCTAAGCACACATCTATTTTAACTGTTATGTCTTATAGGCTAGTTATATACATAATATAACCTTATTTCTTGTATTTTAGCACCATCAACATCTTAACAATTATTGCGTGATCTTATAGATCTATGCTGAGATCATTTCTAGAACAAAGTAACACAATTACTCTATTGATACATTTAGGAGTGATCCTTATTATACAACCAAAAAAATAGAGGTAGTCTTCATGAATGTGTGAGACTTATAATTGAAATTTTTCTTATGGTTTCCCAAAATATGGTAGGTTTAAGAGTTGGAGTACTCCACATCTTCCATCAATTTATAGACTATAAGATCATAGGTGATCTCATTCTAGGTGTTTTGATGTTCCACCTAGTAGTCATTTCACAAATAAAGCTCATTCCCAACTTGATGGTGATTGTAGTGTAGGACCTAATATGTGGAAACCTTAGACTCTCAATCATCCATGTGTAATAATGCCTTTGGGTATTACATCTCTTCAATCAAAATAAGGGGAAGAGATGGTGTTATAGTGGCATTTTTACCTACATGTGCCATTTCCAGTGTTGGTCTAATAGGGGTCCCTTTCCTTAATCTTATTATGCCCTTTCTTTATGTGATACTTTCACTAGAACCCTCTTCTCAAATGAACATGGGACCTCCTTATTCTTGAATGTACACGTGACCTCCTTCTGTTCCCTCAATCTATTTAACTTTGGTAATGGTTTTTTTCTCCTATTGGACTTCCACTTAAGCCACATCACTGATTGGGGTCCCTAAAGGTTAAAAAGTGGCTGACCAAATATAATGAATGAATACATCTTAACTCCTCTTTTGTGGACTCAAAATGATTTATCTCCTTGCTTTACCCTCGTTTAATGGTAGACTTGTCACCTAAAACATGTAACTTATCTTATTTACTTGTATGATGTGTTTTTACTTATTTTTCACTTGAATGAGCATCACCTTAATCTATTATTTGCTTTTATAAATGATATTTTAATGTAATCATGTTATTTTTTTGGTTATTGCTTGTATGAAATTTTTAATTATTCAAGTTTTCAATCATAAAAATTGGAAATGAGAAGCCTTATGGAGTTTTATAGAATATCCTATATTTTTTTCATAAATTCCTCTATGATGCATTAATTTCCTCCATGATACCATCCATCACTTTAGTCATTAATGCTCCAATAAATATGTAGTAATGTCTATTTTTAATGATTTCCATGCATATCACTCCATCATTAAAAACTTTAATGTCCCATCCTTCATTTGAGAGTTATTGTGCCTTCCCTATAGTCTATGTCAACTATATAATAATTTAATTTTTTTATTCCTATGGTAGGAACTATCTTTTCTAATTTAAACCAATTTGTAATGACATTTCCTTTGTCATTTCCATTCTACTTACCTGGGTCATGTGCCACCTCTTATGCACCTTGAAATATCCATTACACCCCTCCCTTATACACCTTATTTTGCATGCCCCATTTTATGTGAGTGCATCATTTATATCATGTGTCTCTTTTATGTGATTATTCTTCCATGATTTCTTTACGTGGATCCTCTTATATGCTTCCAATACTTAAGTAGTATATCCATCATTAAAACACAACTCATAATAAAATGTGCGCATGGTCCTCCATTTCATATCGTAGTGAAATGTATGTCAAGAAAGAAAAATAGAGTGACAAACCAAAATAGTAACAAGCGTAAAACCATTTATAAAAAGGTGGACAACCAATGTGACACTTATTTGAAAATGAAATAAAATACTAGACTAACCTAGTGGAAAAAAGCCTTATTAAATGAAAGTGAGAATTACATAGAATGGTAGGGTCAAATCTGACTACCACTGAAATGGTTGAGTAAGAATTGACCATCTAACCTCTTCAATTTATAATCACTATAAAAATGAATAACATGAATAATAAATAAACCGTCTTGGTGGGTTTGGAGTTCACCTATGTGGAATGTGAACTTAGAGTCATAAACCATGACATGCATACCTGGATGAAAAACCTTGGTTTTGATATTTTGATCATGTCAGGATTTTTGTTTCTGCTTGTCAACACCTTGAATACAATGTGTGAGAAAATACGCTTCATCTAACTAAAGTAGAGAATCCAAGCATACTTTTAGATATTCTTCATCATATATTAGCTAAAACATGTAATGCATAAAGATGGCATAAGGAAATCAACTGGTAAAATTGATTATCTACCAAAGATGAGATTACAGGGATAAATCTTGTTTAGACTTTTACATTTGGGTTGATATTCCCATAAGACTATAGAAACATGGTCCTACCAATCAGTGTGATCGATGTTACAAATCTTGGTTAGTATATTACATAGGATCTTGTTTAAGGCTTCAGATGTACTGTTATCTTGAGGGTCATATGGCATGGTATTATGGTGCATAATCATGAAATTATACAAGAGGATGTACATAGTCTCAATTAGGAAGTGAGTGCCAAAATCACTCTCTAAGATTAATGGGAATCTATACCTAGTGATGATATTTTCCCATAAAAATTAGGTGGTAGTTGTAGTAGTATAATCATCTATGGGTACTACTTTAATCTAATAGGTGAGATAGTCTAAGGTAGTAATAATGTATCATGTATCATGTGTCATTCTATCTTGTAGTAGGCTAAATGGTCTCAACAAAATTAAGATCTCATTTATCAAATGGTTCATGATCAAGGATTGGATGAAGAGGCATAACATACCATCAGTTTGGTTTATGAATGTGCTAATAGATATCACATTAGTGTGCATAAGCTATAACATCTTTAAATACGGTAGGCCACCAAAATCTAGCTAGTAACACCTTATTTACTATTATGTCACTAGTATAATATCTACCTATGACATCCTCATAGACCTCCTGAAGCACATATATGCACTCATGTTGTATTATGCATCGGTGTAATACTTTATCCTAGCCAAGTTTATATAGGTCTCTACCAATAATATGGAAAGGGGTAGTGCATACAACTAGTTGATTTTTATCTTGGGTGTTAAGGTGATCTAACACTAAGACCATTGCAAGAAAAAACACAATTTCCTCTAATTCCTTAGGCACACATATGACTTGAAAGAATTGTACATAAGGTAAATCATCATATATGGCATGTGCTCATTCATCAGATTGAACATGTGGGAGGTGGTCTTGACCAAAATTAACATTACCTAGTTTTACAAACATAAAGAGATAAAATTCTTGAAAAATAAAAATCCATCAGTAGATACATCTATGCAAGATGGGATTATTTATCAAATACTTGAGTAATTCATTATCCATATAGAAGACAAATGGGATTGCCAAAAAGTATTGACAAAATTTTTGAAGTGCATAAACCATAAATAAGGCCTCATAGTTGGTCATGAAGTAGTTTTATTTTGTTGGTTTGAGCTTTTGGATAGAAAAATAAATAGGATGATCAATGTTATCCTTATCAAGCTATGTTAGGATATTGCCTACTACCATACCTAAAACATCAACACGAACATTACAAGGATGGTTCCATTTTGAGAATTAGATAATGGGTGTTGTAACTAATTTCTCTTTTAGGGTCACAAATGCTTGCTAATGTTAATCCATCCATAAGAATATGCCATTATGCTTGAGTAGTTATTCTAGTAGTCTTGCAATGTTGACATAACCCTGAATGAACTTATGATAGTACACTATGTGACATAAAATTATATGGGCATCATGTTGAGTGGTTAGAGGTAGAAGTTAGACAATAACTGTAACCTTGGTTGGGTCCACCATTAGTCCATCCTAAAAAATGATGTGCCCTAATAAGATCCCAAAAGGAGTGGAAAAGATGAATTTATTAATATTAAAGGAAATATAAAGTTGGAAGTAGTTCTCAAGAATGAGACATAAGTTATCATAGTGATCTTATACTCAACCATATATGGTCCAATCATCCAATCATACTTGGAGGACTATGTAAATAAAATCCTTGAAGGCTTGTACCACGATGCATGAGAACATTCTGAGTGCATTATTTAGGACAAAGGGAATAAAATTGTATGAAAAAAAACCCCATTCATTTGAAAATATGGTCTTAGCCTTGTATTATTTAGTAATTTGGACTTGGTGTTAGCCACTAAGGGCCATAAGTGATGGTTTAGATCTTGTACCCAACAACACCTTCTAGAATTTCCTTGGTGAAAGGTGGTGGGAAAGGGTACATTACACATACTGCGTTGAGTAGCTTATAATCCACAAAAATTAAAATGTGACCATCCTTATTTATGTTGATCACCATTGGACTGACCCATTTATATTCATAAATGGGAGTAGTAACTCTAGTGCACAACAAGTTATCAATTTCCTCTTTAACTTGAGTGTGTAGATTTGGGTTCATTCGATATGGTCCTTTCTACACCAGTTGAACTATCTCAACTAAATTGGTGTTTATATTACCCAATTGTAGGTGGACTCCCTTTATTTATATGCATTTTCATGGGAAAATGTTTTGGTATTCATGTAATAGTTCAAATATTTTTGTTATCTTAGCATTAGACTACTAATTGTCCATAGTGGTGAGTTTAGGTGCATGGTCCATTCCAATGTTCTATTGAACCATTTGGAATGGTGAAAAATATGGTTTCTTATAAAATTGTGTTTTATCTCTAACATCACATACATTACACTCCACAAGTAGATTTAAGTGGGAAAATGATGGTTCTAGTTAATAAAAAATGGTACCCTCATCAAATTGATATAAAATCTTTTTCTTGGCCTTATGGATCTATTCCATATGTACATGGTCTGGTTAAGAGTTCAAATCTAATAGATCCATGGCAAGAGCATTAGGTTCTTGAATGAGATCTAGATTGTCCTTAATTATTCCATGCATGTGTTGTATTCTATCTTCAATTAATGCTTGATCACCTATAACTACTTGACATATCACTTGTAAAGACAAATTCAAATCCATTTGTGGTGAAGAAAATGCAAAAGTGGTAAATAGAGCATGTTTGATGCACTAATAGGTATCTGTATCTTTGTGTATTTCTTGGTGAATATACCATGCCCTAGCCCATGTATGTAGATTACCATAGAATGCATAAATCCATAATAACTATGGTAAAAAATGTTTCATCAAAACTCCAAAGGCTTTCACATTATGTTATATGTTGTTACAATAAGGTAATACCATTATAACTCAAGGTGGAATGAACATAGTTTTCATGGTGGAAATTATTATGCATGGCTGTGCATACTTGTTTGCATGTATCTAATTGATTTTGATGAGTATACCACCATTGAATAGTTATCCCTTGAAATAGAAAGGAAATCATGCATAATTTTTCATCCTCATTAACATACTGGCCTCTAATTGTTGTAAGTATTCTTAAAACTCCATATGAACATGAATCTAGGATCTTGGTCCAACTATAAGGGTGGCCTAGCCATCAAGCATCCACCAATGAGATGAACCATTTTTTGGTGTTGAGTAAGTTTTGGAGGAGACTTAAGTGGCTCTCTAAAACACCAAAAACATGCCTTGATAGATCATATGCACCTTGAGGCCAATGGTCGCAAGTGACAATGATAGTGTCAAAAATAGATTACACTTCTTCCCAAAACAATATACCATTAAGAGTAGGGTCCACATTTCAATTCCTTGAGAAGAAATGTTATAAATCATGTTGACGTCCTCATCAACATCAACAAGATATACAAAGAGGGGTCCTTGGTTGGTATTTATGGGAATGACTATGTGATAAGTGTCATTCTTAATGCTGATATACCACTTCTTGAAAATCAAGTTGGCATTATTCATATAGCACCAAGGTCAACCCAAAAGAGCTGGAAAATAATCAACTTTAACAAGCTTGATTACCTCAAAATCACCCTTGAATGTGATGCCCAAAATGTTTATGGTTCCATCTATAAAAATGCCTATGAGTAGTTCACAAGTCTTATTGGCCATGAAAAGAAACATGTGGGGAAGGCTGTAAAGTGGGGCTCCCCATTTTTATCCAATCATATTTAGTTAAAAAATTGACATCTACACTAGTGTCCTCCAAGATATCATGGATCATCCAACCATAAATAGACGTATTGACAAGGACCTCTTTATCACATTAGAATTTAGTTGAATATGATACTCTTGTTGTTGTTCATGTTTCAAAGATTATCCTTCAAGGAATTAGTCATTTGTTTTCACTAAGGATCAGTTTGCATAGTTCATAAAATTCATCATACCCCACATCGGTGGGTACCATCACTTTTTGCATTTTGATGTACATGGTAGCATCTTTGTCCTTCAAGAACTGAATTTCATCCTACATCTCCCAAAAAAAATCCATTATGTCATGAAGCACATCTTTTTATAGCTGAACATTTGGATAGTGTTGTGCATGAGGTTATTCATGTTAAACCTTTTTGTTAAGTGGATTTGAAATTGACTAGGGATGAGTGCCACTTCATGTAGTAATATTTACCTTAGGTCCAATTGGTGGAGTAGTATGACATGGTTTCCACTAAGCATTTGGATTTTTTTCAACATGAATCATACCAAAACCCTTCTCATTATGTTCCTTGGTAATGGATACATAAAAATTAGGACATTTTTCCAAGTGATGCTCATTTTTAAAAAAGGTGCACGTGGGATAGATCATGTAGTCATGTTGGTAGTGGTCTAAAGATCCACATTGTAATATGTCTCAGGTGGAAAATGAACACCTCCACATCCTCAACCCTTAAAATATCAACCTTAGCTAGCCTCATAATTATTATTGATATGATTTTGATGAGCTCCTCTTGTGCATGCTTCATGAATCTCATTGATGATTTGACAATCATTAGTATCATATGTGTATACATCACATATTTCATAGTATAATGACACTTTAGCCTAGGTAGTATGATGTGGTAAGGTAAAAATTCTTACATCATGATACATCAAGTAGATCTCACAAGATTATTTTTTTACAACATGGACATTCCTCTGCAAATAATTGTTCCTATTATGGTCTTCCACTTTGCAGTCAATGAACCAAAGGCCACTACGTGTATCATGATCATTATTGGTAATAATATTTTCTAGCTAAGAATCCATCATAATAATATGAGCCTCTATAAATAGGGTGATATCCATACTTATACTTCTCACAAATTTTACATAGAGGGTGGCTTCCAATTCCTCACATGGTTAAATGAACATTTTATGAAATAAGGATCATCAAAATGGAAGTAATAAACCTCCCACAAACCACCAAGCATGTTGTGATGGTTTAATATCAAAGGATAACTTTGGAAGAAGCATTTTGAAATGTGCATCATATGTGTGCACACTCTCAGTGAGCTATTTATTGATATCTTTTAGGGTAGCAATAATTTATTGCTCAAATTTAGGGATATCAAATTATTGGAGAAAAGAAACCTTCAATAATTCATAATTCACAACCACTTATTGAGGGTAAAATTTTTGGCACCATTTGTGCCTGTGATCCAATAAAGTAGTGGAATATTAAGTGGTATTTTATTTTGAAGAAGTGATACCCCATGCTCTCTAAATGATTTCACACTTATGAACATATTATACTGCATTTTGACAACTTGATATTCAGGTAGATAAAGCATCATCTCATAATAGACTATAGGTGAAATGGGTGGTTTTAGTGGGCCTTCTTGTGGTTTTCCTCTAGTTTCTCCTAAGCCCTATGGGAGAGGTCCACTAATACTACCAACATCACCCCCTGATCTTCCTCTATTAGAACCATCAATGGTACTTCATCCTGCACCTCCTAAAATAATAGGTACACGAAAAATAGTGGTGTATGAGGAAAGTTGATTAAATCTGGTTAGGTCTGTAGTTCTTCCACTAATTATATTAGTTCCACTTGAAATTCCAAGGTGAGCCATAGGGTGATCTTGGAATAGGAAAGTATAAACCAATGGTATATTGTTAACTTTATCTTTCACTTCTAAATATTCCTCTATGGTTTTAGTTTAAAATTCAAATTCAGAGTATGTGCAATCAACATCTCAATTTATAACAAGAATTACATCAACATCAAATGTATGAGCATGTGTTGTAGTGGGGGAATTGGGTTTATTTATATTGGATTACACTATCAATATTTGTCCTACTTCTTCTATGCATAAATGTTCCAACTAAGGGTGAAAATCCATAGTTAGGGGGTACTCACCATGCCTTTTGTCCCTCCTATAGATTCTCATGAAACTTATAGTATCTTCTTATTTTCCTCTAAGATCATTTCCTCTCATAACCTTATGATTGGATTCATCATACTTATGATTTTTTAGTTCTCATTGTCCAACTTCCATGCTAAACTACCAATCCTATACTGATGCATATCTTCCATTTCCCCCACTAGTCATGTTCTCATGCTTGAGAGAGTTTAGCCATCCATGGGGAAGTTATCAATCTCATAATCAAACATAAGTTTCTTAATATATAAATAAAATTGTTTGAGGTACCTCCCATGTGGTTTCCTCATAAATTTAAACTATGCTTCTTCTAGACAAGAATATCTAGAGATCGTGTATTTTAGAATATAAATATTAATTTTTCCCTTCCATTAGATTCTTACCACTCATGTCCATGCATTTTACAACTTAGATAAGGACCTATGATATTATACTAAATAGAAAACCTTATATCTATAATTTATTGAGTGGTATTATGCATACATCAAATTCCAAGTATGTAAGTGAATGGGTAACTTTCTAAATAATGTTTCATACAGAGAATCATATAGGTGGTGTTCTACCCATTTATGTGTAGAAGTTATTGGTTTAAGATACTAGAATGAAAATTTATATTATAAAGTAGTAACCCAATGCTCAATATTTGCTAATGATAATCGCTCAAGCATTTTTATACCATCATGATAACAAGTGTAATGGGTCTCAGTAATAAAACCAAAATGTTGGGTCTTTTTCCTTAGATTTTCATAACTAAGTATTAGTTTTACACCCAATAGAATGAAGATTACAAAGAGATTTTACATTGATATATCATGTGAGGGGTAACCTTGGATGATCACCTGAGGTAGGTTGTAGGGTCTGGTCGCCATTGATTTTTCCATATAATGGTGGTTAGACAAATCTTACTTAGGAGCTTGAATTACTATTTTTAGTCATTATTACTACCAACATTTGTTTAGAGTTAATCATTTGATGAATTAATATATTAAATATAACTAGTTTCATAAATAGAATTTAATACCAAATAAATTCATCACTACAAGGTTTATAGAATATTAATTTCATTGATCAATTTGATAAGATTACATAGGTACACCATTCAATACATGCTCTCTAGTTCTTTACCTTAATAGTAACAACATAAATATATTCAACAACAACTATTACATAACAATAATAATGACAAAAAAAACCACCTATAAATAAAAAGAGGGGTATTTATACATAAGCAGACCCATTTATTAGGTCACAACATTAATACATAAAAGATGACAAGCCAACAACTATTTTAAAGAAATAAGTGATGGTGAGTCATTACAATTGAGTCCTTTTGAATTGGGCCCAACAACCCATATATACCCTCTCTATGATATATATTCATGTTCATGTTCCTCCTCTTTCAAATATTAGTGCTATATTTTCACTCTCATTAATCCATGTTATTTTTATGAACTACTTTGTAACCACCTCTACATCTTATGCTCTTATCTAAGTCCTACGTATTTTGATCATTCTTTGCTTCCTTATATTTTGTGACTCATCCTTCCATGACAAGGTATTCTATGTCATTACCTTATGTTTCCATCTTTTGTACCATGGTATAGCATGCCTACTCTTGTAGCCTTACTCTTTTGTGCTTATGGTTTCAAAATACTTAGACTATAATTATTATAAAATTTGGGGTCCAACATTGACCTTTAAATTTGATGTTGGAATTTGGATTAAGCTGAATTTGATTTAAATAGGATTTGAATTTGGATGGTTAATGTTTGAATTTTAATTTTTTTAATTGACTTTAGAAGATTTGACTTTGAACTATTTGAATTTTAAGCTTTGACTTGGTGTTGCAATTTGACTTTTGACCTTTGACTTTTTAAAAGCTTTAATTTTTACTTTGTTTGACTTCAAAGTTTGATGTTGAAAAAGTTAGACTTGGTAAATTTGACTTGGTTTGACTTTGGAATTTGATTTTTGACTTAGACGTATTCAAAGTAGACCCAATTTAGGATAATTGACATGGTTGATTGAAGTAGTTTAACTTGGGTAATTGGACTTGTTTGAAGTGTGTAGGTTTCACAAATAATATTTGTGTAATAAAAATCAATCATTTGCATGCAAGAAATAAGACATATACTAATAGTAATAGGTGTGAAATACATCTAATAATCCAAACATTCTACTCACATAAAGTGGTGACTAGATTGTTCTCCCAACCCTCACTAGGCATATATATGTGGTGAGTAATCTTTGGGGATGTTATCTTCCCTACACTAATAGTCATGAAAAGTAGGCTCAATTAGGTGCATCTCTTGTATACATTATGGTATGATGGGGTCCCAAGTCTATGGAAGAGGGTGTTAAAAGTATTTGTGAGAGGGTTTTGTCCCTTCATGGTCACTCCATTTGTAATATTTCAACAAAGTATTGACAAAAAGCATTTATCAAGAGTGTTATTTGGGGTCTATGTATTAGAACAAAGGTCCTCACTTCATGATGTGATTAATATTAACACTCTAAGATGCACCCTTTAAATAAGATGGTTCAGTTCTCTTCAAGCTTAGGGTAATATGGGATTGATCCAAAGGCTATGGGTGACTTATAACAGGACCAAAACTATAGGTTATGGGGCTATCTCCCCTGGTACATCAACTTAGTCTCACTTTATAATACCTATTGATGTTGGGGTGAAAAAAGATATAAAATATGCATAAAATGAAACCTAATATATAATGATGATGCATCAATATCATTGTCCACTCTATTTTATTTCTAACAACACTAATGGACCAAACTTGAACTAAAACACTCTCTCCTCAAGGCTTATATGAAATATAAATTCACATGGAGGTCATGTTAGATGGTTAAAACCTAAAGGTGATGGATTATAAGCCTATCTTGAGACACTTCTAACTAGGTTACACTTCAAGTATAGTCGCCAGCCTCTGACACATCATATGACCTACACAAAATAAACTACTAGCATATAGGTGTGGCAAGGACCTATAAAGGAGAAATTCTACCACTTATGCATATCAAAATAAGCATAGACACACTATATGAGTATTTAATAAGCTAAAACAATTCATTAATTAGTCCAAGAAGTCTAAAAGAAACAAATCTAGGTAGAGTTTCCTCACACTCAGGTGAGGGATGTGCATAATGACCTAAGAGGCTCAATATATAGAATAATGAGAAGAGAAAGATAGGGAATTTGGCATGGAGGTGCATATAAGATTTCATAAATGACCATATTTTACTCACATAATAGTTACATTATCCATAATAATCCTCATATGTCTCTCAATGCATTAGTGTTCTTCAATAGGCCCTTTAAGCGTTGATATGGAGTGGTGGAGGCTGGGTTAAGCTTGTTTGACCTATTTCAAATCATGGACATGCCAAAATATCTTCAATAACCCTTTCCTCTAACAATTAAAAAAATTAAAGTGATTCAATTAGGGCACCATGAGTTACTAATCATCCCACCCTTCTCCTTGCATGTTGACTAGGTTAGGAAACTACACTTTCCTTCATAATGACCATGAGGCATGTTTTATAACTTCATCATGAAAGTTATAAGGTGGTAATGACCCTGTATTGACTCCTTTAATAACCCTCTATGCTAATAGACATCTCTTCTTATTAACCAAGTAGGTTTACTAGGCTAATTAGGCCTAGTGGATTAGTGTCATGTGTTTGGGTGACCATAGAACCTAATTAGGACCTTGATGACTAGTAGTTGATCATGTTTCAAGTCCTGAAACCCATAACACATAATGATTTATGTCTTTATAATAAGTATACACCTACAATCTACCCAACTAGGTGATTAGGTCACCTTTTACTAGCACTTGCAGATTGGATTTTTGGTTCTAACTTTTAGAAGCCTTTATAGAGAAGTTTGTGAGAAATTTATGATCTAAGAGGGTGAAATATGCCCCAAACCTTCCCTAATGATTGATAACTCTCCATCAATTTTTTTACCCTATTATATGCTCAACTCCTTATAAAAGTATTGTTTATGATAAGTTTATACAGTAGTCCATACAGACTAGTACCATGATCAAGTTTTAATTTGAGTGTACTATGTGCTTCAAGTGTTTATTAGGTCAACCTAGGGTGTTTTAGTGAAAATATCTCCACTTTTCTTTCATCAGGTTTGCCTTAGGGTTTAATTAGGGTTTTAGAGGTCTACCATATTAATTATGGTTCATAAAGTACATACCTCCAATCCAAAACTTATGGCCATGGATGTTGATCCCATATACCTCCCTAAATCTACTAAAAATATTTGGTTCCCATGTATCTTGTACAGAGAGATATGAGTGCAACTTGGTAGACCTCGGGCTCTTTACAAGCTTTCTAAGTAGGTTAAAAAGTTAATGATGATTCATAAAGATGGGACTCTAAAACCCACTCTCTATTTAATGTATCTTGATTCCATAGGGGTGCCCAAATTTCCTCAATATCCTTGAGTTTGAGTCTTGCTACCATGCAAGATGTGAGTGTTTGAAATAGTGGTTCAAGGTGGCAGACTAGGTGTAATGCAGTTTAAGTTAGGGATAAGACCAATTTTTCCACTTTCATACTTTCCCTTACTTGAAAAAAATTTATATATGAACCATAATATATTCCCACATATATTCATGGACATAAATTTGATATGGAGATTTGGATATGCCCTAAGGTGGTGGTGGGGTCTGAGGTCTTAAGAATGGCTTTAGGTCTAATGGACTAGATTGAGTCTTAGGGGTCTGAGTCTCATGTAGGTGAGTTTATTATATCAACATCATCATGTAACACCTTTACCATATGTTACTAAACTTTTAATTTATCTCTAACTACCCAAGCTCTATTTTTGGCCCTTTTTCATGATTTGTAGGTTTGCCTAATAGGTCATTACCTAGTCTGAGTGCTTGATAGTTAGTTTAGGGGTATAAGTAGGTTATCCTATCCCTAATATAGTGATGATTTATTTTTAAAGTCCTATAATATTTTTTAATATTTAAAAATACCCTTAAGATCAGATCTTCCTTTAATTTTATCCCTTGTATACTCTCATAGGTTAGCTAGGGTTTATGAGTAGTTAGGATTGTGAAGCCTTAAGGGCTTAGTTTGGTGTCTTCCTACCTAAATTCTAGACTATTATCATATTAATTTTTTTTTTATATCCTCCTTATTTCATATTCATATGTTTCCAAACTTCTAATACGCCTAAACCAACAAATGCCTTTAGTTCATATGTGTAGGCCTATGTATATCAGTTTTAGGCCTATTTAGGCCATTAAACCCATTATTTTTGAACTTGAGACTCTTATCAATTTTCAACCCTTAATTAATATTTTTCATTTCCATTTCTTCTAAATTTTTTAGGTATCCATATATCCTCAAAGCATGTGTAATTCATTAACTCATATGCATAGGCATGTTTAGGCCTAATGAGCCTATGTAGGCTATTAAGAGCATCCTCTCTCAAGGAATGAAAATTTTAATGGGAAAAACTAAGAATTTTTTTTTGAAACAAGTAAAAAACTTATTTTTAATTTTTATGCTTCACCTCTCTGTAGGGTTCTACACTTTCACTATCTTGTTAGCAAGGTTCTACCTATAGGTGATAGTCTTGTGTCTTGACTGAGTAGGTGTGGTTATGCCTTCAACAAATTAAGATCCTCATCCTAATATAAAACATTTTAATCCTTACTCACTTATTACAATGTTCCTTCATACTCTAGACAATCACTAAAACATGTATATGCCATCAACTCTTGTGCACAGGCATGTACAAGTGCTTTTTAGGCCTAACTAGGCCATTGGTCCCTCCTTTTTATCTTAAAAAACTAAAGCATTATCTAAATATTTTGGGAATAAATAAAAAATTTAGGAGATCCCTATTTCAATCTTATAATTTCATTTTAGTTTAGGATTCAACATATTTTTGGTCTTTTCCTCCTAACCCTACCTATGGGATGTGTTTGGCCAGTTGGCTGTAAGTATGTATTCCCTCCTTATTTCTTAGTTGTTCATCCTCTTCACTGACCCTTAATTATTAATTTAGTGGAATAATTATGTTTATGACCCAAATATTACCTTATTTACCCAAAAAATAGGTTTTCTTTCTCAAATTTCTCCTCACTTAAAATCAAACATGTAGGTGATGGTCCTAAGCTTAGACTATGTGTGTTCATTTGATAAAGTGAGTATGATGTTCCATTGTTTTCCTTGTGTGATGAAAACATGTTGATTAATATATATGGATCATTATAACCCTATGAAACATTATTTAATTTTATCACATCATTATCACATCTAGCCTATAGTCTTATAGTCACAATCTTGTGTGTGCACTCAATGAGAACCTTAACTGAGTTCTTATCTTGGGATGGCTGAGGTGATGTTGGTCTTGCTTGCCCCTAGTTTATTCATCTACCATGTATTTTTAGACCATTATTATTATTTATAGACCTTTAATGCTTTTTTCACCCTATCTTAATAGCTAGTATTCCATTTGCTTGGTATGTCTAAATAGGTCTGTATGTGCCTAGATGAGGGCTTATCTCTTTAGGGCTCAAAGATGAGAATAGGCTTGAGAAGAGGGAAATGAGTAAGGGAAAGTTAGTGTCATAAGGTAGGATTATAAATATAATATATAACTCATATGTACCTTTGAATTAACCTAATGGGTTCCTATAGATACCTTACTCTTTATTTGAAAAAGAGGTCACTCAACATTCAAGACAGTCACCTTAGAGCATGATTTGAAGGGGTTAATTTTGATTGATGACTTGGATGAGAATTTAAGGATACATAAGGTTTAAAATGACTAAAATAACCCATTACCTACTTGAAAACATCCCTCTCTTCCAAATTCATTGCCTTGAATGCTTTGGCAACTTGAGGAGGTATTGCCTGCAGCTTGCACAAGTAAAAAACATGAAGGTTTATTTTATCCCACACCCAAAAACATGTGAAATAGGGGTTATAAATACCATATAAGTATCCTAAGGACATATATAATAAACATACAAACACAAATTTTTAAAACCATCTCAACAGTACACCAAAATTGATGTAACTTTAACTCTTACACATATGAAGAAGGCCTTTTGACTACCCAAATTATTAAATATTATTCATAGAGTATAGGAAATTAATTTTAAGACAAATGAAAATAATTTTAAGGCTAATATACCCAATTCCTCTTCCCAATATATTATATCCTCATTTTCTTTCTCCTTTATGGACTAAGGAAAAACTTGAGAGCTTGTCCAAGTCTGCCAAATAGCTCAATGGAGAAATGGACTGATTTTGGGATTGTTTTGATTATTTTGGAGGGGAAATTTATATGTAATTAATAAAATTATCCCTTATTTAAATATATGATCTCCCATGTATGGAACTGATTGTATAGGTTTGAACAAGCTATAAAAACACCTGTAAAAACCCTCCTTTTTACATTTTCTTCATAGTTCAAGTCTTAGGATGTCATTAGTGGTTATGAGGAGGGAAAATTTAAGTAAAATGACGTTTAAAAAAAATTTTTATGGTTGGGTGGAGTTCAATAAACACACCTTCCACATGTGGGGCCCCTTTGATGAGTGGGAAATGAATTTAACCCCTAAAATGGACCTTCATGCATATGAAACCATCCTATGATGGATACATGACTCTTTTAAGGATATTAATAATAAAATTGGAATATAAACACCAATTTAAATTTTTTTATAATGAAATATGACCAATTTGAGGTGTTTGAGGACCATTTGATGGATTTGTGGGGGTTATAAAGGCTTAAAACTAGCTTGAAAGAGTATACCACATAGAATATCCTTAAATACAACATAGACCTCATGCTATGAATTATAAAAGGTTTATACATCTTATACATATATCTATTAAGCTCTCTTCTCAAGGAATGTCTTGAAATAGGTCTAAAACCATGAAAAATAACAACCTTATCTTGTCAAATCACCTTAATTTTTTCTAGGAAACCTTAATCTTATCAAACAATGCTTAAACCAACTTATAGACTTCATGAGACTTTTGACACCCTTTCAATCACTTAAATAACCATCATGTTAGATTTAAATATCCTCTAAATCCTTAAAATAGTTATGACATGGGGATCTCCCAAGCAAGTCCTAACACAAACATGAAAACTTAAACCATGCTAATAAGGTTTTCAAGAAGCAAAGAGGTGACCATGACAAGATCTAGACCACTATGTACAAGCTTTTAAGGAATTACATGGAAAGTTTATTGATTTTAGGGGTTGATATTTGGCTTGGGAAGCCAAAATTTCAACACCTTTTATCAACTTAAAGGTTTGACCAACCTGATGGTCAAGGGAACCCATTATCCATGTATGATAGGCATAAGACTCAACTAAGATAATCTCCTTACTTAGATTGATGATTATACCAACATCTTAACAAACCTCAAACCTCTAGAACTGCAACACCTACCACACATAAGGAAACACACCAAAATAAACAACATATAATACCTAAGAAACAACACCAAGATAAGACACAAGACAACTAAGGTAGGTAACTACCCACACTTGTGTTGACACACTTATGGAAACAAGACAACAAACACTATATACAAATAGCTTGAGACCAAACTATTTTCTCCTTTAGGATCAAATGTAAAACTTATTTGATCACCATGGTAACGTGAGGTTTGATTCTCATGTATTAACTAGAACCCAATCAGGTATTACTAATTGAATGGGGATTTCCACTTGTAGCTAGAGACATTGGCATGCTCATAGTCTCTTAAGAGAGAAATTAGATATTTTGGTTCCATCCTCTAGTGCATGAGTTGGTCATGTGAATCCAAAACCCAATCATAATCATTTTAAACTTGCCTTCTTTGTATCAATAATCTGATTTTTGCCTTAATCATGGGCTGCTCTTGATTTGTCATGCTCTCATGTAGTGATTCTCTTGATAATATAGCTAGTATGCCTTGGTTTGTGTCTTAATTATACTCTATTTGAGATGGTGGATTGTCGATGCCTTCAACCTATTGGTAATTTTCCAAGCATGGATGCCACATGCCATTAGGCTCTCCTTGATTCTATTTCTGAGACTAAGAAGGATCAACTGCCATAGTGTTCTCTTTAAGACCCTTCTAAGGGGTAAAGGTGGATTATCTAAACTTGAAAAAAAGTTTCCTAAGTCTTCCAAAAAGGTAATAGCTTCATGATCAATTGAAAATACATGAAGTTCATTAGCATTCTTACCATTCACTTTTAAATCATTATGTTGATCAAGTATTTATAACTCTTCCACATAGTCATAAAAAGGCTCAAATTTTGCTACAACATAGTCATCCTAATATTTTGTGGATAATGGAATCTCATCAATCCATTCAATCTGAAACTCATCTTGAATTTCTATTTCTAAACCTAAATTATCTTCTTCAATCTCTAAACCATTGGTTCCACCTTCACTTGAGACCTTAACCTTCTATTTTATTCCATCATTTCAAGTTGTCATGCTGAGTTATCCAATATGACCTAAGAATTCATGGTAAAAATAATTCCAAGGATCATCTAACTCACATGAAATTATCTTATATTCAATAATGGGTTCATGTAGATTATTTTTATGACTTTCTCCTGGAAGAGAAGTTGCTTGTTCTTCATCATCATCAACTTCAATATCATGCCATTGTGACTTCTCTACATCATTAAACTTCCCTTCATGCTCAAAATCTAATCTACTAAGATGAATAGGGGTATCAATAGTGATATCCTCATCATAGGTTCTTGAATTATCCTTTTCAAAGTATTCTTGAAACTCACCAATAACTATAACATGATCAAGCTCTTGAAGTACTTCCACCTAATTAATTAATATTGACAAATTATTCCCCACACTTGGATGCCAAAATTCTACCTTCAATGAACTTGGTTCCTCTTCAAAAAAGGAGAGGGTAGGAAGGAAATATACTTCATTAGCTCACTTGATAGATGCTAGAGTGATCTTCCAACTTGGAGCCTAAGGATTATCAGGCTAATCATGATATTGTTGAAAAGATAAAGAAAATTAGTTGAGGATACTATATCCTTATTCCTCTATTCTTCAATTATGTGGTCAAAATTGGATTTACCTTTATTCTCATGAATGATTGCAATATGAAGGATATATGGGAAACATGGAAAACTTGATACATCTCCTAGACTAGCCTCCATAAACTTCTCTTCTTCTTGATTCTAAATATGCATAGCAGAAAGTTATCTCTCAAGAATAGGCATGACATAATCTAGGGTTCTAGTCCATGAAGGCCTCCAAATTGAAGTTATCATAGGCTCTTGAGAAAGCATGTGTGGATATTGAAGGGGATGTAGGACACAAAGAGGCTGATAAGGGGTAAGAGGATGAAGATACTTTTTAATTGAGATGTTTGGTGTGTAAGGCTCAAGATGAAACTTGGAGAGTGGTTTAGATATGATTCTAAATCCTACACCATACCCAATCTTGTATACCATATAAGATAGATCAAAGGATAAGTACCCCCCAATCTTGGCCATAAAGTCATTAGGCAAACATCGAGCAAAATAAGCTGGTAAATTTATAATAATAATGTCTTGCATAATTGATAGCTTGGGGTAATAATGAAAGATAAGTTGTAGGTCCTTGATGAGGCCAAATTTCCTTTTAGATAATCCATTCCATTGCAACTTAAATTTGGAAGTAGGTTCATATATAAAATTTAAACTATCAACTACTAGCTTAGGAATAAATGAACTGCTTGATCTATCATCAAATAAACAATTAAGGACCAAAGAGTCTCCAATAATCATAGAGGTAAGGAAAGGATAAGGGGTGATTACCTTGGTTGGCTACTCTTGGTTTACAATGAAATTTTACTGATGAATAAAGGATTGATGTTTAAATTCATTTTTATGCCTAAGACATTATTTCAATCTATCCATTTCCTCCTTTAGCTTCTCAATTTATAAGCTTAAATCATCATCACTTTGCTTAGGATAACTATAAAGAACAATAGGTTGATAAGTACGCTAAGTTGGGATAGAAAGAGAGAAGTATGGAGGAGTGTATGGCTAATATGGGTTTGTATAGTGTTGATAAGGGTCATAGGGCTATTGATAGAAGTATGATCCATATGCATCCATTACACATCATGATAAAACTTCAAAGCAAAATAAACTACCAACAATAGTTGTTCTTACCCATGAAATGATAACCTTATGATGTCTCTCAACATGAAATCTGTTTGCTAATCTATTACTGAGGTGATTGAAGCTCTCTAAGATGACTAAGTGCTACAAGTGAGTACTCTAATTTCTTTAATATATCATACTAGGTGTGCTAGAACTGTTAACACTCTAAGTTGCACCCTTTGAAGAAGATGGTTCAATTCTCTTCAAGCTTGGGTTAACATAGGATTGGTCTAAAGAATATGAGTGACTTATAAGAGGACCAAATCTCTATGTTATGGGGATATCTCCCCTAGTACATCAATTTAAGATTTATTCTAATACCTATTAATGTTTAGGTGAAAATAAATAGAAAATATGCATAAAAGGAAACCTACTCTAAGGATGGTGATGCACCAATATCACTGTCCACTCTATTTGATCTCTAACAACACTAATAGACCAAACCTAAATTGAAACACTCTCTCTACAAGGATTCTATGCAATATTTCTTCACATGAAGTTCATGGTGGATGGTTACAACTTGGAGGTGATTGATGAAAGGCCTATCTTGAGACACTTCTAACTAGGTTACACTTCAAGTATAGTCACCAACCTTTGACACATCATATGACCTGCAAAAAATAACCTAGTAGTATTTATGTATGGCAAGGACATAAAAAAGGAGAAATTATACCACTTAGGCATATAAAAACAAGCATAGAGACACTATATTAGTATTGAAGAAGTTACAATAGTTCATTAATCAATCCAAAATGTCTAAAAGAAACAAATCTAGGAAAAGTTTCCTTATACCTAGGTGAGGCATTTGTACATTGGCCTAAGAGGCTCAGTATATAGAACAATGAGAAGAGAAAGAGAGAGAATTTAGAATGAAGGTGCAGATAAGAGGTAATAAATTAACATAGTACACTCACATAACATTTACATTATCCATAACAGTCCTCATATGTCTCTCCATGCATTGGTGTTCTTCAATAGGCCCTTTAGGCATTGAGATGGAGTGGTGAAGGCTGGGTCAAGCTTTTTTTACCTATTTCAAGTCATAGACATGCCCAAATATGGTCAAAAATTCTTTCCTATAATAATTATAAACATTAAAATGATTAAATTAGGCTACCATGAGTTACTAATAATCCCACCCTTCTACTTACATGTTGACTAGGATAAGAAATTTCCCTTTCCTTCATATTGACCATGAGGAATGTTTGATGCCTTCATGATGATAGTTACAAGGTGGTAATGGCCCTATATTGAATCCTTCAACAATCTTGTATACCCTTCTACATCTCTTTTTGTTAACCAATTAGGTCTACTAGGCCAATTAGGCATAGTGGCTAGTGTCATGTGTTTGGGTGACCATAAAACCTAAGTAGGACATTAATGATTGGTAATTGATTATCTTTCAAGTCCCTAAAACCACACCACACCATGATTTAGGCCTTTCTAAGAAGTATACACTTGCAACTCTACCCATATAGGTGATTAGGCCACCTACTAGCGCTTGTAGATTGTCTCTTTTTTTCCAACTTATAGAAGCATTTTTAGAGAAGTTTGTGAGCAATTTATGATTTGAGAGGGTGAAATATGACCCAAAATACATTTCAAAATGATTGATAACTCTCTATCAAGTTTTGTACCCTATTCTCTACTCAGCTCCTTGAAAAATTATTATTTCTAACAAGTCTATATATATAGACTAGTACCATGAATAGGGTTTCCTCTAAGTTTACTATGTTCTTCAAGTGTTTATCAGGTCAATCCAAGGTGTTTGAGTGCAAATATCTCCACTTTTACTTCATTAGATCTATCTTAGGGTTTAAGTAGGGTTTTGGAAGTATACCATCTTAATGATGGTTCATAAAGTAAAGACCTCTAATCCAAAACTTATGTCCAGAGATGTTGAGCCCATAGACCTCCCTAAATATCTTAAAAATCTTTGGGTTCCATGCATCTTGTATAGAGAGATATGAGTGCAATTTGGCAGACCTTGGTCTCCTTATAAGATTTCTGAGCAAGTTATGAAGTTAGTGATGATTCATAAAGATGGGAATATGAAACCCACTCTTTCCTTCATGGATATTGAGTTTATATGGGTTCCTAACTTCCCTCAAGAGCCTTGAGTCTGAGTCCTTCTATCATGAAATATGTGAGTGTTTGAAATAGTGGCTCAAGGTGGCATACTAGGTGCAGTGCAATTCAAGATAGGGATAAGACCAATTTTTCCACTTTAATACTTTCCCCTCTATGAAAAATATTTATATAGGACAAATACTATCTTCCCACACCTATTCATGGCCATCAATATGAAATGGATATTTTTATATACCCCAAAGTGTTGGTGGGGTTTGAGGCCTTAAGGATGGCTTTAGGTCTAATGGCCTATACTGAGTCTTAGGGGTCTGAGTCTCCTAAAGGTGATTTGATTTTATCAAAATCATCATGTCACACCTTTCTGACCTATTACCAACCTTTTAATTTGTCTCTAGCTTCCCAAATTCCACTTATGCCCCTTTTTCATGATCTATAGGTCTGCCTAATAAGCCATTGCCTAGTCTAAGTGCTTGACATTTAGTTTAGGGGTATGAGTAGGTTATCCTCTCCATAATAGAGTGATGGTGGAGTTTGAAACTACTATATATTTTTTTTAATATTTAAAAACACCCTTTGGATCAGATCTTCCTTCAATTTTGTCCCTTGTATACTCTCATAGGTTAGCTAGGGTTTATGAGTAGTTAGGATTGTGAAGCCTTAAGGGATTAGTTTGGTGTCTTCCTGACTTAATTAAAAAATATTATCACCTTTAAAACATTTTTATATCTTCCTTATTTCATATTTAGATGTTTCCAAAATTCTAATAAGCCTAAACCAACAAATGTCTTCAATTCATATGTGTAGGCCTGTGTATATCATTTTAGGCCTATTTAGGCCTAATTAGGCCATTAAACCTTTTATTTCCTAAACCCGAGACTCTTATCACTTTGAAAAAATTAATGCATATTTTTCACTTCCATTTATTATTATTTTTCTAGGCCTTCAGATATCCTAAAATCATGTATAAGTCCTTTACTCATATGAACATGCTTGTTTAGGCTTATTTAGGCCTAATAGGCCTATGTAGCATATTAAGATCTTCCTCTCTCAAGGATTAAAAAATATTAATGGGAAAAATTGAGATATTTTTCAGAAAATAAGTGATAAAATTATTTTTCATCTCTATGTTTCACTTCTCTATAGGGTTTTACATTTTCACCATCTTGTTAGCAAGGTTCTGCCTATAACTGACAATCTTGTGTCTTGACTGAATAGGTGTGGTTAGTCTCTCCTTCACCAAATTGAGGTACTAATCCTCCTATAAATTTTTTATTCCTTCCTCACTTATTATCAAGTGCCTTTAGAATTTAAGAAACCACTAAAACATTTATATGCCATTAACTCTTGTACATAAGCCTATACATGTGATTTTTTAGGCCTAATTAGGCCATTGGCCCTTCCTTCTTATCTTGAATGAACTAAAGGATTATATGTAGATTATTTTATTCAATAAAAAATTTAGGATATCATAATTAAAATCTTATCATTTCATTTTAGTGTAGGATTTAACACATTTTAGGTCTTTTCCTCCTAACCCTACCTGTGGGATGTGTTAGGCCAGTTGGCTGCAAGTATGAACCACATCCTTTCTTAGTTTTTCATCCTCTTCACTAAACCTTAAATATTTATTTAGTGACATAATTATTTTTATGACCCACTTATTATCTTATTTACCCTCAAAACAAAGTTTCTTGCTCAAAATTTTCTCCACTTATATCATGCTTGTAGGTAATGGTCTTAGGCTTAGACAAAGTGAGTATGATGTTCCATTATTGTACTTGGGTGATTAAAACATGTTTATGACCCTATATTGTTACTTATAACCCTATGAAATATTATTTAATATTATCACATCATTAGGACCTCTAACCTATAGTCACAATCATGTGTGTGCACTCAATGAGAACATTAACTGAATTCTTATCTTGGGATGGCTGAGGTGATGTTGGTCCTGATTGCCCCTAATTTATTTATATACCATGTATTTGTAAACCATGATGATTACTCGAGGATGTATTGCCTGCAGCTTGCACAAGTAAAAAACATGAAGGTTTGTTTGCTCCCACACCACCACACATGTGAAAAATGGGTGGGTAATACCATATAATTACCCTTAATACATTTTTAATACACATAAAAATATAAATTTGTAAAACCATCTCAAGAGTACACTAAAACCAATGCAACTTTGACCCTTACACATATGAAGAAGGCCATTTGACTGCCCAAATTCTTAACTATTGTTCATAGAGTATAGGAAATTAATTTTTAGACCAATGAAAATAATGGCAAGGTTAAGATTCCCCCTTACTCTTCCCAATATATTAGCTCCTCATTTTCTTTCTCTTGTATGGATTGAAGAAAAACCTGAGAGCTTATCCAAGTTTGCCAAAGAGCTTGATGGAAAATTGGACTAGTTTTGGGCCTATTTTTCATCTTTTAGGGGTGAAATTTATTTTTAATTCCTTTATAGAGAACATATGTGAATATCTAATCTCCCCCTATATGGAATTGGACATATAGGTTCGTATAACCTACAAACACCCTCCTTTCTACATTTTCTTCATAGTTCAGGTCTTAAGACACCATTGGTGGGTAGGAGGAGGGAAAATTTAATTTAAATGGAATTATAAAACAATTATTATGGTTGGATGGAGTTTAAGAGACACAAATTCCACATGTGGGGCCCATTTGATGAGTGGGAAATGAATTTGACCCCTAAAATTGACCTTTATGCATATGAAACCATCCTATGATGGATTTATGATGGCTATGGGACTATTTAGAGGATATTACCATTACAATTGACATATAAAAAACCATTTTCAAAAGTTTTATAATGCAATGTTATCATTATGAGGTGTTTGAGGACCATTTGATGGCTTTAGGGGGGTTATGAAGGCTTGAAATTGGCATGAAAGAGTATACCATAGATAATGAACTTAAATACAACTCAGACCTTATGTTATGAATTATAAAAGGTTTATAAATCTTATTAATATATCTATTAGGGTCTCTTCTCAAGGAATGGATTGAAACAAGTCTAAAACCATGAAAACTAGCAACCTTAATCTTGTCAAATTACCTTAATTTCTGCTTGGAAAAATTAATCATATCAAATAATTCTTAAACCACCTTCTAGAATTCATGAGACATTTTAAACCCTTAAAATAACTTCAAGGACCATAATGAGAGCTTGACACATCCTCTAAAGGCCTAAAATAGATATGACATTAGGATATCCTAAGCAAGTCATAACACAAACATGAAATGTTAAACCATGCTAACAAGGTTTTCAAGAAGCAAAAAGGTGACCATGACAATATCTAAACCACTATGTACAAGATTTAAAGGGGTTTCATGGAATTATTTTTTATTGTAGGGGTTGAAATTTAACCTGGAAGGCCAAAATGTCAATACTTAAAACACACAACTACTTATCCAATTTCCCAATTTATATACCCCATTAGAACATGAGTTTTGAATGCACATTGGGTGATGAAATCCCACTTGTTACACCCTATGGACTCATGGTTGGTGATCAAGGTCCAACTCTCACAACTTAAAAAAAGGAAGATAGGCTATTTCTGATCTTTAAGGTCCCACAAAGGGAAAGAGGAGAGCATATGTAACCTTCTCTCTAAGATGGGGGAATGACAACAAAAATGTTTTTTGATCACCCAGGATCCCAAAATTAGGCAATGGGAGAGCATACACACTTAAGTTATCATAAACACAAAACAAAAAACTCAAGAAAACACAACAAGTTCATTTTAAGCACCAAATATAAGTGTTTGTTCATTTTAGAGCACCAAATTAAGTGTTTGAGTGTTGGTTTGAATAGTTTAGTCTTATACAAGTGAAAACCTACAAGAAAATAGATTAGTAGTCTTAGGTTTGATCTTTGACAAGATTGTAGGTATTGTAAGTGAATTAGTCAACTCTTTATTTATGATTCCACCATTATGTAGGGTGATTTCATCATTATTAATAGTGATTCCACAATCTATATAAAACATTAAAAAATAAAAAAAACAAGAATCATGTTTCCATTGATAAGTTAGCAATTTTGCTACTACTAATGATATTTTTGCTACTAATAATGATGTTTTCGCTACTAAAAAAAATTAACAAATAAAAAGTAGAAAAACATGTTTTCATTGATACCAATCACGTTTTAACTATAGTGCAAAGTTCTTCTATCAAATACAATCATATTTTTATTGATAGGAACCCTTTTTCATTAAACATGTAAAACAAATAGTCTATAAAAATAGAAGTGAATTCACCACCATATACCACATTTTTGCCAAAGTGCAAAGTGATTCTGCTGATTCCTATAAAAATAAACAAATAAATAGAGGAAGTTTTTGCTACTAAACAATGTATTTTCATCACTTTTTATCATGTTTCCATAGTTATTAATATGGTTTCCACCAAGAATCTAGGACTAAAAACTAGAATATTTTTGAGGAAAAGTGAGGAATCTTGGTATAAATTAGTGTTGAATTTTAGATTAAAATGAAGATAAAAAGATATCAATGCTGATTTTGGGTTGTGTGTCCCACCAAGTGTTCCATATGTATATATCAAAAGGATATTCATTATTAAAATTCAATCATTAGTGTAATAAAAAACAAAAGCACATGAAATCTACTAAATAAACTTCACAACTAATATACATCAGAAGAGTTATCACAAGGAATGAATAAATCAAATGATATACCTTGTATCTTAACAAGATGAACAAGATACTTATTTGGATTTGATGTTTATCAAAGGACGTGGTTTCAAAGGAATGTACAAGGTGCTTGGGAAATCCGGAGTTGTCTTGCCTTACATAATTGATGATTTAGATGATGAACTATGATGATGATAAAATCTTTGTACAAAGATTTAGCAGCACTTTATTGTCTCTTAAAATCTTATGGATAATGGAAGGTTGCCCTTCTATTTATCGATTTTTAGGTTCAACTATGACCATTGATCTTAGATATAGATTAGTGGTGGAGAATTAATCCTATAATGGAAGATGAGAATTTAATGTTATGAAATGGAGTGTGTAAGACAAGTCCTTTGCTTGGTTTTTAATGTGATTTCCATTGGGATTGATTTTCACACCTTCCATTTTTTTATCAAATTTTCATTAGAAAAGGGTGAAAGTTTATTATTTTTTTAATTTACAAGTGGGTGAGTGATTAAAAAATTTATTATTTTTTATTTATTAAAATAGGGAAAATTCAAATTCCATGGATTTCACATTAGGAAGATATTAATTAGCTAATCAAATTAATTTTTCTAATTAAATGTGACTAGGAATGATGTGGTAACCTTTATAATGTTACCTCTTAATTGATAATTCAATTTAATTGAACTAAGGAGGCATTATAAAAGCAACCAATTGATTTACAATATTATCATTAATTTTAATGTCGTGATGTGGTGCATTTTTGAATTAGGGGTGTGTTTTCATGATTTGGGATAAAAATGATAGCTATCTTGATGATTTCATTTATTAAAAATATTTGATCTTAAATTATTTTATGTGGAAACTTGGTTCAATAATTAATGATGAAACCAAAGTGGCAAAAATGAAGTGTTTATATTTACCATACATATATGTCACATGCCATTGATTATAAATCATTACAGGCTCATGATATAGGATTGGTATTAGTAGAGCCCATGTAAATAATTGATACTAGTTAATATAGTTTACAAAATAGATAGATATTCTAGTGTAAGTTTAGTGGGACCAATACCTTGAGGAGAAAACTACATGGGAGGATCTTCAAGAAGTATCTAAGGATTTTACTCATTTGTTTAGTTGAGTTTTTACTTTTTTGTAGCCATCAAGACTATTTTTTCCTAGAGGGGGAGGATGTCACATCATATTTTAACAATCAAAATATTTACTACTTTTTATTATAATAAGTGGAATTGTGCACCATGTGCATTGATTTGGATTAGATATTGATTGATGCATATTTATTTATATAATTTTTATTTAAACCATTTAAACAATTATGGGCTAATGAATGATTAATTAGATGAAATTCATTAATTTTTTTCGATTGATCAACACTTTTGACCAAAGCTATGAATTGGATCTGGGATACAAATAAGGGTCCAATCCATAGAAAATTCAAAAACAATATGAAAATCCACCACTATCCATGAAATCAACTCAAACGGCCACATCTAGCCTATTTACACCCAATGAGACTTGAACCTCAGTGAGGGAGGACACAACTAGCCCACCTAACCAACCCATATACATCTCATTGGTATATTTATGTTTTTAATTATGAAATTTAAATTATATTATTTAACATCAAAAATATTTGACATGCTTATATTTATTAGCATCATATATAACTCACAAGATTATATTGTCTAACATTGTATAAAAAAGGATGTTCTTATATTGATTATCATCAAATAGATTTGATGTTCTTATAGTGAATAATGTTAGATAGATTTGACATGTTAATATTACTCACATTTAAAATTTTATTTGATTTTTACATTAAAAATGATTATCATATTACTTTCATATTTTAACATGGTTTAACAACTTCGTTTATTATGATACATGTGTGGTTGCAACATAGGTTTTGGCCATAATAGATGGAGGATATCATTGGGGAAATAATGATAGATACATTATTGAAAAAAATAAAGAGAATACATTGTGCATATAGGTTTCAAATTTTAAAATTATGGTTAACCTCTTTGTAGAACCTTTTATTACCCTTAGGAATGGGTAGATAACTTTTTGTGACTTTGTATTGCTTTTTTATTTGTCATTTACATGCTTAGTACAAATAATTCTATGTTGTTAAAAAAATGACAATTTTTATGTTTTCACAATAGGTATGCTATGAGAAACCTATTTTAACATTGTATGTGTTTGGATTTATTTTCACAATTATGACAAAATTCATTAAACACTCTTAGAGGATTGAGAACATGCCATTTTAATGACTTGAAATTGATAGTGAACTTCTAAGTTTGAATTATATGTATTAGATATTAATCTAAATTGAATGCATGAAATATGAAAGAATGTATTTTAATATTATTTTATTTAATTAAATAACATTAGTTAAAATTGTTATCATGCATGTATATGAACATTGGGCTATAAGCCAACTCAGAGTCAACTTTGACATGTAAAAGTGGACCTCAATATATAGATTTATATTAGATAACTAAAATTATTATTATATTGAAATTGATGAGAAATATACTTAATGTGGATTTTTAATCCTTGTAGAAACCTTCAACTAAATAATAAAAGACTAGTGACAAATCATAAATTTAAATTGAAATAAATTAAAATGATGACTTATCATAAAACTAAATGTTATTTTAATTTGACTTAATTTCATTTTAGTAAATGATACATACATTCAATTCTCAAATTATTTATCGTGAAAATACTATTAACATAAATAAACTATAGTCAATTAATAAATATTTAAAATGATAAAAAACTTATTAAAAAAAATGGAACAATAGTTTAAAATCCACTTGATTAAGAGTAAGTTGAGAGTTATCAAGTGAGTGAAGAAGTAGATATTTGCATGCAAAGAAGGACGCAACATGGAATAAGGCCGTAAAATGTCCATATAAGGTGGTGGTTTGAAATATATAGGAGTATCAATATATACATGGAATAAGGACATAAAATGTTTAGAAAGAGGTGGTTATTAAAAAAGAAAGAGGAGTATAGGAGCCGGAGTAAATTGGTAAGTACCCTAGCTTGGAAAGAACCTTGACTTTATGTCCAAATAAATCAATGGAGAAAGAATTGTATTTGGAGTAAGTTCATTTGAAAAATATTGGAGTTTTTTTTATGTGTTAAAATAGGATTTTGTTTCCATCAAGAATTATTTATAATTGGTTAAACTTTGCATGAGGAAAAAAATGGGTATCTATATCAATTTTTGTAAAATGTTTTAGAAAGAGGTGTTTATGGTTCTATTTACAAATTCTAACATGAAAATAAGAGTTATTAGTAACCTCTTATGGAATATGGGTCAATATCTATTCAAGGTTATTCCATTGAACCCTAATGTTGACTGTAGTGATTTGTGTTCAAATATGTTCCTAGATGGATTGATATTGAAAATGTTACGATTCAATTTTGGATCTTTCTTCCCTAGGCCCTTAAAACACTAGGAGAAGTTTGGAGGATAAAATAAACTAGAATATCATTATCCCACATGTATGCTAGGGTCTTGATTTCCCTAGAACCATTATATTTATTCCTAGAAATCCTAATTTTTAGGGTTAGTGGGGAAACTTATTCTCCTAGTGTTTGTTTTTCCTGTAAAAAGGAAGGAAATATAAAAAATGTCCCTCTCTTGAACATATCTATAAATTATATAAATAAATATCATATTATTCATCATCAAACATGTAATGTTAAAAATGATGTCTTTTGAATAAGGTTATTTATGATGTGATTATTAGAGATAAACCTAGTTTGATATTGACACAAATGAAGACATAAAACCCCCTATAGTACAAATGAGGGAGAGAGAATTTGTATAGACTTTGATATAGAAGAAAATGCTTCCTTCCCACCCAGGGGTATTCTTTTACCTTTTTATTTAAGTAATCTTCATTCATTAATTAATTCTTAGTCATTTGGTGATCATGAGGACTTAATGAAATCTATTTTTTTTGATTTAGTTTTAGTCATTGAGGCTTAGTTAGTGTAGGTTAACTCAACTAAACCATAGGAAGAGGCTCCCTCTTATCTCAAATAAATCCCCTCAAATGAATATGTGGTCATTCTTGCTTCTTTGCCCAACTCTGAGGCCCATACCCATGGATCCTTACCTATTTCTATGTTGTTTTGTTGCTTGATGAAATGGTTCCCATGGTTGTCTCTTTGGAGCCTATTTAGCTGAGGGAGATAGATGTTCCCCTATATGATAAAGTTATGTTTACTCCTTTAGACCCTAATGGCTTGTATATGACTAGGAATTCCAAAGGAGGGGTGAAGCATATTAAAAATTGAGATTAGTTCAACTTACTTTCAAGGTGAAGCTTTTAGTGAGGAGTGTAAAAGGACTAAAGGAGGGACAAAAATTATTTTTTATAACTCTAAAAATAAATCTAAGGATAAAAAGGTGCCTCAGTGTTTCACTAGGATTTATCAGAATAAATAAGGGGATAAGCCCTCATGGATGCCTAAGTAACTACCCCCCATTATTTATTTATGAATATTATTAGTTTGAATGTGAGGGATATTGAAACCACTTAAAGCTTATTGTTAGATAGTTTAGACACTCAATGGATTTATTTTTGCTTCAGTAAGTCAAGGAAGTGGGTTCTAGACTTAATTTTATTATTAGCTTTATTTGGCCTCATTTTTCAACTTATCTACTAACCATTCTAGAGTTGGGGTTCAATATTGATTAACCCTAAATGGAATGAATTTGTAGTGTAACATGGATCCTATCCTTGTAATAAATTAGTTTGGGTTTTTATTGACTAGAATAATCAAGTTTTTGGGTTTATAATATATATGCTTTGAATGACTATAGGGATAGGTCAAAACTATGAAATTGGCTTGTGTCCAACTTGAGAGGTATCCCTTAGATTATATGGAGTGATTTTAATATGATTGAAGTAAGGGAATACAAGTAAGGTGGTGAGTCTCATGATTAGAAAGGAAATGAACTCTTCTTATGGTCCAAGTTGTAGTGTATTGAAAATATTTCTTACCCTCTATTCAACGGTAAAAAATATAGTAATTCTATTTGGTTTACATGGTGAAATAATTAGTTCCAAGAAAGGAGAGTCTATTCTAGGCTTGATATATTCTATTTAAATTGAGAATTATTTAATATTGATCAAGTTGACAATGAAAACAAGGTGAATATACTCCCCTTCACAATTTCATACCACTACCCATTGAGATTAATGTCTCCTTGAATGTTGTTGTGGTCCCTAGTAAAGATGACTAGAAAAGACTTTATAAGCTCAATGTTTCCCACATAAATGATAAAAAGTGTAAATAGGGAATTATATATTCTTATAAAATTGGTAAATTTTTTTGTGAGTCTTCATCAATAATTTATCAATGGAATAATAATATGGAATTAAGTAAGAAGTTTGTTATAAGTTTTGTCCAAATCAAATCTAAGAAAAGAAGGAAGTTTTCAAGAGAAATTTAGGAAGTGTTAATATATTTGAGTATGCTCTATAGAAAGACCCTATAAATGTTTCCCCCCTTGAAAATATTTATGTTCTTAAACACTAGGTTAGGTGACATCAAGTGTATATAGCTAGAGGTGCCTAGATTCGCTCTAGGTTGAACTGGCTCAAGCTTGGAGATAAAGGTTCCAAATTGTTCTTTAGTTTCCTCAAGGTGAAGCATAATAAGCCTAAAATATCAAAAATTTATTGTGGGAGGATTCACTCTAATGAACTTATTGAGATTAATAAATCATTCTTCTCCTTTTATTCTAACCTCTTTCTCTATAATGGGTTGAACAACAAGGTTGAATAAAATAGAAGATTTTGTACTAGGTGTATTATAAAAAAGGTTTCTCTTAAATAAGCTACATCCCTGGATAGTGAAATCTCTATGGATGATATATTTTCCACAATTGGATCCCTCAAATTTGATAAATCCTTAAGGATTAATGGTTTACATGCTGATTTTTATAAAGCCAATAAGGACTGGATTACTCAAGATTACCTTAGAGTTTGTGATGAAGTTTTGAATGTTGGATCCCTTAGAACTAAAATTAATAGAGGTGTTATTAAGATTATTTATAAGTAAGGTGATCAGTCTTAGGTTAAAAATTGGAGTCAAATTACTCTATTGAATGTTTCCTATAATTATTTTACTAAGATTCTTGCAAGGAGACTTTCTTCCATACTACCAAAGATTATATCTAATACTCATATGGGCTTTATGGAGGGAATATTTATCCTTGATAAACTAATTTATAGTTGGGAAGGAATACAATGGACACATTACTCTAAAAAATATGTGGTTATGATTATACTTGATTTTGAAAAGTTATATGAAATAATTGAATGGTTGTTCATCGACATGATGTGGAAATTCTTTAGTTTTCATGAAAGGTTTTATAGAATGGTTAATGATCTTTTCAAAGATGCTTCAGTTGTGATTAAATTTAATGGTGAGTGAACTGATTTCCTTAACCTCTAATAATCCATTAAATAAGGCTATCCTTTAGGCCCTTATCTATTTTTTACCATTACTGAAACATTGCATTATCTTTTGAGAACTGTTGTCATGGGACCCCTTGTTAACAATCTCTCCTTGCCTGATAAGTCAAAACTAATTAATGGCTTATTTTCCAATGACACCACTTTGCTCACTCAGTTATAGAAGGATAATTTGTAGTAGGTTAATTTTGGACTGGCCATCTATTATTTTTCCTCAGGTTCTAAAGTTATGATGCATAAATCCTTTATGATTGGTTGGGAAGAATGCCCCAAATATTGTTGTAGATTTTTTTTGGAGTTGAAAAGGCCCAAATCATTTGGTCAAATACCCTAGAATCCCATTTTCTCTTGTTCATTAATTTAAATAGATGTGGGAGTAGTTTATTCTTAAAATTAATAATAAAATTGAGAAATGGCATGGGCATCTCCATTCCCTACTTGGAAGGGTCCAAGTGTGCCAAAAATTTCTTGCTTCCTATAGTATTTTTTATGCCTCATGTTTTTTGTTTAATAAATCTCAAATAAATATTTTGCACAAGATCATTTAGGACTTTTTATGGTTTTATGGGAAGGGAAACAAGAAAAGGCATGTTGTAGTCTGGGAGGTTTATAGTAAGCCTAAAAATATAGGAGGCCTTGGTATAAATGACTTGAGAATCCAAGGGTTTACACTAGAAGTCAAGTGTATCATTATAAATTTTAAATGGGGCGAGCCTTGGAAGATACTAGTCAGGAAATTTTTTTAAAGGTTTTTTCTTAAAATAAATCCCAACTGGAAAGGGATACACATTTTAGATCTCACTCTATATGGAAAGCATGGGAGTTGGTTAAACACCTTATTATTTCAACACTAGTTTTCAATGGTTTAGGTTCTAGGTGATATTAGTATAGGTCAAGTTATTGAACCTTAAAGTCAAAAAATGACATCTTGTGCTTATTAGGGGGTGTTTTTCCTATGTTTGACTTGAAGACATTTAGGGACCTTTTTTCCTAGGTTGGCTGGGCCTCATGGACTAAAATAAAATTTAGGTTTCATATAAAATCCTCAAAATGTAGGACTTATAAACGACTTTCAAAATCCCTCCAGTGTACTAAGATGGTCTCCATTTTTGATGAGGAAGAGGAATTTAGGGACAACATTAAATGAATTAATGGTCCTCCACTTATTAAATTTTCCATGAAGATGTAACTATAAGTGGTATGTATGTGACCCTCTCAAATTTGGAGGTTTAGGTTTAATGTAATCTAGCCTTCTTGTCTTTAACCTAAGAAGTATTATTTTATGTGGTTACTAATGCGTAATAAGCTTGTTGTTAATTATATCCTTGATAAGGTTGGTATTAGTAAGTCTTTATGTCTTATTTATGGTGACCTTGAAACCATTGATCACCTTTTATTTACTTGCCCTTATGCTTCTAGTGTGTGGAAAGATTGTTTAAAAAGTCAAACTTGCTTGTTTGGTTGTGATATATCCTAGTTGAACATTAATTTTGGATATGATTATGCTAAGAAATAAGTTCATATGTTTTTCCATAATTTTTGGTTGGTTTTTTCCACAAAGATTCTATGGTTCATTTGGAATCAAAGGAATTTAGAGATCTTTTACTTCTAGGGTGCTTACTAACTTCATAGTTGAAGTTATCTCTAGTTTTATTTCTACGTAGATTTATCTTCAATTGGAGGTACCATAGGCACAATTGTAATAATTTTTAAGATGGGCATGATGATGGTTACCTCCAGCTACCTATTGGATATTGGTGGCTACCCTAGACTTAGCCCTATTATAGATTGGAGAGTATGTCATGATACTACGATTGATGATTAGATATTTGAATATGATTGAGAAATTATGAAGGAAGTCTATTTTGAGAAATTAGATGGCCTTGATATGAATTGGGTTGGTTCTTCTAAACCTGACAAAGATGGTATTGATATTTGTTTTGTGGCCAACAAGGATGTTCTTTTGACCCTGCAGGCTTCTAGTTCTCAAGAGATGCATGAACATAATAGTGGGAGCCTAGATAGTGCTAACATAATGGTGTCAAGTCTAAACTTGAGTTCTAGTGTTGGACCTGTTGATCCTCATCTCTTGATGATTGATTGTAGGACTTCTTTTGGTGCGCATGGGAGTATGATGTAGTCTAATGTGGTAAATTTAATTGAGTCTAATGTTAGTGAGGTCATAGCTAGGCTAGAAAAGGTTATTGAGAAGGGTGACAAAGAGTAAATTAAGGATCTTGTGTTGTTTGTTAAACAATCCAATCTAAAATTTTTGCTTGAACATGTTGAATTATTTATCCCTCCTTGCAACAGATGAGAGTCATCCTTGAGACATCTAAGAACTGGTTATGAGTTGACTGTGAAGATGGGGCCTATAGATGATAGTGGTAAGATAAGTGATTATCTTGGGTGGATATGATGGCCTTGATATGGTCAAGGTTTGATGTTATATTTTTGGTTTTGTTTGTTGTTCCTTTTTTTCACACCATGTTATGATGTCTGAATTTTCATATTATAGTACTATTTATTGTTTTTTGTTTCTCTATTACTATTTTTTAGGCTGTTATGGTTATTATTATGGTCGTTTCATCCTCATATGTATATAATTTTATGACTATTCTTGAAATGTAAAAGAGAGAGGGGGGAGTACTGATATATACATGGAGGGGAATTATAATAGGAGGACAAGTAGAAACAACAAAGAGAAGATAACTTGGGTGAGGGAGGATAAGAGATTAATTGGATAACTATGTTGAACTAGTTTGGAAGTTTATCTATTAGCACTAGGGAAGAAGTAGGATCTATATCATACCATATTTTATTGTATAAGGACATTTTTTACACATTAATGTTATAGAAATTTCATAAAAAGACTATATCTATATGTCTATTTCTAAAGGTTTGAACAACTTAATGTTTTATTATACACTTATTATATTTTCATCTCTTTCTTTTGTTTTACCCTATATCCATTTAGATTGAAATATTTCTTACTAAAACAACATTAGAAATTCCTAAAATAATTTCATGAACTTTGTACCTCAACATGAAACAAAATAATCAACAAAATTGGTATTAGTTGATAGGTGTGAGTCTGGGAAATGTCACTATAGTAAATTTTAACATAACCTTGTCATATAATTTTGATAACATAAAACCTAAGATTGAATTTTGAATTTGCTTTCTTTTGTTTTGGGACATACAATTTAGTAACATCGAGTTTTGTAATTCTTTGAATTCATGGCATTCCTTCTACTTGAAATATTCAGCTATAAATTTTCTCTTGGTCATAGTCATAAAAGATTTAGAGTCAACTCTCCCTATATATTTCAATAAAATAACCTTCACATTAGCTAACCTAGTGTTACTTAGTTGATTTAATGGCCTATTACTAGACTATGTCAATCTAGTTTTGTCTATGGTTACTACCTTCTCTGTAGAAGTCGCTAAAGTTTAAATACTACAAAAATGGTTCACATTAACATGTTATTACAATATCGATCACAACACTGAATTAATCATTGATGATGACACAAATTCATTAAATCCACATGCAGTAGCAAACAAATATAATTTTTTTCATAGCTAGACTATAATTATATTTTAAATATTTTTGTGACTTTGTATAGCTTATTTATTTGTCATTTACATGCTTGGTATTACCAAGTGTTGTTCAAAATCTGGCAATTCTTTATGTTTTCATAATAAGTATGTTATGAGAATCCTATTTTAACATTGTATGTGTTTGTATTTATTTTTACAATAGTGACAAAATTCACTAAACAATCTTAGAGGATTGAGAACATGTCATTCTGATGACTTGAAGCCGATAGTGAACCTCTAAGTGTGATTTATATGTATTAGATATTAATCCAAATTGAATGCATGAAATACGAAAGCATGTATTTAAATATTATTTTATTTAATTAAATAACATTGGTCAAAATTGTTAGGATGCATGTGTATGAACATTTGACTATAAGCCAACTCAGAGTTAACTTTGACATGTAAAAGTGGTCTTCAATATATAGATTTATATTAGACAACCATAGTTATTATTATATTGAAATTGATGAGGAATATACTTAATGCAGATTTCTAATCCTCATAAAAATCTACAACTAAATAATAAAAGGCTAATGACAAATAATAGAATTTTAATTGAAATAAATTAAAATGATGAATTATCATAAAACTAAAAGTTATTTTAATTTTATTTAATTTCATTTTAGTAAATGATACTTACATTCAATTCTCAAATTATTTGTGGTGGAAATAAGTAAGAAGTTTGATATAAGTTTTGTCTAGATCAAATCTAAGAAAAGAAGGAAGTTTTCAAGATAAATTTAGAGTGTTAATCTATTTTGAGTATGCTCTATATAAATATCCTAGAAATGTTGCCCCCCTTGAAAATATCAATGTGCTTAAACACTAGGTTAGGCAACATAAATTGTATATAACATGAGTTGTTCAGATTCACTCTAGGTTGAACTGGCTCAAGCTTGGAGATAAATGTTCTAAATTCTTTTTTAGGTTCCTCAAGGTGAATCATAATCTACATAAAATATCAAAAATTGATTGTGGGGGGATTCACTCTAATGACCTTGTTGAGATTAATAAATCCTTTTCATTTTATTCCAACCTCTTTCTATCTGATGGGTTGAACAATAAGGTCAAGTAAAACATAAGATTTTGTAGTAGGTTTATTCTGACAAAGGTTTCTCTTGAATAAGCTACATCCATAGATAGTGGAATTTCTATGGATGAGATGTTTTTCACAATTGGCTCCCTCAAATTTGATAAATCCTCAAGGATTGATGGTTTACATGCCGAGTTTTATAAATCCAATAAGGAATGGATTACTCAAGATTGCCTTAGAGTTTATGAGGAAGATATGAATGTTGTATCCCTTGGAATTGAAATTAACAGAGGTGTTATTAAACTTATTCCTAAATAAGGTGATCAACCTTAGGTTAAAAATTGGAGGCAAATTACTCTACTGAATGTTTTCTACAATTTTTTTTATTAATATTCTTATAATAAGACTTTCTTCTATACTACCTAAGATTATATCTAATACTCAGATGGGATTTGTGGAGGGAAAATTTATCCTTGATAAAATAATTTCTAGTTGGGAAGGCATGTAATGGACACATGACTCTAAGCAAGATGTGGGTATGATTATACTTGATTTTGAAAAGGTTTATGAAATAATTGAATGGATGTTCATTGACATGATGTAAAAAGCCTTTAGTTTTCATGATAGGTTTTATAGAATGGTTAATGCTCTTTTCAAAGATGCTTTAATTATGATTGAAGTTAATGGCGAGTTTACTGATTCTTTTAACCTCCAACAATCCATTAAATAAGGCTATCCCTTGGGCCCTTATCTAATTTTTATCATTATTGAAGCATTACATTATTTTTTGAGAAGTGTTGTGGTGGGCCCCCTTGTTAACAATCTCTCTTTTCTTGATAAGTCTAAACTAATTGATGTCTTATTTTCTAATATCACCACTTTGTTCACTCAATTAGAGAAGGATAATTTATATCAGGTTAAGTTTAGATTGGCCATCTATTACTCTACCTTAGGTTTTAAAGTTGTGATGCATAAATACTTTATGATTGGTTGGGAAGAATGCCCCATATATTGTTGCATATTTTTTTTAGAGTTAGAAAGGCCCAAATCATTTAGTCAAATACCTAGGAATCCCATTTCTCTTGCTCCTTATTTTAAATATATGGGGGAGTGTTTTATTCTTAAAATTAATAATAAAATTAAGAAATGGCATGGGCATCTCTATTCCCTACCTAGAAGGGTCCAATTGTGTGAAAAATTTCTTGCTTCCTATAGTATCTATTGTGCCTCATGTCGTTTGTTTAATAAGTGTTGGATAAATATTTTGCACAAGATCGCTTGGGATTTTTTATGGTCTGATGGGAAGGGAAATAAGAAAAGGCATGTTGTATCTTGGGAGGTTTATAGTAAGCCTAAAAATATAGGAGGCCTTGGTATAAAGGACATGAGAATCCAAGGGATTACACTAACAGTCATGTGGATCATTAGAGGTTTGAAAGGGGATGAACCTTGGAAGATACTAGTCAAGAATAATATTTTAAAGCTTTTTACTAAAATAAATACCAACTAAAAAGGGCTAAACATTTTAGATCTTTTGATTGGAACTTTATTTGTTCAAGTGGTGGGATCTCCCATCTTTCACTCTATATGTAAAGCATGGGAGTTGGTTAAACACCTTATTTTTTCAAAACTAGTGTTCAATGGCTTGGGTTCTAAGTGCTAGTGGTATAGGTCCAATTGTTGAATCTTAAAGTCAATAGATGACCTCTTGTGCTTATCAAGGGGTGTTTTGGCTATGTTTAGATTATTAAGGGTCTGAATACATTTAGGGACCTTTTTTCCCAGGTTAGTTGGGCCTCATGGACTAAAATCAAATTTAGGTTTCATATAACATCCTCTCAATGTAGGACTTATACACTAGTTTCAAAATCCATTCAGTCTACTAAGATGATCTCCATTCTTGATAAGGAAGAGGAATTCTGGGACAATATTAAATGGATTAATGGTCATCTTATTGAATTTTCCATGAAGATGTTGTGTAATGAACTCTCATTATACAAAATGCTTTACCTCAGTCTTAACTGTAAGTGGCATGTATGTGATCCTCTCAAAATTTGGAAGTTTAGGTTTAATGTAATCTAGCCTTCTTGTCTTTAACCTAAGAAGTATTATTTTATATGGTTACTAATGCATAATAAGCTTGTTATTAGTTTTGTCCTTGCTAAGGTTGGTATTAGTAATCCCTTATGTCTTCTTTATGGTGACCTTGAAACCATTGATCACCTTTTATTTTCTTGCCCTTATGTTTTTATTATGTGGAAAGCTTGTTTAAAAGGTCAATCCTACTTGTTTGATTGTGATATCTCTTAGTTGAACATTACTTTTGGATATGTTTGTGCTAAGAAAAAAGTTCACATGTTTTTCCATAATTTTTGTTTGGTTTTTTCCATAGATATTCTATGGTTCATTTGGAAGCAAAGGAATTTGGAGATCTTTCAATTAAAATCTAGGTGCTTACTAACTTCACAGTTGAAGTTATCTTTAGTTTTCTTTCTATGAAAATTTATCTTTAATTGAATGTGCCATAGACATAATTGGAACAATTTATAATGATGGGCATGATGAAGGTTACCTCCAGCTAGCTAATGGATATTGGGGCTACCCTAGACTTAGTCCTAATTCAAAATAAAGAGTATGTCATGATACTATGGTTGAAGTTCATATCTTTGAATATGATTGGGAAATTATTAAGGAAGTCTACTTTAAGAAAGCAGATGGCCTTGTTATGACTTGGGTTGGTTCTTCTAAATATGATAAATATGGTATTGATATTTGTTTCATGGCCAATAAGGATGTTATTTCAACCCTATAGGCTTCTAGTTCTCAAGAGACGCATGAAAATAGTAGTGGGAGCCTAGATATTGCTAACAAATGGTGTCAAGTCTAAACTTGAGTTTTAGTGTTGGACCTATTGATCCTCATCACTCGATGACTGATTGTAGGACTTCTCTTGGTGCTCATGGGAGTATGATGTAGTCTAATGTGGTGAATTTAATTGAGTCTAATGTTAGTGAGCTCACATTTAGGATAGAAAAGGTTATTGGGAAGGGTGGGAAGGATAAAATTAAGGATTTTGTGTTTTTTGTTAAACAATCCAATCTAATTTTTTTTGCTTGAAAAGGTTGAATTCTTTATCCCTCCTTGTAGCATTTGAGAGTTATCCTAAAAATAATTAGGTACTAGTTATGAGTCGACTGTGCAGTTGGGTCCTATGAATGATGGTCGTAAGATAAATGATTAGCTTGGGTGGCCATGATGGCCTTGATATGGTCATGGTTTGAAGTTATATTTTTGGTTTTAGTTGTTATTCTTTTTATTGGCACCATGTTATGGTGGCTATTTTTTCATATTATAATAATGTTTATTGATTTTTGTTTCTCTATTATTGGTTTCTTTTGATGCCATTATGGTTGTTCCTATGTTTCTTTTATCCTCATACATGTAGAATGTTGTGAATGTTCTTGAAATATAAAAGAGAGAGAGGGGAGTATTGTTATATACATAGAGGGGAATTATAAGAGGAGGACAAGTAGAAATAATGAGGAGAAGAGAATTTATATGAGTGAGAATAAGACATTAATTAGATGAGGAACTATGTGAACAAGTTTGGAAGTTTATCTATTAGTACTATGGAAGAGGTAGGATCTTTCTCACCCCATATTTTGTTGTATAAGGACATTTTTCACACATTAATGTTATATAATGTTCATAAAAAAACTATATCTATATGTCTATTCCTAAAGGTTTGAACAACTTAATGTTTTATTATAAAATTATTAGATTTTCATCTCTTTTATTTGTTTTACCATATAGCCCTTTATATTGTAATATTTATTACTAAAACAACCTTAGAGCTTCCTAAAATAATTCCATGAACTTTGTACCTCTACATGAAACAAAATAGTTGATAATATAGGTATTAGTTGATAGTTGTGAGTTTGGGCAATATCACTATATTAAATTTTAACATAACCTTGTCATATAATTTTGATAACATAAAACCCAATTTTGAATTTTGAATTTGCTTTCTTTTATATTGGGACATACAATTTAGTAACATTGAGTTTTGTAATTCTTTGAATTCATGGCAGTCCTTCTACTTGAAATATCTAGCTATAAGTTTTCTCTTGGTCATAGTAATAATAGATTTAGAGTCAAATTTACCTATATATTGCAATAAAATAATCTTACCATCACCCACCCTTGTGCTACTTAGTTGATTTACTAACCTATTAGCAGACTATGTCAATCAAGTTTCATCTATGGTTGCTACCTTCTCTGTAGATGTCACTAAAGTTTAAATACTACAATAATGGTTCACATTAACATGTTATTAAAATGTCCATCACAACACTAAATTAATCATTGATGATGCCATAAATTCATTATATCCACATGTAGTAACAAACAAAAATAATATTTTCACAGCTAGACTATAATTATATTTTAAATATTTTTGTGACTTTGTATTGCTTGTTTATTTATCATTTACATGCTTGGTATAAATAATTACAAGTGTTGTTCAAAATCTAATAATTCTTTATGTTTTCATAATAAGTATGTTATGAGAAACCTATTTTAACATTATATGTGTTTGGATTTATTTAAATTACAATTATGATAAAATTCACTAAACAATCTTAGAGGATTGAGAACATGTCATTTTGATGATTTGAAGTCGATAATGAAACTCTAAGTATGATTTATATGTATTAGATATTAATCTAAATTGAATGCATGAAATATGAAATAATGTATTTAGATGTTATTTTATTTAATTAAATAATATTGGTCAAAATTGTTAACATGCATGTATATGAACATTGGACTATAAGCCAACTCAAAGTCAACTTTGACATGTAAAAGTGGTCCTCAATATATAGATTTATTTTAGACAACCAAAGTTATTATTATATTGAAATTGATAAGGAATATACTTAATGTATATTTTTAATCCTCGTAGAAACCTAAAACTAAATAATAAAAGGCTAATGACAAATATTAGAATTTTAATTGAAATAAATTGAAATGATGAATTACCATAAAACTAAAAGTTATTTTAATTTGATTTAATTTCATTTTAGTAAATGATACATGCATTCAATTCTCAAATTAATTGTGGTGGAAATACTATTAATAAAAATCAGCTATATTCAATTAATAAATATTTAAAATGATAAACAGCTTAATAAAAAAGATTAGAACTATGGTTTAAACTCCTCTTGACTATGAATAAGTTGAGAGTCATGAAGTGACTGAAGAAGTAGATATTTGCATGTAGAGAAGGACACAACATGGAAGAAGGTTGTAAAATGTCTAGAGGAGGTGGTGGTTTAAAAAGGAGATGAGTTTTGACATATACGTATAATAAGGCTATAAAATGTTTAGAAGGAGGTGGTTATTTAAAACAAAGAGGAGTACAGGGACCAAAGCAAATTGTTAAGTACCCTAACTTGGAAATAACCTTGACCTTATGTCTAAATAAATCAATCGAGAAAGACTTGTAGTTGGAGGAAATTCATTTGAAAATATTGGAGTGTATTTTGTGTGTTTGAATAGGAATTTGCTACCATCAAGAATTCTTTGATAATTGGTTAAACTCTACGTGGGGAAAAAAATGGGTATCTATATCAATTTTTGTAGAATTTTCAAAAAGGGGTGTTTATGGTTCTCTTTTAAAAAACTAACATGCAAAGAAGAGTTATTAGTAACCCCTTCTAGAATGTGGGTCAATCTCTATTCAAGATTATTCCATGGAACCCTAACATTGACTGTAGTGATATTATGTTCAAATATGCTCCTCGATGGATTGATATTGAAAATGTTAGAATTCAATTATGGAAATTTATTCCCTAGGCCCTTGAACCACCAGGAGAAGTTTTAAGGATCAAGGAAACAAGAAGATCCTTGGCCCACATGAATGTCAGGGTCTTGATTTCCCTAGAATCATTAGATTTATTCCCATAAACCCTATTTTTAGGGTCAATGGGGAAACCTATTCTCCTAGTGTTTTTTTTTTCTATAAAAAGGTCAAAAATTTAAAATAAACTTCCCTCTCCTGAACAAATATATAAACATTGTAAATAAAGATCATATTAATCATCCTCAAACAAGTAATGTTAAAAATGATGCCTTCTTGAATAAGTTTGTTGATGATGTGATTATTAGAGATAAACCTACTTTGATCTTGACACAAATAGAGACATAAAACCCCTTGTAGTACAAATGAGAGAGAGAGTTTGTATATACTTTGACGGAGAATATAATACTTCCTCCATCTAGGGGCATTCCTTTACCTTTCGATTTAAGTATTCTTCATTTGTTGATTAACTCTTAGTCATTTGGTGATAATGAAGACTTAATGAAATATAATCTTGTTGCTTCAGTATTAGCCACTGAGGCTTAGTCAATGCAGGCTAACTTGACTGAACCATATGAAGAGGCTCCCTCTTATCACAAAGCAATCCCCTCAGAATGATATGTGGTCATTCTTGCTTCTCTTCTTGGCTTTGAGGCCTATACCCATGGATGCTTACCTACTTTTAGGTTATATGTGTTAGTTGATGAAATGGTTCCTGTGGTTGTCTTTTTGGATCCTAGTAACTTGAGAGAGATAAATTCTCCCTTGGATAAGATAGACCCTAATGACTTGTATATGACTAGGAATTCCAAAGGAAGGGTGAAGCATCTTAAAATTGAGACTAGTTCAACTTCCTTTCAAGGTAAAATTTTTGGTGAGGAGTGTAAAAGCTCCCAAAGGAGGGCCAAAAATTAGTTTGGATGACTCTAAAAATAAATTTAGGGAGAACAAGGTGCCTCAGTGTTTCACTAGGCTTTATCAGAATAAAGGACATGCCAAACCTTCATGGATGCTTAAGTAAACCTCCCAATTTTTTTTATTAATATTATTAGTTTGAATGTGAGGGGTCTTGAATCCCCTTCAAGCTACTGGTTAAACAGTTTAGAAACTCAATGGAGAAAAAATAGTTTTTTGTTGCTTCAAAAAGTCAAGGAAGTGGTTTCTAGACTTGAATTTATTCTTATCTTTATTTAGCCTCATTCATCACACTTATCTACAAACCATTCTAGAGGTGGGGGGAGGGGGGTTGATGTTTAATATTGATTAACCCTAAATGGAATGACTTTGTAGTGGAACATGGATCCTATTCTTGTAATAGAGTATTTTGGGTTATCATTGACCAAAATAATCAGGTTTTTAGGGTTTATAATGTATATGCTTCAAATGACTATAGGGATAGGTCTAAAATATGAAATTGGATTGCGTCCAGCCTAAGAGGCATCCCTTGGATTGTAGGGTGATTTTAATATGATTGAATTAAGGGAAGACAAGTAGGGTGGTAAGTATCATGCTTATAAAGGAAATTAACTCTTCTTATGGTCCAAGTTGAAGCATATTTAAAATATTTTTGACCCTCTATTCAATGATTAAAAACATAGTATTTTTATTTGGTTTACATGGTACAATATAATTAGTTCCAAGCAAGGAGAGTCTATCTTAGGATTAATAGATTCTATTTGAATCGATAATTATTTAATGTTGATCAGGTTGACAATGGAAATAAGGTGAGTGTACTCCCCTTCATAATTTTATACCACCACCCATTGAGATTAATGTCTCCCTAAATGCTCCTATGGTCCTCAGTAAAGATGACTGGAAAGGACTTTATAAGCTTAATGTTTCCCACGTAAATGACATGGAGTGTAAATAGGGTATTTTGTATTCTTGTAAAATTGGTAAAATTTCATGTGAGTCTTCATTGAGCATTTATCAATGGAATAAATTTAGTATGGAGTTAAGTAAGAAGTTTTTATAAGTTTTGGCTAGATCAAATCTAAGAAAAGAAAGAAGTTTGCTATCGAAATTTAGGAAATGTTAATCTATTTTGAGTATGCTCTGTAGGAGGACCCTATAAATTTTGGCTTCCTTGAGAATCTTTATGTGCTTAAACCCTAGATTAGGCAACATCAGTTGTATATAGCCAAAGGTGCTCAGATTCGCTCTAGGTTGAATTGGCTCAAGCTTGGAGATAAAGGTTCCAAATTCTTCTTTAGATTCCTAAAGGAAAAGCAAATTAAGCATAAAATATCAAATATTGATTGTGGGGAGATACTCTCTAATGACCTTGTTGAGATTAATAAGTTGTTCTTCTCCTTTTATTCCAACCTCTTTATGTTTGATGGGTTGAATAGCAAGGTCAAGTAAAATAAAAGATTACGTACTAGGTGTATTCTAAAGAAGCTTTCTCTTGAATAAGCTACATCCCTAGCTAGTGGAATCTCTATGGATGAGATATTTTCCATAATTGGCTCCCTCAAATTCGATAAATTGCCAAGGATTAATGGTTTACATGTTGAGTTTTATAAAGCCAACAAGGACTGGATTACTCAAGATTGCCTTAAAGTTTATGAAGAAGTTGTGAATGTTGGATCCCTTAGAAATGAAATTAATAGAGGTGTTATTAAGCTTATTCTTAAGGAAGGTGATTAGTCCCAGGTTAAAAATTGGAGGAAAATTACTCTATTGAATATTTCCGAAGACTTGAAACATCTTGGCTTCATTAGTGATCTCCTACAACTTTAGTGGTTGCATTAATAAGATTCGATATATTTGTATCCCTATCATAGACATAAGATTGTATTTAGTTTGTATATCATTTGAGAAGATGTAATCATGTAAATAGTGAACATTGATTAATGTAGAGTTAGATATTAATTTGATATTCGTACTAATGGATGAATAAAATATTGATTTATTAATGTTTAATATGTTTTTTTTGAGTAGTTGTATATTCTAAATAATGTAAAATGAATGTGTTATGTGAACATGTTTTTTAATTACTAAATGGAAATGAAATTGAAAATATTTGTTAATTTCAATTTTTTTTTGAGATTTCTTTTTAGCGAATTACAAGTATGTTTTCATCACCTTTGCATGGAGGCAAAACACTTTATTTTGTGACATTAATACGTGTAAACTTTATAATAATGAACCAAAATTTTTATAGAGCATTTTGTATTTAGATGTCTAGTGTATTATGATATACATGACAAAGTTTATTGCCTCTTTAGAAGAAATCAAGGCTCTCTACAATATCTATTTATTACGAGGATCAAAGATGAGTAGCTCTATTCATCAGAGGAATGATGCAACATAGAGTTGGCCTCCTAAAAAGTCATTAGCAATGTTTTGGTTTCATGATTCAACTTTATACTCTCCTTTTTAAACTCAATTTTAAAAACACAAACAAACCCATTGTTCTACCAAACAATCACAAATTGTTAAGCAAAATATCTTAACAACTTCAATCTTGTGTTTTATAATTTTTTTATTTTTTCCCCTTGCATATTTGTATTGGTAACGGTAACGCGCTTTTTTTGAAATCTTATTGACATATTATGATTATTATTGAACACTAATAATATATCACAGGTGTTTCGCACATGGCCCTCGTTTTTCAAACTACTTTGTTGAAAAAGAGAATCTTTATGGGTGGACGAGATTAAAACAAAGTTGCCTTCTTCCTCCGTTTTTTCCTTCAGTACTTACCCAAGTGGTCAAGTGGTAACATGCCTATCTGGGACCGAAGAAGAAGCGTACCTGCCTGAAGTTCTGAATTTGTACGCCAATGAGGGATAAGAAACAAAAATTATCCGCAAAAAGTCTAGATTTTTCTACACAAAATCAAGAATTTAATGCTATGAAAGGCCCTCTAGAAACAAACCACTAATCCATGCCGCCCATTTCAGCAGCACCATTAGTGCGGGTTAGGAACCGACCCTGTGGTAATAGATGCGATCATGTGAAGCAAGCCCCATCAAGATTTCATGGCTTACCACAGCGACGCAGACCTTCTGCTCAAAGATAAAACAACACCGCGCATTATTCAGATTCCGTGTGACCACAACCGACAAACTGAATGTTTATCTTTCAAGCAAAGACGTCATTCTGTGAATCATGCTGCTGAGGTCAAGCGTGACATCAGATTCCACGCGAACGGTTTAGGTTTGCGTAGATTTATATCAATGGCATTATGTCAAAACCACGCCGACACACGTGGATAATATTGGCAGAACTTGCTGCCGTTACACATCAGTAGATGCCGACCACAGATGGTGTTTCCCGTTGCATTATTATAAAGAGAAACAGCTGCAATGATTTCGTTGGAATTGTCAATTCACATTTATTTCTTCTTAATTACATTGATTTTTTTGAGTTTATATATTATCATCAGACCGGAAACGGCATCTTCGTCCTGCCTGCCATGGTGGAGTGCCCGGGGAGGCTTCTTCTAAAGATCGAGCCATAGGTATGATGTTGTCAACATCGGAGAAAAATTCCAGTGACGAACGAGCCGCCAGGCTGGTTTCGGATAGAAATGATTACCTCGAAATTCCGAGGAATTATATCAGACCACCAAGCGAGAGGCCAAGGTTGAATGAGGTGACTTTGTCGCGCTCTATTTCTGTGATCGATCTCAGTAAGCTGAACGGCCCCTTCAGAAAATCGACGATTCAGGAAATCCGATATGCTTGTCAAGAATACGGATTTTTCCAGGTGCAGAATTCTCTCGCTCAATTATGTTGATCTAATTTTGGGGTTAGTTTATGTTTTGTTTCAGGTGTAGTTTTACTGTACTAAGAATATCTTTGGACGTGTGTTCAGATTATAAATCACGAAGTGCCAGTGACGGTTATGAATAGCACGCTGGAAGTCGCGAAAGAGTTCTTCGGCCTGCCCGGGGAATACAAGCAGCAATTTTATTCGGAAGATCCATCTCGTCTTGTACGCCTGTCAACTAGCTTCAACGTTCAAAAAGAAAAAGTTTATAACTGGAGAGACTACTTAAGACACCATTGTTATCCTTTAGAGAAATACGTAGACGCATGGCCTTCAGAGCCTCCTGCTTACAGGTACATTTATACTCATTAAAAGTCTCCATGCCATATATTAATATTCGGTAGTTATGTCTTCAACTGGTACATTAAAATAGCGATGGTTTTCATATGAATACAGAGAGGTTGTTGGCAATTATTGCACAGAGGTAAGAGCCCTAGTTCTACGGTTGCTAGCTGCCATATCAGAAAGCCTGGAACTGGAACCAGACTTCCTAGACAAAGCTCTTGGAAAGCATGCTCAACACATGGCCATAAACTATTATCCTCGCTGCCCAGATCCTGAGCTCACGTTTGGCTTACCAGATCATTCAGACCCTAATGCTCTCACAGTTCTTCTTCAAGGTAAGGTCTCAGGCTTGCAAGTGCTTAAGGATGGACAATGGTCTGCAGTGGACCCCATACCAAACGCCTTCGTAGTTAATGTTGGCGACCAATTACAGGTATGCTATATCATAGTAATTAATCATTTCCCTTTCTTTACAATTGTACTTTCAACAATTAAGACCAAACTGAACAAAATCATGGCATGATGTGAAGTGGGTTATACAACTGTGTGTGTTAAAGGTTTTGAGCAATGGAATATACAAGAGTGCAATTCACCGTGCAGTAGTGAATTCTACGGAAGCAAGGATCTCCATTCCAACTTTTTACTGCCCTTCACCCGATGTAGTAATTGAACCTGCTCGCTCCTTAATCACAAGCGATAACCCTCCTCGATACAGAAAATTTAGCTATGGAGAATACTATCAGAAGTTCTGGAGTAAAGGCCTGGAAGGAAAATCGTGTTTAAATTTCTTTACAATCGATAACAATCCTGGTGCATGAACAATGACTCAAAACTAGAATCAGTTATCACATACTTTTCATTCAGTTATTATTGATTTGAAAGGGTTGTAGTTCAACTGGTGAGGATGATGGTTGTTTATATCCATTTATCAAGGTACAAATTTCTCTAGATACTTGATATGGAGAGATAAGCTGTTAGACGGGAGTCATCTCGAGTAATTTTGACTACATGGATGCTTTTTATTTTAGTTGTTTAAAAGACCTAACCAATTTAAACATATGTTTAACATTGTAAATCTACTATATGTTTACTTTCTAAATATGTTCAGAGATATGAACATTTTATGTAATTCAATGAATTCATATAATATCTTTAGAGATATATTAAAAAAAGAAAAAGAAATAAACAATAACCCGTAGATCGATGCAATGTTAAATTTGATGGCTGTTGGGTGAACTATATTGTTTTTTTCTGAACTGTACTTGTTGTTCTTATAAGATGAACTATTTCATGCTTGGCTGAATTTGTTGATGCTATGATTGAAGTTTAAATAGTATACTTTTGATTAAAACCATTCATTATATTATTGTATTTTGATTAATAGACATTACTTTTCCTTTTGAAAATCTGTCTTTAACTTTTTAAAATCAATGTTATTTTACTAAAAGATTAACGAAGAAGAGATTCCTCATCCGCAGTTCCAGATGGGAGTTTGCCAAAGTATAATGACCGAAAATCTGCATTTTTTAATTGGTCAAACAACCCCAAAACCTGACAAACAGAAAAAAAATAAAAAAATCCAACATACCCAAAATTAACAAAGCACAAGCAGGGGAAAAAAAAAAGAAAAGATCTCAAGTCCAAAATACCAAAAAGACAAAGCACAAACAGAACGGCAGAGGGAAAGGGAAAAAAAACGACGTTAAGGAGACCCCCAGTAACTTATCTCGTACAAATCCTTTCTCGCACAAGATCCGCATCATACCACTGCATACCAAAACTAGCGGATTGTCACATCCACACTCTCAGTAAGAAAGGACTAAAAGAAACCTACAGCATCCACAACATTAAACAAAAGTAGAAGATTGTCACATCCACAGTAAGAAAGGACTGAAATAAATGTGTAGCATCCACAACATTAAAACCACCATTGGAGAGTTCTTAGAAGTTGCAGAAGGATACAATTGAAGGACAAGTTTATCCAACACTCACAAACTTTTTGATTTTATTTGATAGATTATCACATCCTCAGTAACAAAGTACTGAATCAAACGTGTAACATCCACAACATTAAAAATTCGGTGATTGAAGATACCCAAATCCACCATTGGAAAGTTCTTAGAAGTTGCCCAATAAAAACAACTTCCTTATTCAACACTTACAATTTCTTTACTTTATTTAAAGTTATTAGACTTAGATCTAGTATTGTAGAACTGTAGTGTGTTTGAAGAATTATTAGTCAATCCTCTTATTTTAGATGTTGTCTGCCAAATTTCTAGAGCTATATCAAACCAAAAATTGAGGACATTTTCTCTAGTTGTATAGAGCCTCAGACAAGTCTCTAATTTTTGTCAAGCTTATTTCTTAACTTTGACTTTAAAAATGACAATGCAATAAAAATTCTCTCATCTGCCACTGAGCCCAAAATCATTGTTTGGATAAATTAATAAGATTAAAATATTTTGAGATACAATCATGTAATGTCCCTTACTTAGGGGCTCCTTTTTCTATGCAAAAGCTTTGATATCGCTGTAATATCCCCTTCAAACAGGGAATATAGAAACACAAAAGCTCTGAACAAAGATACAATTTTTGTTGAATAAATTCAGAAGATAAACAATAATATAGTCTCTCAATAGCAAATCACAGATCTTATCACTTGTTCTTCTAGACGATTACACAATTGAGTCTCTGTCATACAAATAAATAATATGAAATATTCTATCTTGAAAACCCTGGGATTTTGCAAATCTGGAAATTGAGCTTGAATCTGGAAATTCTGTCTTGGCCTGCTGTGTCGAACACACAGTCGCCGGCGTCGGTCGATATACTGTCGATGTCGGTCTCTGTCGGCCCTTCTCTGCCGGCGTCCGTCTTCAGTCGGCTGATGTCGGTCACTGGGGATCTCTACCTGCCGAGGTCGGTATCTGCGTGGATCTGTACGAACTTCGTACGGCCGCTAATTAAGCACAACCTGTCTATTTTCAACACATAATCTAAAAATATATGGCTCTAATATAGAAGATCTCTATCCGTATAATTTATTGAATCAAAAACTAAATAAAGAAATACCTGAAATACTGTGATAACTTCTGTGTGAAGTTATCTCTCAAATCTGTAAACCTCTGTGATAACTTCTGTATGAAGCTATCTCTCAATTTGGCAATAGATCAGCTGATATTTCACAGCCTTTGAATCGCACACACTGAAGAGTTGACGTTCTCCAATGCAGATGGAATCCTGAAACCCTTGGCTCAGTCTTCACAAAAGAATTCTTCAATATCAAAAATCAATAATCAATGCATAATCAATAATGGCCTCCATGAGAAACCCTTATACCCTCAAAAAGATATGCTTGCCCTAATTAGGGTTTCTTAAATTAGAATTAGGGTTTCTAATTAAAAATAGGCTAAATAATTAATATTTGATTAAATCAATCAAATATTAATATCTCCCTCAATACATGTCAGATCCTCGAACTGTTCGAAGCTGGTGAACCAGGGAGTGATTTCGCACATGACCATACCAAAATAAAGGCACTCCTCTTCATGTCAAATATCCCTAAATAATAAGAGCTCAGGCCAAATGTGTCTGAAATAACTTGAATGAAAGCCAACTATATGAATTCTGCAAATCGAAGCCAAGCCAATCTCCATCATGACCCTCTATCCATCCTATTAGCCTATGAAGGTCGCATAATAGGCTAATCATCAAGTCTGTCAATGTCCATGAAAAAGGGGACATGACAATTCGCCCCTCTAGAAATTGCTTATCCCCAAGCAATCTCGAAACAATGAACCAATCGATCCACTTGGATCCCAAATGTAGTTATGCTTTGCATAGCTGTAAATCAATGCAAGTACCTGTAACATCATCAGAAGTAGAACAAAGAGGGACCCATAATCAAACTGGCGAATGCAACTCAACCAAACTCTAAAAGCACAACTGCCATAGTCAAGAACGCATGAGAAACAAACTCTTGAAGTATGATAACCCAAGTAGAATGGACAACTCCGACTGCCAATTCCATCTACAAAAGATGGTGCCAATCCATCCCATAACTGATCCCTTTGTGAAGGTGGCACAGCGAACAGTACCACACTGTCATATGTGTGAGAAGAATCAATCTGGAGACTCGACTCCACTGGTATCTCAAACTCATCAGAATCAGGTACTCCCAAATCTTGAACATGTGTGTCAGCATCAACAACATGCTCCTCAGCAATAACTGTAGGAATGTACTCACCACCAACCACCTCAATATACAAATGAACTGGGTCTGGGGCTGTTGAAGATCGCAAATGCTCTAACTCTATGGTCATCTTAGCCAAATGAAATTGTGACACCTCATAAGCCAACTGCATACTCTCAAGAATCTCAGAAGTCACCTCGAGCTGCTGAGTAAGCTCACTCACCTTATCTTACTTGACCAATAATGCATCATACGCTATGCTGCCCCACTCCAGAAGATAATCTCTGTCTGTTACCAACTGCATATAATCCTGTCTCAGAATTTGGATAGCCTCTCATAAAGAGTGGATCTTTATCAAGGACAAATAACTGCCTCCCTGCTCAATGCTAGTAGGAGAATCCCATCCATAAATTGCTAACAACTGATGAGTAGCATCGAAATGCTTGCAAGCGATAGCAATGTCTCGCTCACTAACTCTCAGCTGACTAGACACATGGTGGCACTGGCTAGATTGTCTCCTACAATCCTCCTCTGATGCATGGTCCAAAAGAGTAGAATCAAAATCACTGATCTCTGGAGTACTACCATCCATACTTTGTGAATCAACTCCAAAGCTCATATCAACATACGAAGTATCAACAACTGTAGCATCATTGTCTAACTCCTCCATATTGAAAGAAACTGCCAGTGAAACTAAGTCCTCAAAACTGTCCACTGCATTATCCTGGGTGTCATCTGTAATGATCAAATCTTGGGACTCTTCTACAATCTCTGCCATAGCTGAGAGATCATCAACCCTCAGTGCACTAACATCTGAGCACACCTCTACACTCTGAGTGCAAGCATCAGACTCATCCTCATCTTCACTATCTCCTATCTCATAATAATCATAATAATCATGGGACATGCTGCTCTCTTGTCTAAGTGATTTGTAGTGCTCTCTCCTCAGCTTAACAAAGCGATCAAAAGACAACCTCCCCTGAGCTTGTGGAGTTAATAACTCCCACTCATCCTTCGCTGTCATATACTGTGTGGATTTGTCTTTGGATGTAGGATATGAAAGAGATTCATTTAACCTCTTCAAACTTAGTTTCAACTTCTTCATATCATAGTCCCACTGTCTTTGAGTACTTGAAGACATCATGGATACTTCGCTGATTCAATCTACCCAAACTACCCAATAGGATGGCAAGACATTGGCTCTGATACCACTGTAATGTCCCTTACTTAGGGGCTCCTTTTTCTATGCAAAAGCTCTGATACCACTGTAATATCCCCTTCAAACAGGGAATATAGAAACACAAAAGCTCTGAACAAAGATACAATTTTTGTTGAATAAATTTAGAAGATAAACAATAATATAGTCTTTCAATAGCAAATCACAAATCTTATCACTTGTTCTTCTAGACGATTACACAATTGAGTCTCTGTCATACAAATAAATAATATGAAATATTCTGTCTTGAAAACCCTGGGCTTTTGTAAATCTAGAAATTGAGCTTGAATCTGGAAATTCTGTCTCGACCTACTGTGTCGAACACACAGTCATTGGCGTCGATCGATATACTACCGACGTCAGTCTCTGTCGGCCCTTCTCTGTCGACGTTGGTCTTTAGTTAGCTGATGTCAGTCACTGGGGATCTCTACCTGTCGAGGTTGGTATCTACGTGGATCTGTACGGACTTCGTACGGCTGCCAATTAAGCACAACCTATCTATTTTCAACACCTGATCTAAAAATATATGGCTCTAATACAGAAGATCTCTATCTATATAATTTATTGAATCAAAAACTAAATAAAGAAATACCTGAAATATTGTGATAACTTTTGTGTGAAGTTATCTCTCAAATTTGTAAACCTCTGTGATAACTTCTGTATGAAGCTATCTCTCAATTTGGCAATAGATCAGCTGATATTTCACAGCCTCTGAATCTCACACACTGAAGAGTTGACATTCTCCAATGCAGATGGAATCCTGGAACCCTTGGCTCAGTCTTCATAGAAGAATTCTTCAATATCAAAAATCAATAATCAATGCATAATCAATAATGGCCTCCATGAGAAACCCTTATACCCTCAAAAAGATATGCTTGCCCTAATTAGGGTTTCTTAAATTAGAATTAGGGTTTCTAATTAAAAATAGGCAAAACAATTAATATTTGATTAAATCAATCAAATATTAATATCTCCCTCAATACATGTCGGATCCTCGAACCGTTCAAAGCTGGTGAACTAGGGAGTGATTCCGCACATGACCATACCAAAATAAAGGTGCTCCGCTTCATGTCAAATATTCCTAAATAATAGGAGCTCATGCTAAATGTGTTTAAAATAACCTGAATGAAAGCCAACTATATGAATTTTGCAAATCGAAGCCAAGCCAATCTCCATCATGACCCTCTATCCATCCTATTAGCCTATGAAGGTCACATAATAGGCTAATCATCAAGTCTGTCAATGTCCACGAAAAAGGGGACATGACAAATCACATAATCTTTCACTCAAACTTAAGATAGTCCATAGTCTAGTGATCGAGCTATATTCAAAAACATGGTTTAAAATTTGTTGTGTCAAATCAAACAAATTACTCCCTTAACTTTGGCAAATCTAAAATACCTTTAGTTTGTTCACCATTCAATTCTACACTCTTGCAGAAGTGTTGGGTCAAGGTTTTGATTTTATTACGAAAATATGACAAGCTAATTTTTTTTCAATATTGATGGTAAATCACAATGATATATTTTAGTAGCCATAAGTTTTATTTTGAAGATATAAAAGACAATATTTTGATAAAATATCTTTAAATAAAAACTTTTCAGGGAACTTATCATTATATTTAACTTTTTATTCATTATATTTTTAATATACTTAATTTATTCTATAATATGGTTGGTATTTACCACATACATATTTAAAATTTATAAGAAATTGATTTTCTCTGATAAGTAATGAAATGCAAGATGCTTATTTTAAACAATGCATAAACAAAAAATTGAATAAACATAACATAGCCTCATGATCATATCATATTTTATTTTCAAATGTTTAAGGTAATAATTATATTTTGGTTAGCATGGTTTGTTAATTAAAATAAAAAAATATTTGAAAGGAAAATATGGATGTGGTTAAGACACTTTCGTAAACCTTATTATAGAGTTTATAATTTTAAAACTATGAAAATATTTTGAATTTTTTTCAGTTACGTCATCATCATTTTTTATAATTATCTTGTCATATGGTCTTATAGTTGGTTTATACTATATACTTTGATTTTTTGTCACTATTTTTTCTATACTCAATTTATTATATTATCTGGTTGATCTTTATCACATAAATTAAACAAACAAAAAAATTATTTTCTCTGAGAAATAATGACATGCATTATACATATTTCAAATAATGCACAAAAAATAAATTGAATAAATGCAATAGAGTCACATGATCATATTATATTTTGTTTTTAAATATTTAATGTAATAATTATATTTTAGTTGGTATGGTTTGTTCATTGAAACAAAGAAATATTTAAAAGGCCAATATAGATGTTGTAACAACCCTGTAAGGTTAGACATAGATAAACATGAATTTTTTAATTTAGAAAACACATATATTATAAATAAATTACACTACGAGAATCTAATTATAGATGATACACAATACTCCAAGTATGATAACTATAAATGAAGCATACTGCACCATACATCTCTGATCACTATCATCATAAAAAAACACATCATAATATAAATATAGAAAGTAATTATAATAACCCAGCTACAACTGATACATGATTACAACCACTATTGTTTATGTGCAATAAATAAATAATTAAAACTCTTCATATATATATATATATATATATATATATATATATATATATATATGGCTCTCTAGAGCATAGATTCCTTGGACTCTCTAGTATCTGTGGCAATCGCAAGTGTCCTATCTAAATAAGTGCTATTGTGAGGATGGATAACATCATCTAAATTTTTTTCACATTAATCACGAACCAAAAATCTCTCGCATTAATCTTTTCAGGGAATGGTCCTCCCTTCACATATGAGTAGATAGTGATGACACATGAATCCAAAGAGACAAGCTAGTATCCATGTGCTATATGATTTTTAAAACTAAACATGTGGTGTATTATAGAAAACTCATTCTATTTCAAGATATCACACGAACATACAAATCATACTCATAAAATGATAATGTTTCACTAAAATTAATTTAGCCAAATTTTTTAATAATAATAAATAATAGTGATCTATAGATCATTCAAAATTCATACACATCACTTGATCAAATTACCTTCATCTAGCATTGTGATTCTAGTAAGCCAATGAAGTCCATGTCACTTCTTACTCAGTATCAATAATGCAAGATTAGTTAACATATTATAACTAAAAGATTCATATAATTTACATCATACTAGAAATCATATCACATAACATGCTAAGCATAAGAGTAATAAAAAATATACATTTATTCCATCAAATGTATGAATAATTCTCATATTATTATCTATCCTATACTAGAAATAATGATGATATTTTATATTATTTGAGTAAAATACACTTTTAACTATAGATTTTAACCATTACAATTAGTTTTTAACATACTACACCTTATGATAACCCTTACTATTATAGTCTAATATTTTAAAACATAACTACTATTTTTCACAATCAATCATAATAAGGTAGTCTTAAATACATGTAAATATGAGCTTATATTCAATAAATTAGATATAATAAAGCAAGTTATAGTTCACATAAAACACAACATTTTATTCTAATATTCACTATACTCTTAGGGGTTGTATGCATGCGTACAAAAAGTCTTACTAATTTTCATAAAATATGTTATTCAAAAGAATAACCAACTCATATACATTTAGTCCAAATATATGAATTATTTCTAGGCATATTAATTTTAGTTAATACCACCTGGGTATGACATATATTTATACTGGAGTACTCTATGACATCTCATAATATCATAGTTCATTGTTTATGAACATAATTACATAATTAAGAATAAATAGTCTTATAATTCTAAGAAATAAGTGACCCATAATCATAAGTAATAATCAAATAAATACATGATTATACCACCTGAATATACCCTATGTTTAAACCATATATTACTATAACTTATAGGCATACATCATGATGCACTATTATATGTTATATATGTCTAAATACTTGTACATATTAACACTTTCATAATATGTATTGCACACAAGTATTCAAGGTTGAATATATATAAACTAAAATTAGCTATACTATTAGCATAAAATCAGATAATTAATAAACTTATTATGATTTTTCATTCCAACAACTTATTTCATTTTTAAGAGACTATTCTATAAGGTTATAGTTTTCAGTCTCTAAAAAATTTAATCACTTACTCTAATCATATATTTAATTATAGATATAATTCTTATATGCGAGTACTTATACATCATAATATGCATCATATGTAAATACTCAAATGATAATAAACTTTATACCAATATTTATTTATATTTCATAACCAATAACTCTCTATGATTTTATCAAGTACACATATATATGATTCACTCAATTTGTGATAATATACTAGTAAAAAACTATGTAATAACCTTGCATCCTAATGCATTAATATACATAAGCTATCTATGCATATGTTATCATAAATATTAGTAAACCCATGGTACGTATTATACATAAATATATAATAGATCAACATACAATATACTAATCAATAATTCTCAAAATATTATACTATACTCAACTTTATAATTTATATGGCCCCCAAATATAGTAACCATTGATAGGGTAGTTAAGACGTATACCAACCCAGTAACCACTAGATCATTGTTTAATGTTTTCAAGTATACTCATGAAGAAAGAGTCATGTATTTAGCCTATAAAGCTAAGAGGGTACACAAAATATGTTATTTAACTTAATCCTTGATCTAAATGATCCCATACCCATATATAGTAGATCAATTATAACCCATACTATTAGGAACCCGTGGAAGCACAATTGATTACCATGCACAAGCAACTTAAAATATGGAATTAACCAGAAGTAACAAGTAACTAGAAACCAAAAACAACACAGAATATGAGAGACAATACACAACTTGTATTAATACTCATCCAGAAAAGAATACAATAAAGAAGATGCCACTTCTTCTTCACACCTCTCAGAGGCTTCCCACACCTCAAGTGTACAGTACTTATTTCCTCAAAGCTCTCTCTTACGGTCCCAACACACAACTCAAACACAGAGTTGGTGTTCACCTCCAACCAGTCAGTATCCACTACTGCCAGTACACCAGTGCTCCATGCACTCCAAGTAGATCTACCCTAAATTACAACAACCTGTAACCCAAATGATCTTACTTATGAAAGGAACTGCCTTGCCTTCCTCTCTTGCTCTAGACCGAGTACACACCGTACTCCAATAATATCTCTCCTAATCTTGCTCCCTGTTGTGTTGCTGTCCTCCCTAATCTTGCACACCTACAAATCAGTTTGGTTTTGCACACCTGCAAACCTGGATCCCGCACCCACATACACCTGCAGATCAATGATCTTACTTACCATGTAGATCTCCTAACGTAGCCATGCACACTTGCTGACCAAGATCCTACACACCTGAAGAACCCTTCTGATTCTCCAAAACCAACACCCATACTTGGCACTACTGTGGAACTAGGAGGAACACCCTTGCTCACTTCACACACAAAAGGAGCTAACTTTGCTCAACTTAAACTAGAACACTTTACAATACAGCCCATGAGTCTCTTAAATAGATCTCATGCAAACAATAATTAGACATCTAATTATAATAATTAGATCCACAGCTTTAAGTCTAAATTTGGCTCTTGACATGCAAACACTTGGTTCATTAACTAACTGCCCTTAAAAATTACAGTTCTAAACCGCATAGGTGACTGACATCGGTCCCTGTCTACCTAGAGGTGACCGACATTGGCCGATCCATGACCGATGTCGGTTGCTTCTCTTCACTAACCTGACCGACGTTAGATGATCAGACCAACACCGGTTGCTTTGCAACTCAGCAACCTTTAGCAACCTCCTCCCTTGTTTGCATCAGTGAAGCTTTTAGATCCACAACCTAACAATCTCCCACTTGGAGATAAACAACTACACTGTACCTGTACCTATACCCTGTCTAATCTATTTCCTGGCTTGTATCCCTCTTCAAGATGAATCCTAAAAACCAACCACCACACAACCTGTGGTTCACCCCCTGTCATCCAAGTAACTTGCCGCATCCGCATCTATAAACACATGTAGAAAAGAACCTGACCTTGTATAACATGTATACCTACTGTTGGTTCCTCTCAGATACCTAAGAATCCACTGAACTGCCCTCTAGTGCTTCTTTCTCGAATTAGCTCCAAACTTTCTGACAGCTCCCACTGCTTGGGAAAACTCAGGTCCAATACTCATGTACTTAACCTCATCATGTGAATTAGGACACTACTATCCAACCCATCGGCGTGCTAACCGGCTTCACACAGTCCTCTAGAGACAAAATCAACTTATGATCTCCATGCCTCTAGAACACACTCATGCCAAAGAATTTCACTGCTCCAAATTCTTCATGACAAACCACCGAACTAACCTTACCTTTAGTTCAGCAAAACCCTGTATGTCTGAATCTTTTGCTAGCATATCATCCACATACAGTAATCGGATAATGTTGTGACCATCATTCACCCGATAAGACAAACCACAGTAGTTACCCTGACATTGACTAAAGCCATGCTTTGTCATCCACCTGTCAAACTTGTACCACTGTCCTGCAGCTTCCTCAAGACCATATGACCTGGTCTTCTGTCTCACGTGTCCGTGCTCTCTATTCTTTAACTAAGGTATCCATTTGTCTCTATACTTTCATACCGGCTGGCAACCCTACCAAATCTCCCGCTTGGTTTTGCATTCTCATCATGCCATGCTCTCACTGTTTCCTGGATCCTTCCTGCTCTGTAGTGAGCAACGAGTATAAAGAAGAGGAATAATGAATTTGAGGCTTACTTACCCTTTCAATCCTCCATATGGGCATTTGAGACTCCTTGACAGCTTGCTATCCACCCAAAATTTGTTACAGTGACCGACCTCGGTCACTACACAGTTTGCATCCGACTGACGTCGGTTCCATGCACTTGTCCTGACTACCGACCCCACTGATGTTAGTGTCTACTTGCTGCCGATGTCGGTCCTCTTGACCAACGTCAGTCTTACCTTGTCCGACATCATTGGCTTCGGTTTGCACATGACCAACATCGGCACCTGTCTGTTCGATGCCAATTCCTCTGACCGATGTTGGTACCTGTGTTCTCCTGTGAGTGATGACTTTTTACTCGCAAGTTTTCTTTGAATCAAATACCTGTCCAAACTGTGCTACTCAGAGTTACTCAGCCTTCTCCATTGATCTCTATCTGCCATCTCCTCCATAAACACCAAGGCTTTCTAGTTCTTAAGCCTGTCAAACACATCTGACTTCCTCTTAAGAACATGCATCTCCTTCTTGCTCATGTGACCAAGCCTATAAAGCCACGTCTATGCAACAGAAGAAGAATCAGTAATATAAGCAAGTAGATAAAGGGTACCTGCTTTCTTACCACCAACTAATTCAAGTGCATCTGCTGTGAGAGTTCTTGTGCATCTCTCATCACCCAACTTTCTTGAAGAAATTAGCCACATCTTCAAGACCGAGACCTGCATGACCTCCTTCAACACCCATGTGTTGGCCGCCTGTAATTTCAGCTTCACTTTCCCTTTGCCAATTCTTTGGCAAGGCACACCAGCCCCTAAATAAATCTTTCCAAAGTCTCCAAAGACCTTACCATGAAAAGATACTCTATTTTGGACTACATGGAAAGAGGCAACATAATCTATAAAACAAGATTCTACTTTATCCAGAGCATCTTGTGCAACAACACCTGCAACATCTGCTTCTTCATGCTGATCTACTACCAATGAATAATCTTTCTTTTCCTACTCTTTCTTTCCATAACACCGTAAGTGACCATTCATGCTATTCAGTTCTTCCATTCTTAGCTTACTTTCTTCTGCATTGCTCTACTCCCACTCAATCAGAGACCCCTGAGAGTGACCTGTAATCAAACACAAAACCTGCTTCCTGCAACCTTAGCTCTGATACCACTTGTTAGGAAACCATGGAAGCACAATTGATTACCATGCACAAGCAACTTAAAATGCGGAATTAACCAAAAGTAACAAGTAACTAGAAACCAAAAACAACATAAAATATGAGAGACAATACACAACTTGTATTAATACTCATCCAAAAAAAATACAATAAAGAAGATGCCACTTCTTCTTCACACCTCTCAGAGGCTTCCCACACCTCAAGTGTATAGTACTTCTTTCCTCAAAGCTCTCTCTCTTATGGTCCCAACACACAACTCAAACACAGAGTTGGTGTTCACCTCCAACCAGTCAATATCCACTACTGCCAGTACACCAGTACTCCACGCACTCCACAAGTGCTCCACGCACTCCAAGTAGATCTCCCCTGAACTGCAACAACCTGTAACCCAAATGATCTTACCTATGAAAGGAACTACCTTGCCTTCCTCTCTTGTTCTAGACTGAGTACACACCATACTCTAAGTAGATCTCTCCTGATCTTGCTCCCTGTTGGGTTGCTGTCCTCCCTGATCTTGCACACCTGCAAATTAATCTGGTTATGCACACCTACAAATTTGGATCTCACACCCACATACACCTACAGATCAATGATCTTACTTACCATGTAGATTTCCTAACATAGCCATGCACACCTGAAGAACCCTTTTGATTCTCTAAAACCAACACCCACACTTGGCACTGCTGTGGAACTAGGAGGAACACCCTTGCTCACTTCACACACAGAAGGAGCTAACTTTGCTCAACTCAAACTGGAACACTTTACAATATAGCCCATGAGTCTCTTAAATAGATCTCATGCAAACAATAATTAGACATCTAATTACAATAATTAGATCCACAACTTTAAGTCTAAATTTGGCTCTTAACATGCAAACACTTGGTTCGTTAACTAACTGCCCGTAAAACATGCAGTTCTGAACCGCATAGGCTACCGACGTCGGTCTCTGTCTACTTGGAGGTGACCGACGTTAGCCGATCCATGACCGACGTCGGTTGCTTCTCTTCACTAACCTGACTGACATCGGCTGATCAGACTGACACCGGTTGCTCTGCAACTTAGCAACCTTCAACAACCTCCTCCCCTATTTGCATCAGTGAAGCTTTTATCTCCACAACCTAACACATACAACATTGTTAAGATATATAATAACATACCGGTTATAACACTATAAGTACATTACAATATCATCACTAGATATGTATTATCTAGTTATATGTCTAGTTAGCTATCAAGATAATCTAGTTAACCCTATAACACTATCTGGTATAAACTATCATTCTTTTAAAATTCTAACATTATATTCCTTATACCCAAAATATAACCAATAAAACATATTTTATTTTTACCACATAAAAAGGACTAGTGAAATAAAAAGATAAACAATGATGCATTTATGAGGATTATCATAATATCCATCTTCTCTTTATATCTTCTCTACAATTATGATTTTGGGTAGTTGGGGTAGAGTGTGACTACATTAATTTATGAGTCTTGAAGGCTTTAATCCATGATAGGCACTATACCTATCTACATTCATACATTTAGGCTTTTCATTAAGTGGAGAGTTAATTTTTGGATGACAAAAGGAATTTTTAGACGTCATGCATTGGCTATTTTATTTTTTTAAGGGCTAGAGCATTTGACAAATTTATTTGCATTTTTTTTTCTATTTTAATGGTCTACAAAAAATTACCACTTTTATATATTTTTGGCTTAATATATATACTTATGGATATAAATATAAATCCATGCAATTCACTATATTTATTGATCTATTCATTGATCAATAAAATTGATAAGTATAAATATACTTATAAAAAATAGAAAATATATTAATAAAGGAGCTATACTTATAAGTTTATACTCATAGTGATAAGCTATACTAGTATATAGTGAAATGGCTATAAATATATAAGAGATAGATTTGAAATAAGTATTTAGATAAATTATCCTCTTAGCAATATCCTAATTTACTATACTTATAAGTTTCTATTCATTGATAAATTTGTCTACTTAAGTAGTGAAATGGGCTTGATCAACATAAGCCATAGTATATCACTAACATGCAATTCACTATATTTTTCCATATCATCAATATCACATATCCATGTAATAGAGCTATGAACTAGGTTAAATAAGTGATTTACATCACTGATATTATCTAATATAATAATATAATATTAATCAAACTAAGTTTGTTTTTTGCATAATGTTAATTTTTCTATCGGCATAATACTAAGTCCATTGACACACGTAGATATAAATTGTTGTAGTTCATTATTTGTTCAACAGGTGTAGTTCATACTAAAGTCATTAAAATTCATAGTTATGTAAGTTTCCATTATTCAACAAGTCAATTAAATCGTTGTTGTCTTTTTTTTGAATTTGAAATACTGCACATAACTATTTAGCTCATAGGAGTATGGAATGGATCTCATACTCTACAAGAATACAATCATGTTGCTTTCATAAATATGATATTAGTTTTCAATTTCTCCTCTCATCTATATACTACTTATATTTCCAAGGTAAAATAATAAGGAATATACATATTGTTAGTGATATCAATTTAGTTTATTTAACTCTTATTTTTCTATTCAAATTAATGGACCTTCAGGGTTTTGACAACAACTAGTATGGAGAAGTTTCCACAACTTTCCATACATATAATGAAAATTCATCAAATTATGCCTAGAGATAACTCAACCAATAAGTAGTTATAGAATATAAGAGTAAGCACTTTCGTGCTTAAGGGATGTATATTAAGTACCTTTTGATTTGACTTCAATTTTTGTAGCATTTTTTTGAAGGAGGCAAATGTCTTCTGACTGTGATTTAATTTCTTGAAATCAACACCAATATGTTTCACTTTATTTTTAAAATACACCATCTCTTCTTTCCTCTACTCTATATGTGACCAACTCCTTGGGATGTAGCTAGCTTACACTAGTAAATCGAGTGGAGATAGACTCGCCTTTCCCAATGTGTATTGAAATAACTTCCACTTGAGAATGCAATAGCTTGCTTGCTCTTTCCTTTTTCCCTTCATTCTTCTGCTTCCTTTGCTCTGTGCCATACTATAATATTTTTAGTTCTCTCCCTTTTTTTAAGATATGGCGCTCCTTTTATTTTATTCCTCTTCATGTTATGGTGTAGCTTCTCTTTTTAGATTTTTATTCTTTGTTTTTATTCATTATTTTATGTGTTTATTCCTTTTTGTTCTTTATTTAGTTTAGACCATTATTATTATTATTATTATTATTATTATTATTATTTCCTTCATCTTTTTCATTTTTCCCTCTAAACTAACAATTTATTATTTTTATTTATTAATTATAAAAACCTATAATTTACTAATTTAATTATCATCCTCTAATGTTATAGTAATTTAATACTAAATTTATAAATCAATACTCTAAATTTAATCTAAATATACAAATCATGTTCTACTAGCATTTAATGATCAAACATGTTAATCACACAAAACAAGTTTCAAATAACCATTTAAACTATGCTAGTAAACCATGACAAGTAACTATTTAATTTAATAAATAATAAATACATGTATAGACCATTAATTATGCATTTTAACATGTGATAGTTACTTTGATATATGCAATTTAAGTCAAAATTTTAATTTTTTTGATATCTCTATCTACGTCACCTTATCTAATAATACTCTCCCTCCATTAAATTTTGAGGGATGAGTTCTCCTGTGTCAACCTCGCAATAAGAAGGTAGTTAAAAACATATCAACATGATGTACATACATCATAAAATATAATAAAATAACAACTAACATGTTTGTAATATAAACATATACACTATAGTTAACTCATAATGATGTAAACATGTAACCTAAAGAATATCTTATTGTATCATAACAACATATATATCAAATTTTAGTTAAAAATAATTAAATCCAAATTTGTCAACTATAAATATTCATGGATAATCAAATAGTTTACTTGATGATAAATTGAGATGTAACATCCTTCCCTCTTAAAGATAGTCATCATCCCAGATAACTCTTATTTAAATATAAATTTTGAATTAAAAACATTGTTTAGCAAAAAAGTAACATAGTATAATAGTATATAATTAAATAAATAAATATAAAATTTGTATGAAGAATTCATCATAGTTCTCCTAAATAGTACTATTCTTAGAGTATTGGTCCTACAAGATCTTACTCTGTGACATCCCCTTATTATGAAATAACATTTGCGAGTGTCATTTACTCTGATTAGTTCTATTATGACCATCCCAAGGTCCATAGATATAAAGATAAGCTTATAAACTACAAAACTGACATCTTCTAATACCTTGAAGGGTCCCACATATATTAGTGAAAGTTTTAATAAATTTTCAAAAGCACATAATATCATCATAAAATCCAAAAGAAATGCTCGAGGAGAGTTTCAAAAAATATTCCATCCCCCTTTGCACATCTCTCTAACATAGATAATATTTTTCTCATTCTAGAAAAAAGTATTTAGGGAACTTGGTAAAAATTATGTAGATAAGTTAATACTGTCATTACTCCATATAACATCAAGTAAGTATAACATGTCAATACTGCCACTACTCTACGTAGCTTCTAAATAAATATGACAATGAATAGGAACTATAAATACTATATTTACAATGTATACCACATTTCAAAATTAAGAGATACCCATTCCACAATATAAATGTGTATGGTCATATGATTGAATTTGACAAGTCTATCAACCAAATCTTGAATTTTACAAGCCCCCTTATTGGATCTTAACTTAGTAAATTTAACAAATTCATCTATCAAATTTTATAGATTTGACAAGCTCCCCTTGTTAGATCCAAATTCAGGAACTACTGACTCAATTTGAGACTAAATAAGATCCACTCCCATCTCACATTCCTATTTCACCATTTTTCTCTTAGGTATTCATGACATAATGATCTCCAAAATGTGCACAAGGTTTAATGAGTCATAATTTTATACTAACAAATCATAAAAGGTAATACCATATGCTAAATAATTTTAGATGTACCAATATACATATAAGAAAAATCATACAATCATTTTGTAATTGTATTAAGTTGCCACTAGCTGAACATAATTAGTATTATGTTTCACATCTTAATCTATAGTGTTATATTCATAATTAAGAGGAAATAATGTTAAAATTAATATAACATACAAAGGTCAAGGATCACACTATCATTACAATTTTATAAAAGAAACAAGTGAGACCATGTCTCTCTACTTGCTCGACTAGTTACTCAACAAGTTAAAAATTTATTTGAATATTTTTAGACTAAGAAGATGTTTCAGCACATCCTATATCCTACTCACTCTTGATGAAAAGTACATAAATAACTCTTCAAAACAACATACTTTAAACAAAAAAAGAATAATATCAATATAATCAAAGGTATATAATAACATAATAATTATAATCAACTTATAATTCTTAATCTAAAATTAATATAAATTAAAGGTTCACCACTCTATATGGTCTAAGTTCCCAAAATTAGATAAAGTAGCATTGACAAGTATGACTCTAAAAGATCACAAGTGGAAAGTATAGAACTACCATCTTAACAACAAAAATATTAAATACCCTCACATGGTAAAAATAAAACACCACAATCTAATTTGCTAAAATCTATACATACTTACCAAATTTGTAAGAGTAATATCATAACCTTCTTCCACAACTGGAAGTAAAAAACATAAACCAAAATAGATGCATCAATTCATTCCATTTCTATAACTTCTCTATCAATAAAAAGTAAAAGACACTATTCTATGAACTCTAAGGAATATGGTCCAAAACAACATTTTACAAACAAGTTTTTGTCTAAGAAAGTACAAAATCAATATCATGAAAATATGCATCCTCTTTGTGGGCTTATAATGATGTCAAATGAAAGTGAGGGAGTGAAAACTCTATGCCAACTATGAGGGATGACACTTATTTCTAATCCACATAACATAAGGGTGAAAATTCATAAACAAACTCTTAACACCAAGGAATTATCAATCAAGACATCAACACTCTACTACAAGAAAATTTCCACTATAATAGGTGGTGTCAAAATATGGTCTTATAAGATTTCTTACTTCTAGGATTAGTATGTATAAGATACAAAACTAATTCACATATACTTAAGTGCGAAGTATCTTATGCATTCTAAATGCTCACACATAAAACATAAATGACAAAGATGACTTGATTAACAAGAAAGGATGTAATCACTCTCGAGGTGTTTGATCTAAGTGATCAAAATATAGTAAGAAATTCATATTCACAACTCATTAACTATGCTATGTACTCACCTACCCAAACCTCTTATTTAACCATCACCATAGAGACTCTTGATAAACCAACCTTTTAAAAACTCTAAGAATGCTCCTAAGATACACACTCAATGTACCACACACATTTTACTATTCTCCTTTATGATAAGTAGAAGGATACGAAAATGCTAATGAACTCATTAGGTCCTAAAATTTGAGCCACAAATTTGCTACCACATGTAATAACTTTGTTGGGTTAGACATAGATAAACATGATTTTTTTTATTAAACACATATATTGTAAATAGATTACACCATAAAAATCTAATCAAAGATCATACAAAATACTCTAAGTGTGATAAATGTAAATAAAACATACTGCACCATATATCTCTAATCATTATCATTATAAAAAACATATCATAATATAAATATACAAAGTAATTACAATAAACCATCCATGACTGATACATGTTTATGATCATTAATGTCTATATATAATAAATAAGTAATTACAACTCTTTGTGATAATGTTCTAATAGTAAGTACAATACAATACAAGTATATGTGTGTGTGTGTGTGTGTGTGTGTGTACACAGATATATATATATATATATATATATATATATATATATATATATATATATATATATATATATATATATGTTAGGACTCAAAAGCACCATTGATTACCAAGCAACTAAACATGCAGAATTAAACCAGAATCACAAGTAACTAGAATTTAGAAATAACACAAAATATGAGAGACAATACCCAATTGTATTAATACTCTTTCAGAAGGAAATACAACAAAGAAGATGCCACAGTCTTCTTCCTTACATCTCTAGAGCTCACACACATCTAGAGCATAAACAGTAAATCTCTTCAAGAGCTCACTCTCTCTCTTACGGTCTCAACACACAACTCAAACACAGAGTTGGTGTTCACCTCCACCAGCCAGTAACAACACCACCAGTTAACCAGCCAGTAACAATACTACCAGTACATTGAGTATACAAACATACTCAACCAAGTACACAACACACTCCAAGTAGATCTCACCATGAACTTGCAACAACTTGCAACTCAAATGATCTTACTTTGGAAGGAACTACCTTGCCTTCTTCTTTGCTCTCCAATCGAGTACACATCGTAATCCAAGTAGATCCCACCTGATCTTGCTCCCTATTGTGTTGCTATCACCTTGATCCTACTGCCACCTACAGATCAACCTGGTTCTGCACACCTACAAACCTTAGACCTCGCACACACATACACCTACAGATCAATGATCTTACTTACCATGCAGATCTCTAAATGTGGCCTTGCACACCTGCTGACCAAGATCCTACATACATGAAGAATCCTTCTGATTCTCCAAACAAGCACCCATACTTGGCACTGTAGAACTAGGAGGAACACACCTTGCTCTCTTCACACACAGAAGGAGCTAATATTTTCTCTCTTACTCTCTAGCACTAATTAAAATACAACCCATGAGTCTATTATATAGATCTCATGCAAACAATAATTAGACACCTAATTACAATAATTAGATTCACAGCTCAAGACTATAATTAGCCTTCTTCATGCAAACAACTGGTTCATTAATGAACTGTCTATAGAACTCACAGTTCAAAATTGCATAGGCGATCGACATCAGTTCCTATCTACCTGGGGGTGATCGACATCGGCCGATCTCTAACCATCGTCGGTAGCTTCCTGTCTCCCCCTGACTGACGCTAATGACTATGACACTCAGTAACCTCCTCTCCTATTTACATCAGTGAAGCTTTTAGCTCCACAACCTAACAATCTCTCACTTGGAGATAAACAGCTGCACTGTACCTGTACCTGTACACCATCTAATCTATTTCTTGGCTTGTATCCCTCTTCAAGATCAATCCTAAAGACCACCTCCCACACAACTTGTGGTGCACCTCCTGTCATCCAAGTAACCTGCCACATCCAAACCTACAAACCCATGTAGTAAAGCCCTAACCCTGCATAGCATGTATACCTACTATTGGTCCCTCTCAAATACCTGAGAACCCACTTCCCTGAATTGGCTCCTAACTCTCTAACAGCTCCCACTACTGGGGAAAACTTAGGTCTATACCAGACCTCATGTGATTTCAAACACTAAACTGTCTAGCCCTTGGTGTGCCCTAGTTCTACATCTTACATATTGAACCTCACCAACACCTGATTCACATCAGCTTCCACTAGAGACAAAATCACTCTATGATCTTCTATGTCTCTCATGCCAAAGAATTTTGTTGCTCTAAATTCCTCATGACATGCCACTGAACTAACCTTATCCTTAGCTCAACAAAACCCTGTATGTCTAAACCTGCACCAAGCTCATCCTCCACATACAGTAATAGGATAATGGCGTGACCATCATCCACCTAGTAAGACAAACATAATGGTTACACTGACATTGACTAAAGCCCTGCTTTGCCATCCACCTATCAAACCTTGTACCACTGTCCTGCAGCTTCCTCAAGACCATATGACCTGGCCTTCCGTCTCACATGTCCATTCTCTCTATTCTTTAACTAAGGTATCCATTCATCTCTTAGTGCTTTCTTTTGGCTGAAAACCCTACCAAATCTCTTGTTTGGTTTTGCATCCTAATCATGCCATGCTCCCACTGTTTCCTAGATCCTTCTTGCTCTGCAGTGAGCAATGAGTATAAAGAAGAGGAAAAACAAATTTAAGGCTTACTTACCACTTTTAGTCCTCCATATTGGCATTTGAGACTCCTTGAAAACTTGTTATCTATCCAAAATCCATTACAGTGATCAACCTCAGTCTACACACAATCTGCATCTGATCGACGTCAGTTCCCATGCAATTGTCCTTTCTACCGATGCCAGTTTCCTGACCGACGTCAGTCTTATCTGGTCACCAACATTGGTTCTCTAACCGACGTCAGTAGCCACCCTACTTAACACCACCGGCTCTGGTCTGCACATGACCGACATCAGCACCTGTCTGTTCGACACCGATTCCCCCTGATCGATGCCGGTAATTATGTTTGCCTGTGAGTGATGACTTTTTACCCATGAGCTTTCTTTGAATCAATCCCATGTCCAAACTGCCCTGCTCAGAAGTATCCAGCCCCATCCACTGGTCTCTATCTGTCATCTCCTCTAATAACACCAAAGCTTTCCAGTTCTTAAGTTTGTCAAATACATCAGTCTTCTTTTTCCTACAATAAATCCAATCCTTTCTTGTAGCATCCCACTGCTCACAAAAATCTCAATCTATGCTCTCCAAATCTGAACTCTTACCATATGACTTAAAAACATCCATTCCCTTCTCACTTATGTGACCAAGCCTATAAAGCCACACCTATGAAATAGAAGTGGAATTAGTAATACAAGCAAGTAGATAATGAGTACCTACTTTCTTACCACATGCTAATTCAAGTGCATCCTTGATAACATTCCAAGAATCTACTATGAGAGTTCTTGTGCATCTCTCATCACCCAACTTTCCTAAAGCAATTAGCCTTATCTTCAGAACCGGGACCTGCATGACCTCTTTCAACACCCATGTGTTGGCCGCCTACAATTTCAACTTCACTTCCCCTTTGCTAATTCTTTGACAAGGCACACCAACCCCTAAATACATCTTTCCAAAGTCTCCAAAGACCTTAACATGGAAAAATACTCTATTTCGAGCTGCATGGAAAGAGGCAACCGAATTTATAAAACAAGATTCTACTTTATCCAAGGAACATCCCAGAGCATCCTGTGCAACAACACCTGCAATATCTGCTTCTTCAATTCCTTCATGCTGATCTTCTACCAACCAATAATTTCTCTTTACTTGATCTTTCTTTTCATAACACCGTAATTAACCATTCATGTTTTTCAATTCTTCCATTCTTAGCTTACTTTCTTTTACCATTGCTATACTCCCACTCAATCAAAAACCCCTGAGAGTGACCTGTAATCAAACACAAACTTGCTCCCTGCAACCTTAGCTCTGATACCAACTGTTAGGACCCGAAAGCACCATTGATTACCAAGTAACTAAACATGCAGAATTAAACCAAAATCACAAGTAACTAAAATTTAGAAATAACATAGAATATGAGAGACAATACCTAATTGTATTAATAATCTTTCAAAAGGAAATACAACAAAGAAGATGCCACAGTCTTCTTCCTTACATCTCTAGAGCTCACACACATCTAGAGCATAAGCAGTAAATCTCTTCAAGAGCTCACTCTCTCTCTTATGGTCCTAACACACAACTCAAACACAGAGTTGGTGTTCACCTCCACTAGCCAGTAACAACACCGCCAATCAACCAGTCAGTAACAATACTGCCAGTACACTGAGTATACAAACATACTCAACCGAGTACACAACACACTCCAAGTAGATCTCACCATGAACTTGCAACAACCTGCAACTCAAATGATCTTACTTTGGAAGGAACTACCTTGCCTTCCTCTTTGCTCTCTAACCGAGTACACATCGTACTTCAAGTAGATCCCACCTGATCTTGCTCCCTGTTGTGTTGCTGTCACCTTGATCTTGCTGCCACCTGTAGATCAACCTAGTTCTGCACACCTACAAACCTTAGACCTCACACACACATACACCTGCAGATCAATGATCTTACTTACCATGCAGATCTCCAAATGTGGCCTTGCACACTTGCTGACCAAGATCCTACATACATGAATAATCCTTCTGATTCTCCAAACTAGCACCCATACTTGGCACTATGGCACTAGGAGGAACACACCTTGCTCTCTTCACACACAGAAGGAGCTAATATTTGCTCTCTTACTCTTTAGCACTATTAAAATATAGCCCATGAGTCTATTACATAGATCTCATGTAAACAATAATTAGACACCTAATTACAATAATTAGATTTGCAGCTTAAGACTATAATTAGCCTTCTTCATGCAAACAACCAGTTTGTTAACGAACTATCTGTAGAACTCGTAGTTCAGAACTGCATAGGTGACCAACGTCAGAACCTGTCTGCCTGGGGGTGATCGATGTCGATCGATCTCTGACCATCGTAGACATCTTCCTGTCTCTGCTTGACCGGCGTTAGTTGGCCTGACCGATGCTGGTGACTATGACACTTAGCAACCTCCTCCCTTGTTTGCATCAGTGAAGCTTTTAACTCCACAACCTAACATATATATATATATATATATATATATATATATATATATATGAGTTCCTCAGACTCTCTAGCATCTGTGGCAATCTCAAGTGTAGATTTTAAGTAAGTACTACTATGGGGAGGGAAAACATCATTTGAGCACTTTTTCACACCAACCATAGAACAATGATCCCTTGCACTAATCTCATCAGAGAATGGCCTTTATTTTATAGATAAGTAAATAGTGATGACATGAAAATCTAGAGAGACAAGCTAGTACTTGTGTGCTATATAATTTTTAAAACTAAACATGTGTATCATAGAAAATCTATTGTATTGCAAGATATCACAAAAAATTGTAAATCATACTAATAAAATGACAATGTCTCACTAAAATATACTTTGGCTAAAGTTTTTAAGAATAATTAAATAATAATGATCTATGAATCAGTCAAAATTTATACATACCACTTGATCAAACTATCTTCATCTGATATTGTGATGCCAGTAAGCCATTGAAATCTATCTCATTTCTTACTCAGTATTAGCAATGTGATATTGGTTAACATAATATAACTAAAATACTTATATAATTTACATCCTACTATAAATCATATCACATAACATACTAAGCATAAGAGTAATAAAAAAGATACATTTATTCCATCAAAGGTATGAATAAATCCCATATTATTATCTATCCCATACTAAAAATAATGATTTCAATTTATATCTTCTAGATAAAATACATTTTAAACTATAGATTCTAGCTATCATAATTAATTTCTAACATATTGCACCCTATGATAACCCATATTATCATAGTCTAGTGTTCTAAAACATAACTACTAATTTTGCACAATTAGTCATAATAAAATAGTCTTAAATACATGAAAATGTGAGCTTATATTCAAGAAAATAGATATAACAAAGAAAGTTATAGTTCTCAAAAAAATACATAACATTTTATCTTATCAATCACTATACTCTCAGAGGTTGTATACACACATAAAAAAAGTCTTACTAATTGTTATAAAATATGCTATTCAAAGTAATAACCAACTCGCATACATTTAGTCCATCAAACGTATGAATGAGTTATAGGTATATCAATTTTATTTGCTACCACCTAGATATGACATATATTTATATTTTAGTATTCCATGACATCCCATAATATTATAGTTCATTAGTTATGAATATAACTACATAATTAAGAATAACTAGTCTTACAATTCCCAGAAATAAATGACCCATAATCATAAATAATAATCAAGTATGCGATTATACCACCAAGGTATACCTTGTGTTTAAATTACATACTACTATAAATTGTAGGCACACATCATGATATACACACACACACATACACACACACACACACACACACACACACACACACACACACACACACACACTCTCATAATATATACCCCACATAAGTATTTAAGGTTGAATATATATAAACTAACAGTCAGTCATATTATTATTAGAGAATTAAATAACCCATAAACTCATTATGATCTTTCATTCCAACAACTTATTTCATTTTTAGGAGATTGTTCCATAAGGTTATAGTTTCTAGTCCCTAAGAAAATTAATGACTTACTCTAACCATATATTTAACTATAGGAATAATTCCTATATATGATTACTTGTACATCATAGTATGCACCTTATGTAAATACTCAAATGATATGTAGACCCTATACCAATGTTTATTTATATTTTATAACCAGAAACTCCCTATGATTTCATAAAGTACATAGATATATGAATCACTCAATATGTAAAAATATACTATTAAAAAACTATGAAGTGACCCCACATCTCAATGCATTAATATACATAAGCTAGCTATGCATACTCCGTCGTACATATTAGTATACCCATGGTATGTATTATACACAAATTTATAATAGAGCAATATACAATATACTAATCAGTAATTTTTAAAAGTTTACAATATACTCAACTTTATAATTTATATGGCCTAGAAATATGATAACCATTAATGGGGTAGTTAAGGCATATACCCACCCATTAAATGTTAGATCATCTTTTAGTGTTTTCAAGTATACTCATGAAGGAAGAGTTTAGTATTCAGCCTATCAAACTAAGAGGGCATAAAAAATATGTTTTTAACTTAGTACTTGATCCAAATAATCCCATACCATATATAATAGATTTGTTATATCCCATACAACATTATTAAGATATATAATAGCATACCATTTATAACACTATAAGTACACCGAGTTAACATTGCTCACATATATCATTGCTAGATATGTATTATCTAGTTATATATCTAGTTAGCTATCTTGATAATCTAGTTAACCCTATAATACTATCTAGAATAAGTTATCATTGTATTAAAATTATAACATTATATTCCTTATACCTGAAATATAACCAACAAAAGATATCTTATTTTTTTCACCTAGAAATGACTAGTGAAATAAAAAGATAAATGATGATGTATTTATGAGGATTCTCATAATCTTTATCTTCTTTTTATATTTTCTCTATAATTGTGATTTTGGGTAGTTGGGATAGAGTGCGACTACATTCATTTATGAGTCTTGAAGGCTTTAATCCATTCTAAGAATTGTACCTATCTACATTCATACATTTAGGCTTTTCATTAAGTGGAGAATCGATTTTTGGATGATAAAAGGAATTTTCAGACTCCATGCATTGGCTATTTTATTTTTTAAGGGGATAAAACATTGAATAAATTTCCGTGCACTTTTTTTTTCTGTTTGACCGGTCTAAGAAATATTACCACTTATATAAACATTTGGCTTAATATATATACTTATGGCTATAAATATAAATCCATGCAATTCACTATATTTATTGATCTATTAATTGATACATAAAATTGATAAGTATAAATATACTTACAACAAATAGTGTATATATTAATAAAGGACCTATACTTACAAGTTTATACTCATAGTGATAAGCTATAATCGTATATATAAAAATGAATATAAATATATTAAAGATGGATATGAATAAGTATATAGAAAACTATCCTCTTAACAATATCTTGATGTATTATACTTATAAGTTTATATTCATTGATCAATTTGTCTATTTAAGTAGTGAAATGTGGCTAGATCAACATAAGCCATAATAAATCACTATCATGCAATTTTCTATATTTTTTCCATATCACTAATATCACATATCTATGCAATAGAGCTATGACCTAGGTTAAATAAGTGATTTACATTATTGATATAATAATATAATATTAACTGAACTAAGTTTGCTATTTGCATAATGCTAATTTTACTCTTTGAATGATGCTAAGTTCATTGGCACATGTAGATATAAATCTTTACAGTTTTCTATTTGTTCAACAAGTGCATTTCATACTAAAGTCACTATAGTTAATACTTATGTAAGTCACCATTATTCAACATGTCAATTAAATCATTACTATCTTTTTTTTGAATTTAAAATATTTCATAGAACTATTCAGTTCATAGGAGTATGGAATGGATCTCATCATCTAAAGGAACACAATCATGTTTCTTCCATAAATATGATATCAATTTTGGATTTCTCCTCTCATCTGGATACTACTTCTAGTTCTAATTAAAAAGAGTAAGGCATATGATGCGACCACCTGCTACAACTTACTCAGTATCACAAATTCATACATATATGCAATGAATATTAACATTAATATTCTCTCATAAATCCCTCACTAAACACATAACCCCACTAATATGAATTCCTTACACAATATTCTCTCAAATAAACATTGAATTATCATTAATCATCACATAAAAACAAGATTTATCAACAAAGCTTCAAACCCATTACATAAACTTGGCAATCCCAAGCCAAGGAGGCACAAATGCATTCCCAAGCCTTCCCACATATAAACTCACCTACCTTCACTAGTCATGGATACATTCACTTATAGAAAAGAAGAAATAAAGGAGACAACAAGAAATTAAGCCTCTACACTTCACATGGAAGAGAAATCATGAAAGAAGAAGGTCAAAAAAGCATTTACATCCCACATCCACTTGGGAGAATCATGATTTAGTAAGGAGTAAGGACTAAGGAATACCATGCCACATTACACATGGGAGGAGTGATAACCAAGGATAAGGACCCATCAAAGGAAAATGATGCCACCCTTTACATAGGTTCACTATTTAGTGAATAGTAATAGTTGTTCACATGTGAAAATTCAAAAGTGAAGAGAATCTCCTTAAAAAAGGTTGGTCCACCACCATGTGATTCATATTACCTCATATAATTTCATCCCATGCCACATATTCAATAAAAAATAGCGTTGTAACACATAATCAGGGTGAATAGTGCTCACCACATCATTAGTGAATAGTGTTGCATGAATAGTGTTGTGTAAATAGTGTATTACCACCACATAATTCTCTTGAAATTGAAAACAACTCAGATCTCATGAGTTTCCATGATTATATCCATGCCATTATTCTTAAAAAAAGATGAAAAAACACACCACTTTATTTTTGGGTGATGTAAGATTGCTCGATCCCTTAGATACTCCTGCATCAAACATATAAGGTAATTAATATGATTAATTTATCACATAGAGGGGGTGAGTGACAAAACCACCCTTTTGGTCATGAGGTAAAATTAACTTTGAATTCCCTTCCATAAAGTATGTGCACCTAGATAACTTTCACTTCTTTCTCCTTCTCTTTCAACATCTTCGTACTAGTTTTGAAATGATCCTCATGGGATCATAAACCATCCTTATGGGATACACTATCCCATTAGAAACTATCCTCCTCCTCTAATAAATTAACCATATCTCAATCATATCACATATGGGTTTAATCACATCATAGAAAACCGACCTCCTCCACCAAGATGCTCTATAATGCATCTTATCCATCCACATGAGCTCAAGCCCACCGTTCATCCAAATCTACCAAAAGCCTATCTAGATTTATTATTTATACATCCAACCATATGTTGGATCATATTCCAAATAAAACAATACCATCACTTGAATCTCCTCTCTTATGGCTGAAATAACATTCATCTCACTCTCCATGTGTACTTTTTTGCACAAAAATCACACACATTTTTCTTCATAAGAAACATTCAAAAATTTTACATCAATTTTAGCATGCTCCACATGCTCTCCAATTTCAATATGGGATGCCAATGGCCCATAGAAAATAACTCCCATGGCTATTTTATCATTTATATAACTTTAATTTCAGCGCCTACACATAGCTATAACTTCATCAAAATATTCTCTTGTGCATTCACTTGTATAACCTCTTGTTTCAATGCTTCCACTATGGAAATATGCAACAATTTTTTGTCTTCCTCTTATTTCTCAAAAAACCCCTCATGGATGCAATATTCATCTCTTTTAACCCCACATGGCTACAAAATTATTTCACATGAATCTCCTTTTGGATGCTCTCTTCCTCTACACTCTCCTCATGTGTACTAGCTTCAAATCCATCACTCCCAACTAAAAATTTGCAAAATCATTACCATCACAACTCAAAATTTTAGAATTATTACACTCATGAGAATCCACAACATCTTCCCCATTTTCAATAAGGGTTTTCCAACTTAAGGTTTAACTATAATAATTTTTATATCCTCCTTATCAAGGAATCCATCTCCCACAAGCACTCACATGACAACTCCTTGTTGACTTCAAAGACAACCCTCTTCTTTTATTCACTCTTTTTATGCAACTTTTCATGGTTGGACTCTTTAATCTTCCATGTATCTATCTCCTTCTTCAACATATCCACTTTTTCTCTCAGGGAGTCCATAATATCCCACATCAAATCTTCTTCTTCTTAAGTTTCACATTCTTTAATTCTCTCTCCCAGTAGCTCCAACTGTCTGTTCATTATCTTTAAATTCTCCTATTCTCTTTCTGGTGGAATCATTCCACTCTTCTTCTCCATCTTCACCTGCATATCTTACAAATAAAACAATAGAATAATCTCTCACATAATCAATCTAGAGTTTTCTCCATATGAATCTCACTTGATCTAATACTAGATGATGTGGACACCTATCATAACTTACTCACTCACACAAATTCATACATACATGAAATAAATATTAGCATTAATATTGTCTGATAAATCCCTAAATAAACCCATAATCCCATTAACATGAATTACTCACACAATATTCTCTCAAAAAAACATTAAATTCTCATTAATCATTGCATAAAAATAAGGTTTCTCAAAAAAGCTTCAAACCCATTACATAAACTTGGCATTCCCAAGCCAAGGAGGCACAAAGGCATTTTACAAGCCTTCCCACATATAAAATCATCTACCTCCACTAGTCATGAACACATTTACTTATATAAAAGAAGAAAGAAATGAGATAATAAGACATTAAGCCCCCACACTTCACATAGAAGAGAAATTATGAAGGAAGAAGGTCAACAAAGAATTTACATCCCAAATCCAGTTGGGAGAATCATGATAAAGCAAGGAGAAGTAAATACAAATAAATACCACACCACATTCCACATGGAAGGAATGATAACCAAAGACAAGGCTCCATCAAAGAAAAATTATGCCACCTTTTACATGGGTTCACTATTTAGTGAATAGTAAAAGTTGTTTACATGTGAAAAGTCAAAAGTGCAGAGCATCTCTTTAGACAAGGTTAGTCTACCACTATGTGCTTCATCTACCCTCATAGAATTTCATCTTATGCCACATATATAACCAAAAATAGTGTTGTGAAAACTCACCAGGGTGAATAGTGTTTGCCACATCATTAGTGAATAGTGTTGTGTGAATAGTGTTGTGTGAATAGTGTTTTTCCACCACATCAACATATACATGTTGTTGGTGGTATAAATTTAGTTTATTTAACTCCTATTTTTCCATTCAAATTAATAGATCTTCATGTTTTTGATAGTACCTAGTATGAAAAAGTTTCCACAGGTTTCTATACATATAATGAAAATTCATCAAATTATGCCTAGAGCTAACTCAACTTGTAAGTCTTTACAGAATATAAGAGTAAGCAATTTTAATCTTAAAGGATGTATATTAAGTAACTTTTGATTTGACTTCAATTTTTGTAGCATTTTTTTGAAGGAGGTAACCATCTTCTGACTTTGTACTTTACTTTCTTGAAATCAACACCAGTATGTTTTGATTTCTTTTAAAATACACCATCTCTTCTTTCCTCTACTCTAGATGTGACCAAATCCTTAGGATCCAACATCTTACACCATGAAATTGAGTAGAGATAAACTCACCTTTCCCAACATGTATTGAAATAGCTTCACTTGATAATACGATATCTTGCTTGTTCTTTCCTTTTTTACTTCATTCTTCTGCTTCCTTTGCTCTGTGCCATACTATAATATTTTTTTTATCTCTCCCCCTTTTTAAGATATGGTACTCATCCTTTTATTTTATTCCTCTTCATATTATGGCATAACTTTTCTTTCTAGATTTTTTATTTTATTTTATTTTTATTCTTTGTTTTTCTCATTATTTAATATTTTTTTCCTTTTTTGTTTTTAGTTTTTTTAGACCATTCTCTTTTATTTATTTATTATTATTTTATTTCCTTCATATTTTTCATTTTTTCCTCTAAATTGACAAGTTCTAATTTTTATTTATTAATTAAAAAATCTGTTATTTACTAATTTACTTAGCATCATCTAATGTAATAGCAATTTTTTGCTAAATTCATAAATCAACACTCTAGATTTAATGTAAATATGCAAATCATGTTCTACCAACATTTAATGATCAAACATGCTAATCACACAAAATGAATTCTAAATAATCATTTAAACTATGCTAACAAATCATGGCAAATGACTATTTCATGTAAGTAGTAATAAACATATGTAAAAACCATTTATTATATATTATAACATGTGCTAAATATTGTGGTGTGTGCAAGGTTATATGTGGTTTCTTTGTCATCCTCTGAGATCTCTATCTACATCACCCTCTCAAATGATTCTCTCTCTCCATCATGCTTTAAGGGATAATTTATCCTACATCAACCTCATAATAAGTAGGTAGTTAGATCATATCAACTTAATATACATACATCATAAAATATAATTGAAATAACAACTAACATGTTCGTAATGTAAACATATACACTACAACTAACTCATAGCAATGCAAACATGTAACCTAAGCAATATATTATTGTCTCATAACATCATTTATTTCAAAGCTTAGTTAAAAATAATCAAAATCAAATTTGTCAACTATAATTATCCACAGATAATCAGATAATTTGTTTGACGAGGAATCAAAATATAACAGATGTAGTTAAGATATTTTGGGCAGACCTTATTATATTATTTATAATTTTAAAACTATGAAAATATTTTTAATATTTTTTTCAGTTATGTCATCCTCACTTTTTATAATTGTCTTGCCCTATGATCCCATAGTTGATTTATATTCTATACTTTGATTTTTTGTCACAATTTTTGCTACACTTGGTTTATTATATTATCTGGTTGGTCTTTTAAGAGACTTAAAGATGGCTATACTCAATTTATACTTAGTCATATGACCATCAAATTTAACACTTAAAAATATTTATCTTTAAAAATAATGACAAATTTAATTGTTAAAAAGAAATAATCATAAATAAGATCTCGATTTTAAACTTCTCATCCTCTAACCTCTTTATCCATTTTTTTAAATTAACACAAATTACCTCCTATAAAATAAATCTATGTAAATGTTTCAAATTTCTTAAAACCCTAGAACCATGAAACCTAAAACCTAAATTTGTATAACTTTATTTCTATTAAAGTTTTATTCCTTTATGGTCGTGGGAATCACAAAGTGAACAACAATTGCAAGAGGAGGTCAATGAGGAGTCTAAGCAGCCAATAATGAAGTAGAATCCAAGTAAGAAATAAAATCCCTACACGTTGTGGTAATCGTGAAGTGAGTGACAATTGCAAGAGGAGGCTAAAGAAGAGTCTGAGCAACCAATAATGAAATACAATCCAAGTAAGAAATACAAGCCTACATGTCATGAGAATCGTGAAGTGAATGAAAATTACAAGAAAAAGCCAAAGAAGAGTCTAAGCAACCAACAATGGTGTATAATCCAAATACAAAATACAAACTGTACATATCTGTAAATGTTTTCACACTTTAAATGAATTTTGTCATGCTTGGAAGACACCCCTCATCTCTATATACCAGTAAAACACTCCCGACATTTGCCATACTTGGAAAACACCCCTCATACCCATGTAGACCTTAAACAATTACATGATTTTTCAATTAACTAAGAATTTTGTTCAATTTCTGTTCCATATAGTGAAGATAAACGTAAAAAATGACTTACCATGGCCACCAAATGCGCCTTGGTCGTTTGCTTCCTACAATTATGGACATATTTTAGAATGAATGTTTGAATTATGTTTCAATTGTGAACATATTTTAGAATGAATGTTTGAATTATGTTTCTCCACCTCCGACATGAAGACTGAGCACACATTCTCTCATTTCAAACTTTTTAAACGAAATTAAATAAATGTCTATGAAAATTTTAGCCGACGGACAAGTGGACCGTCGAATTTAACCTGGGAATCGATTTTATCGTGACCAGTCTACAAGCATGATTAATAATTAAGAAAGGATGTCACCCAAAACAAAAAAAAAAGCGAAAAATGAAACAAAAGATTCCCAGACTGACAAATTCATCGGGGTTAACGTGGGAATCTGTGAGCATTGTTTCTTTGTTCACTGCGAAAGTGAACAAACCTTCCCTATCGAGGACAGGTCAGTGTGATTTATTTTTTATAATATTGAATTCTATTTAACTGGTATGTTTCTGTGCTAACAGAGTCAGGCTCAACGAGATACAATAGAGGATTTCAATTTTATTTGTTGGGAACCGACACAGTTGAATGATTTTTATAAGGGTTTTAAAAGATGAGAAACATTCTGAGAGAGCTTAAATGTCCAATTTTTTTCTAGTAGTTTGACCTCATATTAACGTGTTCCACGATATCGGTGTAATATCTTTTTAAAAAAAAATAAATAAATAAAAAAAATCACTTAACAATTCAATAAATCCTTTTAAAAAAAAGGGGTTATATTTGCATTTATGTTTATTTATTAATATTAAAAAAATGCAATATGTAGTTTTACATGTTTCTTATTTATGTATTATTTAGTTTGATGAAATGTTAATTTTATCTTCATTTGTTTAGAGGCACTTTTTGGGGAAACATGGGTTACACTTAAATTTAATATTAATAATTTAATTTTTGAATAAGTATAAAAATTATATATAAAATAGTAATTTAATGTTTAATTGATATTTCAATATCGATTAAAATTAAGTTTTGACTTTTAAGAATTTAAAATATATTTATAAGATTCTATTTTATCATTTATAAGCATATAAAACATTAATTCAGTGTTTTTGTACATGTAAATATATCTTAGAAAAAAGAAGAGGATTTATTGCTAAGAGTGACTTGTACTATCAAAGACAAGTTAAAATTAAATATCTTAAAGATTTCAATAATAGAAGAAACATTGACAAAGTGTCCCCACTTAGCTCTACTTAGGATTTCCCCTATACATCTTCACTATATTTACAACTATATCTCGCAAAGTGCTACAAATGAAAGGGGATATTAATGTGTCAAAAACTAAACCAAAGGGAAGTTTCTATAACCCTAATCTCTCTTTCTTTTATACTTTATTTTTTATTATGAATGTTTGATATTTCATGTATCTAATAGTTTAATGTTGTGTACTTAGGAATACAATAATATGGTGTATTAAAAATGAATAAATAAAGGATTGGAGTGTATATGTTTTGTAAGTCATTTCACTAATTAATTAGAATAACTTATTTATCCCATTTATAGGGAAAAGATGGTGGTAGGTAGTTGAGTGTTATATATTGTAAAAAAGAGAGTCATGTGGGGTAGGTAGGGGGTTATAGTATGTGTTGGTATCTCAATATTGAGATATAGTGTGGAGTGGATTCTTCCAATACATTGTATTGTATGGTGTTGCTATACCTTAAGAGTTTGATCTAATTTTTAAGTATATTGAGTGATCCAAATTTTGAGTTTGAAATATCATATAACTAAAAGTTATTTTTAATTCTCAATTTTTAAATTATTTGTGGTGAAAATACAATTAATATAAATCAGCTATAGTCAATTAATAAATATTTAAAATGAAAAAAATCTCAATAAATAAAAATTAGAACCATTGTTTAAACTCCACTCAACTATGAGTAAGTTGAGAGTCATGAATTGAGTGAAGAAATAAATATTTGCATGAAGAGAAGGAATACACCATGGAATAAGGCCATAAATTGTTTATAAGGAGGTGGTGGCTTAAAAAAAAAGGAGTATTGATATATACATGGACTAAGGTCATAAAATGTTTAGAAGAAGGTGGTTGTTTAAAAAAAAGACAAGTACATGGACTATAGCAAATTGGTAAATACCCTAGCTTGGAAAGAACCTTGACTTTATGTACAAATGAAATAATGGAGAAAGATTTGTATTTGAATGAATTTAATTTTAAAAATATTGGAGTGCATTTTGTGTGTTTAAATAGGAATTCACTGTTGTCAAGAAATTTTTGATAATTGGCTAAACTCTATGTGGGGAAAAAATGAGTATCTATATTATTTTTTTGTAGAATGTTTTACAAAGGTGTATTTATGGTTCTATTTAAAAATTATAACATGAAAATAAAATTGATTAATAATCCCTTTTGGAATGTGGGTCAATATGTGTTCAAAGCTATTCCATGGAATCCTAACTTTGATTGTATTAATATTTTGTTTAAATCTGCTCCTAAATGGATTGATATTGAAATTGTTTTGATTCAATTATGTAAATTTCTTCCCTAGGCCCTTAAACCACTAGGATAAATTTTAAGGATCAAAGACACCAGAACATCTTTGTCCCACATGCATGTCAAGGTCTTATTTTTTCTAGAACCATTAGATTTCTTCCCTAAAACCCTAATTTTTTAGGGTTAATGGTAAATCCTATTCATGATAAATTAAGGGATTAGGGGGTCTCATTGCTTGTTTTTAATACAAAAAGGATGGAAACATAACAAAAAATACCCTCTCTTAAACAAACCTAGAAATGATACAAATAAAGAAGCATATTAATCATCGTCAAACAAGAAATGTTAATAATGATGTCTTATTGAATAAGAAAGTTGATGATGTGATTATTATAGATAAACTTGATTTGATATTGACACAAATAGATACATAACACCCCCTATATTGTGTGTGTGTGTGTGTGAGAGAGAGAGAGAGAGAGAGAGAGAGGAGAGAGAGATGAGAGAGAGAGAGAGAGAGAGGAGAGAGAGAGAGAGAGAGAGAGAGAGAGAGGAGAGAGAGAGAGAGGAGAGAAGAGAGAGAGAGGAGAGAGAGAGAGAGAGAGAGGAGAGAGAGAGATAGTTTGTATAGACTCTAATGGAAATGATAATACTTCCCTCCCATGTAGGGGTGTTCTTTTACCTTCCAATTTAAGTATTATTATTTCATAGATTAACTCTTAGTCATTTGGTGATAATGAGGACTTAATGAGATATGTTCCTATTGTTTTAGTATTAGTCCCTAAGGATCAGTCAGTGCATGTTGACCCGAATGAACCATAGGAAGAGACTACCTCTTATCTCAAATAAAGCCCCTCAAAATAATATGTGGGTCATTCTTGTTGCTCTGCCTAGCTTTAAGGCTTATACCCCTAGATCCTTACCTATTTCTAGGCTAGATGTGTTACTTGATGAAATGGTTCCCATGGTTGTCTCTATATATCCTAATTCCTTGAGGGAGATATATGGCTTCCCTAGCTGAGAAAGTTCCTTTTGATCTTTTAGACCCTAATGACTTGTATCCGACTAGGAAGTCCAAAGGAGGGGCGAAGCATCTTAAAACTAATATTAGTTTAGTAGCCTTTCAAGAGTTGTAACTTTTGGTGAGGGGTGTAAAAGGCCCAAAGGAGGGCCATAAAGCATTTTGGAGGACTCTAAAATGAATGTGAAGGAGGAACAAGGTGACTCACTATTTCACTAGGCTTTATCAAAATAAAGGAAGGGTAAAGCCCTCAGGGCTACCCTATGTAAACTCCCCTCATTATTTATTTATGAATATCATCAAATAGAATGTGAGAGGGCCTTAAATCCCCCAAATTTTGGTGGTTAGATAGTTTAGACAATGGAAAAAACTATATTTTTGTTGCTTTAATACATCAAGGAAGTGGGTTCTAGACCTTGAATCTATTCTTAGCTTTATTTGGCCTTATTATTCACACTATTTTAGAGGAAGGGTGTTCAATATTGATTAACATTTAATAGAATTAATTTATCATGGAATATGTCTCATGTCCTTATAATAGAACAACTTGGGTTGTCATTAACCAAAATAAGCAGGTTTTCAGGGTCTATAATGTATATACTTAGAATGACTATAGGGATAGGTCTAAACTATGGAATTGGCTTGTGTCTAACTTGCGATGCATCCCTTGGATTATAGGGGGGTGATTTTAATATGATTGAAGTAAGGTAAGAAAATATGGGGTGGTGAGTCTCATGTTTGGAAAGGCAATGAACTCTTCTTCTGGACCATGTTGAAGCTTATTCAAAATATTTTTGACCCTCTATTAAATAGTAAAAAACATAGTAATAATATCTAGTTTACATGGTGAAAAAAAATCTTTAATTAAGGAGAGTTTATTCTAATCTTGATAGATTCTATTTTAATGGGAATTATTTAATGTTGACCATGTTGACAATGGAAATAAGGTGAATGTACTACACTTCACCATTTTAGACCACCACCCCATTGAGATTAATTTCTCCCTAAATGTTAGTGTGGTCCCTGGCAAAGATGTTTAGAAAGGCCTTTATAATCTCAATATTTCCCACATAAATGATACGAAGTGTAAAGAGGGAATTATGTATTCTTGTAAAATTGGTAAACTTATCTATGAGTCTTCATCAAGCATTGATTAGTGGAGTAATAGTATGGATTTAAGTAAGAAGTTTGTTATAAGTTTTAGCCATAAAACAATGGATTGTCACATCCACAGTAAGCAAGGAATCAAAAAAATGTGTAGCATCCACAATACTAAAAATCTCACGATTGGAGATACCCAAATCTACCATTAGAAAGTCCTTAGAAGTTGCCAATTGATACAATCGAATGCACTTCACCATAATATTCTTGACAACACGGCCCATTTGAAGAGGGAAACTTTATAAAAATATATTTTTTCTCTATCCTTTTGTTGTAAATTTTATCTTTGCGTATATTCACATTGGGAGATTCATTGAGTATCTTAAAATTTCATACCATTGCTTAATGATAAAAGGGTCGTGGGTTGAATTCTTCTGGAGAGCCTACTAAAGTAGTGGGTTCACAACCATTGATAAGGTGATGGGGTGAAACTAGGAGTTTAAAACCTCAATAAGGGTTTCTTCATGTTTGTAACATTACAAATCTATTTTTAATCATGATCCCTGGTTTATTTGAACCATTTTATTTATTTTCTCCCATTGGAGCCAATACTTTATAAGCTAAAATTAAAATCCTGGTGTGGGTAAAATTTCCATGCTTACCTCTTCCTCTATGGAATTTTGTTGACCGACTTATCAAGCCTTTGGGCCATTTATCTACCATGAAAAATAATTTTTTTATTTAACACACCCTCGAAGAAGGGTTTGTGTGGAAATAGACCTTGCTAAAGACCTCAAAGAGTCTATTGAGATTCAAGTAGGTAATAATTAGTTCACATAGTCTGTGACTTATATTAACCTCCCAAACACTTGTTTCTAATGCCAATAGTCAAACCATATGATTAGAGAATGCCCTCTAATGGTCCCCACTCTTGTTCCTCAAGGTGAAAGTGGTTATGATTCAAAACCCTATAATTTTGATGGGTGGACAATAACCTCTAATAGGAGGAATAATGTAGTCCATGGAAAGGCCAAACCTTAGCTAGTTTTATACCAAACCATAGGGGGTCTGAGATCCTTAGTATATATTGATAATGTACATACACCCATGCAAGTTAAATTTCATGTCCTATATCTCAATCCCCTCAAGCGGTCACCCATTTTGTTTCTTCCCCTATCTCCCAGTCTTAAGGTTTCATCCTCACAACCCCCTTCAGGGGTGAATGATTTAGATTTAGATCTTGGTATTATAACCCACAATTGTAAGGATATTTTATGGTGCTCACATAGGCCCTAACCCTCTATAGATGAGGATTATGCACCAAACAAAATGTAACCTTTCAAACTTGTATACTATGCCCTTCCCAATTCAACTTTCAATTGATTTGCAACCCTTTCAGGGCTTACAGAGAGAAATGATATGAACCTTGATGATTCCCAATGATAGTTTATTCTTGGAATGTTAGAGGGCTCATTGATTGGACATGTAAGTATACGGTCATGAAAATTTGTCATCATTTTTCCAAAATGATTTTTTTTTGCATGTAATAAGTCAATTTTTTGACTTTAAACTTCATTCTATTGATTGTACTATCTGACATAGGGCCTTTTGTTAGGATAATTATCACGAGCCTAGTCATATAGTGGGTCACCATTTTGGTGCCTGAGCCATCTTAAAATATTATTCCCTAGGGTTTGAAGCCACCCATTAGGTGGTTTGGACTCTTTTTGACTTTGGTAATCACATCATTAGCCTAGTCAACTTGTATGCCTCTAATCATGTTTTGGAATGCACACTTCTCTAGAGATGGTTAGTAGATTCTCTTTCAGATGTACAATAGATTCTTTATGGTGACTTCAACATGATTGAGTCTATTAAAGACAAAGAAGGAAGTCTCCCCATGAGATGGTGTGTAGGAGAATAATAGGCATGGTTTCACATGGGTAATTTTTATCAAAGAGAAGATCAAGTTCTTAAGCATATTGACCATGCATTGTTGTTAGAACAAGACCTTTTATTCTTCGTTCCTATTCATAATCATCCTATTTCTATAATCCTAGATACAGTTTTTTTTTTACCATTACCCTATTTGATTTTACATTGAGTGGACCACCCCCCAATTTAAATCCCATAATTCTAAATTTTACCTCAATACTTCCCATCTCAAACATGAGTGGACTATTGGGTATATCATTATAATTTTGAACCTAGCTCCCAGATCCATAAGGGACACTAGTTGGATTGAGTGGTAGGATAATACAATAGCTCGCACCACCTCTTTTCTCTATATTTATGGAAAAAAAGTGGTTGTCTTTAGGAAATGTGTTCCTAATGATATAAATAATTAATACATTAAGGTTTGATAGGAATTATAATTTAGACCTTTAAACCCTCATTTATAGATTTTAATCATATAAAATGTCACTTGAGTGTAATGAGTGTCATTTGAGACCACCCATACCTATCTTATCCTTGGAACCATATTAGGGCCTCTTTTGACCATTATTCAGATTTTGTGAAGGTATTACACATCCCAAAATTAGTCCAAGACCTTCCTCTGGGGATTTAGGCCCCTAGTGCTCTAGTTTCTATCACTTGGATACTAGTACACTACGCTAGTGTCCCTTGCCTAATTTCAACCCCAACAGATATATTCTAAATTCTTAAGACACCTAGGGTCATCGTAGACCTATTTCAAACTCTAAACAAGCACCAAATTAGTATACATACACCTCTTTTATCCCTTTATCCACTTGATGGAAATCACATACAAATGCACACAAATACACTTATAATATGTAATGTGCAATTAAGGTTATTGATCCCTATTTTACCTTACTTATGCATACAACCATCTACAGCCATCCTAAACTTAGATTACATAGATTTATAGTCTCAAGACATACTCAAAGAACTCAAGTTGGCACTCATACTAACATCACATGCACTTGCACCAACACTTAGATCGGGAGAACTACATTAGGATTTATCCCTTCTTGATGTATTGGTATGTAGGAAACTCTTAACATAGCAAGGTGTTGAATATGCCTAGATTACCTAGCTAACATCACACTTTTGTTACTTGTGTCACTCAAATACCTTAACAACATGGAAGTCTAGGGTTTTCTCATAAATCAGTCCAAAATAGGTATCAAATAACAAAGTAGGTTTTATTAACATATGAATAGGCCTATCAGACTTAGTTAGAGGTGCACCTAGAAGATCACATAGTTTTCTACATAGGGACACTAGTACACATCAGACAGACACTATCATGGTGCACTATTATCCAAGGTACCATATTAATTTTTAAGAGGGTTTATAACACTTGGATCCTATTTGTGATACTCAACTAAGATTCTACAACAATTTTAAATTCTAAGATTATCTGCCTCAGTCAATTTACATCTAAGTACATACTTATGTGATTCATTTCTATTTTTAGAATAATCAATTAGGTTAATTATTTTACAAATCAATGGTTGTATTTATTTCATATTTATACCTTGATTTACTATACCCATACCCTTTAACAACCTAAGATTTACACACACTAAGTCATAAAAATTTAAATCATTTGGTGAACCCAACTTACTTCAAACATATTTTCTTAAAACCCTAGTGTACTATTTAGGGTTTCCCTTCTTAATTCTAGCATTTGCTTAGTTTTAGTTTTCATCCTTTCATCATGATTGTCATGACATAATCCATATTCTAATTTTTGGTACAAAGTCTTGTGGTTTGTCTTGCATGCATATTACCCTCATTTTTTAGAATGATGAACATGTATATTACTCCTCTCATGGATCAAGTTAAAACTCAACTTATTTCACACGTTGGTATACCTCATCTTGAGCCCCCTTCTATGGAGAGCATTTTTGCATGAACCATTTTGATTTACCTCTGGTCACTACTCGATGGTAGACAAATCAAATGACTCCTTTTGTTCCTCCTCCACCTAGACCCATTGATTACCTTCATTCACATCCTACCTCTACTACTTGCCCTCAACAAATAGTAGATCTTATAGTTCAAGTTGTGACTAGAAGGAATCAGGTGCCTCCTCAGCCTATATAGGAATAGTGTAATCCAACAATCCCTCCTCAACCCCAAAAAAATTACATGGGATCCAGGGATCAACATAAAGAATATGATATGATGAATCAATTCAGAAACACACCAACCAATAAATTTATATATTGTAATTACTTCAAAAGAAACCATTTTCAAAGGTATTCTTTTTCAAAAACTCAATCATAATCTTTGCCTCGTGATATAGACCCAAATTATTTTGCATTTGTCATGAACACTATCAAGGACATTGAGGATGTTATATCTTTTACAAATTAGGATTTACCCTCACATTCAGTTATTGATCAAAATATGCCACTCTTCATTCAAGCACAAATCAAAACCATGGCTATTAACAAGTTCTAATTGATAGTGGTTCATGACTTAACATATACAACCTCACATTCCTAAATACTATGGGGGTTGACATATCATCCATTCAAAAGACATATAAGAACATTATAGGTTTTGATGACATTCCTTGATAGGCATGGGTACTATTACATTGGATATCATAGTTGGGACAAAAAACGTATCCACATAATTTCAAGTGATGCCTAATCATTTACATTATAATCTATTACTTGGGAGACCTTCGATACATGCCATAGAGGCCGTACCATCTACCTTGAAAAAATGTGTCAAGTTTTTACATGACAGATACTTATACACTTACCCAATTGATAACCAACCATTTAGATATTACAGAGTCACAAAGCCTACTATCTCGAGTACATCTCTAGATGGGACACCTCATGTTCTCATAGAGTCCCCAACTCAAAATATTTTGATAGAGAAAATGCATATATATGAGGTCAAGTAATTTATCACCACCATTCCTACATCCATTCCAGATCCTCTTACAACATAGTTACCTTCACCCATGATAGTAAAGGACACTCTTAAATAAAATTCATCCCAACCCATGGTAGATGATGAGGTTTTCACAACATAATTTCCATTACTTATTAATTCAAAGGAAGTATACATCATAAACTCAGATATAGATTCCCAAGCCACCACAAAGGATGATCCAACACCCATTGACATTGATGATTATTTATGTGGATTGAGTTTCACACCAATAGGGCCTATAGAGTACATAGATGATTTTGAGACACTTATGCCTTTACCTACACATGCATCACCACCAATTCATGGTTCTATAGATATAAGCCAAGACACTCACTTATAATTAGAGGTAGATTCTTATTTACATTTATTTCATATGGTCAAATCTATGTATATTGACCTATTTATAGATTCAGGTTGGCAATACATAGAATAAACCATAGTAAATGTTAAAAATGTTAGTTGATAGAGGATTGATGGCATTACCTATAGTTCACCATAGATATTTTAGTAGATTGTCACAACATGGTGATAGACCATTTTATCATTTTCATAGGATTACTTGACATGATAAAAATACATGCTCAACATTACAATATAAACTAAAGAAACTCAAAGCTTGGGGCACTATCTAAATTACATAGCCTTTGCCTCCACTAGTAAAATCACCATGACAGAATTTTCACCGATGCAGACATTTGAGTAATGATCCATTGACTATTTAGATTTTGGTCATTGATAAATACATCCCTCATGTTGTTATAGATGAGGAATCTGATCATAATACTTTCACCTTGGCATTTTTACAACACATAAGACATCAAGAGAGTGAGATACAACATGCTATACATTATCAGGACTCCTTGGGACATATCACACTATCAGTTGCATGTGGCCCTAAGTGGTCAACACACTTCTTTTCATCATAATCATGGGAACTCACATATAGGTTACACTTGATAGTACATGATTAAAGGTAATGGATGCCAGAGTTGATCAGATAGAAATATCTTTGACATTCAGTCATGAGAGACACACAATTCATATTATACATGATGGCATAGATGAGAATCATACATTTCACATAGATAACCCGTAATATAATGTGGTTTACATTGGGACAACATGGGAAGATTCTTACATAGTATAAAAAAATGCCATTCAAATGCATAAACTCTATACTATTGCAAAAGATAAGGTTATACTTTTACTGACAACATGGTATGCTGATAACAATGATGATGATTTATTCAAGTTTGGGCAGATTTAGTATTTGACATTGGATGATCTCCCACCAAATTTTTCATTTGACCATCAACATCCTCTAGATGTGCTCTTTGGATTCTAGGAGCACTAATTTGTATTTGTATATACTCATACTTACACATTAATAGCATATACTTCTTCTTACATTGATCCTTGTATATAGTATCATTTTCATGATTACTTACACATAAATTATATATAGAAAACACAATAATAATATAATATGTTTAAAATACAAAAACATTCAAATATTTTTTAGAAAATACAAAATTTTAGATTGTATGGATTTCCATGTTTACATTTCTTATATTTTTCAGATACTACATATGTTATCTATTCTAGTCTAATTAGTTTTATCATATATACATTCTTCACTTGTTCTTTTCAAGTGTTCATAGATTCTTATAGGACTCATGTCCTATACATAGTTCCATATTTTCTACTATCTACCCATTGGGGGAGCATACATAGACACACTAATTTAGCATTGATACATTTACCCATTGAGGGCATCTTATACATAGATTATGCTTTACTAGGTTATATCATTCTATACTACACTAAATTTGTTGACTAATAGTACTATTGACTTAGTTTATGTACATCTTTGCTCTTATACACATTTATACCACATTTTCATGCATAATTTCATTTCTAGCTTTCTTAGTTTTGATTTGATTGTGTCTTTTTGATTATGCATCTACTCAAGGGAATTTCAATATGCCATTGTTACAAGGCTCTTAGCCACTTCTTTTCATTATATGTATGCTTTGTACATGTTTCCATGTCCTTGTGTGTGATTTCTTGCATGTGTATGCAAACATTTAAACATGTCCTTCCATGTGGCTCTAAGCTAACCTTATTATTATTTGCATATGTGGACATTTCAACATATCTTTGTATGCATTTATTTCTCATATTTAGTGGCATGTGCTCATGTCCCCTGTGTTGTGGCCCTTTGGCCCACTTTGTGTGTCTCATATGTGTTGCATGTATTCTTTCATGTATCCATGATGTCCATCACACTTATCTCATTCTTGTTACTCTCAAACTCATTTTTGATTCCATAAGGGACCTCATGCATCTCCTATTCCTCCTTGGGTGACTTGATGGACATCATGCCCCATCCCCCAGGTAGTTACTTAGATTATACCTAGATTTATTACTCATAAACATGCTCACATTTTTATATCTATATTTATAACCTTGTGAATGCTATATCTAACATACATCATACATTACCAACTTATACCCATATTATCTTACATTTTGATGCCATGCATACACATTATATTGTTTTATTATGTAGATATCATATATACTCATGTTAACACATAGGTTTCATAAATTTTCTTTTGAGAACAATTGTTGCATAGGTTTAAAAAATTCCCTCAAAAGAGGGGGCATTCATAGGGGTTTTCCACATAGAGCAGGCCATCAGAGTGCACTCAAATTACAATTTTTAGCATGAAAACACAATTATAGTGTTTATATATAGGAAAACACAATGAAAATTAGTCAAACAAAGATTATAGTTAGTTTGGTAGAAAACAAAAAAAAGGACACTAGCATGCCATAGAGGATCCTAACTTGATGCGCTACTACCCAAGGGACCGCATTACTATCTAGTAACCCTAGAAATAGGAAAATATTGATTTGACATAAGAACATAGTAGTTGTAATCCATACTTGCATAATTTCAATCATAGGTTATCAGATTTGATTTGTATATGCTCAATTTTGCATAAAATCATACCAATTTGCTCAAATTGGGGGCATCATATGCAACATGATCACTCCTATTTTAGTTCAAGATATAGATAGACACAAATCGTTACATCTTAGTCCAAAATCCATATGAATAGATATTAGAATTTGGGGCATGTGAATGACACATTATTTTCACGTGATCATTTTTACACCACTCATCTTAGATGGAATGATAACTCCATGCCATTCTCTACATTATATACTTTAGACACTATTTAGATTAGGTTTCAAATGAGATTGATGCCTTATTCCATATACAAAAATTAACATTTTTACATAATCCCTGAGCTACATTATTGAATGCCATAGTGGCCCCTTGGTTGTTTTACATTACAAAGTTTTTGAGTGGCCTTAGATCCATCCTATACAGTTTCAAGTACATCGTATATATTTTAGTCATTGATGAATCTATTACACATGGGTAGACAATGATGGATTCATAGCCTACTTGAGTTCTTGATCCGCCTACATAAGAGGGTTGGACAAGCCATCAATCCAATCTAAGTTATTCACAAACCATGATCCACAAAGCAGGGGTGGGCAATAATGGAGTCAAAACTAGATTAAGTTCTTAAGCCATCCCTACATGGGGATTGAGAAACTATCAACTCAATCTAAGCTATTCACCGATTTGATCACTAATTATATACACATAAAGGATGTCACTAGGTTTTTACATTGGTTCACATACCCAACTAGGTATATTAATTCCTTTCCTCTCTCTCTCTCTCTTATCTCTTTACTTAGTTTTTTCTTTATTTTTTGATAATCTTTAAGTAAGGTCTGATTCATACATGTTTCATTTTAAGGACACATAATAGAGCACACTTCAAAAATGTAGAACCAAATTCATGGGATTTGTTTTACACATAAGTCCAGGTATGCTTCTTTTTCCTTTATCCTAGTCATTTCATTTTGATGCATTTATAGAATAAAGGGGCCAAATGTAGTCATATAAAATGTCACTTGAGTGCAATGAGTATCACTTGAGGTCATCCATCCCTAACTTAAATTTAGACCCATCTTAAGGCTTATTTCAATGCCTAACCATATTTTTTGTAGGTATTACACATACCTAGACATCCCCAAATTAGTCTAAGACCTTCCCATTATGATTCAGGCCCCTAGTGATCTAGCTTCTACCACTTGGACACTAGCATGCCCCTTTGGACACTAGTGCATTATGCTAGTGGCCAAGGGTTCGTGCTAGTGTCCCTTACCTAATCTTAACCCCAACAGATATATTTTTAATTCCTAAGGCACTTAGGGTTACCCTGGACCTATTTCACACTCCACACAAGTACCATATTAGTATATATACACCTCTTTTATCCATTGTCAACTAGATGGAGATAAAATACAAATACACATAAATAAGTAGTGCATAATCAAGGTAATTGATCCCAATTATATGTTACTTCTGCATACAGTCATCTAAAATGATCTTATGCTTAGATTACATAGATTTACATTCTCAAGCCTCATTCAAAGAAATCAAGCTAGCACTCATACTAGTATCATTTGCACTTGCACCAACACTTATATTGGGAGAACTAAATTGGGCTTGATCCCTTCTTGAGGTATTGGCATGTAGGCAACTCTCAACATAACCTAGATAACATCACACTTTTACTACTTGTGCCACACAAATACCCTAACAACATGGAAGTCTAGGTTTTGTTCACAAATCAATCTAAAATAGGTCACAAATAGTGAAGCAAGTTTTGTTTGCATGGGAACATGCCTATTAGACTTAGCTATAGGCGCACCTATAAGATCACATAGCTTTGTGTAAAGGGACACTAGCACGCCCCAATTGGACACTAGTACGATATGCTACTATCTAAGGTACTATTCTACTATCTAAGATGGTTTCTAACAATTGGATCCTATTTATGACACATAGATCAGCTTTTACACTAGTTTTTAGCCTCCATATCATCTATCTCAGTCAATTTCTAGTTAATTACAAACTTATGTGATTCATTACTATTTTCAAAACAATCAATTAGGTCAATTATTATATAAATAAATTATTATATTTATTGCATATTTATACCTTGATTTATTATACTTAGACCCTTTAATAACTTATGATTTACATACAATAAGTCCTAAAAATCTAAATCACATACTCAAGGTGCCATGTGGAGACATAAACTCTAGTTGGCTGAGGCTTACAAGGCTAGAGGAGCACAACTTAGAGCACAGATGCATCAGTTGGAAGTTGGAGACAAAGTGGCCAAAGAATTTTTCTCTCTCCTCCATTCAAGACAAGATACATACAAAATTAAATACACCAAATGTACTTTAGACAAATTTATCAAATTACCTGACATCTTACAAGCTTTTGTGTATCACAGTCATAGAGTGTTTACTATGCAACCCTCCCCTACTCTTGAAGTTGCTCTCTCTTGATGCCTTGAAGTGGTCCCTTGTAAGATCTTAGAAGCAGAAAGAGTTTTTTGCAATAATCCCCTCACCCTCAGTGACATTAAGGATCCATCATGTATAAGGCCTCTGACAAGGCCCTAGGAGTTGATGGATTTTCCTATGAATACTATCAAACCCTTTGGGATATAATTAAACTTGATCTTCTTAAAGTCTACTCTAAAGCTATTTTGTCCAACTCTTTAGGTCATCTCATTAATCAAGGTAACATCAAATTCATTCATAAGACTAGTGACCCTGAGGTAATTACCAACTAGAGGCCCATCACCTTGCTTAATGTATCTTATAAAATCATAGCTAAAGGTTTAGCCCTCAGAATTAAGCATTTACTCCCCTTAATTTTGAGAAGTGAACAAACAAGTTATATTCAACATAGATACATTTTGGATAAGGTTATTGTTGTCTAGGAAGGTATGGAATGGGCTAGGATATCCAATGAGAAGGCACTAATCATCAATATTGATTTTGAGAAAGCTTATGATCATATTGATTGGCCTTTTATCATAGCTATGATTCATGCTCTTGGGTTTGGTCTTAGGTTTGTTCACACTGTTAATATGTTATTTCAATATGCAAGGGTTTATATTATTATTAATGGATCTTAATCCCAACACTTTGAGCTTCACACATCTATTAGACATGGGTTCCCTCTTACACCTTCCCTTTATGTTTGGGTTGTTGAGGGCTTCAGTTATGTTTTGGATAGACATGCTTCCAAAGGTTTGGTGAAGGGTATTTCTCTCCCTAATTTAGACCACCAGTTGATCAATGGGTACTTTGATGATGACTCCTTCCTCACTCTTCAAGAGGATGAGGACTCTTTTAAATATATTATGAAATGTCTTGACATTTTCTGTCTTACCTTTAGGTCTTCCATTCAATTGTAGAAGACTTAATGTTATCCCCAATCCATTTCACACACACCTCCTTGGTTGGAGGGATATAAGTGGTAATGGATCTTTCCTAGGGTTTAGTTTAAAGTCTTAGGAATTTCATTTGCTTTTAGAGCCTCACCTATAAAGTTATGGTCCTATGTGGTTTAAATAGTTGAGAAAAAAAATCTTCTTCTAGATCAACAAACCATTGAATCTTGTTGAGACGTTCTAGATCTATTTTAAAGTGCTCACTGCTACTCATGTTTATTACTCATCTTGTTGGGATCCTTCCAATGCCTCTTATGCGAAGCTAGAAAATATCCTGAGAGACTTTCTCTAGGCTAATTTTGAAGTGCACCACAGTTTTCATCAAGTCTTTTGGGTTATTTGTTGTCTCCCTAAAGAAGTTGGTGGGTTTGGGCTCATTGATATTAAGTTTCAAGGGCTTGCTCTCGATGTTAAATGGTTCATCAAAATCTTGGAAGGGGATGAGACCTAGAAGATCTTATTGAGGCACTACATTTCTTGAGGTTTCCCACTTGGTAGAAAGGCCTAGGAAGAGATTGGTTTGCACAACATTCTCATCACTCCTGTGTCAATTAAGATAGGGGAACTTTTGTCATGTAAAGCATCTAAAAAGCTAGGGAAAAACTCAAACCTCACCTCAACTAGATGGGGGAAGGGTTTAAAAATGGTCTTTCTCTTGAATCTCAATCCTTATGGTGGTCCCCCATGTTGAATTTCCAAAATGACCCTTTTTCCATGGTCGCTTGAGTCAAAAGCTTGAGACTTTTTTAAAAATGTATTCACACAATTGAAGACCTCTTCTATAAGGTCACTCAGGATTGGCTTCATTGGAATATGGTTAAGTCTAAGTTCAATCTAAATAAGGAAGATGTAGAATCCATTTCTAAATTGTAGAGTTCCATACCTGAAGAGTACTTACATAAAATTAGAGTTTCATCTCTTACGCCATGGTGGACAGACTGGTCCTAGCCAACAGCTATGTTGTTTTATCATTATTCCCCTAGCTTGGGTTACAATCTTTTGGTCCCATAGCAAATTGATATTGAAGCCCTCAATCATTGGTGGTCCCTTAAATATCTCCATCGTGTTTGGGCTCACGTTTGATAATGTTTGGGTAGCTTGAATTGAGCCTAAGAAAGCCCATTTATTTTGGTGTATTATTTACCAAGGTCTACCTATGGGGGATTGACTCAAACACATGGGGGTTTTAAATCCTACTTACCAAGCCTATCACCACTCAGATTCCATTAAGTATCTCTTTTGGTTTTGTCATCATGCCCAATCTACCTAGAGAAGGATTCATACCCTTTTCAAACCCTTCAGGCCTAGAATAATCATTTAAAAGATGGATCTCCTAGAGAAATCCTTGCTTTCTGCAAGATATACAAAATTATGGTAGATTTTTTATACAGATATATTTTTTTTTAGATTTGGGAATTTAAAAATAAAGCATATTTTAATAATGAAGTTATGAAAAAAAGCTTTTCTATAACTAACAAAGTTGCTATGATTGTTAATGTTAACCTCCAGATTCAGAGTCAAACAGATAAGATTCAGCTTGAGCTCTACAATCTACACATCCTCTTGGACTATTGGGGCAATGTTCATTGTGTAGTTAGTCATGAACACCCTAATCCACCTCCACACCATCCCACCCCCTTGCTCCCTTCTAGCCTTCCCCACGAGGGGCATCGATATGGGGGTGGCATCACCAATCTCATCACTAGTGGGCTCGAAGGTGGAGGAGTGCCTCTCCTCGCTCTCATTGGTCATCTCCCCTTGAAAGATCTAATAGGGGCAATAGAGATAGTGGTGGTGGAGCTAGAGGGGTTGGGCGAGGGGGTTGGAGGCCCCCCTTTGTAGGATAAGTACCTACAGCTAGGGTTGGTCATTTCTCCTTCCAGATAGGATTCTAAGCAACATAATGATACTAAAATTAACCAACAAATTGATGGTTGGGATCCCATCCTAGTTGATAAAAACCCCTCAACTCAGGGGGTGGGGAGGGAACACTCAGGGTCCTCTGCTTCCTCCACCTCTGCATACCACGATGTTTGTTGTTGTTGCATAATAGACTCCTTGCTATTTGTGCTTTTATCTTTATCTTTTTTTTATTGATATGTACTTGAGTTAGTGTAACTATGATTTATTTCGCTGTGTGGCGGCCTTTTGTAATCTATGCTTTTCGTCAAATTTCTTTAACTCGATTTGGCTATTTTGGGGTGTAACTTTTCATGCACTTTTCATTTTTTTAAAAACAAATAAACAAACAAAACAAAACAGTAGAACACTCTTCATCCGGACCTTTGAGACACCCCATCATCCACATGGGGACATTCAACAATAACAGATTACTCAGATAGATATTTCTGATTTTTCAATCAGCTAAGAATTTTGGCTCAATTTCTGCTCCATATAGTGAAGATAAGCGAAAAAACGACTTACCATAGCAAGTAAATGTGCCTTGGTCGTTTGCTTCCTGCGATTCTGAACAAAATCCAGAATGAAGGTTTGAATTATGTTCTCCACCTCCAACATGAAGACTGAGCGCACATTCTCTCGTTCCAAACTTTTTAAAGGCAATTGAATAAACGACAGAAAAATTTCGCTGACGGACAAGTGGACCATCGAATTTAACCTGGGAACCAATTATCTCGTGACCAGTCTACGAGCAGAATTAGAAAAGAAGAAAGGACCCCACCCCCACAAAAAAGATAAAAAAATAAAAGATTCCCCGACTGACAAATTCACGGGGTATGGGACTCTGTGAACACTGTTTCTATGTTCAGTGTGGAAGCGACCAAACCTTCCCTGTCGAGGACAGGTTAGTGTGATTTTTTTTATAATAACGGATTGTATTTAACTGGTATGTTTCTGTGACGGCTCAACGAGATACAATAGAGGATTTCAATTTTATTTGTCGGGGACCAACACAATCGAATGATTTTTCTCAGGGTTTTAAATGACGAGAAACATGCTAAGATAGCTTAAATGTCCATTTTTTTAATGGTTTAACCTCATATTAACGTGTTCCACGATATGGGTATAATGTCTTAATTTAAAATTTGATAAAAAAAACAAATCACCGAACAATTCCATAAATCCTTTATATTAAAAAATGCAATGTGTAGTTTCACATGTTTCTTATTTATGTATTTTTTAGTTTGACAAAATGTTTATTTATTAGGCACCTCTCGGGGATATTTGGATTATATTTAGATGTAACATAAATAGTTTATTTTTTGAATAAATATAAAAATTATATGTAAAATAGTAATTTAATGTTTAATTGATATTTCAATGTCAGTTAAAATTAAATTCAGACTTTTAGGAATTTGAGAGATATTTATAAGGTTCTATTTTATCATTTATAAACATTTAAAATATTAATTCATTCTTGTTGTATATATAAATATATTTTAGGAAGAAGAAGAGGATTTATTGTTAAGAGGAACTTATATTATCGAGATAAGTTAGAATTAAATAAATAAAGATTTCAAGAATAAGAGAAACATTGACAAAATATACCAAGTCTCTCAAGTCTTCATTTGAGTTTACTTAAGATTTTCCCTATACATCTTCACTTTATCTACAATTATATCTCACAAAGTGCTACAAGTGAAAGGGAAGATTAATGTCAAAATGTAAACTAAAGGGAAATATCAATAATCCTAATCTCTCTTTTTTTAATACTTTGTTTGATATTATGGATGTTTCATATATCTAATAGTTTAATGTTATGTACGTAAAAATACAATAAAATGGTTTATTAAAAATTAATAAATAAAACATTGGGATGTATATATTTTGTAAGTCAATCCACCAACTAATTAAAATAAATTATTTATTCTACATGTATATGGAAAAGGTAGCACTAGGTACTTGAGTGTTGTATGTAGTAGGCAAGAGAGTCATGTAGGGCATGGAATGGATTATGTTATCTGTTGGCATCCCAATATCGAAATATAGTTTGTAGTGGCTTCTTCTAATACAAAGTATTGTATGATATTTCCATACCTCAAGGGTTTTATCTAATTTTTCAGCATATTCAGTTTTTCAATTTTTGAGTTATGAGATATTTGCTCTATTATTTATAATATTTTATTATTTTGTACAAGGTTCTAATATTTAATATCATATCTTTGATTTAGGCAAAGTGAGAGGAATTTTGTAGTTAGGTTTTTATAAATAAGTGTCAATTTTGTATAAGATCATGTGCCCCACATTGGTCTTCAAAAAAGAACTTTTTGATTTAGTGTAAAGATCATTTTGCATGAGTTTTTTAAAAATTTATCATAACAAATAATTGAATTCCTCAAGTGTTTGATCTAATTATTGAGTATATTGGGTTATTCTATTTTTGAGTTAGAATATCTATCTTTTATTATCTATAATATTTTATTATTTTTTTCACATTATTAACGTTCAATTTTAGCTTTTTGATTTGGTAAACGTGGGAGGAAATTTGTTAGGTTTTTTCAAATATGGGCTGATATTTTTTTAGAGGGTCATGTGCCTCACATAGGTATTCAAAAAATGGGTTTGAATTTATTATAAAAATCATTTTTTAGACAATCAAAAAGTGATCATAATAAATATTTGAAGTGGAATTGAAGGAGATATGACATTTTAAAGTTGACCCTATTATTATAAGTTTTTTTAAGCATAAATTTAGGGAATTATTTAGCAAATAGTTATGTGCCTCAAAAACATCTCTTCTAAAAGTGATCTTAATTCTTTAGAAATATGACTTCTTAAGATTTCCTAAAAGTTTTTGAAATAAATATTTCAAGTATTATTGAGGGAGATATGATGTTGTAAAGTTGACCTTATGATTTTGATTTTATTTTCAATGTGAATTGGAGTGCTATTTTTATATCTTTCAATCCATGTGAGGAAATTGAATTTTGATTTTTAAAAAATTGAAGGAAATAGTTAGACATACCTTTTTGCATTGTTTTATTTTCATATCTATAGTAGAATAGGTGAACTATTGATTATGTTTTTGAAACACTAGTTTTCATGGAGATTCTTATGTTTATTGGAAGTGCTAATGCTAAAGAATGGTGGATCAAATTTCAAAGGGATTATTATCAAAATAAATTATGGGAATTAACTTTTTTTAGTCTCTTGAGGGGGGAAAATCTTTCAGTTTTTTTAAATCACCTTATAAAAACATTCTTTTGATGAATTAGATCAAAATTTATTAGATAAATGGGCAACAAATAATGAAATGTTCAATTTAGACTAGGAAAAGGACATGGAGGATGAGAAGGAAAAATAAGAAATAAAAATGGAGGAGGAAGATAAAGAATGCACTTGTTTAAGCATAAAATGAAATCTAAGTGCTTGGAGTTAGCCTTATAGTTAGATTAAAAGGGTATAAAAAGATCAAATGACACAAAGGTGATGATCAGATCATGCCAATTAGATGCTAAACTTATATATAAGCATACACTAAATTTATTATCATGAGATAGTATAAATATGGAAAGTACAACTATGCTTGATATATAAATAAAAAATAAGTGAAGTACTTAGCTTGTTATGATGCTAATGTAGGTCTAGATCTAGAACAAAATGAAAGTAGATGGGAAGTAAATTCTAAAAAGAGTTGTCAAATTTTGGATTTAATGCTTCTAGCTCTCTAGATAGTAATTGAAACAAGATACAACCACTTGGATGGTTCTAAGTTCTACTTTACCTTTATTTTGGTGCATTCAGATTTGGGTCATGGACTATCATTTCTTGTGAAATGGTAAAACTCTAGCTTTCCATCTTCAATGTGACTTTGGGGAAAAATTGGTTAGTGGGCACATGGAATCAATATGACCTAAATGACCCCACTATAAAAGGACAACCTAAATATCTGATACTCTGAAGAGGGTCTCAAACTAATGTAGTTCTCCCATACATGTTGGCTTGTATGTAAATTATACAATATATGCAAAGAAAGTAAAATAGTGACATAACTTGTAACTTAGCAAATCAAGCTCTTGGGATATTAATTTGGTGCTTCAAACCTATATATTTGTTTTACCTATGACTAGTATAGAAATAAGGAAGCTTTGATCAATTAAATGCTTGATAGAGTGATTTTGATGTGTTACCTTAGTCTCTTTGGTATTTTCTATGTGAAGAATGAATGAGGGTTGATATTGTATTTATATCAATCCCTTTGGAGTAATAAATCATATTAAATAACTTAAGTCAACCATTAGGATACTTTAATTTTCAAACTGGATGACTTTAGGGCACTAAACACCTATGTCAGGGCATGACAATAATGTTGACACTATTGTCTGACTCAAACATTAGTGTCGAGGGAACATGAAAAGAGGTATAGGTTCAAAACTTATAGAGATGTAAGATATGTACATTTTAATCATTTTGAGCAAGGTAGAAGACATGGGTCATCAATATAAGATTGGTTAGACCAAGAGATATAGGCTAAGGGGCATGAAGATAGAGAAAATATGAGACTTATAAAAGTTAAAAAGGTAGAGAACTAAGAGGAATAACCAAGGTTTAAGTTTTCCAAGTGTACAAGACAAAGGTGTTATGTAATCACAAAATATCATCTATATTTTCCCCCTTTAATCTAGTAATGAAATTACTAGTTTAAAGGAAAGGAATGTGTACCTATGTGTGTATGCACACCTTATCTTTGTGTGTGTCAAACTTGAGTTTTTTAATAGCACTAACCTACAACCATGATCATGATATAGTATAAAATCAATACATATAATTTGGGTTGAAAGTACTTGAAATATATTGAAATTAAAAGAGCAAGGTTTATGAGTACACCCGTGTGTCGATGTAACGGCCTTGCCTAGTTGTAAGTTATTTTTAAAAATATGTATCATTATAAGGCTTTGAAAATTGAGATTGGGATAGCTATGGATAAATATTTAAAGTGAATATATATATATATATATATATATATATATATATATATATATACATACATATACATATACATATACATACACACACACACACATATACACACACACACACACACACACACACACACACACACACACACACACACATATAAAGAGGCACATACCTCAAAATTTAGAGAAAAAGTGAGTTGTCACCTAGCAATTGAGATTAACTCAACCATGCAACCCAATGATACTTATAACCTAGTAAGGCTAAATGATCAAGTAGAACCTAAAAACTTGGAAAGATTGAATGATTTGATCTCCTTAACCATACTAAAATATGAACCAAGTACTGTAATAGATTGGCTCAATAAAGGTTTGCAAAAAGTCTATGGGGTATTAATACAAAAAAGTTTGTGATATGGTAATAGTCCATAAAAGATTTTTGGAATCTAAAACTGACTTAGATTTTACAATATTATGAACATGATGCATAGAATATGCACCTTAGATATGTTTCATGTTAAAATTATGTATAACAATAGTAACAATATACATAATTCTATCACAAATGTGAATTTGAACCATATAATTATGTGCTTTAGCCAATTCAGATAAATGTGTAAGTGTGGAGAATATGCTTCCAAAGCATGCCCCCACTATATATGGAGAAATATGAAAACTGATATATGTACCTATATGGAGGACATGTTTTCAAAAACATGTCTCCATTGCAATATAGAAATGATGAATACTGAATAGGTGTGGGAAACATGCTTTCAAAACATGCCCCCACTATAATCTAAAAACTATGAATGTGTGGAAGACATGTGCCCACTTAATTTTAAAACTGATATAAGTACCACATACTAAATGAGTGTGGAGAACATGCTTCCAAAATATGCCCCCATTATAATTCAAAAATTGATATAAGTACCATATACTAAATGAATGTGGAGAACATGCTTCAAAAGCATTCTCCCATAGTAATCTGAAAACTGATATAAATATCACATACTTGAGTGTGGAGAACATGCTTCTAAATCATGCCCGTACTAAATATGAAAAATGATATAAGTACCATATATTGAATGAGTGTGGAGAAAATGCTTTCAAAGAATGCCCACACTGAATCTAGAAAATGATATAAATATCATATACTAAATGAGTATGAAGAACATGTTTGTAAAACATGCCCTAATTGTAATGTATAAATTATGCCAAGTGTGGAGAAAATTCCTCTATGGAATTCCCCCACTAATATCCCCCTTTAAGGTGAGGGAAAGATATGAAATATTAGTTACCTCACCTGAAAAGAATAAGACAATGGTATACTTTGTTAATGTAACCATGTAACATATACAAGGAACATATTTGGATAAATGTATCATTGAAGTGCATAGAATAAATGTAATCACATGTAGGCCAAAGATGCATGATAAATATTATGTATTGTCTAGATCTTAATAATACAATCTCAACAAGCAAATAATCACACACACAAGAGCACTAAAAAATAAGTTAAAAGGCAATGGTCTAAGGAGACCACACATGAGGGGCATGTTAAAATAACACACAATCAAAGTGACATGACTTAGTCAAATGTCCATAACATTAAGAATGATAAATTCAAATATCCATATGACAAAAAATGACATATGCAAATGTCAATGAAAACATACATAGGCACAAGGGCCACAAGCAAAGGATCATATTCAAATTCTTGAAAAAGGAATACATGACACACAAGGAAGTGTATACATAAAGCATAAATAAATAGCATAAAAATGTCATAGTATTCCATGGATCCAATGTGTTAAGAAAAGTATGGAAAGTGTATAGCATATCAAGTACCCTATATTGGATATAATCATGGATACTAGGCATGTGTATGTTTATGCAATATATTTATGCAAGTGCATAATTTTCATTGGGATTTTTAAATGCTTTCCTTCAAGTGTAGAGAGGTGGTATACATTTTTTCCCAATATTTTTGTAACTATAAATGGTATGGCATTAGTAAGCATGTGTACATGAGTTTGGTATGCCCATAGAGCATATACCATCTATTGGTGCCAATCAGTGTTCTATCAATCAACTATTTTTCCAAGTATTTTGATAATTGCTTTATTGATTGCCTTAGTCTGGCCATTTCTATATGGTTAATAAGGTGTATAGAAGGCATGATTAATCTTGTATTTACTACAAAATCATCTTATTATCTTATTTTTAAATGATGTTCCATTATCATAAATATGGTAGAAGGTATACTAAAATGGGAGATGATATTGGTCATCAAAAACCTGGATATGTCATCCATTGTAATAAACTCAAATGGAAGGGCTTACACTCATTTTATAAAATATTTTGTAGTTGTGATGATAAATTTGTGTCTACTAGCGGGTACTATATTTACTTTGATTTTTAAATAGAATCCCCATAAGGAAAAAATCCAAGGGTAAATGATCAACTATAGCTCATGTGATGATGCATGATTCAAATTATTATATTATTGGCATTGAAAATATAGTTTTGCATGTTTGATAAATTATTGTTACATTGTAGGTCAATAATAATCTTGGCATAATAGTTTTTGAGACATGACACGTTTGTTTAAATGCCCACCACACTCATTGTCATGCATTTCCAAGAGTGTAGTGTGAGCCTCATCTTTTCTTAAGCATAAGAGCAATTGTACATCAAAACCTTGTTTAAAAAATTATTTCCAATAATAACATAATGAAAAGCTTTACATTATAACTTACATTTATCATTTTGTGCAAAATGGCCTATTATATAGGCTTGATAAAGAAAGTTATAAATATCAATGTACCATTCTATGTTTATATTACTGTGAGTAACAGCAAGAATGCCCAAGGCATTCATTTGATCAAAATAAATACAAAGATTTCATAATTATCATATTATAAATTCTATATGATCATCATCAAAAACATCAAGGATGTTGTGATTGCCACAATATTTGTATGGTGATTATCTTTATGTGGAATACTATCGATGAAAAATGTTACACCTGATTCTTTGTTAAGCAAACTTGATGGATTATCTGTGGATAACCATAATTGACAAATTTAGATTTGGCTATTTTTTAAAACTAAGCTTAAATATATACTATTATGGGGTAGTGGAGTATTGCTTAGGTCACATAATCATGCTACTATGAGTTATCTATAAGTATATGTTTACTTTATAGTCATGTTGATTTTTCATTGTAGATATATTTTATGTTGTATAGTTATCATGATTGTTATGATATTACTACCTATTTTATGTGAGGTTGATGCAGAAGATCTCATCCCTTGAGCATGATAGAGAACGAGCATCATCAAAGAGGGTGATGTAGATGGAGACATCAAAGGTCTATAAAAAGACTGACTGGTACCCTATAAACACCACATACAACTAATTCATATTAGATGCATAATTAATGGTTAGAATAATGTGTTTCAGTGTTGTTTGCATTAGCTTGTTTAACATGGTTTCTAGCATAGTTTATTGGTTATGTGAAATTTGCCTTATGTGTCTGTTAGTAATATGTGGTGAGTAAAAATCATAAATAGACATATAGCTATGTTCTGATTAATGGCTCGAATATCCGTATGGAGATTTATTTATAAAGCTTTATTCTTTTTGTTTTGATTTATTAAAGATCTCGTTATGATTCACGATACAACATGATGCCATTTCATTATAAAATTATAAAACTTCCAAACCGTGGTCAGTGGGGGATCAACCCCATTCAATTTCTTAAAAGTGAAACTGTTAGAGGTAAGACATCTCCCTTCTAGACAACTTCTATTAAAAATACTTATGTTAAGTCAGCATAGGAATAAGTGCAAAGTAAGCAGTAGATTAAGATGGAGTGATATAAACAGATCGCTATTGTTGAATTGTCTCTTAGGTAGATCTCTAAATCAACAACTATGTAAAGCGACTTAGTTAAAAAAGATATAACAATGACTAATTAATTGTGGCAATTTAACATGACATAAAATCTATATATGCCAAGTGTGAATATATTGGATTTTATTAACAACGATTCACTTTTATGGAAAATGTCTCATTCTAGTGGACATCGATTCACTTTATATAGTATGAGATTTATTGTTAGTAAACATTGATTTTGGACAGTAGTAATTTTATATATGTTCAATGATTTTGTTTAAGATAAAATAGATTTCATAAATATATGCTTATATAGTACTAGTACTAATGTGTGCATTGATATATTTATATGGTATTGGTTTTTACGAGGTAATTAGATTAATATGTGTTTAATCTATTTTTTTTGCTTTTCCTTTTATTCACTCATGAGCACATATAAATATATAGATTTACATGGGTGTATATGTATAAATATATATTTAGTCACTGTTTCCTCTCTTCTAGTAATCAATGTTTTCTGTCTTGAGGGTATAAACCAAATATTGAAAGGTCTGTAACATAAGTTTGCTATCTAGTATATGATAGTTAATAGATATGCTTTAAGGAGGATTATAATTTGAGAGTGTAAGAATTGTGTGGGCATGATACTTATCAGAGGACTAATTTATGTTAGAATAATTAAGTGGGGTTGAAAATGTTATAAGGAATACATTTAAGGGGTTTCAATTATATATTGTAACATATTATAGAATGTTCGGATTTGATATGTTTGCATTTAAATATGACTCTGAGGTAGGTCCTTGACACATGCACTATAATAGGAATTCCAAATCTATATTAATAAACTGTGGAATCATGAGTATTTGAGAAGTTAATGTAGTAGAACACCATTAAAATATAACAAAATAAGATGTTTCGCGATATTATATGAACATACGGATATCATATATATACATACACATATTTTGGTATAGAATAATAAAGATGTGGGATATTGGTGATGTTGATGAATATCCATAACATTAGAAGACACATGTATCAATCATAATTTAGAACTGACATGCATGAACTAGGCTAATTGAATCATGAAATGATTAAGAGATTAAGACTATAATCATAGTAAAGCTGTGTTTTAGCAAATAAAACAAGGTGTTTTAATGAATGTCATAATAGGTTTATGCGATTTTCTATATATCTGTAAATGAAGGATTGACTATTTGTATTTTGCATTGAATACTTGAGTCCAGTACATGTTATGAGATTTATAAAATGTATAAATGATTTGATAAATCTAGTATGTAATGATGCATCATGATGCATGCTTATAGATATATTACTTGAATGCTAGTGTGCAACTTAACCTAGGGTATACCCAAGTGGTATAGCCCCACACTTATTTGATTGTTGTTATGTATGATGGTGTCACTTGATTCTTGAAATTATAAATTCAGGTTTTGTGTTATTATGTAGTTGGGAAGCTATGATATTATGGGATATCATAGAGTATTATGGAATAAATGTATGTTTTATCGGAATGGTACATACTGAAATTATTTTGACCAGACTTATATTTACATTAGATTGATTATATATATACATGTTAATTATTACTCAAAATAATATGTTGTGATAGTTATAAGGAATTTAGCTATGTGTGCATACAACTTTGAGAGTTTAATGAATGATATAATAGTATGTTATTGTGTTAAGTGGTACTATGATTTGCTTTGTTATATATAGTTACTTGAAAATAAATTATGTTTTCATATAGGTATATTTTTAAATACTAGACTAAGGTAATATGGGTTATCATAGGGTGTAGTATAGAAGCAAATCGTGCTAGTTTAAATGCACAATTATGTATATTTTACCCAAGTAGTATAGACTGTAGTCATTATTTCTAGTATGGGATAGGAATAATGTAATATTCATTATATGTTTGATGAAATAAATGTATACTTTAGTTACTCCTATATTCAACATATTATACGATGTGTTTGATATTAAGATGTAAATTAAATGAATCTTATGGTTGAATTGTATATGACCAATCTACGTTGTTGATACATAGTAAGGAGTGATATGGACTTCACTGGCTTGCTATATCACATTGACAGATGAAGGCAATCCAATAAATTGGTATTTATGAAATTGATTGATCTAGATCATTATTACATATTATATGTAAAACTTTGGAGCCAAAGTATGTTTAGTGAGGCATTATCATTTCATGAATGTGATTCACAAGTTTGTGCAATATCTTACAATAGAATAAATTTCTATGATACACTGCATGTATAGTTTAGAATAATCCAAAATATGGGTACTTGATAGTCTCTCTAGATTCTCATGCCATCTCTATCTATCCATCTATGAAGGGAGGGTCATTCCCTAATGGTATTAGTGTAGGGTATCATTGGTCTGTGGTTAGTGTGTAAAAGCGCTCATATGATGCTCTCCCTCCCCACAATAATACCACTAATGGGATGACACTTGAGATTGCCACAAATACTGGAGATTTTAGGGAACTCATGCTTTAGGGAGCTAGGTATCTAAATTAAACTTTATTGTATTAGATTGTATATTATTATTGAGTATTGTCATGAAAAGGTATAATTACTTATTATTGTATCCTTGACAGTAATGATTACAACATTATATCAGTCATGGCTGAGTTTTTGTTTTATATTTATTTTATGTAACACTCTCATGACATTAGAGATCTATGATATAGATGTAATTTGTACTTGTTGTTATCACTTGAGTATTTATGTGATCTCTTTTTATATTCTTGAGTTGTAATCTATTTACAGTATGTATTTTTAATTTAAAAAATTACTTTTTTCTATGTCTAACCTAGCAGGGTTGTTACATGTGGTATCAGAGCTAGGTTTGAACTCTAAGATCTAATGAGTTCATTTGCATTTTCATGTCTTTTTATTCACTAGTGTGAACTTAGCAATATGAAGTATTTCATGAGTATTTTGGATTTAAGGAGACTCAGTGTAGAGCCATGTTACACCATGATGGAGGTTTTGAGACATTCATGACATGTGTGTGGGAAACATTGAGTGTGTAACTTTAGGAGTATCCATACCCCTTTTGAGTTTTTTAGGGGATTGGTTGATTGAGTGTCTCAATGGTGATGGAAAAATATAAGGTGGGTGGATAAGTGCATAGCATAGTTCATGAGTTATGAATAAAAGATTTCTACCATAGTTTGATCACTTAGATGAAACACGTTGAGAATGAATTTATATTGCCTTGATTATCAAGTCACCTTGTCATTGTGTTTTGTGTTGAGTGTTTAATAAGCACGAGATGTTTGTCATTTTAATTTATGTACTTTAGTTTTTATGTCTTTTATTTAAAAAACCTAGGAGTGAAAAATATTATAAGACCAATTTTAGTTTTGGTACCACGTAGTGTAATGGAAATTTTCTTGTAGTAGAGTTCCCTATGTGTTAGGATCTTATTTTGGTTGGCACCATTAAGTTATGTGGAATGGGAAGGAGTGTCATATTTATTACTTAGCCTAGAGATGAGTTTGTATTATCTCATCCTCCTTTGACATTTTCATGATATTACTATGAGGAATCATTTTCCATGTTGTTGATTTTAGTGTTCTCTTATTTGAGAATTTGTTTTTGAATGTTGATTGACCGTATTCCCTTGAAGCTGGTGGGAGAATATTTTCTACTTTTGTTGAGAGAGAAGTTGTTAGATTGGATGTATGGATACATCTTGTGGTTAGTAATTTAATTCCTCGGGTTGAAGAAATAGATTGAGATACCATACTTGCAAATTTCATAAGTAGGAAGTGCTTGGGCAACATTGAGTTATGGTGTTTTCCTTTACCCAGTGAAGGTATGTATGAGTTTTTGAGATGATAGTTATCCACTTTTCACTTATGAATCTTTAGAGTCACTATTTTTTTTGTGACTTTAAGACCACATGAGGTGGAAAAATTTGGAACTGTATATTAAATTTTAAGATTAAGAACTATAAGTTGATTATGATTATCATGTTACTATTTGAATAGACTAATATTATTCTCTTTTAGCTTAAAACATGTTGTTTGGAAGAGGTATTTTTATATCTTCCACTGGAAGTGAGTAGGATATGAGATGTGTGAAACATCTTGATAGTCTAAAAGAGTTGATACAATTTTTTTAACTTGTTATGTGCTAGTCGTACAAGTATATATCACTTATAAGGTTGTAATGAGGGTATGATCCTTAGCCTTTGTATGTTATATATTGATTATGATATTTCCTCTTTACTATGAATATAACACTATAGGTTAACTTACATAATATGATATTAGTTATGTTTAATTACTAGCAACTTACTACAATCTTAGGATGATTTTATGATTTTTTTTGTATGTATGTTCTTACATCTGAAATTATTAGCATATCATATTGCTTTCTATGACCTATTAACGCATATTTGTGTTTCATGAAACCATGTACACTTTTTGAAAATCATCAAGCTATGGAGACTCGAGGGAAGAGTGGTGAATTAGGAATGTGAGTTCTAAGTGATAGGATGATATCCTACTTAGCCTCACATTAACTTGGATTATTGGTACTGAGTTGGATCGATAGATGAACTTCTTGAATATGGGATTTGATAGGCATAACTTATATAATTTAGTTGTATGGCTTACACATATATATAATAGATAGAGATTCCATGTGGATGAATAATCCATGATTTTGTATACATTATAGTTATCCTTCTTATTCATCATCATCCTCGTCAAGAGCTCTGATTGAGTAAATGCTAATATTGACATGTTATACTTATCTGAAGCTACATAGTGTAGTGATAGTATTAATATATACACATCATCCTTGACAAGTTCCTAAAATATTTTTCTTCAATATGAGAATTACACTCTCTAGGTTAGAGTGATGTATGTAGGGAATGGAAGGTTTTGTGGGGGCTCTTCTTGGTCAGTTAACTTTTGTGCTAATCTCATGTGTTTTTGAAATGTCAGTAAGACTTTTACTAAGTTATTATTGGGCTTGTCTTTATGGTTTTGGACCCTGAGGTGGTCATGTCAAAATCAATCAAAGTAAAGAATACTTTCAACCATATTTTTTTATTAGAGAGATGTCATTAAGCAGGGTCTTATGAGACTAGTAATCCAAAATAATGCAACTTGAAGGAACTATGGTGAATTCTATAGGTAATTTTCTATTGATTTGCTTAATTTGATATTTCATGCCACATTATTATTTTGTTGAATAATGTTTTAAACTCAAAACTTATGTTTGCATAATCATCATCAGGGATGATGATTAGCTTTAGGGGGGAAGGATTTTATATCCCAATTCCTCGCTAAACAACCTTGATGGGTTATCTATGGATAACCATAGCTAACAAATTTAGATTTAGCTATTTTTTTAACTAATATTTGATATATACTATTATGGGGTATTGGAGTATTACTTAGGTCACATAATCATGCTTTTATGAGTTACATATAAGTAAATGTTTACTTTATGGTCATATTGATTTATCACCATAGATATATTTTATGTTGTCTAGTTATCATGATTGTTATGGTCTAACTACTTGTTTTGTATGAGGTTTATGTAGTAGAACTCATCCATCGAGCATGATGGAGGGAGAGCATCATCGAAGAGGGTGATGTAGATGGAAATATTGAAGATATATAGAAATATTGATCAGTACCCTACACACACCATAGACAACTAACACATATTAGATGCATAAGTAATGGTTAACATCATGTGTTTTGATGTTGTTTATATTAGCTTATTTAACATGGTTGCTAGCATAGTTCATTGGTTCAATGAAATTTACCTTATGTGACTTGTGAATATGCCCATTAAATACTATTAGTAACATATTTTAATTAGTTAGACTAATTTGGAGTTGTTGATTTATGATGTATCATTAATCCATTATGATGTTCAAAAATGTTAAATTAATTAGTAAATATATTAATTTTTATAATTAATGCTAGAAATTATTTATTAGCATCAAAAAATCATAAAGGAATATAAATAAAATGAAAAGGAATTAAAATGAGGAAAGTAAAAATAAAGAATAAAAAAAGATTTAAAACATTCCAAAGAAGAAAATTTAGTGATTCTCCTAAAAAAAGGGGAAATATTTAAAAAGAAAAAAAAACTATGCCTATTTTAAGAGGGGGAATTAAAAAGAAAGAAAGAAGAAATTAATCTTCATTAGAAGGATTATCTTTAAGAATAAACAAAGGAAAAAGAAGTGCATAAAGAATGCGAGAAAGATTGATGCAATCCTTAGTCCTCCTGAGCATATTGTTGTAGGTGTTGAATTTTTATAGGTATAGGATGCCATTAAAATTATGTCAAGAATTTAATAAAAATTATGTTTAAAATATATATTGAAGTCGCCCTTTTAGCTAGTATAATGCTTTTGGATTGTTGAAAAATTTATAGACAACCAATAATAAGTCATTGCTTTATTTTTAGTATGCCACAATTCTTTTCATGTGCAATGATTCATTACCTTTACTGTTAGAGTATATAGAATAATGAATTACCCTATTATTACCCATATCATATTGTCATGAATATTATATATTGAATAGCTGAGTATAATTGACTATATACAATAGTTTTAATTAATTGTACACCCTATTTACACCATAATACTACTAAATGACTTCATTATTTTATGTAGTACTTAAATGATTTGGCTAAGTCTATTGAATATATATATATATATATATATATATATATATATATATATAGTCACCATTTTTATTATTATTAGGTTTGAAGTATTAACATGCTTTTAGACATCCTTATACTTATCCCAACCCATATATTGATAACCATTTAGTCTAAAATTGCTGCCCTTTGCATAATGACACCTATATATCTTAAGTCATCGTGAATGATAGGATATTTCATATTATAAAAGAGACCATATTTCTAGACTTGAGACAAGATTGAATATATGTCTTTGGTTATTCACAATATATCATACAATTTTTCATATATTCTGTTTGTTATAAATACTCTGTTTATGGATAAAGCCATATAAACTTATCATTATTCTTACATGTTTGGAGAGAAGAATATCAGATAAACCAATTATGCGGTGAGTGAAACTCATAAATAGACATATAGCTATGTTACAGTTAATGGTTTGAATATTTGTATCGACATTTATTTGTAAAACATTCTTCCTTTTGTTTTGATTTATTAAAGATCTTGTTATGATTCATGATATAACATGATGTCATTTCATTATAAACTTATAAAACTTCCAAATCATGTTTGGTGGGGGATCAACCCCATTCAAGGTCTTAAAAGTGAAATTGTTAGAGGTAAGACATCCTTCAAGAGACACAGAGAATATGCATTATTTCCCTTCTAGATAGTTGATATTAGTGCATATTAAAGATACTTATGTTAAGTCAGCATAGGAATAAGTGTAGAGTGAGAAGCATATTAAGATGGAGTGATATACATAGATTGTTACTACTTAATTGTCTTTTGGGTAGAGCTCTAATCAACAACTATGTGAAATGACTTGGTAAAAAAAAAAGATATAGCAATGACTAATTAACTATGGAAATTTAACATGACATGAAATCTGTATATGCCAAGTGTGAAGATATTGCATTTTAGTAACAATGATTCACTTTTAGGAAAAACACCTCATTCTAGTGGATAATGATTCACTTTATATAGTAAGAGATTTATTGTTAGTAAACATCAATTTTAGATTGTAGTAATTTTATATATATTCAATGATTTTGTTTAAGATAAAATATATTTCACATATATACACTTATGTACTACTAGTACCAATGGGTGTATTGATATACTTATATTGTAGTGGTATTTACAAGGTAATTAGATTAATATGTGTTTAATCTATTTTGTTGCTTTCCCTTTTATTCACCCATGAGCATATATAAATATATAGATTTAGACATGTGTAGATGTATAGATATATATTTAGTCATTGTTTCCTCTCTTCTAGTAACCAATGTTTTCTATCTTGAGGGCATAGACCAAACATTGAAAGGTCTGTAAGATAAGTTTGTTATGTATTATATGATAGTTCATAGGTATGCTTTGATCAGGATTATAATTTGAGAGTATAAGAATTGTGTGGGTGATGAAGTCCATTTTTGTAGTTTAGATGGTTGATAAGTGCATATAATTTGAATATGAAGATTTCCCGCCAAAACCATTATTTAAAAATTTGAATCTTAATGAGATTTTGTAAGGACCCTTATGTGCTTGTAAAGGTGGTAAGAGGTTAAACACACTTGTGAAAAGGGTTTTAATAATTTGGAAGGTCCATTAAATGTCATGAGTCTTAGATCATGGTTCTACATAGGTCCTCTTTTGTAAAATCATGAATGTACAATGTAATCAAGGAGCCCATTAGGAGGGAAAGTTGGAAAGAAGTAGTTATGCATGCTTGTAGGCGTCTAGAAGTTAGTTTTGTTTTTTTATATCTCATATTCCTTCGAGGTATAAAAATTAATGTGAAGACAAGATTGTAAAAAAAGGGAGCTTGAATGATTGGTAACCCTTGTTTTGAATATATATTAATAGACCCTGTTTGTGGTAATTGATTATTGTTACTAATTAAATATGTTGTGTTGATGAAATGATAATAATGATATTTGTTTTTTTAGTCTTTTTGGATAGATTAATGTTTAGGTATGTTTTTTGAAGAGACCTTGGAAGAGTTAAGTAATAGAGAATCCCCTATTTTGTAAATTCTTTATGCAAACCTTGTATACAGGTTATTTAAATTATGTAGTAGATTATGATTTCACATTTTGATAGTCAAATGAACTTGATAATATTTCTGCATGATTCTTGAAATGTTAATGAATGTGTTATTGATGATAATTCTACATGAAATAGTTATAAAAACATCTAACACCCATCCATATTTATGAACATACCTTGTTTGGAAAGTTGAGTTAGCTATAGATTATGTTTGTAAAACTTGTCAAGAAAAGAGGATTGATAGAGTATAAATGTGATCCTATAGGTGTATTTAAATTTATTGGGACTATGAGATTCATAAATATAATAATAAAACCTATATTCACATACTTCACTAAACTAACCCTTGTCTCCTGTAAGTATACTATGGAAGATTGGTTTGTATGTGTGCTATGTGGAAAGGAACTAATTGGTAATCAAATGTCATGCATTTTGGGTATGCTAAGGTAAATTATTTTAGGCCTTTGAATATTTAATTAAGACTTTGGTTTCTTTGGAAGTGTGATATTCACTGATATAGGTATCGAGAGTGGTAGACAGACATTTTGTTTGCATAGTTAAATAAAATTTGAATTGAAATGTGGTAACAAAAGACTAGAAGAAGGAATCCATTAAATGGATAAGTTGATTTAGGTCAATATAGACCTAATGAACCTATTTTTAAGATTTAAAACTTATTAAAACACCTACATATCAGTTTAGAGTGTCCTCGAGCTATAACTGAGACAAGAAGCCCTAAATCTAGGGTTTTGAAGGTATCGGGAGTTTAAACCATCCAATTTAGTTGAAATTTTGTGAAAAGCTTACATTTAAGGTGAGTGAATATATTTTATGGTTTCATTTTTTTGAATGTACATATAATTATAAAAATATGAGACTGTTTGTAAATTAGACCCTAAAAGACCTTATTGAAGGTAACAGTGACCTAAAGAGGGTGTTAAAAGTGGTTTAAACTATGATATGAAGGTTAAGAATTGGTAAGGGAATAAAATATAGAAAGGGGTATCTAAATATACTTATTTTTATTTTGAACCATTATACTTTTAACCTAAGAAATATGAAAGATAGGGTTAGAAGGACTGAGTGAAAAGTATGCAAGGTTGAGTAAAGGTAAGAGTTGAACATATAATAGTGTTTAAAAGTTGATGAGTGGATAGATAAGGGTATTGAGATCCTATAGAACCTAAAATACATCCATATAATAATGAATTTATATTTGAAAACATTGCATGAGGAATTGAACTAATAAGCATTCTTATGAGAAGAGTGTTTTGAAATAAGGTTAAGGTTGTTTTCTTGGTATATGCTCTGCATAATTTTGGTATCAGAGCTTAGGGAAAGATTTTTTGGATTTTTGAAAAGATTAACAATGTGTTTTAAAGTACATTAAAGGATAGGTGATCAAATACAATTCTCCATAGAGAGATCTAATAAGATTAAATATGATTTGGTTAAGCAGATGGTAGACTAGGTGACCCAGCTGATTGTTCCATTGATGATGAGAATGGAGGATATAGAGAATGTTCTTAGGGAGAGAGAATAAAGAGAATAAATAAAAGATAGGTAGCAAGGTGAGGTATCACCTTTGTAATTAAGGATGGAAGAGAAAGGAAATGAAGAGGTGGTACAAGAGAGACCACATGAACATGCAACAATAATTCAAGATGATGGCATGGGGTAACATCATGCAAGAGAGATCATAAAATTAGTAGATGGTACAATGAGAAGGAATGAAGGTCCATTGAGATAAGGATTGAGATAGATATTTCAAGGGCAATGTTGGAATTTCCAAAGAGAAGGACACAAGGCAACAAAGTGTCTAAGGAATGTGAGTAGCAATAGGTAATAGGAGAGAGTGAGAGAGATGAATGATCAAAGAGGACATGACAATAATGATTCATTACTCAAGAGGAATATTTTATTGAAGTAGAATCTAGGCAAGGAACCAATCCAAATAAGAATCTTATTTAAAAGTATATGCAAGTCAAGAGATAAAGTATATAATTTGGTTATTGATGGTGGTAGTACTACTAACATTATTCATTAGAGATGGTGTATAAGTTGAGATTGAAGAGGATGACACATCTAGAACCATACATGATTTCATGGGTTCATAAAGGACACCAAATACTAGTAAGTGAATAGAGTTAAGTTGAGTTTTAGATAGGAAGGTATAAAGACCAAATTTTATGTGATATTTTTCCTATAGATGTGTGCCACTTATTGCTAGGTAGACTATGGTAGTTTGATAAGCATTCCATACATGATGGGATAAAAAACATATACACTATAAGGAAATATGGAAAAACATATGTACTTGTTCCATTGAAAGGTGAAGAGGGGAAAAAAGAGGAAATAATAATGATGATGATGATGTAATGTTAGAGTAAAACTATGCAAGGTTTAGGATTTGTCAAGGTACCAAAAGAAGAAAAGAAAGTGAGGAGTGAATATTTCAAGGTGATAGCAAATAATTTTCAAATTAAGGAAGGTAAAACACCTAAGAGAGTGCTTCAAGAAGGAAGTAGTCAATGCAAACATGGAAACCAAGCATGTAAGAGAGAAAATAACAAGCTAGTGTTTGACATTACAACTAAGATGTAAAGGAGATGGTTTGGATATGACACTAAGCAAGTGAAGAAGAATGAGGATGAAATGAAAAATCAAGAATCTCAAGGGAGAGATATGAAGGATCCATGTTTAGTTTCTAATATGTTGTTTTGTAATGAAAGTGCAGGTAAAGAACAAGTAGCCCAAGAAGGAGTGGTATGAATACAAAAGAGTCTTAAATAGGAAGAGGATGTTGATGAGATGGGAAATACACAATAGGCACATGAACATGATGAATATGAAGGAGTGATAATCCAAGAAGATGAGAAATGGAATGAGAGTATGAAGCCCTTGGAGATACAAGATATCGAGGGAAATCAAGATGTACAATAACAAATTAAAAATCTCCACAAGTGTGAGGTATGCAAAGGACAAGCACAAGTTTTGCATGAGAATAAATGGGTAGTACAAAGTACATTGGTGAAGGAAAAAGAGTGAAAAACTATAGAGGTGATTGAAGATAGAAATAAGGAGAAGATGAGGTAGTATGCAGAGGAGAAAGAGTGGAATACACCATCAAGGTAAGCTGAAGATAACAATATACATGTTTTGCTTAACAAATTCATTTTGTGTGTAGGTATGGTGTTGAAGGAGATGAAGTAGATAAGGCATAATGTGGGGCTCAAGAGCATGTACACCTCTATGAGAGGAAAGTGGATGTAAATACCTTTAATAAGGTTCAATACATTTAGATAGAAACATATACCAAGTGGATGACTTAATACCTAGTACAAAGTTTTATTAGCTTGGTAGTACGATGCAAGGGCATCCCTTGAAGATCCCATAAAGGTTTTATTTTTGTCTTATATTGGTATTATAGGTGATATAGGTCTTAGGAAGTCTATTTTCATAGTTTAGATGGTTGATAAGTGCATAGAATTTGAATATGAAGGTTTTCCTGCCATAACCATTATTTATAAATTTAAATCTTAATGAGATTTTGTAAGGACCCTTATGTACTCATAAAGGTGGTAAGAGGTTAAAAAAACTTATGAAAATGGTTTTAATACTTTGGAATTTCCATCAAATGTCATGATTCTTAGATCATGGTTCCATATAGGTCCTCTTTTGTAAAATCACAAATGTGCAATGTAATCAAGGAGACCATTAGGAGGGAAAGTTGGCAATAAGTAGCTATGCATGTTTTTAGGAGTATAGAAGTTAGTTTTGTTTTTGGATATATAATATTACTTTGAGGTATAAAAATGAGTGTGAAGACAATCTTGTAAAAAAGGGGAGTTTGAATGATTGGTAACTCCTGTTTTGAATATATATGAATAGACCCTGTTTGTGGTTATTGATTGTTATTATTAATTACATATGTTGTGTTAATGAAAGGATAAGAATGATATCTATTTTCAAGTTTGGGTTGATAGATTAATGTGTATGTATGTTATTTTTAGAGACCTTGGAAGATTTAAGTAACAAAGAAACTCCTATTTTGTAAATTCCTTATGTAAACCCAGTATATGGGTTGTTTGGTTTATGTAGCAGATTGTGATTTCACATTTTGATAATGAAATGAAATTGATAATAGTTCTACATGATTATTGAAATGTTAATTAATTTTTTATTGAGGATAAGTCTACATGGAATATTTATAAAAAAATATAACACCCATCCATATTTATGAACATACCTTATTTGGAAAGTTGAGTTAGTTGTAGACTATGTTTGTAAAACTTATCAACAAAAGAGGATTGATAGAATGTATATGTGTTCCTATAGGTGGATTGAAATTTATTGGGAATATGATATTAATAAATAAAATAAGAAACCCTATATTCATAGACTTCTCTAAACTAACCCTTGTTTCCTATACCTATACCATGGAAGATTGGTTTGTATGTGTGTTTTGTGGAAAGGAACTGATTGGTAATCAAATGTCATGTATTTTGGGTATGCTAAGTTAAATTATTGTAGGAATTTAAAGCTTTAATTGAGAATTTTGTTTCTTTGTAATCATGATATTCACTAATACAAGTATTTAGAGTGGTGAACAAACATTCTATTTACACAGTTAAACAAATTTTGAATTAAAACATGGTGATAGAAGATTAGAAGAAGGAATACATTGAAGGTATAAGTTGTTTTAGGTCATTACATATCTAATTATCCTATTTTGAGGCTTTGAAACTTAGTCAAATGCCTAAAGATCAATTTAGAGTGTCCTCAGGCTATAACTAAGACAAGAAACCCTAAATCTAGGGTTTTAAAGGTATTGGGAGTTTGAACCATCCAATTTAGTTGAAAGTTTGTGAAAAACTTAAGTGTAAGGTGAGTGAAGATATTTTATGGTTTCCATTGTGTGAATGTACATATAAGTACAAAAATTTGAGATTTTTTGTAAATCAGACCCTAAGAGACCTAATTTAAGGTAACAATGACCTTAAGAGGGTGTTAAAAGTGGTTTAAATTATGATATGAATATTAATACTTGGTAAGAGAATAGAACACAAAAAAGGATATCTAAATATACTTATTATTTATTTTGAATAATTATACTTTTTTCATACAACCTATGAAACAGGAAAGATAGGGCTAGAAGGACTCAGTGAAAAGTATGCAGGGTTGAGTAAAGGTAAGAGTTGAATATTTAATAGTGTTTGAAAGTTGATGAGTGGATAGAGAAGGGTATTGAGAGCCTAAAGAACCTAATAGACATCCATATAATGATTAAGTGAGATATGGAAATTTTTTATGAGGAATTAAACTAATAATCATTATTGTGAGAAGAGTGTTTTGAAACAAGGTTAAGGATGTTTTATTGGTATATGTTCTGCATTAGTGGGCATAATACTTATCAAAGGACTAATTTATGTTAGGATAATTAAGTGGTGTTGAAAATGTTATGATGAATACATTCTAGGGGTTTTAATTATATTCTATAACATAATATAGAATGTTTGGATTTGATATGTTTGCATTTAAATATGACTCTAAGGTGGGTCCTTGACACATGCACTAGAATAGGAATTCCAAATATATATTGATACACTATGAAATTACGAGTACATGAGAAGTTAATGTAGTATAAAATCACTAAAATATAATAAAATAAGATGTTTCATTATATTAAATGAACATACATATATAAGATATATAGATATCATATATATACAAACATATATTTTGGTATAGAATAATAAAGATGTGGGATATCAATGATGTTGATGAATATCCATAACATTAGATGACATGGGTATCGGTCATAATATATAACAGACATGCATGAAATAGACTAATTAAATAATGAAATGATTGAGAGATCAAGAATATAATCATAGTAAAGAAGTCTTATAGAAAATAGAACAAGGTGTTTTAATGAATGTCATAACAGGTTTGTGCGATTTTCTATATCTCTGCAAATGATGAATTGACTATTTATATTTTGAATTGAATACTCAAGTCTAGGAGATTTATAATATGTATAAATTCTTGGCTAAATATAGTATGTAATGATGCATCATGATGCATGCTTATAGATAGATTACTTGAATGCTAGTGTGCAACTTAAGCTAGGGTATAATCGGGTGGTATAACCCTGCACTTATTTGATTGTTGTTATGTATGAAGGTGTCACTTGATTCTTGAAATTATAAGTTTGGGTTTTTTGTTATTGTATAATTAGAAACCTATGATACTATGGGATATCATAGAGTACTACAGAATAAATGTATGTTTTACCCATATGCTACATACTAAAATTGTTTTGACTAGACTTATATTTACATTCAATTAATTATATGTATACATGTTGGATATTAATATGAATAATATGTTATGATAGTTATAATGACTTTTGGTATGTGTGCATACAACCTTGAGTGCTTAAAGAATGTTGTGATAGTATATTATTATCTTATGTGGTACTGTGATTTGCTTCATTATATTTAGTTGCTTGAATATAAATTGTGTTTTTGTACAGTTATATCTTTGAACACTAGACTAAGATAACAAGGGTTGTCATAGGATGTAGTATAGAAGAAAATCATGATATTTTAAATCCATACTTATGTATATTTTACTAGGGTGGTATAGACTGTAGTCATTATTTCTAGTATGGCATAGGAATAATGTAAGATTCATTATATGTTTGATAAAATAAGTGTATACTTTGGTTACTCATATATTTAATATATTATATAATGTGTTTGATAGTAGGATGTAAATTAAACTAATCTTATGGTTGAATTGTATTTGACCAATATGCATTGTTGATACAGAGTAATGAGTGAGATGTACTTCACTAGCTTGCTAGTGTCACAATGACAGATGAAGATAGTCTGATCAAGTGGTGTATATGAAATTAATTGATCTATATAATTATTATATATTATATATAAAAATTTGAGGCCAAAGTATGTTTAGTGAGAAAATATTATTCCATAAATTTGATTCACATGTTTATGTGATATCTTTTAATAAAAAGGATTTCTATGATACACTTCACGTATAGTTTAGAATCATACAGCACACAGGTACTTGATAGTCTCTATAAATTCTTACACCATCTCTTTCTATCCATCTATGAAGGGAGGGACATTACTTCATGGGATTAGTGAGGGGGATCATTTTTATGTGGTTGGTGTGGAAAATCACTTGGATGATGCTCTCCCTCCTCATAACAGTACTACTAATGAGATAACACTTGAGATTGCCACAAATACTAGAGAGTTTGGGAATTCATGCTTTGGGGAGCCAGGTATCTGAAAAAGTTTATTGTATTAGATTGTATATTATTATTTAGTATTGTCATGAAGAATTATAATTAATTATTATTTTATCCTTGACAACAGTGATTACAGAGTTACATCAGCCATGACTAAGTTGTATTATTTTTTATATTCATTTTAAGTAACACTCTCATGACATTAGAGATCTGTGATATAGATGTAATATATGTTTATTATTATCACTTAGGTATTTATGTGATCTCTTTTTATATTATCAATTTTTAATCTATTTATATTATGTATGTTTAATCGAAAAACAAAATCACATTTTTTTCTATCTAACACAGCAGGGTTGTTAATGTGGTATCAGATCCATGTTCAAACTTTAGGATCTAATGAGTCCATTTGCATTTTCATTTATTTCTATTCACTAGTGTGAACATTGTGACATGAAGTATTGCATGCGTATTTTTTATTTAAGGAGACTCATTATGGATCCATGTTACACCATGATGAAGGTTTTGAGACATTCATGAAATGTGTCTGGGGAACATTGAGTGTGTACCTTGAGAAGTACCCGTAAACCTTTTAATTTTTTTAGGGGATTAGTTTATTGAGTGTCCCAATGGTGATGGTAGAATACAAGGTCGGTAGAGAAGTTCATATCATAGTTCATGAGTTACGAACAAAATCTTTCTACCATAGTTTGGTCACTTAGATCAAACACCTCAAGAATGAATATATCTTTCCTTGATTATCAAGTCACCTTATCATTGTGTTTTATGTTGAGTGTTTAATAAGAATGGGATGCTTGTCATTTTAATTTATGTAATTTATTTTTTATGTCTTTTATTTACAAAACCTAGGAATGAAAAATCTTATAAGACCAATTTTAGTTTTGGTACCACTTAGTGCGGTGGAAATTTTCTTGTAGTAGAGTATTGTAGTTTTGATTAAGAGTTCCCTATGTGTTAGGATATTGTTTTGGTTAGCACCCTTAATTTATGTGGACTGGGAAAGAGTGTCATCTTTATTAGTTAGCTTAGAGATGAGTTTGTATTATCTCATGCTCCTTTGACATTTTCATGATGTTACTAAGAGGAATCTTTTTGCATGTTGTTGATTTTAGTGTTCTCTTATATGAGAATTTATTTTTGAATGTTGATTGACCATATTCCATTAAAGTTGATGGGAGAATGTTTTCTACTCTTGTTGAGAGAGAAGTTATTAGATTGGATGGATGGGTACATCTTGTCGTTAGTAATTTAATTCCTTCAGTTGAAGAAATAGATTAAGATACCAAACTTAAAATTTTAATAAGTAGGAAATGCTTAGGCAACATTGAGTTACAATGTTTTAATTTACCCGGTGAAGGTATTTAGGAGTTGTTGAGATGATATTTCTCCACTTTTCACTTATGAATCTTTGGAATCACTATTTTTTTTGTGACTTTAAGACCATGTGAGGTGCCAAACTTTGGAACTATATATTAAATTTTAAGATTAAGAACTATAAGTTGATTATGATTATCATGTTACTATTTGAATAAACTAATATTATTCTCTTTTAGCTTAAAGCATGTTTTTCGAAAGAGTTATTTTTATACCTTTCATTAGAAGTGAGAAGGATATGAGATGTGTGAAACATATTGATCGTCTAAAAGAATTGATACAAACTTTTTAAATTGTTATGTGCTAGTCATAAAAGCAAGGAGACATTGTCTACCTTATAAGGTTGTAAGGACGGTATGATCCTTATCCTTTTTATGCTATGTTAATTATGATATTTCTTATTTACTATGAATATAAAACTATAGGTAAAGTTGTATAATATGATAGTAGTTATGTTTAATTAGTATCAACTTAATACAATCTCAAGATGATTATATGATTTTCTTGTATGTATGTTATTGCATATAAAATTATTAGCATATAGTATTGCCTTCTATGTTAATGCAAATTTGTGTTTCATAGAACCATTTACACTTTTTAAAAATCATTAGGTCATGGAGACTTGAGAGAAGAGTGGTGAATTGGGAATGTGAGTTCTAAGCGATAGGATGATATCTTACTTAGCCTCACATTAACTCAAATGATTGATATTAAGTTGGATCAATAGAGGAACTTGTTGAATCTGAGATTTAATAGGTGGAACTTATCAAATTTAGTTGTATGACCATACACATATTTATAATGGATAGAGATCCCATGTGGATGAATAATCCATGATTTTGTATGCATTATAGTTACCATTCCTATTCATCATCGTGCTAGGTAGGAGTTTTGATTGAGTAAATGATATTATTGACATGTTATACTTATCTGAAGCTATATGGTGTAGTGATAGTATTAAAATATACACATCATCCTTGCCAAGTTCCCTAAATATTTTTATATGATATGAGAATTACACTCTCAAGGTTAGAGAAATGTACGTAGGGAATGGAAGGTTTTGTGGGGGTTCTTCTTGGTCAGTTGTTTTGACTTTTGTGACAATATCATGTGTTTTTGGAAGGTGAGTAATACTTTTACTAAGTTATTATTTGGTTTGTATTTATGGTTCTAGACCTTGGTGTGGTCATGATATAACCAATAAAATTAAATAATACTTTTAACCAAATTTTTTAATAGAGAGATGTTATTGAACAGGGTCTTGTGAGACCAGTACTCTAGAATAATGCAACTTGAAGGAACTGTGGTGAGTTTTGTAGATAATTTTCCATTTATTTGGTTAATTTGATATTGCATGCCATATTATTTTTTAAAATAATGTTTTAAATTCAAAACTTATGTTTGAATAAGCATAATCAGGGATGATGACTAGATTTAGGGGGGAAGGATGTTACATCCTAATTCCTCGCTAAGTAAACTTGATGGATTACGTGGATAACCATAGCTAACAAATTTAGGTTTGACTATTTTTTAAACTAAGCTTGGATATATACTATTATGGGGTAGTGGATTATTTCTTAATTCACATAATCATGTTGATATGAGTTAGTTATAGGTATATGTTTAATTTATGCTCATTTTGAATTGCCATTATATATATATATATATATATATATATATATATATATATATATATATATATATATATATATATATATATATATATATATATATATATATATATATTTTATGTTATAAAGTTATCATGAATGGTATGGTCTAACTACCTAATTTGTGTGAGGTTGATGTAGCAGAACTCATCCATCAAGCATGTTGGAGGGAGAGCATCATCAGATATAGTGAAGTAGATGGAGATACCAAAGGTATATAAAAAGACTGATTGATACCCTGCACACACCACAAACAACTAGCACATATTAGATGCATAATTAATGGTTGGCATAATACATTTTGGTGTTATTTGCATTAGCTTGTTTAACATGGTTTCTAGCATAGTTCATTGGTTATATGAAATTTACCTTACGTGACTTATAAATATGTCCATTAAATAATATTAGTAAAATATTTTTCTTAGTTAGACTAATTTGGAGTTGTTGATTAATGATGTATCATTAATCCATTATGATGTTTGAAAATGTTAATTTAATTAGTAAATATATTAAATTTTATAATTAATGCTAGAAATTATTTATTAGCATCTAAAAAATTAGAAAGGAATAAAAATAAAATAAATAAAGAAAATAAAAAGGATAAAACTGAGGAAAGCAAAAAGAAAGAATTTAAAAAAGCTTTAAAACATTCCAAAGAAAGAAATTAGTGATTCTCCTAAAAAAAGTGGGGGGAAATGGGGGGAAATCTTTAAAAAGAAAGAAAGAAAAGCTACACCTATTATAAGAGGGGGAATTAAAATAAGAAAGAAAGAAAAAATTAATCTTCATTAGAAGGATTGTCTATAAGAAAAAATGGAGGAAAAAGAAGCAGAGAAAGAATGCAAGAAAGATTGATGCAAGCCATAGTCCACCAAAGCATATCATTGTAGGTATTGTCTTTTGCCAAGTAAGGGATGCCATTAAAATTATGTGGAGAATTTAATAAAAATTATGTCTAAGATATATATTGAAGTCACCCTTTTCGCTGGTATAATACTTTTGGATTGTTGAAAAATCTATAGACAATCAATAATAAGTCATTACTTTATTTTTGGTATGCCACGATTCTTTTCATGTGTAACAATTCATTACCTTTGCTATTAGAGTATCTAGAATAATGAAATACCCTATATCTTACCCATCTCATATTGTCATGAAGCTTATATATTAGATAATTGAGTATATTTAACTATATATAATAGTTTTATTCAATTATACACCCTGTTTACATAGGAATATTGCTAAATGACTCCATTATTTTATTTAGTGCTTACATGACTTGGTTGAGTCTATTGAATTTTGCTATATATGTAGTTTCCAATTTTTTCATTACCAGGTTTGAATTATTATGATACTTTTAGATGTCCTTATATTTCTTATTAATTTAGAGCAAACAAGGGCAAAGATTAGGAAGGTTTTCATTCCTTTTTCTGTGAATGTAATAAGTGAGATATCTAGAATACCAATAGTGTATGTCCTAAACCCTATCAAAGGGACATTAAAAGACCTAGTTGAAACCCTATTGAAAGAGGGGGAAGCTAAACCCTAGTATATTTACAACACAAAGAAAATCATCAAAGGAGTCAAAAGGGTCAGTAGGAAAAGAAGTCTTGAAAATACTCATACACCTTAGATATGGAGCTAAATAACTAGAATATATAGTAAACTTTCCAAAGTTTTTTTTGAATCCATCCATATAATGGCCCAGAGGTATTCTTGGGGTGTAGGAATAATTAGACATCATGAGTTAGTGAATTTATTATGCTAGCACCATTTCCTTTCAAATAAAAATGGAGAAGAAATGTGGGAAAAATTTCTTGGCAAATTTGGGTAGAACCCTGGTATTTTCAGAAGAACAATAGCAAATCCTCCTACCCCTTTAATTCATTTGAAAAATGATACCACTACTGAGGAAAAGAAAAAATAAAGGGAAGAGGAAATACCAAAAATAATAAGATCTAGAAGAAGAGCTAAAATTGTAGACCCTACTGTGCCTTCTCAATAAATTCCTTCTTCTGTAGAAGCTACACAAGAACTAATACCTGTCTCTAATAGTGACGATTCACCTAGGTCTGAGCAAAAGGTGAACATCAGAAGAATCTCTAAGAGGAGACTCATGTCTACACATTTTGAGGCTCCTCAAGGAAGGAGACATCATAAAAGGTCTAAAGAAATTCTAGAGGAGATGAAAGAACAAGAAAGGTTAGAAACTGAAGCTACTGATATTTTAGGTAGCATGGCCATGACTCCTCCTGGACCAAGCCAAATAGAAAAAGAAAAAGAAGATGAAAGATTTGAAGAGCAAGTTTTCCAAGAAATGGGTGAGATAGTAGCACCATCACATGTAGAAGATGAACAAGCATCTTGGAAAAGGAAAGGGAAATCCCCTCTGGTGGAAGAAGAATGCTTAACTCCCCAAGAAATTTTAGAAAAAGAATAAAATCAATAGGTTAAATAGGCTCTATTTTTGTCTAGAGTAGAGCTCATTATCAAGGAAAAGGATGAGAAATTGAATTTCCTCAAACTCAAATTAGAATAGAAAGAAATACTCCTTGAAGAATTAACAAACTAGTTCATAGCCAAGACTGAGGAATTAGCAGAGACTAAAAGGAAATTGATGGAGAATGAGGAAAAATGTACAATTTCTAGGAGACAGACTGCTATGTCAATAGTCTCTACATAGACTAAATTGACTTATCTGCCACTCAAGTAGTTATGGGATGATACATGTAGAGAACTTAGTGTAATCAAGGAATCTAATAAAGACTTGAAAAGCAAAATGGAGGAAGAAAAGAAAGCAAGGAAGGAATGGAAAGAAAAATTTTATGAGGAAAAAGATAAGTTAAATATCTTATAAAAATACAAATAGTTTTCATGATGAGTGAGAAACTGCTTGCATGTAGAAGACCTTCTCCTGCATATAGGATGTTTTTAGAGGAACATTCATTTGCTGGTAGTTGGCAAGGATAGCATGTGGCCTTCCACATGAAATAAAAGATGAATCTGATTTCTCAACAGCCTACTCATTAGCCAATGCAGAACAAAAAATTCTTCTCTATGAATTTTACCTCTGCAATTTCATGCTAGAAAGAAATTCAGGTTTTATGATCAATTTGTATGTAGGGGAAAGCTAGCTTAATGCATTTGTCTCTGTTCTTCAAAATTAGATTGCATGGAAAGAGAGGGAGTTAGAACATTTGTTAAAGGCTAGTTCATCTAGTCTCTATATGAGAATTCGTTATGGCAACCCATTCACCTTTGCTACACATTTCCAATCCCATGCATTTAATGATAAGTTTAAGGAACCTTATCTTTTCAATTTACAGAAAAGCATTAATACCTTCGCCTCTTATGAAAAGGCAAATTTTGATAATATCAATGATGCATGTTTAAAAAGATGGGAATTTCTCCCAGTGGCATTGAAAATAAGGGAAGTAATATCCCCTTCAAATTTGAAATGGAGTCTAGAAAGGGCAAAATCTTTATGCACAATAATTCCTCAGATAAATTAAAATCCCCTATGCATATGGATAAGAATGTGGACAAGGCCACCTCTACTTCTCACCCCCATATCTCCTTAGCAAAATAGAGAACCTCAAGATCCCACTCAATTTGAGGAATGGAAAAGAAAAGTAGAAGTAGGAGCAGGGTATAGTACCTCTAAATCAAAGCATTGGGATATTCAGTTCCAGCCATTTGATCTGAGCAATCAAATGGAATGAAAAATATAAAATCCTAAATTTGAAGAGTAATGTTTGTAAAGGGACTTACAAACAAGTAAGTATGGGGGAAATGATGAGGCCAGGATATGCCGTTAAATGTATAATAAATGACCTCATTTTACTCTCTTTTTCTATTAAGTTTAACTACATTTTATGACTTTTATTTTGATCTGATATGGGTTAGGATGTAATTGTCCATCTTTTGTTGATTTTGATTCTAATGTTTAAAAAGCTCTATAATTCCTAAAAAGTGTTTTGGAAAATTCAAGTTTTTTAATAAAATAGGTCATCATTAGGCTAAAGAACAAATATGAAGTGGATTGCATGTTTTTGGAAGCACTGGAATCAATACAGCATAGTTCCAGAACCCCACCACACTATTTCAAGTTGTCATATTTTTTAACCTAGTTCTAGAACTCTATATTTAGTTCCAAAATCATCTGAATTAATTTTGATACTCCTATAGATAAGCTTCAAAAATTTCATAGTTAGAAATGCAACTGATAAAAATCTATTCCAAATGGCTGGTGATATGTCAGATAAATGATCCCATTAAATTAGGAGTAGACTTCTGATTTCCATTCTTGCAGATCCAAGACATTTATCACATAGCTGGACATTCAGCCATGTCTTAATTTAGCATTTATTCTGTCCATGATTCAGTTCCATCATATCCATGAAATAGTTACATCCATCAATGCACCACAAGAAGAATATATATATATATATATATATATATATATATATAGACTTGAGAATTTAGGAAGTAATAGAAAATAATTGAATAATATAGAGATAAGGATAGATTATTACATTTTTGTAGTATAGAACATTTTATCAATGAAATAGCCATTTCTATTTTGAGAGAGAATTAAGTTGTTTAATCCTGTTTCTAGGCAGAGCAAGGGCCCACTCCTCCAAGAACCAAGATCTTCATTTTTGATCAGTAATTATATTTTATTCTCAAAAGCAAATAGGTAGCTCTGTTAAATTTATAAATGCTTCCAACTCCTTAAAGTTAAAATTTGTTGTAGATTTGTTCCTGTAGGTGTTTTAGATTAAATTCTCATTTCTTTGCAATCATTTTCTAAGCATTCTAAATTGTGTGTTTATTTCCAACAATCTATTCTATTCTACAAAAGTGTGTTTATTTCTAGCAATATATTTCATTCTAAAAAAGTGTGTTTATTTCCAGCAATCTATTTCATTCTACAACAGTGTGTTTACTTCCAGCAAATTCATTTCCGCAATGTGTGTTTACTTCTAGTAGATTTTCATAGTTTGATTATAATAAGGTTTTAACATTAAAAATCCCCCAAAACAAAAGAAAAATAAAAATACCTACAATCAATTACTAAATCGCTACGATTCTTCTTGTTGCATATAGCTTTAGACACATCTCTGGTTAAATATGACATCAACATAAAGTTGATTAAATGAAGGGAATAACGACACCCATCATTTTTGGCATCATTGTTGGGGAACCACTAGTTGAAATTTTCTAATTAGGTGTCAACAAGAGCAAAAATCATACATTTAGTAATTAAATAAAATTTCCCTAAAGTTATCATAAAATTTATGAGTAGATGATGAGACTCCAAGGGTAGATTTCTCCCCAAAATATTTGAACAATAATTTCCATCATCCTCTAGTTTAAATAATGAAGTTGAGAAAGAATTGGAGGTACCATTATCTCCTACAAGCCAAGAAGCAAAATTTCCATCTTTGGAATTTTTAGATCAGTCACCAGATGCAAGTATAACTTTAGGGAGGAGGATTATTTCTCAAGATCCATTGAGGGAAAGTTTTGATTCTCAATTGAGTAGTCAACCTCCTGCTCCTAAATTTTCACCATCCCCAAAGCAGACCACATACCACATTGATTAGGAGAAGGGACTAGAAAATACTAGAGAGATGGCATGAGAAGCTGGAAGGGAACCTGAGAGTACCTTTACCTATCCCATTCAGATAGAGGATGATGAAACCACTATGAAGAACATTTCACCTACACACTTGCCCACATTTAGAGGAATGTCATCTGAGGATCCTAACCAATTTTTTTTTGAGTTTAAAGTACTATGTCAGACTTATGATTACAAGACAGATAATCAAAAAGTTAAGTTATTTCCATCTACCCTAAAGGATGCAGCAATGAGGTGGTTTATGGGATTAACATCTAGTTCTATTACCAATTGGGAACAAATGGAAACTGTCTTCCTAGAAAAATATCAAGATTATTATAGAGGAAGAAATCAAAAGGAAGAATTTTTCAAAATCAAACAGAAAGAAGATGAAAATATGGAAGATTATTTGGACAGATTCCTCTTTGTGAGTAAAAGATGTGGATTTGTACTTCAAGAAGATTTAAGTAAAACCATTTTTCTCAAAGGTCTAGATGATGAATCTAGGGAAACCCTTGATTTAATTGGTGGGGGGAACATTGCTCAATTAAGAATGGATGAAATCATAGAAATTTGTAAAACCTATTCAAGGACAAGGGGTGGACCTAGAAAGGGAAAAATGGTTAAAAATTTGAATCCAAATATGAACAAACTAACGGATGAATTGAAAAACTTTAAAATAGACATATTAGTTTAATTAACCTCCACCATGGATGGATTGCAAGCTAAAGCAAATGCCCAATTTGAACCATTAGTCATGTATTATCCTAGATGCAAGAAGAAGCATGCAATAAGGGAATGTCCTTTGGATAAAATAGAAGTATGTCTTGTCTGTGAATCTAAAGAACATAATACTCATGCTTGTTCTCTTCTTCCACTCATAAAAAATCAGCTCAAACAAATCAGTACATCATCCACCATAGAAGAATTGAATTTTGTTTAGAGACAACCCGGCCAAGGACAGTTTATGCCAAGACTAGCTCCTAATCCTTAGATGATGCCATGGACATCTCAAATAGTACCACAAAGTTGGGGAAAACCACCTTGGGCCCCTCAACCAACATGGAATCCTCAGTATTAGGCAACTTAATCTTGGTATACTCAGGGACATCAACAACCTTGGGCTGGTCAAGGAAATCCTTATGCTTGGCCACAACCTAGATGGGGCCCTAGTAATTATGTACAAGGAAAAACATATCTAAATCAGAAGCAACAAGCCATAATGGGATTTCCAACATAAAATCCATAGGCTTAAAATATAGTTCAAACACAAATTCTAGCACAACCAAGAGCAAACCCAACAAACAAACAAACAACTCCTATATATGAAATAGAAATGGAAAAAATAGTTGATCTAAATGCAATGGATTGTAAAAAAATTCAAACTAGATCTGGAAAAATAGTTATTAGTCCACCTGTTATAATCATTGAGATGATAGAAGAAGGTAAAACCCTTATCCCGATTGCACCTAAGGAAGATGAAAAAGAAAAAGATAAGGAACCAGAAAGAAATTCTACTAAAATTCTATTTCCAGAAAGATTTAAAAAAGCCATAGAAATTAAAGAATCTAAATTGGTGCAGGAACTAAGAAGATTGAATATTGAGATACCATTATTACAAGCAATTAAGGATATTCCAGAGTTGAACAAGTTAATAAAATTGTTATGTTTTAAAAAACTAGAAGCAAGAAGCAGTACCCCAAGGCTATTTAGGTAAATAGGAAACTTGCTGATTTATTAGCAAGAAAACTCCTACTTCCCAAACATGGAGATCCTGAAAGCCCTGTTATTTCTATCTCTATAGGGAATAAGGATATACATAACATTTTGATTGTTTTGGGAGGAACTATCGATGTAATGACAGTGAATACTTTGAAAAAATTACCATTAATAGGCATATAACCTACTAACACCATATTACAGATGGCAGATCAATTTGTAACAAAACTAGGAGTTATTGAAGATGTGGCAATAATGGTGGAATCATGGGAATATCTAGTCAACTTACATATATTGTAGCCAAAAGGTAAAACACTTGGTTATCCCATTATTTTGGGAAGACCATGGTTAGCTATAGTTGTTACCTTAATTAATTACAGGTCAGGTGATATGACTATTTCAAATGGTAAGAATTTTAAGCAAATTTCATTATATCCCTCTGCATGACCTTTTATTAATAATCAAGTGAAATTACGGGTTGATAATCTTGATATTAATGAGCAAAATATGTCTTCTTTGGATATGATAACATTACAAGATCATGTACGAGAAATAGAAGATATGGTTAATCCTTCAGTGAATGAACATCAATTGTCATTGGAGCAGTCAAGATTAGTTTGAAACCTATAGAATCTATTCCAAAACCATCATGGTTAGTTCTATAACTACACCAATAACAATTCCCTACAAATGAAGATAATTTTGCTCTAGAGGAATGAATTTCTCTTGGGGAGAGGAAGGATCTGTAGCTTCAACTTTACAAATATCTAGAGATGATGAAGAATTTCTATAAAATAGTAGTAACGAGGAGTTTGACCTACAACAAGATAAGTATCATAACTTTTGTTGTCCTTTGTCTAGTATTCTGCCTCAAGGAACTTTTGGAGATGTTGCTATATATCATATGTTGTTACCACATGCCTATCTACTAAACACCTTAATGGAACCCTTTCAACAAATTAGTTCATCATATAATGGAACCAAACATGTTGAGATTCAACCAGGAAATTTTTTGAATATTAATAGCTAGTTAAAGAATGATGATGAAGCCAAACTATTTGATGTCCTAAAGGATCATACTAAATATTTTTCTTGAGACTATAGAGACATGAAGGAAATTCATCCAAGTATCTACACCCATCACATTTATACTAAAAACATTAGACCAGTTAAGCAACTTTAGAGAAGGATTAATATAACCTTAAGGGATATAGTCAAACAAGAAATTGAAAAACTATTACAAGTAGGTTTTATCTACCCTATTTCAAATAGTCAGTGGGTGTCTCCTCTTGTAATTATCCTTAAAAAGAATGGAAAATGGAGAATTTGTGTTGACTATAGGGAACTGAACAAAGCCACCCTAAGAGATTATTTTTCCTTACCATTCATAGATCAAATCTTAGACAACCTTTCAAGTAAATAGTACTTTTCCTTCTTGGATGGATTTAGTGGATACAATCAAATCAAAGTTACTGCTGAGGATCAGGACAAAACTACATTTACTTGTCCATGGGGTACCTTTGCTTATAGGGTATTGCCATTTGGACGATGTAATGCTCTAGTAACCTTTCAAAGAGTTGTATTAGTAATTTTTGTAGACCTAACAAATGATTGTGTAGAGGTGTACATGGATGACTTTATTGTGTATGGAGATACATTTGATGATGCCTTGAAAAATTTGGACAGATTATTAACAAGATGTGAACAACATCACTTGTCTCTTAGTCATGAGAAATGTTTGATGATGGTTGATGAAGGGATCGTATTAGGACACCATATTTCAAAAAAAGGAATTCAAGTTGACCAAAACAAAATCAAGATTATTTCAGACTTGCCTATTCTTCAAACCCCTACATATATCAAGTCATTTTTAGGGCATGCTAGATACTATAGGCACTTTATCAAGGATTTTGGTAAAATTTATACCCCCATGTTTAAGTTGCTTACCAAGGACTGTGAATTTATTTGGGATGAAAAGTGTCAACATGCTTTTGAAGAAATTAAAGAGAAATTAGTAATTACCCCAATATTTAAAGGACCTAATTGGGAGAAACCTTTTCACATCCAAACTGATGCCTCAAATAACTCAATTGGTGTAGTTTTGGGATAAAAAGATGAAGAAGGAAGAATGTATGATATTTACTATCTTAGTAAAAATCTCACTCCCAATGAAATAATTTACACTACCACTAAAAAAGAATTTCTAGCTGTGATCTATGCAATCAATAAATTTAGACATTGGATTATAGGGTACAAAATATTTATACATATAGATCACTCAACAATTAAATATTTAATGAACAAACAAGCAGTTGGAGGTAGAATAATTAGATGGTTATTACTTCTACAAGAATTTGATATTACCATTGTGGATAATCTAGGCAAATCTAATGTGGTAGTTGATTTCTTGTTAGTCTCAAGGACAACTTTCTAGATGAAAAATTATTTTTTATTTCAATTGATACACCTTGGTTTGCTAACATGGCAAATTATCTTACAATAGGGAAGTTTCCTCCTTTCACTAAAAAATAAATAAAGAAGTTAATCAAAACCAGTGCACAGTTCAAATGGTTAAATTGAATGCTATTTAAATGTGGTTCTAATTTGGTTTTACGTAGGTGTGTAAGAGAAGATGAAATATTTGACATCCTCCAAGCATGTCATGATGAACCAAGTGGAGGACACTATTCAGTGAAAAGAACAACTCACAAGATACTTGGCACTGGTTACTATTGGCCATCTCTGTATAAAGATGTGAAGAGATATATCAGGTGGTGTGATCTTTGTCAAAATATGGGACAACTAACTGTTACCAATGAAATACTACTGCAACCATAAGTAGTTATTAAACCATTTGAGAGATGGGGATTGGATTTTTTTGGACCCTTTAATCCTCCTTCACAGGGAAAAGAGCACATTCTTGTGTGTACTGATTATATAATAAAGTGGGAAAAAGTGCAAGCTTTAACAAATGCCACTGAAGAAGTAGTTTCTGATTTCCTTTGGCACATAATTATGGTAAAGTTTGGAGCACCAAGAAGCTTAGTTTCAGACTAGGGACCATAATTTATGTCCAATATGATCCATGCTTTCATAATGTATTATCAGATCAATCATATGAAGTCATCTCACTATCACCCACAAGCAAATGGACAAGTTGAAGTAACAAATAGAGAATTGGAAAACATCCTCACTAAAATAGTTGAAATAGAAAGAAGAGATTGGGTAAAAAGACTACCTGAAGCTATTTGCACTTACAATACAACTTGAAAAACTACAAAAGGGTTTTCACCATATGAGTTAGTCTATGGAAGAAAGCCCTTGTTCCCTATTGAGTTTGAACTACAGACTTTGAGGACAGTAGCTAAGGTAGGAATTGAATTAGATGTAGCTCAAAAGGAGTGAATCCTTCAACTCAATGAATTAGATGAATTAAGAATGGAAGCACTTCACCAGATAGAGATAATCCAAGATCAAAGGAAGCAATGGCATGATTCACATATCAAGGAAAGACAATTCAAAATAGGAGAGTAGGCATTGCTATTTGATTCTAAGTACCAATAATTCATAGGCAAATTAAGAACTAGATGGTTGGGACCTTATCAGATCAAGCAAATATTTGACAATGGTTGTATCTAGTTACTTCCCATTGATGGCAGTAGAAGAATACTCTTGGTTAAAAGACACAGGGTAAAACTTTATAGGAAGCCTCCTACTAAGGATGAATTCTTGAAGCAGATTGAAGCAAACAAAGAATTTGATCATATAAAAGAACCTAGTTCTTCCAAAATGATCAAATAATCAGATGAAAAGATCTAGAATAAAGGGAAATGAATGAAAACTAGTAAATGGCATTCTCTTCTCCAAAAAACAAAGAGAGTCAATCTCTCAAAGATCAATTGAAAACCAGCAATGGCAGTTGATCTTCTCAAATAAAAGGCTAATTCAAAATAAAAACTTCTTTGGAATTCTAACTATTTTCTAACCAGTTTTTTTAGGAATGATGAATCATCATAACAGAGGGATTACATCATCAAGGACGGTAATTATGTTTTTAACTTGTTAAAGGTTAGATTGAAAGTTTGCATGTGTGATTAGACTTGATTTATAAAGATTAGTATGATGAGTCATCTATTATACATCATGATTAAATGTGAGAAATCATGAGAAGGATATTGATGATAGAATAAGTTGGTGGATAGTTATAAAGAATCATTATTATTGAATTGACAAAGTAAAATCTAGCTATAAAAAAACTTCAAAAGAGATACAGTGAATTAAATTTGTCAGTTCTACAGTTGAGTATAGTAGTTTCATAGTTGAATTCACTAGTTTCATAACTGAGTACAGTAATTCCACAACTAAATTTGTCAGTTTAGCAATTAAATTTGGTAATTCTACAACTAAAGTAATCAATTCCACTGATAAGAGAAGTAATCCTCAGCTAACCTATGTAAGATTAAATAAAAATGAATCATGGGAATTAAAATGAAGTCAGAACTAGAGGATGATACCCAGCTCCTTACAGATGAATAAGTAGCAACTATCTTTCAACAGGCAGGATGGCTAGAGTTTCTGAGGAAATTTCCTAAATATAACGATGAATTGGTAAGATAATTTGTTATCAATTTAGAGAAAATAAGGGAAAATATTTGGAAGGTTTTCATTCCTTTTTCTATGAATGTAATAAGTGAGATGTCTAGAATACCAATAGTGCATGTCCCAAACCCTGTCAAAGGGACATTAAAAGACCTAGTTGAAACCCTACTGAAAGAGGGGGAAGCTGAATCTTAGTATATTTACAACACAAAGAAAATCATCAAAGGAGTCAAAATGGATATCTTGCCCAAACACTTTGACAAAGTAGCATTTTGGATAGTTAAGTATTTAACTTGTGATGGACAATTTGGGTCAGTAGGAAAAGAAGTCCTAAAAATCCTCATACACCTTAGATATGGAGCCAAAAAACTAGAATATATAGTAAACTTTCTAGGGTTTCTTTTTGACTCCATCCATACAATGGCCCAGAGGTATTCTTGGGGTGTAGGAACAATTAGACATCATGGGTTAGTACATTTAGTATGCCAGCACCATTTCCTTTCAAAGAAAAATGGGGAAGAAATGTGGGAAAAGTTTCTTGGCAAATTTGGGTAGAACCCTGGTATTTTTAGAAGAATAATAGCAACTCCTCCTACCCCTTCAATTCATTTGGAAACTAATACCACTGCTGAGGAAAAGAAAGAACTAGGGGAAGAGGAAATACCAAAAATAAGAATATCTAAAAGAATAGCTAAAATTGTAGACCCTACCATGCCTTCTCAAGAAATTCCTTCTTCTATAGAAGTTACACAAGAACTAATACCTATCTCTAATAGTGATGGTTCACCTAGGCCTGAGCAAAAGGTGAATATTAGAAGAAGCTCTAAGAGGAGACCCATGTCTGCACATTTTGAGGCTCCTTAAGAAAGTAGACATCATAAAAGGTCTAAATAAATTCCAAATGAGATGAAAGAACAAGAAAGGTTGGAAATTGAAGCTGCTAATATTTTAGGCAGCATGGCCATGATTCCTCCTAGACCAAGCCAAACATAAAAAGAAAAAGAAGATGAAAGATTTGAAGAGCAAGTTTTACAAGAAATGGGTGAGACAACATCACCATCACATGCAGAAGATGAACAAGAATCTTGGAAAAGGAAAGGGAAATCCCATCTAGTGGAAGAAGAATGCTTAACTCCCCAAGAAATTTTAGGAAAAGAACAAAATCAATAGCTTAAATAGGCTCTATTTTTTTCTAGAGTAGAGCTCATTATCAAGGAAAAGGATGAGGAATTGAATTTCCTCAAACTCAATTAGAATAGAAAGAAATGCTCCTTGAAGAATTAACAAACTAGTTCACAACCAAGACTGAGGAATTAGCAGAGATTAAAAAACAACTAATGGAGAATGAGGAAAAATCTACAATTTCTAGGAGACAGACCATTGTGTCAATAGTCTCTACATAGACTAAATTGACTTATCTGCCACTCAAGTAGTTATGGGATGATACATGCAGAGAACTCAATGTATTCAAGGAATCCAATAAAGACTTGAAAAGCAAAATGGAGGAAGAAAAGAAAGCAAGGAAGGAATGGAAAGAAAAATTTTGCAAGGAGGAAAAAGATAGTATGAATATCTTATGAAAATACAAATAGTTTGCATGATGAGTGAGAAACTACTTGCATGCAGAAGACCTTCTCCTACATATAACATGTTTTTAGAGGAACAAATCATTCACTGGCAGTTGGCAAGGATAGCATGTGGCCTTCCACATGAAATAAAAGATGAATCTTATTTCTCAACAAGCTACTCCTTAGCCAATGCAGAACAAAAAAATCTTCTCTATGAATTTTACCTCTGCAATTTCATGCTAGAAAGAAATTCAGGTTTTATGATCAATTTGTATGTAGGGGAAAGCTAGCTTAATGCATTTGTCTCTGTTCTTCAAAATTAGATTGCATGGAAAGAGAGGGAGTTAGAACATCTGTTAAAGGCTAGTTCATCTAGTCTCTATATGAGAATTCATTATGGCAACCCATTCACCTTTGCTACACATTTCCAATCCCATGCATTTAATGATAAGTTCAAGGAACCTTATCTTTTCAATTTACAGAAAAGCATTAATACCTTCACCTCTTATGAAAAGTAAAATTTTGATAATATCTACGATGCATGTTTGAAAAGATGGGAATTTCTCCCAATGGCATTGAGAAGAAGGGAAGTAATATCCCCTTCAAATTTGATCTAGAGTCTAGAAAGGGAAAAAGCTTTATGCATAATAATTCCTTAGATCAATGAAACTCCCCTGTGCATATGGATAGGAATGTGGACAAGGCCACCTCTACTTCTCACCCCCATATCTTCTTGGCATAATAAAGAACCTCAAGATCCCACTTAATTTGAGGAATGGAAAAGAAAATTAAAAGCAAGAGCAAGGTATAGTACATCTGAATCAAAGCATTGGGATATTTAGTTCCATCCATTTGATCTAAGCAATCAAATGGAATGCAAAATATACAATCCTAAATTTGAAGAGTAAATTTTGTAAAGGGACTTACAAAAAATTAAGTATGGGGGAAATGATGAGGCTAGGATATGTCGTTAAATGTATAATAAATGACCTCATCTTACTCTCTTTTTCTATTAAGTTTGACTACATTTTGTGACTTTTATTTTGATCTGATATGGGTTAAGATGTAATTGTCCATCTTTTGTTGATTATGATTCTAATGTTTAAAAAGCTGTGTAATTCCTAACAAGTATTTTGGAAAATTCAAGTTTTGTAATAAAATAGGTCATCATTACGCTGAAGAACAAATATGAAGAGGATTGCATGTTTTTGGAAGCACTGGAATCAATACAGCTTAGTTCTAGAACCCCACCATGCTATTTCAAGTTGTCACATTTTTGGACTTAGTTTTGGAACTCTATATTTAGTTCTAGAATTATTTGAATTAATTTTGATACTCCTACAAATAAGCTTTAGAACTTTCATGGTTAGACATGGAACTGATAAAGATCTATTCCAAATGGCTGGTGATCTGTCAAATCAATGATCCCATTAAATTAGGAGAATACTTCTAATTTCCATACTTGCATATCCAAGACATTTATCACACAGCTGGACATCCAGCCACATCTTAATTCAGTTCCATTGTATCCATGAAATAGTTACAGCCATCAATGCACCACAAGAAGAATATATATATATATATATATATATATATATATTTATAGACTTGGGAATTTAGGAAGTAATAGAAAATAATTGAAGAATAGAGAGATAAGGATAGATTAGTACATTTTTGTAATAAAAAATATTTTATCAATGAAATAGCTATTTCTATTTTGAGAGAGAATTGAATTGTTCAATCTTGTTTCTAGGCAGAGTAAGGGAATTAAATTGTTCAATCTTGTTTCTAGGCAGAGCAAGGGCCCACTCCTCCAAGAGCCAGGATATTCATTTTTGGTTAGTATATATATTTTATTCTCAAAAGGAAATAGGTAGATCTATTAAATTTATAAATTCTTCCAACTCCTTAAATCTAAAATTTGTTGTAGATTTGTCCTTGTAGGTGTTTTAGATTAAATTCTCATTTCTTTGCAATCATTTTCCAAACATTCTAAATTGTGTGTTTATTTCCAGCAATCTATTTCATTCTACAAAATTGTGTTTATTTCTAGCAATCTATTTTATTCTGCAAAAGTGTGTTTATTTCCAGCGATCTATTTCATTCTACAACATTATGTTTACTTCTAAAAAATTCACTTCCACAACGTGTGTTTACTTCCAGTAGATTTTCATAGTTTGATTCCAATAAGGTTTTGACCAAAAAGTCCTTAAGACATTAAAAATCCTGCAAAACAAAAGAAAAATACAAATACCTACAATCAACTACTAAATCGCTATGTTTCTTCTTGTTGCATATAGCTTTAGACACATCCCTGGTGAAATATGACATCAAGAGAAAGTTGATTAAATGAAGGGAATAACAACACCCATCATGGTATAACCCCACACTTGTTTGATAGTTTTTAGTATGAGGGTTCACTTTATTATTTAGAGTATAAGTTTGGGTTTTATGTTATTGTGTAGTTGGTAATCTATGATAGTATGGGATATCATAAAGTACTATAAAATAAATGTATGTTTTACCTAGATGGTACATACTAAAATTGTTTTGTCCAAACTTATATTTACATTTGATTGATTATGTGTATACATGATAGATATTACTATGAATAATATGTTGTGATAGTTAGAAGGACTTTAGGTATGCGTACATATAGTCTTGAGATTTTAAATAATGCTATGATAGTATATTATTATGTCCTGTGGTACTATGATTTGCTTTGTTATATTTTGTTGCTTGAAAATAAATTATGTTTTCATATAGTTATATCTTCGAATACTAGACTAAGGTAATAGGGGTTATCATAGAGTGTAGTATAAAAATAAATCATGATAGTTGAAATTCATATTTATGTATATTTTACCTCAGTGGTATAGACTGTAGTCATTATTTCTAATATGGGATAATAATAATGTAAGATTCATTATATGTTTGATGAAATAAATGTATACTTTGGTTACTCCTATATTTATCATATTATATGATGTGTTTGGTATTAGGATGTAAATTAAATGAATCTTATGGTTGAATTGTATTTGACCAATATGCATTGTTGATACAGAGTAAGCAGTGAGATGGACGTCACAAGCTTGCTAGTGTCACAATGATAGATGAAGGTAACTTGATCAAGTGGTGTGTATGAAATTGATTGATCTATATCATTATTATATATTATCTATAAAATTTTGGGGATAAAATATGTTTAGTGAATAATTATCGTTCCATGTATGTGATTCACATGTTTGTGTAATATCTTACAATAGAACAGATTTCTATGATACACTACATGTATAGTTTAGAATCATAAATAACATGGGTACTTGTTAGTCTCTTTGGATTCTCATGCCATCTCTATCTATCCATCCATAAAGGGAGGGTCATTCCTTTATGGGATTAGTGTGGGGTATCATTGGTCCTTGGTTGGTGTGGAAAAGTGCTCAGATGTTGCTCTTCCTCTTTACAATAGTACTTATAATGAGACGACACTTGAGATTATCATAGATACTAGAGAGTTTAGGGAACTCATGATCTAGGGAGGTAGGTATATAAATTAAAGTTTATTTTATTATATTTTATATTATTATTGAGTATTATCATGAATAATTATAATTACTTATTATTGTATCCATGACAACAGTGATTATTGAGTTATATTAGTCATGGTTGAGATGTATTATTTTCTATATTCATTTTATGTAACACTCTCATGACATTAGAGATATATGATGTTATCACTTGAGTATGAATGTGATCTCTATTTATATTCTTGAGTTATAATCTGTTTATAGTATGTATGTTTAATTAAAAAAAATTGTATTTTTTTTATATGTCTAACCCAACAGGGTTATTACATAAAATGTGTCAAATGTCTATGTGAGTTTATATACCATTTATTTATATGTAAAAATATTCTCTTCCTTAGTTTGGTAGTGATTAGTAACTTGGCTAAAAACTAATTGAGAATCACCAAAAACTTGGATGTCCCTTATTTCAATATTATGTGCTATGGATAAATCGATGATCAAGGCCTCATATTTGACTATATTGTTGGTACAAGAGAAAGATAATTTGTAATAAAGAGGCATGTATTCACCTTTGGAGGTATAAAATACAATGCCAACACCCTCTCATGTTTGACATTTGGATCCATCAAATAACATTGTCCATGGAGTGAAAGATATGTTATATGCTTATAACTCATTACATAAAGCCTCAATAATTGGAAAAGAATTTGGTAGATGAATTGGAACCAATTGGTCTACTATAACTTGACCTTTATTAATTTTTGGATTACAAATTTTACATTAAACTCTGTGAGTTTCATCACCCATTTGGCTATGCGACTAGTTAGGTGTGTTTTGTTCACGAATAACCTTAATGGACTTATTTGATTATAACATGGATGCCATTGTTTATCAAATAATTTCATAATTTATAGGTAGTAAAAACCAAAGCTAAACATAATTTTCCATCGCTATATATTTGTATTCATAATCGACAAGTTGGCAAATGATATAATAAATTTCCCTCTCTTTGTGGTTACCATCAAATTGTGCTAGTAGGGCCTCATGGGTAGTTATGCAAAGAAGTAATGGTCTATCTAGAATAGGATACATAATTACTAATGGTTTGGATAACTAGCTTTTTATATTATCAAAAATTTGTTGACATATCTCATCCCATATGAATTGTGTATCCTTTTTTAGCATACATGTCAAAGGGATTGTTTTATTAGTCAATTAGGCAATGAAACTATTTTATGTGATTTAAGAGTTTTACAAGATAATATACTAGCAAATAAATATATATGAAAGGAATCACAATATTTATATTTACACTAAAATACAATCCATAACACATATTTTATTAGCTTATCACATGTAATAAATTAAGTAAATACAAAGTAACTAAGAGATAAAGATAATGTATCTTATTTAATATTATATTATATATCATTGAAGTGGTTGGGAATCATAAAAGGGATGTGTTGGAGATCTAGATTTTGTTCATTTTATGTTTTGAGTATTTTTGACCTTTAAATAATTACATTGATCTAGGATAAAAATGTCAATGCTTATGTTTATATTCAATGCTAGTGTTTAATGAGAGATATACATAGGTATGCTCTCAAATTTGGATCAGACCTACATTGTCCCTTTTTTAATCATTATGTGTTTGATATATATAATAAGCCAACCCTAATTATTTTGAATTTTACCTCTTTTAACTAGGTAAAAAGGGGTTAGTAACATGAGTCAATCTATCCCTAGTAACCTCGTTGTTGTTAAGTGTTTCCTACATAGACAATATTCTTAAGAGGTACTTAGACTCATATGTTGTTCTCCATACTATGAAAGTGTGTGAAATTGTAACATTAAATTATGAATGTTGTAAATAAAATCACTAAGAGGGGATGGGTGAATCAGTGTCTTCAAACATTCATTTAATTTCATTTAAGCATACATAAACCATTCATACAATCATGAACATCTAACAAAGCATATGCAACCATACAAGATCATGAAACACATTAAATATGTGGAAAATCATCAAGGGAAAGACAACCCACTAATCCATGTAAATGTAATATAGTTCTATAAGACAAAAACCAAGTTTAGTGAAGCACCAAATTCACATGGATCACCAGCTCCAACTAGCCAAACACCCACTTGACTAGGCTTTAACAAACACCCACTTATAAGGATTCACCAACCCCTTAGATGACTCAGCACTAGCTCAGCCATATAATTAAATTTATCACCTTTAGTAGACCTTGTTTCTCATACAACAAATTATTATCACCTTCTTCAACTCTTCTCTCTCTTTTATCCCTCTCAAATTACCTTCTATGCTTCTTTGCTCAACTAAGTCTCTTCAAGATAGATTAGGTCATATGAACTTGATATTAATATATAGTACCCATATTAAATATTTATTATAGTTTATATTCACCATTATTAATGTCTAAAATACCTACTTCATCTCTTCAAAGTGTTATCCTTCACTTTAACTCACTCATTCTCTAACTAGTCAATTAGGCCTATTAGGCCTTGTTCTTATACTAGGCTCTTGCTCATACATGTCTTGGTTATCCACACACACTTTACCACTTATATTTTATAAAAAATATGCCTTATTTCATGAAACAAACATTAATAAATCATTAAATTAGGTTGGCCATAGCTTAAATAGACCAAATCCTTCTTTAGGTCTTAAAGATATCTAATTCAATTAGGCCTTCATTAGAGCACCTTACCCTTTGATCTCCTTAGAAAAATTTAAAACTACAAAAATAGTATGAAAAATTTGTATACCACTAAAAAAACTATTAATAATATCATATTAGGTATATTACACTTTTTATTTCCAACCACCACTTGAAAGACACCATTAGTATTGTTTACATTAGGCCTTCACACACACATAAAGGTCTGTCTTGAACAACTAAAGATAATAGATTATTTGGTCATAATAAAATGGAAATAAATCACATAAAAAAATATAAAGGACCTCAAAAAATTCATCAAGTGTATTATACTTCATCACATAGGGAAAAAGGACTCAAAAACACTCTTGCAATTTACTCACTCAGAACTGCTAGTTTTCCTCAAAGACCAGTCATGGTGACTTAGACCTCCAATACCTATATAGACATTTTAAATGGATTATTAAGCATGTATATTAACTTATGACATATAAAAACCATAATTAAATATAAATATCATATGTCCTAGTGGCAACTATTGGGCTTATAGACCAATTTGTTGACCTCACTACACATAGACCTTACTTGAGTCATACAAGCCATTTTGGCTTCATAATTTTCACCGATATACATGAATTAAAATATTTATATCAAGAATTAGTAGTAAATAAAATTCCCAAAAAATATATTCATGTACTTGGTTTCATCACTCTATCATGGTAACACATCCCTAATCTTCTTCTCACTGCTGCCTAGGTTTTTCACTATTTACATCATTTGCCCTGTTAGAGATTAACTCACTTGAATGATTAGTCTAACATAATTGAGGGATAGGAAATATATATAATAATTAATTTTAATGAGACATGATTCTCTACCTTCTTCCTCCATCTATTTTCATACTTTGACTTGGTCAACTCTGACTGCTATAATAAATCTCTAAGAAATTAACACTTTCTTATAGGTTTTACTCACACACTTTACAACTCAATCACACTTGGAGGTGAATGGAATAGTTTAATATAACCTAAAATATCTTACATAATCATACCAATCTATTCTAGGCACTTTTGATCAACATCTTCAACATTGGGTCCTTATTAGGGTTCTAAGAGGGTTTAACCATGTTTCCACTCTTAATGATCATTCATAAATCATAACCCCTCAATCCAAAAAATAATGCCTATAATTTTGAGATAATAAAATTACCATTATACCATGAATAAATTATGGTACCATCCAAAAGTTTGAAAAGCTGATGAGTAAAATAAAATCCTTCTTGGGTTGAGAACCCTTCATTATGTGCATTCAAGAGACCTCTAAACATATTTTCATGAATTTTATTGAAAACCATGACCTCAAAATTGATTAAAATACTTGAAAAAATATTTAAAAATTCTAAAAATACTCACTTATCCATATTTTATTTGGAAACATAACCTCATACCCCATTAGGCCATACTCTCTCTCTCTCTTTGCTCTCTTAAACCTTGACCTGCAAACCGCATTAGGCCTTAAAACTAACCTTCATGCCTCTTTCCATGAACTCTCCACCACTATCACATAATAAATCAATCTCATACTTTATCTACACTATCATACATCCTTCATATGACTTGATAATAGATCATGATGCCTTATTAGACCATACATGGTCTATGAGTGGTCTAGGTGTAGGCTTAGTCTTAAGGTATTACCCCTGTAGGCTTACCCTAAGATTCATATGAGTGTTTCAATGCCTTATATACATGATCATTCATATGTGTGTTCATATCACCAAGACATCATGCTCCTTCATGCACAAGACTAGGCATCTTATGCACATACCTTCTTAAGGCACTACTAAGATTAGGTACTTGACAACTTTGACAACAAGGAACTTCCATGCTGACCTTCACATCACTCATGCAGTCATAATAACATATACCAATCATATAGTATACTCTTAGAATCACTAAAACATTGATAAATATTCTCTCTCTATTTCTAACAAGTTTTGCTTTTCCACAGTCAAAAGAAGTAAGAAACTGAGATAAATGGTCAGGGGTTTGTACGTACTCGGATGAAGTTTGTGCACCATTATCCAGACATTGTAGGGAATCCTCTTTGGCTGTGGAGGATGACACCTATAGAAGAAAGAGACTTAAATAGAAAAATGTCAGATAGACATATGGTGGATTGCCAAGCAAAGCTTGATCCCAGAACTGCAAAGACTTCCTTGAGGAATGACAATCCACTAGTTGATAAAAAGAATGTTTCTAGAAAGAGAGATGGTGAAAGACTAAACAAAATAAATAAAGGTAATACGTACCTATATTCAGCAATCTATCTTCCATAGTCGCCAATGTTAGTTATCCTACCGGCATTGGTTTGATGAAAGTTGCCAATGTCAGTTAGTCTACTGACGTCGATAGGGGTAATGGGCCTGGAGGCCGACGTCGATCAGGGAAATGGGGCTTTGGATGAGTCTCAGGGCTGTCTATGGTTGATAGGATGGTCTGAAAGGAGTTTGGGTCTATGCAAGGGATGCAAGATAGTGGACAGGGTCTTTAGGAGGGACAAAGGCAGGGGATAGGTTGTCAAGATGGGTCAGGATAGAAGGCAGGCTTTTCAGCCTCTCAGGAAGAAGTTTGGTCAGGTCTGGTCTAGTTGATAGCCAGGTCTGGTTGATAATGTGGCTTATAAGCAATAAATAGAAAATTGATTACAAATACATTCTAAGCTACTAAAATGACATAAAATAAGAATACTTATCTCTTGCTTGGAGCAGAGGCAGAGGTGTTTGAAATGCTTGTACCCATTGTGTCTGTAGCTAGAAGAGTGTTTAGTTGAAGTCTGATGATTGATCTCAGAGAGTCCCTATTGATGTCTAAGTCTTAGAGCTGAGAGAGGAAGAGAGTCTGAGATAGAATTCACATTTATGGTTTGTGATTGATTGATTCAGTGTCCCAGTGCTGTGATTTTAGCATCTCAGGGGGAAGAGAAATTGCCTTCGAGTTGTTTTAAGCGATCGACATCGGTGATCCCACCGGTGTCAGCCGACTGGTAACTGACATCAGCAGATAGAAGATGGGAAAAAGGGCTAAAATTAGCCTTTTACCCATTCTTCTAACTGCCAGGTTTAATGGTCATTGGAAAACGGTCGAAGGTGGATTAAATGAGTGCGAGAGGTTAGTGGGAGGGTTGAAATAGGTCATAAATTGGTCATAGGGTGATGGGAGACATCCAAGGAGAGGCATCCAAGGTGGGGTGAAGTGTCAAGGGAGGTGTTATTAATTTAAAATAAGTTAATTTATTTTAAATTAATAAGTGTGTGGGTTAGGAATGTGTTAGAAGTGGACCAAGGGGACCAAGGGGAGAGTCGACCAAGGAGTAGACATGATTTTGGTGTCTACATTTTCCCCTTTTTGTCTTGTTAGTTGTTCTTGATGAACTGCAAGACAAAAATAGGAGTAAGATGCCCCAGGTATGGAATGAGGTTATTTTCATCTTGTTGGTTGTTCTAATGAATTGCAAGACAAAAAGAATGTAGGTTGCCCCGATTATGGGATGAGGTATTCCCCCTCAAAGTGGGAGTCGAGGGAAGGGACCCTGATATCAGTTGCCGATTTGATAAAGAGTGGATGAATATGGTGAAGTTTGAGTGTGAACACTGCAAAAGTTGAGATTGCACGTACACCACTTCACAAGATGGTTAGGTCAAATTGTCGCAAGTCAAAGGTTGAGGAGTGCTAAAATTGAAATAACCAGGCCCCAACATTTAGTCGTAGCTGATTGGGTTATTCGATCCAAGCTGTAGCTCTAATGGTCATTGTGTTCCAAGTATCCTGGGCTCAGGAAGTGCTCTTGGAAAACATGAAAATGTCACAAGTAGTGGGGATCAACTTGCTCGCGATCCTATACTTGTGAGGGTCAAAATATGGGTTGCAAACAATTTTGCTAACCATTCATGAGGTAGCATAATGCAATCAAAATGACCAAGGCAGGGTTGTCTCAAAAGTGGTCGTGGTCTGAGGAGATAGGCACGATCTCTAAGGTCATTGGTCGAGTCGAGTTGAGATGGTTGGTCCATCAGATGGATAGATGAAGGAATGGCTGAGCTAACCTCAAAAGACCCCGTGTCAATTGAGTGCTACCTACCTAGCCCTTGTCGCTAGGGCCTCAGGCTAATGTAGGTCTCCCTAAAAGGGAGGAAGAGGGTCGATTGTGGACTAAGTTTTGACTAGGTTAAGTCATGGTTAAAAAGGTAAAATGGTTTGTCCATCAAGTAGATGAACAAATGGATGTGGCTGAGCTAACCCCAGAAGATGTCATGTCATTTGAGTGCTGCCTACATAGCTCCTGTTGGAAGGGCCTTAGACCAATGTAGTTTAGATGAGGCATCAAAGTGATTGATGATTGATTTATGATTGGTTTGGACTAGGTTAAGTCATGGTCAAAGGTAATATGGTTTGTCCATCAGATAGACGAACAAATGGATGTGGCTGAGCTAACCCCAGAAGACGTCATGTCATCTGAGTGCTACCTACATAGCCCTTGTTTGGAAGGGCCTCAGACCAATGTAGTTCAGATGAGGCATCAAAGTGATTGATGATTGATTTATGATTGGTTTGGACTAGGTTAAGTCATGGTCAAAGGTAATATGGTTTGTCCATCAAATAGATGAACAAACAGATGTGGCCGAGCTAACCCCAGAAGACATCATGTCATCTGAGTGCTGCCTACATAGCCCTTGTTTGGAAGGGCCTTAGACCAATTTAGTTCAGACTAAGAGGCAAAATGGTTGATGATTGGTTTGGTCAGGTTAAGAATGATGAGGGTATGATGATGTTACAGCCTTTTCCATATTATGTGATGGTGTATTCTATAACATTAGTTAAGTGGTCTTTCATCCCTAGCAATTTTCCATATTGGTGATGGATGTATGCTAAAAATGAAATGAGTCTATTTATGCTTCAGCAAGTAATGGTTTATGCTTGACATAAATTGTGTGGTCGATAGTTTCATTGTGTATTGGTTTCCATAGAAACTATGTGAAATGGACTATGTCATGTTGGTGGTCCGAAAATGTTTGGGTTGGTTTGGTTATGGTTGAGAAAATGATTTGGTTGGATTATGACAAAGGTATGGATAAGAAGTGAAAGGTACATTGCTCTTTCATTGACAAGGACCATAATGATAGCGTAGGTAGGGGGTTTTTAGAAACAAAATCCCCATTCATGCATTACGTCGTTGACATTTGGTTGTGTTAGAGAGGTAATCGAATCACTTTGACATTAAAATGAGCTCAAAATCCCTTGAGTAGGTGATGTGATATGTTAGGATAGGGTAACCCCTTTTTAGTAGGGATAACTTTGCCTCTTTTTATAGGAGACTCTGAGAATGACTATAAGTCAAGTCCATGACCCCCCCCTTTTTTTTTAGGGCAGACTGATCAATGCAGGAAGTCTACATAGAGATGTCATTTTGTTTTGTGGTCATTTGTGAAGCTGATCAATGCGAGAAGATTCTACGAAAGTGTTGTTTGTATCAAGAGTTAGGCATAGCCATCCTTCGAGGGAGCAGTCTATATTTTGCTTTGTATATATGAATGTCTTTGAATAGCTGTCCTTCGAGGGAGTAGTCTATTAGCTACAACAATGGTAGTACAACTGTCCTTTGAGGGAGTAGTCTACCTTTATAGTTTTATGACTTTTTGATATTTTGACATCTCAATTTATTTTTGACAGAATTTTGAGTCATGGACAAGACTATAGAAGTTTGTGGGCTCCCTTTTATTAGGACAAAGCATGCATACTTTATAAAAGGGTTACATAGGGTTTGTTTAAGGGAATAGGTTTGAAAGGAATGAGGATTAAGAGGGTAGGGATTGCTCAAGGGGCGGGCTCAAGTTAAATGTCAAGTGAATGAGTACTCGACTTATAGTAGAATGGTCGTAGATGCAAGGCATTAAGGGGCTTAGGTTCTGGCCATCTTTCGAAAGAAGATAGATGATAAGTCCCTGATCTATGCTTGTGCATCGTGATGTAAGGTCTGAGCCAATTAGGAGCAAACTTCCCTCATTTGCTTCTTTCCAAATTGGTCACGTGTTGGTTGATGTTGGACATGAAGTTGGTTGATATGTTGTTGGCATGGTTGGTTGGATGATGTTTAATCATTGTTTGGTTGGTTGATGTTTGGTCAAGGTTTGGTCGAGGCTTGGTCGATGCTTGGTTGAGGCTTAGTCGATGCTTGGTCGAGGTCAGTCGATGCTTGGTTGAGGCTATGATAGTCAAGATAAAGTCAAATTCCCCCAATCACTTATGTGACAGGGAGAATGTCTGACAGACTTAGTTTGAGAGGGCAAGATCTTGATCTTCCATGTTGGAGGTTGGAATCTCAGAATGACTGAAAGTGATGGAGGTAATGGTAGGTAATGATGTGACCAAAGCAGCTAGTGGTTGGGGGTCTTCAAGTTGGACCTTCACTGCCTATAAGGCTTTGATCAAAGCTTGGTGATGTTGTGGAGAGATTTGAATGAGGTCATAGAAAGGTGTCTTCATAGAGGTTTGGCGTCGTTGTTTCACCATGGGGTCATTAATTGGGTTTGAATAAGTTGGTCGAGATGTGCCCAAAATTGAAATCTTAGGTCTTGATGGTTGAGGAGACTTGACAAATGGATATGTTTGGGGGAGAGAAACTTTCTCTTTCCCTTTATCCTGTATGATTTGTGACCTAGTGGTCACATTGATAGTGTTGATTTCAAATAAAGGGGTTAAAGGTGATCGAGGGACCATAGTTTGATGATGGGCTCCCGATTTAGGTGAGGATGTTTGAGAGGTATAGGATGATGTTGATGGTTTGGTTAAAGGGTGGTCAAGAGGATCCTTGGTGAGAAGGGTGTCCTTTTTGAAGTGTTGACGAATGATAGCTTTAAGAGTGCAACAACGCTCAGTGTCATATCTAGGTGTGCGATGATATGCACAAAATTTAGTGTCATCAAACCAAGATGGCCTTGATCCGAGAGTTGATGAGTGTGACAGTGAAGAGGTTTGGGAGGCATGAGACGGTGTTGGAGATTTACTAAAAATATCCTCAACAAAAGGGGTGTTTTTCTCCAGGAATTGATGGATGGCAACCTTAAGGGCACAACAATTTTTAGTGTCATGCCCAGGTGTGCGATGATATTGGAAAATTTTAGTGTCATTGAACCAAGATGGTTTTGGTCTAAGAGGTTGAAAAGGTTTGATAGGTGGGAGGCTAATGCTAGAAGACTACAACAACTGACATAACAGCAAAGCATAAGACCCCGCTAATGGGTCTGCACATTTTGTTGCAGTAAAAGTTGACAATTTCTATTTAGAAGTTGTTGGGGGAGTGTTTCGTATCATCTTTTTATTTGGTGGTGTGGCCAAATGTGTAGATGACACTTTTGTTATAGGGGGCATTATATGTTTTGAAGGAGGTATGTTTTTGTTAGGTGTTGATAGTAATGGAGGTGACTTGTTTTTGATAGGTGTTGGAGTAGGAAGCACTCCTTTTAAGGTGGATGGATGAGGGCCCAAAATGGAGGGCAATGATGACGGTGGGAGAGGGGTTCTCCAATGGGGTTTAATAGCCTTATTTGGTATTGTGTGAGGACTACTAATGTGAGGGGTGAGGTTTAAATCAACCTTCACCAAATCTTCTTCAGTCGAAGTGGGTGAGGTGGCGAGTTCCTCTCTCGGCAGAGAAGGGATTAGAGATTGTGGCTCTTTAGTCAGATAGGGCGTAGGGATGGTGATGGCTTCAGCGTGTGGTCGAGGCACAAGAAAAGTATGATCCCCCATTATTGAGAAGAAGGAGGAAGGCAAGGCTAGTGGCATCGGTATGGTCAAAGCATCCTCCAATGTAAGAGAGGTCGATGGAGAACTAACAGGAGAAGACAATTTGTCCACCTGTAGAAGAGAAGTGGGAGAAAAAGACTCTTCTTCCACTTGTGAAGGTCCAATAAGTTGACTAACCTCTTTAAACTATGAGAGAGGTTGGCTAGGCATAAGAGGCGAGACTATGTTGACTGTGTGTATATTACACTCTTGGGAGTCATTGGCCATGGTTTGAATGTTATTTTGGCTAGGGGGATGGTTAAGAAAATGTTGTCTAAAGATGTCGATGTTTTGATTGGGTGGCACATTTGGGTTATCCAAGACTAGATCACCTTTATCTAACATGTCTTGGACAATGTTTTTGAAGGTCTTGCAGTTGTCTATGTCATGGCCTTAGACACAGTGATATTGACAAAAGTCATTTTCCCTGTACCATGCAGGGATAGGTTTTGAGGGGTTGAATTGAGGCGGTCGAATTTGGGGGAGATTGAAATCCCCATGTTTGACAAGTTTATCCAAAATGGAAGCATATGATTCTCCTATAAGAGTATACTGACACTGTATGTATCATTGTTGGAATTGTTTTGTGATGCTTTGTGATGTAGAAGGTTCGGATTGGTTGGTTGTTGTCAAAGATGATGGTCTAATGATTAAAGCATTTGCTAATGCCTTGGGTTTGGAGTGGGAAGAAGTAGATTTGGATGAAGAAGGGTCATTAGATTTTACATTAGTATTTTTACTATGCAATGTGACCTTATTTTCTTCAACCACACAGAGTTCAAGCTTCCTAGCCATCGTAAAAGCTTTGTCAAAGGTGCAGAATGTTTGGACCCATAGAGTAGATGAAATATGTTTGGCACATGCCTATGAAAAGAGCTCGATGAGATTGGTTTGAGGTAAATAAAAGGAGAGTTGGTTGATTAAGCCTCTCCAACAGCAATAAAATCAGCTATGGATTCATCGTCAAACTATTTGATAGAGTATAGATCTGTGATAGAGACCTTTTTGGTGATATTGATCAAGAAGTGGTCAAGGAAGAGTTGGGCCAGTTGGGTGAATGTGAAAAGAGAGTGTCTAGTGAGAGAGCTATACCAGTTAAGGGTAGCACCAGAAAGCGACATGGGGAATGTACGTAGCAGTAATGCATCATCATGTGCTATCAAGTAACAAGCATGTCTGAATGCTCACAGATGCTGCTGTGGGTCTTCCTTACTCTAGAGGCGAGTAAACTTGGGAAGTTCCCATTGACTAGGATACGACCGGATTGGGGCTAAGGGATGGATGGGTTCATTAAAAATTTGGTCATATGAAAGGACATTGCTTGAACCAAAAATAGATGTCTCAATATTAGACATTTTGTACATCAGCATTTTGATTAGATCAGATGACAGATTTGCGAGTGTGGCGTCCCATAGATTGCAAGGTGCTTGGAAGGTATTAGGAGGGGTGTATGACGTAGTTGGTTGCACTTGTATAGGCACAACATATTGATAACTAGCCATAGGGATAGAAGTGGAAGCCAAGGGTGGTTGCATCGTGAAGGTATAAGGCATGACTAGGCTTGATGTTGCCAGAGGTGGTTGGATTGTGGCAACACTAGCCAAAGGATGAGTAGCCACCCTGGTGTTGATGGGGGCAAGAGTAGGCGGGATGGAGACAACTAGATTTTGGAAAGGGGTAGAGGTTTGTTGAATAGTCTGTGGTTGATGGGGGGCTGAAACCTCAATGGAAGTGGGCCCAGAGATAGAAGGAGAAGCCACACTTAGAAGTTTAGTCATGGTCTGGTTATTAGTCAAGGTGACAGCTTGGGTGTCTATGGGTTGAATGACAGAGGCGGTTGATATAGTTGCCATCTCAAGCAAGGTAGTTGGCATCCCATAAATTGGGTTGTCTAAAGAGTCTCGCGTTCGACTGTGCATGAGATAGTGTTGAAGGGCCTTGACATTGAGGTCAAGGAACCTTTTGAAGTCTTGGTCCCCTTCAGGGACAATAGGGGGCTGAGTTAGGGTTGGTTGGGTAGGAGTTCATTCAGTCTCTGAATGATACTCCATTAGAGGACTGGTTATGGAAGGTGAAGGCGGGAGTGGTTGTTGCCTTGCATGGTCAACAAGAGTCTTGGTTTGACTACGTGTCAAAACCATCCAAGGCAAAAAAAAGGGTCAGGTTTTAGAAACTGTGTTTTTCCAGTTTCAAAAACTTAGAATGTGGTTTTGGTAGAAAAAGGGTTGGGTTTTAAGGCTATTTTGGAAAAAAAGTTGTTGATAGTGACTGACGTCGATAGAAAAATTGATGCCAATGAAAAAAAGTTGCTGACATCAGTGGTAAAATCGATGTCAATTACTGTGTTGTTGGGAAGGAAGAAAAAAAGGTTCTGAGTTGTTTGAAACTCAGAAAAATGCATCCTCACCAGCTCAAAAATCCAGATAAAGGCAAAAAAGAAGATGAAGACAAGCAGACCCTAAATGTTAATTCCTAAGAATAAGTTTTAGAGTCTTATTGGCTTATGCCTTAGAAGAGTGTGTTTGGGAAGTTGGCTTTTAGAATGGGTCCTAGAAGAAGTAGTCTAAGGTTGGTTTTAGGTTAGTTTTGGTGCTCAAAAGTTTGTATTAGGTTTTGTACGTGGCCTGGTGCTAAGGAGCAAGCTCCCCTCACTTCACGAGCCCAGAGATAAGCTGGGTCACTTAGCCAGTATATACTTCCCCTAGAGTTTATACTCTACCAGAGAACAGAGTGGGCTTTCCCCTTGGTAGTGAAGTCCAAGTAAGATTGCCAGGAAGGGTAAGGTATCTGCTAGGTAATGAAATCCTAGTCAGGCCTTGTCTTAGGTATGTTTAGATGTTTAGTTTGTGAAAGTGGTCTGGTCGTGTAACATAAGTGTGCTATGATTTATTCATAATGCGGTTTTAATTACTAGATGTGAGAGCTAAGTATGCATTCAGGTAGAAATGAAATGCAATAGATTTTAACCCCAAATAGAAATGTGTGTTCGGATGCAGACAAGTGGAGAAAAGGTCGAAGAGTATGAATTGACTAGTCTAAGATGCAGGAAAGAAAGAAAAAGAAGGATTCTTTTTAACTTTGCTAATGGTGTCTTTCGGAAGAGATAGAAGAAAAAGATGCAAAAAGAGACCTAATGCACCTATATGAAAAGTTTGTTTTTAGAAGAAAAAGTATAAACCTAAGGAAAATTCCAGGGGTCCCACCGGGCGTGCCAGAATGTTTCTAACAAGTTTTGATTTTCCACATTCAAAAGAAGTAAGAAACTGAGATAATTGGTCAGGGGTTTGTACGTACCTAGATGAAGTTTGCGCACCATTATCCAGAAGTTGTAGGGACTTTTCTTTGGCTGTGGAGGATGACACCTATAGAAGAAAGAGACTTAAATAGAAAAATTTCAGATAGACATGGTGGATTGCCAAGCAAAGCTTGATCCCAGAAGTGCAAAGACTTCCTTGAGGGATGAAAATCCACTAGTTGATAAAAAGAATGTTGCTAGAAAGAGAGATGGTGAAAGACTAAACAAAAGAAATAAAGGTAATACATACCTGTATTCAGCAATCTATCTTCCATAGTCACTGACGTCGGTTATCCTGTCGGCATCAGTTTGATGAAAGTTGCCAACGTTGGTTAGTCTACCGACGTTGGTAGGGGCAATGGACTTGAAGGCCGATGTCGGTCAGGGAAATGGGGCTTTGGATGAGTCTTAGGTCTGTCTGTGGTCGACAGAATGGTCTGAAAGGAGTCTGGGTCTGTGCAAGGGATGCAGGACAGTGGACAGGGTCTTTAGGAGGGACAAAGGTAGGGGATAGGTTGTCAAGATGGGTCAGGATAGAAGGCAGGCTTTTCAGCCTCTCAAGAAGAAGTTTGGTTAGGTCTGGTCTAGTTGATAGCCGGGTCTAGTTGATAATGTGGCTTAGAAGCATTAAACAGAAAACTGATTACAAATACATTCTAAGCTATTGAAATGACATAAAAGAAGAATACTTATCTCTTGCTTGGAGTAGAGGTAGAGGTGTTTGAAATGCTTATACCCATTATGTCTATAGCCAGAAGAGTGTTTAGTTGAAGTTTGATGATTGATCTTAGAGAGTCCCTATTGATGTCTAGGTCTCAGAGTCGAGAGAGGAAGAGAGTCCGAGATAGAATTCATGTTTGCAGTCTGTGGTTGATTGATTCAGCATCCTAGTGCTATGATTTTAGCATCCCAAGGGGAAGAGAAATCACCTTTAAGTTGTTTTAAGCAATCAACGTTGGTGATCCCACCAGCATCGGCCGATTGGTAATCGACATCGGTGGATAGAAGATGGGAAAAAGGGCTAAAATTAGCCTTTTGCCCATTCTTCCAACTGCTAGGTCTAATGGTCATTGGAAAATGGTCAAAGGTGGATTAAATGAGCGTGAGAGGTTAGTGGGAGGGTTGAAATAGGTCATAAATTGGTCATAGGGTGATGGGAGGCATCCAAGGAGAGGCATCCAAGGTGGGGTGAGGTGTCAAGGGAGGTGTTATTAATTTAAAATAAGTTGATTTATTTTAAATTAATAAGTGTGTGGGTTAGGAATGTGTTAGAAGTGGACCAAGGGGACCAAGGGGGAGAGTCGACCAAGGAGTAGACATGATTTCGGTGTCTACACTCTCATAGCTACACTTTTTAATGACCTCATGAAGACCTTCCCAAGAACCTTTGACATCAATGATAATATCAATGCCAAACTTCAACAATAGGAATAATGCTCAAAAATCTCCCCCTTTAGCATTGATGGAAAAACATACTACAAACTAATCATTATTATCTCCCTATTATGGTATTTCTCATCCTTTGACATAATGACAAAGTGATGTCTGAATCTCGAATTACACTTCTTGCAACTAAAATACTCAACACATGAGACTATGAGTTTATGAGACATAATATAAAATGTTCCCCATATCTCCATGCATACCTTCTTTGAAAAACTGACCTATTCTTGGAGATAATGAACCTAATTATCTCCCCTTAATCATTTGTCTTCTTTAATGATTTAAAGGGGAAAGAATTATACCCAATTCTTGTCTTAGGTGTTTAAATGTTACTTTTAGAAGTGGTTTGGTCAAGATGTCTACAATCTAATCATGTGAAGAAACATATTCAAGTCTGACACTTTGTTCACTTACCTACTTATAAAATGATATTTGATTGGAATGTGCTTATTCCTTGAGTGCATGATAGGGTTCTTTGAGATGCTTATATCACTTGTATTAAAGCATAGATAAGTCTAGGACAATCATATTCCAACTTGTATTCTTTTAGGGTCTATCTCATCAATAGGACTTGAGGGAAACATGAAGTTATTGAAATGTACTTAGCCTCACAAGTGGATAATTCTATTGATGGTTGCTTCTTGATTATCCATGAAACTAAGCACCCACCTAAGAAGAATGATCCTACACTAGTACCTTTCCTATCATCTAGACTTCTTGCCCAGTCTACATCTATATAGGCTATGAAATTAAACTCCTTACTCCTTGGATACCACAATCCATACTCCATAGTCCCCTTTAAATACTTGAGTGTCATTTTGACTACTTGTAGATGTTAGGACTTGTTCCAAATTCTTAACATTAGGTTAGATTTTTGGTAGGTAATAAATAGTTATTGTAAATGGGGCATGCATCTTTTAGTAAAGACACCCCCATAAAATAAACTTAGTTTTAGTTTTAGGTAGTTTTATATATTTTTGAGTTAATTAATTAAACTATCTTATGGGTTGTTTTCCCATAAATAGTTGGTTATAGGATTAGTTGTTTTTATCAGTCATTGGTAAAAACTATATAAATCCATGTTTGAATTGTAAAGGGGTTAATGGAGTAAAGGCACCCTTATGTACTTGATTTTTTGAATTTAATAAAATACTTGTGAATTCACACTAAGCAGGGACAAGGTTCAACCTAATTGGTTCAAGGAGTTATCAGTGGTATCAGAGCATGGTAATTTTGAGAGCTTGGTGAATTCGAAGGAGGCTAGGTGAAAAGTCAATTCATGTGATATCATATTGGCATGAAATAAGGTATGCCATACAAAATGAAAATTTTTATTGGTTTAAATGTTTTAAAAATTATTAAATTATTTTAATTTTTCAAATATTATTTACATTTAAACCTGTGTATTTTCCATATACCATAGTCTGGTTATTTTGGCCATTTGATACTCCATTTTCCTATGTTCAAACTCCAAATTTGGCATAAAAAATGAATTTTTAGCATTTAAATGTTATTAAATTCATTGTTTTTTTTGTAAAAACTAGATTTTTACAGCTTGTTTCTTGTTGAAAACCTCTAAAATTTTCCATTCATGGCTGCCTTTGTTATTTCCATTCATTCTTAGGCCTCTTAAAAGCTAAAACACCTACCAATCTTGATCAAATGGTATTAAATCCCTATTTTTGCATTCAAAATAAAAATTTGAGAATTTTTTGAACTTGTACGGCCTGTTATACAGCCTTCCAATGCCCTGGCTTCATTTTGATCTCATTCCCTACAAATATACCTCAATAAATTTACCAGAACTCAATTAAAATCTATTTTATCATGCCTGTATAGATTTGTATGACCTGTGAGAGAGAGAACAGGTGAAAAAATAATTCCCAAGAGCTACCATGGCATCCCAGGCAAACTTGGCACTGCAATAAAACTCAAAAATTTATTTTTTCTATTTCTAAAGTTTTTTGATATCAAAAATTTACCTTAGTGGGTGCCATGGGAGGATGCTTGCTTGAGAAGGCTGAAAAAAGAAAAAAAATATTTTATTTACTCACATGTAATTTTTCAAATTTTGCCTCATACACAAAATCTAGAATAAGTAGAAATTTTTGAGTGTAATGTTCTGAAAATGCTCTTAGAGCAATTGGTTAAGCCTATTTTGTAAGAATTTTGCAAAGGAGGAGGTCAAGGGTTCAAATCCCTTCTTTTTAGAGAAAGTTCTTTTTGCTTTGGAATATGCTTTTTTGTAAAAGGAATATTCCCTTTTAAATCTGAATATTGTAAAACACATACTTATTGTGTTATTTGAAAAATCGAAAAAGGGGGAATTCAATCACATTTTTTTTGCATTGTTGTGGTGAGATAAGGGTGTAATTGGTGGAATAAGGTTGTAATTTGGAAAAATAAGGGTGTAATCATTGATTTTTGGTGAGGTTAAGTGCAAAACCCATAAAAAATACTTGTTTTTCTTTTGTGCTTTACGCAGAGGTTAAGTGCAAAACCCTGTAGAAGCAGTGTCTTGTGCAATAAGTGTGATATTTGTTTCATTTCTTTTGCATTTTGTCACGCATTTATCTACTACACTTTATTTCATTTCAAGATGCTGAAAATTCAAAATTTGATTTCAGATAGTGATAGATTGACAATTTCCAATTGTTCAGATTGGAAACGATTGATGGAGGCTTCATTAGTTTTTAATGATTCATGAGATATTGTTAAGAATGAAAATTCCACATTGCCAATAGAGCAGGCTAAATTAGATATATTCAATTTGTATGATTCTAAGGCCTTAGCTCTCATAAAATGTTGTTGTACTCATGATACTTATGTTCATATTGAAAATTCTCCTCATAGTTACACTACATGAAAAACATTGTCAGATTTGTATGATAAAAAACCTGAGCATAAGAAGATAGATATTCACATGTGGCTGTTTACTTTGTCATTAGATGAAGATGGGGATATGGGAGAATATATGTCTGAGTTGAAAAATATCACTACTAAGTACACTAAGGCTGGTTTTGGAAAACTAGATGATGACCTCATAGTTGCTGTTGCTTTGAAAGGACTACCAGGGTCCTATAGGAATTTTGTTGAAATGTTGCATGTCTCTGACAAGATCACAGGCATCACCTTTAATAAGTTGGCTGAGTTGCTCATCCAACATGACCTTTCTTTACCCAAGAAATCCAAGAAAATTGAAGAAACCCATGTTTTAGAGTCAAAGCCTAGTTCATCTTCATCTGGGCATCAAAACAATAGAGTAAATAGCTATAGAGGGGTCAAGGTTACAAAGGAGGCAGATATCAAAATAGAGGTAGGGGTCATTCAAATAATCAACAATCTAACCAATCACATTCACATGAAACAAGTGATCGAGGACATGGTCACAACTCATATAGGTGCAAAGGTTGAGGTAGATTAAAAATTCAGTGTCATAGATGTGGAAAACTTGGTCACATTGCCTCACAATGTAGGATTCCTTTTGATAAAATTCAGAGGCCACAAAAAGTGACTAAGACTAACTCTACTCAGTATGCCGATCATGACTATGATGAGTCCAATAATGTTGCCCATGAATCTGCATTCGCTACTTTGGGGCACATTGATTAATATGAGGCTAGAGATGAGCTCACAGATGTATGGGTTTTAGACACAGGAGAAACCAAACACATTAAATTTAGGAGAGATTTCTTTTGGTCTTATAAGGAATCTTCTCTCTCTCCAGTTGCCTTAGTAGATAAGTCTATGCATACACCACTAAGACTTGGATCTATTTATATTAATCTTCCTAATGGATCTATAAAATACTTTGAGGATGTTTGGTATGTTCCCATATTGAAGAAACACTTACTTTCTTTGGTAACTATTCGAAAGAAAGGTTATAAAATTGTGCTTGAAAATGGGCTCATTTACATCAATTCATTAAAGTATGATTATAAAACAATGTATATAGGATATGAAGATGGAAACTTGGTTAGATTGCATTATAAAGTACTTCCTCCCAATATAGAACTTGCAGTAGTTGTTGACACATGTATAGGTACTATGTCTACATAGTGGTTATGGCATCTCTGCTATGGACATTTGAATATCCACTCTTTAGTGAATTTGTAGAGATATGGTATGGTGAATGGGTTGCCCACTTTTTGCAAAGATAGTATTCTTTGTGAGTCATGTGTTTTGGGCAAACAAAATCAAGAAAAATATCCTAAACAGTCATCTTGGAGAGTTAATAGATGTTTATAGTTAGTTCATAGTGATGTATGTTGTCATGTCCCCTTTTTAGTTGACATGTGCAGAGTAGATGATTAGCCTATTATGTGACCCTCGTAGGCTAATGAGATGGATAGAGGGTCTTGATAGAGATGGGTTGGAATTCGTTTGGGCTCATTCGGACATGAATTAAGGGAGATATTAATATTTGATTGATTTAATCAAATATTAATTATTTGATCTCATTTTAATTAATTATTAATTATTGATTAATTATTAATGATTGGGTCTAATTTTAGGATCCTAATCCTAATTTAAGACTTGGTCTAATTTTAAGACCCTAGTTCTAAATTAAGGAAGTCTAATTTAAGGGAGTCTAATTTTAGCAAGCACACCTTTGGAGGTGTATAAGAATCTCTCATGGGAGAGAGTTTGTAAGCTTATTATTGATATTGATTCTTGTTAAGAAACTCTTCTGTGAAGATTGAGCCAAGGGTTCCAGGATTCCAATTGCAGTGAAGAACGTCAACTCTTCATTGTGTGCGATTCAGAGGTTGTGAAAGATCAGCCGATCTATTGCCAAATTGAGAGATAACTTCACCCAGAAGTTATCATAGTATTACAGGTATTTGAGAGATAACTTCACTCAGAAGCTATCACAAGGGTTTACAGGTATTTTCTTTATTTTGGGTTTTTGATTCAAGAATTATCTAGATATAGATCTTTTGTGTCAGCCCATAATTCTACAGATCAGGATCAGGCATACAGGGTGTGTTATATCAGCGGCCGTACGAATTCCGTACAGCTCCGTGAAAATCCGTACGCATCTACAGGAAGTTCAGGTACCGACATCGGCGAACAGGGACTTACAGAGACCGACATCGGTCGACTCATCACTGACATCGACAAGGGGACCACTACAGGTCGACCGACAACGGCAGTATCACCGACGTCGGCGACTGTGTTTTTTACACAGTAGGCCGAGACGTGCCAGATTTAACCCAGTTCATGGAATATTCAGGCTATAAGGCCGAACTTTCGATATTCTTTGTATACCTGACAGAGGGTCTCTAATTGTAAGCTTATGAGCAAATAAATAAGAAATTATACTGTGATTTATTCATCTATTTGAATATATTTTGTAGAAATTCAGATAAGCAATTTGGAGCTTTGTTTTGATATTCGAAGGGATATTACAGTGGTATCAGCGCTTTGGTCTTTGGTATCATAGTTTTGTGTCTTTCATATATCTCTATTGACAGGGGATATTACATATGTGACATGAAAAAGTCATCCATTGGTGGGTGTAGATACTTTATCTTGTTTATTGATGAATTTTATAGGATGACTTGGGTATTCTTTATGAAAAACAAATATGAAGTTTTCACTAAGTTTGTTGATTGGTTACACTTAGTCGAAAAAGACACAGGTTCACATTTGGCCACTCTTCATTCAGATAATGGAGGTGAGTATACCTCAAATGAATTTTTAGATTATTGTCAAGAAAATGGTATTCATCGACAATATAGTAATTCTTATACTCCACAACAAAATGGAGTATTTGAACGAATGAATAGAACCTTAGAGGGCACAACACGTCCCATGTTGCACTATAAATAACTTGATGATAAGTTTTGGGCAAAAGCCATTGGTACTGTAGTGTATTTGAGAAATAGGTCCCCCACATTTGCACTTTTGGGACAAACTCCATATGAGGCATGGTATGGGTTTAAACCCAAAGTTAAACACTTGAAAGTGTTTAGATGTCTTTGTTTTGCTTTGATTCATATTAAACATAGAACTAAGTTGGAACCATGAAGTCAAAAATGCATCTTTCTTGGTTATTCTGAAGATAAAAAGGGGTTTCATTTGCTTGCATAGGATTCAAGAAAATTCATAGTGAGTCGAGATGTAATATTTGATGAGTTTGGGACTATGAACACTGTAGAGATTGATTCTCAACTTGATAGATTAGAGAGGCAAAATACAAAAAGAGATAAGGGTTTGAATAATGGGGATAACTCTTCAAAGTTATGGTATGAGACTCAAATTCCTTCACTTTCCTCTCCTTCATCTACAAGTTCACAAGGTGATGACTTAGAAATTTTTGAAAAATTCTCTAAGTCCCCCTTCGAATGATGCACATAATGAGAATTTTGGAGTCCTTGATTTGAATAATTTGTCTAAATATCCAAAATGGGCTCAAAGTACTTTTTCTAACTTGATAGAAGATGAAGTTGGTTTAACAGGGCCCAAGAAATCTTGAAAATAGGTAAACTATGCTATGGTTGTTACTACTTCTTCCACTAAGCCATCCACTTTTGAGGAGGCATCTACTGAACGTGTTTGGCAACAGGCAATGAAATGTGAGTATGATTCTATACTTAACAATAATACATGGGTTTTAGTTGATAACCTCCACATGTTAAACCCATCGAATGTAAATGGGTTTATAGGACTAAATATAAATCAAATGGCTCCATTGATAAACATAAGGCATGACTTGTTGCAAAAGGATATGCGCAACAAGAAGGTATTGACTATGAGGAAACATTTGCACCAACTGCCAAATGACACACTATTCATATGGTACTTGCCTTAGCAGCACAAAATGGTTGTAAAGTACATCAATTGGATGTTAAAAGTGACTTTTTAAATGGTGATTTATAAGAAGAAGTCTGTATGAAACAACCTCAGGGTTTTGAATAGGTGGGTGCTGAACACAAAGTGTGTAAATTGACAAAAGCTTTGTATGGGCTCAAACAGGCACCCAGGGCTTGGTATGAGAAAATGGATTCATACTTGATATCCATTGGTTTTCATCATAGTGAACCTAATGATACTCTCTATTTTTGAGTGAAGGGTAAGAAAATGGTGATACTTGTTCTCTATGTCGATGACTTGTTTATCACAGGTAATGATGAAAACTATAACAAGTCTATGAAGAAGGAATTAAAAGATGGGTTTGAGATGACAGATCTTCGACTTCTTCACTACTATCTAGGCATAAAGGTAACTCAGAAAGAGCATAGTATTTTCATTTCAAAAACTAAGTATATTTCTACGTTATTAGAGAGGTTTGGCATGAGTGATTGCAAACTTGCCCTCACTCCCATGGAAAGTAACTTGAAATTTTCTAAGGATGATAGCAGTGCCTTTTTTGTTGGCACCACATATAGACAATTGGTGGGAGGTTTGATATACTTGATGACTACTAGGCATAATATTTCATTTTTATTTGGAATTTTATCTAGGTTTATGCATGATCCTAGATAAATTCATTGCATGCAGCAAAATGAGTACTTCATTACCTTCAGGGAATGAAAACATATGGCCTTGAATACCACCACAACAAAAACTTCAAACTTATTGGATATTGTGATGCAGATTTTGGCAGATGTGTGGATGACAGAGTGTCAACCATAGGATACAGTATGCATATGGGTTTAATTTCCATTGCTTGGTGTTGTAAGAAGTAGGATATAATGGCAAATACATCAGTAGAATTAGAGTATATTACAGCATGGGATGCTTCCAAAGAAATTGTTTACCTTCATCATATTCTTGAAGATCTTCAGGTTTCTCAGTTTGCTCCTACACAGTTATACATTGATAATCAGAGTGCAATCAAGATGTCCAAGAATCCAGTGTTTCATGCCAAAACAAAACATATGGATGTCAAATACCATTATCTGTGAATGCCAGTGGCAAAGAAAACTCTTGATCCAATATATTGCCCAACTTCCAATTAGACAGCTGATATCTTCACAAAACCCCTTGACAGAATCAAATTTGAAAAATTCAAAAAAATTCTTGGTATGTGTCCAAAGACCTGACTTTGGATCATAAGGGGGTTTGTTAGGACTTGTTCCAAAGTCTTAACATTAGGTTATATTTTTGGTAGGTAATAAATAATTATTGTAAATGGGGCATGCATCTTTTAGTAAAGACACCCCCATAAAATAAACTTACTTAGTTTTAGTTTTAGGTAGTTTTATATATTTTTGAGTTAATTAATTAAACTACCTTACAGGTTGTTTTCCCATATATAGTTGGTTATAGGATTAGTTGTTTTTACCAGTCATTGGTAAAAACTATATAAATCCATGTTTGAATTTTAAAAGGGTTAATAGAGTAAAGGCACCCTTATGTACTTGATTTTTTGAATTTAATAAAATACTTGTGCACTCGCACTAAGCAGGGACAAGGTTCAACCTATTTGGTTCAAGGAGTTATTAGTACATGATTTTCCTTTGGATCTATTTGAAACCTTTGCATAAGACCTACTTCTTGCATGAAGTCAAGTCTAGAGGTAGTGGTGTATAGAAAACTACTAATCATTGACCTATATGATGTCTAATTGACCTTTGGAGACTCATCTTCCTTTCTCAACTTACACCCTATGATCATAGGTGTAATATCTACCTTATAATATTCCATCTCAAATTTCTTCAACATCTCTCTTATGTACTTGGTTTGTGAAATTAATATACCTTTTTTCAAATTGAGTGATTTTCAACCCAAGAAATAATGATAGTTTTCCTAGCATGGACATCTCAAACTCTTTCTTCATCACCTCTAAAAATCCCTTGGTTATGTTCTCATTATTTCCATGAAATATGATGTCATCCATAGACAAATACAATCAAGTAATGGTCATTTTATGAAATTATGTATATATTACTATCTGCAACTCCTCTTTTGAATCTTTGATCTAATAAATTCCTATCCAACCTAGCATACCAGAATCTAAGATCTTGCTTTAGACCATAAAGAGCTTTTTCAATCTATAAACATAGTCCTTGTCATGTGATAGTGATAACCCTTTAGGTTGATCTATGTATACCTCTTTTCCAAATTCCCATTCAAGAAGGCAAAGTTGATAACCATCTGGTATAGCTTAAACCCTTTGAATCTTGCATATGCTAGAAATAATATGATGGATTCCAATTTTGATACTAGTACAATGGTCTCCTCAAAGTATATCCCTTCAACTTGTGCATATCTGTTGCATACCAATCTATTCTTTTTCCTAGTGACTTCTCCAACTTCATTCAACTTGTTTATAAACACCAATTTTGTGCCAATGGAATTCTTGTCTTTAGGCCTAGGAACCAATTTTCAAGTCTCATTCTTCTCTATTTGATCTAACTCCTCATTTAGAGCACCTACCCAAAAATTTTCTTTGTTTGCTTTTATAAGATTATTAGGTTCAATCTTAAATAATAGATCAATATTATCTTAATTTAGATTATTACCAGTATTATCCTTATTTTCATACCTACATTATTATTTCTAATGATTTGAGATTTAGGATGATCTCTTTGAATCTATTTTGAGGTTCCTTTTGAGTCCTATATCTCCTAAAATTATTCTTCCTCATCAACCTCTATAGTTTCCTCTTCATTATTGAAGTCCACATTCTCTAAAGTATCCATTGACTGTGAGTGTGTTTTCCTTGTCTCATTGATATTCACATTGGTGATTTCCACTATATTTTGTATCCTCTTGTTATAACATCATTAATCTAAGATAATTGATGAGTATCTTAAGAATATACCTTCATCACATTTGTAATCAAACTTTCCCATGTCTTCATCATCTCTTTTGATGAAACATTTGCTCCTAAATACTCTAAAGTGTTCCACATTAGCAGTCTACCTTTCCAAAATTCATATGTATTTTTTAAAAATTATTCCTTATCTTTCCTCTATTCAAAATATAGATTGTAGTGCTTACTACCTGTCTCTAATATCCATCAGATAATATAGACTCATTTAGCATAGTTTTGGCCATCTCTTGAACTATCCTATTCTTTCTTTCCTCTACCCCATTCTACTGAAGTGTTTTAGCTACTTATAAATATCTCATTATTCCATTAAACTCATATAATTCATCAAATTGATGTAGAGGCACTAGGGAAAAGTCCTATATAACATCATTAACTACTTTGCAATCTAACTAGTCATTTACATATGTTCATGATTATCCTTACTTCATAATAGTTTCCTCTTTTTATTCCTTGTGATTTATGTCTCCTTGATTATTTTATATTACTTAGACTATGGATGCCTTATTAATGTTTTTATCACTATCATATGTCTCACTTTCAATCCATACCTCTTACATTCATTTATCGATCAAATTTACCTTTATACCTTTCTCTAGCTCTTACTAGGCATATCCTCTTTGGTTTTAACCCTACATTAGGCTTAAGGAGTTATACCACAATGTTTGAATGGTCTTACATGATGAAAAAATATTCTTTCAACCTCTTCCAATTCTCAATTTACCCCTAACTACTCCTTTCCACACATTTCCTCTTTATGGTTAAACTAGGCTAGTAGCCCTATTTTGGCCTTTTAACTTAGTTAAAAAAATATAGGATCTATATATATATATATATATATATATATATATATATATATATATATATATAAAATACCCTATTCATGTTTATTTTATCCCTTGTGAACAAATTACAAAGTTTCATAACTCAATTCTTCCATCATCTACCATTTCCCTTTGGAAACCTCACTCTTTTAAGGCCTAATTAGACCTATTTCTTATCTCAATCCCTAAATGCCATACCATACCATCCATAAAAATACAAATTTATGTGAGTCAATTAGTACATACAAAATAAATCATAACTACAAATTTTGATGAAAAATTGATAGTCTTAACTCCTTTAAAGCACTAAACCCTAGTTCTAGGGTTTTAACTAGTCTACATAGGCTGAGATCAATCAAAAACCAATATCTTGGGTTTTACAGAAAATCAAAACGAAAAATATATTACATAATTTCTATATTAACATTAACTAACTTATTCAATGGTATATAAACTGCACTTCATCCATTTCTTGCTTTAAATCATAAATTCTCAATCGAATGTGCCTCCATTTCATAGACTATGCAGGGTTTATCATGTCTTTTGTCTTTTTTTCTTTAGACTTCCTCCTTTGTAACCTTATTAATGGTTCTTACCAATATTAAGATATTTTGAATACCTATAATATCCTTCATGAACCCTTTGAATGCCTTTTACAAATCTCTTTGTTTAGGGGTTGTGTAAATAATAGGGTTTCACTCATACAAACAAGGTCTGAGTCACTTAAAGATTTCACCAATATATCTAGGTCCATTTCAAGGTTCCTCCATCCTTATTTCTTATTTAACTCACTTTACATCTGAGTCATACATATTAATTCAAAAAAAATCACTGGCTTGGTCTGTTGACTAGAAAATAGGGATATCACCTATGTATAGGCAGGGTCTATATATTTGACCATTGATATTTTAATGTCCCAACTTTACCATGAACTTATTATGATAATTCATATTCTCCTTTTCATCTTAGTAATTTCCTTCCCTCTTATGGGTCCAATGCCTTACTCTTGACTCATTTTCCATGCAAATAGAGGGTACAAATAAGTGGGCTGAGTCTTGGTCAACACTCGAGTGATACTCCAAAGATTTTAAATTTTTTTAAGAAAAATTACCAGTACTTAGACTTATTGGTTCCCTAATAGTATTCATTCATCTATTCATATCTTGTCTTTGTGTACCGATACTCTATAATCTAGGTGTGAACTATGTGCTTAGGGTTACTAGCTTGAGACTATATACTATCCACTTATTAACTTTTGAAATTAAAGATTTGAAATTTAGATTCCAAACCCAATCAGTTTAGAGACATACACCTCTATCATCACCACTTAAAATTCTTACATAGGAACCATTACATTAATAACAATTGAACTCATTTGAGAGGGTCAAATTCAATAAATAGGGTATATGATAGAGTTATCACAATCTATGAATGCCTCCACTTTTTGTATTTTGTTCAACCATTTTAAGGTGCCTATAGGACTCAAATGGATTTCACTACTAATGTCTTGAAAACCAATCTATTCAACATTATAGAAAAGTTCTCAAATTCCCATTCTTTTGACTATGACATGTAGCTTATATCTAACCTACATATATTCACAAGGAGGTACATATACAACTATTATCACTTGAACTTGCACCCCTTGAGTAGATGATTCAAATCTCATTGTTCAAGTGGCACAATGGAAACACCTTAGAGATATGGGTTACCCAAATTTGTGGTGAGTCTCTAGATTAGGGCTAGTTCCCTTGATGTACCACTTCCACACACCACAACCACATTTATTCTTATAAGGAAAAGGGTTAAGAAGCCTACACTAAACCTAGCTAAGGATGTGATGTAGTAAATTGATTCTCTACTCACACCACTTACAATGAACTTGGAACCAGAGGGAAACCTGCACCTACACTTCATCAAAATGAAATCTCCTCTTCTACATCAATGTTTCAAGCATAGGATATTTAAGAGAGCTTAGAATAGGAGGACTAGACAATAGGTCTTCTAGAAAAAATAATGAATATAATAATCTTTATACCTAAAATCCATATTAGACACTTCTTACTAACCTACAAAAGAGAGTTTTCAAACTACACAAGGCACTAGGAAGGAAAACATGTAAAGGTAAGCCAACATACACTTACATAAGACCAACAACCATAACATGCATGTAGTGAAGTCATGAATTAAGTAAAAACAACATTATAATTAGGTTAAGGACAAAAATTAGTATTGCTTCACCATACTTAGGTGGAGAGATCCCTCTAAAATTTAAAAAAACTAGAACATATAGTAATTATGAGAGAAGAGAGAGAAAGTAGAGCTCAAGAGTCACAAGAACACCTATCAATAAAGAAGGAGTTATAATAGGAATATAATTAGGTATGATATAGGTATTATAATGAATATAAGGACAAATGTCTCCCAAGTCATCAAACTCCTCCAAATGTGTCGTAGATGCTTTCTTATTTACATATGAAGCTACCCTCATGATTTACCTTCATTAAACTACCTCACTAATGAATAGAAACATGTCTAATGGTTGATCTAAGAAGGAGAGGTTATTGACAAGCCTATAGAAGAAATGGAGTGGTCCTTAATCATCCATATCCTTCTAGCCATAAGAAATCATCCCTAGAATTTACAAATGACTCTTTCTCATGCACCCTTCACACTTGGCACTCAAAATGCTTCCAATTATTCAATCCAATCCATGCATAAGGATGAATGCCACCTATCAAAAGTATCCATGTCATTATATTCATCAATAAAGCATCAAAATTCTTCCCAATTGGAATTATCATCTTTTTCACTAAGTGATCACTGCTTCCTCACTAGAATGTTTGAGATGAGGAAGATGGAATGCATACTTAGGAGACTAGATAGCTCAATATATGAACATGGAGACCTAAAAAAATTCCCAATATATCTCCTAAAGTTGATTTCATCATTTGAAGCTTCTCCACACCTACAAAACACTCAAAATTGATAAATAAATCCCTAATGCCTACCATCCATTTAAATAGGGTACACCTCAGTTAGATGTAAAGGAGTACTGGTGAGTCTTCTATAGCTTCAATTAATCTCCTAACCTTTATACTCCATTTGGATATTCCATTTGTCTTATCTTCTCCATCAAGTCTGAGTTGGGGTTTTGTGAGGGAAACCCCTAATACCTTCAAATACTTGGGGCCCCATGCATAGCCTTAGAGGTGTTCTAAACATTCAAACATGGCTACTTGGGATTTTCTAGCGGTCTGCATAGGCCTATGTGCATTTTAAGCCAAGAAATAACTTCTTAGAGACCTTCCCTACATATTTTTTGCTCTAACAATCCTATAATTATCCACAAATCATGTTTTAATTTATTTTAGTGCATATATCAACCTCAAATAGAAGTTTATCTCCCTTTAGATTCTAGGCCTAGTGTTGGTTTTATAACTTGTCTACAAATTTTGATGGTTTGGACCCTCCAATTTAGATTATTTACATACTATCAACTCAAACACCTCTTATGACATCATTAAATCATGATAAAATAATTTAGAGTGCCCACCCAAGGGTATAGATGAAAATGACTTCCTTACCTAGCAATAGGATTTACCATCCTTCATGGTGTTAACTGTAACTTTAGATGTAAAGACCACTCTATTTGGTTTCACCCCTTAATACTTGGTATTTAATGTTGGTCTAGGTGTATTCCAACTCCATAAGCCCTCTTACAAGGTTTCGTTGGCGTCTAATCTCAAATTTCTATCTCATTTTTCAAAGTGTAGGGTTAATGCATGAGGGAAAAGTACTCCCTATTTGAGACAAAATGGGGGGAACTTTCCCTATTTAACTATAAAAACCAATAATTGAATAGAATCTTTAAAGTGATAAGGGTTTTATATACAAATTTTCAACCCTTGATGATAATTATAAAGCTATAAACTTCTCAAAACCTCAAAACAAGCGTGTTAGGGACAAACTATGTACAAACCTTTCTCAAGTGGATTGCAGGTGTATTGTAAAGCTCCCATTTTTGCTTAATATAAAACTATGAGAGTGTCATGATGGTTTTATGACCATAATTAATGATCTATTATCTCTCCTTATCTCTCTAATCCATCACACACTCCTCCTCTTTGACTCAATCAAGACTGTGTTCATCCTTCCTACCTGTTGTAGGTGTTTGGTCTGATGTAGTAGGGAACATGTAGGTGATCATTCCTCCTTTGAAGCTTGTTTACTCTCCACTTGACTAATTATAGGTCTTATGGAACATTCTAAACAAGTAAGTGTGTTAATTTAAAGGTTTTCAAGTTTGTATTTCCACCCTTGGCTTGCAACTCTATATGCTCAGTTGTAGGTGGTCATCTTCCAGGCATCAGTACACTTATAGGTGTACTTGAGTGTTTACACTTTGTTCCAATCCAACCTAGGTGTTTCACTCAGATATTTTTGTAATTTTATCCTATGAGATTCATCAAACATGGTGTCAAGATCTTATATTTATTTTCTTGATATCTATGAGTCTCTTTTCCTTTGAATCTTGTAGGTAGCATTATAGGTTTTTAGTGACTAAATGCATGGTTTTAAAGTGTTCAAACACCATACTCCTCAAGTCTTCTAGCCCAAATTTTCATTGTACCTATTTGAATCCATAGGATAGGGATAATAAATAAATTCATCAAGGTTACTCAACACTAATCCCCTCATCTTTATTTTAATTCCACAAAAGTGCCTAGTGCATTGTTTTGCCATTTTGCAGAAAATGGTCTCAAGGCTCAAAATTGTCCACTTGAGATGGTTTATTAATACCTAGTGGGATAGAAAAGGATTATTCATGCTTAACAAGTGATCAATTTTATTCATGCTCCTCATGTGGCCTCAACCATACTAATTTCCTTCTGTACACACTTTTGCAGCTCTATTAGACACCTATAGGTGTGAAAGGAACCAATCTGTAAGCACAAACAAGATTAAAAGAGGATTCTTGAGTTATTGAAACTCCCAAAGCCAAGAATACAATGGAAAAACTATGTATATTCATTATAAAATCCTTATAAACACATGAAATAGCCAAACCTATGAAACCAAAGCAAAATATTTAGAAACAAGCTCATACATGGACCCATCATGGATGTAAGAGCATAAAAAATTGACAAGATTATTAACAATGGTTCATAAAGGAGTATCCATGAAACACAAACTTATTTACATAAATTTTAATCTTACCACAACCACACTCATCTCCTAAGATAACTCCCACAAACTCCATCTGTATGGACTGGACCAAGCATTTAAAGTTGACCCTTTTTGGCTTGTGAAGGCAAGAGAGAAGGAAAAGAAGAAAAAATTGATCTTTCTAACTTTGTCTCTAAATACCAAGCATAGTTAATATTTTAGAGAGATCAATAGACACTATTCCCATGTTTTCATCTAAAGGTGAACTCTCTAAGTCTATACAAGTGCCATTAATAGCCCATTTTTAAAGAGATTCCCCTATTTCAGTGCATGAAATTACTTCTTTTCAATATCTGACCATTTAATGACATGATCTCACATCATACATGTTATAATACTTCTTTGTGACAAATTTATTCCTTGAAATATGTACAAGTCATTTAATGAGGCCAAAATGTGACCAAAAGACATGTTTAGCATATGAAACATGGCAAAGGGTTAATACATGACTTAGGTACACCTTTGAATACCTCAATGACCCTATTATAATATTTATAAAATAATTTTATCCTTTGACCCTATTTTACCATAGTTTACCATGGTTAACTGAAGTTGACTAGACAAGTACAAGGAAGCTAGGCTTACATCAAAGCTAGAATAAGGATAGGAGAGATGTTTAGACACACATGAGTCCCTATAAGACATATGGAAACCTTATAAATTTTTTAACTATGTATGGGTTGACCCAATTTAACTATAATTCAAATTTGGTCAACATATTTGGTAATTCCTAGGGGTAACATGATTGCCATGTTAAAGATCAGTGGTCTTATCCCATCCATTGGGCAAAGGGAGTCAAATGCACTCTAAAAATAATAACATCAGACCTTCACTTAAATAAAAAGACAACTGATTGACCTCAACATATGAAAATAACACAACACACATAAGAAAAGGGAAATAAACACACACATGTATCAATAAGACACTTAAGAAACACAAAAAAATAAGAAGCAAACTACTAATGTGTATCTAACCAAACATACCTCCCTCCTGGATCAAAAGGAAATGTGTTTGAATCATATTATTCATGAGGTATGTTAAGATGCCAAGCAAGATTTTAATTTAATGGAGTATTAGATGACTCATGATTCTTTCTTGTTCCTTGGCTTGGCATGTATTTTGCTAGAGTCATCTCAAACCAGTCTCCAAGGTAGATGAACTCTTCTTGACCTTGGAAACATTCCTCATATTGAAGTTCCTTTGCTTCATCATGGTAGATTTGCATCTCAAAAAATTGAACAACTTCTTGAATGTGTACTTTTAGGTTGTGGAGTTAAAAGCTTCACTGATGCAGACATGGAGGAGGTTGTTGAGAGGTTGCTGAGTTGCAGAGCAACCGGTGTCAGTCTGATCAATCGACATTAGTCATATCTAGTGCAGAGCAAACTGACATTAGTCAGGGATCGGCCGATGTCGATCATCTCCAGCCAGACAGGGACCGATGTTGGTCACCTATGCGGTTTTGAAATTGTCGGTTGCATGAACAGTTTATTAACGAATCAGTTGTTTGCATGTTGAGAGGCTAATTTTAGCCTTGGAGCTGTGGATCTAATTATTGTAATTAGATGTCTAATTATTGTTTGCATGAGATCTATATAATAGACTCATGAGCTGTATTATAATTTGTTCTAGTTTGAGTTGAGTTTGGTTAGCTCCTTCTGAGAGTGAAGAGAGCAAGGGTAGCTCCTCCTAGTTCCATAGGGGTGCCGAGTGTGTATGATCATGGAGATCTACAGGTTGTTGCAAGATCAGAGAGAAGATCCACTGGGGTACTGGTTGAAGAATCATAAGGACTTGGTGAGGCAAGGACAAGGGTTCTTCAGGGTGTAGAGAGATCTACATGGTATGTAAGATCATTGATTTGTAGGTGTGTGTGTGTGTGAGGTCAAAGGTGATTTGTGGGGCAGCAGGATCAAAGGTGATAACAACACAATAGGTAGCAAGATCAGGAGAGATCTACCTGGAGTAAATTGAGTACTTGGAGTGCATGGAGCACTTGTGTACTGGCAGTAGTGATACTGACTGGTTGGAGGTGAACACCAACTCTATGTTTGAGTTGTGTGTTGGGACTGTAAGAGAGAGAGTGAGCTCTTGAAGAGATTTACTATTTCTGCCCTAGAGGTGTGGGAGCCCTAGAGGTGTTTAAGGAAGAAGACTGTGGCATCTTCTTTGTTGTATTTCTTTTTGGAAGAGTATTAATACAATTGGGTATTGTCTCTCATATTCTATGTTATTTCTGAATTCTAGTTACTTATTACTTCTGGTTTAATTCTGCATGTTTAGTTTCTTTTACAAAGGTAATCAATTATGTGCTTTTGGGTCCTAATAGTTGGTATCAGAGCATGTTTTTTGTTCTAGGTTCCTGACAAGTGGTATCAGAGCCAGGGTGTTGGTTCATAGCTTGATACCACTAACAAGTGGTATCAGTGCCAGGTTGCAGGGAACAGGTTTGCATTTGATTACAGGTCACTCTCAAGGGTTTTTGATTGAGTGGGAGTATAGCAATGGTAGAATAAAGTAAGCTAAGAATGGAGGAATTGAAAAGCATGAATGATCAATTACGATGTTATGGAAAGAAAGAGTAGGTAATGAAATATTGTTGGTTGGTAGAAGATCAACATGAAGGAACTAAAGAAGTAAATGTTGCAGGTGTTGTTGCACAGGATGCTCTGGGGTGTTCCTTGGATAAAGTAGAATCTTGGTTTATAGATTTTGTTGCCTCTTTCCATGCAACCCCAAATAGAGGGGTTGGTGAGCCTTGTCAATGTATTGGCAAAGGGAAAGTGTTTCTGAAATTGCAGGCGGCCAACATATGGGTGTTGAAGAAGGTCATGCAGGTCCCAGTTTTGAAGATGTGACTAATTTCTTCAAGAAGGTTGGGTGATGAGAGATGCAAAAAAACTCTCATAGTGGATGTACTTGAATTAGCATGTGGTAAGAAAGTAGGTACTCTTTATCTACTTGCTTGTATTACTGATTCTTCTTCTGTTGCAAGGATGTGGCTTTGTAGGCTTGGTCACATGAGTAAGAAGGAGATGCATGTTTTTAAGAGGAAGTCAGATGTGTTTGACAAACTTAAGAACTAGAAAGCCTTGGTGTTTATGGAGGAGATGATAGACAGAGATCAATGGAGAAGGCTGAATAACTCTGAGCAAGGTAGTTTGGACAGGGTTTTGATCCAAAGGGAGCTCGTGGGTAAAAAGTCATCACTCACAGGAGACCACAAGTATTGACATCAGTCAGGAGAAACTAGCATTGAATAGACAGGCATCGATGTCGGTCATGTGTAGACCAGAGGAGTCAGTGGTGTTGGGTAGGTGGAGACTGATGTCGATAGGATAACCAGTGTCAGTGACCTAGACATTCACATGGAACCGATGTTGATCGGATGTAGACTGTGTGGTGACCAAGGTCGGTCACTGGAATAGATTTTGGGTGGACAACAAGCTATCAAGGAGTCTCAAATGTCTATTAGTAAGCCTCAAATTCATTGTTCCTCTTCTTTATACTTGTTGCTCACTGCAAAGCAGGAAGGATCTAGGAAATAGTGGGAGCATGGCATGAACAAGATGCATAATCAAACGAGAGATTTGGTAGAGTTGCCAGTTGGGATAAAAGCACTGAGAGACAAATGGATTCCTTGGTTAAAGAATAGAGAGAATGGACACATGAGATGGAAGGCCAGGTCATATGGTCTTGAGGAAGCTATAAGACAGTGGTACAGGGTTGATAGGTGGATGACAAAGCATGGCTTTAGTCAGTGTCATTGTAACCATTGTGTTTGTCTTACTAGGTGGATGATGGTCGTGACATTATCCTGTTACTGTATGTGGAGGATGAGCTTGTTGTAGGTTCAGACATATAGGGTTTTGCTGAGCTAAAGGTAAGGTTAGTTTAGTGGTTTGCCCTGAAGGATTTGGGAGCAATGAAATTATTTAGCATGAGAGACATGGAAGATAACAGGTTGATTTTGTCTCTAGTGGGAGCTGATGTGAGTCAGTTGTTGGGAAGGTTCAATACACAAGATGCAGAACTAGAGCACACTAAGGGCTAGATAATTCAATGTTTGAAATCACATGAGGTCTGGTATAGACCTGAGTTTTCCCCAGCAGTGGGAGCTATTAGAGAGTTAAGAGCCAATTCGGGGAAGTGGGTTCTTAGGTATTTGAGAGGGACCAGCAGTAAGTATACATGCTATGCAGGGTCAAGACTTCACTACATGGGTTTGTAGGTTTGGATGTGGTAGGCTACTTGGATGATAGGAGGTCCACCATAGGTTGTGTGGTGGTTGGTCTTCAGGATTGAGCTTGAAGAGGGATACAAGCCAGGAAATAGATTAGACAGTGTATAGGTATAGGTACAGTGCAACTGTTTATCTCCAAGTGGGAGATTGTTAGGTTGTGGAGCTAAAAGCTTCACTGATGCAGACATGGAGGAGGTTGTTGAGTTTCAGAGCAACCGGTGTCAGTCTGATCAATCGATGTCGGTCATATCCAGTGCAGAGCAAACTGACATCAGTCAGGGATCAACCGACGTCGATCATCTCCAGCTAGACAGGGACTGACATTGGTTGCCTGTATGGTTTTAGAACTATCAGTTGCATGAACATTTTGTTAACGAACCAGTTGTTTGCATGTTGAGAGTCTAATTTTAGCCTTAGAGCTGTGGATCTAATTATTGTAATTAGATGTCTTATTATTTTTTGCATTAGAACTATATAATAGACTCATGGGCTCTATTGTAATTTGTTCTAGTTTGAGTTGAGCTTGGTTAGCTCCTTTTAAGAGTGAAGAGAGCAAGGGTAGCTCCTCCTAGTTCCATAGGGGTGCCGAGTGTGTATGATCAGGGAGATCTATAGGTTGTTGCAAGATCAGGGAGAATATCTACCGGGGTACTGGTTGAAGAATCATAAGGACTTGGTGAGGCAAGGACAAGGGTTTTTCAAGGTGTAGAGAGATGTACATGGTAAGTAAGATCATTGATTTGTAGGTGTGTGTGTGTGTGAGGTCAAAGGTGATCTATGGGGCAGCAACATTAAAGGTGACAGCAACACAATAGGTATCAAGATCAGGAGAGATCTACTTGGAGTGCGTGGAGCACTTGTGGAGTGCGTGGAGCACTTGTGTACAAGTAGTAGCGATACTAACTGGTGGTACTAGCAGTAGTGATATTGATTGGTTGGAGGTGAACACCAACTATGTGTTTGAGTTGTGTGTTGGGACCGTGAGAGAGAGAGAGTGAGCTCTTGAAGAGATTTACTGTTTATGCCCTAGAGGTGTGGGAGCCCTAGAGGTGTGTAAAGAAGAAGACTGTGGCATCTTTGTTGTATTTCCTTTTGGAAGAGTATTAATACAATTGGGTATTGTCTATCATATTTTGTGTTATTTCTAAATTCTAGTTACTTGTTACTTCTGGTTTAATTCCACATGTTTAGTTTCTTTTACAAGGGTAATCAATTGTGTGCTTTTAGGTCCTAACAGTTGGTATCAGAGCATGTTTTTTGTTCTAGGTGCCTGACATGTACATCTTCTTGAAAGGTTTCATTGTTCTTCTCTTTTGCTACAACCTCTTCAAAACCTCTAAGAAGCTTTGCATCATGGCATTCTAGGAGTGTTTCTTGTTCAAACTCCTTCTTGATGTTTTTGGGATCAACTTCACATGTGGTTCCTTGGAAATCTTCACCTTGATCCATATGAGGGGAAGAAACCTTGAAAGTAACTTAAAAATCTAATGGAGAAGCTTCTCCTATACTTTCAAAATCAATCTTCAAACCATCCTCAAAAGCCCCATAGTCATCATAGATTTATCCATCATGGTTTAGAGTCTCTTGATGGTGATACCTCTCAAAACATATGTGTTCCTCAACATCTTGTGCTTGATTTCTTAGAAATTTTGACTTCTCACAACCTTCATATTCTTTTAACATTTGTATATAAGTATGCCCCATATATTCATGATCCAATGATAGATTTACCTCTTTGAGATTTATTTCCTCAACCTTAGGAGTCAAAAGTACTTCATTTGAAACCTCCTCTTTCTCATTTCCAACATCTCCATAGTTATCATAAATAGGAGACTCAAAACAAGAAAATACTTCCTCTTTGGCACTTGGGACCTCTTGAAAGACATCATCTTCTATCTCCCTTGCTTCAACCTCCCTAATATCTTCAAGAGCTACAATTTTTTAAAGATCCTTCTCTATTTTGGTGATGCCAAGACTAGGCATCTTAAAACTAGGAACTTTGGCCCAAGAAGGCTTCCAAGGAGAAATTTATTCTTCACCATTAGAATCTATTTTTTCATTTATCAATTGATCTACATTAGGTCTCTATTTTATAGGCCTTCCAGGATAAAAGGTGATGGAATAAGGGTAGAATGGATCAGCTGGAGGAGGTGGGAAATAAAGGTCAAAGTCAAAACCCACTTTATTTCTCATATGGTCTTCTTTAAGTGCCTCAATATCATCTACTTGGTCTTTAACCCTCTCAACCAAGTTTCCACTCCTATTTTGGATGGGATCAATGAATTCATTGGATTCAAGCTTCTCTTGGATAGATGAGATATTTTGCATTTTGAATTTCAAGTCCTTAATTTATTTGGAAAGGTTCTCGTGAAATAGCTCTTCTTGGGGGAAAATATGATCTTCATTAGGAAAGGAAGTAAAAGAAACATGAGATGAAGGGAAAAAGGATTCTTGAGGAGGGGTGGGAGGGAGTTGAGTAGGTTCAAATTTCTCTTCACTTTCAAATTCTTCACTTAGACATTGTTTATAGTTCTTTCCTCAAGATGCCACTACTTCTTTCCAAATTGGGAAGCTAGGCCTAGCGAGTTCTTCTTGTCTCCAACTTGGGAAGTCACACTTAGTAACATCATTTTTTGTTACCATGATAGATTTCATTAAATGATAGTTTTATGATTCAATTTCCCTATCAAGATGGGCCTCCAACATCAGTCTTCTCTCAAAATATTCTCCAATCTGGTTGTGAACTTTCCTAATAGTGGTGTCCTTCTTCCTTTGGTTGCTCTCTTGGATGGGCTTCCAAGAATGGAAACTTTGATAAATGCATGGACTTGGGGTATTTTGAAGCATGATTGGATTATAATTTTGAATGGGTATAGTTGACACACATGAAGGTTGAATGAGGTGTATTGGAGTTGATAATATTGAGATGGTTCATGGGATTTCAACCTCTTTTCGATGTGAAAAATTAGACCACAAACATCATGCATTTCATCCATAAGATCTTGCCAATTATCTTTCTCAATATGCATCCATTCTCTCTTGACTATCTCTAATGCATTTCTCACTTGATGGATGGAATGATTAGGGAACCCTTGACCACATCCCATTAGAGTATCAAGCTCTAACATATACCTTTCATAACCCAAAAGTGCTTGTTTGAAGGTGGAAATAGGCTGATTGGAGAAAAGATTAGGTTGATTAGGAACAAGACATTGAGAAGGATAACTATAGGACTAGTAAGGATCATGATAAGATTGACCAAGGACTTGTTCATATTGATAGGGGATGGGATAAGCTAGATATACTTCACCAAATTGTGTAAAAACAAAGTCAACACAAAAATCAACCATGAATCATTCATGAGAAGCATATAGAATAAGAAATAACCTCAATTAGAGTATTTAGACTACTTGAACAATAGATTTGTACTTGTAGTTGCCATTGGTGCTTGGTGGAATTACCTCCAAAGGTTGATATCTTGGGGAAAACACAAAAACTCCTCAAAGAATGGACTTTTCAATCCCACCAGGTGTGCTAAAATTGTTGTCACTTGACCTTTCATCCCTTGAGGAGATGATTCAACTCTCCTCATTCAAGTGGTATAATTGAAACACCTCAAGGCTGTGGGTAACCCAAATTTGAGGTGAGTCTCTAGATTAGGGCTAGCTCCCTTGATGTACTACTTCCACACACCAAAACCACACTTACACTTATAAGAAAAAGGGTTAGTAATCCTACACTAAACCTAGCTAAGGAGGTGATTCACCAAGTTGATTCTCTACTCACACCACTTACAATACACTTGGAACTAGAGGGAAACCTACACCTACACTTCATCAAACTAAAAACTCCTCTTCTACATCAATGTTTCAAGTATAAAGTCTTGAAGAGAGATTAGAATAAGAGGACTATACAATAGGTCTTATATAAACACTAATGAATAGACTAATCACTATACATATAATCCACATTAGACACTTCTTGTTGACCTACAAAAGAGAGTTTTCAAACTATGCAAGGCACTTTGAAGGATAACATGTCAAGGTAAGCCAACATACACTTACACAAGACCAAAAACCATAGCATGCACTTTGTGAATTAATGAATTAAGTAAATATAAAATTTTCATTAGTTCAATGACACAAATGAACAGGGCTTCACTATACTCAGGTGGAGAGATCCATCAAAAAGACAAAAAAATAAGAACATATAGCAATTGTTAGAGAAGAGAGATAAAGTGAAGCTCAAGAGTCACAAAGACACTTTTCAAGTAATAAAGAGTTATAATATCAATATAATCAGACATGAGATAGGTCCTATAATTAATAGAGGGAAAAATATCTCCCAGATCATCAAACTCCTCTAAATATGGCATAGATGCTTTCTTGCTTGCATATAAAACTACCCTCATGATTTTCCTTCATTAAAATGCCTCACCACTTAATATCGATAGGTATAATAGTTGATCTAAGGATGATGGGTTATGGACAAGCCTCCATAGGCATTGGAGTGGTCATTAATCATCCATATCCTTTTGGCCATGAGCAATCATCCCTAGAAGTTACAAATGACTCTTTCTCATGCAATCCTCACACTTGACACTCAAAATGCTTCTAATTCTTCAATCCAATCCATGCACAAGGAGTAATGCCACCTACCAAGAGTCTTTATGTCATTATATTCATCAATTAAGCCTTAAAATGCTTCCCAATTAGAATTATCATCTTTTTCACTAAGTGATCACTGCTTGCTCACTAGACTTTTTGAGATGAGGAAGGTGAAATGCATACTTAGGAGACTAGATAGCTCAATATATGAACATGGATACCTTAAAAAAGTCCCAATCCCACTCTTAATGTTGATTGCATCATATGAAGCTTCTCCCCACTTGAAAAACACTCAAAATTGACAAATAAAGCCCTAATGTATATCATCCATACAAATAAGCTAGACCTTAGTTGGATGTAAAGGAGTACTGGTGAGTCTTCTATAGCTTCAAGTCATCTCCCTAACCTTTACACTCCATTTGGATTTTACATTTGTCTTATCTTCTCCATCAAGTTTGATTTGGGGTTTTGTGAGGGTTTATAGTCACTTAGAATCTCAGCCTTTGTTCATGAAGGTCTCACATTCAACCCCCTATTTGATGATTCTAATATAATCTTAGGGACACCCCTAACACCTTCAAATAATTGGGTTCCCATGCATAGCCTTAGATTAGTTCTAAGCATTCAAACATTGCTACTTGGGCTTTTCTAGTAATTTGCATATGCCTATGTGCACTTTAAGCCAAGAAATAGCTTCTTAGAGACCTTCCCTGCATACCGATGGATCTAAAATTCCTATAATTATCCCACAAGCATGTTTTAATTTTTTTTAGTGCATATATCAAACTAAAAAAGAAGTTAATCTCTCTTTAGATGCTAGGCCTAGTGTTGGTTTTATAACTTGTCTATAACTTTTGATGGTTTGGACCCTCCAATTTAGATTATTTACATACTATCAACTCAAGCACCTCTTATGATGTCATTAAATCATGATAAAATAAGTTAGAGTACCCACACAAGGGTATAGATGAAAATGACTTCCTTACCTAGTAATAGGCTTTACCATCCTTCATGGTGCTAACTAAAACTTTAGATGTCAAGACTCTATTTGGTTTCACATACTTAGTTTTTCATGTTGGTCTATGTGTATTACAACTCCAAAAACCCTATTACAATGTTTCCTTGGCTTTTTATCTCAACTTTCCATCTCATTTGTCAAAGTGCAGGGTTTATGCATGAGGGAAAAGTACCCCCTATTTGAGAAAAAATAGGGGTTACTTTCCCTATTTACCTAGAAAAACCAATAATTGAATATAATCCTTCAAGGGATAAGGGTTCTTTATACAAATTTTTAACCCTTGATGACAAGTCTAAACCTCTAAACTTCTCAAAACCTCAAAACAGGCTTGTTAGGGATAGACTATGTACAAACCTTTCTCAAGTGGATTATCGGTGTATCTTAGAGCTCCCATTTTTGCTTAATATAACACTATGAGAGTTTCATGAAGGTTTTATGAATATAATGGATGAGATATTATCTCTCCTTATCTCTCCAACCCATCACACACTCCACTTTAACTCAATCAAGACTGTGTTCTACCTTCCTACCTATTGTAGGTGTTTGGTCTGATGTAGTAGGGAACATATAGGTGATCATTTCTCATTTGAAGCCTATTTAGTCTCCAGTTGACTCATTATAGGTATTATGGAGCATTACCAACATGTAAATGTGTTAATTTTAAGGTTTCCTAGTTTGTATTTCCACCATTGGCTTACAACTCTATAAGCTCAGTTTTAGGTGGCCATCTTCTAGGCCTAAGTACAACTGTAGGTGTACTCAAGTGTTTACACTTTGCTCCAATACCACCTAAGTGTTTCCTTGAGATATTTGTGTACTTTTAGCCTATGATAGTCATCAAACATGGTGTTAAGATCTTATATTTCACTTCTTGAGATCTATGAGTCTCTTTTCCTTTGAATCCTGTAGGTAGCATTGAAGGTTTTTAGTGATTAAATGCATGGTTTTAAAGTGTTCAAACACCATAATCCTCAAGTCTTCTAGACCACATTTTCACTGTACCTAGTTGGATCCCTAGGATAGGGATAAGAAATGAATGCATCAAGGTCACTCAAAACTAATCCCCTCATCTTTATTTTAATTCCATAAAAGTGCCTAGTGCATTGTTTTGCCATTTTGGGGAAAATGGTCTCAAGGCTCAAAATTGTCTACTTGGGATGGTTTATCAATACCTAGTGGGATAGAAAAGGATTAGTCATGATAAAAAAGTTATAAATTTACTTCACACACCTCATGAGACCTCAACCCTACTAATTTCCTTCTGTACACACTTTTGCAACTCTATTAGACACCTATAGGTGTGAAAGGAACTAGTCTGCAAGCACAAACAAGCCTAAAAGAGGATTCTTGAGTTATTAAAACTCCCAAAGCCAAGAATATAATGTAAAACCTATATAGATACATTATAAAACCCTTATAAACACATGAAATATCCAAACATATCAAACCAAAGTAAAAGATTTAGAAACAAAATCATACAGGGACCCCTCATGGATGTAAGAACATAAAAAGTTGACTAGATTCTTAACAATGGTTCATAAAGGAGTATCCATGAAACTCAAAATTATTTCCATAGATTTTAATCTTACCACAATCCCACTCATCTCCTAAGATAACTCCCCCATACTCCATCTGTATGGACTGCACCAAGCATTTCAAGTTGACCCTTTTTGGCTTGTGAAGGCAAGAAAGAAGGAGAAGAAACAAAATTTGATCTTTTTGACTTTGTCTGTACATGCCAAGCATAGGTAATATTTTAGGGAGATTAACAGACACAATGCCCATGTTTACATCTAAAGGTGAACTCTCTAAGTCTATACAAGTGCCATTAATAGACCATTTTTTGGGAGATTCCCCTATTTTAGTGCATGAAACTACTTATTTTCTATCTCTGGCCATTTCCTGACATTATCTCACCTCATACATGTTATAATACTTCTTAGTGATAAATTAATTGCTTGAAAAAATTTGTACATGTCATTTAATGAGGCCAAAATGTGACCAAAATACACGTTGAACATATGAAACATGGCAAAGGGTTAATACATGACTTAGGTACACCTTAGAATACCTCAATGACATTATTATAATATTTATAAAATAATTTTATCCTTTGACCCTATTTGACCATAGTTTACTAGGGTTGACTTAAGGTGACTAGATAAGTACAAGGAAGTTAGGCTTACATCAAAGCTAGAACAAGGATAAGAGAGATGATTAGAAACACATGAGACCTTATAAGACATATGGAAACCTTATACAAAGTTTAAATATTTATAGGTTGACCCAATTTAACTAAAATTCAAATTTGGTCAATATATTTAGAAATTCCTAGGGGCAACATGCTTGCCATGTTAAAGATCAGTGGTCTTATCCCATCCATAGGGTAAAAGGAGTCAAATGTACTCTAAAAATAACAATATCATACCTTGACTTGACTAACAAGACAACTGATTGACCTCATCATATGAAAACAACATAAAACACATACTATAAGGGAAAGAAACACAAACACATAAAAAAATACACTTAAAAAACACAACAAAATAGGAAGCAAAGTACTTATGTGCATCTAACCAAACATACCTCCCTCCTGGATCAAAAGGAAATGTGTTTGAATCATATTATTCATGACGTAGGTTAAGATGCCAAGCATGATTTTTATTTAATGGAGTATTAGATGACTCATGATTCTTTCTTGTTCCTTGGCTTGGCATGTATTTTGATGGATTCATCTCAAACTAGTCTCCAAGGCAGATGAACTCTTCTTGACCTTGGAAACATTCCTCATATTTTTTTTCCTTTGTTTCATCATGGTATATTTGCATCTCTAAAAATTGAACAACTTCTTGAATGTGTATATCTTCTTGAAAGGTTTCATTGTTCTTCTCTTTTGCTACAACCTCTTTAAACCCTCCAAGAGGCTTTGTATCATGGCATTCTAGGAGTGTTTCTTGTTCAAACTCCTTCTTGATGTTTTTGGGATCAACTTCACATGTGGTTCCTTGGAAATATTCATCTTGCTCCATATAAGGGGAAGCAACCTTGAAAGTATTTTAAAACTCTAATGGAACATTTTCTACTATACTTTCAAAATCATTTTTCAAACCATCCTCAAAAGCCCCATAGTCATCATTGATTTCTCCATCATGGTTTAGAGTCTCTTAATGGTGATAGCTCTCAAAATATACGTGTTCCTCAACATCTTGGGCTTGCTTTCTTAGAAATTTTGACTTTTCACAACCTTCATATTCTTTGAAAATTTGCATATAAGTATGCCCCATATCTTCATGATGTAATGGCAAATTTACCTCTTTGAGATTTGTGTCCTCAACCTTAGGAGTCACAAGTACTTCATTTGAAACCTCCTCTTGCTAATTTCAAACATATCCATAGTTATCATAAATAGGAGACTCAGATCAAGAAAAAACTCTCTTTAGCACTTGGTACCTCTTGAAAGACTTCAGCTTCTATCTCCCTTAGTTCAACCTCCTTGCTCTCTTCTAGAGCTATAATGTTTTCAAGATCCTTCTATATTTTGGTGATGCCAAGACTAGGCATCTTAAAACTAAGAACTTTGGCCCAAGAAGGCTTCCAAGGAGAAATGTATTCTTCACCATTAGAGTCTAATTTTTCTTCAATCAACTGATCTACATTAGGTCTCCATGCTATAGGCTTTATAGAATAAAAGGTGATGGAAGAAGGGTAGAATGGATTAGTTGGAGGAGGTGGGAAATAAAGGTAAAATTCAAAACCCACTTCATTTCTCATATGGTCTTCTTTAAGTGCCTCAATAGCATCTACTTTGTCTGTAACCCTTTCAACCAAGTTTCCACTCTTATTTTGTATGGTTTAATGTCTTCATTGGCTTCAAGCTTCTCTTGGATAGATGAGATCTTCTTCATTTTGAATTTCAACTCCTCAATTTGTTTGGCAAGGTTCTCTTGAAATAGCTCTTCTTGGGGGAAAATAGGAAATTCATTAGGAAAGTAAGTAAAATAAAGTTGAGATGAAGGGCAAAAGTCTTCTTGAGGAGGGGTGGGAGGGAGTTGAGTAGATTCACATTTCTCTTCACTTTCAACTTCTTCAATTAGACATTATTTATCCTTCTTTCCTCAAGATGCCACTACTTCTTTCCAACTTTGGAAGCTAGGACTAAAGAGTTCTTCATGAGGCTGAGATGCAAGTGGAGGGTAAATGATTGGCTTAGGAAACTTAGGATTTCCTTAGGCTTATCACCTTATCTCCAACTTTGGAGGTCACACTTAGTAACATCATTTTTTATTACCATGATAGATTACATTAAATGCTGGTTTGCCCATTCAATCTACTTGTCAAAACGGGACTCCAACATTAGTCTTCTTATCTCAAAATATTTTCCAATCTAGTTGTGAGATAGATCAAATTGATCAATAGTAGTGTCCTTATTCCTTTGGTTTCTCTCTTGGATGGACTTCTAAGAAGGGAATCTTTGATAAATCCATGAAGGACTTGGGGCATTTTGAAGCATGATTAGATTAGCATTTTGAATGGGTATAGTTGACACACTTGAAGTTGAATGAGGTTTATTGGAGTTGATAATATTGAGATGGTTCATGGGATCTCAACCTCTCTTCTATGTTAAAAATTAGACCACAAACATCAAGCATTTCATCCATAAGATCTTCCCAATTATCTTTCTTAATAGGCATCCATTCTCTCTTGACTAGCTCTAATGCATTTCTCACTTGATGGATGGAATGATTAGGGATCACTTGAACACATCCCATTAGATTATCAAGCCCCAACATATACCTTTCATAACCCAAAAGTGCTTGTTTAACGGTGGAAATGGGCTGATTGGAGAAAGGATTAGGTTGATTAGGAATAAGACAATGAGAACGCTGACTATAAGACTAGTAAGGATCATGATAAGATTAACCAAGGACTTGTTAATATTGATAAGGGATGTGATAAGCTAGAATATTTCACCAAATTGTGTAAAAACAAAGTCAACACCAAAAAAACCATGAATCATTCATTAGAAGCATATAGAATAAGAAACAACCTCAATTAGATTAGCTAGACTACTTGACCATTAGATTTGTACTTGTAGTTGCCATTGGTGCTTGGTGGAATTGCCTCTAAAGGTTGATATCTTCGAGAGAACACCAAAACTATTCAAATAATGGACTTTTAAATCCCACCAGGTGTGTTAAAATTGGTGTCACTTAAAATTGCACCCCTTGAGGATATGATTCAACTCTCCTCATTCAAGTGGTATAATTGAAACACCTCAAGGCTATGGGTAACCCAAATTTGAGGTGAGTCTTTATATTAGGGATAGCTCCCTTAATGTACCACTTCCACACACCATAACCACACTTACACTTATAAATAAAAGGGTTAGGAATCCTACACTAAACCTAGCTAAGGAGGTGATGTACCAAATTTATTCTCTACTCACACCACTTGCATTACACTTGGAACTAGAGGGAAAATTGTACCTACACTTCATCAAACTGAAAACTCATCTTCTACATCAATGTTTCAAGCATGAGGTCTTGAAGAGAGCTTATAATATGAGGACTAGACACTAGGTCTTATATAAACACTAATGTATAGACTACTTACTATACATATAATCCACATTAGACACTTCTTGCTGACCTACAAAAGAGAGTTTTCAAACTACACAAGGCACTAGGAAGGATAACAGGTCAAGGTAAGCCAAAATACACTTTCACAAGATCAACAACCATAGAATGAACTTATTGAAGTCATGAATGAAGTAAAAATATCATTAGTTCAAGGACATAAATTAATAGTTCTTCACTATACTACATTGGAGAGATCTCTCCTAAAGACAATAAAACTAGAACATATAGCAATTATGAGAGAAGAGAGAGAAAGTGAAGATCAAGAGTCACAAAGACACTTTTCAAGAAACAAAGAGTTATAATATCAATATAATTAAGCATGAGATAGGTCCTATAATGAATACAAGGACAAATTTCTCCCAGATCATCAAACTCCTCCAAATGTAGCATACATGCTTTCTTTCTTGCATATGAAACTACCCTCATGATTTTCCTTCATTAAACTACCTCATCACTTAATAGATATAGGTCTAATGGTTGATATAAGAAGGAGGGTTTATTGACAAGCCTCAAGAGGCATTGGAGTGATCCCTAATCATCCATCTCCTTCTAGACATGAATAATTATCCCTAGAAGTTACAAATGACTCTTTCTCATGGACCCCTAACACTTGACACTCAAAATGCTTCAAATTCTTCAATAAAATCTAGGAATAAGGAGGAATGCCACCTGTAAAGAGTCTCCATGTTATCATATTCATTAATCAAGCCAATGCTTCCCAATTTAAATTATCATCTTCTTCACTAAGTGATCACTACTTACTCACTAGACAGGCTAAGATGAGGAAGATAAAAGGCATACTTAGGAGACCAAATAGATTAATATATGAACATGAATACCTAAGACAAGTCCAAATATCTTTTCTAAAGTTTATTTCATCATTTGAAGCTTCTCCATACTTGTAAAACACTCAAAATTGTCAAATAAATCCCTATTATACACCATCCATACAAATAGGGTCCACCTTAGTTAGATGTAAAGGATTAATGATGAATGTTAGAAATATTCAAGTTATCTCCTTAACCTTTACACTCCATTTGGATGTTTTGTTTGTCTTATCTTCTCCAACGGGTTTGAGTTGGGATTTTGTGAGGGTTTAGAGTCACCTGGACTCTTAACCTTTGTTCATGAAGGTCTCACATTCAAATCCCTATTTGATGATTTTGGTAGCATCATAGGGACACCTACACATACATTGGGGTCCCACTCATATCCTTAAATTATTTATAAGCATTTAAACATGTCCACTTGGGATTTTCTAGCATTCTATATAGGCTTATGTGCACTTTAAGCCAAGAAATATCTTCTTAGAGACCGTCCCTGCTTCCTGATGGCTCTAACATTCCTATAATGATCCCAAAAGAATGTTTTAATAGGTTTTAGTGCACATATAAACCCAAAAAATAAGGTTATCTCCCTTTAGATGTTAGGTCTAGTGTTGGTTTTGTAACCTATTTGCAACTTTTGATGGTTTAGAACCTCAAATTTAAATTATTTGCATACTATTATCTCAAAAACCTCTTATGACATCCCTCAAGAATGATCAAATACATTAGAGTTCCTAACCAAGGCTATAGATGAAAATGACTTCCTTACCTAGCAATATGCTTTGCCATCCTTCATGGTGTTAACTATAACTTTAGATGTCTAGACCACTCTATTGGAAATATTGTCATTGATGTCAAAGGTCTAACATTATTGGTGATAAAGGCCTCATTAAATTTAATGATGTTTGTAATACATATATCTTGGCTAATGTGTGTTAATATTTATTTAATATTAATGAATATATTTTTGGTTGCATATGAGATAAAAGAAGGGCCCATGGAGAAGTCAAAGAGCCATGGGGTAAAGGCAAAAGAAGGATGGGACGCATTTTCCCATGAAGAGTCATCTTGGGGAATTCCAAGAGTCACCAAGTGAAGACAAAAGAGGAAGGGCACAATTTCTCATGAAGGGACACTTTGAGAAATATGAATTGTCACCAAGATAAGGACAAAAGAGGGAAAGACATTTTTGCTCATGAAGGGTCACCACATGACTTTTCAAAGGCAAGGATATGAAGGGTCATACAAGTTTGGCACCATTTTCCATGAGTATTGAAGGGTCACAAAGGGGGAAGGCCAAAGGTCATTTGGAAATCTATAAATAAAGGCTTGAGAAGCCATTTATAACATGTGAGAGAGAGGTTGATTTGATATTGTAATATCTAGATTAGAAGAGCATTGTGAGAGATGAATATGATTTGTATTTATTATATATAGCTTAGAAGAGAGAGGAAAGAGATGTTTTAATGAACTATCATTTGTTGAGATAGCAACATTGAGAGATTATTGTGTGGTATACACAAAGGGGTTGGTGCTCCTATGGGTTAGTGTTCACAAATTGTTGTTGTGTTGGTGCTCAATAAAGGGGTTGGTGCTCTTGTGGGTTGGTGCTCCTACAAGTTGGTGATTGTGAATATTGTTTGAGTTGGTGCTCATTCATATACTTGAGATTGTTCTCCATGGTTTTTCCCACATTGGGTTTCATATCTGGTGTCTCTCTCTATCTTGTGTGGTGTTTATTGTTTCAGTTTTATTGCATATCTTAAATGTTTGATTAAGTGGAATTTGATTAAGGGAAAAGTTTTATAAGATATATGATATACTGATTCACCCCCCCGCCTCTCAGTATATCCCATGCTTAACAATTGGTATCAGAGCAGGTTATTTTTGAAAAAGTTTTACAGCTTGAAGGTAGATTGAGAAAGCACAATGGTTAGATCACATGAAGGATTTTCTACAAATAAGGCCCCTTTGTTTGATGGGATGAATTATGATTTTTGGAGCATAAGAATTAGGACTTATTTGATGGCCCTTAGATTCGACATATGGAAAGCAGTGGTGGAGGAATATGAAGAGCCACAGACACTTGCAATTACTCCAGTATAAAAAAAGGCAAGTGAATGTAATGCTAAAGCTTTAAATTCTATTTTATGTGGTTTATGTGAGTCTAAATTTGTTAAAGTTATGCAACATAAATCTACTCATGAAACTTGGGCAAAAATTAAGAATATTTACAAAGGTGATGGAAAGGTTCAGCAAGCTAAGCTTTAGACTTTTAGAAGATTGTTTGAAATTTTGAAGATGGAAGAAGAAGATATAGCAAGTTATCTTTTGCAAGTTGATCAAATCATAAATCAGATTTAAGGTCTTAGAGAAATGTTGGATGAGTTAATGGTGGTACAAAAGGTTTTGAGATCTCTACCAATGAGATATGATGCAAAGACTTTGGCAATCAAGGAGATGAATAATTTAGCCAAGCTAAACATGGATGAGCTTCATGGTATTCTCATAGCATATGAGATGCAGACTGAACAAGATAAACCTTCAAAGAGAGAAGCGACTTTCAAGAAATCAAAGAAAGAGAAAGCTAGGATTTAAGAATCAAGTGATAGTTCCACTGATGATGAAGATGACAACAGAGCACTTTTTATTCGCAAGCCAAAAAGGGGAATAGGTAAATATCAAGTAAAATTACCTTTTAAATGTTTTAATTATGGAAATATTGGACATTTTTTAGCTAAATTCCCAAATAAGGGTAATGATGATGATGAAGAAAAGTCTACATACAAGAATAATTTCAAAGGCAAATCCAAGAAAGGATTCAAGAAGAAGAGCTTGTAATCTAAGGATCCTAGCTTAGCTGAAGATAGTGGAGTCAATGATTCAAAAAAAGAATAGATTCTATTCATGGCCATACATGAAGATGATCAAGAATAAGAGGAAAAAGCTGAAGTGAATATGGAAGGAGAACTCATTTGTGTCCTTGAAGAGTTAAAAGCTGTTGAGAAGAAGAATCAAAGATTAAAGTGCTAGATCGAGAAAAATGAAAAGGAGTCAAAGGAAATTATTGATGACCTAACAACACACTTAGAAGAAGCCAAGAAGAATGAAGAAGATCTAACAACACATTTGCAAAAATCAAGAAAAGAATGTGAAAGGTATGTTGTTGAAATTGCCTCTTTAAAAGAAGATATTGAGAAAGTAGTCAATGATAAAGTAGTTAGTGATTCAAAATTTGAGGATAGCACTAACATGATGAATAAGATATTGGAAAGTCAAAAGGAAAATTTAGATAAGATAGGTATCAAATTTGAAAATAAAATGAGCTATGTTGAATCTCTTACAAAAGAGGAAACAAGAAGGGAAGAAGTGAAGAATACAGAGGACAAAGAAGGTTGGAAGGAACAAAGCTACAAAAGGCAATTAGGTCAGAGATATATAGACAGGTCTTATTTTTATGGCTATTATTTTTATTGTAATGGATATGGTCACAAGAAATTAGAATGTTGAAAAAGAGCTAACAATTTCAAAAATAAGGAAAAGGAAAGTCATGTAGAGTCAAGCAGAAGCTACAACTCTTTTGCTCCTCTATCAAGCTTTGATGAAGAGACCATAGTATGCTACAAGTACAAAAAATTTAGACACATAGCTTGGTACTATAGAAGTGTGTTTGATTTAGTTAAGAAGGATCAGATTTTCAAAGCTCCATTCATCAAGAAGAAGGTTCAGACATGTTCACGACAGAAGAAACAACCCAAAGATTCTATGTTGGTGCAGATAAATTTGCATGTAATAAATGAAGATCATCCATGGTTCATTGATAGTAGATGTTTGAAGCATATGATAGGAGACAAGAGTAAATTCACAACTCTAAAGAAGATCAATGGTGGCATAGTGAAATTTGGAGACAAAACCACTACCAGGATAGCCAAAAAAGGTACTTTGAGTTTGGATTATGGTAGAACTAAGACTAAGAATGTTTTATATGTAAAAGGTCTTAAGCATAATCTATTGAGTGTTAGTTAAATATGTGATCAAGGATACACATTAAATTTTCATGTAGAAGGTTGTGAGATTAGAAGAAAAGATTCAAATGAGTTGATTGTAGATGCTCAAAGGACAAGGAACAATTTATATGTATTATCAGCTATCTTCTCAAAGGCACGATGAAAGGACACATTCAAATATTTAAAAGAGGAGTTGAGAGTAATGTATATTACTTCCTACCATTTATGTTCAGCATCAGTTGAGGGGGAGCTAAGTGTTAGCTCTAGGAAGGCCCTTTTCCATTGATATCAAAGGGGGAGAATAAAAGAAATAGTTACAGGGAATAGGTATAGTTTGCTACAGTAAGGGGGAGTTACTGTATGTTTCTAGATGAAAATATGTGCAGGTGATAGGATGTGGTAGTTTCAGGATTGAGGTTACCATCAATGACAAAGGGGGAGATTGTTGGAAATATTGTCATTGATGTCAAAGGTCTAGCATTATTGGTGATAATGGCCCCATTGCATTTAATAATGTTTGTAATAGATATATCTTGGCTAACGTGTGTTAATATTTGTTTAATATTAATGAATATATTTTTGGTTGCATATGAGACAAAAGAAGGGCCCATGGAGAAGTCAAAGAGCCATGGAGTAAAGACAAAAGAAGGATGAGACACATTTTCCCATGAAGAGTCATCTTGGGGAATTCCAAGAGTCACCAAGTGAAGATAAAAGAGGAAGGGCACAATTTCTCATGAAGAGACACTTTGAGGAATACAAAAAGTCACCAAGATAAGGACAAAAGAGGGAAGGACATTTTTGCTCATGAAGAGTCACCACATGAATTTTCAAAGGCAAGGATATGAAGGGTCATACAAGTTTGGCACCATTTTCCATGAGGATTGAAGGGTCACAAAGTGGGAAGGCCAAAGGTCATTTAGAAAGCTATAAATAAAGGCTTGAGAAGCCATTTGTAACATGTGTGAGAGAGGTTGATTTGATATTGTAATATCTAGTTTAAAAGAGCATTGTGAGAGATGAATATGATTTGTATTTGTTATATCTAGCTTATAAGAGCAAAGGTGAGAGAGGAATGAGATGTTGTAATGAACTATCATTTTTTGGGATAGCAACATTGAGAGATAGTTGTGTGGTATACATAAAGGGGCTGGTTCTCTTGTGGGTTGGTGCTCATGAATTGTTGTTGTGTTAGTGCTCAATAAAGGGGTTTTTGCTCCTTTGGGTTGGTGCTCATGAATTATTGTTGTGTTGGTGCTCAACAAAGGGGTTAGTCCTCCTACAAGTTGGTGCTTGCAGATATTATTTGAGTTGGTGCTCATTCATATACTTGAGATTGTTCTCCATGGTTTTTTCCACATTGGGGTTCGATGTTATATTTAGTGTCTTTCTCTATCTTGTATGGTGTTTATTATTTCAGTTATTCTACATATCTTGAATGTTTGATTAAGTGTAATTTGATTAAGAGAAAAGTTTTATAAGATATATGATATACTGATTCACCCCCTCTTAGTATATCTCATGCTTAACACACTCTATTTTGTTTCACCCCCTAATGCTTAGTTTTCCATGTTGGTATAGGTGTATGCCAACTCCAAAAACCCTCTTGCAAGGTTTCCTTGGCTTGTAGTCTCAAATTTCCATCTCCTTTGTTAAAGTGTAGGGTTTATGGATGAGGGAAAAGTACCCCCTATCAGAGACAAAATAAGGGGTTCTTTCCCTATTTGCCTAGAAAAACGAATACTTGAATAAAATCCTTCAAGTGATAAGGGTTCTATGTACAAAGTTTCAAACTTTGATGATAGGTCTAAACCTCTAAACTTCTCAAAACCTCAAAACAAGATTGTTAAGGGAAGACTGTGTATAAATCTTTCTCAAGTGGATTGTAGGTGTATCTTAGAGCTCCCATTTTTTATTAATAGAACACTGTGAGAGTGTCATGAAGGTTTTATGACTAAAATTATTGAGCTATTATCTCTCTTTATCTCTCTAATCCATCACACACTCACACACTCATCAAGGTTGTGCTCTGCCTTCCTACCTATTGTAGGTTTTTGATCTGATGTAGTAGGGAACTTGTAGGTGATCATTTCTCCTCTCAAGCCTATTTCCTCTCCACTTAACCCATTAGAGGTGTTATGGAACATTCCAAACATGTAAGTGTGTTGATTTTAAGGTTTCTAAGTTTGTATTTCCACCCTTGGATTGAAATTCTATATGCTTGATTATAGGTGGTCATCTTCCAAGCCTAAGTACACATGTAGGTGTACTTGAGTGTTTACACTTTGATCCTATCCCACCTAGGTGTTTCCTTGATATCCTTGTGTGATTTTAGCCTATGAGAGTCATCAAACATGGCACCAAGATCTTATATTCACCTTCTTGAGATATAGGAGTCTCTTTTCCTTGGAATCCTCTAGATAACACTGCAAGTTTTTAGTGACTAAATGCATGGTTTTAAAGTGTTCAAACACCATAATCCTCAAGTATTATAACCCACATTTTCATTTTACCTATTTGGACCTCTAGGATAGGGATAATAAATTAATGAATCAAGGTCACTCAACACTAATCCCCTCATCTTTATTTGAATTCCACAAAAGTGCCTAGTGCACTATTTTGCCATTTTGGGGAAAATGGTCTCAAGGCTCAGAATTGTCCACTTGGGATGGTTTCTCAATACCTAGTGGGATAAAAAAGGATTAGTCATGCTCACCAAGTGATAAATTTTATTCACACACCTCATGAGGCCTCAACCCTACTAATTTCCTTCCATACATACTTTTATAGTTCTGTTAGACACCTGTAGGTGTGAAAAGAAGCAGTCTACAAGCACAAACAAGCCTAAAAGAGGCTTCTTGAGTTATTGAAAATATAAAATTTAGGAATATAATGTAAAACCTACGGATATGCATTAGACAACCCTTAAAAACATAATAAATAGCTAAACTTGTTAAACCAAAGCAAAATATTTAGAAACAAGCTCATATAGGGACCCCTCATAGATGCAAGAGCATAACAAGTTGACTAAATTCTTAACAATGGTTCATAAATGAGGATCCATTAAACTCAAAATTATTTCCATGGATTTGAATCTGACCACGACCCCTCTTAACACCCAAGAGCACTCCCCCCAACTTCATTTGTATAGACTACACCAAGCATTTAGAACCCTTTTTGGCTTGTGAAGGCAAGAAAGAAGGAGAAAAAGAAAAATTTGATCTTTATAACTTTGTATTTACACACCAATCATAGGGAAGAATTTAGGGAGTTCAAGTGACACTATTTTCATGTTTTCACCTGTAGGTGATCTCTCCAAGTCTGTACAAGTGCCATTAAGACCCCATTTTTGGGAGATTCCCCTATTTCAGTGCATGAAACTACTTATTTTGTATCTATAACCATTTATTGACATGATCTGACATCATACAATTATAATCCTTCTTGGTGACAAATTTCATCCTTGAAAAAATCTATACAAGTCATTTAATGAGCCCAAAATGTGACCAAAAGACACTTTTGGCATATGAAACATGGCAAAGGTTTAATACATGACTTAGGTACACCTTAGAATACCTAAATGATCCTATTAGAAAATTTATAAAAAAAATTAGCCTTTGACTTTATTTGACCATAGTTGACTAGGGTTGACTTGAGTTGACTAGACAAGTACAAGGAAGCTAGGCTTACATCAAGGCTAGGACAAGGATAGGTGAGATGTTTAGACACACATGAGACCATATAAGACATATGGAAACATTATAAAAAGTTTAACTATGTATGGGTTGACCCAATTTGACTAAAATTTAAATTTGGTCAACACAACCATACAAGGTATCTTCAAAATAGGGTCTCTCAAGACCTCATTGAGCCAATATGAGATTCAACTCATCCAATACTTGTTCAAAATACAAAACACAAAACACATCAAAATTCTTTCCTTTCTCATTATTTGGAATATCAAAATCATTACATCATAGAGATAATATAAAATTTTATTCTTTTCCTTGAGGAGTTTCATACAAAAATGGTCATTCTCAAGCTCTCCTCTCTCTTCTTGGATAGCACCATCTTCTCCTACACCATTCTATCCCTCAAACAATGACTTCTCTTTTTCCTTTCAACATAGACTTGGAGTTGGTTACCTCGCTAGTTACAAGGCATAACTACCTCAATGTATAAAGGGATATTTTACCTTTATTTACATGACTTGTCATAAGATGTAAACATGTTTTGTATTCCAATCCTTTGTTTCATGTCTTGTTTAGACTCCTAAACCAACTTGGCTCACACAAACACTTCAAACATACAAGATGACCTTCTTAGTATCTATTACACTATTTGAATTTTCAAATTCTTTCTTTTGGAGGGAAAAATCCTTTGAGCCTTATAACACACTCTATGAATCCAGATGAGTTTCTAAGACCACATATGGACCTAATAAGGTCTCACACACCTATTGACACTAAACTTTGACCTTTTTTTCATTCAAACACAAAATATGACTACTTTTGGTTGATGCTCCTGCATCATACTCCATAGGAGGGAGAAAAAATGAAAATTGCATCTTTCTTCCTTACTTTATAATTGATATTTTGAGGGTTGTTCATGCTCATCATGTTGTTGGTTCATTGTTCTAGTTCCTTTTTCTTTGCCAAACTCTTGTTCTTCTTCCTCTTGACCTTATCTATTCTTTATACCCATTCATCCTCCATTTATATGAGGTAACAAAACTATTGTATTTTTATATTTGTTGCATATTTCACCTTTTCCCAATCATTTTGAACCTCTTCAGACTCAGCTACAACCATCTTGTATGCATTTGTCTTCCTCATGCTTGATTCATGACATGTTTCCTCATGGTTGTCACTTGATTCTTACTTCTGGAGTGACATTTGTTCCTTATATTTGCTAATATATTATTTATGTGACTCTAATGGATTCTCATACATATCATCCTTTGTCATTTTATCATCTATTCTCTCTTTTGATACCTTTTCTTCAAACTTCTTTACTTTTGGATGCCTTTTTCCATCATCTTGCTCACTATACAAGAACAACTCCTTGTTCTTTTTATCCATACCACAATATATTGTTATTTGACTCATATTAGGACTTATATATGCATGTTTATCAAATTAAAACTCATCATTAAATTTACCCATTATGTAACTCACCTTATGTGCTTCTTCACATTCCATTTGCTTGCTTGCCTATTGGCACAACTTCTTATGTTTCTCCTTTCTTGGTGTTTTTTGGAGTTTATCCTTGATTTTTACCTATTATACCTTAAATATTTTAATTTAATTTGATGTATTAAGCATTTATTATATCATTTGTAACTCTTCTTACCACTTTAGTGCATCTTTCTCCTCAAAATCCTCATCAAACCTTGGTCTATCCTATTCTTCATTGTCTTGGGTAGCTTATTATTTATCTTCTCCTCAGAATCCCTCATTTTTGAGAGTCATATCAACATCCTATTTCTTTATATCATGATTCTCAAGCATTCTTTGAGGTTATTCATTCTCCTCTTACCTTGCTACACATCCATTCATCAATGCCATGATTTCCATATACAAGAAATCTTCACTATTGGAATCAAAGTCATACATATCATCATATATCACACTTGAAAACACTTATTTCAAAAACTTATCTTATCTTATGAATTATTTTTCTTGTTCACATAGATGTACCATACCTTTACTTTCTTAGTTTGCTTTCACTAATTCACTTGTTTGATTTGGAGACTTGTCAACTTCTTTAACCTTCATGCCTTCTTGGAGTACATTTGCATCTTGATCCTCTTGTGCTATTATCATTATTTTCACCACTCATTTATTGCATTTTATCTTCTTAGGATTCCACTTGAATTTATTTGCATCACTCTCATGTGTCATGCCTTGTTAATCTATCTTTCCAACTATATGTACTTTGTCATTTGCCTTTTATTTCCACATGTGTGCTTGAATTCCACCTATATCTTTACTTGGTTTCACCTCTTGCTTGAGGTTTTTATCTTTTTTTTTATCACCTACTTGTTTAAGCCACTTAGGCCATACATATCCATGCCCTTGATTTTTCTTTTAGGGATCTACCATGCCTCTTCTCAATCTACATATTAGCTTTGTCTTAATCATATATAGAATCAAAATCTATGCTTAAACTCTAATTTAACTACATAAGCAATTAATGCAAAATTGTTTCTTCTACCATGTCTTCTTGAATGACCTTCAAGTCTTCTTGGGTGACCTTCATGTTCTCTTAGTACACCATATCCTTTGTTTTAGCTACTATTCATGGAAATTCATCATATAACTCCTCTTTCTCTTCATTTTCATCTTGTGGAATGCTCTCAATCTTCAACACTTTATATTCTTCATGAAGTTATTTCTCTTTATCATCCTCTTTCCATTTGATGGGTGACATTATTGTACCATTATTCATCAAATTTGAGGCCTCATTCTTTTCCTTCATCATCCTTGTCTTCATACCTACAAATACAAACTCAAAATTAATGTTATCATACAAAACGAGAGACCATATAGTCTCGTTGAATGTCTTTGGCATAGATATTGTCCATCTCTTCTTGTCTTCATTATTTTTTGCTCTCCTTGGAAATTATTGATCCTTCTATTCTCCTCAATTAGAAAACTCTTTTCAACCTCTCTTTCTTGTTTCTCACTTAGAAATGTTTCTCTTGTTTCAAGACACCTTTCTTGTTCCTTCTTCTTCTCATGAGTGACTCTACTGGCTAGTTCACATTTTCCCCCATATGTCAACCTATTCATTGGATTTTTTTATTCTTTGTGAGATTCATCATGAGATCAATCCTATATATTCCTTACCCTAATTATCTTCTTATGTCTACTAATTCCTTTTCTATATTCATCACCTTAATTTCTCTTTATTTTCTTTCCCTATTTAGACCTCCTATTAAAAATTCCTTCAAAATTGCCTATTAGACCTATTTTTGGGCCTTTATTCTTCTTTATTCCTCTCTAGAGGATCTCTTATTAACTCTCTTGACTTGATTTTGGAGTCTTATTTCTTCCCTCTTCTCTCTTGGAGATTCAATTCTTTCCTTTCCTCTCTCTATTTTAGTCTTTCCTTGACTAGATTCTTGTCCTTCTTAAAAGACTTTGGGGATTTATTTATCCTCAATATAATTTTCCTCTTTGTTGACCTCATCAAATCAGAACTATAACTTCTCTTCTCCCTCAACAACCTGCAAGGTTACATCTCTCATCCATATATCATGACACTATGCATTTTTATCAAATCCAAAAATTATTAATAAATAAAAAACACAATTATTCACAAGAATAACTTGCCTTAATTTGATACCAAATGATGTATATTAATTAAGGATAAGTCCTCTATAGAATCATTAATTGCTTTGCAATCTAACTGGTCACTTGCACATGTTCATGATTATCCTTACTTTGCAATAGTTTCTTATTTTTATTTATTATGTTTTATGTCTCCTTGATTAGTTTATATTATTTATACTATGGTTGAATTATTAATGTTTTTATCACTATCATATGGATCACTTTCAATCCATACCTCGTACATTCATTTCCTAGTCAAATTTGCCTTTATACCTTTCTCTAGCTCTTACTAGGCATCTCCTCTTTGGTGTTAAACATGCATTAGGCTTCAAGAGTCCTATCACAATGTTTTAATGGTCTTAAATGATGAAAAAATACTGCTAAAACCTCTTCCAATTCTTAGGTTACCCTTAACAACTCCTTTCCACACATTTCCTCTTTATGGCTATATTAGGCTAGTAGCCCCATTTTGTCCTTTTGCCTTGGTTAAAATAATATAGGATCTCTTCATCAGATATAATACCATATTAATGTTTATTTTATCCCATGTGAACTAATTACAAATTTTCATAACTCAATTCTTCCATCATCTATCATTTCCCTTTAGAAACCCCACTCTTTTAAGGCCTAATTAGACCTATTTCTTGTCATAGTCACAAAATGTCATACCAGACCATCCGTACAATTCCAAATTTATGTGAATAAATTATTACATAAAAAATAAATCATAACTACAAATATTCATGAAAAATTTATGGTTATAACTCCTTTAAGGAACTAAACCCTAGTTCTAGGGTTTTAACTAGTCTACATAGGCTGAGATCAATCAAAAACCAATATATTGGGTTTTATAGCAAATAAAAATGTAAAATATATTAAAAAATTTATATATTCACACCTAAATAATTGAATGGTCTATAATTTGCACTTCATCCATTTCTTGCTTTAAATCACAAATTCTTGATCGATTGTGCCTTAATTTCATAGACTATACAGGGTTTATCATGTATTTTATATATTTTTATTTAGAATTCCTCCTTTATAACCTTATTTATGGTTATTACCAATATTAAAATATTTTTAATAATTATAATATCGTTCATGAACCCTTTTAAGGCCTTTTATAAATCTCTTTATTTAGGGGTTGTGTAAACAACAAGGGTTTCACTCATGCGAATAGGGTCTGAGTCACTTCAAGATTTCACCACTCTATCTAGGTCATTTTCAAGTTTTATCCAACCTTATTTATCATTTAAATAAATTTACATCCAATTCATACATCTTCATTCAACCAAATTCATTGGCTTGGTTTGTTGACTAGCAAATAGGTATATCACCTATATATAGGTAGGGTCTGTATATTTAACCATTGATATTCTAATGTCCCAAATTTACCATAAATTATTGTGATAATTAATATTATCCTTTTAATACTATTTAATTTCCTTCCCTCTTATGGGTTCAATTCCTTACTCTTAACTCATTTTCCATATAAATAGAGGGTACAAACAAATGGGCCAAGTCTTGTTCAACACTCAAGTGATACTTCAAAGATATTTCCTCTTTCAAGATATATAAATAGTAATTAAACTTATTGGTTACCTAATAATATTCATTCATATGTTAATATCTTGTATTTGTGTATTGATACTCTATATTCTAGGTATGAACTTGGTTACTAGCTTAAGACTATATACTGTCCACTTGTTAACTATTTCAACTTCAAGATTTGAGACCTAGATTATAAACCTAATTATTTTAGAGATACACACCTCCAACATAACCACTTATAATCCTTACATAGTAACCATTAAATTAATAACAAATGACCTCATTTGAGAGGATCAAATGCAAGAAATAGGGTATGTGGCAAAATTATCACAATCTATGAATGCCACCACTTTATGTATTTTGTTCAACATTCTAAAGGTGCCTATATGACTCAAATGTATTCCAATACTAATGTCTTTAAAATGAATCTATTCAACCTTAGGTAAAATTTCTCAAATTCCCATTATTTTGACTGTGGCATGCAACTTATATCTAACTTGTAGATATTCATAAGGAGGCACATATGTAACCATATAATATATGTTTAAAATTGGGTCTCTTAAGACCTCACAGAGCCAATATGAGATTCAACTCATCCAATACTTGTTCAAAAATGTAAAACACATCAAAATTCTTTCCTTTCTCATTCCTAGGAATATCAAAATCATTACATCATAGAGCTAATGCATACTTTTATCCTTTTCCTTGAGGAGTTTCATTAAAAAATGGTCATTTTTAGGCTCTCCTCTCTCTTCTTGGAGACCATAACCTTCTCCTATGCCATTCTATCTCTAAAACAATGACTTTTCTTTTTCCTTTCAATGTAAACTTGGAGTTGGTTACATCACTTGTTACAAGGCATAACTACCTCAACACACAAAGGGATATTTTACCTTTATTTACATGACTTTTCATAAGATATAAACATGTTTTATATTATAATCCTTTATTTTATGTATTATTTAGACTCCTAAACTAACTTGGCTGAGATAAACACTTCAAACATACAGGATGACCCTCTTAGTCTCTATTGCAGTATTTAAAATTTGAAATTATTGCTTTTAGAGGGAAAGATCCTATGAGACTTATAAAACACTCTATGACTCCAAGTGAGTTTATAAGACCACACATGGACCTAATAAGGTCTCAAACACCTATTAAAACCAAGATTTGACCTATTTTTTATCAAACACAAAATCTGACAACTTTTGATTGATGCGACTACATCATAAATTAATTGGACCAAAAATCTCCTCTTCTATTAGATATTAAGCACTTGATCTTCCCATTCTTCTCATTCTCAACAAGATCCTTAAATGCATTGAACTTGTAAAAATCCTCTCACTTTTCTTTAAATAATGTAACCCAAGTCATTCTTGTGTAGTCATTAATGAGTAACATGAAGTAGCTATCTCCTTGAGTGCTTTGAATTATTGTAGGCCCATATAAATTAGTGTGTATTAAATCCAAGGATATTGTAGTAGATTACTCATTAATCTTGAAGCTTCTTCTAGTATGCTTACCATGTTGACATTCCTTACAAAGTTTTTTTTTAGGTTTGGTGATCTTAGGCATGTTCTTCACAGACTTATTAGTACTTATCTTGACCATATTGTCAAAGTTTAGGTGACCTAACCTTATTTGAAATAACCAAATTCATCCATATTTATCATAAATCATGTCTCTTTGTTTATCTCATTCAATACATATAGATTAATCTTATTCCTCTTAGCATTGTAAATTAGACTTCCTAATTTAGCTCTCTTTATCTCATACCCTCTTTCATGAAATGTTAGTGTGTGTCCTTGATTGCAAATTTGAATTAAACTAAGCAGGTTATGCTTTAAACCTTTCACATATAACACATTTTTTCTCTTGGTCTTCTCATTATCCAAACTCAAGACACCTTTGCCAAATATATTGGTAGTTGTGTTATCTCCAAAGCTCATTGTTCTTGCAACATTCTTTTTCAATGAGATGAACTTATTTTTTTCTCTTATCATGTGGATTAAGAAACCACTATATATATACCATTTCATTCCATCATATTGAATGTGAAAGGCAATTTGAGCTAGCATATAATTCTCTTCAGTATTTTGTTCTTCTTTAGCAAATATTCCATCTTGACTCTTAAGCTCAATATGATTAGTCCTAACTTGCTTTAGATTCCATACCAATATTTCACTCTTCTCATGCACTCTAAGAGATTAATATATCTTATTAAATATTGAGTAACTTTTAAATCTATTAGAACACAATCTTGAAATGTGCCACATATTATGATAGATGTAACAAACAACATTTTTGTACTTACCTCTTGACTGATTACTCCTTTTCTCATGACCCCATGATAACTTATCCTTTATTGCATTGGGCTACCCAATTGGTATTTTCATGTTGGTACTCTTAAATTATTCTACATTCTCATGATTTATCTCAAACTTTCTCATTTTGTCTATGATTTACTCATGTTCAACTTTCAAATAATCTATCTCTATCTTCAACTAGTCATACTCAACTTCCTTTTAATCAAAACCTTGTATTGACACCTGATAACTAATTCTTGAGATCATTGATGTTATTATTTTTATGATTAAAATAATCAAGGCACTTATGAGCTCAAATTCAAGGTCTAATTTATCTTTTCATTCTTCATTTTCATAGTAGACTTCTTCATCATACATTTTATCTTCTTCTATTTGATCACTAGACATCTTGTGCTTCTTAAAATCACCTTCAAGCTACTAAACTTTCTTCAAGGGATCAAGATCTAATACCAACTAGAAACAAAATAAATTAGAGGGTTTGGGTGGGGTTTGAATCATTATATTTAAACATTCATTCAATTTTACTTAAGCATATATGAACCATTCATACAAACATGAACATCTAACAAAGCATATGCAACCATACAATATCATGATTCACATTATATATGTGGTAACAATTCAAGGGAAAGAAAATAATTGATTCATAAAAATTGAATATAGTCCTATAAGACAAAAACCAAGTTTAGTTAAGTACCAACTTCACATGGAACACCAACTCCAACTCCAGCTCCAACTAGTCAATCATCCACTTGACTAGGCTTTAACAAGCACCCATTTATAAGGAGGCACAAAACCCCTAGATGAATCAGTACCAAATTATCCACCTAATTTCATTTATTATTCATTTTTTTTATATAATAGATGATTATTTCCTTCTTCAACTCTTCTCTCTCTTATATCCCTCTCAAACTGCCTTCTAGGCTCCTTTGCTCAACTAGGTATCTTCAAGATAGATTAGGTCATATGACCTTGATATTCATATATAATAACCCTATTATATCTTCATGATAGTTTATATTCACACTTATTATGGTTTTTAATATCTATTTTATCTTTTCAAAGTTCTATATCCTTCACTTTAACTCACTCATTCTCTAACTAGTCAATTAGTCCTTATTCTTATACTAGGATCTTGATCATACACCTCTTATATGGTAACACACACTTTCCCAATTATATTTTAAAAAAATAAGATTTAGGTCATGATAAAAACATTAATCAATAATTACATTAGGTTGATCATATCTCAAATAGACCAAATCCTTCTTTAGGTCTTAAGGAGACCTAATTCAATTAGGCCTTCATTAGAGCACGTTGCCCTTTGATCTCCATAAAACACTTTTAAACTCAACACATAGTAGGAAAACTTTATATAACACTCAAATATACCCACAATAATCTCATTTTGTGTCCATGACACTTTTTATCTCCAACCACCACTTCAAGCACACCATTAGTACTATTTACATTATGCCTTCACACACACAAAAAGGTCTACCTTGTACAATTGAAGATAATAAATTATTTGGTCATAAAAAATGAAAAAAAATAACATAAAAAAAAACTAAAATACCTTAAAAAAATCATCAAGTGCATTATACTTTATCACACAAGGCAAAAGGACTTAAAAACACTCCTACAACTTGTTCACTCAAAACTGCTAGTTTTCCTCAAAGACCAGTCATGGTGACTTAGACCTCCAATACCTATTTATACATTTTCAATAGATTATTATACATATAAATGAACATATGAAATATATAAACCATCCTAAAATATAAATATAATATGGTCTAGTGGTAACTATTGGTCTTATAGATCAATTTATTGACCTCACTACACACATACCTTACTTGAGTTAGACAAGCCATGATCATTTTCACCACTATAATTGACTTACAAGATTTATATAAATAATTAATAGGATATAACAATCCAATATAACATCTTCATTTACTTGGTTTCATCACTATATCATGGTAACACATCCCTAGTCTTATTCTTACTACTACCAGGGTTTTTCACTATTTGCATCATTTGGCTTGTTAACGACTGGCTCACTTAGATGACCGGTTTAGCATATTTGAGGGATATAACATGTCCATAAAACTTCATGGACATGATGCATGATTACTTACCTTCTTCCTCCATCTATTTTCATACTATGACTTGGTCAACTCTAACTACTACAATAAATCTCTAATAAATTAACACTATCCTAGAGGGTCTACTCACACACTTGACAACTCAATCACACCTAGAGGTGCCTGGGAGAATTTAATACAATATAAAATAGCTTACACAATCATACCAATCAATTCTAGGAACTTTTTATCAACATCTTCAACATTGGGTCCTTATAAGGAGTTCTGCAAGGGTTTAAACCTATTTTCACCCTTAATAATCATTCATAAAACATATATGCTCAATCCAAAAAAAATAATGTCTAGAATTTTGATCTAGGAGAATTCCCCACATACCATGAATATATTATGTTCCCATGTATATTTTTGATGAGTTGATGAACATAAGAAAATCCTTCTCAAGTTGAGAAGCCTTCATTTTGTGCACTCGAGAGACCTCCAAACACATTTTATGACTTTTGTTGCAAACCATGATTTCAAAATTGGTCAACATACTTAAAAAACATGAAATAGTTATGAAAACACTCACTTTTCCATACTTTCCTTGGAAATATAACCTCATACCCCATTAGGCCATACTCTCTCTCTTTGCTCTCTTAGACCTTGACCTACAAACCACATTAGTCCTTAAAACTAACCTTCATGCCCATTTCCAAGAGCTCTACACCAATCTCACATATGAATTAATCTCATAAATTATTAACACTATCATACATCCTTCATATTCCTTGATAACAAATCATGATGCTTTATTAGGCTAGGTAGGTTCTAGGAGTGGTCTAGGTCTAGACTTGGTCTAAAGGTCTTAAATATGTAGGCTTAACTTAAGACTCATATGAGTGCTCCAATGCCTCATATACATGATCATGAGTATGTGTATTAATATCATGAATCCATCATGATCCTTTTTACAAAAGACTAGGCATCCTATGCACATACCTTCTTAATACATTATTAGGCTTAGGTACTTGACAACTTTGACAACAAAGAGCTTCCATGCTGACCTTCACATCACTCATGTAGTAATAATAACATATAAAAAACATATATTACACTCTTAGAATCATTTCAACACTGATAAATATTCTCTATCATAGCTACACTCTTCAATGACCTCATGAAGACCTTCCTAACAACCTTTGACATTAATGATAATATCAATGCCAAACCTCAACAACAAAAATAATGCTCAACAATGACTATATGATCTTTATCCTAGTAACCCTTGGTAAAATTTATGAAATATTATTTATTAAATTTTGATTGTTTTATAAAATTTAAAAAGTGTTGTAATGTAACATGATAACTTGAAATAAATAGTACTTTCTTATTATAGAGTCATCTTAACAAATTATAAGGTGTGTTAATTAGACCATAACCATTGAATATATAGGAACCTTTTTATTTTAAATTAGAAAATATTTATGCATAAAAGGTTTACCATAGGATGATCAAAAATGGATAGTAAAATGGTCATGACATGAAAGATATAGAAAAAGATAAAAAGATAAGACTAGACAGTTATGTTGAGGCTAGACACTAACATCAATGCTAGTGTCCATGATGGACACACGTTTCTAGGGGATAAAAATTTTATAAAATAAGTAAAATAGGTATATTCCTTTAGTATACACTAGATGAGGATAAACAAACATAACACACAATCCTAAGGGGTAGGTGAATCAAGTGAAATAAGATGGAACCAAAGAGGTCTATGAGAGACTACATCACTAGATATATAAATATTAGTAAAGAGGTTTATACATACAAGAAGATGAGTAATATGTGTACTTGTAACAAAATGGGTATCTAAAATTTCCCCTTTAATATATTAATGCAAAGAAAATGGAAATTACTATTCTAAAGGAAGAGAAAATGCACATCATGGTGTGGACAACACACCTTGCCTTTGCTCGAGTTGTTCCTTTAATATTTTTTCCTTGATCATTACCTATAACAAAGAATATTCCAAAAAAATATAAATCAATGTATATAATATATATGTAAGAAATACTAAAAATTGGCATAAAAAAAGAGCATGGATAAAGTACGCATGTGTATGTGTCATGTCGTAACTAGGTTTTGAGTGTTGAAAACTAGAGAAGTAGATAGAGAACTTGTAACCTCATCCATATTCTAGCTAGGAAGATGAGTGAATCTAAAAGTTTAAAAATGTGTATTTCACCGTAGTGGTGTTTTACCTAGAGTGAGGAGAGTTGGGAGGTCATCATGCCCTTAACTTGAAATAAGAAGAGTAGTGATTCAACCATCATAAGTATAATTTATTGATGAACACAACTTGAGTGAAAAATATATGTATATGTATAGATTAATATAGGGTGAGTGATATGTTCAAGATCACCTCAAAAAAATTGATGAGGATGGATGATTTAATCTCTTTAATCACACCAAAAAGAATAACCAACTGCTATAGATGGGTAAGGCTCAATACAAGCTATAAATGCTCAACCAGGGTATCATTATGTCGAGGTATAAATACATAGAATTTTAGGAATTTTGAAGATGATTTATATTTTTGTAATATTAAGTACATGTTGCATAACATATGCACCTTGGATGTGTCTCATGCTAAAATTGTGTATAATAAATGGCACCAATGTATATGATTTTGCTATAATTATGAATCTAGACCATATACTATTTATGTTTTACTAATTTGTAAATTTATATAAGTGTGGATAACATGCTTCCAAAGCATGCCCCCACTAATCATAAGGTAATATAAAACTAGATTAAGTATCATTGTGGAGGAAACATTTTCCAAATAATGTCCCTACTATAAATTAGATATGTTGAATACTAAATAGTTATGTATAACATGCCTCCAAAGCATGCCCTTACTGAATCTATAAATATATATACGTATCATATTGAATGAATGTGGAGAACATGCTTCAAAATCATGCCCTCATTATAAATGTTAACTGTGATGATTGTGTTTCAATTATGTATAACATTTTTGTAAACATGACCTTAATTAAATGCCCCCTCTTTTTGGAGGATAAAATCTAGTGCCTATTGGTGGTATCCTCATAAAATGAATAATGGAGAATTTTCTTTTTAACATTTGACTTGGTAATTTTTAAGTAATGTTGTAGCCAAGAATTTGTAACTTTGTTTTTATTAGTATCTAGGATGTCACAAGATAGATGTGTAGCAACATTTTGAGTGATTTTTGACAATGCTTGAAAATTTACAAATTTGGTATAATATTGAAGGGATTATTTTTTATATCCCAATGCAACTTGAAGTTTCAAATTTGGATAATCGGGGATCAACATACATTCATTTGAAGTTATGCCAAAGTGGTATATTAGGTGGGTTAGAATAGAATTTTGAAATCATTTGAATTTTGAACTTTTTGAATTTTGATCTCTAAGTCTAGAGAGAAATAATTCCACATGGAATATCTCCTCATCCTTAATGATTTGATATGCTCTAGAGTTCCCTAGCTAGCCAGGATTTTTCTAAGCTGGTAAGTAGTTTGGAAATTTATTGGTAATTTTAAGTTTTTGAAACTTTACATTTTGAGCCTATTTTTTTGGCATTTTCATGGGATATTAGACACTTGCATTAGTGTCCTAGTGTATACACCCTAAATTGGTAAAGAAACCACACATATCATGTCTTTTCATAGTCCTCTTTATAAGAAACTTCAATAGGAGAATATGAGCCTTGTTGGCACTAGCCATGTCTTTGTTTTGCTTGTCTTGATCTTATTTCTTGCTTTTGTCACCTTTATGTTATCTTAGTCAACTGATCTATACCCCTAGACTTGGATTGTGTTAGTCTTAACCTATTTTTCTGAGTCTTGGATAACATAAATTTGGTGGACTATAGTGCTCCATGCCCCTATCCTCCCAAGCATTGTTATCTAATGATCATTTTTTGTTGCTTAATTGGTCTTAAACCTTTCTTATCCCCTCCCTTAAGTTTTACTTATCTTTTTGATGTCGGTTGGCATGAATAAATATCCCAAATTTAAAATAAAGAGTCTCCTCTATGAAGGACTTCACAAGGAATGTTATATTTATCACTTACTACTTTGGCACACTAAATAATTAAAATCAGTCAATAGTATAGCTTAGAATTCTACATCACACATAGATTTGCATGCTTTATCAAAGAAGGGCATAGGTGAAAGTTCATTCTTACATATACCATGCACATTGATTATGCATGTTCCCTAAGGGAGAACTAAATTTGATCTGAGACCCTAGCTTGAGGGTTAATGTAGGCAGTGATCAGGACAACAAGGGTTCTAGATCATGTGATCATACTTCCCTTAACATAGCTTTTTCCCTTTTAGCTTTTGATATGTTTGATGTTTCATGTGTGTATGTAGACCTAGGGTTTGAGACAAAAATAAGTCATATAATGGCATAGATATGAGATCGTGAAGAAATAAGGACACTTATAAGACCCTAAAATCAAATTGCACCAAAATCCATAATCAGTCATCAAAATGAACAATAGTGCCAAAATCATATAACAATGATGAATGCTCCTATCCATATAATAGTGATGGGAACTCCTATTTGGACAACAATGATGGTCACTCTTATCCAAACTTGGTGCTCCTATCTAGATAAAATTCAAGTTAAAGATTTGGAAATGGATCCTTATTCCTGACTATTTTTGGACTATTCCAAAACTTACAGATGACTATTTTGCCTAGATAAGTCATTTATTTTCCCCATGTAAGTAATTTGGTTATATTGGTATAAATCTATGTTTTAATGTACTTGACTATATTTTACCCCTTAATCTATCCTCTTTATTATTTATAAACTAACCATAGTTTCCCAAACACAATAAAACATTTGGTGAACTTGACTTACTTTGAACAAATCTCAGACCCTAGGTACCCCTAGGGTTTTCCTTCACATTTTTGTGCAAAAATTTAATTTCAAAATTCTGATTTTTGTATAGTTTTTTTACATTTTTTTAATTCAAATTTATTTTTGAATTCAAATTATTTCAATAATTTCAAAATTATAAAACTCCAACCCAAAACCCTAGATTTCCAAACTAGGTCCTCAAACCCCAAGCCTTCCTCCCTTAAAATTTTTAGATAAAAATTTAAGAATTTTTATAAATTATTTGGAGTGTCAAAAATATTTTCAAAATCCCTATGTTAGTAGTAATTAGTTTATTTATTTGTTTAATATTAATTTTACATACTCTCTTTGGTGAAAGCAATAAAATGGCCACTAAGGTGCTTCTTCTCTCTCATCCTATAGAAAAATTTATAATTTTTTATCATAATTATTAAAATGAATGGACAAATTTGAAAATTTAGACATTAGCCAAAAATGAGGAAAATGATTTAATTTACAATGAAGACAATTAGTATTATTGTAATGAGGAATATGATGATGCATATGAAAGTGATAGTGAAAAAAAATTAGATGCATCTTCTTGTCTCAAACCTATCTCTTTTCTTCCCTCTTCCAAAGAAAATAATTTTGATAAATGGGAAAGTTTCTTTTCTCCTCATTTTCCTATGCACAATACATCAAATGTATAAACTAGTCATGCAATTCCAAGTGAACCTCTCATTGGTGATAATTTGCGTGCATTTCAACCTAGTTTCTCCCTCTCTTTTGTTACATCTATGTTCAAATTACAACAATATAAATGAAATATAATAAAATTTCCAATGCATAGTTCAAATGATCCATCTCATGTTCTTAGATATACTTTGTCATATCAAACAATGATAAAAGAATGTCTAAATGATAACTCCCTTACTCTTACTTCTCATATTTCAAATGAAAATAATGCATGCACTCCATTCAAGGATAACGTAGATGCACATAGTATTCCAATTTTAAATGACAATTTATTGCATATTAGAAAAGAATCAACATCTTCTCTTACCTCTCTACCTAGTGATAATGGAAGTGATAATGAGTATGGTAGTGAACATGAAAATGAATATGACAATGAGAGTGAATATGAAAGTGATACTTTTACTTCTCCTCTTTAAAATGAACAAAATTTTGATTGTGATAATGTATGGAATAATGATGACTATTATGCATATAGTGAAGAAGAAAATGCATCTCATGTTTCCAACTCTTCTCTCACTCCTCTCAAACATAATGCATTACAAAATGTTGCTTCTAATTTTATACAAGATTCTATTTCAAATTATGCACATGTCAATGATAACATCACATCTTCTAGTCAATTAGAATGTGATTCACTAAATAGTAAAGATACTAATGAATCTGCCAAGCCACCCCTACTACAGTATCACCTATTTCTCACTCTCCACCCAAAGAGAATGGTAGCCCACATCCCTCTACTAAGGTCCAAGTTACCATTTCTCCAAAGGTTCAAATGAGCACACCCCATATATATGATCTAATTGCTAAATGTATCATTCCCATGGATAAAATAAATGATCAATTCAATGTTTAAATGAACCACTTCAAGATACTAATATACCATCTCAAGAGATTATTTTTTTGATGCCTACAATTGGTGAATTACAACACCAAGTACATCTCCTTACTTTGGAAAACAAAGCTCATAAGTCTTGGATGGATGCCAATGAATTGCATGGTAACCCTCTTTTGAAGACATTTTTCAAAGTTTCATTACCTAAGCACTTCTAGATACCATCATTGCCTCAATTTGATGGAACTAGAAATCCATTCGTACACCTTAAAGCATTTTGGAAGGTTTTACCATCTCATGTGAGTATTTTGATTCTACTTAAGTTGTTCCATCAAAAATTAGTGGGTAATGCATATAATTGGTTATTTCATCTACTCCTTATTAGTTCTTTGCATACATATGATTACTTAGAGGAGACATTTATTATATATTACATAGCAAACATAGACCTTCATGTTAAATATGAGAAACTTGCCACATTACATCAAAACATTTTAGAGCCAGTTAGTGATTATATCTTATGATTGATCTATAAACCAATAGATTTATAGGTTAAACATATCTTTATTAAGGGGATTTGCCAACCCCTCCTAGAGCATATATTATATCAGAAAGAGTCCTCTTTTAGGCACTTATGTTATATAGTTTTATCTTTGGAGAATAAATTAGTATTAATTGAGTTAGATTTAGTTGATTGGATTAATCTAGATTTCATAGCATTACCTCCATCTATAGCTCCTAGCACATAGCATTTACCATGCCCCAAATAAGATAGGAGACCAAAGCTAGATAAGGAATTAGTTAAGAATAGAGAGATAGTTTACAATGCACCATTTATAGTATGCACTATAGAGAACAACAGTAGGGCACCAATACATTTTAATTAAAAATTGGATAGCCCATATGTCATATTATCAACACTACTAGATATGAGGTTAATCACATTGCATTATATTCATTGTCAAGAGCTACATCTCTTACATAGATAGCCATATCACCCCTTTTGTAATTATCATCATATCTATGGACACAAAGATAATGATTGCTATGGAATTAGGGCCTATATTAATATATATGTTGATAACGTCATCATAACATTCACATTGGGGACACAAAGATCTCCTCCATCATGGAATCATAGACCTCATTCCTCCATGATTGAGTCATCATAGGATATTCCTTCATAGGAATCATTATTTACTCATCATGAGAGTAATGTGGCTTTTAGGATAGAGCCTCATAATAAATCTCCTATCCCACCTACTCAGAGGGTTTGGAGACTAGTACATTGAGAGTAGCCTAGACATGGAAGTATAGTTTATAAAGTACATAGTACAATTCTATATACATATCCAACATAGTCATAGGCACTGCAGTAGTGTTTTTAGGGTCTTATCTCATAGAGTAACTTGCTATAGTTAAGATTAGATGAACCCACATCATAGAGTACTGATCTAGATAAATATTCACTACAACTAAGTTTTTAGGGACCTATTTCATGTATCAATTCACTAAGATTGAGATTATATGAACCTTCATCACATGTTACAATTCCATCTCAATCTATTGCTCAATCATACACATCACAACAGAGGCCATATGGTGATATTTAGCAGAGCAATCCACTATGATTACAGATAGATGAGCCTCCTTCATAGCACATAGTTTTAGTTGTGCATCCATTGAGGTTTAATCTTATAGAGTCTCCACATATAGCTATAATTAATGCACCACAAATAGCATCAGATATAGAGCATGTTCCTACATAATATGTACAGTATGACCACTTATTTAGTTGGCCATCAAGGTTTAGATAGTGATATAGTAGCCATGGGGATGATATGCATAGAGTGATATATTACATCCCCTTATACTAACAATTAACATTCCTAGTTCCAAATAACCATCCCTAGCCAAACCAAATTATCCAAATATTGATCTTACCAATATCCTATTTCTCCAATCTTAAAGCAATACACTTTATCAAATTAATTTACCAATTACAAAACAACAACGTTTTTTAGTCACATATGATTCAAAATCAAAACTAGAATCACACTTGAACCAATCAAAAACAATAAAATCATATCCTAAATACCATTTTACCAAACATATACAACCTCAACATCAATGCCAAATCAACTATTTCTTATCAACCATTTACGAAAAATATACCAATATACTTCAAATTCCATAACATGATACACATGAGTCAAAACCAAACAAGTATACATATATAAAGTGAGTTTTCAATACATATACACCAATATAAAGTACAATCAATCATGAATGGGCATTAGGCCCTCACTCTCAATCCCACTCTCTCCACCAGTGTTAGTATGATAATCTACCCTAGCACTCAATGGCCCCACACCTCCTCAAGCTGATACATGCATCTTATAATGACTCTCTTGATCCAATAGATGACCAGGATTCTCACAGAAGTCCATATATCATCTTTGAAGATCTATATACTCATACATGATCCTCATACTAATAGTTACAAAATTAGGTGGGGGCATCTTATGCCTATCCATCTCAACTCTCACCTTGTTTCTCTCTCTCTCTCTCTCTCTCTCTCTCTCTCTCTCTCTCTCTCTCTCTCTCTCTCTCTCTTGCTGCCCTAACATATGCAATTATCACTATAGAAACCCTATCAAATAGATGGGCATGGCTAATAATTGTGACCATTGATTGCTCTATCAATCCCTCCTCCAAAACATCATCAAGTACATCTCATGTGATCTCTCAAAGTGTCAACTCCATTATTGTCTCCTAATAATCATCGTCTCTACCTCCTACCCTATCTTATGCTCCATCTTGAGCACTTCCCACTTCACCTGCACATAAAGTATGACACTACATTAGCTATATACTTTGAAATCAAACTAAAAGAACAAATTTATATATAGTTCAATTTTAATCACTACTTACCTCCCATCATCTAGATCAGCTTAGGATCCTCATACTCTAGAGCATCTCTTACATCAATAGGGTACAACAAATCCCACTAATGCCTAGCCCACCATGAAGTATACATATTTTTACATCCAATGTAATCCACATATAGAATATCTATGACCATATCCATTACATATAAAGGTAATGGTATGAGTTAAACCTTAGTAAGCCTCACATGAGCTCCTACCCTTACAAATGCTCATGCACTCCTCACCCACACCCATACTACTAGGGGCAGATCCTGTGGTACCCAAAACTATCTAATAATGCACTTATATAAAAAGTGCTCATATAACCCACCCAAATGGTCATGTATCCAAAAATTAACCCTCATGTATCATAGATGTACTCCATCCTCTACCCACCTAAGAAATCCTTTGTAAAGCCTCCATATGATGTCACCAACCACCAATAAATCTAAAACCCACCTATAATGGTCCATCCCATGGGATCAAATAGATAATATGCTCATCCACCACTCCTCAAATGGCTATGGAGGTGCCCATTCTACCCTCGGTAATCTAACTGGCCACATAATTTCTATGTGCTCATAGGTACAATAATGCAATAATGTCACTACACTCACCCTACCATTGAATGACTCCTATGTAAATCTATAGAGCTCCCTATATAGGTGGGCTAGAATAGTCCTCCCCCATAAGAATATAATGGCATATACCTCCACATTGAGCATACTATTATGCATTATATATATAATAAATACTCTACTCCCATCCACAACAACAAAAAATGCCAACAAAATAACCAACCACTTTCACAAGCATGGAACATTAGACTGTATAATGAATGAGAATAACACATCACTATCACTACCTCTCTAATGTGTCCTTGAGGGCACACCAATAAAGTATAAAGATGCATGATTAATCACATTGGCACCCATGTCATCTTATACCATCAATCACCACCCACTAATTGGTAAATGTAGTATATGATATACATCCTCCAAAGTCATAGTCATCTCCCATAAAAAGCCATAAAGTACATTATCCACATTCCACCTCTCACATAAGGAGGTCATTAGATATCAATCCCACTAAACTATACCTAGGTCGCACATGTGATCCAATCTCACCATATCCATAACCATTCTCTCATCAATAGATAGTGGTAGCACTCTCAATGTCTCCATCACGTAGCCCTTGTAAAACTCTCTCATCTATACCTCACCCTGCATCACAAAAAAAACACATCTATCGATCAACAATACTAAGTCGAAAGCTAAGCCAACACAATAATAAATAATAAAGTAACATCATAGAAAAAATCTACCTCTTGGAAAATAGTGTTGTAGTAAAGACAACAACACTAGATAGCAATGCCTCAAAAGGATAGGAGCATTGAAGCCTTGGATAAGAGTGATAGACTATAAGATAGGAACATAAAAAAAAACTTCCTAAGCTACTTTTAAGCTCTCAAAAACACTAAAATAGGCCTAAAAGTTGAAAAAAACCAAGTCTTTGAGTTACTTACCAAGGTCACATCACCATCAACCTGAACTTGAGCTACCCCCTACTTGAACTAGGTCATGGTAGGTGCTTGTCTCCTCAACATTTTCTCACTATAGAGATAAAATTCTCAACCTAGTCAATGCACAAATGAATCAAGAATCAATCCAATTTCCTATGTTAACCAACTTTTTCATTCAAAATTAAATACTATTTTTCCCATAACTTGAATCCCGTAATTCCATTTTTCAAACCATTTCCTTCCACAAATCATGATAATGATACCTTCGACATCACTCAAGCTTCACTCTCTTAATACCTTATCTACCTATTATGGCATGAACCTTTCTATATTTATCATATAACAAGACACATTCCTTGGTTATCACCAATAAAAATGTGTTTCACTCTCAACAACATAATCTAATCAATTAAACAACCTTTCAATATATTCACAACATACCAACCTTGTTTCTATTACTACACCACTGGTCATCACTTTTGGCTCAACCTCCTTTATCAAATATTTTGTCCCTCTCCCCAAAAGGGGGTCATCATTTAAATTATTCCTATTTCTACACTTACTAGTATACCCATCCACTCTCATAAGTGGATACACCATGGTTCTTACACATCTAACGTTCAGATTATCAAATTCAGCTTAGATTGGTTGAGATATATAGTGACTCAGATTATATGGGCCACTCAACATTACTCAGGAAATTCATAGGGATATACATTTGGTTTATAGATACACATACTATTCAAATATAGTGATCCAAATTATATGGACTCATAGTGATTTTGACATAGATAAACAAACTATTTAGATACAGTGGTTTAGATTATATGGATTCATAATAATTTTGATATAGGTACAGAATTAGATACCAGATTTGGGGGCATGTACATGATACACATATCACACATAGAGATTCATACAACATGACACAATTATAGAATCAGATAATAGATTATAGGCATAGTGTAGAGCATAATGTTTTGGTCTCCAATTTTACACATGAGGCATGACAAGATATGTCATATCACATGTGATTATATAGATTACCATATTGTGTAGATGCATCACTCATATACTAGATTTTAGGGCATGGCACAGATGTTCATATTATTCATCACTTAGGATTATATAGATGGAATGGTAAGATAGCCATTCTCTTACACATTGACCAAATTTTTAGATTATTCCTAGTTGTACCTAGGTTGTCACCAAGTTGGACAACACGACCATATATAGTGGTTCATCCATTATATTAATTATATCTAGACTATATGAGTTTGTGCAAGATAGATGATAGACATTGGTTATAGGCCTCTAAGAACTTCTCAATTCTATTTAAAATATTCAGAGTGGGGGCATGATAAATTTTTATCTTTAGAGCATATAGATTTTATGCATACATCTAGATTATATGAGTTTATGTGGGACAGAGGATAGACATTAGTTTTGGGCCTTCAAGCATTCCTCATATTCATTTATATTTAGTATAGGGGGAATTCACTTCATGGATTCCTTCTCTCTCTAGGTACTATTCATATCTGCATCCACTTCCCTAGTCAAGAAGTGAGTTGGACACTCACATCACATTCACCTTCATGTAAGTAGGTTTAAGTATGCATGTTTTTCTTCTTTATTTTACTATAATATTTCATTTCATTACATCACTAGAATAAAAGGGAATAAAATGCATACATCTTAAATTTGTCAAACAACCACATATATAATGTCTTTTCATAGTCCTCTTTACAAAAAACTCTAACTAAAGAATACGAGCCTTGTTTGCACTAGTCATATCTTTATTTTTCTTATCTTGGTCTTCTTTCTCAATTTTGTCACCTTTTTGTTATCTCAATAAATTGATCTATACCCCCAAAGACCCCCATAATTGTCATGTGTTAGTCTCAACTTAATTTTCTAAGTCATAAACAATCAAACTCTAGTAGACTATAATGCTCGGTGTTCCTATCCTCCCCATTATTGTTGTCCAACAATCATTTTTTCTTACTTAATGGGTCTCAAACCCTTCTTAGCCCCTCCCTTAAGTTTTATTTATCTTTTTGATGTCATATGGTGTGAATAAATATCTAAAATTCAAAATAAAGAGTATCATATATAATGGACTTCACAAGGCATTTTATATCTAGCACTTACTACTTTGACACACTAAATCATTAAAATTAGTCAATAATATAGCTCAAAATTCTACATCAGACATAAATTTGCATGCTTGATCAAGAAAGGGCCTAGGTAAAAGTTCATTCTTGCATCTACCATGTGTATTGATTATGTACGTTTCCTAATGGAGAACTACATTTGATCTAAGACCCTAGCTTGAGGGTTAATGTAGGCAATGATCAAGAAAATAGGGGTTCTAGATCATGTGATCATACTTCCACTAACCTATTTTTTTCCCTTTTGGATTTTGATATGTTTTCTATTTTGTGTGTTTAGGTAGACCTAGGTTTTGAGAAGAAAACAAGTCATATAATGGTATATATATGTGATCACAAAGAAACAAGAACACATACAAGACCCCAAAACTAGACCACACCAAAATCTAGAATTAGAAATCAAAATAGACAACAACATCAAAATTAGACAATAGTGACAAATGCTCTTGTATGGATAATAGTGATGGGCACTCTTTCCCAAACTCAACATTCCTCTTCAAAGCAAATTTGAGTTACAAATTTGGAAATGAATCCTTATTCCTGACTATTCTTAACTATTTTTGTGCTATTCTAAAACATGTAGATGATTATTTTTCCCAAATAAGTCATTTTTCCCCCATGTAATTAATTTGGTCAAATTAGTATAAATATATGTGTTACTACACTTGATTATATTTTACGCCTTAATCCAGCCTCTTTGTTGTCTAGAAACTAACCTTAGTTTCCAAAATACAATAAAACACTTAGACACTTGTATCAGGATGGTGATGGAACCATGGACTATTGGACATTACCATGTGTCCATTGCATATGTTAGCTTATGAAGAAAATATCCTACATTGATTCTAGCATTTGATGCTAGAATATTTATGTTTTATGCTTAGTTTATTTATATTTCTATATTTTTATAAAAATGTGATCATTAATGAGTTTTTATTTTTGCTTTCTTGGTTGTAGAAGGATGTGCATATTCAAGAGTTTTGGCATGAATAACACTATTCAAATTTGGTAGAGTTAGGTTTAGATGTGGCTAATTGAGACATTATTAACCAGGGAGGATTGGGGCATGTGTCATGCTTGGGATATATTCTATATGATATCCACCTCCTTACCACTCTAGCAGAGAGGTGTAACCCAGATACCTATACATTCTAGATTCCTACTAGTAGGAAGATCATCACCCTAGAGGATGTATATCATATATTTCAATTTCTAATTAGGGGTGAGAGGGTATAGGTTGATGATCATGTTAGTCATATCTATATTTAGTAGTTTTACATATATTTTACTAATCAAAGGGATCTTGGCGTAGAGAATAGTAGTATGATTTATTTTGATAACATTATTAGTGGTGATGTTTTGTGACTATGGAATTTTATTTTTGTATTACTGGCATATTTTATCATTCTGGAGGGTGAGATAGCTAGGATTTATTATTGTATGTACCTGGTATTTCATCATATTGAGTTGGATAGGACCATATATTCTTAAGATCACACTATATTATCCCATTTATATCAATATCTCTATAGATTTACACTAGAAAGAGATGGTGGTGGTATTAGTGTGAAAACCTTCTAACATGTCTAGGCATATGAGCATATCATAGTAGCAAAACCAGTTGGTGGTCCCCTTCCTAGATGGGCCCAACCAAAGGGATTTTCTAAGTGGTGGGAATTTACACATGGTAAAATTCATAATGCAATGAAATACTGGACTACTTTGGATAGGCTTGTTCCTAATCATATTATGTAATGTCCTTATATGATTTTTGCTAGGTGGTGTAAGGATGGTCATGAGTTATAGAGAGTTCATCTTAGTATGTGGTTGATTAATTAATTTCTTGGAGTGTATGAGTTATTTCAATATGATTGAGTGACATAATATTTTAGGATCAAGTAGGGTATGCCTTTGGCACCATTTCCATGTCATGACATATTATGGAGTGGTAATAGACCATATAATAGGTAGATACCCACTACCATTGATTTAGCCCCATACCTAGGTGATGAAAGATCCAATGGCTCCATTGGAAACATGATATGATGTGGGTTGTATTGATGGGTATGTGAATTAGTGAGCCAAGGATTCATGACATATATACTTTTTATTGTATTTATTGCTCTATATTCCATTCATACAACATAGGGTGGTGGTGGAGAGATAGGTGATGATGGAGGAGATGATGCTCCAACAAGACTATCACTGGTTGATGATGCATCCATTAGAGCCACATGTGGGTATCTTAGTTTTGATTTTTTGATTTGATTTTTATATAAAAATATAGGGTTTTGTATATGTCACTAACTGGTGTATTATCTCAAATGTATGCAGGTAACCATGAGTGGTCAACCAAGGTATATTGGGTGATTTGGGCCCTTACTCATAGTGTGTCAATGGATGTGGTTGGAGATAGATTTATTCAAATATTTATTTATATTATTTATGTGCATGCACCATTATTTTATCTATTTATAAGAGTTATGGTGGAATAATATACTATAACCATAGAGTGTGAGGAGTTACATGTAGAGCTAGATAGATATGACACCCTAGAGTGGAGATCTATTGAGCTCATGCAAACACTTATTGATCACTACAATTATTTTATATGAGATCTTGAGGAGATAGTGCATCACTTAGCTTCTTTATATACAAGATTACATGTGATGTCACATGCTTAAGGCCCATAGTTTGATCTTGGTGCATCTACCTCTAGAGGTGATGGGTTAATGGATGTTGATAGTTATGAGGAGTATACCTTGGGGGATATAAATCATAATTATGATTGATATGTTTATTTTTAAATCATTTGTATTAGTTTATAGGTATATGACATTGTTCACATGGATTTTATCTAGTATCTAATATATTTACACTAATTTATTTTATATTGATCATTATATGGTTTGTTGATTGTATTTGACTTCCATGGTGTATATTGTAGACATGGTAAATGAGATAACAAATATTTTAATTTAATAAATAATTTTATGATTTAAATAATAAAGTACTCATTATATGAAATGGAACCCTGTCAGAAACAAAAAATCTTTACTGTAATGATCAAATGGTAAAGTAACTATTAGTTTTGCTTTTATAGTTAACTATGCTATAATTTTAGGCATAACCAATGAATTTGTAGGTACCTATTTACGATCCTAAATTGAATCTATAGGTACATCTCCTCCACATGTGATTATATTAAATACATGATCAAACAATGGTTCCTTGGTAGGATTAGTGTGGTATAAATAAGTCATGGTAGAGAGCACACTAGGAGAAGGACTTCTGCTAGTGGGTGTCTTCTATGAAGGTTGATGGACCATGTTTTCATTAAAAGGATCAACATGGGATGGTTTGACCCTATTAGACATACCTATAGAAGAAGTATGCGAATGAGTTAGGATTCTTATTTTTTAAATGTGATAATTCCTTAATCTAATAATTGTGTAAGCTTTTATTCAAGGGAAAAACACTCAATATCTCGATGGCCATTAATACCATGATAAATGTAAACGTGGTTTCGTTTTACCTTCTCGAATATATGAGGTAGTTAATGTGAATTAAGATGGATTTTGATCAATTATTTATCCAATAAAGTTCATAATATATCATGCAGTCTATCTTGGTAGGTCAATCGAACTAAAGACATTGACATTTGGTGGTGTTATTTGGTCTAGTTGTGTGAGGTATTCAGAAAACATGTTCATTTATTTTGTTCAATAATTTAACTATTGGTATTTTTATAGGTACTGATGGTTTTGTAGAATATTTTTAAAGTGGTTCATGATCCTTCATAAATGTTTTAGGTGCCATTGAAACATGAGTCTTAGCATCCTTGGTTGGTGATGGAAAAACAGGTAATTGAGTTTGTGTATTTTTAAAACACATGTATATTTATGCACATCCCAATATAAGGTCTCAAATGAAGCAAAGGGATTGTGAAATTCTTTCTCTCTAAGTGGTGAGATAAGACCCCTACTAAACATAAATTGTACTTACAAATTTAAGAGTGTAACTTTTAAGGAATAAAAAACATCCTTAAATTGAATAACAGTCTTTTAGAGATTCATTCTCATTTGGGGCCAGTGTTTGTAAATGTTCCAATGGTAACTTGGGTAAGGTAAATTAGTGAAAATGTGATATGAAAACATCCTTAGGCTTCTTTAAATTTGATAAGGAACCATATATCAAGTTGTAAAACCAATCAAGATCCCCTTTTTTATTAAAATTTGATGGAAAGAATTTAATAACAAGCTTCTATTTTGGGCTGAATGTCCAAAGGAGTGTATATATTATTTAAAATGAATAATAATATCCCTTTGAACATTGAATAAGGGTAATTAGGCATGATAAAATTATTTGGATAGGCATATTCAAACACATCTCAAGAAATAGGTTATCTTGGTAATGTATTCTCCTAAAAAAGAGCCTCATGAGAAGAAACTTGTAACTTAAGAGTATTGAATTGCTATTGTAAATCTCCCATGGTGGTCATAATAGATAAAAAATCATAAGGATAGGTTTAAATTTGTGTTAGAGGATGTAAAATACCATTCACAAGAAACATATGGATGGTGGGATCTGTATCGCTCTCAAGAGGAGAATCATCACATGGGTTTGAACAATTGGTAGAGTATCCATGGTTAAAAAGGTAATATATCATGTTAGATATCATGAAGGTTAATACCATTACCATTACAATATGTTACTTCACATATAATTTGGTTACTTTCAATATGAATTGGTGAAGTAATTTCACTTTTAAACATTTGCTCTCATTTAGCTAAAAATGCAAAAGAGGGAAGAAATGGGACATTTGGCACTTCATTTGCAATATCACGAGTGGGGGAAAGGTAGGGTGCAACTGTCACTTTAATTTTTACTCAATAAAGGAAGAGAGAATGAAATGATCCTTTTGAATTTGTTGGATTTATATGATTTAACCTTTAAATGAGATACATCAAACAAACTTTGAACTTTTTATGTATCCCTAAACAATGCAAGTTCTATAAGTGTTTCCTTTGGATGTTCATTGGAACTCTCATTTTTCCTTTCAAGAAAGAAAGGTTGAGATATAATACATATATGTTTCTTATTACATATCATAGGGGAAGAAGAACTTGGAGTAGGTTTACCTGAATCATGTAAAGAAAACATGGGATTTTCATTATTTAGAGCTGAAGGCACATAATTAATTTCATCAATATTTTAATTATGAAATGCATTGGAGGAACATTAAACATCCTTGAATTGGTCAACATTATAAGTGGGAATCTCACATTTGGTTGTTAAGATAACTAATGAAGGTGGAGATGCAATAATTAGATTTTTAACACTAGGAATAATATCATTTTGCATGCTTGTTGGTTCTTAAGACTCCTCATAATAGGAAACTAAAGGAGTAGGAGGATGAGGTTAAACATAGCCAAGATGAATATCATTACATTCATATCCATAAGAGAAAATGTCTTTGTCACTAGCTTGGTCATTTATATTTGCATTTGCATCATTTGTTCTTTCATTGTCATAGTTATAAGCAAAGGTAGGGATTTGAGCCTATTTTTGATGTTCCATAAGATCCTCATATAAAATACATTGATCATCAAGTGCATTAAACAAACTATAAAAAGGATGAGGATTTTTTGGTTGAGGGTCCTTTAGATGGACATAAAGTAGGGAATCCATAAAGAGTTGAGCATTTAAGAAAATTTTACAAAGAAAAATCAGGAGAGCCAAATGATTAATAATATTTAACATTATTAAACTTATCCAACATACACAAATAATATTTTAAAATAAAATAAAAAATATGAAATGAAATTTGAAAGAAGGTGAAAACCCTAATATGCAAACTAGTGTTTTGGTTCAATAAATAAATGTCATGTTCACCAAAAGTTTTATGTGCTTTAGGAGTTCTACAATATAATACCCTATCAAATAAATTTATTTGAAAGGAATGAAAATATTTATATTTAAAATAAAATATATTTAATAATACATATTTTCTTAACCTAGAATGTGTAATAAATATAGTAAGTACGAAGAAACTAAGAGACCAAGAGAGTGTATCTTATTTAATGTTCTATTATAGATTATGGTAATGGTCAGTTTTTGTCATAGGGTTGTGTTTGAGATATATATATTTCATTATTTATATGTTTTTATTATTTTTAAACTTTAGATAGTTGTGTCGATTTGGGATAGTAACACCAACACTTATGTCCATATTCGATGCTAGTTTACAATGAGACATACATAGGAGTGACCTCAAATTTGGATCAGACCTATGTTTCACCCTATGTAATTTTTATATGTCTCAATTCATGCTTGCCTATGTGATTTATCCATATAATAATCCAACTCTAATTATTTTTTATTATACCTCTTACAACCTAGTAAAAAGGGGTTTATAATGTGAGTTGAGCTAGCCCTAACAAACCTAATGTTGCTAAGTATTGCCTGCATAGCCAATACTCCTAAGAGGGAATTAGAATCATAAGTAGTTATCCCTAATATGAATGTGTGTGAAATTATAAAAATTAAAATATATGCTCTTTCTCATAGTAACCCTTAGTGGAAGTGATGCAATAGTGTATTTGACCTTTTGAATGCTTCAAATATTGAAAATAATATTGTAGTGAATTTGATAGCTTGAAATAGATAAAAATTTATTATTACAGAGTTACCTTATAAAATTATAAGGTGTGTTAATTAAACAATATCCATTATATATATAGGAACCTTTTGACTTTAAATTATAACCTAGTCATATATGAAAATCTAACCAAAGAATGGGTAAAGAGGGCTAACAAAATAGTTACAACATGAAAGATATGCTAAAATATAAAAATATAAGATTGGATAATTATGTTGAGCCTATAAACTAATGTTTATTCTAGTTTCCATGATGAACATGAGTGTCCAGGAGTTAAAAAAATTCATAAAACAAGAATAATAGGTAGGGTGATCTAGTATACACTAGATGAGGATAAACAAACATATCGCATAAGCCTAAGGGATGGGTAAATCAAGTGAAATAAGATAGAACCAAGGAGGTCCATGAAATACCACATCACTAGATGTATGATTATTATTAAAGAGGTATATGTGTACTTTTACTAAAATGGGTGTGCACAAAAATGTTGTATACAATGAATTCAACCCTACAAGCATGCAACTATTTTAGATTGGTTGGTAGTGGCATCTGTAAAATATATTTTTCCTTTTTTGGATCAACCTCAATGACTCACTAAGAAATAATTTATCTAAGAAGTTTTCTTCAAGATAGCCCCAAAACACATTTTTTGGGATTTAATCAAACATTGAACTTATGTAGGCACTTGAATATTTTTTGTAATTTGGTATCATGGTCTCGATAATGTTTTGATTTTGCAAGTAAATCATCAACATAATCCTCAACATTTTTTTGTATGAAATCATGAAATATATGTTTTGTGTCCCTTTGATATGTGGTTCCTACATTTTAAAATCTAAAAGGCATGACTATGTAACAAAATGTCCCCCAAGGAGTGGTAAATGCATTTTTTTCTTGGTTTAGATGGTTAATTTTGATTTGGTTATATCCTAAAAACCATCCATAAATTAAAATGTTCCATATTATACTATAGAATCCATAATCATGTCAAAATTAGGTAAATTGAAGTCAACTTTAGGGCAAGCCTTGTTTAAATCATGATAATCAATGCAACATCAAATGCCAATTTAGTTTTTTAATAGGTAAAATATTGGATACCTAGTTGGAATGTGTAATGGTTCTTATAAAGTTAGCATCTATTTTTTTTTGAATTTTGTTTTCTAACAATAACACCACTTTACGATGTTTTTTTCATATTTTTGTTAAACTAATTTTGCATCAAGTTATAATAGTATATTATGCATTGCCATAAATGGATCAATCCCAAGCATATCCAAATAAGCCCAAGTAAAAAGTTAAGGGAAATCATGAAGGACATGTCGATAAGTTATTCCTTCATCCTCCATCATTGTAGTAATTAAAATTGGTATGGGATCCTTATCCATTCCAAATTTTATTTTTGACTCTCTCTTCATTTACCTAAGTAGATATCTCTATAATAAATGGTGAGATAGGAATAGTGTTTGATGCATCATGTTGGATATTTGGGTTATAATTCTCACCAAAGTAATCATGAGTATAGGTAGTATGAAGAAACCTATTCTTATGATAAAAGGAAGGGAAATCCTCATATGCTACCAAATAATCTAGTAATTATTCATCATTAAATAACACATCCATCATTAAAATGTTTAGGGAGGTAGTATCATTGATTAAATGATGGTTGACCACTTGGATCTAGGTTGTGGAGATATTCATACATTCCATTTTGGCCTTTTGGTAAAAAAATATACTTTGAGGGATATGTTTATGTGTAGTAGCTTTATTTGGAAAACCCAATCCTTGTCAGTTTGTATTATTTATAGGAGAAATGGGGTACACTATTTTTTTCTAATACCTAATACTTGTCCCTTGTACCAATATTTGAGTAAATATTAAGAACCAAAATCAGATTTAGAGGCTTGTAGTATAACGTACATGGGTGGTTGAACCAATGCACAATGTTTAAAAAGATTAGTATCCATTGGGTATGAGTAAATTAATCATTGATGAATGAAATTTTAAACATGCATATAATGTGGAGGGAACCACATATATTACATATATCCAAGGTCATTCCATAAGAATGTTATAGTTCAAATCCTTTCGCATAGCTTGGCACAAAGTGGATAATATATAGAGACCTACTATAATATTAATGTTATATGTCCCAATACTTATGATGACATATTTTTAAATCCCTTGATACTGATATTATATGGTTCCATATTAGATGGTTCAATGCCATTATAGAGATAAATGATATGTTGCAAAATTTGATTCTGGATCCATTATCTATGAGAACTCATTTTACCATTTTGTTACAAACACATACCTAGATATAAAGTGGAAAACAACTATTTATAAGGTGTTTGTGTGTTAAAAATATTTTAAAAAAGATATATTACGCTCATTACATATTATGGAGCTTAAGATAGAGGCCACATATGGTGGATCAACATTATAACGGAGCAAGGTCATACACAATGCATCTAAAAGAAGATCCTTATAACATGAAGAGTTGTGTAATAAGTCCAATATCAAGGTTTTGGAAGTAGTGTGTTTGGATTAGGGAAAAACATGTCTCAGGGGCCTTTGGCACTTTGTAGTGACATGTAATAACTCATTTTAAACATTAAAAAGAGTATGTAGGATATGTTTTGAGTCTTTTATAGATCAAAATAAATTAATTAGGCATGAGATATAACAATTAATAAGAAATACAAGGTACTAGACCATGAAATAATTAAGATATATATCCATGGAAAAAATGATTAGAAAAAATATAATAATTTAGGGATCAACAATAGAAAATACCAAAAAACACTAAGTGACCTAGGGTTTGATGTTCAAAGATTAGGTTCACCAAATGTTTAACCCTAAAATGAAATATAAGTGCTTGGATTTAGCCTTAGATTTCAATTAAATGGTTATATATAAATAAAATGGCACAAGGGTGATCAACAAACCTATAGCAAGCCAATTAGATGCTAAACTTAGATATAAACATACATTAAATTTATTATTCACTCTGGTAAATTCAGATCTGGGTCATGGAGAGTCATTTCTTATGAAATGAAAAAACCCTAGATTTACATCTTCAATGTGACCTTGTAAAAAAATGGGTTATTGGATACATGGTATCGAGCTGAACCCAATTACCCCACTATCAAAGGACACTGCCTACATAGCTAATAATTTGAAGAGGTCCTGAGAATAATGTAATATCCCCTATGTGTTGGATTTTATGAGAATAATAAAATATGTGTAAAATAAGTACATTAGTGACCTAGTTTGTAACATATAAAATTGAGCTCTTGGGCTACTCTTTTAGCAATTTAGAACTATAAATGTGTTTTACCTATGACTAGTATGGAAATAAGGAAGCTTTGATAAACTGAATGCTTGATAGAGTATTTTTGATAGGTTGCCTTGGTATCTTTTGTATTTTCTAGGTGAGGAATGAATGAGGGTTGATATTTTATTTATATCAATCCCTTTGGATTAATAACTCACATTAAATTACTTAGGTCGACCATTAAGATACATTTTATTTACAAACGAGATGACTTTAGGGTATTGAATACTTATGCCTAGGTAAGATATTAACATTGATGCTACTATCTGACCTAGATGTTAGTCTCCATGGAGTAGGAGAATAGGTACAGGTTCAAAAATTTTATAATGGAAGATAAGTACATTTTAAGAATTATGGGCAAAATAAAAGACTTGGGTCATCAATATAAGACTAGTTGAACCAAGAGATATAGACAAGGGGTACAAATGTAGAGAAGGTTTGAAGAACAACCAAGTTATGAGTTTTCCAAGTGTATAAGACTAAGGTGTTATATAATCACAAAATATCATCTACAATACCTTTGGAAACACATTGCAAAAAATATGATAAATAGAATGGAATAAAATAGGGTGATGTGAATGCATCTTTGAATAACATATTGAGAGTAAATGCCTGAAATAGATGAATTAAAATGATTAAAAATAAGAATAACTATGAAAACTAAATATTAAAATATATGAATTTGTTTTTATAGTTTATTGTGTTGACTAATATAATGCAAAAAAAAACATGAAAAAACCCAAAATCTACCAAAAATATGGATTTGAGGCTCCCTAATATTGACCCTATTGGACATTATTTTTTCATTTTAAAAATAATTAAAAAATAGTACATGATTACTGATGAAAAAAAATCAAGTCTATGTATAATAATATGACTTGTGTGAAATCTTGTAAAGTAGATTTAGGAAGGTTTAAATTGTAATAGGGCATACAATGATTGAAATCATTGTAAGTAGAAAACAAAAGTGTGTAGTTGGGCTAAGATAACCCCAATCACCCCCATGATTACTAAACATTTATTACATATCCAATAGTCTAAGGATGGAAATTAAGCCCAACATAGTTCTCTCACTAAGATTGCTTCATGCAATTTTTTTCCTTTGACTATATAAATGCATCTAGAATCAACTTGAATAATTACTCATGCTTGATTCAAGGTTGCATAAAATAGGCTTATGACTTAATTGAATACTACTTAAAATTCTTATACTCGAGTAACTTTTTCTCAATGTGCACTTGTGTAAATAAGCCTTTATATTGAAATTTTCAAGCGATTTAATAAGTGACTTGAGCATGTTTGTATAGCAATTAAAAAAGGATGACTACATGATAAAAATATTAAAAACAAGGAAGATAACCTAAGGGAGGGTTTAATTTAAAAATCTAACTATTGGTAGCAAAAGGAAAGAAACATTACATAGGGAAAATAATACTTACCATTATTTACCCTATTGGGTGTTATTGTCCCCAAGGGAAAAGTGATTAGTATTGGATCTGGGTTAAGGTATATAGATGCATAATAGTGTTTTTAACATTTAGAGAATATATATATATATATATATATACATATACATATATACATATATATATCTACATATATATATCTACATATATATATGTATATATATATACATATATATATATGTATATATATATATATATATGTACATATATATATATGTATATATATACACACACACATATATATATATGTATATATATATATATGTATATATATATATATGTATATATATATATATACATATATATATATACATATATATATATACATATATATATATATACATATATATATATATATGTATATATATACATATATATATATGTATATATATATATACATATATATATATATATATGTATATATATACATATATATACATATGATGATGATGATGATGATTTTAAGATAAACATATGTCCTCTCTTGTGCTTAGGATATGGTGAAGTGGAAAAATATGTATTAATTAAGTGTATTAGTTAATTAAAGATAAAAAGGGGTAAACTAACCTAATTAAGTATTCGTGACCAGATTTAGGTTAATACTTTTAGCCCCCTAGTTTAGAAATGAAATTGATAGATTAAAAGAAAGATATACCTTAGTGTGTAAGACATATTTTTTATTTGAGATAATAATTGAAATGTGCAAGGCACCTTGCACTTTTGAAAACCTTACAAAAGACATTAAGTAGTCATTTTTTTCTTTTGAAAACTAAAATTTATAAATCTTGGATTTGAAATTTGTAAATTCTTGAACTTTTGAAAATTTATTGAATTTTAAAAATTTGATTGAATTTTTAATTTTAAAATAAAAATGAGAGTATGAGATGAGTACATTTGTATGCGTAAAATATTTTTTTCTCTTTATGAATTTTCTTGGTGATGATACTTCCTTAAAGCATTGGAGGATTAATGCCTCTTCATAAAATATACGAAGAAGACAGTTATTTATCTAAACTATTAGGGCATCAAACCATAACTTAAATTTGAAATTTTAGAATAAAAATAACATTGATTAATAGATGTTGAAACCTTCATTTACCTATACTAATATATTTAACCCCAAGATGTGAAAAACGTTTAAATCCAAAATGAATTTGTACACATACTACTAGAGTGCACCATAACCTACATTTTATATATTATGCACTTAAATTGAATCAACCAATGAATATGGATAGTATATTAGATTTTAATTTTTTTCTTGAATGCATGATCAAATTATAGTGGATTACACCAATGTTCTTACCTTTTTTGCAGCTAAAAAAATAGAATTAAAAAATGTGGCATGAATCTATATCATGCCTTGATTGTAAATATATATAGATACTCATTATAAATTATGTTTGAAACTTTGAAACTATGTGAATTTGTACTTTTATCATGAAATATGAGTGTATATGTGTAGTCATATAAAATGTCACTTAAGTGCAATGAGTGTCATTTGAGACCACCGATCCCTAGCTTCGCCCTAGACCTATCTTAGGGCCTCTTTCAACCCTTATCTAGATTTAATATGGGTATTACATATCCCTAGATATCAAAAAATAAATCCCAAACCTTCCCTTAGGGATCTCGGGCCCTATTTCCCTAGGTTCTACCACTTGGAAACTAGCATAATTCTTTGGACACTAGCTTACTACACTAGTGACCAAGGGACTGCACTAGTGACCTTTGCTTAATTTAAACCCCAATGGATATGTTTTCAATTCTTAAAACACCTAAGGTTGGAGTAGACCTATTTCAAACTCCACATAAGCACCAAATTAGTATAAATACATGAATTTTTGTTCTTTATCCACTAAATGGAAATCATATGTAAATACACATAAACAAGCTTGAAACAAGTGGTGCACAATCAAAGTCATTGATCCCTAATCTACTCTACTTCTACATATAGTCATCTATAGACATCCTAAGCTTAGAATATATACATTTATAACATCAAGCCTCATTAAAATCTCTAAAGTTGACACTAATACTAACATTTACTTGTACTTGTATTAACACTTAGATTGGGAAAACTACATCAGGCTTGATCCCCTCTTGAGGTATTGGTATGTAGTTAATTGTTAACACAATAGGGTGTTGAAGACATCCAACCTACCTAACTAAGATCACACTTTTACTACTTGTGATTCTTAAATACGCTAATAACATGGATATCTAGGGTTTGTATACAAAATCAAGCCAAAATAGGTCATAGATAGTGAAATAAGTTTTGTCCACACATGAATAGGCCTATCAGACTCAGACACAACTACTCCCAAAAGTTCACATTAGTCCCTAAATAAGGACACTAACATAAAAAATGAGGACACTATCATAGTGTGTTTCTTTCAAAGGTACCATGCTACTATCCAAAAGGGTTTCTAATACTTGGATCATGTTCATAACACCCTAATCAATTTTTGTGACATTTTTCATGTTTCATATCATCTGTCTCAGTTAGTTTCTAGATAAGTATTTGTTTGTGTCATTTAATACTATTTTTGGAAATATTAGATTGTTGTATTCAACACACCCCACCCTGTATTTTCTTTGAAAAGTAGGTACCATCTTTATTTTTAGATAATATGAATATTTTATATGGTTATTCATGTGTTTTTGAGAGTTATGATGGTTATCATTATCTATAGAAACCCAGTGGTTTAAACATTGAATCAAATTAGGGTACACTTATTTCCATTTTTAAAGGACTTGTTCAAACTAATATATTAATGGATATTTAAGAAGAATTGATTTGTATGGTAGGAATTCAGATTAATTTCACTTCAAAAAAATCTCTTTGGAAGGTTTTCACTTCAACAGGTTTTTCTTCAATAAGTCTTGTTTTAGGAGCTTTCATTCAGAAATTTTTTTGGGTGCAAACTTTGCTCTTCATATGCTTTCATTCCAAAACTTTGTCCTAATCAGTGAATTTTACTTGGAATATTTATTTTGGAAAATTTCCATTGGAAGGATTTCTTTAAAAATATTCTCTTTGGGAAGTTTCTCTTCCACAAATTTCACGTTAGAGAATTTTCTTCACAAACTTGCTTTTTAGAGAATTTTCTTCATAAGCTTTCACTTTGGATACTTTAATTTAGAAAATTTCTATCAAAAACTTTACTTTGAAAAAAATCTCTTTAGAAGCTTTATTTTGATAAATTTCATTCAAAATCTTTACTTCAGGAACTTTCTATGCAAATACTTCTACCCAAACTAGAATCTTTCTAAAGATTACTTAGTCTTCGATAACCATTCCTTCAAAGACTTTGGGACAAATTATTTTGTAAATAATTTTTGCAAAGAACATTATACTTTTCAGGGTATTTTGGTCCCAAATCAAAATTTTTACTCCCTTGACTAAACCATATAATGACACTTGGCAAAAGAGAAAAGGCAACACTGTGTCACCCCAAATGAGCAGGCATTCTATGTGACTTGTACACTAGGATAGGTTGGTCAAGTTAGAATTGAATGAAGGTGATGAGATCATAGACATTGGTGATTAATGGCACACCAACTAGAAATGAATGTATAAATCTATAACATCAAGCCCATAACCAAGTTCATCTCATTTAGTTTTCAAGAGTTCGAGTAAACTTAAGCCTTTTATAATCTCAAAAGCCCTAGTTGCCACAAGGATGATTTATAATTCATGTAATTAAATTGTTTACATGCTATTTTATAAATATTGAAGCATACTATCATCTATTAAATAGTCATGGCATCATCATTTAGGTCATACAAAAGACCCTCAATACCCTGTAGGTTCTCCATCAAGGATTCTATAGAGTATTTAGAATAATTTTTGAAGTAATTGTATTTGATGGACACTATCCCAATTACTCAACCTAATGGGAAGCTATAGAGAACATGGATTCATTTTCATTGGAAGAAGACATCATGGTTGAAGAGAAATAGTTAGTAAAGGACCTGCTCCCATTCAAATGATAGGCCCTTCACTATGCAACTGTTAAGTTAGATGTTATGCCATCTATAGACTTGATGTGAGGCATCTTCTTCAAGGGTAGAATAGTATACAATGTTTACCTCAATTACATTTATAATAACATATTCATCATATACATCTTTGGGGAAACATTTAGTAGGTATTTGAGTCTCCCTATCCTAGAGGTTACATTTAATTTGCATATTGTAGTTACCTAGAAGAAGGTTAATAATGTGGAATGAGCACTAGCAAGGTAGATTCTCCCAAAGGAAACATTTGATATAAATGAAATAATCCCTCCACATCACTCGATTTAAGATGGGGATTCACATAGGCATGGCACTATTGAATTGACTCTTTGGTCACACAAGCATCCAATTCTTACATCTAGAATGGGTTCCCTTACTAGACCCGATCAGTAATTTAGAGTGAACCTATGCATTGGGAGAAGTAATTAGCACCCACTTACAGGAGTAAATTCTACACAAAGATAGGTGGCCACATGGGGGAAAATTTTACATGATGTCTTACTTATTATATACAGTCATGAGAATGATATACATGCATAGTAGAGTCCTATTGGATCCCAACCCAAATGTTATCAAGAATCAAATATGTGATTATTACTCTTTTTTTCACATATACTCATATGTCATGAACATCACCAAGATTGTATAGGATATCTACCCTCAAGTATGGATGGCCATTTATCATTAGTCTTTCTCTAGGATTTCACCCATCATCATCATAACACTTGTCAATGTGGGAGACTACTAGATCTACCCTAAATACATTGTCATCATGGTTATTGGCCATAAGGTGGATACTCTTCAAATTCCTAAGTTTATTCCAAATAAGGTAGCTAAATATGATATTGACTTCTAGATATGGAATGGTATCAATGAGGAACTAACAAAGAATAAGAAAGCAACCTTCTATAGCTCCCACATCACTATTGGGAGGATGTAGTACACCATAAAAAGGTAATTTAAGGAAGCTAGAAATGTGATGAAATCATATGCATTTCCCACTCTCCCCCATAGGGATTAGAACCACCATGGGAAATTCTACATAATATCCACACCCTTGGTCTCTCATATAAACATGAGCCATTTGATCATGATTTTATATTTTTGAACTCCAAGGGTGATGAAGAAGTGAAACAAAGAGCAGTGATGGTAGGATTGAGCAAGGACCTATTGAGGGTAATGAAAGATAAACTCTCACACTTGGCCAAGAAAAATTTAGGATCCCACTACTAGGAGGATGGATATCTTCTAACTTTTAGAGTGGTAGGCCATACCAATAACTAGTGAAAGAGGGACAAGAACCCCAAGGTCCACTCATGGCTCAAGACCAACCATAGGAGCAAGAATAGTTTATAGGTGAAGTATCAATTACTGAGGGACATGAAAATGATAAGAAAAAGAGGAAATAAATGTCTATGCATTAGAGGAATAAGAATAAACTCCTCTAGTTCAAGCATCAACTATTGAACTAAGGACTGTTAAGTAGGATCTAGAATATGAGATCACTCAAGGAAAGGACACTACACAAGGGGAAGAAGTTAGGATCATTTTATTAGATTATTTTTATGAAGAATAAGTAATGACTTCAAAATCCCTAACAAAAAACATGATTACCCCTCTTCTTCCCCAACAAATGACTACTCCACCAACTAGAAGAACAACATGATACTATCAAAGGAAATTAAAGGGGGATAGACCTCAGACCCCACCCATACAAGAACTCAAAGAGGAACAAACTTCAATAGAAGGTGAACCAACACAAGAGGTCGATGAAGAGGAATCATAAGAAGCCAAGGTCTTAAGTTTGGAAACATTGAAATCAAAATGACCTCTCACTAGTGAGTCATCTAGTAAGGTTCCTCTTTTCACAACCCCCTTGGGCCTTTTTCCTTTAACGTCATTACTAGTTATTTCTACCATACTTTCTCTAATTGTTTTCACTTTATACTGGTCTCCTTTTTATGCACCCATCTTCTACTTTTCTTAGTGCCACTTTACCTTCTTCAGTCTCTAATATTATATTTTCTATTCCTTTAGTGTCCTTTCCTTCAACCATATCTCTTTCCATCCTAACCATCAACTAAACCATCACCCCAATTTTTTATTCCTCTTCCTAATTGGGTTCACCTCTCCCTTCTTCAATGACAATCTTAATAACAATAGTAGTGAAAATCAAGAGGTCTAAAAGAAAGCAACCAGTCTATGTTGTGCACCCAATGCCATAATTTAGAAACATAGACTAGTATAAAATAATTTGGCCCTCAATGACCAATCCATCCTCTGAACCTGAGCCTAATCCTAAAGATCATATGCAATTATAAGCTCAACCATCACATCCTTAAAAGCTCACTCTTCCAGACTAAGCCAAGGAGGTAGGGGCTTTAGCTTCTAAGAAGCCCAATCTAAAGATCACTAACCTTCCAATGGTAAGTTCATTATTTAAAAATGATACAAAATCAGTCCAATGGGTCATAAAGAGGAAGATTAAGGATAGTTTTGGTAGGAGTTTGATTTTAGAGGAAAGGGAATACATTTATTCCCTTTTAAAGAGGTAGAATAGGAAGAAAGGTTAGCCCCCATACACTGAGGACCTCAAGTCCTATGTAGAGACCCATATTAGGGAAATCTTAGTTATACATGAGGAAATGGAGTTAGATAGACAAGAGTTCGAAGAAGAGTTAAAAACTCTTAGAGATAAGCAACAAGTGATAGGAGTCCCCCATGGTATAAAACATGATGTAAAAAATGTATTACTTAGGTTGTATGATATTTTGGATATAATTCATTCTTTTAGAGTATATTTGACTCCACATGTAAATTAAATAACTATAGTGTTCAAAATTCTTAGGGAGGATGAGAATAAATTAAATTTCTTGGTATTGTACACCCCCAACAAGGCATTTAAACACCTAGACTTGATGACCCCTCTAGAGTCATCAAATTCATTAAATTTAGATCTAATAATAAAACAAGAAGCTTGAGATTGGGTATCATATTCTAAAGCTCTAGTAAACAAGTTGGACAAACAAGAAAAAAAGTACAGTAAATTTTGATTAAACTTGATTTGATAGCATTCTAAGACAATAGAGGGAAACTGGTAACTTGAGATACTTTTGATCAGATGATTCAACAAGTTTCAAATGGATTCAAATATATTTTATAAGGAATAATCTTGGATAACATTGAATCCAAGTTGAGCACAAGGAAAAAAGAAAGAGAGGTAGAAGTCTTATGGGTTAGATTTTGAACCACCAAGAAAAAAAATACAAGACTAATGGAATAAACTGGCAGGGTGACTAGGACTCATCTTCTTGACATGAACTTAATTCATGCATAAAATGCTAAGGAATACAATTATTACCAAGATTTGGATGCCAATAAGAAAGTAACATCAATTTTGCCTTCTAGTTATACACCTCAAACCCTACCTACACTACTAGTAAACATTGCTACATCAATGCCACCTCACATTTTAACTCTGATTATAAATCTAGTTCAATGAATGAGTGGATCACCAAGAAAAAATCCAATCACTACATCCTTATGCAGACACACAATTGTAGTTCCAATGACAATTTTGAGAAACATCAAGCAAGATCTAATTTAGCCCAAAAATAAATGCTGATTTTATATATTTTTACATGTAGTAGGTATAAACAAATAATTAAGTCCTAGTTACATTGATATTGTAATTAACTAAATCATTTTCTTAGCATGCACATGTTTCATGTATGAATTATCTATAAGTTAGGACATGTAACTTAGACTTATCATATAGTCTTTTGAGATGTAATCAAAGTTTTCTACATTTGGAGGGTGAGGTGACCCCTTCCCCAAGTTCTTTATATATATGTAGAACCCTCTTTTCAAAGGGTCAATGTTTTGGATGAATATACAAGAGTATATCAATAAATTGATTGTCATGCAACTGTGTTTTTTTTTCTTCTTCCTTCTCTATGTTAATGAATTTTAAGTTTCTTTGTCTATATTGATCCAATAGTTTTGAAGTGTGTTAATGCTACAAATAAATATGATTGTTTTATCAATGAATACTAGTCTTAGATGTGTAAAATAAATTAAGGATTGATAGATAGATTTCATTGATTTAAGTAGTTAGTAAAACTTGATTTGATAATCTAAGGTGTGTAGAAGTATCTCCTTTGATATAGTCTTCTAGGTATGAGCATTAGCTACCCTAGATAACTTCTTAGTCCAAAATGTAACGTCTTAGATAAGGGTGTGTAATATTATCCCTAATAAGAGAAACCTTTAGTTGAGATCATTGAACATCCTATACTATCATTCTAGACTTCTAACTATTATTTTTTATGAGTGTGTAAAAGCTGTAAACAACAAACACTAGTCTTGGAGATCCTTATCCACCAAAGAAACAACCTTAGAGATTATCATTCAATAATGTAGAACCTTCTTTTTTTCCTTACCCTTCTCTCATTTTTTAAGTTTGTTTAGGATCTTCCCACCATATAATAGTTCTCCACCCATCTAACTCACCTAGTGATTACCTTTTTATTAGATTCCATGCATCCATCCACAAAATCTAGTTAGACAACCCACATGCTCAACCTACTATTTCACCCCCTGGTTGTTTTAACCATGTACCTACAACTCATGCCTTAGAGTGGAACCCTATTCCATAGATATCCGAAAATTTTGGAGGCTACCTCATTTAAAATTTTTGAGGTGTGCATAAAACCCACATCAACACAAATTAGGTCAATTATTGCATAAATCAATGGTTGTATTTATTATATATATCTCCCTTAATTTACTATACTTAGACCCTTTAACAATATAGGATTTACATTCCTTAAGTCCTTAAATATTAAATCATTTGGTGAACCTAAAATACTTTGAATACTACCTAAACTCTAACACTAAATGTTATTAGGGTTTGTATCCTTGTTTTTCATATTTCCTTTGGTTGTGTTAGTATTTTCAGATTTTATATATTCTATTTTAGTAACTATATTTCATTTTATTTTCTATTTTCAATCTCAGAAAGTTATATCTCTTCCTTGAAGAAGAAGTGTTAGGCATAGTGTAAATCCTATTAAGCATACTCATATTCCTTCTATTCAAAATCATACCATGGACAAAGGACCAATTATAACCTGCCTCATTAATTCTTCACACCCTAATTATGTGGACTTCAATGATAATACATATCAATATGAGCAATACAATAAAGATAAAAATGATACACAAGATGGGAATTGAGACACACTACCCCCAATTGATAATGGAAGTATTATAGTCAATAAGGATGAGATTTTAAAAAAGTTTTAGAGATATACTTTAGGAACAACCTCATGATCATGCACATATTTTGAAAGCCATAATGTAAATAAAGAACAAATCCAATAATGGTAAATCTTCTACTCCCCCATATGCCAATATTGTTACACCGCTATGGACACAACTAAAATTCTATAACAACCTATTATAACTTAAAAACATCAACACATCATATAATTCTTATTCATTACTCTATTATAGATGTACAATCCCTTATGCATGAGATCCATGATCTATAGGATAAGGTATTACATCTTCAAAATGGTGCCACTAGACCATCTCATGCCTTATATTCTCATGTTATTTTACATACACCTTTGGCATAACATATAGTGGTAACTCCTTACCATTTTAATTTGTTTCATCCAAGCTTACTTTGTATGATGGTAAGGGTGACCTAGATCACCATCTAAGGGATTTCCACATAACATTTTTCGACTATGTGTCCAACTATTGGCTCCTTACTAAGTTGTTCCCTCAAAGTTTAAAGGAATATAAATTACAATGGTTTTATGATCCTCCTAATTAGTCCATCACAACATTCAATCCATTGGAATATATGTTTTTGGCACACTTTTCAATCACCATTAGTGATATGGTTTCCTATGCTCAAGTGGTAAAACTCAAACAAAATCTAATGAGCCAATAGCTAAATATGTCTTGTGAGATAAAATTATATTAGCAAAGATGACTAGCCCCATGGAAGATAGATAAATTAAAAACATATTCAAGAAAATTTTATTACTAGCATTACATGAAGCTATCCTACTCAAGAAGTTTCCATCATTCATATATATTTGTCATATAATGAAAAAATAAGAGGTCAAGCTTTTCTCCATGGGAAAATTAAAGAAAACAACTAGATCATATTCACTACTAAGAGTTTTAATAAGCCTCCATACAAGGTGAAACCCAATAAGAACAAGAATGATTCAAAAATGATAGTTAATGAAACATCAAATCCACCTCCTCACATGGTTTTATATGCTCTTTCAAGGAGACATTTTATGACTCTTTCTCAGTATCTAATATGGGTTCTACATTAGCTCTTGGAATATAATGTCATATCTCTCCTTCCTATCAAAGAGGTTGATATAACTAGGCCTCTTCTAAGGAATTATGATGCCAATGAATTATGAAATTACCATAAGGCACTAGAAGATACTAGAAATAGATGTATTAGATTGAAACATAAGATACAAGATTTGATAGAATCTAATATTATTGATGTTGACACTCCTACAGAAGCACTTAGACCACAACCAATGGAAGTAAAATCATTGAAATTTTTTTCATATCCATCTAAAAATCATGTAACTAATTAGATAGTAGGAACTTCAAGTGTTCATTATACATATCATACACAACCACCACCAACATCTTATCAGACTCATATAGTGGATCCACATGTTCTACATAATATCATTAGGGTGTGTCATACTATAGTTGATGATGACATAGATTTTTATGGACTATTAGTATGAGCCTAAATTAATCATCATCTTATTCAGAGTGTCATGGTTGACAATGGGATAAGTGTCAACATGTGTACTATCATACTTATACATCACTTGGATTATTCAGAATAAGATATTTCTCAGACAAGTACAAATATTCATGGTTTTAGTGTCCATGTCCAAAATTCCATTAGCAATATTATCCTTCCATTATAGGTTGGGAATATACATGTGGCCACTAGATTCATAGTATTACCTAGTGTAGGCATATCTAATATGTTATTGGGTATTCCTTGGATATAGAAGCTTTGAGTTATCCCATCTACTATACATAGATGTGTCAAATATATATGTGCTAATTAGGTGGTTATAGTTAAGGGTCTTCCATATGAATATCTACACCTATTAAATATCTAGTTATGCAATAGACACCAATTACCATTCCACACATAGAGTTTATTAACACACATCTAATATTAGTTAAGCCACTAGTGCAGGTGAATTATACTCTTATACCATCATCACATATACATACTCCCCCACAAAGACCTATATTAGAGAAACCCCTACATTAGAGACATGTTTTATATTCTATATATCCTCTTTCTACCCCATTACCACATATATTAGTGTTACAACATAAAACATCCACTATAATTACAACTTCTACTAGATAAATTCCCAAATGCACCACAATTCACACGCTAATTCTGTTAATTTCTCATATATATAGCCCTACTCTATAAATAGTTTTATATATAAATAACTTAGTATATTTGATTCTTGGATCCCAAATACTATTTCACAACACACATGATCACTCTTCCTCTCTTTTATACAAGCGACATTGATTTTGAGTCTATTATGAGACTCATCAAGTAGTATGTTACTTGTACATATCTTATCTTACCTTGTTCCTTGTATATAGTTTTATTTTAATGATTATTTTTACTTAGATTATATAATTAAAAAACACAACATAATATAATATGTTCAAAATATAAAAATATTTAGATATTTCTGAAAACACAAAATTTATATTGTTTGCATAACGATGTTTACATAATTTTTAATTTTTAGGTACTACACATGCTAGCTATCTTAGTATAGTTAGTTTTATCATAAATACATGATTCACTTGTTCTCATATATTATTATAATACTTAGGTCCATCACATAGATCTATAGTTGCTACTATCTACCCACTAGGGGCACATACATAGATATGATTTAACATTGATACATTCACCCTTTAGGGGCATCCTATACACAACTTCCACTTTTCTAGGTTATATCATTCTATACTAATTAGGTTTTTTACTAACTACTACTTTTAGACTCAACTTATGTACATATTTACTCTTATATATATTTGTACTACATGTTCATAGATACTTTCACTTATAACTTTCCTAATTTAGATTTGATTACGTCTCCCTATTTATACATATATTTAATGGCATTTGAATATGCCATTGTTCTATGGCTTTGTGCCACTTCCTTTCATTGTATTTATGCTTTGAACATGTGATAATGTCCTTAAGTGTGCATTATTTATGATGTACATGTAGACATTTAAACATTTCCTTCCATGCATCTCTAATCCAACCTACTTGTTACTTATGTATGTGGACATTTGAACATGTCCTTATATGTATTTGAATTCTTAGATTTAGTGATGTGCCCATGTCCTTTGTATTTTGGCCCCTTTTCCTAATTTACATGCCTAATTTGTTTGTGTTTATAATTTCATGTATACATCATGGCCATGACATTTTTCTCTTAGTTGTTACACTTACACCTAATTTTTGATGACATGAGGGACCTCATGCATATCCCCTCCTTTCTTGGGTGCCTTGATGGGCATCAATGATGCATCCCCCAAGTTATTTAAATAGATTATTACTCAGGTTTATTATTCATACACATGCTTACATTGTTATACATATATATCTTGACAACTTTGTGAATGATAGATCCAACATACATCATATATTACCAACTTATTCTCAGATTATTGTACATTTTGACATCATGTATACACATTATATTGATTTATTATTCAGATATCATATATACTGAGGCTAACACACATGATACAAATATTTTATTTTTAGGATATTTATTTCATAGTTTCAACAAATCCCATCAAAAGAGGGGGAATTCACAGTGATTTGTCACAAATAATATGCCATATAAGTGCACTAAGGTACATTTTTTAGCACATAGACACATAATTATAAAGCTAATAATGAAGACAACATAATGAAAAATAGTGAAATAGAGATTAGAGTTAGTCTAGAAAAAAAATAGAGGACACTAAAGCAACATAAAGGACACTAACATAGTCCACTACTATCTAAAGAAACACACTACTATCCAGTAATACTAGAAATAGGAAAATCCAGATTTGATAGAACACAAAAATTATAGTCTAGATTTACATAGTTTTAATCATAGGTTATTATATTTGATCATCTTATGCTTAATTTTGTATTCGGTCATACTAGGTTTTCTCAAATAGGGGGAATCATGCACAACATGATCGCTCCCATTTCATATTTAGATTTACATAGACACAGATTGCTACAACTCTATCTAAAATCCATATGCATAGGTATCATAATTGAGGGCATGTATATGACACATTATTTACACATGATCAATTTTTCACCAGCTCATATCAGATGGAATGACAACTCCATGTCATTTTCCATGTTGTATACTTAAGACACCATCTTTACCAAGTTTCACACCAAATCGATGCCTTATTCCATCTACAGTGGTTGGCATTTTCACTTAGTCCGTAAAATACATTCCCAAGTGCTCGATAAGCCCCTTGGTCATTTTAAATTTCATAGTTTCTAAGTGGACCTAGATCCATCCCACATAATTTTAGTTATATCATATAGTTTTAGTCATAGATGCATCTACTACATGGGTAGTAAATGATGGATTCATAGCCTTGTTAAGTTTTTAAGCCACATACATAGGAGGGTTAAATAAGCTATCAATCCAATCTAAGTTATTCATAGTGTGTGATCCACTTTTTAGGGGTGGTCAATGATGGATTCAAATCTGAATTGAGTTATTGAGTAACTTACACATGGGGATTGAATAAGCCATCAACTTAGTCAAGTTATTTATCAATTTGATTACTAGTTACACACATGATGTTACCAATTTTTGTATTGGTTCATGTACCCAGTGAGGTGTATTGATTACAGTCCTCTCTCTCTTACCTCTTTACTTAGTTTTGTCTTTGACTTTGATATTCCTTAAGTAAGGTCTGATTCATCCATATTTCATTTTTAGGATACATAATGGAGCATTATTTGCATACTCAAACCTAGATTCAAGGGATTTGTTTATTAGGTAAGTACATGTACACTTATTTTTTCTTTATCCTAGTCATGTCACTTTAATACATTTTTAGAAAAAAGGGGGAGAAAATGAAGTCATATAAAATGTCACTTGAGACTAATGAGTGTCACTCAAGACCACCTGTCCCTAGCTTAGTATTAAACCTATCTTAGGGCCTATTTTAAACCTTATATATCTTTTGTGTAGGTATTACACATTATCAAACATCCCAAAATTAGTCTCAAGCCTTCCCCTAGGGATCTTAGCCCATAGTGCCCCAATATCTACCACCTAGACACTATCATAGTTATTTGGACACTAGTGCACTACACTAGTGACTAAGGGACCGTGGTAGTGTCCTTTACCTAATTTCAACCCTAATGGATATTTTTTCAATTCCTAATACACATAAGGTTAGACTATACTTATTTCACACTCCACACAATCACTTGATCAATATAAATACATGAATTTTAGTCATTTATCCACTAGATAGAAATTAAATACAAATACACACAAACAATCTCATAATAAGTTGTGCACAATCAAGGTCATTGATCCCTATTATTCCCTACTTCTACATATAGTCATCTAAAACCACCGTAGGCTTATAATATATAGATTTTCAGTCTCCAACATTATTTAAAGAACTAAATTTGACATTCATACTAGCATACACTTTCACTTACACCAACACTTAGATTGGGAGAACTACCTCAGGCTTGATCCCCTCTTTAGATATTGGTATGTAGGCAACTCTCAACATAATGAGGTGTTGAGGATATCTAGCCTACCTTTAAAACATAACACTTTTGCTACTTGTGCTTCAAAAATACCCTAAAAATATGGAGATATGTGGTTTGCATACAAAATTATCCCAAAATAGGTCACAAACACCAAATCAAGTTTACTTTACATGAGATCAGGTCTATTAGACTCAGACATGACTACTCCCAAAAGTTTATGTTAGTCCATGCACAATGACACTAGTGTGGAACAAGAGGACACTAACATGGTGTACTACTATCCAAGGTATTACTCCACTATCTAGGAGGGTTTCTAACACCTAGATCCTATTCATGAAACCCAAATCAATTTTTTTCTAGTTTTCAACCTTCAGATCATTCATCTTAGTCACTTTCCAACTAAGTATTTATTTGTGTCATTTATTACTATTTTTGGAAATATCAAAGTAGGTCAATTCTTACAAAAGTCACTGGATATATTTATTGCATATCTCTCCCATGATTTATTGTACTCTAACACTTTAAAAACCTAGGATTTACATTCCATAATTCCTTAAACATTAAATCATTATGCATGGATTATGCTTCCATAATATGTGAAAATATTGAATTTTGAAACATTTTACAAGTTATGAAATTTTAACTGTGCTAAAACTAATTTTTTTCTTTGAAAAAGATTCTCTCATGCATGACAAGCCCACAAAAATTCCCCACTTTTGAGGATGGAATTTATCTTGAAAGTCACTCATCTCAAAATAACATTTAACTTGAAACATAAATAGTAAATATGTCATCATTAAAAAATGTAGTATATATAAAAAGTAAATTATCATCATAAGATTTGAATTTTGTATACAACTCATGAGTAAAGACCTATATAATGTATCAATGTAGCTCATATAAATATAATATATAATGTATAATTAGTAAATTATGTTAGTAGTGCCTAATATAGATCATGACACTTATCAAACTCAACAAGTTCAACAAATATGCACACAACAAACATAATGATATAAATGTCAAATAATAAGGCTAAGCACCACACACAAGAGACATGTTCAAATGTTAAAAAGTCAAATTTTACACACGTAACAGACATGAATAATGTCTTAAATAATGGACATTCTCAAATGTCACACACAAGACACAAGTTCTCATAGATATGCATCAATCAAGTTTTTATAGACAAGGGCCAAGGAAAAACATAATAGATAAGTAAAATATAATATACCATGTAAAATAAAATAATATAAATCAAACATAAAAATAGTGAGGTAGATTAAATTATGCATATGTAATGTAACTAGATCCTAAAAAATAACTTATCTATGTACATTAAGAAAGGTAGATATATTAGCAAGATATTTTAAAATAGTATAAAGCTGAATGATATAGGGGTTATAGAATCATGACACCTATATATCACATGTGTATAATATGCCCTCAAATTAGAAAGGCTAGTGGGTAGAGGTAAGTCCAACATATTAGTCCTTTATAAAATTGAGTATGTCTTGCACAACACTCATGAATACTAGTGAAATACATGTGTGATATAGAAATAATAATCTATTTACTAATCATGGGAGAAATTTAACATTTTTCAAAGATGTAAACTATATTGATAATCATGCTTAGGTCCCAATTTTGGATTTTTTAGAATATTTTTAATGTTTTTGAATTTTTAAATACATGATTTTTTTGTATTTTTATAAAATTGAAACCAACAACATTAGAAACTGGAATTAATCAAGGTGTCAAAAATAGAACATAGAAATATCTGAACAATTTGTAACATGTATCAATGTGAGATATGTATTAGAAAACATTGTATATCTAAACATGATCAACATACACCGTTTAAATTATAAATTTGAGGAATTTGTAGGATATTGGAAATGTATGTATAGTATTGATTGTACATCATCATGCCATAAAATGTATGCTTGTTAGAAAATATTGCATGTATGAACAATATAGTTCTAAAAAAGAGATATTTTACATGAAAAACCATGATTTACATATTGAAACTAAGTGAAAAATTTGAAAATTGGTAGAATTAAGGCTCTAAGTGTTGAAACTATGATTTTTGGTTAAAAACCAACAAAGGACATGATTAACCATTTGGGACAAAAATTAAAATAATATCTATCCTAGAATAAAAAGGACAACCTTTTAGTGCATATTATGAAGGTAGAGAGATAAATGTCATGTTTTGGCAAAATTAATCACTATTTTATTTTTTTTAGATCTAAAAAGGTAAATAGAAGGGATAAGAGGTCAACAAGTCAACAATATCCAAGTGATTATAATAACTAATCAATCAATCTCATATGCAATCAAATAAAAGACTATGATGCAATAATCTAAAATCTATGTATAACTAGACTTTTGGTTTTTTGACTTATTTGAATGTTTTTAAAAAATTTAGAATATTTGGAAATGTAAAAAGATACCCAATAATCCCATCAAGATAAGAATAAAATAAATATGCGATTAGGACATTTTCGCTTGACCTATTATCAGCTAGCACACTATGAATAATTTATTGATTAATGTAAGCTCTTATGTACATAAAGCATGAAAGTCAAACCCATCATCCACTATCTCACTATAATCAAAAGTAATAAAAGGATGTAGTTGAATATTTTGATTAATTATTCTAATAAATCCATCCAAGTGATAATAATATGATTAAGGAGGTGGATAAGCACTATAAATATGATGCACTAATGAAGTATCTTTATTAGTATTATGATTATGAACTGGTTCATTAAAAATTTTCAATTTATAATTTTAATTTTGTTGAGGTTTAGTTTCTTCTAGAAGAATGCCTAATTCAATGCCATTATTTTTAATAATATATTTGATAAGATCCTTGAGCTTGAAACATCTATTAGTAGAATGATCGTTGCATCTATGGTAATCCCAATATGTATTGTTATCAAATATTTTACTAGTGGATCATATCAATTTTAAATGGAGAAGGAAAAGTGATTAAATTAATTTAACCAAATTTTGTAGTAATTTTTAAGGCAGATGTTATAATATATAGATATTACTTCTTGGTTGATAAGATAAAATAATCTTGCTAGAATGATGATAAATAATGACTAATATCTTTTCCAATTTAGTATATGTTGTATTAGCTTTTCAATATGGTTCACTTTGGAACATTGTTTGTAGAGGTTGATGTAGATGTAGGTGTATACTCAAGCTTATTCAAAGCAATAATCTTGACTTCTTTTTCTCTTATTGTATGACAAAGCTCTTTAAATGATCTAAATTTATTGAAGATTCATTGACTCATTCAGTGATGCAATAAAAAATTATTTTAAAATTTATTGTAGCTCATTATTTTCCAATGTATTAGTAAATTTGTCAAGAATGGTCTTATAATGAATCACATAATCATTAATATGTAGTTATTTCATTGATTAAGCTTTACAATTTTTGCATAAGAAAGTTTCTCATCAATTTTAATAATGAAATGTTTGAGAAATAGATGTACTAATGGATTGAATTATTTGACATATTGAGTAGGTAAATCATAAATCAACTAAAATCATAGTCTTTTAAGATTTTTAGAAACAATTTAATCAATAATTTGTCATTAAAGGCATAATCCAATAATTTTTCATGAAAAATTTGAGATGTTGTTCTAGATATCCATTACCTTCATGTAGTGGAAGATTAGGAGCTAAAAATGCTATTGGTAGAGGGTATGGAGTAATTTTATGTGCTAAAGGATTATGAAGTAACACTTGGGAATATAATGATTGGATGTCTTTAAGGAAACATTGATCTAATTGTAAAACTTTATCTTGTAGAAATGTAACTATTTGATTGAGGGATTATGCATTAGCTGAGGTTGTATAACTGTCAAAGGATATTAATGAATCACTATGTTAGGAATATGCATAAAAATATATTATAAACCATGTGTTTTCCCCAATCCTAAAGATGTGGATGGGATAACAATATCAACAATAGTAGTAGAAACACTTGTTATGGGGCTTATAATAGGTTGTTCAACAAAACATATAATTATTCCAATGTGCTAGCAAAGATATGCTTTATTTCTTCTTATCTAGATAAAAATAGTAAATATTTAATTTGATTAGGCTGGGTGTTAGGGTATTCATTTAATTCTTTTGCATCCATAGGATTGAAACTATTGTTATTATTTTCCTTATATTCGTGGGTTATATCACTTTCTATGGTCATAATTGTTCCATAAAGAGGGTGTAAATCCAAACAAATATCATTTTAAATTAAAAAAAAAAATTTCCATGTTATACTTGAATTAAAAAATAATATACATTAATGAAACTTGCATAGAGAGTTGGACAATTATTTTATAATACTCATAATTTTTTTTGATATCATCCATGATAAAAACATTTTTTATTTGAAAGGGTAAAAACTAGGTTTTACAGGGATCCTGGAACCACCAAAGTGCAATACAAAAAGTATAAGCAGGACAATTAAAGGTCAAACATACAAAACATCAAAAATCCATTATACTAAACTAAAATAAAGGAAACCAAAAAAAACAAAAAAAAATCTTAGGAGGGAAGTCCCTCTAGAGAGTCTTCAACATATTCAGAATTATTCATGGAGATGTCTTTCTTTACCTTAAAATCTTGGCCCATGTATAGTTCTTGGGTCCTTCACGAGCTTCACCAAGAAATATCATACATGGTCCCTTTTGTCCTTTAACCTACAAAGGAGACTACTTATGGGAATCCCCTTGGGGGATCCTAAAGGGAAGATTTCAAGATATTAGGTGACTGAATCATAAGGGTGTGGGTGGGTTAGGTAGACTAAATGAAAGAACATACTATGGAATCAGACTATTTATGTAAATTATTCGAATCATGAATGAGCTTGGTAAGGTCCATCCTTGCTTATTAAACCTTAGAGTTGAATTTATCCTACTATAATTTATTCCTTTCCATATCATTAGACAAAATGGATTTCCCCTTCTAGGTAGTCTCCACATGAGTACCCATATTGATTGAGATCACCTTAGGTTTAAGAATGAATAGCTTGATGGGGAGGTCATCAGGAGGGGATTTAGAAGGGTTGGATGGGGGGTAGACTCAAAGGGTTGGTGGGATCTTGAGGTGGGTTCTTCCACTTGGGAGTCCTTTTATGAGTCCTCCCTGGAGGAAGAACCCCCTAGGGGGACTTCCCAACTATGAAGGGATTGGCCATGCTTGACAAGGAGAAGGATTAACCCTTAGTGGAGGATAGGGTTAGTTTCATTCACTTGATGCAATAAAATAATGCTTTCAAGGAAATTAAGAAGAAAGAAAGGCATACTAATTTTATAGCCAATAAAGTGCTTCAATAGTAGAAAGTGGTGGGAAAATATAAGAGTGTATTTACTTTCAAGAGTTATATAGCACATGACTTGAATAAAAATATTAGGCCAGTAGTGATGGAGATATACCCATGGAAAACATTTCTTATTAGTCCTCACAAAATCATTCATCTGCAAGAATCATTTTAATATCTCCTATTTCTTCATTTGGTCTTTGATTGCTGTGGCACCTTCACAATACATGACAATCACTTCCCCAATGTATTGCTCTAAAATAGTGATTCTTATTACGTAAATGGTTGCCTTACAATTGATCCAAGCCATAAAAAAGTCATGGGCCACTTCTGTATTATGATTTATGACTCTCTCTTTGAACTTGGTGAGGCCCCCACATTTGAGTTTCTTCTAAACTTTTTTTTGGCCATAAAATTACTTGCAAGAGATGGGTTCTAACCTTTCCCTATTGCCTCCCATCAAATCAATGTCTACATATCTACGGTGAGTAGGAGGAAGGTTCTACATGGAGAAAAATTGAAAAATATGAATGGATTTTGAGAATCCATTGATAAAATGATTTAGCAATTATGCCCCATCCTATAGACATAATTGCATATAAGCTTAATTAACATCCAACCCTTTGAAGAGATATTATACATGTATGGTGATATGACATTTTTATCAAACATTGATACTTTCAACCTATACGGCATTGAGAAAATTATTAAGAATGTTTCTTTCCTTGTGATAGTTAGTTAAACTATGGAGTTTAACTCTAATGTTAGCAAGGAGGTCAATAACTTCATTGCCTTCCCTGTAGGTATGTATAATTTGGAATGGGGACATGCCAATCAAGAGTTTCTTAACATCATTGATGATATATTTGATAGTGTGAGAGGCAATTATTTTCCCTTTCAGAGCATTTAAAATATTTAATGAATCACCTTCCACAATGATCCTATTCTGGTTGATTTTGTAAGCTAATTATATATCCTAGAGAGTTGTCTTTACTTCTATAAGGTGATTTGTTTGGGCTCCCATAGGACTTTCATAAGTGGAAAACATCTCCTTTTTTGAATTCCTTATAACTCCACCTCCACTTGCAATACCTGGGTTTCCTTTTGAAGCACCGTTAAAGTTTAGTTTTACCCAACCTTCTGGTGGAGCCTTCTTTTTTGTATGCTTACAGATTATATATTTTGAGGGGGAGAATACAAATTAAGTAATATCCCAAGTTTTTAGGATATGTAAGGTATAATAAGGGGTAGTATCTTTGTGTTTGGGGAAGAAAGCTTTCTAATTTTTTGAAATGGCCTAGTAAAGTCAGATAAAGTCATGTTTCAGTTGGTATCTCTTATTTAAGAAGAGATCATCATTACGAGCTTTGTAGACACACTAGAACTAATGGGGAAGAGGGAGGCACCAAAGGAAAATAAGGGAAGTGAGTTTTTAAGGGGAAATCCATTGTACTATGAAGTTTAGGACTTTGTTTAGTTTGACCCAGGCCAGGCTGAGGTGACTAAGCACCCAATTAAATAGTGTCAAGTTGAAGAGACATTTAAGGAATAGGTGGTAGACTAAATATTTTACATTATAAAAAATTGGGCATATATTAGGGAAAATCAGTCTTCTTTTGGTCAGGTTGTCCACCATTATAATTTTATCCTACATTTCAAGCAAAAATAAATAAATTAACTTTGGGATTCAAGTGCTTTACCCAAAAAAAATTCTAGAAATTCCATTTGCTTTCCCAATTAAGGTTAGTGGCATGTCCCGAGGCCATAGAATAGGATCCCTTGTATTTATCCCCCAAAATAAAATGATCCTCCTTCTATATGGAAGGAATATAAACTTATCTTAATGACAAGTTGAGGGTCTGAATAACCTGAGTTTTTTCTAGTGATAGTCCATCATTGGGGAGACTTTTCTAGAGCTTAACACCTTTTATTTACCAATAATAATTGATATTGGATCCCCATATTTGATTGAGGTGTATATAACACCCCACCCAAATCCCTTGGGTAGAGAGGGAGGTGGGAGATAGCCAGGAATCTTCTTAGAAGTCAATTTTCTCACCGTTACCAATTTTCCATAAAATACATTTCTTTAATAAATCCGTGCAACTGATTATAGCTTTTTCAAAGGTGGATCCGTCTATAGGGCCTTATTTCCACATGAAGTTATCCACTTCAACTCCTTCCAAGTATTTGGCTTTGATAGTTCTTGCCCACTCCTCATTTTACTTCATCAATTGCCAACCCATTTTTGTTAACATGGTTCTATTCATGGATTTAATACTTCTTAGGCCAAGACCTCCATTTGCTTTTTAGAGGAATTTTTTTTCCATGCAATGAGTTTATATATAAATATTTATTCAATTCCCCTCCAAAGGAATTTTTTTTGTATTTTTTTGATTTTAGTGGCTATTTTGAAAGGCATTCTAAAAATAGACATCTAGTAGATAGGAATGCTTTGAATTGATGCCTTGAGGAGATGGTATTTCCCTACCTGAGTAAGAAGGTTGCCCTTTCATCCTGCTAGTTTTCTTTGGATACGATTAATGAGAGGGTTCCAAATCTTAGAATCCATTTTTACTTCAAAGAGTGGGATATTTAAATGACTTTTTGATAGATTTCCCACTTGACAGTGTATAATTTTGGTGATTCTTTTCTATTGAAGAAGTAGGGTATTGATAAATAACATAGAGATATTTTGGAAATTAATACACTTATTGGAAACCTTTCATAGTTATTTAAGATGAATTTTAATTTATTTGCTTTCTCAATAAAGGCATCTCCTAAGATGATAGTGTCATCAACAAACTATTGGTGGGTGATAGTATCTGAGTTAAGAGCCATAAAGATACTTTTAATTAATCCCTAAGTGTAGGCACTCCTCAGACTTCTTCCCAAGGTTTCCAATAGAATGATGAAGAGGTAGGGAGAGAGGGGGTTTTCATGTCTTAATCCTATTGAAACAAAAAATAAACCTTTTAGAATACCATTTAGAATAACTAAAAATTTAGGAGTGGCAATACAATTCTAGATAATTTTCTTAGTATCTTGGTTCAAGCCCAACCTTTCCAAAATCTACATAAGGAAATTCTAAGATACTTGATCATAAGATTTTTACATGTCTAACTTGAGAAACATGCCCTAGCTCAAGGATATAGAAATAAAATGAACAAATTCATGAAATAGAATAATGTCGTCTATGATTTTTCTTCCTATCATTAAATCCCCTTGTTGCTACCCAATAACTATATCAAGTAGAGATTGCATGCATTTGACCAAGATAAAAGAGCATATTTTGTAAGTGGTGCTGGAAAGGTTAATGGGCCAATAGTCCTAAATACTAGTGGCACCTTGATTTTTTGGAATCAGTACAAGGAAGGTGTTGTTGATTTCCTTGAGAATAGATTTAGAGTGGAAAAAATCTATATCAACATCTTTCACCTCCAGGTGGAAAATGTCCCAAAAGTTTTGAAAGAAAAAAGGGGGGAACCCATTGGGTCTCGGTGCCTTGAATCCCTCCATAGAAAAGATTGCACTTTTTATTTCTTTAGTTGAATGAACCTTGGTAAGGGAAGTATTACCAATAGTAATGAAGACTTTATCAAAATTATTGAGAGTAGAGGAAACTAGATGGTCATATAGTACTCCTTATGAGAGAAAGTTACTAAAAGAATTAATAGTATGGTGGGAGATATCATCTTCATCTCTACTAATGGTCCCATCTTCCATTTATAGTTGGGATATTTTATTGATATTTATATGCCTAGATGTAGAATGATGAAATAATTTTGTATTCCTATCAACCTCTTTTAGCCATAAACATCTAGACTTTTGTTTCCAAAAGGCCTCTTCTTTTGCTTCTAGGTTATGAAATAGACATAGGAGATTTTTTCCTTGGAAGTTGTGAAATCATTGTAACTATCAGAGGCATAAATCTCTTTAATTACTACAAGTTGTGCTTTGAGATATTTTTTCTACAAGATTTCCCTAAATACTTTGTTATTCCATATTTTTGGCTTGGTTTTGAGAAAGATGAGCTTTTTAGTGAGGATAAACATGGCAGATCCTGAGATGGGTTATTTCCACCAAATTTTTAAGGGTTTTGTGAGATTGGGGTGAAGAAGCTACATGTTTTAAAATATAAAGGCGCTACATTTGGGTTTTGAGATCTTATCTCCTTTTAATATCAAGGGATTATGATCAAAACCTATTCTAGGCAAGGAAGAAATCCTACTAGAGAATTGGATGTCCCAATTTAATGAGATCAAAAACTTGTCTAGGCAGACTTGGATAAATATTTCCCCTAGTATTTTGTTGGACCATGTAAATGGAATACCATTAAGGTCGACATCCACTAATCTTACATTATCAATGAAGTCATTAAACTCCAACATGTTATCTGTGAGGTCAATAAGGCCCCCTTTTTTATCCCTAGGAGTGACGGGGTGTTAAAGTCACCAACAACAATCCACTTCTAACTTACATAGGCCATTAAAATTTCTAATAAGGTTTTCCATAGAATATTCTTGGAAAGTTTGGAATTTAGAGTGTAGATGTTGGTTAAAATCCATTTATCATTACTATCTAAATCCATAAATAAAACCAAAATTTGGATATTAGACTTCCATAAAAGGTCTCCTCCCAAGACATATAGATTCTAGAAGTCCACTAATCCACCTGAGGTGCCTATAAACTTAGAGGAGAGAGATTGAGCATTACTCTAAATTCTTGCCATACTAGATTTTAGGATAGAGTTAAAAAATTTTGTTTCATGAATGAGGAGGATAGAAGGATTGACCCTTTTAATAAGATTACAAAGGGTTATTTATTTCTTGGGGTTATTAAAACCCCTTACATTCTATGAAAGGACTTTCATTTCTTATCACGAAGGACCTTAAGAGTTTTTTGAGAACCTTTAGCAATCTATTTTGTAGTTTCTAAGTTCTTAGTAATAATCCTTGGTGATCTACCCACAAGTTTAGGAGCAATACCAATATTGGCCTTTTTCCTACCTCTTTTATTTTTAAAACAAGTGACAAACCCATCATCTACGGAAAATTAATGGGAGGGAGAAAAATATTCATAACTTTGCCCCCATCTTTGCATGGCTTCAAAGATTTCAAAAAAGGGGAGAGGGGGTGCCTTAAGGGGAGGGGAAGTAGAGAAGGATGGAGCTGTTTAGGCTAACAAAGAGTGAGACCCATGATAAAAACATTGAAAATAATTTAAAAATGAAATAAAATTATAGTAAAGAAAATTTTAAACCCTATAAGGTTGGAACCCTAAGAAAAAATTAAGGTTTAAAAAATTTAGACAAATAAATGGGTTCACCAAATGTTTTATTTGGACTTGAGTTGATTATGGTAAATTAACCCTAATTTTGATAAATAAATTAAAATAAATAATGCTTCTAAGAATGCACATTTAAACAATATATTGAAATTAAATGAGTGAAATAAATGAAATAAAATGATTTAAAATAAAACTATGAAAATTAAAGTTAAACTTAGATTTGTTTATTCATATAATTGATTGACAAAATGTAGAAATAAAAAAATAGGAACAAACCCAAAACTTACCCAGACATTGGATCTAAGGATGTGCAAGGATAATAATGCTGAGCAAGGACATGAATGCTCCCCAATATTAACCCTTTTTTTAATTTATTTATTTTTATACAAAACTATAAAATAAGCCTTGATCACTAGCGATAGTTGAAATCAAGTATGTGTATCGATTTGACCTTTGGAAAAGTGCAAATGATTAATAAGTAGATTTTACAAGGTTAAAGCCCTAATAGGGTTTACAATTACTAGAATATATTTAAGTAGAAAAATAAGGAGTGTGGTTGGGTAGAGCTATCCCCAATCACCCTCACGATGATTGACTACTGCCCACACATCTCAAACTTGAAGGAGATAAATCAAGCCCAATGTATTTCTCCCACCTAAAGTGTTTTATGCAATTATTCTCATTTTTAATATGAATGCATATAAAATTAGCTTGAATACTTGATCATGATTTACTTAGGGATACATATCACATGCTTGTGACTTAGTTGAAGACTACTTGAAATAATTAAACTCTAAATTGGGAAGAATAGGGAACTTTTTCTCAATGTGCACTCTTGTAAATAAGACTTTGTATTATAATTTATAAGTGAAGTTATTAGTGACTTGAGTTTGCCTTTATATAAATTCAAAATCTATGACCATACTCTAGGAAGCCTAAAAATTTATAAGTGTTTAATGTTTTTATTTTGATTTATGAATGAAATTTTATACAACACTACAAATTTGAAATATTGATTTAGATTACAAAATATAATTAACATAAATATAAAATACAATAAAATGCATAATTTTAAATGATATATAAATAGTTGTAAATAATGAAATGCAAATACCTATCTTAGATCTGGAATATGTTGATTGTGAAGGTAGATTTTTGGTGTAAAATGGCTAAAATGATTTTGGAACTATGTCATGATTAAAAATAGGATTCTATGATATACTACAACATGATTACACTATGGTGGATAGGGGAACATTAATACCCTATCTGTAGACTATGTAGACACTCAGACTTAATAATTTAGTGCTTGGTAGTATTTAATCTTGACATCTTTAACTTGAGTGGTCCTTTTTTCATTTTGTTAACTTAAAATATATATGGAAAATTTCACTATTCTATAAATACATTGAATCTACTCAAAACAACATTCAAGTATACATATTATAATAGACTCTTCTTAGCCTAGTTATATAAATCTATGTGCTTCTCAGATAATATTGCACTAGGTTAAATGGTACCTAATGAAATAGTAGTGGTAGATAACATCACAGGAGATATCATCGTAGACATTTGGTCATGAGAGATAATGTCACATGTATTTATGGTAGTTTGGTAATAATATAGTGGAGCATATAATCACCATTTTCTAATATATTAAGCACAGTAATAAAGTGTTCTATCTAATAAATCGTTCTCTATAATAAAATATTCTCTATTGAGTAATAAAGTGTTCTGTAGAACAAATAAAGTGTTCTTTAGAGAGTACAATATCTATGGATCGACAAATTCTGGTCAAAGGAAAAAAAATATCTATGGATCACCATAATTTTTGGATTTTTTCACTACCATATATATTATCCTTATTCTCTCGATCAACTGTCTCTTTTTCTTCAAATATTATTGTATATAACACATAAGAATAATGAACATAGTCAAAAAAATATACATAAAAATTAGAAAGGGAAAAATAAAGCACAATAATACAAAGTAGTAAGCAAAAAAATAAAATAGTATAATATCTATTCTCATAGAAATATACCCCCATAGGTAATCATTTGTTAGCAAAGACACTATGAACACAGGGCTGAAGTAAATTTCACATTTTATTTTTGTTATTTTCTCAATTATTCACCTGCTCATCTGATGTAATGTTTTGCACAGTGTGTTGCCATAGAAGTTTTAGGGTTGAATTATAATGTATTCTAATGTCCTCTTTACACATTTTTTTAATCCTTAAAAATTTATTTCCAAATAGATTCGAAGATATTTTCATGGAAAATGGGAATGGTTTTACATAGTCTATCCAAGGACAAAGAATACTATATGCACTCGCCAGAGTTTCCTTCACACTAGCCATGTTGTCTAGAGATTAAGGGCTTGGACTTAAAAAGTTTAATGGATAATAATATAATGTGCAAGAAGTGAAATTCCAAGTCTCCTTGTTCTAGTGAAACCTTTCTCCCATCTACAACTTTCCATAGTTTTTTTGGAGTTTTAAAAATATTATTCTTATTTTATTTCTTGATTATTATGGGATGATGTATGTCTACTTTTTGAGGTTAAAGTTATCAATAAAACAAGGATATATTTTTAATTAAATGTTATTATGGGTTGATGTATGTTTGTTTCTTAAAATTATAGTTATAAAAAAATATTGCTATATTTTTATTTACATATTAATTATTGATATATTAAATTTGGTGTATTATGATTCTCGCTAAATTTGTGCTACATTTTTAATTTCACTATGTTTTTTACTTGCTACATTTTCTCTCACTATGTTTTCTCTTGGTATATTTTCTTTAGCTACGTTTTCACTGCTAAATTATCACATAGAGCCAGGTTAAATACGGCTACACTATAGCCTTGTTTACTAGTGTGGCCTTGTGCCCTATGCTCCAATGGTAACCTTTTAATTCTGAGACATTGAATTTTATGCCTCATGTGATTTTATCAAGATTAGTTAATATAAATATTCAAAATATTTGTCTATATAAGAACATCAAGGCCTTTTAAAGCTTCATCTAGAAATCACTAACAATTTCATAGTACATTGAGTAAAATAACACTATTTCTTACAATTCAAATTATCCTTTACTCTAATATTCATATAAAAAATTTAAATTTGTTTGATTACATGTCAAAGAAAATCATTGTCAAGTATTCAAAACAATATATTTAGTTTCATTAATATAGAAAATATCAAGATTCACATATTCACTCTAGGAGGAATAACAACATCAGATTAATGCCCTTTTGGGATATGTAGGTAGCACTTAGATTATGCAAGGTTTTTAAAAGACAACTCAATTATTCTCATAAATGTATTATCTTATTTGGAAATTTATATATATTGTATTTATTATGTAAAAATTAGGATTTTTATTTTGTATAACTTTCATGCATCAAATCAACATGCACAATCAAACAATAAATTATCACACATAATTGCAAGTACCCAAATTTGAAAGTTAATCACATAGTCAATCAGGATGAGTCCATAATCAATAGACAAGGATACAATGTGTCCTTGTCTTTGGTTATATATATATATATATATATATATATATATATATATATAATTTTAATAATCATCATTGATGAGTTTTTTACCTCTTTGAAAATTTTCCACAACAAATAAATGTGTACTATGTCAATTGGTATGTGTTCATTTTTATGCTTTTCTTATCAATTATACTCTAGATCCTATCCTATGTGCATTGATATATGCACATAGGATAGGATCTAGAGTATAATTGATAAGAAAAGCATAAAAATGAACACATACCAATTGACATAGTACACATTTATTTGTTGTGGAAAAATTTCAAAGAGATAAAAACTCATCAATGATGATTATTCAAATTATTTATAAACTAAAACCCAATACAACATATTCTTCCTCTTCTCACTTCTACCAAATATCATTCACAAGTTTTGTAGGTTGAATATGATAAAATAATTCATATTTGAATAATTTCATAATAGGGATAAAACCCTGTTTATAGTGAAATACCAAGAGAGGTGACTGTTGTAAAAATAATGAGTCCATCCATCCCGATAAAATAATTTAATTAAAATTTGGTAATAATTAAATAAATTTAAATCTATTATTTATTACCACGAGGTGGAATCTATTATTTATTATCATGAAGTTTCTACCTCATGATAATAAATAATATATTATTATTTATTTATTTAATACCAAGATTAAGGGTCAATTAAGTCCACTTAAAATTAAATGGTCTAACACTCCCCTTAATGCTAAGTGAGGATAAATGTCGTAGTCACCTCAAAAAATAAATTATATTATGTACACAATTGAAGGATTTAAAAACTTTCATCATGCCAAAAATCATCTTTTAAAACAAAAATAATTATAATCCATAAACCACTCAGAAGTAAGTTTAGGCTAATATGATCACGAAACTACATCTCATAGTTTCTCTTGAATAATCATCTAAGCATATTTGGAGCCTTTTATAACATAAAGATCTCTATTACAAAGTATGCTTTTCTATATTGGGTATAAAAGTAAAACTTTCATATGAAGTTTATAATAACATAAATTTCACACAAAGTTTACAATGCTTTACAGTTGAGAAGAAGTATACAGAAGAAGAAAAAACATATGGATGTTAAGAAGTGTCACTGCCATGCACATACCCCCTCAATGGCAAATTTGAGAGGCCCAACACTACACACAAGTGATATAACTTGGTAGCACCAAGTGGTTTTGTGAAAATATCTACCACTTGTTTAACATAGGACAAACCTGTAGATTAATATCACCATTGAATTTTTTTTCTCGAATAAAATATAAATGAACTTCAATATGCTTAAATTATTGGTATTGTGCACCTACATAAAAATTAAAGACATCCAAAAATAGATTCATGATAGCATAATATAGTTAGCATCATAATAATCACATACATAAAAATATGACATATGTTTTTTATGGTAAAACACATTTTAAGATAATCATGTCATATTTTATGCAAACAAGTTCACTAATTTGACTATAAATTTATTGAAAAAACATAAATTATTGTATGCAATTTATTATTAGACATATCCAATATTGAAAAGATGAGTATTACGAACTATCATACGATGTACATACAATAATTTACTAATAATATGATACTAAGTTTATCCAAATATTATTTATCTTATGAGAAATAACCCATTTTATCATTTGATTTAAAAAAAAAAACATTTCAAGTTTAATATGCTTCAACAAAATATTGAAGTATAACTTCTCATACATCAAATAAGGATAAGTTTAGCATGAAATGCCATAATCTAATCAAACATATATGAGACTAAAACAAATAAGTTTAGAGATATATGAATATAATGCTTAGTAAAGTAGATGATGAAGAATCAATAATACAAAATCTATTTACACTTTGCATTTCATAACATATCTTATTATCAAATGAATCATATAAAGATGTTAGCATAAATAATCAAATAATAAAACAATAAAATAAGAGTATATAATCAATTGAAACATAAAATATCTAAACCCACTGAGCATGATTTTATTATCAAATGCAATAACTAAACATGACCATTTTTTCAAATTAAGCATGATGTTATGTATATAATGTATTTCCTATGATAACTCATATGAATTGAAAATGATCAATATTTTATTTGCTTTCTCATATATATATATATATATATATATATATATATATATATATATATATATATATATATATATATATATATCAAGAGTCAAACTAAATCATTTTACTAACAAATACAATCTAGATGAGACACTATCAATATAGTTAGTATCTCTAAAGTAAAAATAATTTAATTAAATCAAATGAAATTATATGAGCATACATGTATTTTTTATGTAGAAAAATATAAATATTAAACAGATATTCATATTCATAATATGCACAATTCATGGCTTCAACCCATAAGAACTAGGAGGGACATTTGCATAATACAACATTGTTCTGGTCATCTCAATAATAGTACAATTTTTATTTTTAGTAATACCATTTTGATGAAGAGAATATAGAATTATTAATTTAATTTAAATACTAAAACTAATGCAAAAATAATAAAAACTTTTACTAACATATTCACTATGATTATAATCTCTTAATCTCTTAATAAAAAAATTAGATACATTTTCAACACTAACTTTAAATTCCTTGAATTTAGACAATACATCATATTTATTTTTAATAAAAAAAGACCAGATCATTCTAATGTTATTATCAATAAAAGTTATAAATTACAAAGAATCATTAAGGGATATAAATTCAAGATTTCCTACAACATCACTATGAATCAATTTTAAAGGATGTGAAGAATTCACATCATTATTATTGTGAAAGGGGTTTGTACGTTGCTTACCATATAAGTAACCTTCACAAATTTTATGATGAGAGGAGATAAAAGGAAGTCAAACAATAATATTTTTTATATAAATATCATGTAAATTTTTAAAATTAACATGTCCTAATTTTTTATGCCATAATTGAGATGCATTCTTATTATGTGATGAAAGTAAATATGCAAAAAAAGGAAAAAAAATATATAAACCATTCTCTTAAACACTTTTAATAATTAAAAAACTAGATTAATTTTTAATAGATCAATTATATTTAAGTAGTGGTTTAATATAATTATCATTTTAAAGTTGAGAATAAGATAATAAATTCTTTTTAAACTTATGTACAAAGAAAATATCATTAATAACAACATTTAAAAACTTTATTTTTTCATGTTTAGTTGCTTCTAAAAATTAATTATATCCTAAGTAAATTATTTCATAGATATCTTTAGAATCACACAAAATATCAGATAAGCATGTCATATAGTGTGATGCACTGCTATCTAAGATCCACTCATTTTCATTCAAATCAAATAAAATAGCATATAAAATAATAACATTTAAATTTTGATTGTTATTCTGATTAAGGTTTTGATTTTTTTTACATGTTTGATTAAATTTTTTCCCTTTGTTATTTTTATAAATTTGATTGTTATTTCTATCCTTATTTTTATAATAAGTTCCCTCCTATGATTAAATTTACCACATAAATTATAATATTTATTAAACTTAGGTTTATGATTCTTATTATCAATTTTTTTTATTCTTATATTTGCCTTTAATAAAATTAAAGTTAGATTTATAATTTATAGTATTATTATAAATACTATTTAATGTGAGAATATCTTAAGTGGCATTTTCTTTAGAATCAAAATTTGTCATAACTTGCTCTTCTTGAATCAGGAGAGTAGACAAGGTGGTAAGGTAAGGAATATCTTGGTTAATTTGATGCTTAGAATTTAAAATTGAAATAAAATTTCTTAAATTTTAGAAATATTTAATTGAATGATAAAATAAAGAATTTATCTTAAATTAAATTATAATTATATTCATTTAACTGATTTTTAATATTTTTAATTTTAACAATAAAACTCACAACTTTTGCTCACCTTTCATAGATGTAGTTAGCAATTCAAGGATTAACTTAATAATATTTGAGAGATGAGTTCCATCATGCATGTATTCAAAGTTTTTTCAAACATTGATAAGAGACTTCTAAGAATTGATGTAGAGAAGTAATTCATCCTTAACACTTTGCAAGATAATGGACATAGCTTCCAACGATTTCTATTAAAATGTATTTGTAAGCTCAGGGGTCACATGTCATCCAGAAGAGACTTTTTTAGTCCCAATGACAAAATTATATAAATTTTCGGCCATAAATTTTATTTTAACATGAATTTTGCATATATTATAATTATTTTTATTAAGTATTTGAGATTTATTTGAAAAAAATGAGATGAAGCCATAGTTTTTATTTAAACAAGATAGTAAATAAATGCTTAAAATGAAACTTTTTAGTGTGAATTTTAACTCAATTTGATATTAAAATAAATTTATAAGTGAAAACACATAATAATTATTCAATTTAATGTTAGATAAATAAAATTTTTATGAAATAGTAGGACAAAATAAGGTGTTGCAAGTGTCACAAAAAATACACTAAAGTAAGAACAATTTTAAGAAAATAACATTTTTAATGATTTTTTTATACTAAGTTTGTAAAATATATTAAACTAAAAGTATAATTATACTTAATTACATAATTTATATGCTAAATAATGCAAAAACTTGATTTAGAATTGCACAAAATTAGGTGTGAAAAGAATTGCACTCAGAATGAACACCTACACACTACTATAAAAAAATTATAAAATCAATAGTAAAAAGTTTCAAAAAACAAATGGACCACCTAAATGTGTTTAGAAGGTACCAAAACCTAGGGATCTACTAGTTACATGACTATGTTTGACAAAATATTCAACAGGTCAAAAGTTAAAACAGGTTTAACAGGTCAAGTAGGATTTTAGACACGTGAAACATTGGCATGAAAACCAAATAATGAAATTAAATTTTGAAAAATTATTTGAATAATTAAAAAAATATTTATTTTAATAGGTTTTAAACTTGAGACCTCCTTAATTGTAAGTTTTTAGCAAAACTACTACCACCAATCCTTCTAGAAATTGTTTTAAAAACTTGCATACACATTTTTATATTTTATATTTTTTTATTTTTTATATAATAAAAAAATAAAAATAAATATGTGCATGTAATTTTTAAAAAAATAAATAAATAAAGTTTTTAACATTTAGATTAAAAAATTAATTTAGAGGTGGGTCACTTTTCAAGTTGCATGCAAATTTTACTTTATATATATATATATATATATATATATATATATATATATATATATATATATATATATATATATATATATATATTACACAATTAATACAACTATGTAAAAAATATTTAGTTACTTATAACATGTTCTAGATAGAAATATGGCATTATAGCAGTAGCAGTCGAATTCATAAAAGCTTATTCAAACTATTAGAAGGCCTGAAACTTTACCAATCTTCATAAAAATTTGAGATGAAGTAGATTGAACCCTCAAAACAAAGTTTTTGATAAAGAATTCATTGTTTTGAATTTTTCAAGCTTAACTATGGCACCCCAAAAAAAATATATTTCTCCTCAAGGAAACCTTTATAGGCTCTATAGATGCTTCTAAGATGCTTATATATAAGACATAACCTCTTTTAATAAAAAATGGGCTCAAAAAGAACTAAAAATAATTAATTTTAAAAATTCTTCATGTACCCAAGTCGTACAAGTGTGTTGGAGTGTATTAAAAAGAAATTATGAGCAAAATGAAAGCTTTTGAGGGATCTACAGAGAATTTATCTAGCAATACAATTGAATATCAAGGCATTAATGACACATAAATGACCTTAGGAATCTTGAATTTTTTTAGATCTCTTTAGGTGAAATGGTCATACAAGTGCTTAGACTTTGAATAATAATAATTTTTTTGAATATATTAAAATATCAATTATTGATATTTAATTTAATGTAATACACTTGCTAATCATATACATCCATCAAGCTCTAAAACCATAATAAAATTGATATTATATATCACAATAGGATTTAGAGTATAATTGATAAGCAAAACATAAAAATGAACACAAACCAATTGTCATAGTACACAATTATTTGCCATGGAAAAATTTCAAAGAGGTAAAAAAACCCACCAATGATGATTATTCAAATTATTGAAAACCCAAGACCCAATACAACATATTCTTCCTCTTCTCACATCTTCTATCAAATATCCTTTACAAGTTTTGCAGGTTAAATATGATAAAATAATTCATATTCGAATAATTTTATAAGAGGGATAAAACCCTAATTATAGTGATATACCAAGGGAGCTGACTATTGTAAAAATAATGGATCCATCCATCTTGATAAAATAATTTAATTAAAATTTGGTAATGATTAAATAATTATAAATCTAATATTTATTATCATTATTTTTTCACCTCCTGATAATAAATAATATATTATTATTTATTTAATTAATACTAAGGCTAAGGATCAATTAATCCCACTTATAATTGAATATTCTAACAATCCTCCTAGTGTGGCCTGATTCTAAAATAATTTTTAATTATATTTTTGACTGCAACATAGTTTAAGGGTCATTTCAACTTATTTTCAACCACAATTATCTTGCACAGTTAGCAATAAATAATATCTAAGCTAGGTTTACATTTATGTTGGTCATTTTACTCTTTATAACTAATTTACAATTAATATTATATTTCATATTCAGATCTCTATATTTTAGAGATCTAATTTAGTATTAAATAGTTTATCTATTCGTAATATCTTATTATTAAAAAAAAAATTATTAAAAAATATGGTGAACATGTATTTTATTTAGAACATTTCTTGTCGTATGCTTGATTTTTGTCTTACAATTTTATATAGATTTTTGTAAATTCATAACACTAAAAGAAAAAAGCCTTCAATTTTGGATCTAAATTTGAAACCATGATCCAATCTTCTTCAACCTTATATTTAATATAACATTGAATAAAATTGTCTTCTCACCTCAGATAACATAAAACACTGAAGCTCTTTCTTTCGACATTGGGTTGTTTTTTTTAATTTTTATACACAAAAATATTTTGATTTTATTTTTTATTTACTTGTTTATTTTTATAAGCTATGTTCTATAATTTTAAAAATTACTTAGTAACTATTATTATGGGTTAAGTGGTGACCTATTTTATATACACCATGGTGTGAGGAGTACTTCCCAAATATTCAAGTCATTATACAACACTAAACACAAAGTTTAGTTTTCACATACCTCATAATATATCAAAAATTCTTAGGATCCCTTGTTTATACTATAAGAAGCCACTTTTAGTATTTTTATTTATGGTGCATCCAAAAGGAGCATACCTCATTGTGAAGTTACTCTTACCAGACCTTAGGAGATGAGATAATGGAATACAAGCACATGTTAGCATATTTATTTAGTGATATGAAATGTTGGGTCACAATTAATCTATGAATGATCAAGTATATTTAACATCCCATATAATCATTCAAACCTTTGCATAAATTCCATTTTATATCTTAGTTTTTAATTTTAGATAATTGAGAGAAATAAAGAAGGTTTGATTTTTTTTAAGTGTACAAGACTAAGGTGCTATACAATCAGAAAATGTTATTTACAACAACTTTGAATAATATATTGTTAAAAAATCCAATAAATAGAATATAATATATCAAGGTGATGTGAATGCACATTTGAATAACATATTAAAAGTAAATGACTAAAATAAATGAATTGAAATGATTACAAACAATACTAACTATGAAAATGAAAGGTGAAATTAGATGTATTTGTTTGTATAGTTTACTATGTTAACTAACAGAATGAAAAAACAAAAGCATGAACAAACCTAGAATCTACCCAAAATATGGATTTGAGGATCCCTAATATTGACCCTATTGTACCTTATTTTTTCATTTAAAATAAAATGAAAAATAGTGCACGATCGCTAGAGATAAATAAAATAAAGTCTATGTATACTAATTTGACCTTAATAAATGTGTGAAAGCTTGAAAAATTGCTTTTGGAAGTTTAAAATTGTAATAGGGCTTGCAATGATTAGAATAATTACAAGTATAAAAATAAAGCGTGTAGTTGGGTCGAGCTCATTCCAATCACCCTTATGATTATAGAACATTACTTACATATCCAATATTTTAAGGAGAAAAATCAAACTCAATGTAGTTATCTCACCAAGAATGTTTCATGCAATTTTGATTCTTTGACTATATGAATGCATCTATAATCGACTTGAATACTTAATCATGTTTGACTCAAAGTTACATAAAATAGGTTTGTGACTTGGTTGAAGACTACTTAATATACTTAGACTTAGGTAAATTTTGCTTGATGTGCATTTGTGTAAATAAGACTTTATATTGAAATTTCCATGTGAAATAATAAGTGGCTTGAACATGTTTGTATAGAAATTTAAAAAGGATGACCACATGCTATAAATCTTAAAAACATGGAAGATGACCTAAGGGAGGGTTTCATTTGAAAATTTGACCATTGGTAGGAAAAAGAAAGAAATATTACATAGATAAATTGTTGGAGAATTAAATTTAATTTGGGTCCTTCCTATAGTCTTATAAATATATCTTAAGTTTCATATGTGTGTGTATATATTGTATTTATAAATACATTTTATTTTACTCTTTTGAGGTGTCATTCACCTCTCTAGTCTAATTTTTAGATTTAAGAATTAATTGCATGTAACTTCTCTTCCCCCATATCGCATACACATCCTCCCCACTTGTAAAAGGATTAGAGACACATGGAACACACTTTGAATCTTACACTTATAATTTTTTATTCCCTTTATCTCTATTTATTGAGCTTTTTTTACTTCATTATTCATATTCTACAATTCTAGTCTTGCTCTTACATCTTAGTGATGATCTTTAGTCTAAATCCATTCTCTCTCTTTATTGTAGCTTATTCTTACTATTGTAATTCATGTTCATTATTTGCAAGATTATAATATATTGTGGGGTTTTTCTCATATGATGGTTTTTCCACTTGTCACATTTACTTTAACTTTGTGGTTTGTGTTCATTTCAAGGTAACATTGTTCCTTAATTTTTATTGTTTATTCAACATTTAATTTGATTTTTGAGAAATATTCTAATATGGTATTAGAAATATGGTCTTATTAATGTTGATCTTGAGTATTGTACAAGACTTTTTTGGAGGAACCTTGAATTTTTTTCCATGTCCATATTTTTTTTGCTTTACATTTTAATCACTTTTTAACTATATTTGAATGAATAAGTAGTTTTTAATTAAGAGTAGCATTTAATTTTAAATTTAAACTTTATTTTGATTGATTCAAAGATTAATTTTTTTGGTTCTTAACCTTTTTTGTTTGAAATATTTTAAAGGAATTTTTTAAAGATTTGTTTTAAATTTTTAGAGCCATTTTTATTTAAAAACTCCATAGAAAACAAAGGTTATATTTCTTTATTGACAACTTTAATCTCTAAAATATTTCTTAGTTTTTTTAATCTACCTTCTAAGAATATGTTTTTAAAATTTTAGAAAAATCCAAATCACTATTTTTTAAAAATAATAAAAAATGACTCTAATGATTTTTTTAAAAACGTGATTAATTTTTGTCAAAAAATAAAATAAAAATAAAAACTTTTTTCTTAAGCTTTTAATATAAAATATTTTTCTTATTATGGTAATTTGGGTTTGTGAAATCTTTTTGACTCATTTTTCTGAATAAAAATTACTTAAGAAAATATAAAACATAGTATTTCTTAAAGATTTATTATCTTAAATTCAGGGTTGTTTGATTATTATACAAATCAGAAATAGTTTATGCATAATGTTTTAAAACAAAAAAATATATAAAAGTCTTTCTTTCTCACGTGGCTCATAACGATTTTTTTTTTATATCTTTTCTTTCTAACATAAAAGAGTATATTTTAGTGAGAAGTCTTTTTTAATAAGATTCTTTCATAAAACATTTTTTATCACCAAAATTTTATATTATTTTGGTGATTTATTAAAGTGCATATATTACTTCATCTGCTTAAAAAAAGTGTTTTTTAAAAATCTAATTTTAATTCATAAATCATTCAACAAACTGATTTTTTATAATAGAAGACCATATTTTTAGTATTTTAATGTTTTGGTTTGGACTTACATTTACAAACTTACATTTACAAGATAATTGATTTAAATTATGAGACAAGTATATTTCAATCTTCATTTTTTTCAAAATGAACATTTTTACATGTCTATTAGATCAATTAATGTTACTTGTCAATTTTTTTAATGTTAGTGAAATCTGTTTCTTTTGCTCTCATGGCCCTTAAATTAGTCATTCTGTTTATTTTTCCAAAAAGTAAGCCAATTATCTATTTTCAAAATATTAAAATTATTGCACTCAAGAAATAATTTTTATGCCAAAATGATATTTGAAATGCTTTACAAATCTCTTTTATTGAGTAAATGCAAACTATACAATCTTATTTGAAAACTCTTAATGAAAAATTTCACATCTTTTTCAAATTACACTGTATCTCATAATGGTGAAACTTTTTGTGCTTCTAAAATACCTAAAACTCATATGCACACTTCTTATACCAATCCTGGCTTAAAAATCATGCATAATATGGGCTATTCAGATGTTGCATTCAATAAGTGCAAAAAAGATATTCTTGAACCTATTTTTCCTACTTCTAATGCAAATTCTAAGGATATTAGTTTTAATGATTTATCTCCTAATGTAAATTCAAAATTTTATTATCTTCCTCACTAAATAACTTATAATGCAACTTATTTTGATTATACTATTTTTAATGTTCATGTTTTAATTAAAAATGATAAACCTTGTGTGCATTATGGAAAATACAGGTATCACATATTTAAATGTTGAAAATTACATCCATACAAATCTTATGATAAATCTACACATGATGCTTTACATTATTAGCAAATGAATAAATCTCTTACCTCTAAGGGCAAAACTATTTGTATTCGTAAAATGATAGATCTTCTAAAAAATTGATATTTCTTCTTGTGATCAATCTTCTAATGCTTCATATAGAATATATTTTGTAAATGACACATTTTATTTATTTCTATTTTGATTAATTTAAATCTTTTATACATTCCTTATTTTTTTGTAAAGGAAATATGCTTTTAACTAACTTCTTTTCATGCAAGTTTATGCACTTTATGATGGAAGTTGTCTTTACTCATTTTGTCTAGTTGCACTTATACTTTTATTAATTTATGTATGTGATTTAATAATTTTGAGAATATTGAAGTATTATTTCTAATTTATTTAAAGGGTCTGAGTAGTAAAATTAGTAAATAAATAATGAAAAAATTGAGCTATTGATTTGTGTAAATTAGATTGCAATTTTAACCTTTTTTAAAAATAGTAATAAGATGGAGAAAATAAGACTTAGCTAGAAACTAGCTGATACGACTGAGTCAAGGTCTGAGATTCACTATGTAAAACTGGGACATTATCAAAAAATAAGATCTAACCTTCATTTTATAATTAGAGGAGTGTTAAAATTAGATAGAAGTGACATTAGTGCTATAGTCCACCTTCGCCACTATTGTTCAAAGGATTTAAGCTTTCTAGGTTTTGTTCACCAGGTCTATGTGGCCTTGTCTGTAAAGTTTTGATAGTTAGAAGTTTGTAGAGCTCCTTATAGAGAATATTTTCTCTTCATACCCTATACTCCATTTTTATTTGACCAATTTTAATAAAAAGGGGGGGGGGGGGGTGCGGGGCGGGGGTTAGTGTGTGTAAGATTCATTGAACATGTATGTACACCTCTTATGTGGGTATGCTTCCTACATACCAATACTCTGAAGAGGGATCAAGCCATATGTATTTATCCCACTTGATGTGATTTGTGAAATAGTGTGTATGAAGATGTAAAATACTAAATTTTATGTGCTTAATGTGGCTAGTAATTGGTGTAAGTATTTGAATAATTTTGTAAGTATATTGACTGGTTGTATATAGAGAATAGGGAAGATTGCTTGAGTAGTCTTGCTTGTATTTTTGCTTGTTTAGTGATATTTGCTAACCCTTTCTAAATGATATTTGAATAAACTAACTATTGGAGCCAAAATTGAACTTGGATAGGAAGTTGAAAGTGGATAGGAGTGGTACTGGTGTTAGAGTCCAAGTGTGGCACTATTGTCTTGAGCTGAAAGGACCTATGAGGATGAATTAGTCATGGAAAAAGGAGTTTGACTCAGTTGGGATCAAGTTTTGAAGGTTATGAATGACTGAGAATTAGTGAAAATATGCATATGAGGGTCATGAGAGAAAATAAGAGGGACTTATGGGTTAGGTGTTATTAACCAAACTCAAGTTACCAATTTTTGCATTTTATATGAATACTAGGATAATGTTATATAATGTTGGGTGTGCATAGAGAGAGCATACTGTGAAGTATGAATCTGTAAGAAAAAATAAAGAGTAGATCAATTTTTACTAGATACACTATATCTAAAATAAGAGTGTACAAAGTTAGGTAAGAGAGAGAAGAAGAGAAAGGAATGAATACACCTTATTAGGTACACAATCCAATACAAAACCTATTGTGATGCTGATTGATACTAAATAATGTTGGACATGTGCTGAACCAAGAGTAATATCATGAATGGATTTGAGTGCTCAATTCCATAAAAGTGGGCCGAGAATGTAAATACTATCCCTTTGGCTCTATCATCATACATTAAGTGCAACTCGATGGTCATGTGTGTGGTAATTGATGTTTGGACTATGTGTTCAATACCTCTGAATAGGTTGCTCAAGAAAATAAAGGCTAACTAGTCCTTTGGCTCCATCATTGCCCAATGAAGTGAAGCTATGAACTGATACCAATATGAAATATGTGTCATATGAGATGGCTCTTGAAACTCATGAATGCTCTGTAATCTAACAATATTGACATGGATAGCTGAAAGTATGCTAGAAACTATAGCACTCTTGGCCACTCTGAAAGATGGAGATTAAGCTTGTATGAAATCCACTCCAAAGCTAGTGTACTAGGCTTATATGAAATCTAATAAAAAATGTGGAGGTTAGGATTGTATGAAATCCACTCTAAAAATATGTCAACTACCTAAAAATAGAATAAGGAATGCAACTGTTGATAATGCCTAGGTAATGTTGAACCCAGAAAGAAAAGAAAACAAATATGCCACATACATTGCTCCCAATCACTGGTGTTTAAAACATGGATTTTGATCTAGAATTTATACTCACTATCATATCTAAAATTCAAAGTGAGAGCCATCATCATATGCATAATGCCCCTATATCTAGATTCTCTAAGTAAAAGTGTAATAAAAACTACTGATTCTAAATTGGTTTAACTATGCAAAACTATAGTTGAACCTAATTTTTTACCTACTTATAGAATGTTTTTTTATTATTTGGATAGGAGAATTGAAAATAGATAGTAGTGGCACCAATTTTGTAATCCAATCTTGGTTCTATTGTCTTGGGCAAAGTATGATGACTATTCTAATATTTTTACTATCTTCCTAGTCTGTTCTATCTAGTTGCTATTTTGAGTGTTTTAAAACTAATTTTTTGATCAATAAGAGCTCTTATCTCTATGAAAAAACCCTTATTTATTTCTCCCTCTTCTAAGGGTAAGAATGAAGACCCTGCAATACCTACCTTTAGAAGATATAGCCCTGTAAGTTTGTTATGCAACAAATATACATCATATAACAATGATAATTGATAACATATCTCAAGATATGGCATGGTTTGTATTGAGAGATTATTATATCAATAGGGGTATGCCTAGATAGATATAAAAATGTAATAGTATGTGCAATATACTAGATTAGAACTGAAAGTGATAGTTATTAAATTTTATTTGTTAGTTGTTAGTTATTATTTGTTATGAATAGATAGATCATGATGTCCATCATAGCATCCAAGAAAGCAAGATAATGCATGATGTAGATCATGGCATTGCAAACAATGAGAAGCAAACAAGAAACAAGCACACAAGGCAAGAGTCAAGAAGCATACAAGAGTGGCCAATGTGTCAAGCAAACAAGGGACATGGGCACATGTCACTCAAACTAGAAGGTAAACATACAAGGAATATTCAAATGCCACATACACATACAATTAAAACAAATAAGGTTGGCATGAAAACCATAATCAAAAATAAGAGTATAGACAAAGGACATTGGCAAATATCTTAAGACACACACATGAATAGAAGCAAAGGATATTGGTAAATGTCCTAAGGCACATATAGGAGATTATTATGAATTGAGAAATGCAATCATATCTATCTATGTAAAGCAAGAAAGGAAATCATGTAATAACTAGAAATATAATCACATCTAACTAATCAAAGTAAAAGAGAAAGTATGAAAGACATGTTTAGTACAAGATTAGGTATATGCTAATAAATATATAAGTGATATATACTAGTGAGTGTCGATAGAATAATCTATACAAGCTAGTAAGTAATGCACATCAACATGATAACTAGAGTGTGTGGTGTAGGAATGACATAACCTAGATGTGTAATCATGTAGAAGATACCCCCAGTGAGTATGCATATCTATGTATGTCTCAATGTATAAGTAGGATGATGCCTCTATAGGTGGAGTGAAGTAATTAAGGATATGTATGTCATTATACACACTCAAAGAAGATCAAGTGAAGCATGGTAATGTATATAAATTGACAAATAATAGAATAGAACAACAAATGTAAGTCTAACATGATAGTTAAAATGTAAAGCATGGATGATGCATATAATCAAAGTTTTTTTTATGTTTTTAATTATTTGAATGTTTTGATATTTTTGATATATAAGCTATGTACAATCAATCACATTAAGACTATGTTCAAGAATTTGAAAGAAGTAATTATGTATAAGTAATAAAAAATAAATTATGTACACATAATATTGAGAATAAATGATACTAACTGATGAGTGTTATGGGGGACTCCCTATCATGGTGTCTTGTATCAAGGAGAGGAATCATGAAGCACAATGGGAATGCTGAGACTATATTTCTAAAAGTTGTATATGATGTAAATGCTCTAAAAACTATATAGTATAAATTGATTGTGGGGTCCCCCTATAACTCTGAGAAGTGGATACAATTGTAGGGATCTTATGGACCCATCTGGTAGTAGGAGAGTCTCTCTAAACATGTGATCTATGAGTAGATGTATGAGATCTCAATCATATTGCTCTAGATGTGAACATTGTAGCTGAAATTTGACTAGAATCTTAAATATATGGAGGTGTATGAACTTTCTGTGTTGCTGATGGATGCCTCAACTATGTCTAAATTAGAACTAGAGGAACTATAACTAGTGTCAAAATTGAAAGTAGTGACTGTAAAATAGTAGATGGCTCTAAAATGGGGAGTGGTAACTCATATGAAATTCCACCAACTATAAAAACCTGATTAGTGTGAATGAATTTCATGCATCTATGAACTGTAGAAGGTACTTCTTAAAGTTTTTAAATCCAAGGTCGGCCAATTAACATATCAAAAATTTCTACACTAGGAACTATAGTGAATGGTGTGGCCACATGTATTGGACCAAATTGTAAGGTAAGTACTATCTCACCTAATGAACTATATATGTGCCCACTAAATCCATTAATAACTATGTACATCAAGGCAATATCTTACTTTGAATATCCTATATGGTTTAATAATATCATAGTACACATGTTCTCACTAGATCTATTGTTTATGAGAACATTATAAATAGGATGATTATTAATGTAAGCTCTTATAAAGAGTGCATGATAACCTAAATCATCCTCGACTATCTTCTATTCTGATAAGGAGATGGAAGTTTTAGCTATAACTCTAGAATCATAAATACCAATCATGTTACTCAAAAAGATGTGTCTCCACTGAAGGTGCCATGTATGTATCTAGTGATAGATGTGGATGATATGTATGGTGAACCCTTGATGTATCCATTGTCTCTTGTTTAAAATGCTATAGAAAAAGATCTAAAAATATTTTCAAAGCTTTATCCTGTGTCTGATTTGATTGAGGAGGCTCAACTGAAGTACCAAGATCAATATGATTTATATCTATCAAATTTTGTATCTTGTGTCTCAAACATATGAATCTATTTGTTGTATGGCCTGGTGCCTTATGAAACTCACAAAATGCATGATAATTTTATCCCAGTGGAAGAGGCTTTGTTGGTTTAACTTCTTGAATAAGAGGGAGAGATATGATGTTACATTCCAATAACTATTGTAAAACTTTGGCTGGAGAAATTGATAGATTGGTAAAGGTTTACCAAAGAGGTGCTAATAAAACCACTTAAAGAAGGGGCTTGAAAGCCACATTAACTATTAGTTGATTTTGTTTCTTTTTATCATTGACCTTGACTTTGTATGGGACTTGTTAATTACTCGTGTTTGTTGTTTCTAAGATATTTGTATACTCAAGTTTTCCCATTGAAATTAACTTGACTTCTATATCATTTAGTGTGTGACACAATTCAGTGAAGGAAGAGAATATTTTGAACATAATTGATTCATGTAAAGTTGGTAGAAGACTTTGTTTGAAGAGATATTATAAATCTTGATCGGCCATGGGGCTAGTCATTCTAGCCAAAATAGTCTTATATCAAAGAACATAATCTATGAGATGTTCATTTGACCTTTGTTTCTATTATGAAACTTGGGCATATGAAACAATATTACCAATGTTGATGTTGAAATGAGCTAAGAACATTATGGCTAAAATATTGAATGTATTGATCAAATGATTCAGTAGACTATAGAACCATTGTAAAGCATAATCTTTTAGGCTATATGGAAATAGCTTGGTAAGTAGCCAATCATTTAGTACATAGTCCAAGCATGCTATGCAAAAATATCTCAAATGTGTCTTTAGATCACCCTTGCCATCATATAGAGTAAGCTTGGGTTGAACAAAACCTTGTGGCAAGGGTGTAGAAACAATGTGATGTGCCAATGGTGTATACAGTAAAGTAAAATAATCCAAAGCTTATGTAGGTATAGAGGCACCTTGCTTAAGATGTAACACCTTATATTGAAGATATTTTATCTCTTACACAAAGGTTGTCACATCAAGAAACAAAGATGTACTAGTTGTAGATGGTGTCATAGAGGCAGGTAAGGCTACTATAAGGGATTATTGAGACATAGTTACCCTCTTAGTGTCATTTTTAACTAGTTACTTTTAAGGAATGGAAGACTCAACTTGTTTATAATTTTTTATTTCCATGATAGATTGTAAAATAATAGTAAGATCTAGGGCTGGTCTCAGAGTCTTTCTCAAAAAATTTGTACGATCAAATCTTTGTTGAGGACAACTTCATTAGTAACAATTGGTAGAAGCTAATCAAGAGTTTGATGTGGTGGATCATAAACATTAGTGTTTGTATCATCATTTTTATTCTCATATTGCCCTTTGTCAAAATTATCCTCATTAAAATTGGTGTAATCTAGATATGTAAAATCTATAATAGGAACCTAAGTGTTAATCAAAAGCTTATACTGAGAGGGGGTGAATCAATATAAGATATTTTTTCACTTTTGAATATTAATCTTAAATCAAAACCTCAAATTAATTCACAATTAATATATTCAAAGCAATCAATGAATTCAATACAAAACCACACAATGTAAATAGACACAGATTTGCATGGAAACCCTTTTGAGAGAAAACCACAGAGAAATTTTCTTAATATAAATATTCATAGGCACCAACCTATTGGGGCATGAACCCTAAAAACAATTTTCTAGGCACCAACCTATAGGAGCACCAACCCCTTTCACCAAGCACCAATTTAGCAAGAGACACCAATTTCTTTAAAATGAAGGCACCAACCTTCTCTGAAAAAAATCACTCTTCTATCTCAAATTTGTTGTCAAAACAATGGATGATAGAACACTTGCTTTATCTCCTTTAGATTCAATCTAAACTTGAGTGTTTTCACTGCTATACTTTTCCTTATACTTGCTGATTTTTTCTTTTTAATATTCTCACAAAAATTTGCCTTTAAAAATTTTGCTCTTCTTTTATATATCTTCAACTTTTGAATCTACTCTTTTGCCATTCATTATGCACTTATTTATAACCCACAAAAAGCCACAAATTAAGGTCGTGTCTTTTCAAGTGAAAAGGTCCTTTCCAACTGTCATAACTCCTCCTAATAGGTCGGCCAAGGTTGATAATTTTGTTGACATTTCTGTCAATAATTTCGTTCACTTCTGTCGACATTTCCGTTCACTTCCATCGACATTTCCATTCACTTTTGGCAACAATTCCGTTCACTTTAATCGACATTTCCATTCACTTTTGTCGACAATTCCATTCATTTTCGGCAACAATTCCGTCCACTTTTGTCAACATTTACGTTCACTTTCATCAACAATTCTATTCATTTTTGGAAATAATTCCATTCACTTCCATCGACATTTCCATTCACTTTTGGCAATTAATTCCATTTTCTTTCGATAATAGTTCCATTTGACATCAATGACAATATTCCAACAATCTCCCTCTTTGTCATTGATGGCAACCACAAATTGAAATTGTTCCCCCTTGCTGCACTGTCTCTTTTGTCTAAATCATTCTTTGTTGTAGCTCCCCTTTCTATGACATCCTCTTTTTGTACTTCTCCCCCTTTGACATCAATGGCAAAGGGTCTATCCAAGAGCTAGTACTTAGCTCCCACTCAACTGATGCTTCCCTTTAGTGGCAAGAAGCAAAATAAATTACTCCTAACTACTATCGTAGGTACTCAAATGTTTCCTTTGGAAGTGGCTTAGTGAAGATATCTACCATCTATTTAGATGTGAAAACATATTCCAATTTTACTTGTTGTTCTGCGACCTGTTCTCTCAAGTAATGATACTGTATAGGGATAAGCTTAGTTCTAGAATGCATAACTAGATTCTTTGAAATACTTATCACACTAGTATTATCGTAGAATATGGAGATTGGATGATTATACTCTACTTTGATATCTTTCAAGGTTTGTTTCATCCATAGAACTTGTGTACAACATAACACTACCGCTATGTACTCTACTTCTGTTGTGGAAAGAGATACATAATTTTGATTCTTACTCAACCAAGATACTAGGCTATCTCCAAGAAAGAATGCTCCTCCACTTGTACTTTTTCTATCATCTACACAACCTACCCAATCTGAATCCATGTATGCTACCAATGTGAAGTTTTTACCTCTTGGGTACTACAACCCATAATCCAAGGTTTTCTTTAAATATCTAAATATACGTTTCACGACTTACACATGTGTTTCTTTTAGAGCTGCTTGAAATCGTGCAACCATACCTACTGCTTGCATGATATCTAGCCTAGATGCCATCACATATAGTAAACTCCCAATCATTGATCTATAAAGAGATTGATCAGTATTCAGAGATTCATCATCTTTGCTCAACTTTGTACCTATAGCCATAGGTGTGCTAACAGGGGCACACTCCATATGGAATTTCTTCAACATCTCCTTCACATACTTACTTTGGGATATGAATATTCCTTTGTTAGATTGAGAGATTTGTAAACCAAGGAAAAATGACAACTCAAATAACATGGACATCTCAAATTCCTTTTGCATATCTTCGACAAATATCTTAGACATTTCCTCATTGTCTCCTCCAAAGATTATATCATCTACATACACCACAACAATTAACTGGTGATCTCCTTCAATTTTGATGTAAAGATTACTATCAGCATATCCTCTCTTTAATCCTTGGTCTTTTAGGTATTTATCAAGCCTAGCATACCATGCTCTAAGAGCTTATTTCAATCCATATAAAGCCTTCTTCAACTTACACAATAATCCTTATTTTTTGATAAGAGGAATCGTTTTGGCTGTTCTATGTAAACTTCCTCTTCTAAATTGCCATTTAGAAATGTTGATTTTAACATCCATTTGATAAAATTTGAAACTTTTTAATACTAAAAATGCAAGAAATATTCAAATTGCTTCTAATCTAGCAACATGAGCAAAAGTTTCTTCAAAATCTACACCTTCTACTTGATCATACCCCTTACATACCAACCTTGCTTTGTTTCGAGTGACTTGGCCATTTCCATTCAATTTGTTTTGAAAAACCCACTTAGTGCTAATTACATTCTGATCCATTGGCCTGGGCACAAGTTCCTAAGTCTCATTCTTCTCAATTTGATCTAACTCTTCTTCCATTGCTTTTACCCAATGTTTATCATGACTAGCTTCAAAAAAATTCTTAGGCTCTACCTTGGATAACAAAGAGAAATTTACATGATCAAGTATACTTACAATGCTTCTTTTGGTTTGCACCCTAGCATAAATGTTGCCAATGATCTAACTTTCAGCATGATTCTTCTAAACAAAGTAAGATGGTGCTTTGGTGTCCTACCTTTCAGATTCACTCAATTTTTCTACATTTTCTTCCTCCCCTTCTTCTACAAGATTGGGTATTTCTAGAGGCTCTTCTAAAGGTTCTTTTGCCTTTTGATTCATGATCTCATCTATTCTAACACTAGCACTTTCTACAATAGTTTGTAGCCTTTTGTTATAACATCTATAGGCTTTGCTTTTAATGGAATAACCAAGAAAAATTCCTTCGTTATCTCTTGAATCAAATTTTCCCAAGTTTTCTTCATTCTTGTTGATAAAACATTTACTTCTGAACACTTTGAAATGTTTGACCAAAGCTGGTCTTCCTATCCACAATTTGTAAGGAGTTTTGTCATTATTAACTCTAATTTGCCCTCTATTCAAGATATATACTACTGTATTAACTACTTCTCTCCAGAATATATTTGATAGCTTAGATTCATTCAACATAGTTCTAGCCATCTCTTGAATGGCTCAATTTTTCCTTTCCACCACTCCATTTGTTGTGGAGTCCTTACAACTGAGTATTGTCTCTTAATTCCATGATCTTCACAAAACTTAATGAATTCATTTGAAATAAACACACCTCCTTGATTTGACCTTAGACCTTTTATTTTTAGCTCTTTTTCATTTTCTACTAATGCCTTGAAAGCTTTAAACTTTTCAAATGCTTTTGGTTTTTCTTTTAAAAAGGCTACCCATGTCATTCTAGTATAATCATCAATGAGCAACATAAAGTAGCTCTCACCTTGCATGCTTTCAATTCTGGTAGGACCACAAAGATTCATATGAATCAACTCTAATGGTTTGGTGGTCGAATATTTCTTCATTCTGAACCTTGTTCTAGTTTGCTTCCCATGTTGGCATTACTTGCATAGAGTGCTTGAAGGTTTCATTATCTTGGGCATATCTCACACAGCTTGTTTATTGCTGATTTTCACAAGATTATCAAAATTTATGTGCCCTAACCTTCTATGCCATATCCAACTCTCTTCAACTTGACTCAGACAACATTTCTCTCCTCTCATTTCTCCAAGCATGTATAGGTTGTTTGTGGTTCTATGAGCATCTGGAATTATTTCTCTCGTGTCTCTTTTTTTGATCTCACAACCTTTAGAAAAGAACTTGAGTATGTGTCCTTGATCACACTTTTGGCTAACACTTAGAAGATTATTGCTTTAACCCTTCCACATACAACACATTTTCTATTTTGGTTTTTCCATTATCGAGACTAAGTGTACCTTTTCCTATTATTCTGGCTATAGTGTTGTCTTCGAACTTCATTGTGCCTTCATTGACCTTTTTTAATGAGATGAATTTGCTTTTATCTCTAGTCATGTGTCTCGAACATCCACTATCAATGAACCATTGTTGTCCTTCATCTCTAGCATGGAATGATGTTTGAACAATCATGGATTCTTCTTGCTTCTTCTTTTAGGTCTTTGATGGTTCTCTTTTCTTTATCACTGGAGCTTTGAACTTTTTATCTTGTCTTACAAATTCAAAAACACTTCTAAAATAGCATGTTATATTTCCATAGTTTTTTCACTTGTAACAAACTATAGCTTCATCAAAGTTTGATAAGGGAGCAAACAAGTTGTAGTTTCTGTTCCAAGCTCCATAGGTTCCTTTATTTCTACTCTTGACTTCAATATCCTTGGCTCTCTTTCTACAATCTAATTTATTATGACCAAAATGATTGCAATAATAACAATATCCATCAAAATAATTACTAAACCTAGTTTTATTTGCATATCTTGGAGCAAATGGTTTTCTAAAATTTTGTTCTCCTTTGCTTTCTTTGTTGATAGAGCTAGTTTTTGTATTCTGAGCTTCTTCCTTCTTGGTCTCCTTTTTCATTGGTTCCTTAAGAGTTTCAACATAGCTCTTAGCTTTTTCTTTTTCCTTCTCATACCCAATGCTTGACTTGTTAGATGGTGATCTTTGATTCTCTAGAATCTTATTCAAAACTTGAGTGCTTTTCTCAAATTTCAATTCACTTGCTATTTTAGAATTTGCCTTTTCTAGATCCCTTTTTAAAACATCTATTTTAGATTCATACCTTTCATAGTCTTCTCCTTTCTTCTTTAGTTGATCCGTTAGATCTTCTTCAATTTTCTTTGCTTCTTCGATTTGGATTTTTAGATCAGCAATTACCTTGTTTGATTCCTCAAAGACTTGTGATGTCTTTGCTTTGATGTCTTGATTCTCTTCTTCATATTTTTGGAGTTATAAATTTAGTTTCTGATTCTTCTTCTTAAATTCTTTTATTTCTTCCAATGTGCAAATAAGTTTTTCTTCAAGGTTCACTTCACCTTCTTCCATGTCTTCATCTTCCTCCAAATTATCTTTGCTAGTGGTGGCATTTTCTTCTGTAGCCATGAACAAAATCTCTTCATTATCACTCTCAACATCACTTTCTTTATTTTCTTTAGATGATTTTCTATATCTCTTGGAGTATAGGCTTTTCTTTTTTTTCTCAAATCTTTGTTTGTCTTTGCTCAGCTTGAATTCCTTTTTGTACTTTGATTTGTTTCTCTCATCATCACTTTTTCCTTTATTTGGAGTTTTGGCTACAAAATGACCAATTTTACCACAATTAAAGCATTTAAATGGTAACTTTCTTTTATATTTGCTCGATCCTTTCTTTAGCTTCTGAATGAATAGAGCTTCATTTTCATCTTCTTCACTACTTGAATTTTCACTTGATTCTAGTTCTTTGATTTTCTCTTTCTTCAAGACCTTGAATGATGCTTCCTTCTTCGACTGTCTCTCAAATTTGGTTCTCATTTCGTAGGCCATAAGAATTCCATAGAGCTCATCCATTTCATCATGTCTACATCCTTCATTTATTCAATGGTAAAGACCTTTGCATCAAATCTCAATGGTAGGGATCTCAGGACTTTTTGAATGATCACAGATTCTTCAATTTTCTCTCTGAATCCTCGAATGACATTAACAATCTCATTGACATGAAGAAGATACCCAACAATTTTTTCATCATTCTTCATTTTTAAACTTATAAACTGCCTCTGGTGGGTTTAGAGTTTTGCTTTTCTAACCTTACTATCACCTTCATAAATAGTGTTGAGTTTATCCCAAATCTCTTTTGCAGATTCACAATGCATAAACTTAACAAACTCATTTTTTGAAAGCTTGCATAAGATTGCATTCATAGCTTTTGCATTGTTCTCACTGGCCTTTTTTTGGGTGGCATATATTGGTGCAATTTGTGGCTTTGGGTATCCTATTACCACTGCTTGCCAAATATCAAAACCTAGGGTCATCAAGTAAGTCTTCATTCTTATGCTCCAAAATGTGTAATTAATTCCATCGAACAAAGGAGCCTTGTTAGTGGAGAAACCATCTAAAACTTGAGATCCTGCCATATGTGCTTTCCAAGATCTACCTTCTAGTAGTTGTGCTAACACCGAAAGAACCAGCTCTGATACCAATTGTTAAGCACAAGCTTATACTGAGAGGGGGGGTGAATTAGTATAAGATATTTTTTCACTTTCAAATATTAATCTTAAATCAAAACCTCAAATTACTTTGCAATTAATATATTCAAAGCAATCAAAGAATACAATGCAAAACCACATAATGCAAATAGACACAGATTTGCGTGGAAACCCTTTCAAGAGAAACCCATAGAGAAATTCTCTTAATATAAATAATAGTAGGCACCAAACTACTGGGGCACCAACCTATAGGAGCACCAACCCCTTTCACCAAGCACCAACTCAGCAAGAGACACCAATTTCTTCAAAACAAAGGCACCAACCTTCTCAGAAAAAATCACTCTTCTATCTGAAATTTGTCAAAACAATGGATGATAGAACACTTGCTTTATCTCTTTTAGATTCGATCTACACTCTAATGTTTTTTCTGCTATACTCTTCTTTATACTTGCTGATTTTTTCTTTTTAATATTCTCACAAAAATTTGCCTTTAAAAATTCTGCTCTTCTTTTATATATCTTCAACTTTCGAATCTACTCTTTTACCATTCATTATGCACTTAATTATAACCCACAAAAAGCCACAAATTAAGGTAGTGACTCTTCAAGTGAAAAGTCCTTTCAAATGGTCACAACTCCTCCCAATAGGTTGGCCAAGGTTGACAATTCTGTCGACATTTTTGTCGACAATTCCATTCACTTCTGTCGACATTTCTGTCGACAATTCCATTCACTTCTGGCAACAATTTTGTTCATTTCCATCGACATTTCTGTTCACTTCCATCAACAATTCCATTCATTTCTAACAACAATTCCATTCACTTTCGTCGACATTTCCATTCACTTCCGTCAATAATTTCATTTATTTTCGGCAACAATTTCGTTCACTTCTGTCAACATTTATGTTCACTTTTGGCAATCAATTCCGTTCACTTCCAGGAATAGTTCCATTTGACATCAATGACAATATTCCAACACTAAGTTGGTTGTTTATCCATGGTATATGGTTAAGTTGTAGGAATCTGGGTGAATTCAGGGGGATTGCCACTAAGTCTTTCACTTCATCTTGAAGGAAGAGATGCAGATAACTTAGGTGGCATAAGGAAAATAACTTGAATAATAGTACAAATTATTAAGTAGATATAATCTAAACAAGCAACTAGAATATGCATAAAAAGGATACAAAGCTCACAAAAATGTAAGGTGATACCTCAAGAAGTAATTAGGATCTAATATATGTAACTAGGGTTTTGAAAATGATATTTTTGAAAAATACTATGGAATTTTGAAAATGATAGTGGTTTTTTGATTTAAATATGCAACTAATTTTTTTTAAAAAATTATTGGAGAATGCTTGATTGAATAGGATCTAGTATGTGAAACTAAGCTTTTCAAAAAAAATGTTTTTGAAAATTACCATTGAATTTTAAAATTTAAAGTGAATTTTTGAGTTTAATAGGCAATTAAAAATTCAAAAAATTATTGGAAAAATGCTAGATTGAATAGGACCTAGTATGTAAAACTAGGGTTTTGAAAAATAAATATTTTTGAAAATTACCATTGAATTTTGAAAATGAAAGTGGATTTTTTATTTAAATATGTAAATAAAAAATCAAAAAAATATAGGAAAATTACTAGGACCTAATATGGGTAACCAGGGTTTGAAAAAAAAAATATTTTAAAATTGTTATGAAATTTTAAAATTTAATGCTACTTTTTATTTTATTATGTAGGTAAGAAATCAAAAAAATATATTAAAAGTTAGTAATAAATTTAACCTAAGGTTTTTATGCACAAATGAAGTAAGTTGGGTTAACCAAATGATTTAACAATTTTGGGAATATTAGAGTATTATTCCTAATTTAGTTAAAGGGTCTGAGTAATAAAATTAGTAAATAAATATGTATTAATTAAGCTACTAATTTTTGTAAATTATATTACAATTTTGATGTTTTTTAAAAATAGGAATAAGATGAAGAAAATAAGACTTAGTTGAAACTAGCTAATACGATTGAGACATGGTCTAAGATTCACTATGCAGAATTGAGACACTATCAAAAATTGAGATCTAACCTTCATTTTATGATTGGATAGGAGCACAAAAAGTGGATAAGAGTGGCACTATTACTGTATTCCACCTCTACCATTGTTATCTTGAGGATCTAATCTTTTTAGGTTTTGTTTTCCAGGTTTGTGTGACCCTATCCTTGAAGTTTTGATAGCTAAAAGTTTGTAGATCTCCTTGTAGAGCTGTTTTCTCTTCACATCCTATAATCCATTGTGATTTGATTAATTTTGAGAGAGAGGTGGGGGGTGGGGTTAGTGTGTGTAAGATTCACTGAACATGTATCCACACCCCTTGTATGGGTACACTACCTACATACCAATACTCCAAAGAGGGATCAAACCATATGTAGTTCTCTCACTTGATGTGCTTTATGCAATAATGTGTATGAAAATGAAAAATCCTAAAATTTATGTGTTTTAGGTTGCTAGGAATTGGTGTAAGGATTTGAATAAGCTTGTAAGTATATTGGTTGGTTGTATGCAGAGAATAGAAAAGATTGCTTAAGTAATCTTGCTTATATTCTTGATTGCTTAGTGATATTTGCTAATCCTTTCCAAATGATCTTTGAATGGGATTTTATTGGGATGTATTGGTCATGGTTTGAATATGCTTGCATTAGGATAATAAGGAAAAATATGGGTAACCAAAAACAATTGACCATTGGGGCCAAAATTACACTTGGCTAGGAGTGTCAAAAGTGAATAGGAGTGGCACTGGTGCTATTATCCTGAGCTAATGAGACCTAGGGGGATGGATTAGTCATGGAAAAAGGGGTCTAGCTTAGTTAGGATCAAGTTTAAAAGGCTATGTATGACTAAGAATTAGTTAAAAGATGCCTATGAGGGTCATGAGACCAAGTAAGAGGGACCTATGGGTTGGGTGTCATTAGCCATACTCAAGTTACCAATTTTTGCATTTTATAGGACTATAGTATATAAATAATATTTTTAACATATTGGTTAATTTAAAATATTGGTATTAGATAGTTTGTATTATAGGTTTATGAACCATTACTCCTTGATGGTCTTTGTTCCATTACAGATTGACCACATTTTTTGAAGAGGATTCTTGGAGCTTCTTGGTGATCACAATTTCTTCCTTTTGACTTTGGGCTACACCTCTTATTTCTTATCTATTATTTTGTAATTATTCTTGAAGAAAGATTCCATTATGTTGGTGTATAATGTAATTTCAATTCATTTTTTAATTTTTAATAGGTTTTCTTCACTTTTTAACCCCAAATTTAAGCTTAAATGGAAGTGTTGGAGAATTAACCTTAATTTGGGTCCTTCCTATAGTCTTATAGTTTTATCCTAAGTCTTATATGTTTCCATATTTATTATATTTATAAATGCACTTTATTATACTCTTTTGAGGTGTCACTCACCTTTGTAGTCCATTTGTTGGATTTAAGATTTAATTTCATGTAACTCATCTCCCCCCACATGACACATATCCCCTTACTTATAGAAGGATTATGGACACATGACACACATGCTATAAATTGAACTTATAACTCCTTATTCCCTCTAACTCTATTTATTGAGCTCTTCTCTTCCTCATTTTTTATGTTCTACAATTCTAGTCTTGATCTTGCATCCTTGTGATGCTCTTTTGTCTAAAAACATTCTCTCTTTTTTATAGCTTATTCATGATATTATACTTAGAGTTTATTTTTTACAAGCTTATAATAGATTTTGGGGTTTTACTCCATATTATGGTTTCCTCACTTATCACATTAGCTTCAATTTTATAGTTTGTGTTTATTTCAAGGTAACATTGTTCCTTAATTTTTATTGTTTACTCAACATTTAATTTAATTTTTGATAAATATTCTAATAAAAAATAATACTTACCACTATTGACCCTGTTGGGTGTTGTTTTCCCCTAGATAAAAATGATTAGTTTTGGATTTAGGTTGGGGAATAAAAATGAATAATGGTGTTTTTAGCATTTAAAACATTTCTATATATGATAAATGATGATTTTAAGATAAAAATATGCCCTCTCTTGTGCTTAGGACATGGTGAAGTAGAAAAATAAGTACTAATTAAGTCCATCAGTTAATTAAAGATAAAAAGAGGTGAACTAACTTTATCAAATATTAATGACCAAATTTAGGTTAACATTTTCCCTCTAGTCTAGAAATGAATTTGATAAATTAAAGGAAGGGCATACCTTAGTGTGTAAGACACATTTTATATTTGAGCTAGTATTTCACTTGTACAAGGCACCATATGCTTTGTAAAACCTTACAAAATACATGAAGTATTTACTTACATTGTTTTTTTCAAAACTAAAATTTAAAAATTTTGGAATTAAAATTTGCAAATTTTTTAACCTATTAAAAATTTGAAAACTAATTAAATTTTAAGAAAATTCTTGAATTTTTTACTCTTAAAATCAAAATGAGAGTATGGAAGGAATAAACTTGTATGTGTAAAAATAATGTTTCTCTTTGTGAATTTTCTTAGTGATGACACTTCTTCAAAGCATTGGTGATGTAGAGGGATTCATTAAACTTACATTATTTAGATAGAAAAAAATATAAACATACTTCTTTACCTCTACCTGTACCAACTGGTTTTGGCCTTGGCTTATCTTTTTGTGTTCTTTAACCTTTATTATTTAAAGATATTTATCTCTCTCATAAATATATATCTTCTCACAATGTATTTCCTCCTCTCATTCCATAAATCTTAATCTCCATTGTCATTCTTTTATAGTTTACAAAACAATATTGATTTGTTATGCTTCTTCTTAGTCGAAGTCTCATTGGTCAATGGGCCCCCTTTTTAGATTTAGGTTTCTTTAGACTCTATGATGTCTCTATACTTCAATTTCCTCCTTAAAAAAATCCACCTTATCCCATTTGTCTCAACTTATAACCTCCAATCTCAACCATGATCCTTTACTATTTCCTTTCTCTATGACTATGACCTATACTAGCCTTTTTTAGGCTATTTCCCTTTATATGGATTGGTACGATTGAGATTTGAAAAAATATTCACCTTTTATAATACCCTATATTTTATTCTTACATTTAACAAAGTATTAGACCTTAACTCACTTGCTAGGCCATTTTTCTTATTTTTTAAAAGCCTTGGATTAGGCCTATTAGGTCTTTTTATATCTTATACACACAGAGTCTATTATTTTAGTATGAAAGCATAACCTTATGAATAAAAACAATTTAAATATTTTAAAAAACACTATTTTCCATCTTATCACCAAATTTTAGGGATTTTAAATGGTTATATCTCTCACAATTCTCTTTTTAGTGTGACAAACCTAGAAACAACGTTCCCTATGATTGTCACAGGCCGAGAAGGTCTTAAATTAGTTTGTAATCTTTCCAACTACCTTAAACTAACTATGATGATGTATTATGTTTTTTATAACTCTCATGAAACTCTTAAACTTTGTGAAACCTCCCCTCTCACACCTATGTTCATGTTTTTCTAACAAAATCTTGCTTGATTGTGTATGGACATATAGTTATCTTTAGGGCTATGCATTATTATAAAAGATAACTATGTTTTAATCTTCAAAATGGTTCATCAATCACTTGAAAAATTGGATAGGGTTTTTACAAGGCCCATATTTATATCTCATTCCATTTTAGGGTACCTAATACATTTGATTCAAAGTTACATTTGATTTCATGTTGACTATTTATAAATACACAATGATCTATAAGACTACAATGATATTTATATGCATTCAAACTTCTAAATTACCTCAAAGTCTTAAATAATATGAAAAGGAAAACTTTTTAATGTATAATTTATATATTCCAACTCTTTTTACCAATAATCCTTCTCACATGAAATATAAACACAACATTTATTATCTCAAAATCCAAGTTTAAACAAGGGTATACAGATCTATATAAGTTTAATCATCCACACATGTGAAATCTATTCAAACAAGCACAAAAAATTGAGTGGATCCTCCTACAACAAGTTAATAAAAATGCATAAAATAAAAGAATTATAAAATTATCACAAGCACTAAATGGATTATATTGATTGCATACCCCTTTGAGGAGGCAACCTCCTTTGAGTAAGCTTAATACAAATAATTTTTGGATGCCTTCATTGGGCTCAACACTTACTTATATACAAATTATAGTCTAAAAAAATACCACTTTATATGAATGTGGGATAAAATAAAATGCTCACAAGATGACTTATAAAGCATATGCATCCATAACAACTAGTAAACTAACAAAGTAAAGAGAAGAGATATCATGAGTTCATAACATCCCCTCTCTCTTAGAAAAAAGGCTTGTCCTCAAATCATTAGATATGGGAATTGGTGTTGAATATGAAATAGTGGTTCCTATGTTACATCTTCTAGTTGCATTCTATCTCACTAAATTAAAACCTCATTGATGGAGTAGGAATGAAGTTGGTATGTGCACTTATCCAAGATTTCTTCTAGCTCTAGAAGAATGAATCCTTCATTATCAAGTTTTGGTAAAATATTTTGCACTCTAATGTTTATGCCAAGAAATTTCTTTAGACAAGAGACATGAAACATTGGGTGAACTCAGAAAGAAGGTGAGAGCTCAAACTTATAAGCAACCAACCCAATCTTTTGAAGAACCCTGTAGGGCCCATATAACTTGGGAGCTAGCTTATGATGGCCTTTGATTTTTAGAAAGGATTATTTGTATAGATTTAGGTGAAGAGAAACCATATCACCTTCTTAAAAAGTATGCTCAGAATGGTGTTGATCTGCCTATTGTTTCATTCAATTTTGTGTCATATGAAGATTATCCTATAGGATACTGAGGATCTAATCTTAGTTTTAGAGAATCGTGTTGACCATTAGAAAAAATGAACTATTGGGGGTGTACGAAAGTAAAACTGGTGGTGCTTGACCATAGACTACTTCATATGGAGTCATTTTTGTTGAAGTGTGGTAGGAGGTATTATACCACCATTAAGTGAGAGGAAGCCACTTTTCCCACTAATGTTGTTCTGAGGTGAAGTAATGAAGGAAATTTTCTAAGAATTTGTTAACAATTTTAGTCTTGCAATCTATTTGTGGATGATACCCAAAAATCATCTTTAGTTGGCTGCTAGTGCATCAAAATAGTTTCATCCAAAAATGGCTAGTGAAGTTTGCATTATGATCTAAGACAATGGATGAAGGAATGCCATGAAGATGGAAAATCTGGTCTAGGAAAATTTGCGTGACTGTGGAGGTGGTATAGGGATGGCTTAGGGCACAAAAATGACTATATTTAGAGAGGTGATCAACCACAACCAAGATCACCATTTTCCCTCCATATTTGGGAAGCCCCTCAATAAAATCCACAGATATATCTATCCAAATCTTGGTAGGGATGGGCAAGGGTTTGATTAATCTAGGGATGAGTGTTGTTTCACCCTTGTTGCATTATCAAGTATCACATTCAACCACCATCTATTGAAATGCCTTTTTCATTCCCTTACAAAAAAAGTTGTGTCATGCCTACTCATAATTTTTGAAAAACCCTAATGTCCTATGGATGGAGAAGCATGGAGTTCATAAAAGACTACAAGATGAAGATTTCTGCTCTAGGGAAGCACCAAATGACCCTTATATCATAGAGAAGCACCATCTCATAAATAATATGGTATAGTTGAAGGGATAGTGTCCAAATAATGAATTATTTGAGATAATGAGGAGTCATTGAAACATCCATTTCATACAACATCTAACCAATTTAGAATAGGCATAAACATAGCTGAATGGAAAACTTGGTCTACAAATGTATGAGATAGAGCATCAACCACAATATTGTCCTTACCCTTATTGTAAGTGATATCATAGTCATAACCCATGAGTTTTTTGAACCATTTCTATTGTGATGGGATGAAGACCTATTGTCCAAAAAAATATTTTAGACTCTGGTGATTAGTTTTGAGTAAAAATAATTTCCCAGTAGCTATGGCCACCACTTTTGTACTACATACAAAATGGCCATCATTTCCTTCTCATAAGTAGAGAGTAATATATTCTTACTAGAAAGGGATTTGTTGGTGAATGTAATTGGGAATCCTTTTTTGAGGATAAAAACACCAAGTGAACTATCATAAGCATCACTCTCAATAGTGAAGGTCTTGGCAAAATCTAGCATAGTTAGAATAAGTGTAGTGCACATAGCTTGTTTCAATTTTTCAAATGCATACTCAACAACTTGTGTCCAAGAAAAAACATCCTTTTTAAACATAGCTATTATTAGAGCTATAATCTTCTTATAATACTTGAAAAATTTGTGATAGTATCTAGTCAACCCCCAAAAACCCATGGAGGCTCTTGAGTGTCTGAGGATGTGGCTAATTTGTCATGGTAGCTATTTTTTATGATCCACCCAAACTCCTTGGGATGAAAAAATTTACCCAAGATAATCCACTTCATCTTGGCCAAAAGTACATTTGGACTATTTTTCACAAAAATGATGGTCAGAGAGAAGTTGTAGTGAGAGTTTCAGATGTTGGAGATGCTTAGACCATGTTTTACTATAGATGAAAATATCATCAAAGAAGACTAGAATGAATTTCCACATGTAGGGCTAGAATATTTTATTTATCAATGCTCAGAATGTTGAAGGAGCATTAGTGAAGTGAAAGGGCATTACCAAAAACTCATAGTGCCTATCATGTGTGTGAAAAGCTATCTTATGGATATCATTCTCATGAAGCCAAATCTTGTGATATCTAGAGTAGAGATCTAACTTGGAGAAAAAATGAGTGTCATGAATCTCATGAATAATAGGGATCAAAAACTTATCCTTGATTGTGAGGTGATTAAGTGAACAAAAATCAATTTAGAGGCACCATGACCCATTTTTTTTCAAATAAGGAGAACTAGGGAAGAATATGGGTTGGTATTGGGGTGAATAATGCCTTGTTTTAGTAAGTCTCAAATAAGCATCTCAATCTTAGTCTTTTATTGAAATGGGTAGTGATAAGACCTAATATTGGGAGAAATACTTATAAGAAGGAGCTAAATATAGTGGTCCTCTAGCTATGAAGGTGGGAATCCCACTAGTTTGGAAAAGACACGTGCATACCTTTGCAGAATGGTTTGTAGATCACAAGTAGTGGAGATGATTGATAGTTGCATTTGAATGGAATGGAGCTAGGCAATGACACCATCTAAATTCTTCTTAAGAATATTTTCCATGCAATGTGAACTTATGATGCTAAGAGATCTTGGTTGTAAGCCTTTCAATGTGTGTTTTTCCCCATTGGCTAAAAATTGCATCCAAAGTTTAGCAAAAGGAGCTAGTCAATGACACCATCTGAATTCTTCTTAAGAATATTTTCTATGCGATGTGAACTAATGATGGTAAGAGATCCTAGTTTTAAGCCTTTTAATGTGTGTTTTTCCCCATTGGCTAAAAATTGCATCCAAAGTTTAGCAAAATCCCATAAAATGGGTCTAAGTGTGTGTAACCATTGGGCTCCCAAAACAACATCACATACATCTAAGGGTAAGGTAAGCATGGTAGAGTGCAAGTTATAATCTCCAATAGAGATATGGACATTGTGACACTTCCCTTTATAAGGTAATTTTCCCCCATTAGCAATCATGACTTAAAAGTTAGAGCAAGGATGGATAAAACAATCAACATATTTGGCAATCTAAGGGCCAATAAAGTTATGAGTGCTACCTGAATTGACAAGTATTATGAGAGGTAAATTCTTAAAGTAACCCCTAACATGCATGGTTTGTGGGGTAGTGACTCTTGCTAAGGCATGGAGAGAGATCTCTAGTTGGTCTTCCTGAGAAGCAAGTTCCACAATTGGCTGAGCTTCTTCTAGATCATTTGTTGTATCCTAAATATCTTCCCAATTTTTAGTTTTGGCTGTAGAGTCCACATCTAATAGGTAGAGATTTTATTCAACACATTGATGTCTGATTGAATTTATCATCATAGTTATAACATAGTCCCTTTTCTCTATGAGCATACATCTCTAATTTAGTCAAATGCTTGATAAGAGTGGTTCTAGGGGCTAACATTATTTGAGATCATTATGGATCTATATTTTTGAATGGAGCAAAATTTTATTTGAATCATTACTGAGCTGTGATCTTGTCCTCTGCTAAGTTAGCCAACCCTAAATCTTCCATCATCATGTTGGGATGAAACATTTTGACCTTAAATCGAATGGCATGTTTCATTCCACTGACAAAACAACTCTTAAAGAAGTCATCAGATGATCCCTCTATGTGATTGGCCAATTTCTCAAATTCTGTTTGATATTCTCTCATAGTTCTTATTTGGTGAAGTTTGGTGAATGCTTTAGTGAAGTCATAAAAAATAGTAGGACCAAATTGTGACAAAATGAGGGTGCAAAAATTAGTCTATATGGGTTCATCATGAGCCTTGGTATACCAATGATACCATTGAAGGGCTTCAAGTTCCAAGTGAAAGGATGCAAGTGGGACCTTATTGGCATCAAAAGTGTTATTCAAAATAAATTATTTTCTTTATAGATCCATATAGTTAGATATGCACCATTGAATTGAGGAAAATTAAGATTCAACCCATGATAATTACTGGAAGAAGAAAACCTAGTGTTTGATGAAGACTCTGGATGTCATCTATTTTTCATGGTGTTATGTTGAAGATTGAGGCCAAGAATTTTTTCATCAAGATATTTGATGTGGGTTTTGAGGGTGGTAATTTTATCCTCCATGTTTTTTTCTCTTGTTTGAGTTACTAACATGACCTGAATAATAATTTTTTTTTTGGCAATGGGTAGGAAAACTAGAGATAAGACACGTTTAGTAAGGAAAATTTTGAAATTGGGCAAAAATGAAAGGGGTAAAGGGGATTTTAATAAAAAAAATTCATAGTGGGAGTATGATTGACAAAGGTGAGGGAAATTTTAGGAGTGAAAATGAAAAAACTAGAATTTTTTTTAAATAGGTATAAAGGAGTAGAATGAGACAATGAACATAGTGGAAATTTTTTGAGGCAAATGAATAAAAATAGAAGTTATGAGAAAACTCAAAAAAGGGAAAATTGAGATTTGTAGGAATTAGGAGTGGAATTGGGATATGGGGCCTCAAGGAAGAAAATGTAAGGAATGGAATTTTAGGTGTCTCAATAAAGTTTAAGGATCAACAGGGCTATAGATGGAGAGATATTGAAAAAACATGAAAAAAAAATTACTCTTTTAGTTTCTATTTTTGGTTCTGGTTACTATGCTCTATAAGACACGTCTACTAGAAATATGTTGAAATAGGTTTGTAGATCTGTGATGGCAATTTTCTATTTCCTTTCTAGTGGTAAATCCTCTAAGGGTCTATGGATTCTAGTTTCTATCGAATATCTACCTGCAAATCCTCTGATAGTATGTCAATACTCTATTGATTGATTTATTATCTTTTGGATATATTATGAGACTGATAGAAATGGGCCCCAAGTTTTAATGGATGCTTTAAGGTCTTAAAAATATCACTATGGCCACCCATGTTATCTAAGTGAGTACCACTCTCCAGAAAGTTTATGGCCATAAATTTATCTCTCAATGACATCTCTTGGTTTTCCTCATAGATGGGAACTACTCAATCAAGAAGGCATCGTTGCCTTTTTTTGGCATGTTCTCTCAATGGGCCAACTACTTTGGGGTTCCTGTGGTACTCCTCATAATGAGTTTTAGGTATTTCACCCAAGCACTTCCCACTATTAAGCGGTCAAGTTTTTACGCTAAGCTAAAATAGATTACTTAATTTATGTAGCAGAATAGACTTAATCTTTTTTGAAAAATTATTAAAATGAAGTATGTAATAAAACAAAGTTAAGACTTTCTAAAAAAAAATTCTCTAGAAATCACTTTAATACCAGATGAGAGGATCTTTCTACAACAAGTCAATAAAAATGCATGAAATAATAGAATTATAAAATGAACAAAATCAATGAATAGATTATATTGATCGCATACCACTTCAAGGGGGAAACCTCCTTTGAGAAAGCTCAATATAAATGATTTGTGGATTCCTTAATTGGCCTCAACACTTACTTATATACAAATTATAATCTAAGTAACTAACACTTTATATGAATGTGGATTAAATAAATGCTCATATGATGACTTATAAAGCATATGCATCCATAGAAACTACTAAACTAACAATGTAAAGAGAAGAGATATCATGGGTTTATAATAAAAAAATTAGAATCACTATAACATAAACTTAATAATAATATCAAAATGAGACTAAACACATTTTTATTGAATTTTTTCTTCACACACTCTATCTGCACATTTAATGACTTTGCAAACACAGGAAACTTAGACTTTATCATCAGTTTTATCTTTCAACATGAAGAATTTTACATATTATTTCTTGGGGGGGTCATCTTATTTATCATTCAAATCCAACCCCTCACAATCTCTCTTTGAATTGAATACAACATTCAATACAAGTTCTTTTTATTGTAAAAACTGATCCTAACTACTTTTCCTAACTAACTCTTATACATTGAGAGTGCAAAACTACCTAACCTACTCAACAAGGTGATTGATCATGTGAGTCATGTGGATATTAAACCACTCTTAACCATTATTTAAATATAACCACACAAACTATGACATGAAAACTTATTTTAATAAGGTTGAAGCCTCCTAGATTTTACATTCAAATTTGAAAATTCAAATCAGGGTTTTGGTAGGAAAATGCCAAAAGGTCCTTAATTCAAAAATTTCAACTTCCTAACACCTCCAAATTATTCCTATAGAATTTTTATGGCCTTTACAACCCACTAAATACTCAAAACATGACAATTGACCATTATGTACAATGTGTCTTGCAAAAATTGGAGGATTAGTGCCTCTTCATAAAATATGTGTAGAAGATGGTTCTTTAGCTAAATTATTGAATAATTTGGTGGTGATCAAACCCCAACTTAAATTTTAACCTATATAATAAAAATAACATGAATTTATGAATTTTTAAACCTTAATTTAACTTTGATAATGTTTTTAATCCCAAGATGTGAAATAAGTTTAAATCCAAAATAAATTTGTATACATAATGCTGGAGTGCACAATAATTTACAAGTTATGCATTATGCCCTTAAATTGAATCAACCACTATAGATGGATGATATATTCAATTGTCAATTTTATCTTAAATTCATGATAAAATATAATAGAGTACACCAATTCTCCTAACATGTTTTCAACTAGAAAAATAGAATTCAAAAATGTGGAATGAATCTATATGTGCACACTGGAATTATGCACCATAAATATTTTATGACACGTGCATTGTGGCTGAGTCTAATATCCTAAAATATTTAAATAGGCTAAGACTGATATCCTAAAATAGGTTAAGTCTGAAATGTGGTAGAATCCTCTAAAACCTATAATTTGCATTGTAACTCCTAGAGGTCTAAAACCCCTCTCAAACATCTTGAAACTATATACACAAAATATAACATAAAGTATAAGGAAGTAAATGTCTATATATAAATGTCAACTTATACATGAATGTTTATTTTATGTATATACTACCTAATTCATCCATGGTAATCAATTTTACTAATTACCATCATAATTATCTTAACTACCCATAATCCAAAAATATCTAAACAAAATCCCTTTTACCTAAGTAAATTTATATCTTTAAAATTCTCCCTTATAATCAAAACACGTGCAACAAACAAGAAACATATTTACTTAGTTTAGCACATGGTTAAAAACAACCAAGCAAAATGTAGTTAAAAAGAGTAGAATCATTATCAATCCTCCCTCGATTGGCATTGATCCATTTTGGATCGACATCAATTATAAAAGACTACATGTTTCTCTTTGCAAGGTATGGAAATTTTACACCAGAGTGCTATAGGAATTATCCTAGATAGGTTATAGGATGTTACTTGGATCTCTGATAGTAGGCCTTCTTGTATTAATCAACATTAGACATTCTTCAAGAAGTTCAAAAATAAAATATATATATCCAAAAAATTAAAGCTCATTTAAGGTAATTTTACTTGATTTTATTCATAATATGCTCTTTTCATTCTATCATTTATTCCTTTTCAGATCGATCTGAATTCCTAGGCCACTTTAGATCCTTATGAATCTATCCTTTAAATTTTTATTTTGTCATCCTAACTGCCTATCAAAATCGATAATGATCCTACTTGGAATCAACATTGATTCATATAATTGACACCAATCCTAAAGGAATCAGAATCGATCACTGTACAAACTATTGTCTTAAATCTGATTTGGTTTTAGTAGAATACTAGATAGGCAAATCAAGTATTGGATAAGCATATTTTATCTCTTAAGTCTATATGTTTAGCATCTTACAATATTTATTTATGTAATTCTACTACCATCTTAATTGAATAAAGTGGGTTGACATCCATATAAGGAAGCCCATTTCTTTTTGGGGCTAGTCTAGTACCAAGTAACCCACTCATCTATCTTATTAATCAAATATTTCCCAAGTTATATTTTATGTGCGGGGAATCCTTCCTAGAAAAAAAAGGAGTTCCCACTTTGTTGGATCAATGATGCACAACCCCCATCATAGGTATCCTTTTTAAAACCTTGTATCATTTCTATTTTCAATAATTTATTTATTAAATATAAAAAGGAACTAAAAAATACTAAAACACTATATCATGCCCCGATTGTAATTATATATATATATATATATATATATATATATATATATATATATATATATATATATATATATATATATATATATATGATAATTATAAATTATGTTTAAAACTTTGAAACTATGTGAATTTATACTTTTATCTCAAAATATGAGTGCATATGCATGGAATATACCCCCATAATACGCGTAAATATTGAATTTTGAAACATTTTCAACTTTTAAAATTGTAATTTTACAAAAAATGATGGTGTTAATTGAAAATTATTCTCTCATGCATGAGAATCCCACTAAAATATCCCCATTTTGAGGATGAAATTTATCTTGAAACATCAATAGTAAATATGTCATCATTAAAAAATGTTGCATATGGAAAAGTGTATTATCATTGTAAGATCTAAATTTTGTAAGTAATTCATGATGAAAAGCCTATATGATGTATTAACGAAGCTCATAGAATAAGAATCTATAATTAAAAAATTATGTTAGTAATTCATGATATGTATCATGACACTTATCAAACACAATAAAGTCAACAAACATGCACATAATAAACACAATGATATAAATATCAAATAATAAGGCCAAGGGCCACACACAAGGGACATTTTCAAATGTCACAAAGTCAAAGATTGCACACATAATAAATATGAATAATATCACAAATAATGGACATGTTCCAATGTCACATACAAAATGGGGCCAAGGGGAAAAGTAATGGAAATGTTCAAATGTCACACACAACACACAAGTTCTTATAGAGATGCACCAATCAAGTTGTTACATATAAGGTCCAAAGAAAAAAATAATAGATAAGCAATATTTATTATACTATGTATAATTAAATAGAATAAATGGAACATATAATTATAAAGGTAGACTAAACTATGCATATTTAATCTAATCATATCCTAACAAATAACATATACATGTACAGTATATAAGATAGAGATGTTAGCAAGATATTTTTTAATAGTATAAAACTCAACAATATAGGGGTTATAGAATGATAACACCTATATACCGTCACATGTGTATAAGATGCCACCAAATTAGAAAGGCTAGTGGGTAAAGGTAAGTACAACATCTTAGTCCTTTACAAAATTGAGAATGTCTTACATAACTCTTATTAATACTAGTGAAATACATGTGCGATAAAAAATAATAGCCTATCTACTAATCATGAGATAAAATTAACATATTTCAAATATTTAAACTAGATTAATTATCATACTCAGATCCTAATTTTAGATTTTTTTTAATGTTTTTAAATTTTAAAAAATATATATTTTTTGTACTTTTGTAAAATTGAAAGTAAAAACATTTGAAACTAGAATGAAGTAAGGTGTAAAAAATAGAGGAAGATATAAATATCTAAATAATTTGTACCATGTATCAATGTGATATATATATATATGTATATATATATATATATGTATATATATATATATATATGTATATATATATATATGTATATATATATATATATATATATATATATATATATATATATATATATATATAGAAAGGATTGTATGTCTACACATGATCAAGATGTCCCCATTGAATTTAAATTTTAACTTTGAGGATTTTTTAAGATATTAAAAATGTATGTAGAAGACTGATTGTACACCATCATGTCATTAAATGTACACTTGTAAAAAAATATCACATGTATGGACAATACAGATTTGAAAAAGAGACATTTTTCATGAAAAACCATTATTTACATATTGAAATTAAGTGAGAAATTTGAAAATTATAAGCATTAGGGCTTTGTGTGATGAAACTATGATTTTTGGGTATAAACTAGAAAAGTACATGATTAACCATTTGGGATAGAAATGACAATGATTTCTATCCTCAAGGAAAAAAGACAAGTTTTAAGTGCATAGTAGAAGGTAGAGAGATAAATGGCATGCTTTGGCAACATTAATCATTATTTTGAGTTGTTCAAATTGCAAAAATTCAAAAAGAAGGGCCAAAAGGCTAAGAAGTCAACAATATCCATGGGATTATAATAATTTATGAATTGATCACATATGTAATCAAATAAAAGAGTGTGATGCAGTAATCTAAAATTTATGTATAACCAAATTTTTTACTTCTTTGACTTTTTTGAATGTTTTTAAATTTTTAAAAATATTTAGAAATGCAATATGCTACCCAATAATCTCATCAAGCTAGTAATCAAATAAATATGTTATTAGGGATAAATGTCGTACCTTATTTTAATTAAATGAATTAGGTGTGCATATATAAGAATAAGAACCTATATCATATTTAGTAACAAAACTATCTAGATTACTACTTATGTAATCATGCATAGGAGGAATAGGTCTATGAGATGCAATATTATGGGAAATCCTATGAGGGTTGGTAGAAAAATATACCAATTGTTGAAACTTTTGAGTAACATGATGATTTATATGAATTACCAATTTAGGATGTATTGTAAGAGCTTGTGCTTATTTAGAATTAGATACCCTTTTCCAATAAACATACTTTTGCATTTTCTACTTTTGAAAATTTTGAATCTCTTTCTAAATTGGTTGAATATAAACCTTTTGCTTAGGTGAAACAAATGTAAATATTAATTATTTTATAATACAGTAAAAAATTTAGCTATGGTGGACGGGGATGAGGAGGTGATATGGATTTTGTAAGGTACTCATAACTGATCCATGAAATTATAATATTTTTATTACGATCAATGCAGTTTAGGCATCTATGTATTGTATAAGGTACAACATAAAAAAATTCCAACCAAATTCATCTAAATATCATGTCAAATAACCCTTTTGAGCTAAAACTAAAAAATGGGTAGATATTATAGAAGGGCCCACTTGAAGAGGCAACATAATACATCCCAAATTGGCTTGTTATTTACAATTGAATATATTGAAAATTTTAGTAGTTGCACATATATAATTTTGTGTGTAACCCAATTAATGAAGTAATGTTATTTTGAATGCATTTTCACTTGACCTATTATCAGCTAGCACATTATGAATAGTTTATTGATTAGTGTAAGCTCTTATGTACATAAATAATGAAAATCAAAACCATCATCCATTATCTCACTATCATCAAAAGTAATTAGAGGATGTAATTTAATATTTTGAGTAGTTACACTAATAAATGCATCAAAGTGATGATCAAATGATTAAGGAGGTGGATAAGCATTGTAAGTATAATGCACTGATGAAGCGTCTTTGTTAGTATTATGATTATGAAATGGTTTATTGAAAATTTTCAATTTATATTTTTTATTTTGTTGAGATTTATTTCCTCTAGAAGAGTCCTATCTCAATGACATTATTTTCAATAATATATTTAATAAGATGCTTGAGCTTGAAACATTTGTTAGTATAATTATCATTGCATTGGTAATCACAATATGCATTGTTATCAAAATATTTTTATTGTGGATCATATAAAGTTTAAATTGAGGAGAAAAAGTGATTCAATTGCATTAAATTAACTTTTGTAACAATTTGTAATGTAGTTTTTATAATCTATAAATTTTCCTTTTTCATTGATTAGATAAAACAATCTTATTATCAAGATGATAAATAGTGGCTATTATCTTTGCATCCACTTTAGTATATGTTGTATTATATTTTTAATGTGGTTCACTTTCGAACTTTTTTTTAGAGTTTGATTTAGATGTAGGTGTATACTCAAGATTTTTCAAAGCAATAATCTTGACTTCTCTTTCTCTTATTGTATGACAAAAATCTTTAAATGATCTAAATTTATTGAGGATTATTGACTCATGCAATGGTGTAAGTAAAATTTATTTGAAAATTTCTTATAGCCCATTATATTCTAGTTATTTGTAATTGTGGAAAGCATTGTCTTATAATGAATCACTTAATCATTTATAGGTCATTATTTCCTTGATTAATATTTACAATTTGTGCATAAGATAGTTTTTCATCAATTTTAATAATGAAATATTTGAGACATATATCTAATAATGGATTGAATTATTTGATAGATTGAGTAGGTAAATCATAAATACCAATGTGAGTGATGGGTGAGAAGATTGAAGAAGGAATTTTGAATGTGAGCATTGGGTAGGAATATGGTGAGTTGCATCCTAATGATCTTGTGAAGGATGAAACTATACTATCATTAGATTCAAGATAGGGTCCATCAACTATTTTGAAGGATGCACTAGTTTTCATGTTAGTTTCAAGATAGGGTCCACCTCAAAACATAATACCTAATATTTTTAGAGAAAAAAATCATTCTCATGGCCTAATATGGTGTCCAGAGAGTGATTAAATAGAAAAATATTAGAAGATTCCATTTTGGTCCCTATCGGTGAAAGAAATGAGGTATGTCTTGATGTCCCAAATTCTATCATAGAAAAAGTTGACTCTTCCTTATCAAATTATCTCTTGACTAAATTCAATGGTTTTAGACCTAATATTGATTCCTTTCAAAAGTAGGCTAATTTCAAATGGCATCTTGAGGGATAGATTGACATCATTATTATTCTAAAGAACTTTTTATTGATCAAATTTTCAAAATTTGAAGACTATGTTAGGATTCTCACTAGAGGCCCATGGTTTACGGGTAAATCCAATGTTTGTCTTTACAAGTGGAAATTAGGTTTCAACCTTAACAATGCCATTATGGAGGATATCCCTATATGGGTGAACTTGTTAGAACTACCCCTCATATTTTGGGCTCCAAAGGTTATCCTTGGTATTACCAAAGCCCTTGATCAACTAATATCCATTGACCCCATAACCAAGTCTAGACATAGGCTCTTAGATACCCTTTTTGTGTGTTCATTCCTATAGATAAACCCCTTATTCACTCAATAAATATCACATCTAAATATAGGGTGTGGAATAAATGCATTATGTTTGAAAGAGATTAAGAAATTTGTAAAACCTATAATGCCCTAAATCATCCTTCTAAGGATTGTCCCCTTATCAAAAAACCCTCAATCCCCCCACTCCCCATTAGGTTAAGAAACCTCTTTACTTAAACCCTTCTCCCCACCCCCATCAATCTTCCATCCCTATTCCTACTCACTCTAACCCTTCTCCCCTTTCCCATCAAGCCTCACATGATCCTGTAGATCTTAGTTTAGGAGAGAGGTTTTCTATCATAACTTCTACTAAGTCTTCACTTACCTAGATGATCCAGGTGGATTCATGTACCATTATATTTCTTAAAGTTTTCAAATTCAATTCAAATTATTTTCACATTGTATTACTCGTTGAGAGCTTTCTATCACTTTTTGCGGTTCGAAAAATGGAGTTTGAATGCTCAAGATATAGCCAGTTGAAGAAATCATGTGACAGGGATGTCAAAAATGATGTTGCACAGTTGAGGAATGCCAAGTGGACCAATATCCATTTGATACATGGCAAATAATTAAGGGGAAAAAAAATTGTTAGGTGTTTTATTTGATGCACATGATATTTGACCTTTTCAAATCAAAATAGGTGCCAAACCTCCACGCCACCCACCAAACACTCCACTAAACATGCATCTTAGGTGTTTGACCAAGCTTAGGTGGTGGCCAAAGTTGGCACCCAAATGCTAGGTGTTTGAAATTTTTTGCAAGTTTACTATTTAAAGCATATAAAACAACCATGCCTAGTAAATGTGGGACTAATCCCTTAGTCAAAGCGTGCTCATGGAGGAAGGACACCCTTGCCCACTTCCCTAGGCACCTAGAATGGAGGAGGGAGTTTGGAACTTGAGACCTGTCACCTAAAAGGCTAAGGTCTTGACCAATTTAGCCACGGTGGCTGAAATTTTATAAAAAGGAGTAATTTTTACTTGTATTGACACAGATTTCTGATTGTGTAAAGATAATTACGAGGATTAGAGCCTTGTTTTTGCCTTGTATGGCCTTGGGATTTTGTTTTCAGGTCTAAGAGAAATATTTTTAGGCAAATAAAGATTAGAGAAGGCAAATTTGAATATTTGTAAAGGTTTTTGAAGCCATTTGTTGTAGCATTTTAATAGAATAGTCCTCACTATTGGACGGACCCGAAGATGTAGGCTATTGAAGCCAAACTTTGTTATCAATTTGCTGGTGTTGTCTTTGATTTTCTCTGATTATTATTGCATTCTAATCTTCATTTTAATTCTGATTTTAATTTCTTTATGCAAATTAAAAACAAGAAAGTGAAAATTTGAAGGATCTCATAAACATGAACAAGTGATTTTTGAATGTAATACACTTGTATTTTCAGCTTATAGATCAGATTTTTGGTATCAGAGCAGTTGTTATTTAATAGTGATTGCTAGTGTATGTTGACAAGGTCTAAATCCCAAAAGGGTGAAGGAAAACTCATTGAGTATAATCTAGAGATTGGTTTAAGGCATCCTTCAAGGATGGCTAAAGAAGAGATGGAATCTGAACAAGCTTTCCATCGAGCTTTCATGGACATGAGAAGCATGGTTAAGGAATTATATGGTGAAAAACAAAGGAAATTTGAGAATGAAAAAGAAGGTGATTCACAAGAATCAAAAGGTAAAAAAACCAAAAAACCTTCTCCATCGGATGATGGTAAAAAAACTGTGGAATCTCTTCCTTCACTAAAATTGGATATTAAATTTGAATTACCAATGTTTAATGGTGAAGTTAATGCCAAAAAGTTGGATAATTGGGTCAATCGGATTGAAGTTTATTTTAGGGTCTAAAAGATTGTAGGGGATGAGTCAAAATTTCATTTGGCTACTCTTCATATGGGAGGTATAGCTCTCATCTAGTGGGAGATTAAGTTGAAGGAAGCTGAGCTTCAAAAAGGTAACTCAATTTCTACTTGAAAAGAATTTGTTGAAGAACTCAGAAAGCAATTCTATGCTTTAGGCTATATACAACAAGCCATGATGGATTGGCAAAGTTTCAAACAAGGAAAAGGCCAAAGTGTTCAAGATTATACACAATATTTTAGGAAAAAATCTTTACTTTTGAATGTTCCTCTATACACACAAGAAACACTGCTAAAATATATAGTTGGGTTGCATAGTTACTTAAGACATATGATTCTTATGTTCAATCCTACTAATTTAGATGTAGTATGTGTTCAAGCCACTCATTTAGAGGCTAGAGGAAAATAATCAAAAGAATCTTTTCGTCAAGTAAAAAGTAAGTAATCTAATGTTAAGCATTCCAAAGGGGAAAGTTCATCAGGAAAGGGTAAACAAAAATCCACTTATACTATTAAAAAAGAAGAAGGAAAACCATTTTGTAATCATTGTAAGAAAAATCATGATGAGTCTAAGTGTTAGAAATTACATCCTGAGTTAAGGCCTAAGAAGTATCAAAAGAAAGAAAAGAAGGCTAATGCTATGGTTCAGGACTTAGGATTAGATTGAGGTGATGAAACTAAGATCACAGCTATGGGTTTACATAATGATTTTTCTCTTTCAGTTTTTAGCACTAAGTCATCAAATGATGCATCTTCTTCTAGACAGAATTCTGTGCATGTTGATAAGAAAAGAAATGAATTGTTCCACATTAGAGTTGTTTCAAAGCATACTAAGATTGACACTCTATTTGACAGTGGTTCAGAAGCAAATTTAATTTTTGAAGAGTTTGTTAAGAAGCTAGGCTTACAAACCAATCCCCATCTAAAGCCTTATCCACTAGGTTGGGTGTGTGACAATGCAAAGCTACAAGTTCGTAGATGAGGTTGAGTTGGATGTTGTTCCATTGGACATATGTGGGGTTGTTTTGGGAATCCCATATCTTTATGATAGAAAAGCAATCTTCTGTAGAGAGGAGAATAAGTACTTGCTTGTTAAGTATGGCATTGAATATATAGTTAGAGCACATCACATTAGAACAAGTCTTTCCTTGGTTACAACAAGGCAAATGAAAAGACTAGTTAATTCAAGCAAGACTTTTTGTCTCATGTTGATTAAGTCTAAGGAAAAAGAATATTCTCAAGCTTTGGAAAAGTGTGATCCTAGACACAAGAATGAATTGGTTGAAATCATTTCTACTTACGATGATGTATTTTAGGATCCTAAGGGCTTACCTCCAAAAAGGGGAGTTCAACATTAAATTCAGCTATTGCAGGATTCTCCTCTCCCTAACATTGGCATGTATAAGCTATTAGTGGTGGAAAATGAGGAAATTAAGAAATAGGTAATGGATATATTGGATAGAGGTGTTATTCATCCAAGTTCATCTCCTGTTAGTTTGCCTATTATTTTGGTGCCAAAGAAAGATGGTACTTGGCAAATGTGTGTTGATTTTTGTGCTTTAAACAAAATTGCTATTAAGAATCATTACCCTCTTCCTCATATAGATGATTTGTTGGATCAATTAAAACATGCTATTTATTTCACCAAGCTAGATTTGAGAAGTGGATATCATCAAGTAAGAATTAATGAAGGTGATATATGGAAAACTACCTTTAAGACAAAACAGGGATTGTTTGAATGGCTTATTATGCCTTTGGGTTGTGTAATGCCCTGGATACATTCATGAGATTGATGAATGATGTTTTTAGACAGTTCCTTGATGATTTTGTTATAGTTTACTTAGATGATATATTGATTTTTAGCAAGTCATGGGAAGAGCATGTGATCCACATTAAGAAAGTCATGGATGCATTACGAAGGGAAAAAATCTATCTTAAAATGTCAAAATGTGAATTTGGCAAGACCTCTTTGATATACTTGGGTTACATTGTAGGACATGGTAAATTGAAAATTGATCCTGCAAAAGTGGTAGTTATTGTTAATTGGCCTACACCCACTAACATAACTGAGGTTAGGAGTTTTCTTGGTGTAGTACAATTTTGGAGGAAGTTTATTGCTCAATTTTCATATATTACATCACCTTTGCATTCTTTGACAAGTGTGAAATAGGTCTTTTAGTGAGGAGGCAAACATCAAAAATCCTTCGATACTTTGAAAGAAAAGATAAGTACTGCTCCGGTCTTGGCACTTCCTGATATACAACAACCATTTGAGATTGAGATGGATGCAAGTGAGTATGCTATGGGGCTATTTTAATGCAAGGTAAGAAACTAGTTTGTTATCATTCTGAAACCTTTACAAGTGCAATAAGAAAATATCTAACTTATGATAAGGAATTGTATGCATTGGTTCAAAGTGTTAAAAAATGGAAACACTACTTAATGGGCAAAGAAACAATAATACATACAGATCATCAACCCTTATAGTATCTCCAATCACAAACTAAGCTACAACAGTCTAGATATTTTCGTTGGATGGGTTTCTTACAACAATTTCATCTTGTGATCAAGTATAAAAAAGGAATTCAGAATAAGGTTACAAATATGCTATCTAGACCTCCTATGGTTGTTGCATCTATTCTTTTACAACATGGTTCTTTGTCTCATGAAAGTTATAAAGAACAATATGTGAATGATCTTGATATTCAGGATGTTTATAAAGACTAAATGAGTAGTAGACAAGTAGAAGAATTGGACTATCATGTACACAATGATCTTTTGTATCATTTGGGTAAACTATGTATTCCTCAAAATGAGAGGGTCCATATGATTAGAGAAGCACATAATTCTCTTATTTTTGGTCATTTTGGAGTTGCTAAAATGGTTGCACATTTGAAAATGTATTGTTATTGGCCTCGTATGCAGGAAAATGTTGCTAAATATATAAGGGGATGTACTCTTTATGCCACAAGTAAACCTAGTAATAGGAAATTGGGACTTTACACTCCTCTACCTATTCCTACTCGCCCCTGGGAAAGTATCTCTATGGATTTTGTGGGGGGATTTCCTATGACACAAAGAAAACCTGACTATTTATATGTGGTTATGGATAGATTTAGAAAAATGTGTGTTTTGATTCCTTGTACTAAGCAGATTACTGGTGAAGGCACTGCATATTTGTTCTTTAAACATGTATGGGTTCATTTTGGTTTACCTACTTCAATAATTTTTGATCGGGATTCTCAATTTATTGGGGAGTTTTGGTCAACTTTGTGGGGACTAATGGACACTAAATTAAAAAAGAGCATTGCATTTCAACCACAAACTGATGGACAAATAGAGGTTGTGAATCGCACTGTGGTACATTTGCTTAGGGGTTATAACAATAAAAATCCAAAGTTATGGGATGAATAATTGTGTTACATATAACATGCATATAACTGAGCACTTCATTCTTCTACTATGAAATCTCCATTTGAAGTTTGTTATGGATACGTGCCTAAATCTCCTCTAGATGTTTGCTATGGACACTATACAACTGTTGGTGAACCAAAAGAAGCCATTCGAGCCAAGAAGTTCATTGAACAAATATAGGTCATTCATCAGACTGTTTGTACTCAATTGGAGAAAAGTCAATCCAAGTACAAAGCCAGGCATGACAAACATCGTATTGATCACCAATTTGTTGTAGGTGATATGGTATGGCTTCACATTAGTAAGGAAAGACTGATAGGTGAAGGTAAAAAGTTGAAACCAATCTGGTATGGTCCTTTTCGGATAATGAAAAAAATTGGCACAAATGCTTTCCGATTATACTTACCATCTTACATGCAGATTTATTCAGTTGTAAATGTGGAAAATTTGAAATTGTATGAGCCTCCAATGATCATTGATCATGATGAAAGTGTATCCATTCCTTTCATTGATGATTTTTCTCCTGAATATCTAAATTTTTTTTTAGGAAGATACTATACTTGATAGGAATATGTAGACTTCGTGAAGAGGTAATGTTGAATATCTTCATGTTGGTCTCAAAGAGATGCACCCAAGCAAGGCCAAATGGATGGAAGTTGAAAAGGTGAGGGAAAAATACCCTCACCTCATTACCAATTAATTTCAACTTTCAGAGGTCCAAAAGTTCCCAGTGGGGAGGAATGATCTAGGTGGATCCATGTACCGTTCTATTTTTCAAAGTCTTTAAATTCAGTTCAAATCATTTGCACATTGTAATACTTGTCAAGATCTTTCTAACACTTTTTGTGGTTCAAAAAATGGAGTCTGAATGCTCAAGATATAGCCAGTTGAAAAAATCATGTGACAGGGATGTCAAAATTGATGTGGCATAGTTGAGGAACGCCAAGTGGACCAATCTCCATTTGACACATGGAAAATAATTAAGGGGCAAAAAAAATTGTTAGGTGTTTTATTTGATGCACATGATATTTGACCTTTTCAAATCAAAATAGGTGCCAAACCTCCATGCCACCCACCAAACACTCCACTAAACATGCATCTTAGGCATTTGACCAAGCTTAGGTGGCAGCCAAAGTTGGCACTCAAATGATAGGCATTTGAAAACTTCAGCAAGTTTACTATTTAAAGCATCTAAAACAACCACGCCCAGTAAATGTGGGACTAATCCCTTAGTCAAAGCGCGCTCATGGAAGAAGAACACCCTTGCCCACTTCCCTAGGCACCTAGAATGGAGGAGGGAGTTTGGAACTTAAGACCTGGCACCTAAAAGGCTAAGGTCTTGACTGCTTCAGCCATGGTGGCTGACATGTTATAAAAAGGAGTAATTTTTACTTGTATTGACATGGATTTCTGACTGTGTAAAGAGAATTAAGAGGATTAGAGCCTTGTTTTTGCCTTATACGGCTTTGGGCTTTTATTTTCAGGTTGAAGAGAAATATTTCCAAGCAAATAAAGATTAGAGAAGGTGAAATTGAATATTTTTAAAGGTTTTTGAAGCCATTTGTTGCAACATTTTAATTGAATGGTCCTCACTATTGGGCGGACCCAGAGATGTAGGCTATTGAAGCCAAACTCCGTTATCAATTTGTCGGTTTGTCTTTGATTTTCTCTAATTATTATTGCATTCTAATCTTCATTTTAATTCTAATTTTAATTTATTTATGCAAATTAAACACAATAAAGTGAAAATTTGAAGGATCTCATTAACATGAACAAGTGATTTTTGAATGTAATACACTTGTATTTTTAGTTTACAAATCACTAGAAGATTCTTAGCCCCACTCAAGCTTTCTCCTCTTTAAAGAATTCTACTATTTCTGAATCTATTATGCTAGTCAATCTGACAGTTGAAAAGGATACATCAACCTTACCCCCATTCACTAATATTTTGGATGAAGTAACATTTACTTCCCCCATTTTAAATCCAACTTCTTCTTAGCCTCTTAAGGAATGACTAGTAGAAGGCTATGAAGACTCATCTTCTCTCCTATTTTTTGAATCTTTATCATCTGGTAAGGATATAGTTCTTCAAGAAGTTTTACTTGTAAAAGACTTGTTAACTCTAGTTAGAATTATTGGGTTGCCTAAGCCCTTTTATCTTATCTCAAGACAATATTCTTAAAAAAGTAAGAGAGATGATGTTGATATAATTAAGTAAATAGTAAAGGAGAAATAGATGAAGGTTCAACCAGAAAAGGGAAGGAAAAAATTAGAAGTAGGAGAAGAGTTGAAATCTATTATAAGATCATCTAATCAAAATGCTAAAAAAGTTGAAACTGATAAAAAAGAATCAAAGGTACACAAATGAACCTCAGACACTTTTCAAGCAATAATAAATGAACATTATTTATTAGAATATAAGGGGTTTAAATAAACATATGAAATAGAAACTGGCAAGAAACATGGTCTACAACCACAAACCCGATATCTTTATTTTCCAAGAAATCAAAATGTCTGAGGATAAAATTTAGAAGAACAAAGCTAGTATCTAGGATAAATCTTTTTGTATTAGGAGTAGTTATATAGGTTCCTTTAGTGAGATAATGGTTTTTTGGGATCCCCTTATCTTATAAGGAATGGTCTTGATAAAATATGAATCACATATTACAGTATTCAAAGACATTCGTAGTAAAGTGGAGTGGCTCCTAATAAATGTCTATGTACCTAACACCAAGAATGATAAAACTCTAGGTGTATTTGATTGAGATTAGGAAATGTTTTAAAGATAAGAACTAGATGGTGGAAAGTGACTTTAATTCTCCTTTATCCCTAGGATTAAAAAGGGGGACTAGCTCTTTTAATGATAATATGATAGACTTTAGTGACTTTATTACTAAGGTGGAGCTCATAGAAATTGAATTAAAAGGAAACCCATTCACATGGTCAAATAGAAGATTGGGAAAAAACCTCATTCAAGTTAGGAGTGATAGGTTTTTATTCTCAATGTTGTGGGATTTACATTTTAGCAACTCCTTGTCTTCCTTTCCCAAGCTAGGCTCCGATCATAATCCCCTGATGTTCTTTAGTGAAAAGATGTTTAAACATAAAAGCACTGCATTCAAATTTGATAAAATATGGTTATCCAATTCAAATATATCTAATTCACTAAAGGATTGGTGGAATTTTCTGATGCAAGGATCATTCATGTATATCTCAGTTATGAAACTCAAACATGTCAAGGATAAACTTAAGATCTAGAACAAGGAAGTTTTTGGGAATATTTTTATCTAAAAGTGTAAAATAGAGGAAGATTTATAGAGAATTTAGGAGGAAATTAATGATTTTTATTCCATTCCTTCTCATGATTAATAAAATTAACTCTTAAGTTTATTTCACAATCTAGAAGCTAATGAAGAATTCTTTTGGTATCAAAAATCAAGGAAACCTTGGCTTAAAGAAGGTGATAGAAATACAAAGTATTTTCATCTTTCAGCCTCTAGAAATTGTGAGCATAAATTAATTTTAAAAATTAGGGGGGAAGATGGGAGTTTGTATAAATATTAAAAAGATATCAAACTGTAAATAGTCAACTTCTATAAAAAATTTTATCTCATGTGTACCTCTTAGGATGTCTAGCTAGAAGAATAGGTGGTTAACGTCATCCATGTAGTAATAACCCATGATGAGAATGCTTCCATTTTATCTCCATCATTTAATGAAGATATTAGATCCATAGTTTTCTCTTTGGAAGGTGATAAGGCCCTTGGTTTAGATGGATTTCAACCTTCTTTCTTCTAGGTCTTTTGGGACATTATTTAGAATGAAGTTTACCTGGTTGTCTCTAAATTTTTCAAAAATAGAACTATGCTTCAAGAATTCAATAACACTTTTTTGGTTTTAATCCCTAAGAAGCATGGGGAAATCCAGTTAAAGTATTTTAGACCCATCAACCTCTTTCCAACTTCTAAAATATTTGTTCTAAAGGTTTAGCTTTAAAAATTCAAATGCTCCTTGACAAGTTGATTACATAACAACAAGGGGCTTTTATTTTTAGTAGACATATTTTGAATGGTATTATTATTGCCCGTGAAACTAAACGCTTAGTTTCCAATTCCTCCCAATAGGATATGTTCCTCAATTTGGATATGAACAAAGATTATGGTAGGATTTCATGGCACTTTTTGGATAAAGTTCTTCAAAAATTTAACTTTAATCAGGTTGTTATAAATATAATCACTTCTTGCATATCCATCCACATTTTCTCAATCATTATTGATACATCCCCCAATGGTTTTTTTATGGTAGGTAGAGGTTAAACAAAGTGATCCCCTTTCACCTTATTTTTTTCTTAATGGATAAAACTGCCAATTATTCTAGGGTCATAAAGGGAATTAAAATAGCTCCTAACACTAGATATATAACCCACCAAAAATTCATGGATGACACATTAATGATGGGAGAAGCATCAATTTTTGAAGCTAAATGTTTCAAGAAAATTCTTGTAAATTTATGAGGTAGTATCTGGTCAAAGCATCATTTTCCTCAAAAGATCCTTATTATTTATCAATTCTCTACCAACCTTGTAAGGGAATATTTCTAGGATCATCAATTCCATAATAAATAATCTTCCTTCTTCCTACATGGGCATTCCTCTTTTTGATGATACAAGGAAATTGGATTTTTGGAATCCTCTCATTGATGGGATTTAGAAGAAATTGTCTAAATGGAAAGGAAATTTACTCTCCCAAGAAGGAAAATTGTAATTGCTCAAGATTTCATTGAAGATTATCATAGTTTACTTCATGTACTCATTTTTTATCTTGGGTAAAGTGGTAGAATAAATTGATCAATTTTAGAATAAATTTATCTGGAAGAGGATGGAAGATAGATTCAAATTTCCACTTTTATCCTAGAATAAAGCCTTCTTACCTTTATCTAAATGGGGATTGGGTCTGAGGGTGAATTTTATGAATCAATCTCTATTATCTAAGAAAGGATGGATGGTGATTAAGGAAGATAATCAATAGACAATGATTATCAAAGCCAAGTATTTTAATACTAGAGAGGGTTCCTGATTTCTTGTGTAATAAGGTCCTATTAATGGTTCTACTTTTTGTAAATATTTGAACAAAGGAAAGGATATTATTTTTAGGGGGTTAAAATTGAAAGTAGGTAGAGGAAACAAAGTCAACTTCTAGGGTGATATATGGCTCAATCAAGTCCTACTATTAACCTTGCCACTTGCAGAGGGGTTGAGTGAGTATATTAAATAGGCTATAGGTCATAATGTGTGTGATTATTGGTAAGAGATTAAAGGTAGTAAAAGATGGAGGCTACTCCACAAAGAAGATTTGAATAATCAACAAACTCTTTTCTTAAAATATTTAAATACTATTCTTTAGAACACTCACATTAGTAAATTTTCAAAAGATGATGATCTAATATGGATGGCTAATCCTAGTGGTTGATTTTCTATCAAATCTATTTATCTTTCTTAATGGGGCCAAGAAGATTTAGATGAAATCTAGAATTATTTTTTGATAAAAAATATTATTCCCAAGATTAATGTTTTCTTCTAGCTGGTAGCCCAAAATAAAATCTTAATTGTGGATAATTTAATGAAGAGGAGAATTTTGATTCCTAATAGGTATGCTATATGCAAAAAGGAGACTAAATCAACCAATCATATCTTCCTCTCCTATCTTTTTGATACCTCCATCTTTCATTCTTTCTTTAAATTTTCTAATTATTATTAGATTTCTTTGAGGTATGTAAGGGATTTTATCTACCAATAAGAGGCACATTGGGTCTATCCTTCCCTAAAATTCGAGTGGAATCTTTCCCTCCCTCATATTTTCTAAGGAATATGGATTTCTAGGAATTTGATCAATTTTGATAACCTGAACCCTAGTCACTACTCAACTTTTAAGAAAATAATGGATTTTATCAAAGAGAATTAGTTAACTTATGCCTTCTCTTTTGATGATACTCTTTCCCCTTCTCTCAAATCCTTTGCATGTTGAATCTTGAAATCTCTATCCAATCTCACAAGCTGGGTGTTGATAGATTGAAGATTAAGTGGATCCTCTCTCCTAATCAATGGTATAAGCTAAATTTTTATGGAGTGGATAAATGGAATCCTGGTCTCATAGGATGTGGAGGAGTAATCTAGGTTTCTAATGGAAATCTCATGGAAACTTATGATGGACCCTTGGGGATCCAAACCAATGACATGGCAAAAGCCATGGCTACTTGGTGGGGCATAAAATTTGTAGCAAATATGGGATTGGATAACTTATAGGTATAAGGATATTTTATTAACATTATCAACTCCTTTAAGAGTTCTTCCTAATCTTCTTGGAATATTACCAACATAATGGAATATGTTAAAACTTTGATAACTTCTTTCAAGGGGGTGTCTATAGATCATGTCTATAGAGAAGGCAATAAAAACATTGACAAAATTCTGAATTTAGGGGTCACTCTTGAATCTCTCATCTACTAACAAGGTTATGTTTAATTTACCATTGACATCATGCCCATCATTGAACTCAATAAAGGACAATCTAATACATGACTTTATGAGCTTCATTATTGATAAATATAATCAATGAGGATGTAGGAGATTTCACATGTATAGAGAAATCATTCTCATCCATACCTTAAAGTCTCATATGAGTGGACATATTTTATATTAGTTACTAATATTTTTAAGGGAAAAGTAATCAATATTGTTTCAAACTTAATAGCAAGTGGTCTTATTCATGAAAAATGTAGAGAAAGCATATAGTCCAAAATGGGAGATGGTCATGATAGAGCTGAGCCCATATCCTATACCAAGGTCAAATAATACCCCTAAATATTGATAAATATGGTCAAGGGATGGATTTTAATATTCATGGATAGATTGGTTAGCCATGATGCGATGATTTCTAGATATTTTGAAAAAGGCTAGAATGAAAGGGAGGTTCATATGCATAACTTGAAAATCATGATCACTGAAGAAATCATCAATGACATTATAGGTATAGACTTCAATGTCATAAAATATTTCAAATATAAGAATGGAAAATATTGAATACTTAGTATTTTTTATAACATAGAGAAGAAAATACTCAAGTTGTCAAACCACAAAGGGTTTCTTAGGGTTGATCTTCTCAAGAAGTGGCTAGATGTTTGTCTTCAAATAATGAAATATATCACTCTTAAGGGAAAGCATACGGTGAATTTTTATCACTATTTATTACTTCTCAATAATTTTATAGGTCACCCAATCATTGTCCCCTTATTTTTACTAAAATCTCTAGAATTTTTTGTCAATAACTTTAAAAACAACCCCTTGGTGGATATAATTCATCAGGGGCTTATCTTGCTTATGGTTAAAAGGGGGAACCCCTTTGGATCAAGTTATTTGTTTAGCCTATACACATAAAAAGTTAATAGGAGGAATTAGATAGGGAGGACAAATTTTTATCATAAGTAAAAATAGAAACTATAGTATGAAATAATGAAGGATTTAGAGTAGAAAATGTCCAGGGGATTTCCAGCCTAGAGGCAACCAAAAAGGAGTCCCAATTTATGTCAAACCCATTACCAACATGGGCCTTTTTTCCTTTAATTTTAATTTGAAAGAGGAAATTAAATAGTCTATAGAAAAATTATAGATGGAGGTGTCCATCCATGGGTTATTGAGCTTGGAATTTTTAGATGAGTTTGATAAGTTAAAAGCATTGCTATCCCTAGGTAATTTTTTTATGGGTAAGGGTGAAAATAAAAATGAGGAAGATGTGAACATCAATAACTCTCCTCAGGGTGTAAGGAATTCCATAGCGGAGGTGAAGAATAATATAGGAGGGATTTTGAATAGGGAAAGGAGGAAAGCAAATTTGCAGGGCTGAAGAGGAAGATGGTCATCACTTAAACTATGTATGGAATTGGTAACCACACCAAAGGTAGGGAGAAGAAAATTGAGAACATGGGGACTAGAAAATTGGTTCTCTATTCAGATTCTAAATATTTAGACTATCAATCTCCTAGTGCCTAATTTTTTATGGTGTTTTTGTAGGTTTTATGGCATCCATTTGTCTGAAGACAGTGGTTCTAGCTAGTTTTTGAGTTCTATTTTCTATAACTATTTTGGTTCTACTGCCTTATATTGTTTATCTTTCAAAATTTTATGTAATGGGAATAAGAACCTCAACCTATCTATTAACCTTATATAATAAAAATAATCTTTTAATATTTTTGGAAACAATTTAATTAACAATTTCTCATTAAAGTCATAATTCAAGCATGTTACATGAAAACTCTAAGATGTTGTTCTAGATATCCTTTACCTTCTTGTAGTGGAAGATTAGGAGATATAAATAATATTGGTAGAGTGTATGATGAAATATCATGTGATAAGTTCTTATGAAGTAATGCTTAGGAATCTAATGATTGGCTATCTTTAAGGACACCTTGCTCTAATTATAATACTTTAGCATGTAGAAATGTAACTATTTGCTCGAGAGATTGTGCATTAAGCGAGGTATGTGTAGCTATAAAAGTATATTAATGAATCACTTATTTATTAATATTAAAAAAATATATTATAAACCATGTCTTTCCCCCAAGCCTAAAGATGTGGATGGGATAACAATATCAATAATAGTAGTAGTAATACTTGTGTAGTTTATAATAGGTTGTTCAACAAAACATTTAGCTATTCATATTTGATATCAAGGGTATGTTTTGTTTATTATTTTTGAGATAAAAATAGTAATGATTTAATATTCTTAGGATGGGTGTCAGGGTATTCACTAAATTCCTTTGCATCCATAGGATCAAAACTACTATTGTTATCAACCTTATATTCATGGGTTTTATCCCTTTCTATGGTCATAATAGTTTCATAAATATGGTGTAAATAAAAACATATATAATTTTAAATATAAAAACACTCTTATTCCCATGTTATACTTGAACTAAAAAAAAATACATTAATGAAACTTGTATAGAGATTTGGAAAATTATTCTATCATACTTGTCAAAATTTTTGATATCATTCATGATAAAAATATTGCAAACAATAAAAAAATTTAAATGAAATCCTAGTAAAGAAAATTTAAAACCCTATAAGGTTGGAAACCTAAGGAAAAATTAAAGTTTTAAATTTTTGGATAAATAGATGAGTTCACCAAATGTTTTATCTGGAATTGAATTAATTGTGGTAAATTAACCCTAATTCTAATAAATAAAATAAAATAAATAAGGGTTCTAAGAATGCACTTTTGAAAAAAATATTGAAAGTAAATGATTGAAATAAATTAAATGAAATTATTTCAAATAAGACTAACAATGAAAATGAAAGATCAAATTATATTTATTTACTCATCTGATAAGGGTAGGAGTGATCCCTAATATTAACCCTTTTTATATTTTTTTCATTTTATAGAAAACTAAAAAATAGGCTTTGATCACTAGCGATCGCTGAAATCAAGTCTGTGTGTACTGATTTAACCTTTGGAAATGCAAAAAAGATCGACAAGTAGATTTTGGAAGGTTAAAACCATAATAGGGTTTACAATGATTGGAATATATTAAAGTTGAAAAAATTGGTATGGTTTGGCAGAGCTAACCTAAATAACCTACATGATGACTGACTATTTCCCACATATCTAATACTCCAAGAAGACAAATCAAGCCCAATATAATTCTCCCACCTAGAGTGTTTTGTGAAATTATTATCCTTTTTAATATGAATGCATCTATAATTAGCTTGAATAATTGATCATGATTGATTTAGTGCTACATATCATAAGCTTGTGACTTAGCTAAGGACTACTTGAAATACTTAAGACTGTAAATTGGGAAGAATAGGGAATTCTTTCTCAATGTGCACTCTTGTAAATAAGCCTTTATATCAAAAATTTTAAGTGAAATAATTAGTGACTTGAGTGTGCCTTTATAGAAATTAAAAATATATGATCACACTCTAGGAAGCCTAAAAATACATAAGTTTTTAATGTTTTTATGTTGATTTACCAATGAAATACTATAAAACACTAAAAAAATTAAATACTGATTTGGATTAAAAAATATACCAAAGCTAAATGTAAAATACAATAAAATGCATAATTTTAAATGATTTATAGATATTACTAAATAAGGAAATTCAAAAACCTAACTTGGATTTGATTAATGTCAATTGTGAAGGCAGATCTATGATGTAAAAATGACTAGAAAGATTTAAGAACTATGTTATGGCCAAAAATAGGATTCTATGATGTAATACAACATGACAAGACTAAGGTGGATAGGGTTTCACTATGAACCTATCTATTGACTATGTAGACACTAAGAGTTAATCATTAAAAGCTTGATAATGTTTAATCTGGACATCCTTAACTTGAATGCCCAATTTTCCATTATGTTAACTTGAAATCCATATGGGAACATTCAATATTCTAAAAATAAATTGAATCTACTCAAAACAACATTCATGTATCATTATTCTTATTACATAATCCTCTCAACCTAGTTCTAGCAGTCTTTGTGCTCCTAGGATAATAACACACTAGGTCAAATAGGGATACACTATAGCATTGCCCACTAATATGGCTTTGTGCCCTCTACTCCAATGGTAACCTTTAATTTTAAGATTTTGAGTTTTACCCTCATGTGATTTTATAAATGTTGGTTAATAAAATTATTAAAAATATTTGTCTATATAAACACATTAATGCCTCTCAAAGCATCATCTAGAAACCATTGAAAATTTTATTATACAAGGATTAAAAGGGCACTATTTCTTCCAATTCAAATTATTCTTTATTATAACATTGATATACCAAATTTAAATTTATTTTATTTAATTTCAAGGGAATTCATTTTCAAGTATTCAAAATAATCTATCTATTTGTATTAATATAGAAAATATCAAGATTCAGACACTCACTCTAGGAGGGATAACTACATCATACTAAGGCCCTTTTGAGATATGTAGGTAATATTTAGATTATGAAATATTTTTGGAGTATAGTTAAGATATTACCCTAAATTTATTATCCCATCCTGGAATTTGATCCCTATTATGTTTATTGTGTAGATACTAGGGTTTTTTTTACTTTGTATGACTTTCATGCATCAAATTGGCATACACAATCAAATAATAAATTATCACACATAACTGTAGTTACCTAGATTTGAAAGTCAATCACATATTCAACTAGGATCATGTCATAATTAATATACAAGGATATAATGTGTCCTTGTCCTCCTAATGTGGCCCTATCCTAACATAGTTTTTAATTCTATTGTTGACTATGACATATTTTTGGGGACATTTCAACTTATTTTTAGCCACACTCAGCTTGCACAATTAACAATAAATAAGATCCAAGCTAGGTTTACATTTATATTTCTCATTTTAATATTTATAACTAATTTAAAATTATTAAAATTATTGTATTTCTTATTCATATCTGTATATTTTAGAGATCTGATTTAGTTTTAAATAGTTTATTTATTCACAGAATCTCTTTTTAAAATAAAAATAACATTAAAAACTATGATGAATCTATATTTTATTTAGAACATTGCTTGTCATTTGCTTGATTTTTGTTTTAGGATTTCATACAATTTTTTTGTAAATTCTTAACACTAAAAGAAAATATCCTTTAAATTTGGATATAAATTTAAAACTATGAGCCAATATTATTTGACCTTATATTTAATTTGACATTAAATAAATTGTCTTGTCACCTCAGATAACATCTAACATTAAATCTCTTTTTTTTTACTTTGGGTTGATTTTTTGATTTTTATACATATAAATATTTCAATTTTATTTTCTTTTTTAATTGTTTGTTTTAAGAAACTATGTTCTGGTAGTTTTAAAATTAATTAGTTATTATTGTTATGGGTTAAGTGGTGATCTATTTTATAGACACCATGGTGTGAGGGGTATTGCCCAATATTCAAGTCATCATACAACACTAAACACAAAATTAGTTTTCACATACCTCACAATATATCAAAAACACATAAGGTCTTTTGTTTATACCATAAGAAACCTCTTTTAATATTTTATTTTGCATTTGAGATGAGTGTTTGTCCCAGGGAAGTTAATCTTATTGTACCCTAAGAGATGAGCTAGTGGAATACAAAAATGGGTTAGCATATTTATTTAGTGATATAAAATATTAGGTTTAAACTAATATATGAATGAACAAGTATATTTAATATCCCATATAATCATTCAAACCTTTGCCTAAATTACCTTTTATATCTCACTTTTTGATTGTATTGTATTCACAATTGGATTAATGAGTGAATGTTTCTTTAATATGTTACATAGAATTATGCAGTTCATTATTACTTTCATATGTTAAATAACCCTTTATGTGTTAGATATATATAACATTGAGTCATATAAACATCATGCTCATGATATGTATCATAGAACAAGAGTTACATTCTAAACAATGCATGATATGAATCATGGCACCATAGTAATAAGTAATAAACACACAAGTAATGCCACATAATGTAACCCAATTTTTATAGAATTGCACACATAATTCCCAAAGGCCACATACAAGGAACATGTGAATGTTGCATAAACACACAATGCCAAGGGACACACCTAAATGGCATGATGATTACATACATGCAATAACAGGTATATATTATTCACAAGAGGGTAAGGGCCAGACACAATAATAAAGGAAGTCATAACTTATCACCTAGAAGAGTATAAATTTTTAAAAGAAGCATAGAGAAAATAAGACTAGTGTACATAAACTATATGTATCAATGCCATTATTAGAAAATAAAATATTCATGTAGGACAATGTACAGTATGAGTGATTAGCTAAAATTTTGTATTATATATATCTCAACATGGTAGAGAGGCCATGGATAAATACAACTTGTGGAAATGTTCACAAAAAAAAGAGATTCCCCCAACTTAAAAATGATGCTAGGTTAAAAGGGAAGCCCGACATTGAAAACCCATGTAAAACTATGACAAGATTAAACATCTCCAAAAACTTAATGATTGAATTTAAGTGTCTACATTTTACTCCCATTTATTATATTGATGTAATGACATGTAATTACTAGAGTAAAGGAGATGTGAACCTAAGTGTGTATACACACTTTTTCTTTTGATGTGAAGCTTGATTATGGAAGGTGCATCAATGTAAAACCTACAACATTGCCACTAAAATTATTTAATGTCCATATTTTAAAATTAAAAATCTAAAACTTAAAATTTAAAAATTAAAAAGAGAGAATACACCTAAAAGAGTATACAATCTAATTGCCCTATAACTTGAAAGTTAAAAAGTGTGTGTGTTTCCTTGTTAAGGAAATTAAGGGATGTAATCATATAAAATGCAAAAATTGGAAATTTGAGCATGGATAATGACACCCAATCTTTAGGTCCCTCTTATTTGCTCTTATAACCCTCTCAAGATTATTTTCACTGATTCCCAACTATCTATAGCCTTCCAAACATAATCCCGACTGAGCCAAAACCCTTTTTTCATGACTAATCCATGCCCCTAGGTCCTGTCTGCTTCGGACAATAGCAAAAAAGTTGAATTATAGTGCTAGAACCTAGGGTATCCCCTTTCAAATGCTCTTGTCCAATCATAATTTGAACCCAAATTATCATTTTTCTTGATTCCTCTTGTTCATTATATCAGCCTAGTTTGGTTTCATCTAACCCATGACTAATAAATCGATATAAAATCCCATTCAAAGATCATTTGGAAAGGGTTTTAAAATATCACTCAATAAAGCATGAATATAAGCAAGACCACTCAAGAAATATTCCTTATTCTCTACATATATCTAACCTATACACTTTCAAGCCAAATGAAGTCCTTACACCAACTTCTAGTCATCTCAAGCACACCCAATTTTTGCATTTCTTGCATTTTCATTCACTATTACAACAATCACTCTTAGAGGGAGAACTAGATATAGTTTGATACCTCCTCAAAGTATTGGTATGTAGGTAATTTTCCCACACATAGGGTGTGAAGCACGTCTAGTGCATAGTACACACACTAACCCCTTTTCCCTATTTGTCAAAGCTTTTATTCAAGTGCATAAAAGACATAGACATAGAAAATCAGCTATATAGGGAGTTCTATTGACAATGAGGCTCTAAAATTTGGTACATAGGCTCACACTAACTAGGTGAATAAAACCTAAAAAGCTTAGATCCTCAGGATAATATCACCAAGGAAGGACTATAGTAATAGATCTTAGGGTGGCTAGTTTCAACACTCCTATCAAATCAAGAAATGAAGTTTAGAACCCTATTTATGATAGTGTCCCAAGCTTGTACACAAATTTATAGACCCTATCTTAGTCAAATTAACACAAAATAAGATAAGTTTAATTTTCTCTCTCTCACTATTATTTTTAGAAAAGGTCAAATTGTAATTAAACTTCATAAATTATTATCTTTAATTTTGAATATTATTTACTAATTTTCTCCTACACAGAACCTTTTATTATTTAGGAATTAAACACTAATTTTTACAAAAATAATAAATTATTTGATGAACTTGACTTCAAATTATGCATAAAACCCCTAAAATCCCTAGGGTAAATTCTTAGCTAAATTTTCCCATACATTTTTGAATTTTTTCTTGAAAATTTTAAGCATAAATTCATCCCAAATTCTAAAATTTATTATTAAATTTTAAAACAATTTTATTTCAAACCCTAGTTGCATACACTAGGTCCCAGTAATTTTCTAATATTAATCCAATAATTTATTGATTTTTGGCTTGCATATCCAAATCAAAAATTTGATTCAATTTCTCAAATTCAATAGTAATTTCAAAAATAATTTTATTTAAAACCCTAGGTATCAACTAGCTCTGAGTAATTTTCTAATCATTTTTATGAATTTTTAGTTGCATATTAAAATTAGAAAATCACTTCCAATTTCAAAAATTTATAGTAATTTAAAAAAAAAATCTCAAAACTCTAGTTGCATATACTAGGTCCCATTAAATCAAACACTTTCTCATAAATTTCTAAATTTTTACATGCATACTTAACTTAGAAATTTAATTTCAATTTAAAAAATTTATAATATTTTGCAAAAATATTATTGTCAAAACCCTTGTTGCATGTACTAGCACCTATTTGCTTCTTGAGGTATCATCTTACATCCATAATCAAATTTCAAAAAATTATTCTCATTTACATACAAAATTTTCTTACATTTCTTACAAATAATAATGAAACCATAATGGGCCATATCATGTATATGAATGATGAAGTCTATCATCTAATAGTACAAAGCTTCATTCTTTGCATTTCATGCTTATTTTTCATTATACAAGATGATGTTAAGAAATCTATTCTTAAACATGTTAATACATCTCTTGCATCACCTCCCTTGGAGCCTTTACCCTATGTTGAGTCATGTTTCATGGTCCATTTCACTCTTTCCTAGGTTACTACCCATCACCAGAAAACTGAGTTGACACCTTTTGTCCCTCCACCACCTTGAACCATCAATTATCTTCACTCTCCTTCTGTAACCACTACTACTCTTATATGGATAGTAGATAATGTGATTAGATCTATTACTCGATGTGCCACCATGCTTCCACCTATCTAGGATCTCCATCACCCTTTTATTCCTTCCTATCCTAGGCCCAACCCACCTACATATGTAGATTTGCACAAGGCATATGATATTATTGATCAGTTGATAAATACTCTAGATAAGATTTCCATTTTAGAACTACTTCAAAAATATAATGTCTTCAAGGACATTATTTATCAGGTACTCACTTAGACTTCTATACCCATTGATTCAAAACCTTCTAATTTTTCATTAGTGGTCAACACTTTAAAAACTATAGAAGACACAATTTATTTTGACAATGAGGACATGCCTTCTTAGATAGTTATTGATCAAAATTTACCACTATTTATATAACTTCAAGTCAAAACTAGTACAATCAAGAGAGTTCTTGTTGATAGCAGTTCCAGACTTAATATATGTCATATCACATTATTATAAGCCATGGGCATAGATATGGTATCAATGCAAAAAATTATATAACATTTGAGGGTTCAATGATAAACCATGATAGATATTGGGCATCATTACTTTGGATATCTTGGTAGGATCCAAGACCCACTCTACATATTTCCAGGTCATGCTAGGTCCTCTTCACTATAATATTTTACTTGGATGACATTGGATACATACTATGGGGGTCATTCCTTCTACTCTCCATTGATGTATTAAGTTTATCCACAAAGGATATCTCTAGACATGTCCAGTAGACAACCAACCATTTAGATATTATCAAACTACATAGTCATCTTTGACTATTTTTCTAAATGGGACACCTTATCTCATAGTACAACCACCACCTCATTGAATTTATCTTGATCAGATACATACATATGAGGTTGGATATACTATTAGTTCTCACACTCCACTTACATTCATATCTTCAGCTCCAAATATTCTGTTAGTCATAATAGCTTTAGTCATTCTAGCTACTCCATCAGTCAAAGTTACAAAATTTGTTACACATACATAATCATCAATAGTAGTACCAATTTTTCTAGTTGATTCCATAGTTACTCTATCAATTATAGATACTTTTGCAATAGTACCATCTTTTACTACTATAGATGATGAGACTCCTATATCATAGTTACCCCTTGTAAATTCTAAGTTACCATGTGTACATGATGTAAAAACGCCCTTCACCCTTGTGCTACTCTTTAGGATAATTCTCCCTAGCCTTCCCTAGCCTTCCCCTGAGCCTTTCACCTTCCCTCCAAGCCTTTATCCTTTACTTAATATACACCTCTAGCATTTGGCCCTTTACCCTTTTGCCTCGTTAATCTATGGAGGGCACTATCAGCATCCTCATCCCTTTTTTTATATAGATTCCAAAGCTTTTAAAGATGATGATACAACACCCACACTTATAGATTACTATTTTTGTGGATTGAGATTTACACTATTTGGCCCAATAGAGTACTAAGATGACTCTAGATCTCTTATTCCACATTCTACATCACTTTTAGCATCTCACACTACACTCTTAGGATATACTCCACACTCATAGCCACATATAGATCACTTGGCACATATAGTTCACATGGTTACCTCTATGTATATAGAGCCAGTTATTCAAATTTAGGTAGGCAACACACAACATCAGCCACATTTTTTGTTATAGATATTACTTGATCATGGATTGATCACATTACCTATAGTATGAAACAACTCTATCAGTAGATGTCATAGCAAGATGGTCACCCATTTTGTACTTTTCACAAGATTACAGGCTATGATACAAAATCATGTATAAATTTACAATAGAAATTGAATAAACTACATGATCAAGGTATTATTTAGATTATAACATCACCATCAGCACTAGCTCCACTACTTCCACTGAAGTCATCTACTAGCAGGGCTAAATGTCCTAGAGCAAAGTCAACATCTCCACCACCAGAGCATCCTTTAGTTCACCTTCAGCTTGATGACACTATGAACATGACATCTGCAGCATATGATGACACTTATGATAATTATATCAATAATTTAATGATGGTCATGACCCCTTCCCCTAGTTCCATCCCTAGTAGGCTCCATCCTTAGACCACTTCTCCCCTCCAACCTAGTCTTTTATATTAGTATGTTCATATTTCTTTGTTTACATGATTATATATAGTTTTCTTTTTAGAATTACTTGTACATAGTTTCTTATGCTTGATTGTACATAATATCTTCTTATTGATTGTACATAGTTCGAATATTTCAAAATACAAAAATGATATAACATTTCAAAAATTCTAAAAACATTCAAATATGTCAAAAACAATAAAAACATTTTGATTGTATGCATCATCCATGCTTTACATTGCTAGTACTATGTTAGGACTTACATTTGTTGTTCCATGATATTATAAGTCTATTTATATACATTACCATGCTTCACTTGATCTTATTTGAGTGTGTATAGTGAAATCTAGTTACTTAATTGCTTCACTCTACCCATTGAGGGGGCATTCCTACTTCTACATTCGAGACACACATCGATATACATACCCATTGGGGGCATCTTCTACATGACTAAACCATCTAGGTTATTTCATTCCTATACTCCACACTCTAAATTATCGTGTTGATGTACATTATCTACTAGTTTACACATATTACTTTATCAACATATCATTAACATCTTGCACTTGTGTATTTCTTAGCATCTACCTAGTCTTGTACTAAACATGTCTTGCATACTTTCCCTTTCTTTGATTAAGTTAGATGTGATTGTATCTTTCCAATCTTTACCTACTTTATCTTCTTGTTTAACATAGCTTGATGTGATTGCATTTATATTTCTTGCTTGTCTCCTATATGTGCCTTAGGATATTTGACAATGTTCTTTACTTTTATTCATGTGTGTACTGTAGGACATTTTCCAATGTCCTTTGCTTATACTCTTATATGTCTCTATGGTCCTTGTGCCAACTTTGCTTGCTCCACTTGTATGTGTATGTGGAATATAAACATGCCTTGTATATTTATTTTCTAGTTTGAGTGGCATGTGCTCATGTCCCCTGTTTGTGTGGCCCTTTGGCCACCCTTGTATGTTTTTTGCTTCTATCTTTGTGTGCTTATTTCTTGTTTGCTTTCAATTATTTACAATTCCATGATCCAAATCATAAATTATCTTACTTCTTGAATTCCATGATGGACATTATGCTCCATCCCTCCATTACAACAACTAACAACTAACATTTTTAGTTTTAATTCAATTTTAGTACATTGCACATGTTATTACATTGTTATATCTATCTAGGCATACCCTTATTCATCTAATAATCTCTCAATTCAAACCATGCTATATCTTGAGATATGTTGTTGATTATCATTACTATATCATGTATATTTTCTAGCTTAACACACTTGTAGGGCTTATTCTTCTAAGGGCAATCATTGTAGGGTACATATTCCTACCCTTAGAAGAGGGGGAAATAAATAGGGGTTTTGATATAGAGATCATGGCTCCTACCAATCAAAACATTTAGTTTTTGAACAACCAGAATAACAAATAGTCATCAAACCACTCAAAATAGACTAGATAGATGGTCAAGAATCCATAATAGTGATTAGTTTCAGCCCAAGACAACAATGTCAAGGCTAGACTATAGTGATGAACACTAGGGTGTCCTATTTTGGTGCTCCTATCCAAATAGAAAAATAGATAGATTTTCTAGAAGCATGTAAAAAGTAGGTTTAACTATAGTTTTGCATAATCAGACTAGTTTAGAATCAGAAGTTTTTAGTATAGTTTTTAGAATCTAGACATAGGGGGAATCATGCATGGCAAGATCAGTTCTCACTTATATTTTTAGATACAATAGTTGGTATAACTTCCATAACAAACACTAGTGATTAGGGGTAGATTACACAACACTTTTGCTTCTTTTCTTTCCAAGTTCAACATTACCTAGGCATTCTTAGTAGTTGTATGTCTTACTCCATCTATAGGTGGTTGTCATCATTTTATAGTGGATTTCACACAAGCCTAACTTACACATTCTTGAGTTCTCAAGTGGCTTCCACATAAGCCAAAATTTTAATTTTGGAGTGAATTTCATACAAGCCTAACCTCCATCTTTTCTTGGCCAACATTGACCTAGTTTCTAGTACACCTTTAGCTATCCACACCACATTTTTAGATTTATAGAGCATTCATGGGATTCAAAATTCATATCATATGACAAACTTTTTCATATAGGTACCAGTTCATAGCTTCACTTCTCAGGGTAATGAAGGAGCCAAAGGGACAACCTTTGTATTCTTGAGCCACCTATTCAGATAGATTGAACACATAGTCTAAACATTGATTAACACACACAAGATCATCTAGCTTCACTTGGTGGGCAATAATGGAGCCAAAGGGATAACCTTTTTATTTATAATCCATTTATTTAGAGGGATTAAACAGATAGTCTGAACATCGATTAACACATGCAAGATCATCTAGCTTCACTTAGTAGGTGATGATGGAGCTAAAGGGATAAAAATTTTATTCTCAAGCCACTTTTTGAGGAATTGAGCACTCAACTCCATTTGCAACATAACTTTTGGTACAACATCATCTAGCACATCCAACATTACTGAACCTTACTCAACATCATAATAGGTTTTGTGTTGGTTTACATACTCGGTGAGGTGAATTCATTCCTTTCTCTTCCTCTCTCTCTCTCTCTCTCTTACCTAGATTTATACATTATTGTTTTATATTGCATATAATACAAATTTATCTACTCTTTTTTTCCTTTTACAGATTCACACTTGCATAACATGCTCTCTATACACTATCCAAAATTACTCAGCATCACACAACTTCATGGACTTCACCTTTGCAAGTAAGTTTAGGTAAACTTTTTATTTTCCTTTATCCTAACATTTCACTTTGATGCATCACTAGAATAAAGGTGGGGGGAAATGTTGTCATATGAAATTTAAAAACTAGAAACTTGAGCATGGATAATGACACCCAATCCTTAGGTCCCTCTTGTTTTCTCTCATAACCCTCTCAAGCTTGTTTTTACTAATTCCCAATCATTTGTAGCCTTCCAAACTTGATCTTAGCTGAGCTAGGACCCTCACTTCATGACTAACCCATCCCCTAGGTCCCATCTACTCAGGAAAATAGTGTCAAATTTAGACTATAGTGTTGGACCCTAGGGTGTCCCCTTTCTAGCACTCTTGTCCAATCATAATTTAAGTCCAAATTACATTTTTCCCTTGATTCCTCTTGTTCATTATGTCAGCCTAGTCTAATTTCATCTAACCCATAACCAATAGATCTATATAAAAGCCCATTCAAAGATCATTTGGAAAGGGTTGTAAAATATAACTCAAGCAAGAAAGAATACAAGAAAGAATAATCAAGCAATCTTCCCTATTCTCTACATATAGCCAAACTATTTACTTTTAATCCAATTCAAGTGCTTACAACAACCCCTAGTCATCTCAAGCATACCTAAGTTTTGCATTTATTTCATTTTCATTCACTATTTCTATAAACACTCTTAAATGGATAACTACATATGGCTTGATCCCTCCTCAGAGTATTGGTATGTAGGCATCATGCCCACACACAGGGTATGAAGCACATCTAGTGCATATTACACACATTAACACCTTTTCCCTATTTTTCAAAGTTTCTATTCAAGTGCATAAAAGACACAGGCATAGAAAATCAACTTTACATGGAGTTATATTGATAATGAGGCTCCAAAATTTGGTACATAGGTTCACACTAACTAGGTGAATAAAACTTAGGAAGCTTAGATCCTCAAGACAACAACACTGGGGAAGGAATATAGCACTGGAGTCTAGGGTGTCTAGTTTTACTACTCTTGTCCAATCAAGAAATGAAGTTTAGAATCTTGTTTGTGACAGTGTCCCAGGTTTGTACATAAATTTCTAGACCCTATCTCAATCAGATCAACATAGAATAAGATAAGTTTAATTTTCTCTCTCTCACTATTATTTTGAGAAAAGGTCAAATTGTAATTAAACTTCATAAATCAATATCGTTAATTTGTAATATTATTTATTGATTTTCTCCTACTCGTACCCTTTTATTATTTAGGAATTAAACACTAATTTCCCCAAAAATAATAAATCAAGGGACTATTGAACCTATGGTAAATTGAGAGTGATTAAGTCTTAATTTGAAAACCAGTGAAATCCTTTGAGTTGGTAAAATTATATGTTCTAACTTTCATAGAGTACTCTTGTAAACTAATTAAAGGATGGAACCACGAAAATTGGCTTACTACTATGCAACCATAGATGTTTAAGTTTCAATAGAATCAAATGTGGTAGAAGAATCGATGGAACCACCAAATATGATCTATTGTAGTGTAATCATAGACGTTGAGTGTCACTAGACTCTAATGTGGTCCAATTTTAGAATGATATGAATGACACTACGAAAAATGAATCTAGATTATATTTAAGACTCTTTTACCTTTAAAACTTTTAAAATAGTTAAATTTGAAATTTTCCATGTAGAAACATGAATGTGAATGAATATCATGCCTCTCTCTCTCTCTCTCTATATATATATATATATATATATATATATATATATATATATATATATATATATATATATATATATATATAGTTATAAATTTCAAAAAAATAATTACAAGTTCAATTAAAATTATATATCAATTCAATATATATATATATATATTGAATTGATATATAATTTTAATTGAACTTGTAATTATTTTTTTGAAATTTATAACTTTATATATATATATATATATATATATTGAATTGATGTATAATTTTAATTGAACTTGTAATTTATTTTTTGAAATTAATAACTTATAATTATTTTACACATGCTCATACACATGTGTTAAGTATATGTGAATATGCATTGAATTAATTATATGAATGAGTGTGCATGCACGTAAAATGACCCCATCATCTAAAAAATTCTAAAATATACTATAATTATGAAAATTGTAGACTATATCAAATATGAAATTTACTGCTCATGAAGATTGGAATTATTAATGCATGCCCATTATGATTACCCCTAGTCTTTTGAGGTTTGGGATGTATCTTATGAGTTACTTGTATAAAGTATAACTTGTAAAAACTACAACAATGTAGTAACATATGAATACTTTAATTATATTTCATCATAGTATTGAATATAGGATTGAATTACATTTGAAACATGTGATATATATATATACACACACACACACATATATACATATATACATACATACATACATACATACATACACACACACACACACACACACACACACACACACACACACACACACACACACATATATATATATATATATGTATGTATGTATGTATATATATGTATATATATATGTGTGTGTGTGTGTGTGTGTGTGTATGTATGTATATATGTATATATATATAAATATATATATATATATATATATATATATATATATATATATACATATATATATATATATGTATGTATGTATATGTATATATATATATACATATACATATATACATATATATATATATGTATGTATATATGTATATGTATATATATATATATATATATATATATATATATATATATATATATATGTATATATGTGTGTGTGTGTGTGTGTGTGTGTGTGTGTGTGTGTGTGTGTGTGTGTGTGTGTGTGTGTGTATAACATTGAGACATATAATCATTATATGGATGATATTTATCATGTAACAAGGGAAAAATTAGAAAAAATGAAAGATATGAATCATGAAACCATAGTAACAAGTAATGAACATACAATTAAGGTTACATAATGTCATGTAGTTTGTATAAAATTTCACAAATAAGTATTTATGGCCACATATAAGGGATATGTGAATGTCACATAAATAGACAAGGCCATGGGCCACACATAATAAGCAAGAAATTCATAACTTATCATGTAGTAGAGTAGGAATTTTGAAAATGAGCATAGATCAAATGAAATTAGTTTACATCAATCATATGTATCAATGTCATTATTATTAAATATCATATACATGTAATACAATGCAAATTATGAGTGTTTATAAAAATAAATAAATTATATATAGCTCAACATGGTAGAGAAGATGTGGATAGATACAATATGTTTAAATGTTTATAGAGAACAAAGAAATGCCCCTTTATTAGCAAGGGTGTTGTAGTAACCTAAATTTGGTCACACGTATTTCATCATGCCTATTTTATTCCTTTTTACCATTAATTTATGCACATAATTGACACCTATTTAATCAATTTTACCTATCCTAAGCATTGAAAGAGGCCTAATTTCATCATAAGACCATTTATTGTCACATATAGAAATGAGTTTACTAATAGAAACATATTTATGCATATGTATGCTCTAACTCAAACCCCAAACTCAACACCTTTCTTGAAGGGACATGATTTCCAAACAAGATAGGAAAGCCTAACATTCCTTCCCTATCTAATATATTTTTCCTTCTATCAAATTAGTCAAAATTTCAAAGAGGAAAGTATCCTTAACATTGGACTTTAAGGTACTAAACTCTCCAATGGGTATTTAACCCTCTTAAACCACTATAAAAACACATTTAATTCATTCATTTCAAATATCTTGGCAGTATTATCGATTATATTACAACAGTTTACTTACACAAGTGCACATTGATAAAAAAAAATTCCCTATTCTTCCTAAATTTTCCCATGTACTTCAAGCAGTCATGAACCAACTCTAAATTTAGTTTTATTTATCCCTATCCAAGTATGATCAATTATTTAAGCCAAATCTAGATGCATTCATAAATTCAAAGGAACACAATCACATAAAGAACTTATATGGGAGAACTACATGGGGCTTTGGACCATCTTTAGAGTATTCATATATAGGTAGTACACAACAAAGTGGGGTGTTGAGTTCTAGTAAAATTCCAACAGCTAAACCATTTTTACTCCTTTACATCCTTTTATTGTCTTTTGTCACAAATCTAGGGTTTTTATATTCAAAAAGACATAGATAGGTCTTTTCACACTTTCTAAAGATGAAGTAATGACAATAAGTCCTAATTTTGAGTGTTTCACTTCACTATTCTACAACTTATAGTTTTATATAAAAATATAAGATTGACCAATAGGGATAAAAGTAATAGTCACTCCTATCCTCTATTAGGCATTCCTATCCTCAAGGGCCCTTAGGCTTAATTTCTAGAATTTTTTTGGGTTTCCTACATTCTATTTGTTCCTACATTCCATTTTTTAGTTCACTCACATGATGACTCAAAAATCTATGCTCATATATCTTTTACATAGGTTTCAAAAATATCCAATAGGTATTTTCCCCTCATGAGCCACTATAAAATCATATTCAATTCATTCATTTGTAATACCTTGACAAACTTTTACATTATATTACAAGAGGTTACTTACACAAGTGCACATTGAACAAAATTTGCCTATTATTACCAAATCATTTTCAAAGTGCTTCAAGTAGTCATGAGCCAAGCCAACATTTAATTATATGTATCCATATCCAAGCATGATAAATTATTTAATCCAAATCTAAATGTATTCATCTATTCAAAGGAACACAATCACACGAAGCACATAGGTGAAAGAAATACATGGATGTTTGATCCCTCTTAAGAGTATTGGTATGTAAGCAATGTTAAACATAATGGGGTGTTAAGTTCTAATATAAATAGAACTATTATCCCCTTTTGACTCTTTCAAATATATCTATCTCCTTATGACACAAAGTTAGGGTTTTCTATAGTGACCCCCCAAAAATAAATTAAGCATCATTACTTTTAGAATGCAAAGAAAAATTATGAATAGGGTCCACTACACATAGTTAGATTTAACATAATACACACACATAACCATAACCAAATTTACATACATGCAACCTTTAATTAGGGTATTTACCCCTATAAGATTTTACAATGAATATTATTGCCCTATGAAATTTTCATGCAATTTGGGGCATATAGATATGCAGTCCATAAGATTAAGCTCTAAATTATGTGGGGGTAGACACCTTCCTAATAGGACCACCTAGGTGTCTTTATCTTACCTAAGAGACTCACATATACATAATTTTGGTTGTTGGTTAGGGTAGAAAACACTATTTTCTCACTTTTTGGATATTTGGGATTTGTAATAAGTACTCAAATCATCACATAATATTTACATCATTGGGGAGAAGGATAGAAGTTTCTAGTTATTCACAAACTGATCTCATTGTACTCATAATCAGGAAACCATAGCATTTCATTCATGCAAGTCAAGATTCATAATACCAAAAAATTATCATATTATTATTAAATTAAAGACTTTTACCATACCTAAGGTTAAAAATGAAAATGTACACATATAACATCCATAAGAACATAATAGGCTCAAATGATGCCTTGATTTGTTAACTTTACACAAATAAGGAATTTGTAATAGTGTTATCCATTTAGTTCATTATACAATGATCTTACCAAAATTAGGGGATCATTGTGCCATACTCTTCCACTTAGTATTTACCACAATTTGTGGTAGGCTACATCATTCCAAATAATTTACTCTTTGTATTAGAACGATACACAATGGTTCTCATCAAACATAGATGACATCACATAATTTAGTCTCCATCATGTGATCACCATTGATCAAGTAATAATTAATTTGTTTATATGAACATAAATAAATCATCCCATAGGTCAAAAACTAGGGTTCTAGCCCTTATATTGCAGCCCAATTGTCCTTTGATTCATAAAATATGAGAGTTATTCACACTCATCAAAATATATCATTTTCTTCTAATGATCCAAGGTCATATTAACTATATTTAATTTATGTAATGGACTCTACTACCTTTTCATATTATATTTTTCCATGTTAACTCCATCATATGCCTATAAGCCTTTATTTAAATTTAGTAGATACATAGATTACAAATTTTACATGAATCACAACATTCATACTTGTAACTCTAACTTGGACATTCTTTTTCTCATCAAACACACATAACTAAAATAGTAAGTGTTCAACATAACTTATATGGAGTAAGTAAACATATATCCATTTCCATTAATCTATATAAGTGTTATAACACTTGAATTCAATGATTATAGGAGAATAATTATTACACTCCTTTACACTTGTGGATGAATGAATTAAAATTCTCAATATCACCATTATGCAAAAATAAACCACATCCAAATTTATTCATAATATCTCTATGCTAAATTTACACCATTGTGTCACTTACCAATATCTAATAGCATCTTGTAACCACCATCACACCAATTAATACATACATCTACATATTAAAAATTTAGAACTAAAAAGAAAACAATAGTCTCTTTCCTATGCTCAATCACTCTTGGCCATGCTATGGCCATTCCACAGTTTAAAACATAAGAATGACTAACCACTATGAATAAGAATAGGTTAGTTACTAGATAAAGCTTATTCCAATAGTTAGTGACATCAGCTTAGAGTCTTACTAATGAAATTAATTAATTATAAAACTCAAAAATTAATTTATAGTAGCATACAAACTTGCCTTACCTCATATTCTTAAGAATATACTTTAGCTCAAGTGATTTTATTCTTCTCTATATCATACTAATCAATTTCCAAAATAATGTGATGTTACCAAGGAAAACATGGTGTCCAATAGGGTTAATGACACACCCAACATAATGCATATTATGTTTATGTACAATAGTACATAGGTTAACAAAAACTAGCATAACTATTTAACTGTAATCATAATTACTAATATGTTTACACTTAAAAACTAATAGAATAAGATAAGGATTATAAATTCAATGGTGCCACACACTCAATATAAGTATCTAGATTTCCTCTCAACTTTTCTTATGTTAAATTTATCGAATAACAATTAAAACAATGTAATTAAAATAAAAACCAAATGAAGAATACAAACCAACTGAATATTTCTCATAAGTATACCATTTAATTAATAATCTAATATATTAACATTCTTAGTTATCCAATATAATATTTAAACCAACACAATACTATAGCTTATAGTTATTTAACAATGTGATATTGAGAAGGAAAATAACTAAAGTATAGCAACCAATAACACACAACTTTCATCAATACAATAACATTTGACTCCATTCTTATCAAGTATGTTAGGTATGAATATTTTACATTTACAAGAAGTGCTACAGTAATTAATCAATAAAAATAATGATTAAAATAAACATTATATAGGTAGAGCATCATTTTATTGTATCCAAGAAAGAATGAGAACTATGCAACCATATAACTCAATAGAGAATGAACATCCACCAATAGATGATCCAAATGTGAAACAAACCACCAAAACCTACCCTATAATCCCCCAATTGGTGGCCCTTACCACCCTAGCCATAAATTAGGTGGTAGAGTTAAGCATTTGGGATTTAGGGTAATGATATGAGTAAAATGAGATTCAATTCATCATTATAATAACCACACTAGTTACACACAAATCCTAAAAGGCATAAATACACATCATACCAAAATTCAAAGCTTGGATTCAATGAGATAAGCCTAAGCCAAGCTATGGGGCATGAAACATAATAATAATAAAATAGAATATAAAAGAGGTCAAACAAGCATAGTTGAAGAGAGATAAACTATAAAATTGACCCCTTTACACTATGAATCTGGACTTAATGAAAATTTGACAAAATAAATGTAAATAATATTTAAATAAATTTACACAAAAAAAACCTAACAAGATTTAAGCATGAATAATAATTAATAACTTGGCCATAATTATGAATTTATTCAAAAACAAGAAAGACCAACAAGATTAAATTATCCACTACCCAAATCAAGTTATGTAAATAACACTAAAAACCCAGCTTATCATTTCACATAACATAAGTAGAAGGATGAAATACCCAACTAAGGTTTCAACTAAAATGAATTTTAAAACTTAGCAGAAGCAATCAAGTTCAAAATCTAGGCACAAGTATATTTTAAAACTCTAAAATGGCTAGGTATAAAACCCAGTGGCATTAAATTGATTTGTAATAATAATATAAAAGACATAGAAGATTATAATCAATTTTTACAAACCTTACATGTTCATCAAGAAGTCTCATGACTTCCTCTTGAACTTGTAAGTTCTTATATAAAAAAATACATGGTAAAATCAATTTTAAGCAATCATGGTAATTAAAATTCCGTCTATCAAAATTAATACATTACTTGCAAAATTCCACCCCCTTTGAAAAACAAAATGAATTTTTGACCTGATTTCTTTTGCCAAGCTTTAAAATCTTCCAAGGCCACCTTTCTCTTCCCATGGCTCAACCTCATCTTTACCTTCTTTCTCCTTGAATTTCTCCCTACCATTAAGGCCTAAAGGTTGATTTTTGAGCCTTCAGAACTCCCCATGGCTTCCATTTCGTCTTAAGGTTTCCTCCAAGGGAGAATGCATAAAAAGTACATCCTTTTCTATATAAGCTAATTGATTACACTTTTTTGGGTGAAGATTCAACTCTAGAACTATCATGAGCCCTAATAATCCAAGGCTCAATTTTGTTTATGACTATAGTTTAAGTCAATAAAAATCCATGACCCCCTTGGTCATTATGGCCTAACAATTATTTTAATTAACATAATAATGCATGGGGAGGGGTTAGTATTACCCATGTAGGGACCCAATCAAAATCATAAGGAAGTCCCAAGTCAAAAATGATGCAAAACATTAACCTAGGCCCTTGGATATAAGTCAAGCCATTTAAGATTAAGGATTAACAATTAACTACAACATGACCCAAGGGTAAGCACATGAGCTAAGAAGCTCAAATAAGACATTAATGTAATTGAGCCCCTTAATGACTAAAATAATTAAAAGTTGGTAGCTAAAATGAATAAGGAAAGTACAAGTGATATACTGACTGACACCAAACAAGACACCAATAAAGAAATAAAATTTATATATGAACTTGATTGCAATGAAGAGAAATAAAAACACTAATATACAAAGAGGCTCAAACAATCAAGTTGAAATAAAAAATGAATATGTCAAGCAAAGCGACAACAAATCATTGTGATTAAATGACATATTACCAGTTAATATCATATCCCAATGTTAGTTTTATCTATCTACACACTACCCCACTTTTATTGCCCTGAATGTCAAAGTCTACCACCAGCCTATCTCATGTACTTGTGAGCCCTGCAACCATAAAAAATGGCATTAATAACATCTACTCTACATGAAAATGTACATATATAATCTAAATTTTAATAAATATCTCAATATAAAGTAATATTGTTGACATCATCAATAATCAAAATAAAAATATATTATTACATCATAACATCAAATCAATAATTATATGTAGGTATAAAATGTAGTTTAAATTTAGATAACCAACATTTTCATTCTGCTAATAACATATAATAATGTCTGATAAAAAGGGCCAAAATAATAGATTTTGACATTTTCATATTCAAAAAGGAATATAAAAGTCTTTGTACACTTTCTAAAGATGAAATCAATATAAGAAGACCCAATTTTTATTGTCACACCTGATGGTTCTAAAAGTTCTAATTTTATGTATATCGACCAACATGGACAAAAGCAATAGTCACTAGAATTCTTCTCCTTGAGGGAACTTAGAGTCAACTTCTTTAATATTTTTGGGTTTACTACATTATTTTTTCCAATTCAATCACCCAAGGAGTCAAAAAATTATGTTCATATATCTTTTTCATAGTTTAGATTTGTTTTTTTATGTTTTACTTTGTAAGTTTTAGTTATTTATCTTCAATTTTATATTTAAAATTGTATTAAAAATACCATAATTTCTTTTATTCCATTTATCTAAATTATCAATTAATCACCACATTAATTCAAAATCAGACATTTCTTTTAGTGAACTCATTTATTGATCATTCATTGAAAATCCTTAATTATTCCTTAGGTTTTTAACCTTATAGGGTTTCAAAATTTTGGTTTTAGGGTTTCAAAAAAAATTCCTAGGGTTTCAAAAAATTTATTCATCTCATTTTTGTCTTTGTTTCAATATATTATTCATGTATTTAAAAATGGATGACATAGATCTCTTTGATGACTATGATAAGATAATTGTTCAAAACTTTACACAATATTAATTAATGTAATATTTTATTAAATCAATCATAACATGGTAGCAAGAGTATTGATATATTCAAGATATTATAAATCCTCTTCTTAAATCTTAGGATGGTGATAGCTACTATATAATATGGTCCATGTTGTCACTATTTAAAGAGGTAAGCTAAACAACCCTATAGTGAATGAATTTAATCAACATGTCCTTCCTCAATCATCTCCACCTACCATATATCCTCTTAATGGTGTTTTTATTCATGTTAAATTATAATTACCTATAGTTTGTGCTTATTAAGCCCTTAAGGATCAAATCATCATTATGAGTAGGTTAACAACAATGTTGTAAAATTAAAATCAATATTTTAGTTCAAATATCATATCACTTGAACATAATAACACATATAAAAATAATCCAAAGTATGCTATTTTTAATCATGCATATGAATCATATAACTATTATGTGCCTAACAAGACTTCATATCAATATTGTAAGCCACAACAAAGTGCTTCTACACCTAGTGATTCCAACAATTCACAAAAGGCTACTAAAACCTCAACAAAAATTTCAAGAGAAATTATTCAAAATAAAGTGATCAAATCACCTCCTATACATCCTCTTACAAGATCAAAATATTAGTTTGCATATCATATAATACATGTGTATCTTATATATTATTGTTTTAACTTTAAGAACAAAATACAAAGTTTCATGCTAGTCGTGATACTATAGTTGATAAATTAATAAATAAATTCATTATTATAAAGCCTCATATTAATTTTTTTTTTTTTTAAAATGATACAAAATGATAATTTAGATCACTAAAATATTACAGTAAGAAAATTAGAACAAGAGAAGATTCAAAAGAAATAATATGGCAAAGCAAGAATATCAAAATAACAACTTTTCAAAGAACAAGAAAACACAATTGTCAAAAGGTTTCTCATGAGTTAATTTACAAATAAAAATGTTCCTAAAAAGTATAATTATATGGTATGATTTATAAATATTCCAAAATAATTTATATTTCATGCATAAAGGAACAATATAATCCTAAATTACAAAATCTATAGTTAAAAATTCAAGTTAAGAAGCCAAAGCACAAATTACTTATCTTCCTAGTTTCAAACAATGATACAAGACTCTTCTCTAATTAAAAATTAATTAAAATATTAGAAACATGATGAACATACTAAAAATCACCTTAATTTCAATAATATAACTCCAATATATCATGCTTGTATAAAGTCATCTTGTGCATTTTTAGGGTTTTCATATATAAATGCACAAGATGACAAGATTGGTATATGACAATTTCATGATCAAAAGGATGATTATGTGTATGATAATGATTATTTATAATATTATTGGAATGATACAACTAATATTAAAGATAAAAGTGTAAATTTAATTAATGGGTATGACACATATCATCTAATACTTATAGAGAAGCATACCCTTGATGAGATCTTAGGCTTATAGTATCAAATATGATTGTACATAGCTTATGATTTTCTACATATTCTTATTCCATTTGTTTGAGTTTTTTATCACTTTATCCCTTCTTCTATGCCATTGGATTTCATTTAATTATTGCATTCTTGGCCCTTCTATTTTATCTTTATGGATTTGGATAGTCTCAAAACAATGATCAATCTTCCTAAAAATGGCATTCATCTATCTGCATGTAGTCTTTTCCAAAATTCTATAATTTTTATTATAGGATAAAATCATTGATTAATACTCTCCTATTGGTTGATCCTATTCTTTGTTTATTTCTACCTATAATCAAAATTTATAGAACATATATATTTAATTATTTCAATTTGTAGACAATTTAGATAAGTGTACATTTGATGAAATGATAATGTACAATTAGTTATTTTCATACATTTTTCAATCTCCTACATATTTTAAATAGTTGAAATTCACATTCCATATGGGGTATCTTTCTTATATTTGGCCATATAAATCCTTGATAGTGCACATCTATTTCATTGACACTTGTGTGAATTATATAGATTTATCTCCTTTATTCTACTTTCAACACCATATTTCATATCAATTCCTATTTTTAATTTTACATACTAAAAAAATACAAAAAATATATATATTCTCAAAAAAAATAAAAAACATTTAAATATTTTCAAAAAATTCAAAATTAGACTTGAGCATGATTAAAAATCTAGTTTGTGTCTTTGAAATATATTATTTATCTCATGATTAGTAGATATAATATTCTTTCTATATCACACATACATTTCATAGGTATCTATGAAGTGTTGTGTAGGACATAAAAGAATTTTTAGAGATTAGAATGTTGGACTTTCCTTTACCCACTACCCTTTTCAAGTTGGGGACATCTTATTCGTAAGTGATAGTATTCAAGTGTTATCATTCTATAATCCCTATACAATTGATATTTCAATTTTTTACAAATGTTTTTACAACAACTATATATTAAATATTATACATTAACATGCTAGTTTTTAGGCTATGATCACATGGCATATGCATAACTTATACTACATTTTCTAATTCTATGTTTCATTAATGTTATTTACTTGTACATAATAGATTAAAGTTTTATTTTTATATTGGGGTTCCCTTAGATATTTTGTGTAAGTTTTTTATTGATACATTTCCATGAGATATTGTGTGTTAGACACAACATTTGAACATGTCCTTGCTTTGGCCCTTGGCCCTATGTGTGATTTGTGACATTTTAACATTCTTTGCTTTTTCCCTTGACCCTATGTGTGTTTTTCAACATTTAAACATGTCCTTGATTCATCCCTTGGCCCCATGTGTGGTTTATGACATTTGAACATTATTTTACTTGGCCCTTAGTCTCATGTGTGGTATGTGACATTTGAGCATGTCCTTGCTTTGGTCCTTGGCCTTATGTGTGGTTTGTGAAATTTTTGCATGTCCTTGATTTAGACCTTAGCTCTGTGTGGTTTGAGACCTTTGAAAAATTCCCTTATATGTGACAATCCTTATTTATATGTATGTTATTTAGGACATTTTAACATGTTATTTATTTTGGCCCTTGGCCCATATATATATATATGTTTTCTATTCATTTGTGCCTATTGTGTGTGTGCTTTTTGAGGTTGATGAGTTTGATAAGTGTCATGATCCATATCATACACTCCTAACTTACTAGAATACTAATTACATGAGATTAAATGATAAATTATATAGGCCTTACCTCTTAAGTTCTATGTTAAATTCAAAATTTAATTAGCTAACACACTTTTTCCATATGTTACAATTTTCAATGATAATATCTTTATAACACATGTTCACTTTAAAGTTTATTTTGAGATGAATGACTTTTCTAAATCAAGTTACCTCATTTCAAAATTGCGGGGTGGGGGGAATTAAAGTGGGATTATCATGCATGCGATAAGCCATTTTCAAAGATAAAAATTTAACTATTGGCACAATCACATTTTTAAAGAGAAAAATTAAGTTATTAATGCATATTATGGAGGCATATGCCATTGCATATGCACTCGTATTTCAATTTACAATAGATAAATTACAAAGTTTCAAAGTTTCAAGCATAAGTTACAATGAGCTTTCACATACATTTTTAAATTATAAAATTACAATGGGGGCATAATATAGTTTTATGTCACATTTTTATCTCATGAACATGATAGTATCATCAGTTTACTCTAGTATATTGTGATCATGCTTACAAAAATAATAATGTACCATAATGTTTCAATTGAATCTAGAAGCCATTTGTAGTGGTTGATTTAGTTTAGTTGCATAGTGTATGACTTGGAGCTCATTAAGCACTCAATTTTTGTGTGTTAGTCCATTATAGATTCTAACCCATTTCACATATTATGGTTTCAAATATTAATGAAATTAAAGGTTCAACATCCCTCAATGAGTGTTATTTCATTTCAAAAAGGAAAATTCAAGTTTGGATTTGATCACCCCCAATTTTATCCAATGGTTTAGCCAAATAACCATCTTCTCTAAGTATTTCATGGGAGGAAAAAATTATATAATACTTCATGGAAGCATAATCACTAAATAGATTCATAAAAATGAGCATTAATTTCACACATACATGTGTATTCATTCCATACTCTTTTTTCAATTTTAAAACTATACAAATAAAATAAATTTTAAATTTATCAATTTCATTTCAAATTTCAAGTTGTCAAAGTTCAAGTAAAGTTTAATTTTCAAATTCAAAGTTTTTAAATTTAAATTTTTAAATGAATGAAATAATTACTTTATTAATTTTATAGGGTTATCCAAATTATACAGTGCCTTATATGATTGATGTATCTCAAAGATAATGTCTATTTTAAACACTAAGGTATGCCTTTAATTTAATATATTAATTTCATTTATATACTTAAAGTTGGATAGGGGGTTGTAGTAACCTAAATGTGGTAACAAACTTGATCATTCTTATTTTATCCCTTTTTACCATTAATTGACATGTGAACTTAATTGACACCTATTCCATCAATTTGACCTATCCTAAGCAATAAGAGGAGACCTAATTTCATCACAAGGCCATTTATTGTTACATATAAAAAATGAGATTAATTTTGAAAACACCATTATGCATATATATTCTTTGACTTAGACCCCAAACTTGACATATTTCTTAAAGGGACACAAACACCCTACATTCCTATCCCTGTCTATTATTTTTATACTTTCATCAAAGTAGTTAAAATTTTAAAAAGGAAAGCATTCTTAAGGTCAAACTTTATATTCTCAAACCCTCCAATGGGTCTTTCCCCCTCTTGAACAACTATAAAAACACATTCAATTCAATCAATTTAAATATTTTGGCAAGCTTATCAATTGTATTACAAGATCTTACTTACACAAGTCTACATTAAATACAAATTCCATCTTCTTCCCAAATTTCCAAGCACTTTAATAAGTTATGAGCCAAGATTGAATTTAGTTTTATGAATCCCTAACCAATCATGATCAAGTATACAAGACAAATATAGATGAATTCATAAAGTCAAAGGAACATAATAAAAATAACCACTTAAGTGGGATAACTACATGGAGGTTTCATCCCTCTTTAGTGTGTTAGTATCTAGGTAGTGCTTAGCATAGTGGGTTGTTAAGGTCTAACACAACTTAAACCAATAACCCCATTTTAAGCTTTCACATCCGTTTATCTCCTTGTGGCACAAAGATAGGGTTTTGATCTTTAATAAATCCTATATAGGTCTCCACACACTTTTCAAATATGAAATCAGTGAAAGAAGACCTAATTTTCACTATCACACCCAAATATTCTAGAATTTATAGTTTTCTATAAAAGAACAAGATTGATAAACAAGGATAAAAGTGACAATGGGTCCTATCCTCTACTGGGTGTTCCTATCCTTGAGGGTATTCAATCTTAGTTTCTAAAATATTTATGGGCATCATGTATTCTTTTTGTTCACACATTATAATTTTATATTCACCCGTTGAATCAAAAAACTAAGTTCATCTCTCTTTTTAATAGTTTAGCCTTGTTTATTTCTATTTTTCTTTATCAATTTCAATTATTTATTGTTATTTTATTTTTTAAAAGAGTATTTAAAACACCTTAATTATTTTATTCTATCTATCTAAATTAATAATTAATCACCACATTAGTTTAAAATAAGATAAAATAAATGTTGGGTAAAAATGAAAGACTGATATAGAAAAAACATGTAATAGTATGTCTTACATCACACTCACATAACTTGTGAAAATCAATGTATATTGAAAGATAAATGAAATATGTAATCTACTTAAAATGAAATGGATAACATATGTAAATAAGTAAATTAACAATATAATGAAATGATTGTAGGTCCTGATTTTGAATTTTTGAAAATATTTTGAATTTATTTTGAATTTTTGACATATTTTCATTTGCTAGTATTTTTGAAATATTTGAATCATTTTGATTTTTTTCAAAATTAGAATATAAAATTATTGGAGAGTAATAATAAACAAGGCTTCAAAATTATAAGAAATTAGGAGGGATTTCAAATAATCCACAACAAGGTTCTAAAGCCTAGTATGTAGTTAGAAGGAGGGAAATCAATATGCCCCCAATGTATGTGTATTTAAAACATAATTATGTAGCATAGATAATGGATATTTAGATAAGGATGTGCATGTACCTAATGATAAAGAGAGTATGTGTACACATTTAATGTGTAAAAATTGAAATATGTGATCATGTAAGTGCAATGGAAGCCATAATATGATAGATATGTCATAATAAGAAAGTGAAGTGCCATAAAGAGTGTTAATTGAAAGCATTTCAAGGTATGTATTTTTAATTTTTCTAATTTGTTTTAAAATCAAGAGGGTAAGTGTCCATAGTGAAATTAGATAAAAGGGTTACAATAATGCTCAATTTGGGATATATATATATATATATATGTATATGTATATATATATATATATATATATATATATATACATGTATATATATATATATATACATATATATATATATATATAGATATATGTATATATATACATATATATATATATACATATATATATATACATATATATATATACATATATATATATATATATATACATATATATATATATATACATATATATATATACATATATATATATATACATATATATATACATATATATATATATATATACATATATATATATATACACACATATATATATATATATACATATATATATATATACACATATATATAGATATATACATATATATATACATATATATATACATATATATATACATATATATATATACATATATATATATATACATATATATATACATATATATATATACATATATAGATATACATATATATATATACATATACATATATATATATATACATATATATACATACATATATATATATACATATATATACATATACATATATATATATATATATATATATATATGTATATATATAATATATATATATATATATATATATATATATATATATATATATATATATATATATATATAATATATATTTGATAAAAAAATCTATGCATATGCTTGAACTATCAATTGTTATTATGAATTAATAGACTTAGAACTAGTTCATGTTATTTATTTTTTTAGAATTTGAGCACTAAAAATTAATTAAATTTCCAACTTGATGCGAAAATGAGTGAAAAATAATTAGTTGTTATTTTATTACTTGTATATGTAATAGTTGGTTCATTATGCATATGTATTTTCTTACGCTCAATTTTAAACTACTTTGATTTGGCAGTCCATACTTGTACAAATAACTAATTCAAAACTTTTGGATTTTGTAAATTTTATAACTTAGAAACTTTATGTGTTGATTATTTTTTATTTATTATGTTGTTAATTTGAGAACTATAAATGGTATTTTTAGCTTGATGTTGTTTAATGATAAAATCCTTTGAAATGATTGTATTTTGTATTTTATAATTTTAAGAAATATAATGTTTAACATTTGGAGATTTGGAAGACATATATGAATATTTTTTATTGAGGATATTACTTCTTTAGAAGGAATGTTGGGATTATTAAGAGGCTCATTTAAGTGTTACAGACAATTGTTAATTTTATTAATTAAAACACTAGTTCTAATAGAAGAAGGAGGTACAATGATAAGCTCTTCCTTCAATTTGGGGGATTAATTGGATATATATGAATCATTTTCTTTTTCTTGATTGATATAATCAGAACAAGTATCATTTGAAAGAGATTTAATGTCATCATGTGGTAACTCTATGTTATTATTAATGACATTGAGACATAAGAGTAGTATCATGCAGAGATAAGCATGAGGTTGATGTGGAATAAACATCACAAGATGTGTTAGAAGGAATGTCATTTATATCAATTATAGATTTTTATGTGCTAAAGAAAGAGGAAGGAAGTTCATCATCCTTGGTTAACAAAAGGTAAGATCTATAGCATGTAGGATCAATACATACTAATTTTGAATAAAAAAATAGAAGTGTCATCAAACACCCTTTGTAAATCAGGATATCTAGACTCCTTAGTTGGTTGAACCTCTATATAAAATAAGTGTGCCACAAAAACCTCAACATATTTTATAATAAGCTTAATCTTTTGATGGGAACTAACTAGTTGTCAATATTTATCTCATAATCTTAATAGTTTAAAGGTCCTACCTTCTGAATGAAACCTCATGGAAATTCATTTCAATAGTGCCCAAAGTGGTGAGCCACTGCACTCCCAAAAAAATGTTAGATCCTCCCATGGGAATATAAAATTTAGGGGAATCTAACAAATATTCTCACATAACAAGCTTAAAGCTATGGTAGTTTCTAGAACAGTTGATTATGCCACCATATACAATCATGACCTAAATTTATAGTGCTCAATAAATGCAATAGTTTAAATGAGTATCCAAATTACTATTAATGAACTTATGTGTACTTCCAAACTAAATTAACATAACCACCTTATATTTATTTAGGAAACCTACCACCTTAATAGTTTTAGGAGTAATAATGCCCAAAATTTAATGATGTGAAATAGTAGGTTTAAAATCTTTAGATTCATCCTCAAGTTATTCCAAACTTGCCCCTGAATCCTTGTCCTCTTCTTCCTCATCATTAGTAACTTCAATTTAAAATAAATGATTTTTAGCACATCGATGTCCTTTGTTCCATTTTCTATCATAACCAAAATAAAAACTTTTTGCACACTTTTCTTCAATTTAATGAGGGGTCAAACTGGTAGGTTATAAAAATGATGGTGCTAGGAAAGTGTGTTCACAAACATTAGTGAAAGGTATTCATACGATTGGTTATTTTTCCTCAGCCATGAATTCCCTTGGTATGGATTCATATAAATTATTGGGATTAAACATGTGAACCTACTTTTGGATACTATTTTTGAGGCCACCCAAATATAGCTCAGTTAGATTTTCCTTAGTGATGTCAACCACATGTAAAGAGAGATTATAAAATTGATGAATGTAATCCTTTGTAGTCCCAATTTGTCACAACTTGGCTAGCTAGTTTGATTAGTTTTCAGAGACATTATTATGATAATGGGGCTGTAACTCCTCAATAAATACTAACCATGAAACTAAGATATCCTTTTTTTATTTTGAGTACACAACTAATGATACCAAATAAACTGATTAGGTTCTAAATACAGAGAGGCCATGACCACATTTTTTAAATATGAAGTCTAAATATTAAATCAAATAATTTTTCAATTTGAGTAAACCATGTGAGTGGATACTTACTATAAAAGTTGTGCAAGTCCACTTTTGGAAACATCAACTTCAACCATAGATTGGTGCTAGAATTACTTTGATTGGGAGACCTGAATTATAATGACAAAGAGTTATTTTACAAATGTTGAGCTATAAGGTTGGATAATTTCCTAGTTAGTTGTTGTAATTGATCCATCAAGCCATTCAACTCCTGTATCATCCCCATGACTTCCCCTTAAACTGCATAGAGATAATATTTTTTCACCATGCCATTTAACTCTAATTGAAGGTGATAAACCACCATTGAAATATTATTTCTAGTGTTTTAGACTCCATGTCATCTCTATAAGGAGTTTTAGTCATTTATTTCCCTTCCCCTCATCCATGAGTATTAGGACTAGCCATAAACAAACCCTATAAGGGTTGCATCCCAAAAAATAATGTATCAGTAGATGACATCATTTCAATCACCTCACCAAGATGAATTTAATGATTATTAATTTTCACTGACATCATTTCAATCACCTCACCAAGATGAATTTAATGATTTTTAATTTTCACAAGGATGAATTTTTTTGGACTAAAAAGTATACTGGTATAATATACTATTGTGATAATCTCATAGAGATGAATCTAATGATTACTAATTTGCACAAGGTTATAAGTTTCTAGACTTTTTTTACAATTTTATTTTTCCTTTGTTGTAAAAAAAATACACAAACAAAACTACAGTGATAAACAAATTCAATACTTCCCAGATCACAAGTTATGTTTTTTTGACCTTCTAGTGCTCAAGACGTTAGATCCAAAAAAAAAGTGCCACAAAAACTTGCCCAAATAGAAGATCTGATACTAATTGTAATTAAATTATTAGGATGATTCATAACAATAAAATAATATATCATAGAATTAATAAGAGAATAAGTAGATCCACTACAACAATTGGAAAAAGCGCAGAATACTTAAAAATTATGTATGAGCCAATTTGAGGGGGAAACCTCTACAATGATGAAATACAAATAGAATTAAAAATATGATCCTCTAAGACTACCTAATACCTCCTATATATAGTCTACTTATCTATGGTTATTACATAGTTTGACCTAATCATAAAATAGAGAAATGTGACAAGAATATAAAAGAGATGTGCATGCCACAATCAGCCACACATATCCCTAGGCATGCCATAGGATAAGGGCATAACATTGTTCATGAAAATCCTCCTTCTTTAAACATATTTTTTATGTATCTATTTTATAAGGATAAATGTGATAAACTAATTTTTTAAGGTGTAAAGAGAAGTTAGGTGTGAAATAATAATGTTCTTCCTTTAGGATAATAGGTGGAAATTTAATAAAGAATAGATATTCATTTTTAAAATAATCTTTTTTATATAGATTATTAGTTAAAGAAGAATATGAATGAGGATCTTGAGTAGAATCTAAAGGTAAATCCCTATGTAATCCAAAGAAAAATCCAAATAGGAATATATATGTGAAATAAAATAATAATAAAAATGCAACCAAAGAGGAATCTAAGAGTATGTCCAAAGAAGGATCTAAAGATGATACCAAAGAAGAATCTAGAGTTGAAGTTAAAGAGGAGTATAGAGGTGGATTTTTTAAGAGGAATTTATAGGTGACTCTAAAAAGGAATCTAGAGGTAAAATCAAAGAATAACATAGAGGTGACTCTATAAAGGAATCTATAAGTGACTCTAAAGAGGAAGCTAGAGGTGAAACCAAAGAAGGATCTAGAGGTGAACTCACTTATGCAGACTCATGTTCCCAAGATAAATCAACATAAAAATATCTATTCATTGTTATATCATCAAAATCATAATCATCCTCATATTTTTATAACCCTAAAATCTAGATGTATGGATATCTAGGGTTAAAGGGGTAAGAGATAGACCAGGGCACAATGATGGTAGAATATCTCTAAATTAGGCTAATTATTTGTGAAACTTACATAAACATATATTAAATTTATTATGTCAATATGATAAAGATATAAAGTATAGGTATGATACATATTACAATAATAAGGAAAAAAAGATACTTAGTTGGTTATAATGCTAATATAGATATAGATCTAGAATACAAAGAAAGTGGACTAGATTTAGATTTTGGAATAGTCATTTGAATTTGGAAATTATGCCTCTATAGTTTTAGACAATTATGTCAAATTGTGATGATTATGTCGAAACTACTATCCAAAGTGGATGTAGGTCTCCACTAAAAAAATCTTGTTAAAACTAGATGCAACCACCTAGATGCTTCTACAGTCTATGTCACCTTTGCTCTTATGCATTCATATATGGGTTATAGAATGTCATTTCTTGTCAAATGATAAATACCTTGCTCTTCATATTCATATTGGCTATGGGAAAAATGGATTAGTGGGAACATAGTGTCAACATACCCCAAATACCCTTCTATCAATGAGTGTTAATTAGATAGCTAATATTCCAAAGAGGGCCTCATACTTATGTATTTCTCCCTTATGCATTGTCTTGTCTGTGAATCATGTAATGTGTGATAAGTAAGTAAAATAGTGAACTCACTTATAACTTGGAAAATATGGCTCAGGGAGAGCTCTTTCAGTACTTCAGACCTATAAATATGTTGTCCCTATGACTGATATGTAAATAGGAGAAAATTTAAAATCTTTGTTCACTCGAGTGCTTGATATAACGATTTAGTAAGTTGCCTTGATCTCTTCAAGTATTTTCTAGGTGTGAAATGAATGAGGGTTGATTTTGTATTTATAACAATCCTTTTTGAGAATATCTCACATTAAAGAACTTAGGACAACCTTTAGAATACATTTCATTTACAAATTGGATGACTTTAGGGAATTGGAAGCTTGTGTTGGAATAGGACACTTGTATTGATGTAGGCATTTGACTAAGACACAAGTGTCCCAATAGTTGGAAAATAGGTGCATGTATAAAACTTGTAAAGATGGAATATAAGTAGGTTTGTAACATTTTGGGCAAGATATAAGGTATGAGTCATCATAATATCATAGTTTTGACTAAGGGTTAAGCAATTAGGAACAAAGAGATAGTGTATGTGAGCCTTTTGATAGTGGGAAAGGTCTATAAGTTTAAGGTATATCCAAGATATGTATTTAACAAGTGTATAATACTGAGGTGATATAATTTTATAAATAATGCCTACATTTTCACCCTCTTTAATCTAGTAATGAAATTTCAAGTTTAAATGAAAATAAATATATGCCCAGGTGTGTATAGCATACCTTATCTTTGATTGAGTCTAACTTGAGTGCTTTTTTGGTGACTACCGTGAAACTAAGATCATGTTAAAATATATAGTCAATGCATATAATATGAATTTAAAAGCATTGAATGATTGAAATTGAAATAGAGAAAGGTTTAGGAGTACACTTGTGTATCGATGCAGCCATATTACTTTTTGACAATTTGATTTGAAAGATATCTCATTATGAATCATTGGAATTAAGATTCAGAAAAATATAAATCTATAAAGTGCATATATGTAATATATAAAGGTCTTGGAAGGCACATTGCCCAAACCTTAGAGAAAATATGATTTTCCACCTGACAGTTAAGATTAGTTCAATCATGCAACCAAATCATATTTATAATCTAGTGAGTGTGAGTGAAAAAAATCAACTCACATTATAAAACTAGTGAGGTTAGATGATGAAATCAATTCCAACATATAAACTTGGCAAGATTGAGTGATTTAATCACCTCAACCATACCAAAAAGTGAAGAAAGTACTATATTAGATTGGCTCAATATAGTCTATAAAAGTCTAACTTGGTGGGTGATTAGATTCCTTGAAATCATTTTAAATATGAAATTGATATGATTTTGAAATATTGGGCACATGTTACATAGAATAATCACCTTAGATATGTCTTATACTTAAATTGTATTTATCAATGGTAACAATGTAGCCACAAATGTGTATCTGAATCATATAATCATGTAATTTGGACCATTTTAAAATTGTGTAAGTGTAAAAAATGTTTCCAAAACATGACCCTATAATATGTGGAGAAATATAAAAACTAATATAAGTGCCAATGTGGAGAATATGTTTCTATAACATGCCCCCACTATAAATTGAATTTGAGAACTAGTGTAAGTACTAATGTGGAGGACATGTTTCCAAAACATGCCCCCAATATAATATTGTTATGATGCATATTAAATAAGTGTGGAGATCATGTTTCCATAGAATGACCTCCATTGAATCTAAAATTTTGATAAAATTTAGAATTCATGCCTCTATGGCATGCCCCCATTGATATGCCCCCCTTTTGAGGTGAGGGAAGTAGCAACTGGTAGTTATCTTACCATAAAAGGATAAGATAACCATGTAAACTATGAAATTACCATGTAAAATATAGAGGGAACATGTTTAGGTAGATATACCATTGAATTAAAAAGGATGTGAACACACCAAGTAATAAGATGAATGATGTAGATCATGGTAACATCTATATAGAAACAATACAATATCAATATGCAATCAAGCACACATAAAATATCACTTTGAATAAAATTAAAAGACAATGGTCCAAGGAGACCCCAAATAAGTGGCATATTTAAATTATGCACAATCTAATGGACATGACTTAGTCCAATGTGCACAAATCAAAAAATGATAGATTTAAATGTCAACATACAACAAACAATGACAAATTTAAATGTCAAAGAGACAAATAATGACATGATGGCCACAAAAAATGGAACATATATAAATGATAAAAAAATAAAGACAATATCAAGGAGATAATCTTAAGGAAGTGCATAAATGAAAGCATAAGCAACAAACATAAACATAGCATACTAGTCCATATATATACATATATATACATATATATACATATATATACATATATATACATATATATACATATATATACATATACATACATATACATATATATATATATATATATATATATATATATATATATATATATATATATATATATATATATATATATATATATATATATATATATATATATATATGCATATGCTAGCAAAAAATGTCAAGTACATAATATATAAAGTATAATGCAAAACATATAAGCATGGATAAATGCATGTGTAAGTACATATATGATCTTGAACATGATAATGTTGTTACGAATTGGTCCTAACATGTGCAAATAAATATAATATTAGGATTATTTAATGTGATCATATTACTATTGAGAAAAAATAAAGTTATTAATATACACCTATATTAACTTGTATTATTAGAGTGTTGTTTCAACCATGTACTAATATAGGATATAGATAAATTTAAGGGATGTTAGTTGTTAATTGTTAGAAAAACTAACCTATTATTGAGAAGAGTAGTTATATGACATTTTCTATGTAATTTTAATGTTCATAATTAATAAATATTGAAGCTGATTGACTAAATTGGTGCTCTACACTCTTGAGTCTTCAAATCTTCTCCATTATGGGATAAATCTTATTAGTGGTACCAGATCAGATTTTGTGTGGCCTCTCTGAGCATTGTTGTTCACTCATTCATTATTTTTTGTCAAAACAACAATATGGCTATGTTATGTAGATAATGAGCAAATGCCATTGCTTTGTTTGTCCATATTTCTTACATATTGACAATGGTCTAACAATTTAGACCATGTGTGAACCCATTGGCTCCACCATTCATATGCATTCTTCTCTCCACCCCTTCCACTCCATTCATAGTTTTGAACCCTCCATTTTTTTACTGTATACATTTAGGAAAATCATTATAAAAAAAATGTTTTTATGTATTAGTTTATGATTTTTGTTTTATCTATGTATATTATTTTCCTAGATTTATTTTATCTAATATATAAAAAGGAAAATAATTTTTAAAAAATGTCTCAAAAATTTAAAGAAAAGAGCATAAAAATAGTTTGGAACAGTGTCACAAAAATGATCGTATATTTTTTGTTTGTCAACAAAATTAAACAATTCAAATTGTAATGGAAATATGAATATAAGGAGAAGTAAACCAAAAAATGGTTTGAATAAATTATACAATCCTAAGGATTTTTTTCATTTGAAAAAAGGAATTTAAGAACTATTTCTAGGATGTGAAATTCATCATCAAGATCCTGATTGGGATTCGTGGCAACCTAATTTGGTATTTCTTTTGCATTGAGTGATATGTTTAGCTACATTTTCATTTCATCCCACCTAGGCCATGGTTTATCCTTCTCTTTTTTGAGCTCAACCCCCCATTTTTACCCTTCTCCATCCTCAATGACAATGACAATCTTCTAAGCTCCAACCTCGATCCATGAGAATAACCTCTAACTCAGATTCAACCTGCATCAACATATTTTGCACCTCACTCACACTCTTATGGAAAAGACATGTAGTTTGGTAGAGTCAAAAACACTCATCTATGTGGATGCATGCAATCTTACATATGACAACCACCAGGATTCTCCATCAATGAAGGAAAAGATAACAATTTTAGGGTTATTGTTATATATTTTTAATATTCTCTAGTTTTTATGTTTTTTTTTTAAATTTTGTATTACGTGAAGTTGTGTAATAGTGGTTTGGATTGTTTTTGGTTAAGTTTTGTTTTTAATTCTATAGTATTAGTTTTGTAAGACTTAGTAGTTTTGTTATTAGATTACAAATTTAAGTCATTTAGATTTAACATTTTGTTTCGAGTTTATTTGTTTATTATTATCAATTCAATAGTGTCTAAAAGGCTATAATATGTTTAATATTTCATTTAGGATTAAAATTATTTAGTTTTTTAATGTTATTATAGATGTGTATCAAAATAAAAATAATAGTTAATTACTATTTTTATTAGTTATTGTATTTGTTTCTAAGTTGGTCATAATATTTGTGTTGAGTTGTATCATATTGTTTAAGGTTATGATTATTGGTCAGTCTATTGTAAAAGAGTTGTCATAAGTATTAGTTATCTATATTTTTTTATGTAAATAGATTCATTTGAGAGTCAAAAGTTATTTTGTAAGCTTCAAATAATCCTTACAAGATAACTTTCAATAAAGTGGGCTTTCAATGTAAAACAAAATCACATATTTGTAATCAAATACAATATCAGTTGAAACTAACATACAAGTTTCTCTCCCCATGTTATAACAAGGGGGGAATGTTAGGAATTATTCTTAACATGTGCAAATAAATATGATTTTAGGATTATTTAGTGTTATTATATTATTTTTGAGAGAAAATAAAGGTGTTAATATGCACCTATATTAGCTTGTATTATTAGTGCATTATTTCAACCACGTATGAATATAGGATAGAGAGATATTTGGGGGATGTTAATTATTAGTTGTTAAAACAATTAACCTATTATTGAGAAGAGTAGTTACAAGAAATTTGTTATATATTTGTAATTTTTGTGATTAATAAATATTGAAGTTGATTAACTAAATTAGTGTTCTTCACTCTTGATCCTTTGGATATTCTCCATTATGGGATAAATTATATCAAATGTAAAGTGAACAGAGAATGATATAACTTGGATGTATCATTATCATAGAGGTGGTTGCCCCTAATGTTCTGGTAACATGAGAAGAGGGAAATCCCAACATCTATAAGTACATAAATCATATATTTGTGTATGCCTAATTCACACTCACTATAGTTGTTAAACATGTGTATATAGAAAATAGTGATATTCAATATACCAACATGAAATTGACAACATATATGCCAAAGAGCTAATAGGATTTTAAATACCAAAAATATTTTTGTATTTTCAAAGTTTTTTTAATTTTTTGGAGTTTTGGAATACTTGAGAGGACTAATAGACGAAGTCCTAATCATCAAAAGGTTTAGGATCACTTGAGGCATGTTTGATTATTGGTTTGTATTAATTCATGACAAACTCTTAAATGTTAATGTGTAATGGTACTCTTGTATCCATTGGTGGGGAAGGGTGGCCATATCCATCATGGTGTAAGAAAATCTACATACCCTAAAAGTAAAGGTGATACACATATCTACACTATTTAGTGTTGTATTCTAATCAATGAAAAAAGGCTTTCCAAATTTGAATGTTAAATGTGGATCCTAATCTAATATTCATATGATCATGGGGGTCACCTATGGTCCACATGTTGTTGGTAAATTGATGTACCTAGTATATTCTAGCATCAATGGAGAGTATGTTAATTCAGTTATATCATGTCCCAACTATTAAAGGAATGTAGTGATATACATTATATCCCATTTGTTATTATAAAACTTGAGATTTTGATTAAAAAATCCATCAATATTAACAATAATATTTATATATTCAGGTCATTGTCACTTTTAAGGATTGTTTTCATGTTAATATTTAGAAGTTGTTTGTCTTTTTCTCTTATCAGGTATAATGTGTATATGAATCTCATTATTATACTTCTGAATTAAGTTTTACAATGTATAATAGTGAATTTTATGATGACCATTTATCTAATGATATTTAAAATATGGAAACCCTTATTTAGAAACAATTATATTATTTGATCTATGTTTGTTAGAAGGTAAAGATAACATGATATGTTCAAGTAACATGGAAATTATTATATCCATAGTATCCCAGTTTGTTGTGATCTTTAGAATAGGTTGTGTAATTTTATGAGAGACCTACACATTATTTACATGATGTATTTGTATTTGACCATTATATGGTTGACTTAATGTGTGAATCTAGGAGGGGTGTATGGAATAATAAACGTGTATATGTTCATCTACCATTTTTTATTTTCCCTTATCTTGAATTGGTTGTGTATCCTCTATAGGTGAATTTATATCATATGTATTGGGACCTATAAATTTAAATAGGTTATGAAACATATGCTCAACTAGATCAAAATTAAGTTTTCACAGTGTTTCATTTGTCATATCATGGGCTAAAGAATCATCAGTATAATAATAATCTAAGGCATGGCCATCTTGCTACTTAGTATTAAATAATAAAATAAGATCAAATATTGGAGGTACTTGTGATTTTCATATCATTAGTTCCTGTGTGAACTAAATTTAGAATTTATAAGATATAAATTAATCTTATTCTAAGTGTAGTCATATAAAATGTGAAATTGGATGACTTAGGCATGGCTAATGACACCCAATCCATAGGTCCTCTTTCTTGCTCATATAACCCTTCTAGGATATTTTTTTCACTAATTCTCAGTCATTCATATCCTTTTGGACTTAGCTCTTTCAGACCTAGTTAGTCATTTCAGGCCCAAATCTACCCCCCCAAGTTTCATCCCTTTAGGACAATAGTGCCTAAATTGGATAAGAGTGTTGTAACCTAGGGTGTCCTATTTTTGGTGTTGTTGTCCAAGTACATTTTTACCTCTAACAATCAGATTTTCTTGAATCCTTATCTTTTTCCCTATCATCCTAATGAAAATTCATTTAACCCACAATCATTATTACCCTATAAAAGGCTATTCAAAGTCCATTTAGAAGGGTTGGCACTCATTTATAAGAAATAAGCAAGAATATAATCAAGTACACTCAAGCACTCTTCCTTATTCTCTGCATATAGTCTTCTAAGAGCATTTCAAGCCTATTCAAGTAATCATACTAGTCCCTAGTCATCCAATTTTGCATCTAGTTACATACATCACACACAATTGCACCAAGCACTTTAATATGAGAACTACATTATCTTGATCCCTATTTATATTGGTAAGTAGGTAATGTGCCCACACACAGGGTATAAACTGCATCCAACGTATCCTTTACACATAAACCCCTTCTCTTTCTATCTAAAATTTCCACTCAAGTTAAAGAACAAAGATCTCCTAAGGGTTTTGAATACTAAATCAGACACATAATGAGCTCCATAGGCTTATAAGCCTTAAAATTTTATAGATGGGGTAACACAAGGACTGTTGAATAGAACCTAGAAAGTTTTCACCCTCAAGATAATAGTGTTGAAATAGGACTATAGCATCAAAATAGGGTGTCCACTTTTGGTGCTCCTATCTAACCTATAAATGAATTTTAAGAACCTATTTCAACATATTTTCTAGTCTTGCTCCTTCAATATCAGGGCCTATCTCAGTTTGGATCAACTAGAATAAACTAAGTTCTATTTTCTCTCACTTCCTACTATATTTAGAAAAGGAAAAAATACTATATGTTTACACAAATTAGTAGGTTAATTAAAGCATATTATTCACTTATTTACATTACTTAGGCCCATTTATTATGTGGAATTAAACATTTAGTGAACCCAACTTAGTTTAAATTTCTCAAAAAAATCCTAGAAACCCTAGGGATAATTATTTTTTATTTTTTTCCATAATTTCTTTATTTTTTATAAATTTAAAAATTAGAATATACCAATTCAGTGCAAAAATATCACATATTTTGTTCAAACCCTAGTTTGCACATACTAGGTCCTTTTTGCATAAAAACACTTTCAAAACACTAGGAAAATAATATTGCTCTTTTTAGAAATATTTTATAATTTTTCATAAAATTTTCAAGTAAAATTCTACAAATTTTCTCTAAATTTTTAAAATTATTTCACTAATTTCAAACAAAATCATTCAAATCCTTACTTGCATTAACTAGCTCCCAGTTGTTTTCTAGTACTTTTCCAATCATTTTTTGAATTTTTAGTTGCATATCAAATTCATAAAATCAATTTCAAATTCAAAAATTTATAGTATTTTGCATAAATATTTTTGAAAAATCCCTAATTGTATATACTAGTTCCTACTTTGCTTCTTGAGGTATCACCTTACATCCATAGCCAAATTGCAAAAATGATGCTCATTTATTTACAAACTTTTCTTACATTTCTTGCAAATAATAAAGAAACCATAATGGGTCCTATCATGTACATGAATTATGAAGTCTATCATATGCTAATACACAATTTAATTCTTTGAATTTCATGCTTAATTTTCATAATAAGGGATGATATTAAAATATTTATTGCTAAAATTACACAAGATTTCAATATGCCTTTTGCATACTCTCTATCTCTCATATGGAACAATTTTCAAGATTATCATGCTAAACATGTTAGAAATATTATGTTACAAGTCAAATCTCCTTATGAATTTAGGCACAAAATTATGCTCTCTATCCTTTACTCTCTATTTGACATATAAAAAAATCTCCATATTCATTATGCTAAGCACATTACAAATGTCATAATACATGTCAAAGATATTTATGCATTCTTGCACAAATCCATGCTCTCAACTCTTTGATTTATAACTTTCATACAATTTTTTTTTTCAAGCTTATCATGCTAATCACATTCAAAATGTCATAGCACATGTCATAATTTCTTATGCGTACATGCACAAATTCATGCTTTCTATTCCTAGTTTGTTACCTTTCATGTGGAATGTTCTCATTAATCATATTTTTATATAATTTATAACTCCACTTACATGAATTTTAGCCTACATTATTTTTTTATACCTAGATGTATATGCCTCTTTGGATACTCTTGTATCAATGTCATATTTCATTAAAAGGAAAGAAATCCTTTCTCCTCCTCTCCCTTAAGAAGGTGATAGCTAATTTCCCTCTAACTAGGTCCATTATGTCACCCCTCAAAAAGGTGAGGTATCCTATAATGTTTCTCCTGATGTATACATTATACCTATAGTTTATTTAAACCCTCTTCAACATATGCACTTACATGTTCAATCAGAAACAACTAAGGTTTGCACTTGTGGGACTCTAAGGAATCAAATCACCCACATGAGTAAGCTATTTTCAGATTTAAAAATGTAGAATCAACTATTACATGAAATGATCACAACATTTTAAAATCAAATTAAAATACAAAATATTTACATGTACCCTAGTGCCAATCATGTATATGCACCTTCACCTAGTTAATTAGTTGCAAACAATGTTAAATATCAAAACCAAAAATCACAACCTACAATAAGCAATATAGAGAACAATAGTAGGGCACCATTACACTTTGATTCAGAGAGGGACAACCCATATGTTATATTATCATCACTACTAGATAGGAGTTTAATCACATTGCCTTCTACTCACCAGTGGGATCCACATCTCAAATATAGGCAGCCACGTCGACCTTTTTGCAACTACCATCATATCCATGTACATAGAGATAATGATTGTTATGGATTCACAAATTACATTAATAGATGTATTGATAATGGCATCATAGAATTCACATAGGGGGCAATGAGATCTCCACCATCATAGAACCATAAATCTCATTCCTCCATGATTGAGTCCTCCTAGGACATTCTTCCATAGGAATCATTGGTTACTCATCATGAGAGTAATGTGGTTTATCAAATAGACCCTCATAAGAGATCTCCTATCCCACTTAGTCAATGGATTTTTAGACTGTTATAGCAATCTCAACCTACATATAATAGTGTAGTCCATGGTATATATAGTACAATTCTATACACACACATCACATAGTACTGCTTCAATGAAATATTCACTATGACCAAGTTTTCTAGGACATATTTCAAGTAACAACCCACTATGATTGGTATTAAATAAGCTACCAACATAGTTTTTATCTCCATCTCAATCTATTTCTCAATCATACATATCAAAAAATACTACTTCAAAGAAATATTCACTATGGGCAAGTTTTTTAGGACCTATTTCACGTAGCAACCTGATACAATTAGTTTTAAATGAGTACCATGATACATGACACCATGATAGGGAGTATCCCATGAGACTCATTAGTTAGTATCATTCCTTCCTAGTTTCTCATGTACATAGCTTATATCAAAACACAAAAACATTCAAAAATTTTAAAATACAAAAAAATTTGAATATATCAAAATACTAAAAACATTTCGATTGTATGCATAATCCATATTTTACATTACTAATATCATTTTAGGACTTACATTTGTTGTTTTATTCTATTTTATGTCAATTTATCTAAATTACCATGCTTCACTTGATCTCTTTTGAGTGTGTGTAGTGACATCCAGCTACTTGATTACTTCATTCTACCCATAGAGGGGGTAATCCTACTTTTACATTCAAGACACATCGATATACACACCCATTAGGGGCATCTTCTACATGACTACACCATCCAGGTTATGTCATTCTTACACTACACACTCTAAGTTATCATGGTGATGTACATTACTTTATATTTTACATTGAATATTATATCAATATTTTACTAGTATCTAGCACTTGTGTATATCTTAGCATATACATAATATTATAATACACATGTTTTTCATACTTTCACATTTACTTTAAATAGTTAGATGCAATTTTATATTTCTAGTTATTACATCCTTTTTCTACTTGCTTAGTGTATCTTGTGTGATTGCATTTTATATTTCCTATTTGACCCCTACTTATGCCTTAAAATTTTTGATAATTTCCTTTGTTTATATTCATATGTGTTCCTTAGGACACCTTCTAATGTCCTTTGCTCTTACTTTTCCATGTGCTTGTGTCCCTTGTGCCAACTTTGCTTATTTCACTTATACGTATATGTGGTATTTGAACATGCCTTCAATGTTTATTTTTCAATTTGAGTGACATGTTCCCATGTCCATTATTTGCATGGCCCCTTGGCCATACTTTTATGCTTCTTGCTTCTTATTTATTTCTTGTTTGCTTGTTTGATTTTCAATCTGTGTAATGTCATGATCCATATCGTGCATTTCCCTTGCTTTCTTGGATGTCATGATGGACATCATGATCCATTGCTTCAACTAAAAACTAATATGTAATATTTCTAGTTTAGTACTTTACACATGATTTCACATTGTTATATCTATCTAGGCATACCCTTGTTGATCTAACAATTTATCAATATAAAACATTACTATATATTGAAACATATTATCAAATATCAAATGTTATATCATATATATATACAACTTAACACAATTGTATGACTCTTTTATTCTAAGGGAAGTCATTATAGATTCATCATTCCTACCCTAAAAAAGAAAGCATCAAATAGGGGTTTTTTCACAGAGACCAAAGCTCTTAACAATCAAAACAACAACATTCAGACTACTTAGTATAGAATCCATAGGTCAAACTGATAATAATAGAATAGAAAAATAGTGATAGTTCTAGATCAAAAACTAGTTTTCACACCATAAAACAAGGCCATAAATGGATAGTAGCACCAAAAATAGGGGTGTCCATATTTTAGAACTCTTATCTAGGCAAAAAACACTCAGGTTTTCTAGAAATAGGCAAAAAGTTTAGTTTAAGGACAATTTTTGCACTTCTAAATCAGTCAAATTTAGTAGTTTTAGTATAGTTTTCTTAGATATAGGGGGTTATCATATGTGACATGATAGTTCTCACTTTTAGTTTAGATTAGGAAGTTGGCATAAATTATATATTATAATCCATGTTCTAAATGTCAGTGATTAGGGGCAATGTGCATGACACATTGATCTTCTTTTGTTTCCAAGTTTAGTTTATTCCAAGCATTCTTAACATGTGTGTGCCTTATTCTATCTGTAGGTGGTTTAAAGTTAAACTTTCAAATAAGTTTAACTTTTTGATTACCTGAGTTCCTAAGTTGGCTTTCATATAAGCCTAGTATATCATTTTTAGAGTGGCTTTCATACAATCCTAACCTCCATCTTTTGAAATGGCCAATAGTGGCCTAGTTTATAGCATAAATTCAAGCTATCCATGCTGCATTGTTAGATTTATAACACATCGATGGGATCCATCATCCATTTAGTATGACATCTATTCTATACTAGTATCACTTCATAGCTTCACTTCACGGGGTAACGATGGAGCCAAAGGGAAATCCTTTGTATTTTTGAGGCACCTATTTAGAGAGATTAAACACATAGTCTAGACATTGATTAGCACATGCATGATTTATTAACTTCATTTAATTGGTGATGATTGATCCAAAGGGATAGCCTTTGCATTCTTGAGCCACCTTATAGGGAATTGAGCACTCAACTTTGTTCATGATATTACTCTTAATTCAACACATACTTAACACAATCCAACATAATTTGGCATCACAATAGGTTTTATATCGGTTCATGTACCTAGTGAGGTGTATTCATTCCTTTATTTTCCTCTTACTTACCTTTTATATGTTATTATTTTAGATATAGTGTATCTAATAAGAACTGAACTACTTTATGTTTTCGTTTGTATATTCACACTTCATAGCATGCTCTTTGCATGCACATCCAACACCACATAACTTCATGAGCTTCTCCCTTATAAGTAAGCTTAGGTATGATTTCCTCTTTTTATTTATCCTATTATTTTGATTTGCTAAATCACTAGAATAAAAGGGGAAAATGTAGTCATAAAATGCTAAATTGGATGACTTAGGCATGACTAATGACACCCAATCCATAGGTTCTTTTTTTTGCTCACATAACACTTCTAGTCTATTTTTTCACTAATTCTCAGTCATTCATAGCCTTCCAAACTTAGCTCTTTTAGACCTAGGTATCCCTTTTAGGCCCAGATATATCCACCTAGGTCTCATCCCCTTAGGATAACAACACATAAATTGAATTAAGATGGCTAGAACATAGGGTGTCCTATTTTCAGTGATATTGTCCAAGTGTATTTTTACCTTTAACAATAAGATTTTTCCAAATCCTTATATTTTTCCCTATCAACCTAATGTGAATTAATTTAACCCATGATCATTAATTACCTTATAAAAGGCCATTAAAATTCCATTTATAAGGGTTGACACTCATTTACAAGAAAGAAACAAGAATATAATCAAGTACACTCAATCACTCTACCCTATTCTCTGCATACATCCTTTCAAGAGCATTTCAAGCCTATTAAAGAACTCATACCAATCCCTATTCATCCAAAGTACATATAATTTTACATCTAGTTACTTACATCACACACAAATACACCAAGCACTTTAATGGGAGAACTACATTAGCTTGATCCCTCTTTAGAGTATTGGTATATAGGTAGCATGCCCACATATGAGGTGTGAAGTGCATCCAACATATCCCTTACACACTAATCCCTTCTCTCTCTTTCCCAAATTTCAATTCAAGTTTAAGAATAAAGAGCTTCTAAGGGTTTTGAAGACTAAATCAGACACACAATGAGCTTCATAGGCTTCTAGGCCTCAAAAATTCATAGATAGGGTAACACAAGCCTACCAAATAGAAGCCAAAAAGATTTCAGCCTTAGGAAAATAGTGTTATAATATGACTACAACACCGAACATTAAGGTATCCACTTTTGACGCTTCTGTCCAACCTAGAAACAAAGTTCAAGAACCTATTCTAGCTTGTTTTCTAGTCCTATTTCTCCATTATCATGCCCTATCTCAATCTAGATCAACTAGGATAATCTATTTTCTATTTTCTCTCACTTTTTACTATATTTAGAAAAGGCAAAAATACTATCTATTTACACAAATTATTAGGTTAATTAAAGTATATTATTCAATGATTTACATTGCTTAGGCCCATTTATTATTTAGGAATTAAACACCTAATATCCTAAAATAATAAAACACTAATATAAATTCAACCTATGATAGAGAAACAAATAAATAAAACATAAATCTTAAACTTTACACTTCAAATGTGCAAGCTTTTTCCATTATGATGTGCATTTGATTTTCTCTTTATAAATGTAGTGCTTGATCTTCTAATGTGAATGGAATAGGTCGTGTTGGGTTCAAAAGGAGTCTTTGATTCACTTTGATTCAATTTTATTCACTTGGATTTACTTGTGAATAGAACTCTATTATCATAAGTCTAGATTATGATTTCCTGATATTTGAAAATGAAGGTTTGCAAGTTTATTTATATATTTTTGGAGAAGGATCCAATGGTGGAGGATTATTTGGAATTATTCAATGATCCAAATAATCAATGATAGATAATGATTCCTCACCCATGAGGATGAAAACTATTTCAAAATAGTTGAGAGAAGCATGGAGTTGGTTAGCTGAGTCAACAAGACTAATTCAAACTTCTTTACAACTTAGGGGATGACTCATAGGAGTTTTAGAAAGTCATGGATTTGGTTGGAATGAAGGAGAAAAAGATGGAAGATGTTTGGATGAGGTGTAAAATCCAAATTTTTATTTTTAAAATAAGGATTTAAGTGTGTATAATTGACTAATTTGACTTATTCAATTATTTGAATTTGGAAGATGTGATGTATTATTAAAAGAATTACTAAATAGATTTAGGTGCATTTTGACACTATATGAAATTTAGGTGTCTACATTTTCTCCTCTTTGAAATAATTTTGTGAAGCAATACTCTTTCAAATAATAGTAAAAGAAATAGAGTGTCGATGATAATGAGTGTGATGATGCCCCTTCGAGGGTTTATGTGAGAAAATGGACAAACACTCAAAATTGATGAAAAGATGAAATGAAATAAGAAATGTGGAAAAATGATAAATTAAATTATGTTAGAATTGATTTCAAACTTGTAAAATATTGGTTGCATAAAAAATTTTCCCCTATTAATGAAGACTAGAGTATGGATTTGAAAAATAATAGTTTAACCATTCAAAGAGTGCACGCTTATTATTTTGCTAATGACATAGGGGTTAATTGATAAATTATGGGAATGATATATCCCAACAATAATAAGCTATGGATCTAAAAATAGAAAAAAAATTAAATTTGAAAATGATTGTGTTGATTTTATGCTGAGAGATTGTTGCAAGTTTTTAAAAATAAATTTGAAATGAATTGATTTAATGTTTTTATAATTTTAAAAAATGAATGAAGAATGAGTTGAATTATGGGATGGGGAGGAAAATATTTGGTAGTATAAAAGAATATAAGTATAACAAATAGTACTAGAAAATAATTTGTACATTTTGATTATCAAGGTTAATTACTAATAATTGTGATTTGAGTGATTTGCTCTGACACTTGGGAGGAAACATGGACCGTATTCCACACCACGAGCATTGAGTGGAGCAAGTGAGGAGATTTTAGATACTAGAGAGGAGGCCTCTAGTAATTGAATTGAATTTTTTTTTCATTTATAAATATTAATTAGGGATTAAAGTTTGAGAAAATGAAATCATTATTGTCAAAATGGTGATTTTGGCATTGAAATCAATAATTTTGTTGGGATAAACAACATTTTCACTAAATAGGGTAGCGAAATTGTATAATAGGGAAGAAAAATTATGTTAGGTAAAAAATGATTTTTTTTTTTAAAATTATAAACAAAATCATTAAACTTGGTAGTGAAATCATGAAAAAGGTCAAAGGTGACTTTGTAAAGATCAAAAGAAAAATTACAAATTGTAAGAGTGATTTCGTGTGGTATAGGAATAAAAGAAGAATGATAATATGTAAAATGTCAAAAATGTTTGTTTGATTTTTGTGTTAATTTGGTTGAGTATTTATAATGTAGTGATAATGATGAATGTAATGCTAAGTAAAATCAATTAAATGCTAATGTTTGTGACTTGCAAGAGGTATTAATAGTGCTTTTTTATGTAGGACTAGAGATCTATATTGATGGTACAGATGGTGAGATTCACTAAGTATGAGTTTGGTGTAATAGAGGTGAGTGGATTATATTATATTTCAAATATGCTAGATGTTAAAGAAGATAGAGATCTATTGACATTACTGGCAGAGAGATGGCATGGTGAGACTAGCACATTTCACATATCAATAAGAGAGATGAATATTACACTAGAAGATGTGTATAAGATTTTGGGTATTTTAATATGAGGTAAACATGTATACTAGGGGTAGGGTCCACATGAGATTACAGTATACTTGATTTTTGGTGATGAGTTGATTCTTGTTGTGAGAGCCAGGATTGATGTAGACTATTGTACTGATTCAAATATGGATTCTCTAATGATCATAATCATGGATATTATTAGTGGAATTTTACTTCTTGAAAAGAGCAAGAGGTTATGTCTTATTGGTCTATTATATGTGATTGGAGATATGATGTATATGGGAGAGATATTTGCATGGAATCTATGCATGTTAGCATATTTATACCATGTTTACATCATGTTGTGTATTCAAGTTAGATAGAGATTGGCCTGTCCACACTACTACAATTTTTGGTGTTGGGAGCATATTGTGATAAAGAGGTCAATTGGTCACATGAGCACATGGTCTAATGATGATCTATTCGAATATGGATGGCATGTGATTATTAGGATATGCATACCACATTTGAGAGATTTGGATCTTTATAGGAGGGTGATTGATGAGGTAGGTGATGATTAGATCACCTAGAGATCTTACATGGAGATTACATTTTAGTGACCACATGATGATCTTCATATGGACTATAGAATGACCCATTGGTATACATGACTATATTATAAATAGATATCACCCAAATAGGGTGATGGGATAGTTTGGTGTAAGGTAGCATATATGAGCTAGATCACATGTATTTGCATGTTCTATGAGGGAGAGACCACAATGGGGTATGACTATTGATCTAGCCATAGCTGATCATATCTAGACATAGTTACAGACTATCCTATGGAACAATTAGAGAGATGTAATTGATGTGAGAGTGGTGGATGAGTATGTATATTAGAGGGCTCAATAGAGACCAATGAGATTAAATATGACATATTCACCACCACAGATGTGGAGGTAGAGTTGGTGACTATCTTGAGTAGATAGCCACAAGGTATAGGTTTGGGAGACCAGATTAGGAGGGATGTTTTAGGAGATAGAGGATGATGATGAGCACAAACACAAGGTAGAGGATGTGTTGTAGAGACTATTCAGATGCATGATGTACAAATCATATATGTGGAGGATATGGATATTTTTAACAAGGTAGGGGTTGATGTTAACACAAGGATGAACCTTGATATAGATCATAGGGTTGGAGGATATACTCCATTAGTAAAGTTGGAAAGTGAGGATGTGATGAAAGATAAGATTCTACCATGAGAATAACAAATGATACCTAGATAGATAGAGGGGATGTGGATAGTTTGTCACATACTCTAAGTTCTATACAGAAGCATGCACTTATTGATAAATCTAAGATGATATTAAGGCTAGGGATAAATAGATTAATGGTTTTCACTAGGAGGTTACCATATTATAGGGTGTAGTGGATGTTAGATGGGATTAAACTATTGAGATCAAATTATTATAATCTAATGTGGATAGATTATAGGGTACAGTGGATGGTATAGGGGATCAAACTATTAGGATCATATGATTATAGTTTAAAGTGGATAGATTATAGGATATTATGGATGGGATGGATGTGCATGTCATGGCTATAGGATTGGTTACTCATGATGTAAAGACTTAGATGCTAGACTATATAGTGATGACATAATGATATAGATAGGATAGGGACACAACTTGGATTGAGTTTATAGAGGTGATGATACTATTATCAAAAGAGGGGTAGATATCTACTTTAGATAGAGTGATGAGGTCCATGGAGCAAGCCACATATTATAAGAGCTTATATGAGGAGGCTATACCCCATCCTCAAAGGGAACCATATTTTAGAGAGTACCTAGTGAGATGATCAACATCAACTAGATCTATTCAGTTGGTGGAGTTAGAGAGGTTAGTGGGATGAGTATAACATGTGATGCATCCTCCAAAAGGCAACCATGATGTGGAGAGTTATTCCTAAGACTAGACACTCCATCTGAGGGATAGGATGAGACATAGATATAGGGAATATTGATAGATGGATACATCAATGTATACATATTTTTTAGATGTACCTTTTTTAATAGACACATTATATATATATATAATGTGATATATATATTCATGATGATTTATGAGACTTTGTACTATATGGTATGGACATTGATGGAATGTTTTATTGGTTTACATGAACTTTATATATGATTGATAGATGTATGGATATATGGTAGCACTGGTTATATTTCCTTCATGTTGATTTACAATAGCATATTTTAATTCTTTTAGCATACTTATTATGGATGTATGACTTATGCAATTATTAGATGATGTGTAAGTATTTAGAATGTGATATTGTTGCATATATTTTATTTCCATTCTTTGCATGGGATTTCCAATAGTATTTGAGCTTTGAGAAAAATGATTTTTAATATAGCATAAAACACATTATCAATAATGATATTGAATAATCATGATTAATGTTGATGTTTTAAGCATTTAAAACAAAAAAGAAAGAATAAATTGTGCATAAGCAAAATACTCCATGATATAGTCATGACAATACTATATATACATTTCAAAAAATAATCTTTATAAATACATAGAAAATAATGATTAAAATAAAATATAAAAACAAAATATTAATCTAAGTTATTGTAACACACACACACAAAATGTTAATGCAATAAATTTAGGCAATTATTACACATAAATAAACAAAGAGTCACTCAAACAACAAAAAGTGATCACAATTTACAAAGTAAAGGAAAATAACCATTGGAATGGATAGAGAAAAAATGAAGTGAAATGAACCAACTTAATGTCCAAGGATAAATAAATAGATAAAAATAACCATGTGAATGATTAGATATAGAAAAAAATAATACTATAATAAAAACAAATAATAGAGTGCAAAAGGTGGAAAAGTTGTAAACAAAGACTAGAGAACTACAACAAAGAGTGATGTTGGGAATAGAATAATCAAGGGAGAACCCTAGGGATAAGATAATCCACATTAGGGAAATGGATGATGGGGAAGGTAGTGGCTGAGCTGACCCTAGAGACCCCATGTCTCTAAGCGTTGCCTACATAATCCACCTTAGACAAATTCTATATGGGGATATCAGGCTAGATGTAGTTCTCCCAATACAGGAAGTGATGAGAAAGTGCATGATTGATGAATTAATTTGATGAAAATTATCTATGAATTACCTACCCAAGAATGAATGAACAATATGGAAGATAGCTTAGAGTGGTAGATGTGTTGAGATATTTCATATTTTTGTAATGATTTTGTGTTGTTTTTTATTTTTTAATATTTTAGATGTTTTGTAATAAGGGATAAGAAGTTTTTCCAAATCATGATCAAGAATTCAAGTTCACATATAGGAATAACAACTTTGAACTATATCATGTTATAGGATAAATGAGAAATAACTGATAAAATGATAAACTTGAGAATATACAATAGATGACTAAAAGGTGATGTCCCAAAGTAACTAGGGTAAGTAAGTATAGACAATGGTTAACACATGGTGCACTTGTTTTGGAAAATCTGGTAACATGATGGATATGCATGAAAATTTGCTAATACACTTGATAATTTTTTTTGTTAGTGACGACCAATTATTTTGTTTTAAATAACATATAATTTTCAATTTGTAGACAAAGAATGAAAGAAAGGAGAACATGATAAATGGTGAAGACAAACAATCAAAATAATGTATAACAAAGGAGGGTGATCTAATCATTAAGAGTAAATTTAAGTGCACATCTTGTAAAACTCAGAAAATACTAGCTTTGTTATATGTTTATAGAGATAACTAGCCTTGACACAATTGGTTAATGGGATAAAGTCTACCCTTTTTAGCATAGACATATAAACAAGCTTTTTGAAGAAATATTTATTTTAGACATCATTTGCTTTCATTTGCTTTATGACCCATAATATGTATTCTCATATGACTAGGTAGACATATAGGTTTATCACCAAAGACTATGTATATGTGAGTAAGGGTATCTCTCCCCAATGTTAATCCTACATAACTAGGAAGATGAGAACGATCAAAGCCAAAGATAAATAAAAGGGCAAGAGATATGTATTTTGATTTTGATAAGTTTTAAATAAGAATTTCAATGTTATATGGGATAATTATACTCCAAATTTTTTCCCCACATGATTACTAATATGCAAGGGTTTATCATCAAAGACCAAGATAGGTGAGTAAAAATTTTCCTATTTCTTGTTGTAGCCTACTTAATGTTTTATGCTTGAAAGGGAACTATAAGAGGAGATTCTATCAGGGAAAATATTTATAGACAAGGTTATGGGCTTTTATTTTATAAGTTTGTCAAATAAATTTATGTTAAAAATAGATTTGTTGTACTCGTAATAACTAAGACAAGATCCAATGTAATGATAATTTTGAAAATGTCTTTCATGAGATAATATGGTGGTATGAAAAAGTAAAATGATATAATAGGATACAATTTGAAATGTTTGTGTTATGTGAACTGACAACTAAACAATCACTAAAGATAACATATGATATACAAGACAAAAATGAACATGATTGTATAATGCAATACTGTGAAGGCAATGTAGGTGTAAACATATTGCCTCTAAGTGTCAAGGGCCTTGTAAATAATAACTTATGATTTTGATCTTTTATGATTTTACATTTTTTTTTAAATTTTTTTGGTGGATTTATTGGTGTTTGTACCTAATGGAAGGTCAAAAGATGCATGAGTTTCCTATTTTTCTAGATTTTCATCCCATGCCAACTCTATATAGTCTTTATTATTCTAACTAAATTTCCTCTTCAATTTCTACATCAGTTTTGTTATTTACTTTGAATAGTACTTGACTAGAATGATGTTGTTGAGCCCACAAAGAGTTAGTAAAAAACCATCTAGAGTCTTGTTCTCTATTGGGGAATATTTTTTGAATGAATATATCTAGATATAAGTTTTTTTGGCAAAGTTTCATGGCAATTTTGTTTATTCTTGGAAAAATACAATTATCAAATAAACCCATGTTAATATATTTGATAGTAAAGATGAAATCTATAAACCTTCTAATAGTCCTTTAATCATCACAAAATCTGGATGCCTTTCTATATAAGGACTACAAGTGATGTTGTTAAAGAGTATCAAGCACCAGACACTAATGAGCTCTCCATATGTACAAAAACTAATATCTCTTACCCAACTGGTTTTGACTAACCACCAAATACTAAAAATGTCAAAATAGGATAAGTCCTTATTGAAAATCCTTAATTCCTTGGAGAATTTAGAATATTCAAACATTTTATGTTGTGAATCAAAATTGATCTCAAAATCATGATCCAACTTGTTATAATATAGTTCTACTAGTTGATCATAATAAGTATGCAACATGGGAGTCAATTTTTTTCTTGGATTATAAATGGGAGATCATTCCATGTCATTTATATCCTAGTTTACTTGATGTTTTCATTATTTATGGTATCATTGTCATCAAGTAACAATGAACCAATTTGTTCATCTATTGTTGTATTTTGATTTCCTTTTGAAGCTTCAAACAATGTTTGGTGAAGTAGCGTTTCTCCAAATGGGATACTTTCATGGATTTTTATAGATGTTATAATTGATATGTTTCCATGGGATAAATTCAATTAGGTCCTTTCTTGTGGATTCCAGTTGACATGTGTAGGTAGTGCAATTTTAATAGGTAAAGGAAGATTAGTGTTTATGAAAATGGAATATACTACTTTGATGTTACTAAGATAATTTGTATTGATGTTGGATGAATATTATTCCTTACCTATGAGATTATCACTATCATTTGCAAACGTTTATATTGATAAAACTATTTTTGGGACCAAAGTATATGTTTATGTTAATGATGAACTTATTTTAATTCTGAAATAAATTGTATATCTAATTTTGATAATAAATTTGATCTTGTTTGGATGCGGCCATAAAGAAGGCTTGCTAAATTTATTTATTACCAAATTTATTTTTCACTGATCTCTTAGAAATGTTGGATTTAGGATGAAGATATTTTTGTAAATGCAGAGTCTTAGGTATTGGATTGAAGGCATATGATAACTTGATGATAGGTGGATTGGATGATGTTTAGGTCATTATTAGGTGTTTGTTAAAAATGGGTATTTGATCAAAGATAGTATTTTGGTGGAAAATGGATGAAAGATTATAAGTTTGATTTGGTTTAGAAGATACATCCTAACATACCCTTGAAGTATTATTTTCAAACACAAATAGATCCAAATTCATTCTGGTGTACTCTGCATCAGTTATCTCTTGGTTAGTGTAGTGAGGGATGTTGTAACTATAACTAGTGGATGGGAAATTTGATTAATTTTAGAAGATGGGATCACTAGTGACAACATGATGTTATTGTGGAAAGTTTTAGGATTCACTAGTAATGAAATGTATTGAGAAAGTAACTTGATTTTGGAAATATAGGTTTGTTAGATTTGTGTTGAAATTGGAAGTATTTGGATTTTGTTAATTTATGAAGGTATGGGGATTTATGAATGAATTTGAATTTGTATTTTGAGATGAATAAAATGTAAAATAAAATGATGGATTTTTATAATTATATAAAGGTTGGTTTTTATGGTCATAGGATTTGAAAGATTGATTAGACTAAATTAGAGTTTGATTTAAGAATGTATTTTGGTTCATATAAATATCAAAAAGTGGTGGTGAAGGTGAACCAAAAGTTTGATATACATTGATGTTATGATTAGAACCATGTGGATCTATGAACATATTTTGATTTGTATTTGGTGGCATTTGATATATGGATTGTATACGATTAGGAGAATAATTTATAGAACTTTGACTATCATAGCCTAAAAATTGATTTGATGTTGTCCCTGAATTAAAATTTTCATTGTTCCATGGGTGAATATGTATAAGTATTCAATTTTGGATTTGATTGATTGATGTTTGTGTTGAATTTGATGGTTAGGAAAACTAAATAACTATTCATGTTTTGATTTGATTGATTGATGTTTCAGTTTGAATACATATTCAAACTCAAATTTTAATTTTCTAAATGATTGATTTGATATTGATTTTAATATGTATTTGATTCAAAATTGGTTGGATATAACCCTTATTTATAACATGGATTATTTGGATTTTCATTTATAATGGAAATGATCAAGTTGTGGTTCTAAGATGTCATGCTCCTAACAATGGATGATGCTAATTAATAAAATATTTAAGTACCAAAGTGACTAAAAGTTTGTTTCTCAACTATATGATAAATAAAAACACAAGAAAACAACAAAAAAATCTATTCTAAATAGTAAAAAATTTGGCATATAAAGGTTAAAAAAACTAGGATGAGGGTCATGAACAACTATTAGGAATTTTGATGACACTGACTCTTTCATGTTCTTAGATATAGCCTAATATTTCAAAGGTCTTACCATGGAGGATCCTATCATTTCTATGGCCCACTAAGTCTATTTTTGAGGTGTATAGAAGGTATATTTTCAACACTAACTACTCACTGATGCACCAAAGTTGAATGACAAAAGAGGTTATCCTAGGATTAAGGTTTACACAAGATTATCTAGGAGAAAATCATGGAAAAAATAGAAAAAATAGATGAACACTATTAAGTCTTATCCCAAAATTCCAAACATAGACATAAGGGTCTCAATTTGTTTACAATTAATGATATCATATTTTGAAGTATCTATTGAAGTCTTGGGTATTGGAACATGAAATACCCTCACATCACTGTGTGCTTAAAACACACAACCGCTTAGGCAATTTAAATAACTAGATATATATTTATATACCAAATTATTAAATGGGGTTTGGTTTACTATGTGGTGGTGAAATCCATGGTTAATAGAGCCCCTAAAAAGATAAAAGAAAAAAGGTAACACAGATAATTATAGAATAATTTTTTATTTCTAAGTATCATCTCAATGTGATGCTAAGAAAATACCATATTCAATCTCCACAATCACAAACAAAATACTGAATTAAAATGTGATGTAAATACTAAAAACAAAACTTTGAAAGCAATATTGAAATCATTATTAAAAAAAAATTGGTTTTTTGTTTATCCTTTTTGCTAATTATTTTTGTCAAGAATTCTAAAAATAAGTTGTTATAATGTTTGATTAGGCTTGGAGAAAGGTAACCTACCATATAATGAATAAAAACCACAAGAAAATCAAAAAACACCTCTTTGTTATGAAAGCATGGTTACACAGATAGACAAGAAAAGAGACGTCGTAATAAAATCAATACAAGAAAAATATAGAATGCAAAAAATAGAAAATAAATAGACTAGTGCTTATAGAATGATTTTCTACCCAAAATAATAATCTTTCTACCAATAGAGACAAATTTACTTCTATAAATAATGAATTTGTTGTTGAGAACGATGATTTCATTGCTAAAAAGGATGATTTCATTGTTGGAATTGACAATTTTTTTGGTAAAAATGAAAATTTTGTTATTATAAATGATGATTTCATTATTTTCTAAAAAAATTAGTATTAACCCTATAAAAAAAATAAAAAACATATAAAAAAGAATAGTAGAATAATTTTTTTGTGTAGTTGAATAAATATGTTGTTATGGTCTACAATTTCACTATTTATGCTTCCACATTCATGGTTACATAGTGGAGTACACATAACCAAAAATAAAATGCTTGATAGTAACCTGTAACTTGTACCAACACTCAAAAATACTAAATTAAACACATATACAAATATAAACAACACAAAATCAAATGAAAAATGCTATCTAAATGTAAAAATGATGATCAAAAGATGAGGGAGGGTCCCACTGGGCATGCCAAAAAAATTTAAACTAAATTTAGAAGTGATAAGAAATAAAATAATATTATTTTAAGATAAATTCAACTAATGATAGAAAAAAAAACAAAGAAAACAAAAATCACAAACTTTATGCTTCAAATGTGTAAGCTTTCTCCATTCTGATGTGCATTTGATTTTCTGTTTAAAAATGTAGTGATCACTCTTCCAATTCAAAGGAGAATGGGAAGAATTTTGGTGCAAAATTATTCTTTGATTAAATTTTATTCACTTGGATTCACTTGTGAATAGAACTCTATTAGCATAAGCCAGATCTTGATTTCCTGATCCTTGAAAATGAAGGTTTGTAAGTTTATTTATATATTTTTGGAGAAGGATCCAATAGTGGAGGATTATTTGGAATTATTAAATTATATAAATAATAAATTATGTCTAATTAATCCTCACCCATGAGGATGAAGACCATTTTAAAATGGTTGAGAGAAGCATGGAGTTGACTAGTTGAGTCAACAGGACTAATTCTTGATAACTCAGGGGATGAGTCATAGGAGGTTGAGAAAGTTGTGGATTTTTTTGGGATGAGGGAGAAAAATATGTAAGATTTTTGGATGAGGTGTAAAATACATATTTTATTTTCAAAACAAGGATTTAAGAGTGTATAATTGACTAATTTGACTTATTCAATTATTTGAATTTGGAAGGAGATGTGATGTATTATTAGAAGAATTATTAAATAGATTTAGGTGAATTTAGACACTAAATGAAATTTAGGTGCCTAAAATTCCTTTATTATTTGTGCTTTTTCTTGATGTTCATCTATGTGCACTTTAGTGTTTAGTGTCTTATTTGTATTTTGAGATAATGGATCCTTTGTACTTGATTCACTAACTTCATAAGTTTGTATATTTTCAAGAGACATACATCATGTAGGTGGTACTACTATATAAATTCCCTCTGTATCATAATTTACCATTTTGTATAATCTCAAGGGCTCATCATTGAAAAACACTATCCAAAAAGTCCCATCATGTATGAATTTTACACATCGATGTAAAGTAAATGGAATGAACTCTGTTGTCTATATCCAAGGTTTACCCCAAAGTAAATTATAGTGTAATGATTGTGACATTATTTGAAACATGGTTGGAATCACTTTTGGCCCTAATGTTACATCCAAAGTTATTTGGATAATTGGAGTCTATGAAAATTATTTAATCCCTTGATATGTATCACTAATTTTGTATAAGGTTGGTACTAATACCCATGGTGGTTAAGAAATTTATGGTACAAATGTTTAATCTTGATCCATTATCAACAAACACCATTTTGATACCATTATTATGCATACTTACTTGTATGAACAAAGGTAACTCTTGGTTAATAACATATTTATATGGTAATTATGTTGGATTAAAGGTGATGAGTTTTGCATTATTTTTTAGATCTTTCATGATATCCTCAAATTAAGTTGGCTCAATATCATTCAAAACTCATGTTTCCTGCAATACCTCATATAATATATCCTTATAGATATTATATTTACTTATAATCTCAAGGATGAAAATCTTATCATGTGTTTTGATTAATTGGTCAATAAGATCATATCCCTTAGATTTTATCACAAGCTTTGGCTTAGGAGGCAAATGTTGTATATTGGTAAGTGGTAGACTAGGTTGAATGCCTTTTCCTTTTTAACTAATGAATGTATGGACTATGGAATATCATATAAGTCAAGGGTAAATAATGGGTAAGGGATGGTATCTACCAATTGAATAATATCTATGTGGAATAAAAAATTAAGAGCAATCACGTTGGCATCTAGATACTAGCTCTATAGTATTGCAAAATGAATTTTGAAAAGAGAATAAATATTGTTTTTTATTTAAAACCTTCTCATTATTTTCATAAATATGCTTATTTATTTGGATGGTACCTTGGATTGGAGTAGTAAAATATCAAAATAATGTTATAAATACAAATTGAAACATAAAATGAGCTATACATGTATCCATATTGAACATGTTGAAAGAAAAGAAGATTTCATTTTTAACTTATAAAATCTTATTAAATAAGAAGTGAGAATAGAAAATAAGGACACCCTAGATAAAAATATTGGATTTTATAGATGAAAAGTCAAGTTCACCAAATGTTTAACTCTAAAATCTATATGTGGGAATATCTAAGGTTAAAGGTGTAAGAGATAGCCTAGGGAACAAGGATGGTAGACTATCTCTAATGTGAGCCAATTATTTATTAATTACATAAACATATATTGAATTTATTATGGTGAGATGATAACGATATAAATTAAAACTATGATAGATATTTAAATAATAATGAAAATAAGATACTTATTTGGTTCTGATGCTAATATAAATCTGGATCTAGAATAGGCAAAAAGTGAAGTGGATATAGATTATGGAACAATCCCCTAATTTTAGAAATTATGCCTCTATATTTGCAGACACTTGCATCGATTAGGACAATTGTGTCAATGCTACTATATGAATTGGATGTAGTTTTATAACAAATAATACCTATTAAAATTATATTTGACCACCTGGATGCTTCTAGATTCTCTGTCACCTTTGCTCTTGTGCATTTAGGTTTGGGTCATGGACTATTTCTCCTTGTCAAATGAGAAAACCCTAGTTCTTCATCTTCATATTAACTATAGAAAAAATGGGTTATGGGGAACATGGTGTCAATATGACCAAATACCCCTCTATTAATGAGCACTTCCTATATATCCAATACTATGAAGAGTGCCTTAGAACTATGTATTTATCCCCTACATGTTTCCTTGTGTGTGAATCATGTAATGTGTGATAAACAATTGAAATAATGACCTAACTTGTAACTTAGAAAAAATGGCTCATGGTTCACTTATTTAGTAATTTAGACTTATATAAATGTTTTCCCTATAATTTACATGGGAATAAGAGAAAATAGCAAAGTTTTTCTTGCTTGAGTGTTTGATAAAATGCTTTGGTAAGTTACCTTGGATTTTTTAGTTCTTTTCCATGTGTAGAATGAATGAGGGTTGATCTTGTATTTATATTAATCCCTTTAAATAACATATTGAATTAAAGTAGTTAAGATAACCTTTATAATATATTTCATTTGCAAATTGTATGACTTTAGGGCATTGGGCACCTACGTTAGAATATGACATTTGCATCAACGTAGGCGTCTGACGAAGACATAAGTGTCTGAGAAGTTGGAAAATAGGTGCATGTATATAACTTTTAGAGATGGAATATAAGTAGGTTTATAACATTATAGTAAATATATAAGGTATTTTTCATTATAATATCATAGGTTGGACTAAGAGATAATAAATTATGCACAAAGAGATAGTGTATGCAAGCTATTTAGAAATGGAAAAGGTCTAAAAACTAAAAGTACATACATAATATATATTTTCCAAGTGTACAAGACTAGGTGATATATAATTTATAAATAGATCCAATAATATTATTATTTGTTAAGTTTTGACTTATTTATATTTGTTCATTTGTCATTATAATTAAAATTCATATCATGAGTAGAGAAAATAAGTGATATAGAGGATGAGCAAAACTAACATATTTACTTTGAATATTTTTGATATATACAATGAATTTGAATATAATAAATGCAAATAATTAAAAATTTAGTGATATGAAATAATATTTCATGTATAAAGGTGTTTCTCTAAATTTTCACTAATTGCATTTAAATGAGGAAGAAACTAAAGTTAAGAGGTTGTGGCTTTGATGTTACCCAGATTTAGTGCGCACCGTATCCAAGCTTTGTGGGAGCTCCTCTTTGGCTATGGAGGAAACACTTACAGTAAGAATAAAACTCAAACAAGGAAAATGTTAGAAGAGGATGTGGTGGATTTCCAAGTTACGTGCTCGGTCTCGAAAGTGTGAAGCTCTATAAGGGATGACAGTTCACTATTTAAAGATAAAAATGTTGTATAAAAAGAAATGATAAAAGACTAAAGAAATGGAAAAGTAGATAGTGTGTACCTATTCTTTGCAGTATGTGTCTCTTAGAATGTTATAGAAAGTTGGCTGAAGGTTTTGTCTAGTTTATGGGCTATTTGGATAGGTTTTTTGGTTCGCTGGTCCAGAACACAGTCATCGATGTTAGTTGGTTTGTCGAGGTCGGTGGAGTTATGGTGCCAACATCGGTTGGGTTACCGATGTTGATAGGGGTTATTGGCCTTGGATGGCTTTTAGAATGTTTTCAGGATAGACAGGGGTTTTTTGGAAGTTTAGAGGTTGGTGCAGGGTTGTGGGAAGGTGAATGAGGTCTAAGGAAGGGTATAGGTAGAGGATTGGTGTGAGAAACTAATTAATAATGTATTTTAAAACACTAAAATGAGAACCAGAATACTTAGCTTTATTAGGTGAAGAACCAGAGGTGTCAAAATACTTATTCTCATTGTGGCTGATGTTGAGGTCCTTGTACAATGTTTCAGTCCAATCTCTAGAATGACTTGTGTAGAGCTTTGATATCCAAGAGAATGATAGTCAAGTTCTAGTACTTGAGGTCTCAGAGTGTGCGCGCTAATGTGCAAAAAAGCAGGGGCAACTCAATGTTAGAGCTTAGCTTATGTAACTGATGTTGGTGATCCAGCTAGCATCAGCATAGAACTACCGACATTAGTTGAGGGTTGATTGATGTCGGTAGAAAGAGAATAGTTAAAAGGGCTATTTAGCTCTTTGCCCATTTCTCCACCTGCCAAGTGCCTTTGCCATTGGAGAACGGTCAAAACAAAGGCTTGTGAGGCACAGGAGTTGGTTAGGGAGTTAAGATGGAGTGAGAATAGGTCATGGGTAGTTAGGATTTGGAGGACTTAGTCTTAGGCTAACTCATAGGCTAAGAAATAGTCTTAGGGTGAGGTGTCTAGGTGAGGTGTCATGGTGAGGTAATTAATTTAAAATAAGTAGTTTTTAAATTAATAAGGTGTGGGTTAGGAGTGTTAATGTTTAGAAGGGGACCAATGGGGTTTGACATGATATTAGTGTGTACAAAAGGAGCTAATGATTTTTAAAATACAAACAAAAATCAAGGTATAATATTTGACCTAGGCAAGGGTTTGAATGATTATGTGGGCTCTCAATTATACTTGTGTCTTTTTAAATTAGCATTGACTCAATATTTTAGAGAACTAACTATATCTTTTAAATAATTTATTTAATTCATTATCCCATATTTGAGGTTATGTTGAGAGTAACTTCTTTGGGTGATACCTTCCTCTTAGGCACACCACAAATCAAATGTCTAAAGAGGCTTCCTATGGTGTAAATAAGGGATCCTATATGTTTCCAATATATCATTAGGTATGGGGAAACTTAAATCCCTATAGAGTGATATAAAATGGCTTGGGTATTGGGTTAGTAACTCTAAAACCATGATGTCTATAAAATATATCACTGCTTAGTCCTTAAAGATAGTCACTAAGTGATTTTACAACTGTTAAAACACAATTACTAAAAATAAGTAGAAAACAAATATAAAATCAAGAGAAAATAGAATTTTAAATATTTTTGTGTATAGAGATAAAAAAATTCCATCCTTGTTGTTGGATAATTTGGTACACCAACTTAGGCATGGTATAAATCTATTATACCTCTCTTAAAGTGAGAAAAAATCTCTCCAAGGTCTATTAATATTAGTTCTTGGCTTGCAATGTAACTTAGTGTTTGATGTGAAAATATTCCATTTTAAAGGGCATGTTTAGAAAAAGTTTATATAAATGATAGACAATGTTGGTCTTATGGATTTGTTGTCCAGGAAATAAAAAAGTGGATTTTCCATGGAAATATAATTGATTTCATAAATTTTGATTACATACATGGATTTAACAATGCATTAATAAAAATGACAATAGTTTTTCAATATAGATAATACTTGTAGATATTGATTGTAATCTAAAATCCTTATACCTACTCTTATAGAATCATAAAAATAGAAAAATATTAGGGTAAAGAGAAAGATGTAAGCTTATTTTGAATTGAAGATAAATTTGATTCATTGTATTGGATGAAATCCATGGAATCAATTTTTTGTCTAACTATTATACATGCAACCATGAAAAAAGTTGACACAAGTGTTTGATGCATTCAACTATGAGTAAATACAGATAAAAACATCATATACATGCACAAAAAATGAAAAACAATATTCAAAAGATCTAAATTTATAGGTATTTACTTGAAAAATAATGTTTAGATCCACCATAATCAAGGGAATATAGAAAAATGCTTCACAACAACACTATTCATAAGAAAAAATAACTACAAACAATGTTATTGTGAAGCATTGTTATTTTTTCTTGTGACTAAGGTATCATAAAAAAAATTAAATTATTTTGGACCTCATTTGATCAGGTGACCATAGGTTTGAAAAGTATGAATATGCTAGATTTTAAAACTAGCAACACATAAAATGACCAAGTAAAAATTAAAGTAAAAGTAAGTTTTAATCTCGATGAATTTTGCACCTGAGAAGGAATTTTAGATGAGTTTATTAAACTTTACATTCTTTCCATACTCAAATACCATAACAAAAATTTAAATATTATTTAGTGGAACAAAATTTCTCTTGAAAAGTGTTTTATGGTCAGATTTGAGAAAAGGAAAGAGAGAAAATGACAAAGTAAAAATCAACACAAATTTCATGCATGGGAAATTATTTTATTTGAATTCCTTCACTAATAAATTATAATAATATATGTATATGATCATTAAATATTAAAATTAAATAAAAATTAATTAAACACTATGAAAATAGGTTTGAAGAGGGTGTACTAGCAAGATTTGGTAACTGGGAAGACACAAAAATCAATGCATAAGGTAGTTTTGATTGCTGCATAATTTATACATGGGAAATAATTTTTTGGATTAAATTTTATGATTATATAGAACCTTAGTCTTGTATACATATAAAAATCAGACCTTGGATGTTCCTCTTAGTTCTTCACCTTTTTGCTTCTACAAGTCTTGCATCTTCTCTATCTTTGTACCCTTTGGCCTATATCTCTCAGTGTAACCAGTATTATATTGATGACCTAGGTCTTATATCTTTCTTATAATTATTAAAATGTGCTTATCTTTCATCTTTTTAAGTTATAAACTTTTATCTATTTTTATGCTCCCTAGACACTAACGTCTAAGATAAATAGTAGTGTCGATGTTACTATCTTATCCTAACATAATTTTCCAATGCACTAAAGTCATAAAATTTTCAAATGAATTGTATCCTAATGATTGGCCTAATTGATTTAATGTGAGTTATTACTCCAAAAGGATTGATATAAATACAAGATCAACCCTCATTTATTCCTCACCTAGAAAAGACCAAAGAGACCAAGGTGACTTATTAAAAGCACCCAATCAAGCATTTTACTGATCAAAGATTCTCTATTTCCATACCAGTCATAAATACTACAAATATATAGGTCTAAATTACTAAAGGAGTAACCCAAGAGCTTTATTTTCTAGGTTAAAATCTAGGTCATTATTATACTTGATTTACACACAAGCCAACACATAGGAGAGAACTACATGCATTTGAGGCCCTCTTTTGGAGTATTGGATATTTTGGTAGCACCCATTAAGAGAGGGGTCTTTGGGATAACTCTCGACTATGTGCCCATTAACCCATTTTTCCCGAGGTCACTATAAAGATGGAAAACTAGGGTTTTATCATTTAATAATGAGTGACAATCCATGAACCAGATCTAAATGCACCAGAGCAAAGATGAAGACAAAACTAAATACATCTAGGTCTTTGCTTATTGTTTTATTATATATTATGTATATGACACTAGTGTTGAACCTATAAAATAGCATCAACACAACCATCCAAAGTTGGCATTACTATTTAGAGAACCATAAGCATCAAAAATATATTATGATAATTGTTCTAGAAACTCCTTCCCACCTAATTTCTACCTATTCTAGATTCAAAACTAAATTAGCATCAAAACAAGATAATTACTTCACTTATTTTTAATTTCTATATCTACCATATTAGTACTTTCCATATTTAGATTATATCAACATAATAAATTTAGTGCATGCTTATATCTAAGTTTAGCATCTAATTGCCCTACTATAGATCTAATTATCACCCTTGTGCAATTTAATTTATATATAACCATGAATACATATAGATAAACATAATCTAGATCATTTTAGGGTTAAAACTTTGGTGAACCCAATATTTGAACATCAACACCCTAAGAATAACCTTTGGGATGCATATTACCTACTTTGTCCTAATATTTATTTACTTCATTTTTTTTGTCATGGATGATATTTATTTCCTTAGTGACTATGATTAAGAAACTTTACAACTCACCCTTAGGGAAGAAATTTAAAATTGACTACTCTTGCATTTTTCCAAGTGCTAAAGTATGTAATATAAAAGCCTTATATGGTGGTAGTTTTTATCCCTTTAATCAAGTCCATGATCCCACCACTTTAAGAGATGAATTGATCCATATTAAGGAAGATAAAATTCCTTTAGCCATACTTCCTATACCACCATTGTATGCCTTTGGCATTGGATAGCTGAAAAAGTATGGATACCAAGGCCAAGGATTGGGAAAATATGAGCAAGGTATAACCCACCATATATATCTTAATCATAATAATACAAATAGGAAAGGGTTGTTATTTTCAAACACATCCTTGAGTCACCAAACATTAAATCAAGCTAAATATACATTTTAATAAAAATGTGGGTACATATGATGAAGAGGTTCATTTATCTAATCATCAAAAAATTTGGTAACTATATAAAGATATTATGCTTGATGTGTAAACAACTAATAAGGGGAACATGTATTCAAAAAAATTGATTAAACCCCCCAAACATCTTTAAATTTCCAAATAATATCCCTTTATTTAAGGGTGATAGTTTTTTCCTACCTTCATTTAAAACAAATTATATATCAAAAAAGGTATCCTTATCAAACTTTTCCAAAGCTAAAATTGTTATGCCCTTACAAAAGGAAAATGAAAAAAATTATTCAAATGATATAATATATTCAAATGATATACCAAATGTAACAAATTTAAAATATCACATACCATTACCAAAATTTCATAAATTTAGTGATCATGAACTTGCACTTGTTATACATAAGGATGATGATACTCATATGCCTAGATTCAAAAGAGGGGGTGGGTTGAAAACTTTATAACAACTATGAAAAACACCTTTATCCACATGGAATATCTAATGTATATGATTACCACTATTTTATACCTTCAAAATCAAGTTTATATATCCAAATTAAAATGGATTTACATAATGATAATGCACATGTTTACTCGTTCAATAATCAACATCTTATGTAATGTATACTTGAATATCCCTATCCCCAAAATTTTCAATTACCAAATTTACGTCTCTTTTTGAGATAAAAATACCTATTTTATCACATTATTTGTTATGTAAATTCTTTTGGTCAATGGGTACAAGATGACAAACTATTTCTAAATGTTTTCCATATGAGTATTTTCGATGAGGCTCAAAATCAGTTCTACAGTTTACCAAAAGGTTCCTTACATATTTTATTACAATTGGAAGATGGATTTTTCATATATTTCAATATCCACAATGTGAAAAAACTTAAACTATAACATTTTCACAAATCCAAATAATGTGATAATGATTCCATTCAAGATTATACTATTTGATTCAAAAGTACATCATATGAGCTAGCATTTAGACCCTTAGATTTGAAACTACAATTTCAATTTAGTAAAGGCATTATTTCCCCATTAAATGAAATGAAAATACATAAACAATATTAATAATTTACCCATTTATATAATGATGTGCATAGATATTCTTATTTTATAATTACTCATTCCAAGGAACTTAACATATCTCCCTCCAAATACAAAAACTTTATCCCTCACACAATAGATGGAGATAACTTACCTAAAGATCATAATGAAAAAAAATATGGTATACCTTATATGTATGTGAACAATTCATAAATATTACTCAAAATGGGGCCAATCCAAGGTCCATATCAAATTCAAGAATATCAAAGTGAAAAACATGAAAAGCATCCATGCCAATAAGATTTAACAATTGCCTTATATATGGGTGGTGCTTATTTTTGGCATAGCCATATTAATCCTAAACTAGAAAAAAATATTTTAAATGTAATATTATTACAATAAATGAGCTTAAATCTAAAAAAAATACAAGATAAAGGAGTTTGGAAAGTCTCCTTAGGAAACATAACATTGCCAATTTTTTGTGGTCCTAAAGTGATTCATACATGGGTTTGGGTTATTCCTACCACATATCCATATGCATTTACACTATGAAACATTTGTATATGCCAAATGTAATAAGAAATTGATCCAAATCATCAAATTATTTCCTTTCCTCATGAAGGAAAATTAATACATGTTTCAAATGATAACATTACTTCTACTACACATGCAAAATGTGAGGATGAACATGTTATGCACCTTTTCAACCTATCCAATCATGATACAAAAAATGTAAAATATCCAAATTAAGGTTTTAAAATTCATATTGGGGGAGATATCTATGACCATCCACTATATGGCATCATAATATGATCTTTATTCTTCATATATTTCAAAAATACCAAAAAAATCAAAAAATTAAAAACACTTTCAGCACTTACATATTTTATTGGCTCCTTGGCATCCATTTGTTAGTTCTATGTTAATGGATGAAATTATTTTTTATTCATATATATATATATATATCAAACTTATACTTGAGTATGATACAATCATACACAGAGACATGATACAATCCTATTTAGGATGTTGGGCATTATTTATACTCATGTCATATGGACATTGGGGGAATTCACTTCTTTGATCTTGATACACATAGGTTATATGATTTGGTGATCACTCTACATTATCATGTTTGATTTTACATATGTAAAAACACATGCCTTTATCCAATATTATATCTTAAATAATGTACTTGATATGCTATACGCTTGACATACTTTTGAAAACACATTGGATCCATAGGATACTTTGACATGTTTATGATGGTTATTTATTATTTACTTTATGAAATTACTTGAGTGTCTTGCCTTGATATTGTATGCCTTATTAGATAATTTGAATATTATCCTTTACTTATGGGCCCCATGCCTATGTATGATTTCATTTACATTTTCATATGTCATTTTTTTGTATGGATATTTGAATATGTCATCCTTTATTTTTTATGTAAATTTTACTAAGTCATGTCCCTTCAACTATGCAACATTTGAACATGCCCCTAGTTTGTAGTCTTATTGGACCATTACCTTTTGACTTTATTTTGAGTGCTTTGGTGCGTGTGCTTATTTTATTGTTGATTTTATTCTATTACTATCTATATACTGCCATGATATTTATCATGCATATTAGGCCTACATGTGATCACATTGTTTCTATGTGATTCAATGTTACGTTTACCTAGACATGTTCCCTTTTATATACTACATGGTTATATTCACATATTATACAATTGGCTTATCCTTTTGAGGTGAGGTAACTACTAGTTCCTATATTTACTTAACCTTGAAAGGGGGGCATATTAGTGGGGGCATGACATAGAGACATGTTCTCCACACTTGGCATAGTTCCTAGATTTAGTGGGTGCATGCTCTGGAAGCATGTTCTCCACACTTATTCATTTTATGGTACTTATATCAATTTTTAGATTCAATTGAGGCATGTCATATGGGCATGACTTGCACAAATTCAAATTTATCATATTCAATGGGGGAATTATTTTGATACATGTTATCTATGGTTATTCAATATATAGTATTTATATCAGTTCCTAGATTTAGTGGGAAATGTTTTGGAAGCATGTTTTCCACACCTATTCAGTATTCAACATCACTAATTTAAATCAAGGGCATGTTTTGAAAACATGTCCACATTGGTACTTATTATCAGTTTTCATATTTTTCCATATATAGTGGAGGCATGATATGGAAGCATGTTATCCATACTTACATAGTTATTAGAATTTGCCTAAGCACATAATTATATGATTCAGATTCAGAGTTGTAGAAAAAATATATACATTGGTACTATTGCATACATAGTTTTAGTATGAGACATATCTAAGGTGCAAATGCTATGCACCATGTGCCTAATATCAAAAAAATCCAAATCTCTTTCAAATTTAAAAAATCTTTTATGGACTATTACTAGATCATATACTTTTTCATATTGATACCCCATAGATGTTTTATGGACTTTTATTGAGCCAATCTACTATAATAGCTCGTTTTATTTTGGTATGGTTGAGGTGATCAAATCAATCAATATTTCCAAGATTTTAGGTTGAACTTGATCATCTAGCCTCACTAGATTATAAATATCATTGGGTTGTACGATTGAGTTAATCTCAACTATTAGGTGCAACTCACTTTTTTATCTAGAGTTGGCGGCATGTACCTTCAAATATCAATCTTTCTCTATCTCTATGGATATATGCACTTTAAATATTTATCTATATTTTTCCTAATCTTAGTTTCATATCCTTACAAGGTTACATCTTTTTTAAAATAACTTACCAATAGGAAATTCAATTACATTAACACATATGTGTACTCATAAACCTTGGTCTTTCAATTTCAATCTATTTTTAATAATGTCAACATAGATTATATGTACTGATTTTATACTATAACATGCTCTTGGTTGTAGGTCAATCACTAGAAAATCACTCAAGTTGGGTACATGCAAAGATAAGGTGTATACACACCAAGGTATTCATTCCTTTCCTTTAAACTAGTAATTTCACTATTAGAATAAAGGGGGTAAATGTATATGATATTTTATGATTATATAACACCTCAATCTGGTACACTTGAAAAATTTAGACCTTGGTTGTTTCTGTCAGTTCTTCACATTTTTTTCTTCTGCAAGTTTCACATTTTCTCTATTTTTGTGCCTCTTGTCCTATATATCTTATTATAAATATTGATGAACCAGATCTTATATCTTGCCTGGAATGCTTAAAATGTAATTTTATTTCATATCTAAAATTTATAAACCTATACCTACTTGTTTTCTCCCTAGACACTAATGTTTGGGACAAATAATAGTGTCAACATTACTATCATGTCTCTATGTAAGTTTCTATTGCTCTAAAATCATCCAATTTGTAAATGAAACATATTACAATGGTCACCCTAAGTGATTTAATGTTAGTTATTACTCCAAAGGGATTTATGTAAATAGAAGATCAACCCTCATTCATTCCTCAGTTAGAAAAGACAAAATAAACTAAGGTGATATATGAAAAGAACTCTATCAAGAATTTAGTAGATCAAATCCTCCTTATTTCTATGTGAGTCATAGGGACTACACATCTACTTATCTAAATTACTAAAGGATTAGTCTAAGAGTTTGATTCACCAAGTTATAGGAAAGATCACTATTGTACTTACATTGCACATATTGTATGATTCACTTAAAATCCAACACATATGGGTGAATTACATGTGTATGAGGCCCTCTTATGGATTATTTGCTATGTATTCAACTTCCACTGGCAGAGAGATCTTTGGGGTAGCTCAACACTATGTGCTCACTAGCCTATTTTTTTCCAAGGTCACTATAAATATAAAAATCTAGGGTTTTTCTATTTCATAAGGAGTTACAGTCCATGACCTAAATCTAAATGCACTAGAACAAAAGTGAAGACAAACCTAGAAGTATCTAAGTGGTCACATTATATTTTAGTAGGTATTCTATAAAGGATAATAGTGTTGAACTCAAACAATACCATCAACACCATAATCCTAGGCTTTAATTACTATCCATAGAGCCATAAGTATAAGAAATAGAATCTAATAATTGTTCTAAAATCTCCTTCCCTCTTACTTTTTGTCTATTCTAGCTACAAAATTGCATTAGTATTAGAATAAGCTAATTAATTCAGTTATTTATCATTTATATATCTAGCATAGTTATACTTTCAATATTTAGACTATCACAACATAATAAATTCAATGTATGATTATATCTTATTTTACCATCTAATTAGATTGTTATAGATCTTATTATCATCCTTGTGAGATTTCATTTCTATATACCCCTTAATACATCTAGATAAACCCAATCTAGATCATTTTAGGGTTAGACAAATTTAGTGTGAATTTATTTAATATTAAAATATTCCCACATTTTAATATCTTCATTAAATTTTACTTCATTAGGTTATGCAAATTTAATTTTGAAGAGTGCACACTAGGTAGATTCATACTAAAAGTGCATAAATCAACATAGAACGTAATTTTCATTACCAAAAATTTCACACATGATAATGAATTTTATATGAATTTATTCACCATGGTATTTTAATGACATTTGGATACTATTACAAAAAATATAATAATAAATAGATGTCTTTTGATCATGTGAAGTGTTTCGCTAAAACTGCTTATCAACAAATTTTGAAAACTATGTTGGGCCCTTAATTTTGAATCAATTTTAGCTAAGAACATTTTGAAGATAACTAGTGTGGAAGGAAGTATAGGCATGTGAAAGACATTGTATGGAAAACTGTGGCATGAAATACCATGGCATGGATGAGGAAAGTCATGTGGAATGAATAAGTATGAAACATAGAGAACCCAAGAATGTAGGACTTAGATATTAGTGAAAGACTTAGAAATGAAGATGGTTAGGGGATAGATCACATGAACATTAGAAAATAATAGTCAAGCACGAATCCAACACTAGTCCATGAGAAGATAGGTGAAAAATGTGAGGATCTAGTAAGTTAGGCCCAAGTACCTAGGATTTCATTGTAAATGGTTTACCATGACTCATTATTTTTAATGGTTGGTGGGTCATTTTTTTTTTTGTAATTACTTTTGTAACTAAATGGTCATGGTAAACCATATATAAATACCCCCTTGTTTTACTTAGTATTTTTTTCATCATTGTAATCATAGAGTCATTGTAATCTTGATATCATTTATGAATGTAATGAAATGAAGCTTATGTGTCGATGAAATACTTGTGTAATCTATATAATGTAGTTATTAATATTTTGTTATTATCTTATGCCCAACTTATTTTTATTTAGTTATTCAAGTAGCAAAGGAATATTTAAGATCTAGACATGGAACTAAGTATGAGTTTAGAATTAAGTTCTTGTTTGAGTGCCCTATCTTAGGAAAGTAAATGAATACACCTTCATGCAAAAAAACTAGTGAGAATAGGTCTGAAGCTACATGATTTAAGTGAGTGCACAAGAACCTATTCTTGCATAATACATCAGAGGACTAGATCATTGGAACTCTTATTTTCTTAAGTGTACAACTAGGGAAAAGATATGCTAGACTAAAGGAAAATATCCTGCCATTTTGGTTCTATTATTGGGACCCATATCACTTATTTGTATGATGGTGAGAAGATGCTTTAATGGATATATGTGTAAAATGTCATACATTGGGGGTCCTACCATAGAAGATATTTTTTCACTTTAGTATCTTGAACCAGGAGTTTATATGTAGACATGGGTATAATAGAACCTTTATGACTCACTTTATGAGGCTTTCTTTGTAGAAGTGTCCATTCACCTATATGTTTGGCTTTTGGCATACACACAAGATCACTTAAGGAACTAAAAACATAATATCTCTTAGTTAGTAGAGCATCAGTCAACCTTAGCAAGATTTGGAATGCCCTAGATGCATGTAATAGATATTTGGTGGTGAAGAACACTAAATAGCTATATTTTGGAATATGCGGTCTCTATGTAATTGTGTCTAGAGGAAGCTTATTTTAACTTCCTCTAGGAGCCATGTGGAAGGTATCTTAGATAGTTTTCATTAGATATTAAAAATCTTATAGTTTCTTTAGGACTTAAAATCTTCCATGTGGATGGATAAACTCTCTCTCATGTGAGTAGTGCAGTTAATGGGGAAATTAAGGGGAACACTTTGATATAAGATTATTGGTTCAGCATGGCAACCAATAAATGGGAGTTTCATAAGTATAGGTATTATTAGGTTAGGCTATTGGATATGATTAAAATGGATCCAAGGAGGGGAAAAAATAATGTAAAAGTGTTATGAGGATCTGCATGGAGGTGGAAAGGCATAATGAGGACTCCCCAACCATAGGACTACACCCAACATTGGCATAGGTACATGCAAGAGACATAAGTTAAGTATTGGTGAATGAATAACCTAATTTAGATAGGCCTAATTCCCCACCCATATCATGTTCATGCCTTTGAGTTAGATGATGTTCTTTTAATAAATTGGGATACAGATAGAGTAGAGTCAGACACTGAATTTATGCCCATAGATTACTATGAGATGATGCTCTATCTAATTGAATATCATGGTGTGTAAAATGTAGTTGAACATGTTCATAAGTGTGAACTTATCCTATGATCAGGTGGTACTACTTCTACTAAATGAAAGTCAACTCAGTTTACCACTACCCTTTTAGACTTCATGCATAAGTAGTACTAAATTTTTGATCTATAGTAAGTTGTGGTGAATTACAAGTAGTTGAATATGGATTTCTAGTGATTTAATATCCCAAAGTTTGAAAAATAGACTATTAATACCCTAAAGGATATTAAATAAGAACTCATTGAGAGATTACATGACTATGATGTATATTTTAAAATGATTCTTTCTAAGTTATCATTTGAGATAAACACAATTCAGCATGCCTAGTGGTATTTAGGATACTTATTACTTTCCTTCCGATATACATTGTCCTAAAAGACCTTTAATGACCTACATGAGGCCTTGGAAGCTACCCTTCATGATAAATCTATTTAAAGTATAGATACAAGGACTATTCTATTCAAGAAAGCCTAGATCATTTCCATGGCATCTCACTTGGAGAAGATCAATATGAATAGTACACATGATACTCATAGCGATTTGTGGTTTTTTGACTATGAAAATGAAGGTTATAATAGGAATAATTATCCCAAAAAGAGTATTCATGTTGTGGTAAATAATTTTTATGAGATATGCAAAGAAGATCATGAATGTGAGAGATTTCCCCCTACTTCAGCATGCTACACAATATAAGGTGTCATCATATTGTAAAATATGTGATGCATATACTCATGATACTAGTGATTGTCACCTTGTTAGTGAGATTCATGAGGCATGTGTGTGTGATGTATACACATAATATTTTCAAAATTTATCATCAATTGATGATGCTTTCTCTCTTGCAATAATTGATTGAGTCTTAATCTCTCTGAGTGCATGCCTTAAAGGGTGCACTAGAAAATGGGTGGGTAGACCATTGGTGCTTTACAAGATTGTGTCCCCTATACCATCACTTTTAGCCAAAACAAACCTATCTTATAAATTTAACTAATATTTAACACCTACCTTACACACTCCTCAAAAGAATTCAACACCTTAAACAACCCTTATAAAATCCAAAAACTCTTTTTGACATGTACTGAATAATGTGGGCTTGGGCTGAACCTGTACTTAAAATATATGAGAACATTATGGGACTAGGTTAGTCTTATCTAACCATATCTAGAAATAATTAATTTTATTAATTGATGATAAAGGGTCTATTAATATGAATCTATCAACTAAACTGTTAGAAGGGTTTAAGGTTAGATCCAATTATATATACACATCTATTTTCACTATTTTAGAGACAGATAAGGAGTAAATCATTATTTGTGCATCTGATTCTCTACCATTCTACTTGAGGAACATTTCTTATGTTTCTAATACTACACTTAGAGATATGAATCTTATTTTATGGATAATTTTTTTAGATGCATAGGAGAAGTCGTGTAGCCTAGAGATTACCTATATTTGTTATCCTTACAAACCATAATAACCTAATGAAAAACACCTTAGCCAAGGGAGGGATTGGGGATTGGTAGGTTCATCTTCAAGGTAAATATTCCTAAATTCTTTTTCATCCTTGTTAAATTAGATAGATTTGAATTTTTTAGTTTATATGTTTCTCTCTCCATGCATTAATATTTTTAGTACATTAACTTGAGTAGAGATCTTTTATGCATGTTTACTTTTATGTTTGTTACCCCCATTTTATGCCACATGCTTTGGTAAGCACTAGGTCATATTTTTATTTACTTTGTCATTTAATTTGTGAATAAGAAAACATAGGACCTAGCTAGGTTATTTCATGGTATTGTTTGACTAGAGGCTTTAAAACCCTCTCTAGTGATATTGTTGTCATAAGGGACCCCTTGGTTAAGTATATCGGATCCATACTAGTCATAACCTCAATTGACATAGGGGAATATTCAAAATGAATTTAATTTTTAATTATTATAGTTTTTAGAAGTCATTAGGTATCTTAGTGTGGATGTTCTTAGCTTGGAAGAGTTTCCTACCAAAACATAATTTTGAAATTTTGAATTGAATTCTTAACATATGGAGCTATTTTATAGTATTAGGTGAATTATAATGTTTTGAAGTAACATCTTTAGGTCCTAGGGTGTTTTAAGAGAGTCCAAAGGTGTTTAATGTGTAACATAATGGAAAATGAAATGTAATCTCATAAACCACATAGTTGTAACCACCTTTCTTTCATGTAACAAACAAGTAAATAGAAAATAATGAGAAATAGTATGAATTTAGAGCAGGTAGAGGAAGTCATTAGGAAGTTAGGAGTAATTTTTTAATTTCTTTGTAGAGATAGAGGTACAAAGTAGTTACATGAATAGAGAAGATTTGAAACACTCTGTATTTTATCTAAAGGTTGAGTTGTCAATGTACATACTAAGAGTCAATGAAGTTTTAAAGTTTGAAGTAAGATTACTATACCATTGTATTTATATTATTTTATGATTGAAAAATCATGTATTAAAATATTTATATCCCTTAAAAATAATGTTTTGTTAATACATATTGAAGGATTGATGTTTTCAAGTTATGTTCGAGTATTTTATGTAAGGTCATTGAGATTTACAGGTTAATCAAGAAAGAATCCATTTCAATCCTAGTGAGCAGGTTTGATCATGTTTTATTAAATGAGTTAAACCTTTCATATGTTAATCCTTAAATCTATATAGGTTCTTTTTGATTCAAATGAAGAACCAGGGTGTAAGATAATTCTATGTATACATTGTTTACAAGATAGTGTTAAGAAACTGATTTGAGATCCCAAGAACGGACAATGAACATGAATAGAGGATTTTTAAATGTGAATATGGTTTTACAATATATATTGGTGAGTTTAAATAGTTAAATAATGTTTCTAAACTTGTAGTTAAATTAGTTTGCATTGTAAACCCTGTGTTGTTCTGAGTTTTCACATAGGCCTTATATAAATCTTGTTGCAAAGATGTTCGAGACAAGTGAAGGAGAATGATTAGTACTTAAGATAGGTTTAATGAGTTGTATAAAATCTATATAAACATTTATACAACATTTAAAAACTTTGTCACTACTTAAAATCTTAAAACAAGTCCTTTTTGTCTTGGTAGACTATGTTTGCACACGTAGTGTGGATAAAAATTAAAGTGAATAGTTGAAAAATGACATCATAAGAAGAATATAATGATTGTAAAAGGATGGAGATAGTAAAATAGATATTTTAAAATGTTCACAAAATATTTAAAGTCTTCAAAATATATGGAAAATAATTAAAACCCTTTTCAATCTTATACAGGTAGACAGAACCCTAAGCTAGGGTTTCAAGAGAGAAATCCCATTTTATAACATTTATATCATTGGAAGTCCACAAAATTTTGTCAATTACTATAATTAAATGTTTATCAAGAGATTATGGGGTTTATATGGTGATTCTGTATGTCTCCATACTATTCAAAGTCATTGTGTTAAAACAAGGTTAAAAGTGTCCTAAAAAACCAAATGAGTAAGCAAAAAGAGCCTAGTAAAGTGGTTTCTAAGTTGAGTTAAGGCACCAAAATTAATATAATGTAAGATGAGGATAGAGGGTGTTTAATAATTTTTTTGGATTTTAAAGAAGCTCTTGTACTTGTCTGTATAAGGAAAATTAGTGAAAAAGGGCTACTAGAAGTTGTAACTAAGGACAATAAAGCTAGAAAGGTGGCATAGTTGTACAAAAAGGTTGTGTTGAATGAATGATAAGTCAATGAGGAGTTGAAGGATTTGGAAAATGATTTGAGAAATTATATTGATGTTAATGAGAGGATAAAGTGTTAGGCTTTACATAGATTAGGAAGGCTATAAAACAATAAGGGAGACAAGTTAATGGGAGGAATGGGAGATGTGAGAAATCAGGGTCAAGAATGTGAATGAGAATATAGACATCATGAAAAAAGAGGGTTAAGAAAATAAACACAAGTAAATAATCATTTAAATGTCATGTAGAGTGATTGTACCATCTAGAAATTGTAAACGTTTATAGAGGTGATCAAAGGCAGAGGTAAGGAAATGTGTTCATGTTTTCATATATCAAGCTAAAGATTGAGTTCATCTTTGAATCATTTGGTATTAGAGTGAGAACATTCAAGGGAAAAGGTATGATTGTGTTTCGAAGCATGTTAGTTATATTTGCATGAATAATATGTTGAGTAAGTGTTGAAGATTATTTGATATGTTGTTGAAAAGATTGCTTTGATATTGTTATGAGGATGTTAAGAAGGTTTTAGGTGTAAGATATAGAGGTAGAAAAGAAAAAGTTATGGTGAAACCCTTAACCCATAGAAGCTTAGAGAGAGAAAGATATGAGTTAGTGACAACTCAAAAGAGATAAGCTCAAGAATAGATTAAAGAAAGAAGAAAGATACCAAGTGAAGGTCAATAGGACAAGTGGTAAGGTTTGTCAAGAGAAGATATAGATCAAGAGAGAGACCTAGAGAGAGTGTGTGTGAAGAGAGAGTGAAAGACTATAAGGACTTGAGACAAGAAGATGGCGACAAGGAAGTGAGGAAAGAGGAAGTAGATATGAGCGATATTTCTAATTTAAGGGAAGTCTTGATAGGTTTGGAGAAAGCTTTGGAAGTACTTAGACTAAAGTTTTTAGTTGGAGTTAGAAAAAGAGTGGGATGGCCTCTCATGGATATAAAATAGAAGAGGAAAAGATAAGAAGAGATTGGCAAAGTGAAGAGATAGTTGAGAGAGTTGAGTAAGGAGCCTAAGAAGACAAAGGATGAGGAAATCAAGCCTCCTTTTTTACAAACTAATAATTTTTTGACATGTGTGTATGAAAGTTTGAGAATTGAGGAAGAGAAAGAGATATTTGGGCCAATGTATAGGCTCAAGAAACAAGATGATGAAGTATATGACCAAGTAGTGTTCAAGAGGAACAAAGATGAAGGAAAGGCTCAAGAAAGAGTCATGATGATGGAAGATTAACAAGAAACTTAGCCACCTAAGAATCAATAAATCATTAAGCATGAAGATATGCTCATTCAAGAGGAGGAAAATGAAGGCAAAGGAGCATTTGGGTAGCAACATAAAGAAATGTATGAGGATTATTTAAGTTTGTATTAATATTTGGAGAAAAAATATGGCTCTGATCCTCATCAAATTTATAGATATATGGTTAATGAGGTGATCGAAGAGAAAATCGACTTGTGGAATATAACAATGGTGTCCAAAATAAGGGCATTAATGAAGGAAAGGAGAAGTCAAGCACATTAAGGCACTATACATGATGAAGTTGTAGTTATTGAGGTTGAAGTACAATTAAAAAATGAAGGAGAAACCATACAAGGAGAAGGAAAAGTTGCATTGATGGCTGATGAAAAGAATATGGATGAACCATGCAAGGCACTTAAAGGTGAGAGGGAGAAAGAATAAAAATCAAGCAAAGAGGACATTTGGATAATTCCTCAAGGTCATGAGAAATAACATGATTTTTATAATGAGTTGTTATTAGTTGTAGGTGTAGTATCAAGGGAGATGTTAAGAGGAAGGAAGAGATATAAGTGTGTCTTAAGAGAGAATGTACATATACATGAGAAGTTGGTTTCAGTAGTATACAAGAGAGAAGAAGGTCTATAATCCTCAAGTGGAACTTAGGATATAAGAGGCCAAACAATGAGAATCACAAGTTAGTACATCAATAAATATTGTTTATGAATGTTAAGGAAAGTTTTCCTTGCCCCTTGGTAGTATGATATAGGGGAATATTCAAAAGGCCTTTAATTTTGAGTTATTATAGTTGTTATAAGTCATTATGTAGCTTAGTGTGGATGTTCTTAGCTTGGGAGAGTTTCCCACCAAAACACCATGCTGAATTTTTGAATTAAATTCTTAACACAGGGAGGTGTTTTGTAGTATTAGGTGAAGTATAATGTTTTGAAGTAGGGTCATTAGTCCTAAGGTGTTTTAAGAGAGTCTAAAGTTGTTCAATGTGTAACACAATGGTAAATGAAATGTAATTTCATAAACCAAATAGTTGTATCCACCTTTATTTCATGTAACTAACAAGCAAATATAAAAGAATGAGAAACAGTACAAATTTAGAGGAGGTAGAGGAAGTCAGTAGGAAGTTAGGAGTTATTTTTGAATTTCTTTGGAGAGATAGAGGTATAAATTAGTATCATGAATGGAGAATATTTGAAACACTTTGTATTTTATCCAAAGGTAGAGTTGTCAATGTACATACTAAGAGTCAATGAAGTTTCAAAGTTTTAAGTAAGATTTCTATACCATTGTCTTTATAATATTTTATGATTGAAAACTAATGTATTGAAACCCTTTTGGACCTTTGGAAACACTGTTTTGGTAATACATGTTGAAGGATAGATGTTTTTAGGTTATGCTCAAGTATTATGTGTAAGGTCATTGAGAATTATAGGTTTACCATGAAGGAATCCATTTCAAGCCTAGTGATTAGGTGTGATCAAGTGTTATTTAATGATTTAAACCTTTCACATAAGAAGCCTTTCATGTATATAGGTTGTGGCTGAGTCAAACAATGAAACAGGGTGCAAGATAATTTTGTGCGTATACATTGTTTATAAGACAATGTTAAGAAACTAATTTAAGATCCTAACAATGGACCATAAACATGAATAAAGGATTCTAAAATGTGACTATGATGTAGACACAAAAATTATGTTGCACACATGCATAACTCCCTATGTTGAAACACCCCTCGATCTCATTTTAATAATTAGCCTTCCTAACCCATGTTTTCACTTGTCACACTTTTAATTAATTTAAAGATAATTAGGTTAACTAAAAAATACTTATACCACCTTACCTAGAGACCTCATCCTAAGACTAATTATTACCCTTTGAGTCACCTCAAGACTTAGTCCCCTAATCCTAACTACCCATGACTTGTTCTCACCCTTAACATAAATTCTTAACTAACTACATTCTTCTTAACCTTGTATTTCTACCATTCTCTAATGGATACCACACTTGGAAAGAGAAGGAATAAAAAATAGGATTAAAATAGCCCTTTTACTTATTCTCATGCCACCGATGTCAGTCAACCCTCAGTTGATGTCAGTGGGATCACCGACATCAGTTACTTAAGCCAAATTCTAAGCTAATATTTAGGTCAATAGAAATCAAAAAAAAATTAGTCATTCACATACAAGCTTTGGCATTTGACTTTCTACATCCAAGCTTACCATAAATCTAAACAAATTAGTCCAAATTAGGAATTGATATACCGTACAGAGCTTGGATTCTTATAAACTAAAAGAATATGCTTGTCTTTTCTATTTATGTATTGCCTTAACATGCCTCATCAGAGCCATCTATTTGGAACTCACAATTCATCCATTTCAATAGCTAAGTATATCTCTATGTTTTGTAATTCCTTTAAATATTCATTTAACAATTACTTTATGTTATACTATTTGTCATTTTACAAATGTCCTAACTCTCCTTGTAAAGGAGTTGTAAAAATATTTCACCTATTTACATCTACTTCAAACATACCAACCCTCTATCTAGACCCACCTGAGTCATACCCACTCCATTAAATCTCTTCCCAACTTCACAAACCTGACCAACATCTACCCCCTAGCTCAAAAAAGTCTCTTGCAACCTCTTGAGAAATTACTACCCCTATCAACATGGTCAGATAACCAACATCAGTCATATCCCTTTATCGACATTGGTTAGATAACTGACATTAGTCATATATCCTTATTAACATCAGTATCCTTAACTGACATTAGTGACTATGTATTTCCACCAACTTCCTTGAGCCTGCCTAAATAACCTCCAAAAACACCAATAACTCACATTACCTGCACTTTATCACTCTCTACTACACTTAGACTATAAGAATGATATGAATATCTCTCTCTTACTCTCTCTTTCATTTTGTTATTCATTACCATTTTGTTTCAAAAATTGAACTATCATCCCTAAGGAAGTTTGACACTTACAAGAACAAGAGCATAGCTTGGCAGCCCACTAATATATCTACTAACAAATATTTTTGGTGGTAGTGATTTTTTATTCATAGGTAGTCCTTTCTAGCCAAATAGGAGTGGTCAATATCATATGGACACAATGTGCAAGCAATCTGGGTTCTCTCTAATCTCTAATCCCTACCCTTCATCTCTATTTCTCTTTAAACATCAAATAGATTCAAAATTTAGTGAAACATTTTTGGCATGCCCAGTGGGACCCTAGAGTTTTCCTTGGGTTCATTGCTTGTTTTAAGTATTCATATAAGTGCATTATAGTGAAAATTTCATTCCTTTCACTTTCTCTCTTTCTTTTTCCTCAATATGAAATATTCAACATTTTATTTTCTATTTAAAGGCAATAAATTGAAATGTCTTCTTCCTTGCCACTCTTCTCTTTCTTTTGCCTCTAAAAGAAAATTATCATTTTTATTACAAGTTAAAAAGAATCTCTTCATTATGTATTTATTGCATGCACATTAGGGTAGTGAAATTCATTATCCTCTCCTATTTCATCATTATTTTCATTCGAATCAAAACACTTCAGATTTGGGTTTAAAACTTACTGCACTTCATTGTTTGCTTGTTGCATATTAGCTCACCTAGTTAATTATAAGCATTATGAATGAATCATATTACACCAATGTTACACTACCATATCACACTCATAAAAATAAATATCTAAAATAACCTAAGACAAGGCCCATTGGGATTTCATCACCTAGTGGATCACCTTACCCTACTCGGCTATCCTACTGGATTTCACCACCAAGGGGAGAACCCACTCCATTCTCTGGCATAGTATAAACTCTAGATAGGAGGTATATTATAGATAAGTGGCTTAGCTTGGCTTCAGGTCCATGAGGTGCAAGTAGCAATCTCCTATAGCAATCCATGTACTTGGTCTAACATAGAATTCCTCTAGAGCATCAAAACTATCCTGAAACCACCTCTAGATTGTTTTGTAGTACTTTCGGTAACCAAACTCTCATCTCACTATCTAATTAAGGCATAAGCCAACATAAGACTAAAATTAATCTATAGGAGTTAATAATTAGTGGTTGTATGTTATTTTTATTTTTTTATATTGCCTTCTATATTTTGGAGTTGATAAGAACATTTTTCCATTGATTTACAAACTCAACACTATTCATAATACTCAAGTTGTATAACCTATTATATCAGTTTTTATAAGTTTTCATCCTCCTTATACGGACCTCTTATATCCTCTTTTTAGCCTATATTTTGCCACTAGGTTTCTAAAATGTTATATATTTCATCTCTCAAGACTCCATAGCGATTAACATCAGTTAAATCCACTGACATTGGCAAACTTTAACCTACTGACATCGGTCAAGTGATTGATGTAGGTGACTCTATAATTTGGTTATTTTTTAGTTTTCACAAAATAGAAAGCTAAAAAAACTACCTACCCACACCTAAACCTATTTTTTCCTCACTCTATCACTACTACAGAGTTTTAAGACTATTTATACTTCTTGCATGGTATTGATGTGAAGACAAGCCAAAATTATTATCGATTCATAAGCTAAAAACCACTTCCACCTTCTTGTCTTATTGCTAATTCTATCATAGAGCATACTTTAGATATAGATCATACTCCTATCCCCAACCAAATTCCCATTTTTCCTAAAAGAGATCAAGATTTTGCTATATTTCTTGATCATAATGTGGTAGCACTTTAGCATTACCTTGCCATGAGCCAAACTCAATTCTATGAATGATGCACTAGATGGTATGCCAACTTCTCTAATGGAGACAACTTTAGTTTTAACTATATCCACTATGTTCTCCATGATTACTCAAAACACCACTTCAACAAGTAACCCAACCATAAACAATTCCCAAAGTTCAGCATCACCAATAACCTAGTCTCACCTATACCTTGGCGTGACTTCCCTACCTTCACAACCATAAACAGTTCAATCAAGTCTAACCCCATTTCAAAATTTGGTGGTACCCATCCCATCTACTCTCTTACCTATAATTACATGAGTTATGACTCACCCTTCACCTAGTATAACCATGCCAACAACCAAACCTACAATAACAACATTCAACTAAATAATTATCTTTAACCTAGCAGGACAAGCCCCTTTCATTTCCATCCCCCTAACTATGACTCACTACCCCTATGTTGCATCAACACAACCATAGCAAGCTATGTCATATGTTACCTCTGCTTCTTATTAGGATCCCTATAACTTAGGGGGTATCTCCCAAACCAATCCTCCTCTAGACCTCATTAGGATGTTGATGGATAAGATGTCTAATCTGGAGATATCTATGTTAGGTTCAAAGAATGTATTATCTTATGATCAAATATGCAATGAGTCAATACATCCTTCTATGGCTATTCAACATTATCCAATCTAATGGTAACTCCCCAAATTTGCTCACTTCTAGAGTAAAGAGGACCTGCAATAACATTTACGAGTAATTAGACATGCTTGTTATTTAATAGGGCACAATGATGCATTACTATTTCACACCTTCCCTATGTCTCTTTCAAATTTTTCCTTGGATTGGTATAGCTCTATAACTTGGCACTCCATTTTATCCTTTACCCAACTTGCATAATTATTCCTAGACCATTTCTCTATCAACATTTGTAAAAAGGTTTCTATTACAGACCTTTATTCTATTAAACAATTTGATGATGAGTCTATCACAGATTTTGTTGCTCACTGGAGAGGCTTAATCAATCTACTCTCATTCTCTTTATCCCAACCTCAGCTTATTGAGATCTTATTAAGGGCATGTGCTAAGCACATTTCATCCACACTTCAAGTATAATCTTTATACACATTTGATGAAGCCTTTACAATGGCACATAAACTTAAGATTTAGGCTATAGATGAAGATAGAGTCAAGTTGCATAGTAATAATACCAATTCTAAATCAAATAACTCCTCTTATTCTAAACCTTATCTTTCTAACCAAAAATATAAAGGCTCTTCCAAGTTGGTGGTTGTTAAATCATCTTCTTCCAGAACTACAAACCAACCTAATTCCTCAACCTCACAAAATCTGACCAAGCAATTCCAATAATATTATGAACAAAGATGATACACTCCCATTGCGGAGCCATATACTTCCATTTTGGAAAAAACTATTGTAATAGGGAGCCATAACCCTCCCTCAAATCAAGCCTCCTATATAGTTTGATCCCTCCCATCCTATTCCTACTTAGTACAAGGAGGATGAGTTTTATGGCTACCATCGAGTCAAAGGCCACAATTCTAATAACTATAAAACATTCAAGAACATTGTTCAAGACATGCTTGACATGGGTGATCTCATCTTGGATAACCCTAATGTGCCTACTAATTAGAATATGTATGTGTTCAAATATCCTTTTTGTAACCATTCACCCAATAAAAATATTGTTTAGACCATGACTAATAACTGATATGATCATAATATCCATATGGTCAATATGGTCTTTCCTTTACCTCCAGTCTAACCTATCCCACAATAGGAGGCACCCATTTTACCTACTCCTCCCCCAAAATTAGTGGAATTTGATTTTCCAATCCTTCCTCCTTAGGTAGATGACCTTACTTCACCCATTACACTCCCACATGAGGAAGAGCCTCCTTTACCTCTCCTTTTGCCACAAGAGGAGCTTATATTGTTAGTTCTTTTTTCACCCATTTTACCTATCCTCTTACCACTTAAGGACTACACCTTACACTTTCCTCAACTACATGTTGAGGGGAACATCATTCCTATGATATACCCTCTTTAGGAACCTTATTTTCCTACCTCTCCTCCACTGATGGAAGGTAGTACCCCATCCACTCCTCCATCGCACCTAGAGGAGCTAGTGTTATCTACCCCTACATTAGATGAGAGACCTATTGTGTCTACTCAAATTCAACCAAATTTACCACTTATTTTAATTATGAAAGATCATACTTTACCTATTCCTTTCCCACATGTTGAGGGAGAAATTATACCTATGCTCTACCCCCTTGAGGAGCTTTCTTCACCTACCTCTCCTCTACTCGTGGAAGACCATGCCTCTTCTCCTGTCTCTGTTGAAGAAGACCCTATTGCAGCTCTTTCTCACCTTGGGCTTGAGGTAGTAGAGGCAAATAATTTCCCTCTTTATCAATAACCTAAACCTTCTAAAGAAACATTTGTAAGGCCTACATCAACTTCATCTAAACTCTTCTCATGATTAGTGGAAAATCTAGAATTTCTTAACTCCATAAAGCTAGATCATGTGGCATTTTGGGACTAACTTAAAACTCCTTATCCTACACAACAAGTTTCATCCTCTACCACCAATCATCTCACTACCCTTTACCCCAAGGTCTTTGACAAAGTCAGAGCTTCTTCACCAAAATCACCAAAAGATCATACATCTATGTCATAACCCTCACCCTCATAGGCATCTACCACAGTACAAGAGATTAGGTCTTTAGGTGTTCACCTAGTCTCTAATCTAATTCATTCATAAGTGAAATTAGATCTGAATCTCCAACCACAAGTTAGATTTCCATGGCCTAAACTAAGGAAGAATGTTAAGTTTCCTAGATCTCATCGATCCTTCCCTCTTTCACCCTCAACTTTGCCTTCAATTTTGGGATCATATCCCTCTAATTTAGTTGGGATATCACCAATCCAAGTGAAACCAAAGGCTAAGTTACCCCCATTACTACCTTTTACACCATAATAAGCCTTTCACATATGACCCCATGACCCCTACCACCAAGAAAGTGTCAAAAAAACATGTAGCTCCATTACCACCTAAAAAGGTGCCATGCAAAATCACCCCTGTGACTCCTAAACTAAGGAAGGTGTCTAGCTCCATTACAATAACAAGTGCTAGAACACTCATAGGTGCTTAGATATTTTTCATATTCGAATTATTGTAATCCTCCACAATAATCCTTCTTCCCATTAAACCTTATAACCCTCTTGGACTGAAGGCATCTTGGTTCCATAATACACAAGTGTGTCTATATCATCATTCACCTGGACATGATACTGAGAGTTGTAAAGATATCACGGTAGTGATTTGGTAACACTTTGATATTGACATCTCTTTTTTGATACTCCCATTAACCTTCTTGCTATTCCACCCTTGGCATCCACAATGTCTCATACCGTTCCACTTGAATTCAAACCTAAAGATGTTGCCATACCCCCTTTGTCACCTCCTTCACCTATGTTTTAGATCAACATGGTTAATGTGGCCACGTGTTCAAAAAATAAAAAGGATAAAGGTAAGGAAAAGGTTACATCCCATTGGGCTCATCCCTTATAAAAATACACTCCTCCTTTAAATCCTAATATTTCCATCTTGGGTGTCCCAAAACCATCTTCAAAAGTTATTCAAAACCTGATGGTGAAATATCTTCAAAAAACCCCTATGAAAATGTCCTTGTATGAGTTAATCAAAAACTCAACCCAATACCATCAATCTTTGATTAGTGCCTTGCAAGGAGTTGAGGTATAACCTGATGATCTCTAGCCTCTTTTAGCTTTGGTCATCTCCTTAACACCATCTCCCTAATTTCCTTTAGTCATTCAGAAATACCACTTCAACACCCTGAAGATCAGGGTTTTATGCTTTTTATCACCACATATATCAATCAAACTCATGTCAAAATATTCATGATTTATGGAGGAGATAATATTAATATTATCTCCATCCATGCCTATAAAATAGCTAGTCCTTCTCAACAATTTCATGTCTCAAACTGTCATATTGATCTACTCTTTTAATGACACCAAAACTACTACAATGGGCATTATTATCTTACATATCTATGTGGGTCCCCATAGAATTATTAATCTCTTCTAAATTGTAGAAGGAGAGTTATAATAAAACATACTACTTGGATGACCTTGGATACGTGTTATGGGATGTGTGCCCTCAAGTTTGAACACAATGGGCAAGTGCATGTTATTCCCACCAACCCACCTCCTTTCAAAACATACAGCTTGAATTAGAGACCTAATGATGTTCTCATTCCATTAAAGACATCATCTCCTCCACATTATACTTTTGAAGCTTCCATAAGCTCCACTACCCCAGTTACACGGATACCGACAACTTTCAAGCGTCTATCACTTGGAAAATATCATTTGTTGGCACTCAACATGTTACATAATCCAAAAGAGTATGGAAAGCTTCATATGCACCCCAAAAATGATCCTTGTAATGGGATGGTCATCCTGTTTGGTCCTCCTAACCTTTAAACTAATTTCACATATGGGATAATTGATCGAGCTCCCACTATTGGCAATCCATCCTCTTTACCATAACCACTGTGACTTCTCTTTCTTGGGTAAGCCTATCTTTACTCACACCTATCTTTGTAAGTGTGCCTAGAAAGGTTTTGGTTTGGGTCATTATGAGCAAGGTGTTCATATGCACATTGAATATCCCACCAATAAAACCATTGAAAATTCCAAAAAAATGCATAAAGTGGGTTTTGAAAAACCAACTAAACTCACCAAAGCTTCTCATATAACAATTATCGAAGAGCCAGTCTCTCTTTCTCCATCCTATCCTCCACCATCACCTACCAAATCAGAGGTATCTATACCTCCTATTTTTTTTTCAATAAATTCCATCCATTTGGGCCACCTCACCTATCATTGGGGTAAGGAAACAAGGTCCTTCCTCTCATTCATCTTGAAATGATTGATGAAGACTCTCCCATAATCAACACTAGCCAATGTTAAGATGATGATGTTATTATCACATACATGGCTACAAATGATTCTTGTATCTAATGATCACTCCCATTCAAAACACAATCTATGTTAAATGAATCAACGATTGACATCAATTTATCCTCTCATGATAACCCCCACATCCTTAAGATTGACTAGTCTTTAGATTCCTCTGAGCAAGCAAATTATGCCACATTTATTAATGACAATAACAAACCCTTCACTTGGTATTATAATGACATGCCTAGTATCAACCCCTTTATCATCACCCATAACATTGTCACCAATTGAGATGCTAAACCTATTAAGTAGAAGATTCATAAAATTCATCCTCATATTTCTCTCCTTGTCAAAGAAGAGCTCCAACACCTCCTTTTTGTTAACTTTATTCAACCCATCAACTACCTATAATAGATTTTCAATGTTTTTCCTATCATAAAAATGATAGGGGGAATCTGCATCTACACTAACTACTATGACCTAAACCTCACTTGTCCAAAGGATGACTTTCTTCTGCCAAGTATTGACCAACTTGTTGATCTAATAGTCGGCCATGAGATGCTATCACTTATGGATGGGTTCTCAGGTTACAATCAAATCTTGGTACTCTTGAATATCAACACAAGATAACTTTCATTACCCCATGGGGGACTTTCTGTTATCAGGTTATGCCCTTTGGTCTGAAAAATGCTAGTACCACCTACCAACATGTCATGACTTACATCTTCCATGATATCCTACAAAAAATTATGAAAGAATACATGGATGACGTACTCAAAAAGTCTAAACTTCTCCAAGATCACTTGATGATTCTCAAAATCATATTCACTCATCTCCTCCAATATAACATTTGATTAAACCCAAATAAATGTGTCTTTGGTGTCCTTTCTAGTAAGCTCTTAGGCTTTATCATTTCTCTCTATGGTATTGAAGTCAACCCTAGTAAAGTTTGAGCAATACTAGACATGCCTCCACCTACTAATGTCAAAAAAATCCATAGCCTACAAGGTAAACTTTAGTCGATTTTCCACTTCATTTCCCAATTGTTAGATCATTTCCAACCCTTTCACCATCTCCTCAAAAAATATGTCTCCTTCCTTTAGAATATAGATTACCAGGAATCTTTTGATGCACTCAAATAATATCTCATTTCCCCACTAGTTCTTATTCCACCTAAAAAACTAGCCTTTCTACCTTTACATCTCTACAACAAACCATTCTCTAGGTGCTAAGATTACACATTAGGATGATCGCCTTCAAGAATAAGTGGTTTACTACATAAGCCACACACTTATTGATTATGAAACTTGATATATCCATATCGAAAAGATTTATCTCATGTTGGTATTTGTAACTTCCAAGCTCCATCATTACCTCTTAAATCACAAAACTTACATCATCACCCATACTAATCCCATTAAATACATGCATTCCAATCCATATCACATCCAATTTTTAGCTTAGTGGCTCATGCTCCTTACTAAATTTGACTTGAAATTTATCCAATAAAAGTCTATCAAGGGTTAAATGATCATTGACCAATTTTTTGTAGCTCCTTTACCGATAACCAACCTTCAAACCTTGAATTCCTTGATGAATCTATCATAATTATCTCCACCGATGACATCTCCTATCAAATGATGATGTTCTTTGATAGGTCTAAATGTCAACACAATGGGGGTGTGGGGGTCATCCTCATCCCTCTTGATTGTGAGCCTATGCCTTTGTCATTTAAACTAGATTTTGAATGTACTAACATTATGATTGAATATGAAACTTTAATATTAGGGCTTTAAATGGCTATTTTCTTAGGTGTCAAATCAACAACCATTTTTGGTGACTCCCAGTTAGTAGTTAATCAGGTTAATGGTTCTTACCTATGGAAAAATGAAAATTTTCAATGATAAAAACATCATGTAGATACACTCTTAGAATCATTCAACTCTTACCTCTTGGAAAAAGTTCCTTGATCTACAAACAAGTTTGTTGACACAATGGCTTCTCTTGCTTCACACATATCCTCTTCATCCTCTTTCTCAAAAATCTATGTCATTATACATCACTTAACATTTCCCTCTTATGTATCAACTAACATCCTTTTTATAGGCAATATAATGCATAACCCACATGACTTATGGTACAATCAACTCACAGATTACCTCTCCTTTTTTATTACCCCTTTTGACCTCTCCAATAATGGGAAATGTGCCTTCATGAAATATGATGCTCACTACACTATGCTAGGGGAACTTCTCTACAAGTGAGGTTTTGATGGTCTCCTCCTAAGATTACTCACTAGTACTAACATCCCCTTTGCTATTAAGGAAGTTCATGATGGGATTTGTGGTGGACATTTCAATGGTAACATAGTTGCTAAATGTATCCTTCAACTTGGCTACTATTGGTCGATACTCCATCAAGACTATAGTGATTATGTTTGGCATTGCATCAAATGTCAACAAAACACTAACCTCCTTCACGTTCCAATCCATGTCTTACAAGTCACAAAAGACTTTAGGCCCTTCTCCTAATGGGGTTTGGATCTAATCAATGATATTAACCCTCATTCATCTCTCTACCATCATTCCATCATCACTGTTATTGAATACTTCACCAAGTGGGTCAAGGCCATTCCTTTTATCTCCACTAAGCCTATAAAAATTATTAACTTTATCAACCATGACATCATCTATCATTTTGGTTTCCCACATAAAATTATAACAGACAATGGTAAATCTTTTAAAAACAAGACTATCCAAAAGCTTTTTTGATGCTTTTAGAATCAAATTAAGCTTCTCATTGCCATACTATCCACAAGCAAATGGATAGGCAAAATATTCTAACAAAACCTTATCCAAAACACTCATGAAAGTATTCAATAATACTGGCAAGGATTAGCACATGTACATTCCCTTTGCTTTATAAGCTTATCACACTAGAATTCAAACCCCTATAAGTGCTACACCTTTTTCCTTGGTTTATGAGGTAGAAGCTATTTTACCTCTTAAGGTCCAAATTCATTCTCTTTAAATTTATCTACAAGACATACTTACTAATGATGAATTTCACCAAGAACATTTGGCTCAACTTGAGTTTCTTGATGAATGCCACCTCATAGCCCTTAACCACCTACAAATCTATCAAGAACGTATCAAATGTGCTTACAATAAAAACCTCAAGGAGTGAGATTTTAATATCAAAGATCTCATCTTAAAAGAAAATCAACATGTGATGAACATGGATAAAAGCAAATAGGGTAAGTTTTCTCCTAATTAGCTTGGACCCTACATCATAACTCATAAGTATGGCTCATGAACTTATCACTTGTATTCTCTCGAAGGAAGGTAAGAACATTAGCATTTAAATGATTTTTACCTATGACTATTCTTTTGTTAATCAAGTGATGCTTCACCTCATGTTTAACTTGATCTCATCCCTTGAGCAACCCTAATACATTCATCTCCCTTCCTCTTAACCCTTATTCCTACACACTTAATTAATGTACAAAGTGCTATGGTTTTGCCCTCAAAGTGGAAAACCTCTAAACCTTTAATGTAATATCCATGACTAAAGTTAAAAAAGGGGATACATAGACAAGCTATAATCTCCTAGGTCATGATTCTTAATGTAGACTGCTCCCTTCAAGGATAGCTATGTTACTTCTCCTTGATACTATAAATAGATTATTCCCTTGAAGGATATCTATTAAAAAATAAAAGCTTAGAACACTCCCTTGAAGGATGGCTAAACCAAGCTTTATTATCAAGGGAAATAATGACTTAGAAGCTTCTCATATTGATCAACTTCATATGACCTCAACACAAACAAAATCCTATTTTAGGCTTCCCACATTGATAAAATTACACCCATACCAAAAAAAAAACTTTAAGTCATGGACTTGCCTATAGTAGCTCTTGAGTCACCCAAAGAAGGGGCATTCCCTCCCCACTAAGAAGGTTACGCTACCCAAACACTCTCATTCTTTTACCTTTTTCCCTCATACTCTTTCAAGGGACTTTGAACTCACTTGACACAAGGTGAGTACAATGCTTATCTAACAAACAAAAGGTCAAATGATTCAAAGCATGAAAGAGGCTCATATTCTTGAGCCTATTTATGTTTTTATTATGGTCTTTAATAATATGTGAGCATTGTGCCTCTTTATTTCCCATCTCAATCACATGTTGATTTCTCTTCTGAGATCACATCTCACAACAAGATTCAATCACCTTCTCACCTTTTTGTCAATTTTTATTGATTTTTAGAGTTATGTGTGATCCAAAACTTGAAAGTTTTAGTTGAAAGATAATTCAAGAAACAAGAACAAAACAATTCAAATAATGCTATCTCTGATAAGAGATGTTTTATTGATCAAATTTGCAGACCTAAACATATGTTTATCTCTGAGAAGAGATGTCTAATTTCCATTTTAGGTTACATCTTCATTTATACATGTTTTGAAGGTGTGGGGAGGAGGTGGAAGGTCACCAATCTCAAGGGAGATGAATTGGTTTGGCTTCCATGATTTACAATAATACAAAATAATCAATGTCTTGCACTATGTTCTCTACTCATGTTTGGCCCATAGCCTCTCTCTAGCATCTAAACCTGACCCTAAATCTAGATATAATCATGGTGGGTAGCCCCAATGGCCATGTCATCATGATGTACTCATAATCCCAATAATGGAGTAAATTTTTGACACATAAATTATACCATCATTGTAGCCTCAAACCCCACAATTCTTTGTATAACTGTGCTAAAAAAGTTGGTCCCCATGCATACACTATCCACTACTCAACCATATATGCCAACACACCTATTAATGTAGTAGGAAATCTCCCCCCATCTATGTCTGGTATAGTATATATTATAATCCCTATCATCATCAGGATACTCAACTAATGTTGCTCCTCATCGACAGTGTACAATGGCTCATATGCAAAGCTCAGTGAGTGATAGGTCACCTTGCTAACATGCTCTCCAAATAGTATCACCATATAAATATCATGTTCCTCTCTCAAACAAGAGAAGAGCTCTTCAACCTAGAATGGTAACTTTAAAATCCTATATACATCCTCCTACATCATTGTCAACTCTTTGGTAAGCAAACAAAAAGTGTTATTGGTGTGATCCCACCTTTCTATCAAAGCTATCATCAAGCTAACATCATGTGCAACTTGGAAATATCATCATACTCCTCTTAACCCTATAAATTCCATGTACTCCCACTCATCCATGATGACATCCCTCCTCACCCTCATCAGTAGCGCAGGTAGTCAATTTCATAATGTCAACTCTTACCTAGCCTGTATCCACACACACAAACCTCAAATCATAAACTTTCCATTATATAAACTTCTACCCTTTTTTTCCTTCTCTCTAGGAAAAATACATTGGATTAAGGCCCTCATTTAGGCTATTTAGGTAAAGCTTAGTTAACATGGGGTCTTCTAAGGTTAGCTCAGCTATATACCCACCTTACTATCTAACCTATTAACCCACCTAAACCCTATGCCCAACTCCTTATCTCTTAACCCTAGGCCCAATTTCCTATCTCTAAACCCTAGGCCTAACTACTTGTCTCTTAACCCTAGGCCCAACTTCTTATCTCTAAACCCTATGCCTAACTACCTATCTCTCAACTCTAGGCCCTATGACCTATATCTCACACCCTTAACCCCATGACCTATCTTTTAATCCCTAGGTCCCATGACCTATTTCAACCTGCCTTTTTCTAGCCACTTCCCTTAACAAATTTTTAAACCATACCTCACCCTTTTTCCCTATGCATTGGGATAATTACATTGGCATAAGGCCCTCACCTGGGCTATGGAGGTAATACTTAGTCAACGTGGGGTCTTCTGAGGCTATTTTAGCCATTAGGCTCATCAACTACATCAATTAGGGATCAAAATGGGTCTTTTCTTCTTATTTGGGGTTTTCTCCTATGATCAATTTTAATCTTATATGTTGATATTGGTGCTTAGTGTTAGTTGACATCAATTCCTATGTCAGCTAATGTTAGTGAGCCCCATCAACATCAGTGACTAGTTTGGTCCTAGGTCTAAATAACCCACCTCCAAAATTTAGGTTTTTCCCTAAAAACTACTCCTAACCCCTCCCAAATTCACCCATACCTACCCTTAGCCAAATTACTACCCTTATAATAGCACTCTCTCCCCCCAAACATAACAAATTATCCCAAATGACAAAGTAACTACCTTAAATTAAAATTCAACTCAAAGAGCATCCTACCTCATCTCTCCATCTCCTCTGAGCTGGAATGGTTAGCACTTATGGTGGTGCACCTCCATCTAGGTTCCATCCTACCTCTACCATCTCTACCCATACCAACACTCTCTTGGTCACACTATGGCCACCAAGTGATCAATCTAACCCTCACTTTCACACACTCTTCTCAACCACTTATCACTCACGAACTCACCACAAATAGATAGGCTAGAGCTATCCTATGCCATATAACCCTCATAACTCTTTTTCTCTAATCACCTATTGCAAATGATTTTTGGTGGGCCACTAAACCCCTTTTTATTGGGTTTGGTCACCCACCAACATTGACAATTTAGACCTAGGATGTCGATGTTGATAATACTTACTACTGACATTAGTGACATATTCAACATCAACAACATTAAAATTAGAGTTTTCAACCCCAACCACCACCCTTTCAACTACACCCTAAGTCTAGGGTAACTAAGAGATCATGCATATCTCTCTAACTATGGTAACCAACCTTGGAAATCACTTAAATCTCCACCCATGATGACTCTGACTAGAGATCACAAATATTTCCTCAATCATTGACCCTTTTGAACCAACCTTTCATTGCTTATCTTGACTACTTATGCTACCTCTCTATAGTTAGCTATTGTACACACACATATATATCAGGTGTTTTGGATCATGACCAAGCCATTCATGTCATCTACAACCTTTTTTATTTACTAAGAGTACTTCTTACCTCAGATACCTAGAACACATGGACCATTGGAGCTACAACTTTGATCATTACAACCTTATCCACTATCACTTACAAGCTCTAATTTGGTTATTTCTATTCAAGTCTTCCTTGTCTTTACCTATTATTAATTATGTTGACTATAACTCATGGTAGTATACATGCAAGAAGTGATGTTACCATGCTCTCACTCAACATCCACCCACCTAATTAACTCCTTATCAAATCAGTACCTGATTCTAGATTCTCCTCTGTCAGTTCTCATTTTGAGGGGGGATACCTCATCCCATACTTGGAGCATCTAAATCATTTTTTTGTCTTGTAAATTATAAGTATAAATTATAATAAAAAAAGGGGAAAATGTAGACACCAAAATTATGTCACACATGTGTGTAACTCCCTATGTTGAAACCCCCCTTGATCCCTTTTAATAATTAGCCTTCCTAACCCATGTTTTCACCTCTCACACATTTAATTTAATTTAAATATATTTAATTAAGTTAATTAAAAACTACTTATGCCACCTTACCTAGACACGTCATCTTAAGAATAATTCTTACCCTCTGAGTCACCTCAAGACTTAGTCCCCTAATCCTAACTACCCATGACTTGTTCTCACCCCTAACATAAATTGCTAACTAACTATGTTCTTCTTAAACTTGTATTTCTACCATTCTCTAATGGATACCACATTTTAAAAGAGAAGGAATAGAGGCTAAAAATAGACTTTTACCTATTCTCATGCCACTAACATTAGTCAACCCTTGGCTGACATTGGTGGGATCACCAATGTTGGTTACTTAAGCCAAATTCCAAGCTAATATTTAGGTCAACAAAAATTAGAAAAAATCAATCATTCATGTAAAATATTTGGCATTCAACTTTCTACATCCAGGCTTACCACTACTCTACACAAATCAGTCCAGATTAGGAATTGATATACTACATAGATCTTAAATTCTTCTAAACTGACAGCATACACTTATCTTTTCTATTCATGTATTGCTTCAACACACCTCATCAAAGCCATCTATCTGGTAGTCACAATTCATCCATTTCACTAGCTAAGTATATCTCTATGTTTTATAATTCCTTTAAATAGTCATTTTAAAATTACTTTATGTTATATTGTTTATAATTTTATGAAAATATTGACTCTCCCTGTGAAGGAGTTTTAAAATTCCTTTACTTATTTCCCTCTACTTCAAACATACCAACCCTCTATCTAGACCCACTTGAGTCTTATCCACTCCCTTACAACTCTTCCCAACCTCAAAAACCTAACTAACATCTACCTCCCAACTCACAAAAGTCTCCTATAGCCTCTTGAGAACTTACTTCCCCTACTGACATCGATCAGATAATTGACATTGGTCATATCCCCCTACTAACATTAGTCAGATAAATGACATTGATCATATCTCCTTATCAACATCAATAGCCTTAACCGATGTCAGTGATTATGTATTTCCACCAACTTCCTTGAGCCTACCTAAAAAACCTCCAAATATACCAATAACTCACATTACCTACACTGTATCACTCTCTACTGCACTGAGACTGCAAGAATGGTATGAATATCTCTCTCTTATTATCTCTTTGGTATTTCAATAATTGATGTTAGTGATTGTGTATTTCAAAAAGTGGACTGCCATGCCTAAGGAAGTTTGACACTTTTAGGAACAAGCGTATAGCTTGACAACCCACTCATATATCTACTAGCAAATATTTTTGGTGGGAGTACTTTCTTATTCATAGGTCATCCTCCCTAGCCAAAGAAGAGTGCTCAACATCATCTAGATATGGTGTACAACCAATTTGGTTCTCTCTAATCTCTAATCACTACCCTTCATATATGTTTCTCCTTAAACATCAAATATATTCAAAATTTAGTGAAACATATGGTTTTACAAGATATCCTTGTGATTTTAAATAGTGAAATAACATTTCCAAACTTGTAGGTGAATTAGTGTGCATTGTAAACCCTATGTTTTCTATGTTTTCACACAGGTCGTATATAAATTTTGTTGTAAATATGTTGTAGACATGTGAAGGAGAATGTTCAGTACTTGAGATAGGTGTAAGGAGTTATATTAAATCTCTATAAACATTCAAACAACATTAGAAACCTTTGTCACTACCTAAAATCTTAAAATATGTCCTCTCTATCTTAACAGACTGTGTTGGCATAGACATTAAGGATAAAAATTAAAGTGAATAGTTGAACAGTGATGTCATAAGAATAATTTAGTGATTGGAAAAGGTTGGATATATTAAAATAGACCTTGGACAATGTTCATAAAAGATTGAAAGTCTTCAAAATGCATGGAAAAGAATTAAAACCCTTCTCGGGTTTATATATGTAGACAAAACCCTAAGCTAGGGTTTCAAGAGAGAAATCCCATTTTATAATGTTTCTACCATTAGAAGTCCACAAAAAAAAATCTATTGCTATAAGTGAATGTTTATAAAGATATTTTGGGGTTTTTGTACATCTTTGTACTATTCAAAGGTGTTGTGTTAAAACAAGGTTGAAAGTGACCTAAGAGACTAAATCAATAACTAAAAAGAGCTTGGTAAAGTGGTTTAGAAGTTGAGTCAGGGCACCAAACTTCATAGAAGGAAAGAGGAGGATAAAGTGTGTTTAATAATATTTTTATTTTCTAAATAAGCTATTGTACTTATCTATACAAGGAAAATTAGTGAAAAAGGGATACTAGAAGTTGTAACTAAGGACAAGAAAGCTAGAAAGGTGGTAAAGTTATACAAAAAGGTTGTGTTGAATTAACGATAAGTCAATGAGAAGTTGAAAGAGTTGGAAAATTATTTGAGAAATTATATGAATGTTAATGACATGATAGAGTATTAGGCTTTTCATGGATTGGGAAGGCTATAAGCTAATAAGGAAGAAAAGTTAACAAGAGGAATGGGAGATGTGAGCAGTTAAGATGGAGAATGTGAATGGGAATATAGACATCATAAATATAAAGGATTAAAAAAACAAACACAAATGAATAATCATTTAAATTTCATGAAGAGTGATTATACCATCCAAAACTAGTAAACTTTTATAGATGTCAAAGACATATAGAGATAGATATAGAGTTTAAGGTGAGATTCAGGTGATCAAAGATAAAGGTAAGGAGATGTGTTCATGTTTTCATACATCAAGGTAAATCTTAAGTTCATATTTGCATCACCTATTTTCTAAATATACTAATAAGTATAAGGGTAAGTATGATTTATTTTTCTCTAAGCTATTATTGAATTATAGATCAGCTTCACTTTCCATTATATACATTCTAGTGAACTAAACATGAATCTAACCCCTTTTAAGATCATGATGGTTTTTTCTCTCCTTTTATTATCCTGCTTCTATTCCCACATCTCTTGCATCCACATACATATAATCCCATCCTCCAGCCCTTTTTGCCTCCTTTTATTGTGGCTAACTTGCCCATGGTCTCACTTATCAAGGCCTAATAATAGGTATCTTGATTGAAAACCATACATCTCCTTTCCCTCTCATCTTACTAACATTCCATGCCTAATTAGAAGGCACTACTAGAGGGGTAGATGTATGTGGTATCCTTAACTATATGGGTACATGATCTAGTGGATGTGGTTACACCCATGAAGTATAGTGACCCATGATCTGAACACACACCAAGCCAATAGAAAAAAAGGACCAAGTCAACCATTTACTAATAATTTGAGTGTATGGTTGCCACACTATCTGCCTTCATGTAATAGTCTACAAATATAGAACATGGGGCATGGCATTATATACATGGTCTTTCCTCAATAATATAATCTTGAGGTAACCTATCATTGACCATATTTGGTAACCTAACTAACTGATACATAAGAAATCTCTTATAGATCCACACACTAAATATAAAGATAGGGGATATCATCTTCTACCCCCAAGTTAGCATCCCACACATATAATGAATGATTTACACCCAAATGATAAAAATAAGATCATAAAATTTACCCTGTGTATATAGAGGAAAATGAAGTTGACCTTTTTAATCAATCCTAACTTGAAGAAGATAACTCCTACTTATACATTTGATTGTTAATACATTAGATATTCAAGGTTATGACCATGGATCTAGTAGACCTAACCAAGGGATCTCTTACCATAATAACATCACTATAGAGGTTTCTAAAGCCTATAGTCAAGCAACACCATGAAATAACCCTAGATAGGTCCTATATTTTCATATTCACAAATAAAATGCAAAGTAAAAGTAAAAATATAATCTAGTTCTCACCAAATTTTATGGCACAAAGTTGGGGTAATAAACATGAAAAATAAATATGCATATAAGATTTATACTCATGTCAATTTATAGGAAATCCTAATGTATGTGATATAAGTAAAAATATTATTCTATCTACCCTTATAAATGAAGAATAAAAGTAGGAATACTTACCTTTGAAGACAAACCCACTAAGCCTCAATCTCTCCCTTGGCTAAGGTACTTCACAAGAGGTTATTGTGGTATGTAAGGATAATAAGGATAAGTCAAGTCTAGGCTACACAACTTCTCTAAGCATCTAAAATACTTCTCCATAAGAGACTATCCATCTTTCCAAATAAAATATTGAAACCCTAAGTAATGCTCTTGAAATAGAATTATGGGTAAGCATATGCATAATATATTATTATTATTATTTTATTTTCAATAAATGATGGAAATAGGTGTGTGTGTGTGTGTGTGTGTGTGTGTGTGTGTGTGTGTGTGTGTGTGTGTGTGTGTGTGTGTGTGTGTGTGTGCGTGCGTGCGTGCGTGTGTGCGTGTGTGCGTGCGTGTGTGTGTGTGTGTGTGTGTGTGTGTGTGTGTGTGTGTGTGTGTGTGTGTGTGTGTGTGTGTGTGTGTATCTAACCCTAAACCTTTCTAAAAGGTTGGATAACAAGGTCAACCCAATCAATTTTGTATTGTTATTTGATAAAAACAAGTTAGGTCTTAGTCTAGGTTTGCCAAAGTTGACCTAGACCCATAACATGTTTTTAAAATATTAAATATAGGGTAGGCCAAGGGAAATAATGTAATTTAAACTATCAAAAAGGGTTTTAGGCTTAGAAATGGGCTAAGTAAGGTGGTGAATTTCTTGGAAGAGTGTGTAATAGAGGAGGTAAGGCTTAAGGAAGTACATAGGAGAAGGTTGTGTAGATAACAAGTAGTAGTATAAAATACAACAATCCTATGAATCACAAATGGTCGACCCACCCCTTTCTCAATGCACCCTTTAAGGTGTGCACTCAGATAGATTGAGATTCAATAGGTTACTAAAATAAAGAAAACATCCATAATGGATAAATTTTGAAAATATTATTTGTATACATATGCCCTAATCTAATCTCATCATGTCTCTCATAGGTGTAATAAGGGATGGTGCTTATGTAAAAGAACACAACAACACACAATGCTAAAGCTAAATGGATTAGAGTAAGAAATAAATAAGATAAATGAAAGGACATAATTGAAAAACACATATCTTTACTTACCTTAGTGATGTAGATAAGAAATGAAGTGAAATAAAGTGAAGGTTTCCAATGCGGGAAACATTAGGCCAAATTGTATAAATTAGTGAATAAGAGCAAAAAATCAAAAAAAATGAAAAATATGCATGAAATATGTGAAAAGATTCTCTACAATTTCAAGATTTTAGAACATCTTATGGTTTACAAAATGAGCTAGTAGAAATAAATATATGAGCAAAAAATAGAATATGGTGGTAAATATTTGACATAGTAAATATAAATAGGGTGAAAAATAAATCACTTGTTATTTTTACTATTATGAGAAAATAGAGCCTTGAGAGACCTAATTTGATTCTAGAGAGAAACCATGGTGAGGATATGAGAACTTAAATGGGAAGGATGCATGATAGATTCAATGAGTTAAATAAAGGTAAGAAAACATTAATTTTAATTTATTTGAGCAATTTTATTTAAAATTAAAATAAATATAGAAAATTATCTAGTAGGAAAAATCTAGTCATCAAAATTGACCCTAGGAAATTTTTAGGTAAAAAACGGGTAGAATAGGGTATTGGGTAAGAAAATGTTAGACCAATAAATACCTAAGGCATTTATGGTAATTGGCAAAAAATTCATTGTATATAAAGAATAGAGTCAACTTGGTCAACTCAATTTGTAAGGCAAGAAGGAAACAAGGAGTTGACTATGTAGCAATGGGATGCTATATTATTGCTGAAGGTGGCCACCTGCATAGCAATGGGCTGAAATAGTCTAAAATGGGAAGAAGTTTGCCATAGTACCTTTTTTCTGATGCAATTGGTAATATGTGATTGATACAATTTGCTAAAGGGGGCCGACTATGTACTAGAGTGTCAATGTAGTATGATGATAGTGTAGGTAAAGGGGCTGATTTAGTATCAAATGGGACAATATAGTTTGAAATAAGAAGTCTAATTATGTGTCAGAGGGTGAATATAGTATGTTATAACTATAATAGGGCTGATTTAGTATTAAATGGGATGATTGTGTTGAAACATAAGAAAAAAAAAGAAAAAAAATCAAATGAGCTAATTTTATGATTTTTTAGAATTTATTTTAATTATTATGACATGGATATCTAATACATCTTTTGTTGTTTGATATTTTTCAAAGATGCCAAAGATATTGGCATCTAATAGATGTATTATGGATAATATATCTATTGGATCATTTGGCTAATGTGGATAAAGCTTGACTAGTTACTTTGGGATTCATCAACATCATGGAGATGAGATAGATCACCATGAGTGTTAATCTCATTGCCATGTTCCTAAGAGCATGGAAATAAATTACCAACACTTTTTGATGGGAGGCAGAAGGGGACACCATTAAGATGGGGATTACTCTGGAGGATGTCCATGCATTACTTGGACTTCTGATAGGTGGGACACTAGTGATTACTGATACATTAGAGTTAGCGGATAAGAGATGAATATTAGCCTAGTGGGATACATGTTCAGATAGGATCTTTCCTAGGTTGAGTATGATCTTGTTTGATGTATATATTACAACCATTCTTGACATCTAGAAGGTAGTGATAGGACTTGTGACAACATGAGTGATGTGTCACAAGATAGATGATAAGGTATCGCTACATGTTATAGCCTTTTTCTAGTTTGGGTCTAGTTTATGCATGATATGCATGGGATGATATCTAGAGGGTAGAAGATGATGAGACCATTGATTTTTATTAACCCATGGATATATAAGAGGTTCCATATGCATCAGATGGTTGGGTTGCCCCATGTGATTGATGATAGGTTACCTCAAGTCTTATAATGGATATAAGAACATGTAATGCAGGTCATGCCCCATGTGCCATCCTTATAGATTATCACATGAGGGTAGATTATGTGGCATCCTTATACTCACATATCTTACATATGGCCTAGTTGGGATATTGTATTGATAGGGTTAACACATATGCATATCACATACTATTACAGTTCATGGGTATTTATGCATCCATTGGATCATATACCTAGATAGCTAGGGATCCCCCATCTGATGGCTCTTCTGGTATTGCCTATTTATTGGGCATGACATGAAATAGAGATAAGAGGGAAAGGAGGTAGAGGGGTACCTATAAAAATATTGAGGACCAAGCCTTGACATGATAGACTATAAGCTGGTGGAGCATGACATTATGAGGTAGAAGAGTTAACAAGAGGAGATTCAATGGATGTGGATGCAAGAACACAACATGAACCATAATAGAGGCAAAAATTACCATCACATACTCATTCGAGATAGAGGCATTATCTATGTGAGGAGGTATAGATGTTAGCTATATCATAAATAGATCCAATAGACACTCTAAGACATAGTTGGTTCATAGAGAGACCATTGAGGAGAGGATCATGATAGGCTTGGGTGGTGACTCTAGGATTTATCTTAGTGTAAAGGTAATTGATGGGGGAGGTGTTTGGCAGTCGATTAGATAGGGAAACCATGATCGATGATACTAAAACTAGTGAAAAATGTTTTAAAATTTGATTTATACTCTGGATAATCTTAAGGTTCTATCTACCCTAGCTAGGTAGGTTGGTTTAGACTAGTGGGAGAGGCCATGAGGTAGCTACAAGCACACATTTATAGGTTGAAACCACTAGTGGGGGTGGGAGTGGGAGAGGCATAATCCTGATAAGCCCTATCATAGGAGAGAGCCATGCATATGGAGATCACCATCTAGCTAGGAAAGGTGTAGGCCTAGGTGGCTAATCTATAAGGATAGGTTGCTGGATTGATATCCTAGACTACCTATTTATAACATATTATTTAGAGGGGATAGTCGAAGGCATTTATGGGTAGCCTGACTAGGCCACAAGATAGACACGATGGAGCATAGCCCTAGAGATAGAGATATTGTATTTTGTACTTGTATTGTATAAAACACATGATATATATATATATATATATATATATATATATATATATATATATATATATATATAGTTTTATTGATCTCATGAGTCATACTTAGATTTAGATGTGGATGCATGAATATATTTCCTTTATAGCACATGTATTTAGTTTTTGTTGTAAATGCTATGGAAAATATGTGATGTGTGTTTTATTTTCTAGCATTATGTGAGCACATGCATGGTTAAAAAGAAAAGGACAAAATGATTTAAAAAAGTATAATTAATCAAAATAAATGTAATACACACTATATCATGATGGGAAATGTGTAAAAAATAAAAGATGAATAAATATAATAAACTAAAGATGTAAAAAATGACAAATGTGTTTAAACCATGTAAACATTTACACCAGTTTAAAATAAATAAAAAGTCACACTATAGCATGTTGGGAAGTATGAAAAATTGTAATAAAATGGAAGGCACATGAAAGATCAATGGTATTAAAAAAAATAATAATAATAATTAAGTCAATCAATCATACTAAATCAAGTTAGGAAGTTTAAAAATAAAAACAAAAATGTAAAAATAAATTACATTAATCACACTAATTCAAGCTGGGAAGTATGAAAATTTTAATAAAATGGTTGTAAGTATATATGTAATAAAAAAATAAGAAGATAAAAATGAAATACTTATGAAGGAAGTATAAAACATATTAAATCAAGATGGGAAGTATGCCAATGATGTGTATCTTATAATGAAACACTAATTATCTCAAATTTTATGCATGCAATTTCATTATGACTTGGTTATAGTAGGAACTGGGTATTAGAATATTTTATGAGGAGGGTCTAGTCCTATTCATTATCTTACATTGTAACTCACAAAGGGAATACCAATGAGGTAGAAACAACTATGGGAATGATTTTAAAACATGTTTATAATGTGGTAATTTGTGAGGAGGGCATGGTCTTATCCATGGTCTTACACTATAAATCACAAGGGGAACACAAAGGGGGAATGATAAGTTAACAAAATAATATTTCTCAAGGGTAAATATTAGGAATGTTAGAATGAAATAAGGATTGTAAAAAGCATGACATAGGTGTCTATGATAAGACCTTAGGAAAAATGAGGCATATTAAGTACAAAAGATAGACACTAAGATTTGAGTGACCATCAAAATACAAAGGATACCTACTCACAATAAGCATAAATCTATATAGGAAAATAGCTTAGATCGAATCGTGATGGTTAGATGAAAAATAAAAGTAAAATGGACCTACCTTCCCACATGTTCCCCATTCCTTGGGACCTCTTATAGAGCCATTGGTCTACTATGAAGATTGGGTAATTGTGTGAGAAAGTAGGTATCACTATTTTTTTTTAATTCTCCTATCCCAATATACTAGCCTACCATACCCCAATGGACCTAGAATCTATGATGAGGCCAAATATGGAGTTTGAGCTTTAATTATCAAAAAGGATATGTCTTATTAATCACATCTTTTATTGTGATTTGAATTTTGAATTTGTATGTTGCCTTTTGTTTAGTGATTTGGATTTTATGATTCCTCCTCCATATGAATTTGGAATAACCAACATGAGTGATAGAGGTGATACACGTGAATGAGCTTTAGACTTTAGCTAAAAGAATCTAAATATCCAAAGATATGATTGACTAAAGACTTATGCTTACCTATGAACCAATATGTAATCTTAATTTTCAATCGTATGTAGGTTTAATATGAAAAGGATTAAAGGAAGATTCAAAGTAGATCAGTAAATATAAGTACAATGAGACATTTTGATTTCTAACTAATCACATGGTAAATAAATATTACTAAGGGGATCAAGGTTTATAATATTTTTTTCAGATAAGATAGCAAACAAATTTTGAAAAATAAAATGAAATCCATGAAATAAATGAATGCATAGACATAAGTGTGCCATCATGGAAAGAATGAAAAGAATACATAAGGAAAAGAAGATGAAAGTAAATGAAACCATATACAACATATAATGCATAATATAAATATTCATGTGAAACAAATAGCTAAAACCAAGTTTGACACATATTCAAATGATATAATATATATAAAAGTGTATCACAAGTCTAATCCAAAAATTATAATGAAAGGTGAAAGAAAACCATTTCATGTTCATAAATATTGATAAATTTATCCAAAAATGTTATCCATGACATCGGAAACATCTATATGAATATGGATCCTAATGTTAGCTAAAATCTCATCAATCCCCATGGAAAAATATGCAAATACCTCTCTCTAAATCTCTTCAACATAAAATGTAGGTGTTTATGAAGGATCATGCTCATGAGGGATCTTGTGCGTCTAATACACAAGGATAAAAATAGGTGCCAAAAGAGGAATGGTATCTATGGGATGAGAAAGAGGGACCAATAAAGGAGTAGAAGGAGCCATAAGTGGAGAAGGGACCACAAGTTGAGAAGGAACCAAAAGTGGGGAGGAGGGTGTTGTGGGTAAATAAGGGGAAACCTTCTTTCATGGGCGGCTTGTGGAAGGAAGAATAACATGTGTAGGGATCATCAAAAGGTGATCATGAAAGTGATATTGGAGAATATGGAAATGATCAGTATGATGGGCACAATAATGGTGCCAAAGTTAATATACCCCCCATATTTAGGGATATACTCACATAACAACTTGGGATGAGGTATAGCTTTGTCTTTGGGTTGAGCAAGAGTGGGATGCAATATTCCAATATATTGTTTAATTTTTTGACAATCTATTTAATGTAAACAATAGATATGATTGTTAGTAAACTTTGGCAGTATACTAATGGAAGATGTAGAAGTAGAATTTAGGAAAGGCTAATATAATTGGAAGTCTTTGGTATATAGACTATAAAATTTGTGACTATCACAATAAGGTTGATTAGCCCATTGGGTGGGCATGGGATCAAGCTAGAGTAAATGAAGAAAGCCATCACCAAGGGAAGGCAAGGTAGAAATGAAAACTAAACTAAGCTCATCTGAAGGTAAATTAGGATTAGAAATAGGATGAGGCTTAGCTAAAGGTAGAGTGGGAGTAAGAACCAGACTAGGTTTAGCTGAAGGTGAAGCTAGATGCACATAAGTCTTAAGAGTAATATCTAATATCTCTATGGGAATCAAATTATAAGGATCCTAATATCTATCAAAATGTTAAAGATAGGTCATGGTATGATCCATGAGCATGCTTCTAAGAGGCTCTGCTAAAACTAGATGTGTACCATGTGATCTCTCCATCTCAACTCTACAAAAAATAGGAAAAATACTATAATTAGGTGTTATGAAGGAAAAAATGATATAAGATGAACAAAAAGACTAAAATAAATAAGTATGATATCAAATAATCTCAACATCTCTAGCCATGACAAGTCCTCCAAAAAATGGGTCATCTAAAGCATAACCATCATCATAGTTAGGTATATGCAAGTCAATGGTACATGTAGGTATGATATTATCATTGGAAATCACATGATTAATAGAATGTATAGTCTTGGTTAAGACCACATGTATATCATCGATAATAGGTTGATGGGAGTGAGGTTCAAAATAGGGAGAAATTTGGGTGATGTTATGAGGGGATAGATCAAAAGTTTTGATCTTGAGTTATCTCATCTGACTCATTATCATCAAAATCCATGAGGTTAGGTGGTATGTTCCCAATGAGTTTGTGGTGACCATTATAACCTTAGGTATAATTGATAGATTAATTAAAATGTTAAGATTCTCAAAATAGGATACTAGGCAAAGGTTCAAGTGTAAGAATTTTAAAGATGCCACATTCTTGGAATTGTTTGAAACTCCAAGCATTTATGTCTCCTTGAATATTATAAATATCATCATTATGGGGGAATTAGATGCATTGGAATACATATGAGGTAAAAATACTCATATGATGAGCCCAAGGCCTAGAAATCATGATGTTATAAGATAGGGGAAAGTTAAATATCATAACTTTCACATGGACAGTGGTAGGAGGGATGGTAATAGGAAGCCACATGCAACCTAAAAGAGGAATTTGCCTTATATTGTAGCATTGAAATATGATATGTTTGGGATTGATATTGCATTTAAAATATCAAAGATTTTTTAATGAAATCAAGGGAGGCAACCTAAGTACATGAACCTTCATCATTAAAAGCATGCTTGATTCGGATATCCCTAATTTGGATGCTAATGAATGGGGGGATCATTTGCATGAAGCATAATCTCATATGGAATTATGGAAGTGAAAGGAAACTTAATGGAAAGAGAAGTGTCCAATATTTCATCAACATGTATGGACATATCTTCACATTTTTGAAGGATACTATATTTGGATCCAAACAAGGTATCTTCGCATCCTACTAGATGAGGATGAGGGATGTTCGTTTCAAATAAAAATTGTATTAGATGGTTTTAGTGATCGGGTTAAGTTCTCATTAGTTTTAAGAAATGTATTTGAGATGGGAGATGATAAATTTCTACAATGGGGTCCCATTCATAATAACCCATAGGGGGATTGCTAGATATAGGCGCATAATGTTGTAAGAGCTCTGAGGAAAGAGGGTTGGAAGTGTAATCAAAATTGTGTATGTAATATGTATTTGGTTTAGTTTGAGAAGAAATGGGTTGATTATCTTTAGGTGGTGGGATGGTTGATTGAGGTATTTCTTTTGATTGGATTGAAAAATACTATTGGAAGGTTGGGGAATGTTGTATATATGTGTAGATGTTAAAATAAGAATAGAGATAGTGTGAGAGGTATTATCCAATTGAGTTGTTTAAGGTGGTTTTTGGAAGGTTATAAATTCTTATTTCCCCAACTCCATGAGATGAGATGGGGAAGAATATTGAATGTCATAAAATATTTGAGTGGTTTAGTATGTGTCTGTTGGATTGGAATCAATGAAAGCACCTACCCATCACATATTAGTCATATTTACCACATTTTATTCATGATTACTGAGGTCTATAAGACTCTAAACATTATTGTTATAAGGAGTAGGATTGTCATTGTTATCTTGATGATTAGAAAGAGGATCTTTGTATATATCAAGATGAGCATTAGCTTGATTTAAAGCTTGATTTTTGTTTTATGTTTCATGAGATTTAAAAGCTATGTCATATACTTGTTGGCACTTGTGAATGAGTGATTCATGATCAAATTTTGGGCTAGGAATAAATTCCATAGATAGATTACATAATTATTTACAACTCTCATGAGAGTGGCCCCAATTGACATGAAACCATGAAAATTTATTTGGATTGTACCATGTTTTCATTGGATGAGTGGCGTCAAGATCTCATGGTAGAGGATTTGGAAGATGCTTGTGAAGCTTGGATAAGGATAATGGTTTATGGATATTGATATTCATTATTTGATAAAAATGTAGGATTATGAGTGTTGTTTAGAGGGGAAACATGTTCCATATTATGGTTTGGAGTAATGGATTGAGTGTTATGAATAGTGTCATAAGTATCAATGACACCATCATTGTTAGCATGATTGTTTTTATTTTTAATGAAAATGTGAGTGCTCATGGTAGGTTTATATGGTTCAAATTGGTGGATGAGAAAATATTGTCACTTAGATTAGTCAAAGGCTTCTTACAAAGTTCTTGGGGAAAAAGTCCTAGCCTAATATTATGGCATGGTGTATAGAACATTAGTGAATAAGTGGAAGAGGTTGTCATCTACCATATTATGCTCACATTTATTAGATAAGTTATTTTAATGTTTGATGAAATTTGGTGCTGTTTTATACTCAAGTTGTTTATAATTTATGAAGTGAGCTAAGTTTGAAATCATTGTACTAAGGAGCCAAAAAAATCTTCCAAGTTAGTGATATAATGGGGTTTTACTTTATTGTACCATCTAAAGCATATTCTATGTTTGTTTTATCTAATATCTTGGTAGCAACAAAAGTATTAAGTTTGAACCAATCTTTATAGAGGTTACCAAATGTTTGTAAATGTAATGTGGGATCAATAGACCCATTATACGTGATGATGGGTGTGATGCATCCTATGTCGATATTAACAATTTGAGGTAAAAGAGGTTCATTTTGGAGATGTTTGATTGTTTTATTAATGATTTTTGGTTGAGGAATAAGTTTTCCATAGGAATCCTTAAGGGGATGTGGGAGGCATTTGGATTTTGTGCTCCCCATGAAACCTATTGGGGTTAATTTTAAAGGTTAATGAGATGGTTTTGCATATGCATCAATTGATTTATGTTATTAGTTTGAAAATTACGAATTTAATTGAGTGGTTATAATAAAATTTGATGAGTCTAGGGATTATTTTGACTACTAGCTGCAACATGTAATGCATTGGTATTGGTATTAGTGGCTTGGGTTACACTATGTGTAGTAGCATGCATTGTACTAGTGGCATGAGAAGAATTTATAAAAATAAGCACTAATATCAAGATTAGTATTTGTATCAAAATATGTACTAGTGGAATGGATATCATTAGAATAAAAGGAAGCAGTAGTAGCATGATTAGCATTTGTAGAGAAATATGCATTAGTGGCATGATTAAGGAGGAAGGTCTTTGGAAAAGGCCCACTAGAATTTGAACCTACCATGTTAGTGGAGATACTTGGCATGGAGGTTGAAGAGGCCATATAAGTATATGTAATTGTGCATGAAGGAGAAAAAATATAAGGAAAATTTTTATAAATGAAGAAATTCTCTCCCTGAAATCTATGAGATAAGGTAGGGGAGGGTAAAATAAGTTCTTCTACTTGAGGACCTATCATAAGATTATAAATGGTTAAAGGCCCTTTCCTCTATGTTGAGTAAATTTGTTAATTAATAAGATCATTTCAGGTGTGTACTCTAATTCACACTCATCTTATAAATATAACAAAGTATTATGAACTAAGGATGATGAGGAGTCCAATAATTGGTAGTATGAGTGGCAACGTGAACATTGATTTCATCTAAGGTAGAAGCCATAGGTTGTTTCTTGTGAAACCTATTAGGATGGGTAAGACTCATCATGTTTGTTGGATTCAACTAGGTATTATCCTCCAACAAGAAGTTCATGATGAGAAAGAGAGGCTAAAGATTTGATGGAAAAAAATTAGGAAATAGGATACAAAATTGAATAGGTCAACTATGTTCTATAAAATAGGGAACAAAACATATAATAAGAGGACATATTATTTTAGGTCAACTATCCATTACTGAATATGAAACTAAACAAGAAGATAAAGAGACATATTCAAATAGATTGACTATGTACTAGATGCAAATAGTTTAAATAGTTTGTAAGAGATTGTGTCAACGAAGATGATAGTGTTCTAAAAATATAGAAATATTTTACAAGATAATATCTAAACAAATGAAATTAAGCACACAATAAATTGAATCAATGTGATTTATTTAATTGGAATACATACCACAAACCTTACACTAACACTAGATAATACAAGTTTTTCAATACAAAATACAATGATCAAAGAGCAAGCAAAAAATTTAAAGTAAATGCTAAGCAAGTGGTTATTACTAAGTGTTATTAAGTAAAGTTTGAATTTAATGTGATGGAAATTTGGCTAAAGGAATGAACTATAAATCAATTTAAGGATGGTTTCAAGTAGTTTTGGCTGAAAGGGATCTATGTCAATGACGGTATTGGCTTGGTATTGGGGTCTATCCCCTCACTTCAAAATCTCATAGTGATAAGGTTATCCTTTTCCAATATATGCCATCAACCATGTGTTTATACTTGGATAGAAAACACAGTTAGCTTTCCTCTTGGTGATGAAATCCAAGTAGGAAGGCCTTGGAAAGATAAATTTTTAATGTTTTTTTATGTGTCAAGTGATTTAGAAGTGTGTGCAAAAGAGAAAAATAATGTGAATAAATTATTAAATTGAAAAACCACATAATTAATTTATGTTTTTTATTCTAAGCATGAAAATAATTGAAATGAAAGGTGAATTAATTTCAAGCAAAAAAAGGTTAATTCTTTGACTATAAAGAGTATATAATTAGTTTAGGTAATATTGTATTCAAATAGTTTAGAGTAGATTAGAATAGGTTAATGCTATTCTATGAAAGAAATATCTATAAGAACATATTTTATTAGGTTGATTGTGTCTTCTAGAAATAATACATGCTACAAAAATGTGTTAAGCTAGTTGACCCAATTGGATGTAGGGTTGTAGTTTTATAGACTACAAACTTGTGAAAAATAATACTTAAAAAAGGAAAACTAAAATGATAGAGAAGGTAAGAATGAACCTTGGTGGGATTGAATATGTTTAGATTGAAAAAATATATGTTGTGAAGCTCAAGTGTTGATTTAAATATTTTATAAACATAGTTGATTGGCTCAATGCAGTTTGTAAAACTTGTGTGCTGAAAAGAAGTTGCAAAGAAAGTTGACTGGCTTGACCATGTTTGCATACCTATATGATGAAAAAATAGAAATGTGAATAGATTTTAATGGTTTAATTATATATTCAGTCTTATATATGAATAATAATATTATGCCAAGTTGATCTATCTAATCACTTGTATTTAGAGAATAAATGCATAGACAAAACATAGTCATTTTGGGGTGACTATGTGTTAAACCTATACATACTATTATAACTATAATAAAATGTTCAATATAATAATACAAAAATAAAAATAAATATTATAATGATAAAATTAAAGTGTGAAAGAAAACCTACAAGGTTTTGATTCATGTTTTGTTCACCATAATGTATACAAATGAAAATGCAGTTGACCTATTTAATTAATCCTAACTCAGAGAAGATAAATCCTACTTACAATTTTGATTGTTAATACAATATATATTTGGGGTAATGACTAGTATTGATCTACTAGAACTAACAAATGGATATATTACCATAATAACATCATTAGAGAGGGTTCCAAAGCTTTTAGTCAAGCAACACCATGAAATAACCCTATCTAGGTCCTATGTTTTCATATTGACAAAGTAAATGCAAAGAAAAATTAAAAATCTAATCTAGTGTTCACTAAATCTTGTGGCAAAAAGTGGGGGTAATAAACATGAAAATTAAACATGCATATAATATCTATACTCATGTCAATGTATAATAAATCCTAATCCATGGGGGAGAAGTACAAATGCTAATATATATACTCTTACAAATGAGGAACAAAGTTAGGAATACTTAACTTTGAATATGAATTAGTTGAGCCTCAATATATCCCTTGTCTAAGGTGTTTCTCGAGAGGTTGTTTTAGTATGTAAGGATAACAAAGATAAGTCATCTCTAGGTTACACAACCTATCTATGCATCCAAAAGACTTATCCACAATATAAGATCCATATCTCCAAAGAAATTATTGAAACCCTAAGAAATGATCCTCAAGTAGAATAGCAGATAATAAGGTGCATAATATATTATTATTCTTCTTCTCTTTTTAGTAAATGATGGAAATGGATGTGTATATATAATTAAATGTAACCCTAAACCTTCTAAAAATTTATATGATAGGGTCGACCCAATCAACTTTATATCATTATTTGATAAAAACAAGTTAGGTCTCAATCTAAGTGGGTCACAGCCAAACTCTACTCTTAACATGTTTTTTACCAATTTGAATATAGGGCTAGCCTAGGACAATAGTTTAATGTAAACTTTCAAAATGGGTTTTAGGCTTATGAAGGGGATAATTAAGGTGGTGAATTTCTTGGAGGATTGTGTAATAAAGGAGTCAAGGATTAGGGAATTACATAGGAAAAGGTTATGTAGATAATAAGTGGTATTATAGGGGACAACAATATTCAAAAACACCAATGGTCTACTCATCCCTTTTCTAGTGCACCCTTTAAGGTATGCACTCAAAAATATTTAGACTCGATGGCTTCTTACAAGAGAGAAAGTATTAGTAATTGATAAAGTCTGAAAATATTATGTGTATACACCCTAATATAGGATGGAATAACACAAGGATATCACATAAAGTGGTACCTTCCCATCCTACTTGTGACATAGTACTTGTGTTATCACAATCCCTATCAAGGCCTTCTGAACATCTAGAATAACAAATATATAAACATCAAATCAACTAACATGTAAAATAGAATATATCCTCTCTGACCCTGTCACCCACTAGGTTAGGGATTGTATATCATCCTCCATCTCTGGTGTATCAAATATTACCAATATCTTGATGATATGAAGTCCAATCAAGACATGGAAATCCTCCAAGGTGATATACACCTCTATAGTGTCCCTCTCCACCTCTAATCAGAAAGTGTATGTTAATTGTTCCCTTGCTCTTAAGAACATGGCAATGAGATCAAAACTCAATGGGGTCTACCTCATCTCCATGATTCTTCCAAACCCCAAGGCAACAAGTCAAGCTTGATCCATGTTTGAAAAACACTCCAACAAATCTAGTAGCTAGGATGCATCCATCAAATGCCAATATATTTACTACCTCTCCAAAATATCAAACAATAGTAAACATATTATATCTCAATGTCATAATAATAAATTACATTCTTAAATATTCTAAAAACTACAAATTAACTACTTCATCAATTTTTTTGGCCAGATTTTCTATTTGTCACCTTTTTCAAACTTAATCAACCTATTTGATACTAAATTGGCCATTTCCTATTTTTGATATACTACATCGGCCCTCTACCACACAGTTGGCCTCATTCAATAGACTATATTAGACACATATTATGTACTGCATCATCTAGAAGATACCATGGTAGCCATTTCTTAGTTAATAATTAAATCATCTCTCTGCTATGAAGTCAACCACCTCCAATAATACTACATTGGCCTACTACTACATAGTCAACCACCTATATTTATCTCACCTTACAAATTGAGATGATAGGACTGACTCTTTTCTTAGTCTGTGGTGACATTTTAACCATTTACCATAAAATGCCTTAGGCATTTATTGGTCTGATCTTTTCCTACCTAGTACCCAATTCTACCCTTAGTCTTCCTAAAAATTTCCTAAGGTCATTTTTGATATCTATAATTTGTCTAACATCTAATTTTATATATTTAGCTTAATTTCAATTAAAATTACTCAAAATTTTGAAATTAATGCTTCACTTACCTGAGCTACACTCACCATAGTTACTAGGAATCCTCCACATCGTAGCTATCATCTCCTCACCATGGTCTCTCTCTAGGCTCAATTGGGTCTCTTAGAGTAATAATTTCTTAGAATAGTAAAAATAAAAAATAAACTAATTTTCACCCTATTTATATTTATTATTCAAAATTATTTACCTATTAATTATTTGCAATTAGATTCTATTTTTTTATCATAACTTTTCTTTTACTAGCTCTTTTCCCAAACCACAAGATATTCTAGAATTTTGATATTGTAGATAATATTTTCACATATTACATATATATTTTGTAAAAATTTCAATTTCTAACTTATTTTTATAGGTTTTCCTAATGTTACCTACATTGGACACCGCCACATTTCTCTCACTTCCTTCTTATTCTACATCACTAATATAAATGAAGGTATGCATTTTCTAATTTTTCCCTTTCATTTATATTATTCACTTCTTACTACAATTTATTTAGCTTCAACATTATCTATCGTTATGTTCTTTTCTTGAATCACCATCTCTTACTACACCTACATGACACATCATGAGATTCAAGTGGGGTGTATGTATACACATAATATTTTCAAACTTTATCAATTACTAATTTTTTCTCTCTTGTAAGAACCCATCGAGTCTCAATATCTAAGTGCACACCTTAAATAATGCACTATGAAAGGGGTGGGCATACTATTGGTGTTTCACAAGATTGTAATCCCCTATACCATGACTTTCAACTAACACAAACCTCCCCTATACACTTCCCTAAGATTTGACACCTCCCTTACACACTCTATCAAGAAATTAACCACCTTAAACATCTAAAAAATTGCTTAAAATATATGAGAACATTATGGGACTAGATCAGTCTTGGCTAACCCAATCTAGGACCTAGCTTCTTTTATTAATTAATGATACAAGGTCAATTGGGCTAATTGAATCAGCAAAATTTTCATAAGGGTTTAGTGTTAGATATAAATATATACACACATCCATTTACACCATTTCATAGAGATACAAGGATTAAATCATTATTTTTTCATCTACTTATCTACCATTCTACTTGATTAGCATTGCTTAGGGTTTTAATACTACATTTGGAGATACAAATATTGTCTTGTGGAAAAGTTTTTTGGATTCATAGGAGAAGTTGTGTAGCCTAAAACTGACCTATCATATTTATCCTTATAAACCACAACAACCTCTTGTAAATCACCTTGGATAAGGGAGAGATTGAGGCTTGATAGGTTCATCTTCAAGGTCAGTGTTCCTAAACTCTTGCTCCTCCTTGTTAAATTAGATAGATTTGCATTTGTTAGTTTATATGTTTTTCTCTTCATGTATTATGATTTATTATTCATTAAATTGAGTAGATATCTTCTATGCATGTTTAATTTTATGTTTATTAAACCATTTTATTCCACATGTTTTGGTGACCACTAGGTTAGATTTTAACTTACTTTTCCATTTATTTTGTGAATAAGAAAAGATAAGACCTAGATAGAGTTATTGTATGGTGTTTCCTAACTAGAGGATTTATAACCCTCTCTAGTGATATTATTGTGGTAAGGGACCTATTAGTTAGGTCTAGTGGATCCATCTTGGTCATGACCCTAATTGTCTAAATGTACAGATAAATGAAAGGGTAAGTGTGATTTATCTTCTCCAAACTAGGATTGATTTATAGATAAAATTCACTTCCACTTGTATACATTTGGTACTCTTCAGACCTATGTTTCTAATAACCAAAATAATGGTGTATTTAGGTCTTATAGAGGTTGTGGTCATGGATGCAGAGGTGGTCATTTTATACCTTGAACCTACAACAAGTTGGATCTCCAAAGCATTACCAGTGTAACTACCCAATTTATCTAATGTGTGCCTTTTTAAAAAATGCTCATAATATAGAGGAATTACCAAACTTGTATATCAACATGTCTAAAAATTGGAATGAGAAGGGTGATATAATGATATGAATTGAAAATATTACAAATGCTTAATGGAGACTATGCCCTACTACTCACTTTGGCCCCAAGGTAAATATTACAACATGAAGTAGTGCTCGTTCCCAATGTATTTTAAATGAACTTGATGATAAGGTTCAACAAGAGGATCCATGGATGAATCATTACTCATATTCCCAACAATATAAATAATTATTACATGACATAATCACTTTGGTGTGAGAGCTACAAGGTGAAATCTAGTACCCTAAGGATAGAGATGTTGTTACATGTGATGAAATGTAGAAAGATTTAGATATTCAAGACTCATCATGTGATGAGTTCCATGAATTATGAAAATTATTTATTGATGAATTCATCATTCCCCTTTTGATAAATTAGATAAGTCATCAAGAACTAAAGCCTATAGAGGATTGTTGGTTGAAATATGTATGATGACAAGAGGCTCATGTCCAACCTAGTATAGAGGGTGATAAATAAATATTATTAAATGTAGTTATTGATTTTTGTATCATTAAGGATATAATATTCAACACAAGAAAAAATGTGAATGTACTCACCAAGGTTTATTAGAGAATATGGTGAGCCCTCCTTTGCATCCCTCTACACATGTATTTTTCATGGCTAATAAGACTCATGCACTGCCTATAGGAGTTATTAAGGATGACACTATTGAAAATTTAGGTGTCACTTTCAAGGCTAAATTTGAAGTAATTTAGTTGGATAAATTTGATGATTTTCTATCTCTTTTGGGTCACCCATGGTGTTATGTAAACAATGATGACTTGATCTTAAAAAATTAATACATTAGCTTTGAAAATGATGATCAATGCATTGCAATTACCTTATACCATGATCAAGGAACTCATTTTATCAATCCATTTAATGTTGGTGAGTAAATTAATCATATCTATAATGTCATAGCTTGGAGAACTAAATGCCTTGATCTTAGTCTGGATGATGTATTTCATTGGGCAGATGCATAGTCTACCTGTAATACTACCAGTAATACTTGAAACCATTTAGACCATGGAGATTTTGATCTTATTGGATGAATTTTTGGTGCCTCGGTAGTTGAGAGGATGATATATGCATGGAACTTAAACCCTAGAGGTTTATTTTCATTCTTGATGGATGTATGATGGCTACACCATCCATGTTGTTCGATGAAGCACCTAGATTTCATGGTCAAATGGAAGTATGGGAGGATGTGTAGTAGTGTGAAGATTTTTATATGTTTAAAGATAATAATATGAATACTCACTTAGACATTTTTTTCATGGAATAATTATTTGATGATGGGAAAATCACCATCATAATTTACTCACTTAGAACTGAGTTCATGTTGCTATGCACTATAATTTTCATCATGATAATTGTGTTCATGACACTCTTAAGTTGTGATAATATTAGAGATATATAATGTCATATTAAGGCATATAAAAACTTATGGAATGTGGATGAGACATCTTTTCTTGAGAATCTATGGGTTCATGTGTTCTATGGTACTCTACACACCTGGGCTAGAGAATGGTATATACATCAAAAATGATGTTTGTACACAAGTATTGGAGTAAACTTTGAAATAATATGATTTTTGATCTATCTTACTCATCTTCTCACATGGATTTACACCTAAAATTGTAAGGCATGTGTCAATCTATTATAGGTGATCCAATGCTAGTTAATGACTATATATGACATATACATGGCATGCATAAGCATATATTATATATTTTACAATAATATGATATGAAAGCTTCATATTATTTAATTATTGACTCTAAACTAAACTCTACAATGAGATAATAGATAATGAAAGGCAAACGTAAGGTTGTGTACCATGCTGATGAATATACTAGTTTTAACCCATCAGATTCATCATTTGATCACTTAGATTTGCATACTAAGTATGAAGTGTGCAATGTCCAAAATACCATATAGAATGACTAATAACCATATTTAGATCCATTGTAGATGGTTCACCAAAATATTAGCATAGAGGACATGCCCAAGAAGGATATTATGGGGATTATTAGTCTGATACTAAGATCACCAAGGTTTTTAAACTATTAAAGGAGTATCAAGATGTTTTTCCATGAAATTATACCAAGATGAAAGAAGTGTATTATTCATTGGGTAAGATGTACATCAATTTAGTTGAGGTGCCCAACTAGTCAAAAAGAGACCTTATCAAATGAATCCTAATCTACACACTCAAGTCAAGGAGGAGATTGATAGTATGTTGTGCATTGGATTTATCACTCCTATTGATGAATCTCAATGGGTTATCCCCATGGCGATCAATATCAATAAGGATGGTCACATTCATATTTTTGTAGACTATCTACCACTTAATGTTGCTTTCATAACTAACCTTTTTGTTATGCCTTTTATTGAAGAGATCTTATAAGGAGTTTTTGGTTGTGATATTTATACCTTCACTAATGGTTTTTATAGATATCATTAGGTCCATATCATAGAAGAAGATAAATTAAAGACCACCTTTTCAACCGAATGGGGTTTGTTTGATTATAGTATGATGCCCTTCAGGCTGAATAATGATCTAGTCATGTTTTCACATCTACGATAGAAGATTTTAAGGATTTTATTCATAAATTCATTTAAGTATACTTTGATGATTGGATCATCTATAGTTTAGTGAATGATCATTTTGATAATCTTTGCCTCATGCTTGAGCATTGTCAAAAAATTTAGAATTATTTAAATCTTAAGAAGGGTGTTTTTTCTACCCTATTTCAAATTTTTTTGGGTCACATTATTTATCATGATGTATTATTGGTGGATCTGGCTAATATTACATTCATTAGTCACCTTTCAATGTTAACCACCTAGTGCAAATTTTGCACCTTCATATGACATACAATGTACTATCAAAATGTAATTCATAGATATGTTAAGATCATAGAGCCATTGGAGGAATTAATTAAACAAAATGGTCAATTCTTATGGATATATGGTCATTAACAAGCATTCATATCACTGAAGAACAAACTAATAACTACCCCCATTCTCCAATTTTCAAAATAGATGAAGCTTTTTCATGCTCATTTTCAATGGGTATTATCCTTACTCAACCTAGTCAAGATAGTCTTTACCATCCTATGTACTTTGATAATCAAAAACTTACTTCAACTAAACAAAATTACTCAACTACAAAACATGAATCCTTGTCCATGGTATAAACACTTCAAAAAATTTGTCATTATTTATTGTCCACCCCATTCATTTTATTTATAGATAATGAAGCACTAAGATACCTCATGAATAAGATGGTGTTACATGGATGCATTTACTGGTAGATTATATCTTTTTAGAATTTTCAAATTTCTATGACGGTGAAATTGGGTAAGGATAATTTTGGACCTGATCACTTGTCACATTTTGAATTTGGTGAACTGGAGTGTGACATTGAGGATGAACTACCTGATGTGCAAATTTTTCAAGTCACATACATGCCTAAGGAATTGGAGGATATATCAACTTTTTAATATAGGTTCAACACTAGACCACCTTAGCACTCAAGAGAATAAGCAATTGGTTGTTCATGTTTCTCCTTAATAGCTCACTAGAGTGACCTTTATAATCTTAGATGGGATGAAGTATTATATCATTAGATGATGTGAAAATCATGCACTAAAGTCCTTCAGGAGGTTCATGAAAGTATTACTAGAGGAAATTATACTAGTGATGCTACAATGTAAAAGGTTTTATTAGTTGGGTTATGGTGGCCCACTTTTTTTAAGGATGCTAAAGCTTACACATGCCAATGTGATGTCTATCAACATATGGGTAAACCAAATTGAAGGGACGATATACCCCTTCACCTGATAGTTAATCATGAACCCTTTAACAAATTGGTTGTTGATTTTTATGGACCCATTACTCTAGAAAGGAGGAATACTAGAGCACATTATATCATTACTACCACTGATTACCTCACTTATTCGGTGAAGTAGAGCCAACTTGAGATTGTATTGCTACCACTACTACTAGATTTATTTAGGATAATATTATTACAAGGTATGGATCTCTATTAAGATTGATTATTGATCAAGGAACTCATTTCATTAATGAGATAATCTAAATCCTTTTAGTTAAGTTCATGATTATGAACCATGAGACTACACCTTACCACCCTTAAGCCAATGGTATAGTTGAATCCTTATCTTGGGTCATACATTGACAAAGATTTTTAATATTAGATGTACTTACTGGGATGATCATGTTTATTCATTATTATGTGAATATTGAGCCACATATAAATGTTTGTATAAGAATACTCCCTTTAACATTTTCTTTGCTATCGAAGCTATTCTCTCATTTGAGTTTTTTGTAACTTATTTACATATTAAGTGTGTTGGTTGGTTGGATGATGAGGAATATTTGAAATCATGCCTAGATGTTTTTTAATAGTTGGATGAAACCATTTTTATATCACATTAGATTCAATGAGTAGATAATTGGAAATAAAAGGCCTAACATGATAAACATCTTAAGAATAAGACATTTTCTCTAGGTATGCATGTGTTGGTTTATGACTCCAAGTTCATGCACCATTTATGAAAACTTTGCATCCATTAGGATGGTTTGTTTATTATTCATAGCATTCATCCCACATGCACATGTAATTTGAAGAGGTTAGATGGTTAGTTCCTTCCAAGCCATTTCAATGGTAGTCATTTACGCCCCTACCATTATGAGTGATGTTTCCATTTTATTAGTAAGGCATATGATACTAGTTTAGTTTAGGATTTTCGGTTGTTTTTCAATAAGGCATGTCATTAATTTCACACCCTTACTTAGGTTTTATATCAACACTTAGTTATTTCTTATTTTTTTGTCATGTTGTGGAGGACTACATACATCTTTTAGTGTGGGGAAAGAAGTATGAAAGAAGTAAAGCTACAAAGTGCCAAAGAAATGGTAGAAGCAAATGTGTATGGAAAATGTGAACGTAATGGGAAGTTTATAAGGACAAGTTGATACACAATATGTGATAAGTAACTGCTATGACTAGTCAAGATAGAAGAAAGTAGTTTTTTGCCTTGGAAATGGAAAATTTTAAATTATTTATAGCTATCATGCACTTTGAGAAAAGTGTGGGACGGGAAAAATGTGTTAAATGTGATAAAATAATGTGTAATGATAAGTGTGGAAAACGTAAATCATGAAAATACCATTAGAATCATTAAATATATGAAATTATAGAGAAGTTCATGGGGAAGGAAATGTGGATTACCAAAAAGGTTAACCAATTGTCATTTTAACACTTTACTATTGTTAATTAATGAATTTATAAAACCAAGTAAACCATTTTTAGGCTACCAGAGGAGTGTTTATCAAAATTTAATGACCAATTCAAATATTGTGAATTAAGGTGATCACACTGAATAAAGAAATTGGTGGAATAGTGACTAAAGAAGCATAGTTGAAAGAATTTTAGGTTACAGGTGTTGGCATTTGCCATTGAAGGACATTGAAGTAGGAGAGCAAAGGGAGTTAGATCAATAATCACATATTCATTTGGGAGGATTAGAATAATATTCCTTAGCCTTTGGGCTCCTCAGAGGGTTATGTAGCCAAAAAAGAAGCACCATCAAAGTAAGTCTTTATCTTTGATACATGAGAAATAATATTTTAAGGGCATAAGAGTACAACTAGTTTTAATAAGAAAATAATTACTTAGTGAATCTGACATGCACAAGGAAAACTTACCATAGTATACAAAAAGAACACACAAAAAAGAATGTAAGATGGCATATATGGTTAAAAATAAAGTAACAACACCATCCCTATAGACACTTAACTTTGGCCACTTTTGTGCCTAAATTGGATTCAATTCAATTTATAGAAAACAACATAGTTTAATCCTATAATTCATTTAAGTTACTCAATTTCATCTACATAAGGGACATAATTTATCATAAATAATGAGACTAGTTTAATTGGTATATTACACTGCATTTACCAATAACCTAGTTTGGTTTTAACCTTAGTCAAATTATGACCTAGTAATTTGACACTTGTGGCCTATCAAATTATTAATTAAAAACATTAAAAACAATTTCCAAAAGCCAAAAAGAACTAAACAAGTTTAGTTACATTAAAAATCTTAATTAACTTGCCTAAAAATATTCCAAATCAGATTAGTGAATTACATTTACCAAAAAAAGAATTATTAGCCAAATATGAAGTCAAAGGTCAAAGAAGATAATAAAGTGATTTATTATTTACTAAATATTTCAATATTATGAGTCATAACCTCACGAATATCTAAAGTGAGTTGTCATACCTCAAAAATATTTGAAACTAAGGTATCAATATTTCATGAGTGTTTTGACCTAACTCAAGGTTAGCCTGTCTCAACCTAGGTTAATTTAGACTCAAGCAAAGTTATAATTTAACCTAACCTACCTAGGGTTAGAGTTAATTATTTGAGATATAAATATAATTTCTCACACCATATGCAAACAAGATTTTGTGTGTAAGGTTATTCTATTAGAATACCTTCAAGAAGCCATTGAGAGTAGTGTTATAATGCCCATTTTATGTTAAGCTTCACACCAAGCCATAAGTGATAATTGGAGAAAATATAATACCATGGAGAAGCATTACTAGAAGACTCTAATTATCATAGATTGAGCATAAACATCCTTATTCCAATAAGTAAGCATAAAATTTAGGAAAGGAAGTAAATTAATTGTTTTGTTTATCTCTATTTTGTGATTTTGTTTACTATGTTATGTTCACCCTTGCTCTTAGGCAAGAGTGTTTAGTCCTATGTATTATTATGCTTGATGTTTGTCTTTTGGACTAACAAGGGACAAATTTAATTTTTTTTACTCTTCAAACTCCTAAGATACATAATGGAATGCCCAGTGGGACCACACATCATGTATGGCTAAGGAGAATGATATGTTAACCTAGTTTTTATAACCAATGCATTTAATTCTTAAAGTTTAGAGTTTTAGCCTTGAAATTAACATCATTATATTATTTATGTAATGAACAGATTCACCCTATGTAACATCAGCTTCACCATTCTATGGATCTTTTTATAATCTTTATTGGTGTAGAAATGATAGCTTTGAAATTACAACTTTGACCTTTTAAACATAGATATGACTTGATAAATGATGGCTCCAATCTATAGATTTGACGTATTCAACATTACTAAATAACAACTTTGCCAAGTAAAAGTGCACTATATTTTGGCAGCTTCACCTATTTTTTGATATATTATATGGCTTCACCAAAATCTAATTGGATAATTCACCCTACTAAATGGATGCTTCACCAAAGTGCCCTCTATCTATCTATTTTTTTAGGAAAGTGGTGGCTTCATCCTATTAAAGGGAAGCTTCATTATGTGTTTTTCAAAACATGATAACTTGAAATGAAATGTTGTTTACTCATTTGATTTTTGTATTTGAGACAAGTAAATCCCCTAAATTTTTTTAGGAATTAAGATGGAGTGAGAGAAGCCTAGTAATTTCTAAGAACTCACATACAATTTTGTTTGGTTCTTAGAATCCACTTAATCACACTTGGATTTTAGTTTTTAAAGTTTTTACAAGTGAAAACGAGGCAATGGGCCAAAATTTCAATCATATTTTTATTTGGTGCGATTAAAAGGAACATACATTTTAGTTAAAGATATTAAGAGATTTTTAACTCTATGATTAGTTTTTAGTATTAGCTAAATTTTAAAGCTCATACTTAGGTTTATTTGTTTGTGGTAAATAAGAAACTATTACATGTATACTTTCCCCCATCCTATATATGAAACTTGGGTGACCAAAAGAACTTAGTTTATTATCTTATTTCTTTGGTCTTGTCAAAAATAATGTTGTGTATGCTTTCCCCAAGCTCTAAAAGACTTGGGTGACCCAAAAGACCTCTTAAGTCTTTTCAATTGATTTTATTACATTTGAATTGTGGGTAGGATCTCATTTCTCAATCATAAGTTGTTTAGGGGTGCATTGACTTGGAGTTTCATCATTTGGCATCATTCCAACCCCACTCTATGGTAGGGTATATAAATTGGGCACATGATACTAGGATTGACATGGGGCTAAGCATATAGCCTCTCTAATCTAAGAAAAACTTAGGTTAGGTCTTGTTAAACATTATACTCTACTAAATAGTATGTGTTTGGAGTCACTATACAAAGGAATAGACCCTTGTATAGTAATTTAGCAGGTATGAACCCAATTGATGTGATTGCACCCTTGTGTTAGCCACACTTTAGACCATTTAGTACATTTGAAACTTACATATTTTTAGTCAAACCCACTTGTCATAGAATTTATATATAAATGTTGAGTGATCCTCACTCTAAGCTCATGCCACATACCAATGCTTGAGAGATAGAGGGGGTGTAAAAACTCTACCTAAACTTAAACTTTAATTTTTGGATTAACACTTAGTTTCTCACAAGGATTGATATATTGGTGGAAAATTTGGAAGAAGCTATACACATCCATGAAAGTTTTAGAGATATAACTATTTTATATTTCTATTTTCTTTGATTTACATGTGTGTTTTTAGACTAAAACTATTTTTTTATATTGTCAAGTCAAAACAAGTCCAAAATGTCACATTGTTTTCACACCTCTTTAACCTAAGAGGTGTTATCTTTCCCATTTTATGTCAAATTTTTTTCCTTAGAGATTTATTCCAAAACCATTTGTGTGTCACTTGTTTAAAGAAGGTGTCATTACACTGATAATTTCATCTCAAATATTTGCCTTGGAATTTTAAGTTCAAAACTACTATCATGAATTTTTTTTGGAGAGTTGTTACATTGCCTAAATTGTTCTAAAACACTTATCAATTTTGAAACTAAGTTCCAAACCATTTTTTTACATCTCTTGTTTCAAATACATGGTTACACTTCCATTTTTGATCTAAATCTTTTTCCTTAGAACATCTGAGTTTTTTTATATTAAATTTGAAACTCAACCTTTCAAAATGCAAATCCTAAACTAATCAAGTTTATGCTAAAACCTTTTTTAAATTAGTATTATGTTGTCTACCTTTTGTTTTTGGATTGTGTTATTTGGTTTGATTTCTTATTTGATCTAAAGATCCCTGCCTAGATCTAATAATTATTGTGTCTTGTGCCTTGTTTGAGCATCTTTTTGAGTCAAGTTTTTACCACATGCCTTGTTTGAAGTTTGTTGTACCAAGTTTGAAAATTTCCTAGTTCTATCATTCAAATATTCTCTTATGAATCAAGTATCAGGTCTTATTTATCCAATTACCAAGTATCACCCAAGCCAATTATCTTAGTTTAGTTTGTTTTCAATTCTTGTTTGAGTTATTTATTTCTAACTCTAGATTTATTTTTCACATTAAATGATTATAACTACCTTTAATAAATTCATTATTATCATTTGATCATAGTTAGTAATTATTCTACCTTGTCTAGATAATCTTGTCACTAATTATAACTACCTCTAGGTAAATCAGTACCTTAGTTATAGACTAGTTTTGAGATTTTTTATTATTTTATCCACTGATTATAACTAACTTTGGGCAAATCAGTATCATTTGTTAAATTAGTTTTGATTTTGTTTTTACTTTGCCTAGTTTATTTTCTTTACCTTTTGGGCATTTTTTATAAAGCCAAAGGTTGTTTATTTTTAGACCTCAATTGTTTGTTACCTTTAGACCCTTTGTTTTTCATGAGACCTAGCTATAGATCCAAACATGCCTTGTTACACATGTAGTGGGACTATGTATAATCCAGACTATGAGAACTTTGTGATCAATGACCATTTTGTTCAAGATTCATATGATGACATAACTTATGAGATAAATCCCTATCCATATTATAACATTTTATATATTGAATAAAAGAATGACCCATTAGCACAATATTTGGTGATTGTACCTCCTTATCTAGGATAAGAACAAGAACAAGAATAAGAGAAAATGGCACAATACCTTGCTCAAATTATGCCTAACATTGAATAAATACAATAAAAAGATTCTTAATATGTTACGATTCCAATGCAAACAAGCTATGATACTTATTTGAGCATCATTTATTATAGAATACAAAAAAAGTTCTTGTTAGATTTATTGAAGTAGGATCCAATTTTCCACTAGACATCTCATATGAAAGTTTGAGTAGTTTGATTAGAACTCCTAGTAATGCACCTTGAATCTAATAGTTTAAACAAACATCAACTAGTTATAGTCAAACTTTAGTCTAAATGCCACAATAGAACCAAAGTATGATTAAACAAGGGAAAGTCCCTATGAATAAAAAAATGGAATATGTAAAAAAATTGTGTCAAAACTATCTCAACCTAGATCATAATATTAATTCAAGGGTTGTTTCTAACATACTGCTTATTGAAATACCTCCATCAATAGGGTAATAAATAGACATCTTTTGCTATGCAAGCGAAAATGTAGACCTATTTAGCTAAAGCATGTTGGTTGATGACATGTATAATGTCCCTATTTTGACTAAAGAGACTACCTCTCAAATGGAAGACCTCTCTCAAAGTGTTATGGATAGTGTATGCACCTAAATTTACTCACCTTAATTATTCTAATTAATCCCACTAATTTAATCCCCTTATTCTAATACTAGTCATTTCTCTAATATCCTCCTCAACATTTACTCATTTACTAACCTTATTTTTCCCCACTTATTCATTAATTATCCTAAATTCCCATTAATCTTATCCTAACCCCATTTATCCATTATTTGTGATTTTTAAATTCCTATGGCCCACCTACCCACTTATATTAGCCTATTCCTGGGCTCTCCTACATCCCTAGTCCCTAATCAGCCACCTAAATTCATTTGAAACCTAATTAATCCCTAAGAGGATTCTAGAATCCTCTCTAACTTACTTATACATTACTTAGATATTACTTAGACATTACTTGGAAATTACTTAGACATTAATCCTAGTGGCTCAAGGTTGAATATGATCCATTGATTTTCCCTCCCTTGACTTATATAAACAAAGCCACTCCTTCATGGAAACTAACTACAAGCTAACTAGAATCCACATGTCAACAAGAAAACTAAGGGAGAAGTGTATTTAATCCACATACCAAATCCACATTCAAAGAATCTATGAATCCATAACATTGATCAATCAATCATAATGTCAAAATTTTGAGTCCATAACAATCTACCATCAATAATCCATTTGAATATCTTGGAGGGAGGCTAGCTGAGGCAAGGAATTGGTAAGAATGTCTTCATCTATTCTAGTTTACTTCCATAATCTCTCCTACTAGGTAGTTTGATATTTTGGGTTTAAATTGCATAGTTTAATCCATTTGCTCAAAATTACTACTACATTTTGGTGACCACGGTGAAACAGTCTCTCCTAATTTAATCATTCTACTTGGTAGTGGTGTTTTAGATAGCTTATAGGGATGAATAAATCAAGAATAAGTACCAAATTTTGAAGAAATTTTCATGCATAGGTGAAATTTGTGGTATTGTCCTGCAAGTCATAATATTGTAGTGGTAGTTTTTCCCTAAGAGTCATGGTATTGCACTAACCTCCAAATCTCAACCACTAACGGTCTCTTTCCTTGATAGGTTGTTACTTATTTGTAATACCATAGATTCACAAGTAATGGTATTTCCCTAGTAATAATGATATTACCTCTTTAAGTTATGGTTTTGTAACTGGTCAAAAAACATAGTGGGAGAATCTATGATATAATATCACCACTTTCAAATCATGGTATTGACCTACAAGTCATGGTATTTTCATATATAATTGTGACATTGTGATTTATCCCAAATTTTTTAACATTTATCCTTTGACATCTAATCTATAGGTTCAATCCTCTCATTCTCTATCTTCCAAGAAGACAAGTAATCATATAAACCCTTTTAGAATCTTATTTTAGTGGTTTTGGATCTTAAAATATATTTTTTTCTAACCACATTTTTAAAGGGGTTTTATCTATGAAAACTTGTTGTGTGATAATTGAGAGGGTCAATAGGACATCAAAAATAGAATATCTAAGATCAAAACATTATAGTCTTAATATTTTTGTTATCCTCTACAATATTATTAATCACATAGTCATTGTTTTGTTTAGAAATAAATGATATTATCTTGACATTAGTGATGTTATGATTTGGTAATTTTGTGGTTGTTTTGTTTATTGTTTAATATCTCTAAATTCATAAGGTGGATTTTAGGAATACTCTAACCAAGGAAACATATTACTATTCGACATATTATGTTTAGGTTGCCCATTTTGATGAAAATCTTGATGCATTTTTATAAGTTTTGATACATATCTAAAGTTTTTAATTTGACATAATAATATTTGAAAAGGCATTCTTAAGCATCTCAATAACTTATCATAACCATTTCATCATCTGTAATAGTAAAAAATTAATTTTTTTGAAGTTTTGTATCTCTCTACTATTAGATACCCAACCAAAGAACTCTATCACCGCCTTTGTTGGGAATTATGGAAGCACACAATTGATTACCAAGCAACTTAACATGTGGAAATTAACCAGAATACACAAGTAACTAGAATTTAGAAACAACACAGAATATGAGAGATAATACACAACTTGTATTAATACTCATATAGAAAATAATACAATAAAAAAGATGCCACTTCTTCTTCACCACCTCTCAGAGGCTTCCCACACCTCAAGTGAATAGTAATTCTCTCCTCAAAGCTCTCTCTCTTATGGTCCCAACACACAACTCAAATACAGAGTTGGTGTTCACCTCCAACCAGTCAATATCCACTACTGCCAGTACTCCAATGCTCCATGCACACCACAAGTGCTCCACGCACTCTAAGTACACAATCATACTTCAAGTAGATCTCCCCTGAACTATAACAACCTGTAACTCAAATGATCTCACTTATGGAAGGATCTTCCTTGCCTTCCTCTTTGCTCTCTTTCTGAGTACACACTATACTCCAAGTAGATCTCTCCTGATCCTACTCCCTGTTGTGTTTCTATCCTCCCTGATCTTGCACACCTGCAAATCAATCTGGTTCTGCACACCTGCAAACCTGGATCATGCACACACATACACCTGTAGATCAATGGTCTTACTTACTATGTAGATCTCCAAAAGTAGCCATGCACACCTGCTGACCAAGATCCTACACACCTGAAGAATCTTGTTGATTCTCTAAAACCAGCACCCACCTTGATACTGCTATGGAACTAGGAGGAACACCCTTGCTCAGCTCACACACAGAAGGAGCTAACTTTTCTCAACTCAAACTAGCACACTTTACAATACATCCCATGAGTCTCTTAAATAGATCTCATGCAAACAATAATTAGACACCTAATTATAATAATTAGATCCATAGCTTCTAGTCTAAAATTGGCTCTTGACATGCAAACACTTGGTTCGTTAACTAACTGCCTGTAACACTAGCAGTTCGAACCACACAGGTGACCAACATCAGTCCTTATCTGCCTGGAGGTGACTGATGCCAGCCAATCCCTGACTGATGTCAGTTGCTCTTCCTATCTAATCCTACTGACGTTAGTTGGCCTGAATGATGCCGGTGTCTGTGACACTTAGTAACCTCTCTGCAACCTCCTCCCCTATTTGCATCAGTGAAGCTTTTAGCTCCACAACCTAACATCTACAATATCACCATTCTCATAGTCATGATATTGAATTATAAGTCATATTATTGCATAAAATGTCATAGTTAACCCTTTTTGGCAATATCACAACTCATGAGTAGTAGTTTTGCCTAATATTCATGATATTGCCCTTTCTAGTTGCGGTATTGTAGTGGTCTAACTATGTATCTACGATATTACATTTTGAAGTTGTGTTTTTGCTTCAATTTTTTTGTTTAATTTTATCTTTTTTGAGTGAATTTTCAAAGTCATTTTTAGTGATTTTTGAGTCATTTTAGGCCTCCTCCCTTGACCCCATTGGGGGATGCTTCCCCCAGACCCCTATGTCATGGCCTGCTCACCCAAAGAAGTTATAGAGCTAAATCACATTTTTTAATGGTTTTTATTAAGTCTTGTTTGATTAACATTGTGTTTATTATAGGGGTGAATCTAGAGGATATTTTGTGTTGCTAACATCCTCTTTTGAAGGTCATATTTTAATCTAACATCTTGTCTTACAGGTTTTTTATAATAACCCCACTAGGTTAGACATAGAAATACAAGATTTTTTTTAACTTAACACATATACCAGATATAGATTACACCACAAGAATATATAGAGACCAAAATAATCACAAAAGGTGATAATAACAAGTATTATACATCACATAATATTGATCTTTGATATCATGAGAGTATACTTCATAAAGTGAATGCAGAGAGTAATTTCATTAACTCAACTACAACTAAATTAAATCTATAACCATCATTTTTGATTTACAATAAAAATTAATTAAAACTCAATGACAAATACAATACAATACAATACAATACAATTTAATGTATGTATAGATACATTGCTTCCCAGAGTATGAGTTCCCCACACTCTTCAATACCTATGGCAATCTCAAGTGTCATCTCAATAGTAGTACTACTATAGGGAGAGAGAGCATCATTTGAGTGATTTTACACCCAACCATGGATCAATAATCCCCCACACTATCCCATTATGGAATGGCCCTCCCTTCATGGATGAGTATATAGTGATAGTGTTAGAATACAAAGAGACTAACAAGTGCCTGTGTGTTGTATGATTCTAAACTAAATGTGCAGTGTATCATATAAATATATTCTATTGCAAGATATCATAATAACATGTGAACCATAATCATAAAATGATAATGTATCACTAAACATAATTTATCCCAAATCTTGACAAATAATAAATGATACCACTTGATCAGACTACCTTCATCTAACATTGCAATGCTAGTAAGCCAATGAAGTCAGTCTCACTCCTTATTTTTCATGAGCAATGTATATTGGTTAAATATAATTCAACCATAATATTGATCAACTTACATCCTACTAGAAAATGCATCACATGGCATGCTATACAAAGGATTAATAACAACATACATTAAGTCCATTTAACATATGCATGAATCTTTCATTATATTCTATCTCATACTAGATATAATTATTACAAATATACCACTAGGTTAAACATACAATTTAACTATACACTTGAAACAATATAATTAATTTTTAGTTATTTACACCCTATAAACACCCATATTACCATAGTCTAGTGTTCTAAGACTTAACTACCAGTTTTCCACAATCAATCATACGAAGTAGTCTCAAATACATGGAAACACAAGCATTATACAAGTAAATATATATAATAGATAAATTCATTGTTTCATGGAACATAATAACATATCAACACAACATTTGTTAAATTCATAGAGTTTGCATGCATTCCTACACAAGTCTATCAACTATAAAAACACATTCTATCCAAAACAAGTACTTGTATGTATATACTATAAAAACAAATATATATGAGTTAGGTATAATAACTACAGTAAGTACCATTTGGGCACAACATATTTTTGTACTGTAGTACCTTATGATATCCCATACTATCATGGGTTCCTAATTACATAACAACTCATAAACCAAACTTAAAAAAAATAAGACTCAACTGGTCCATGTAGATAATAACAAGAAAATAATAAATTATTAAACTACCCAGGTATATTGCATATAAACTTACCAAAGTATCACAACATATACACATGCATCCTAATGTACCATTATGCACTTAGTGTAACTACATACTTATACAAAATAATACACTCATGCTTGTGTGTATTCCACATTATTAACAATCTTTCATATTATTAATACTGAGTCAGATACACTTGTTATCCTATTGACTCATTTGCTTCTATGAGACTATTCAAACAGTTATAGTTTCTAATCCAAAGAAGCTTAATGACTTATCTAAATCACTTAATAAATTATAGGTCTAACCAGTACTTACACATCCTAATGTGGACCAGATGTAAGTATTCTAATGTTATGCAATTTCTAAACCATGTTTTAGGTGTTTTAATCATAACTACCAAGCATAGAAATCAACTTATGAATACATAGAACACAATCATTCTTTAAAATAACTCAAAATTTTGTTTTTCCCAAAAAACACAAGGTGACCAATATTTTACCCATAATTAAAACTTCAAATCATAAAGAAGTTAAGATTATATGAAAACATTCATTTCAAGCAATGGTTAGAAAAATAAGAACCTTTGTCCATCCCAAAAACATAAAAGATCTAGATTATCCATTTGGTTTATTTTTGGGGTTTAATAAGCAAATCTTTGCTAATCTATTATTCAAATTCTCTCATTTTTCCAATTAATATGTCTCCTGTGAATATTAATTTAAAGATTTATAACTCCATGTAAAATAGTCATAACTTTAATTCAATGTTCCACTAATTGTGTTCCATATTTAAACCCGCTCAAATAAGTAAACCCATTCCATTAATTTTATTCGGCAAGACAAAGAAGTAAACCCGTTCAACTTTAATTTACACATAAATATGGATGACTTCATAATTATAATTAAGAATCTATCTTTTAAGCATTACTCTTATATTAGAGTTTATGAATAGCAATTTTATGCTTTTTGGGAATTAAATGTAATTATATAAGAGTTTCAAGAGGAAAACCCAATTCCACTAGTTTAAGAAACTCCCTGAGCTTTACTAACATGATGATTTAATTAAAAGTCTTCTCTAATAATCATCTAACTGATACTCATCTTATTATTCCTCTTTTATTTTTCAAAGTTTAAACCTCATAGTTAACGATTTAAGATTATAATTTTATAATTATTTTTATACTCTTAATCTACTCAATATTATAATATATTTTTATTTTCAGCCCACTTTTATTTCTAGCTCACTCAATATTATAATCTATTTTTATTTTCTCAACCCATGGCATTTATAAGGAATAATTTCCAACTCAGCTAGTAGTATAATCCATAAGAATATACTTGAGATAATTTAATAAGAGTTTTAAGTCTTATCCCTAACATTTTATTTTGCTCTATGCCATTTAGTTCAGCTAAAATCAAGAGGATGAGAGTAGTTTTTATTGATACATAATTAAATTACCCTGCGGTTGGGGAAATTACGAAATTAAGTTTTATAAATGTTCTATGCCACACTTAATTATTGGTTTGATCGATTAAAATTATTTCAAGACAATTTTTGATAAAATCCATAAGACATTAAATTTACTTATAAATTTTTTATACAATTGCCAAGCAATCCCAGTTGGTTGATGCTATAAGGCAAACTCTAATTCTATATATGATTCCTGAGCAGAATTAGCCACCGCCCTATAGCCAAATTTATAAAATTTTGACTCCTGACTACTTTTCTTTAGAAACCAACTTAAGATGATCCAAGGACTATTTATTATTTAGCTAAACCTAATCGTATGGCACTTTGATAAGAGGAATATATTAATAAATTTAAATAGACACTTAGCTGTCATCATACCACACCATAAATAGGGATAAATTTATTATAGAAATCTTGAGAGAGAGAGATCAAGAAATTTTAGTTTCAAAACTAATTTCTATGTGTGTTGGAACACTAAGTTTGATGCCCTACCTGAAAAACAATATTGATGGAATTTTGTTAAGGTTTGAAAGGGCACCTTAATAGGTCAAAACACTATAAATTTTTTTTTTTTTTTTTTTGTTCCAACCACTATTGATCAAAAAATGGAATGCTAAATTTCATTTATAGAAATTGGCTTCAATAGCTTACTATGGCCGATCTTAGTAAAATTGGTCTAATTTTTCCTAGTAGAGTAGGGACCTAACAATTAAATATTTTATCAATTTTTGAAAATACCAAGTGAATCTCAAATGGAGGAGGTGCTAAAGTAAAGACTGTTGGAAAACTTTATCAGAATTATACCACACACACACACACACATATTTGGATTTGTATTATGGCATCTAACTTAGCAGGCTATGACTGAGGTTAAAAACATATTTTACATTCCACAAAATGGGCGATGCCTTCCACTCTGAGCATAAATCAGATCTCATGTGTTTATTTAAGATAAGGTTAGAACACCTTCTCTCTAGTATGGCAACATATCCATCTATTATGAATTTGTCATTTTTTACTGGTTATAAACTAAATATAACCCCTAAATGAATTCTAGTATATATTTTTCTAAAGGGTTTATGTTTTTACTAAATCAAAGGGTAATTTCAATAATATAATTGACCAAAACCCATTAAATAGTGATTTTTATGTTAGTGTCCAACATTTAATAATATTATTCCACTCTTACCAACTATTAATGAATTTTAAATATACCACCTATTATTAAATTCATTGGTTGATCCTCTTTGCCTCTTCATACCATGCTTTGTTCATCCTTCTCTCCTTTTTAATGCTTAAGCTATATCAAATCCCTTTCATGCCATCTCTTAAATAGAACAATAGATGTTAATTTTCTCTTCCAGCCTTTTATTTTAGTTATTTTCTATATTTTAATTTATTTTTTTATTTTTAATGTTTTTTTCCTTTTTATCTCTTTTAATTTCATATTTATCCTATTTATCGTTAAATCATGTTTTGTCAATTTAATGAAAAATAATAAATAATAACTTGAATTTAAATTTTTGCCTTAATTTTGCCTCTAGAATAATAATAACATACTAGGCTAACCACATAAGGGAATTTTATTCCTATAGTTTTCCTACTCAATCAACTATATAAATAATTAATTTATACTAATAATCATTTTTAAATTCATTTCTAACATGACTAATTATCATGGTGTTTGTAGGGTTTTGCTAGCGCTCTATCGACCAACAATGTCTCTATCTACACCACCCTCTCTAATGATACTCTTCTTCCAGTATATTCAAGAGAAGAATTCTTCTGCATCCACATCATAACACATAAATAGTTAGACTTTTACACATGATATTCATAAGAAACAATCCATAACTAAATAAATTCATTAATATGCTTAAAATATAAATGCATACATAAACTAGTTCATAATAAGCAATCATGAATTATTATCTAATTAAGCAACATTATATTATCTAAAAATAGCATAGTCTCCAGCTTAATAAAAAAATATAACCAATATCATGTGTGTATATTATAACCATCTATAAATAGTCAAATAATTAGCTTAGTAAGGAATTAGGATGTAACATCCTTCCCCACTAAATATAGTCATCCTCCTAGATGACTATTATTCAAAGATAAGTTTTCAATCCAAAATCATTTCTTAACATAGAAATAACATGATACACAATGTCAAACTAAGCAAATAAATGGAAAATTACCTTTAGAACTCACTGTAGTTCTTCTAAGCTACACTATTCCTAGAGTATTGGTCCCATAGGACTCTACTCAAAAACATATCCCAACTAATCAAACATGTTTGTGAGTATTATTTACTTAGACTAATTCTATCATGACCAACCCATAGTCTAGAATCATCAATAAAAACTTATATACTATAAGATTGACCATTTCTATTACCTTGAATGGTCTCATATGTCTTAGTGAAATTTTCATATATTTATTAAGAGCACACAATATCATCATGCAAGCCAAAATAAATGATCAAGGAAAGTTTCACGAAATCTTCTTGCCCTCAACACATCTCTTTATTCTAGAGAGTTTTTTTTCTCATCTGAGAGAAATTTAATTAGATAATTTAGAAATAATAATGTTTACATTTTAATACTATCTCTACTCCATGTAGCTTTAAATAAGTATAACATGTCAATAATATCACTACTCCATGGAGCTCTTGAAAAGTATGATGATAAATAGGAATGATAAATATAAAGTATACACAAATCATGGAATACTCATCCATATGGAATCTCTACCCATTGTATACATGCATATGACCATACAACTAAATTTTATAAGTTCTGGCTATCAAATCTTGGATTCAACAAGTCCATCTATCGATCAAACTTATTACCAATAATCTGAGTTAATGTGAGGCTAAGTAGGATATTGTTCTGTCACTTAGAACTCATGTTCCCTATTCACGACTCTTTATTTAGGTCTCCATGACCTAGTGATCTCAAAATATGCACAATGTTTTTAAAGAATCATAATTTTAAGCTATCAGATCATTGAAAGCAAATTGATATGCTAAATGATTCTAGATGTATCCTCATACATACAAAAGAAATCATATAATCAATGTAATTGTATTAATTTACTACTAGTTAAACATACTAGTATCATATTCCACATCTTAATCTATTATGTTATGCTCGTGATTAAGAGAAAAATAATGTTAAAATTAAAATAACATGCATAATCCAAGAACCACATTATTCTCTTAGATTTTTAGGGAAATAAACAAATCAATATCTCCTTATTTTCTCAACTAGCACACAAGTTAAAAGTTTTTTCCAACCCCTAGATTGACAAAATGTTTAGCACGTTTTATACCCTACTTGCTTCTAGTGAAAGGTATAAAATATCTCTTTACAACAACATACATTAAGCAAAAGAGATCAATATCAATCTATGCAAGGGAAAATAATAATCATTATAATCTGATTATAATTCTTAGTATAAAACTATATATATATATATATATATATATATATATATATATATATATATATATATATATCAAGGTTTTCCACCTCACGTGGTCTAAAATCACAAGTTAGATCAAGTAGTTAATCTACAGAGTTATAAGTAAAAGGTAGAGAACTATCATCTCAAAAGATCCTACATACCCTCACTAGGTAAAGGAAAACAACACACTTAGTGTTGCCAAACACTACCTACTTATCCATCTATTCATCCAATCTTAAAACTTATCTCTCACCAAGAGTAAAAAACATTCTCACACAAATTCAAGAAAGTACAGTCAAACAACACTAAAAAATAATTCTCATATAATAGTAAATTAAAATCAACAACATACAAAAAAGGTTCCACTTAGTAGCATCATAAAATGTCAAAGGAGAATGAGATATTACAAACTCATCTCTATTATAACTATGAGATATGACACTCCTTCCTAGTCCACTTAATTTAAGGGTGCCAACCAAAACAAGATCATAACACTTAGGAACTCTCAAACTAAATAATAACACTCTACTACAAGAAAAATCCCACCACACTAGGTGGCACCAAAACTAAATTGGTCTTATAATAATTTCCATTCCTAGGATTAGTGAAATAAGACACAAAATATTAAAGCACAAAAATATATAATAAGTGAGAAGCATCTTAAAATTAAAAACACTCAAAACATAAATGATGAAGGTGTTTTGATTACCAATAAGAATGATATTCACACTCGAGGTGATTTATCTAAGTGATAAAATTATGGTAGAAATATTTTGTTCATAACTCATGAACTATGTTATATACCCATCTACTCAATCCTTAAATACAACCATCACCAGAGGTACACTTGATAAATTAATCTCTTAAATAACTCAAAGGACGAGTGTTCTAAAGGGTACACACTTAATGATGCATACACTTTTTACAAAAGTTACAAAACTCCAATCATGGTGTAACATGGTTCCATTTTGAGACATCACAAGTCCAAATACCAATGCAAAACTTCATGTTATTAGGTTCACAAGACACAAAAATGCTAATGGACTCATTAGGTCCTAGAGTTCGAGTCACAACTCTGATACCACATGAAATAACTCCACTAGGTTAGACATAGAAATACAATTTTTTTTTTACTTAACACATATACCAAATATAGATTACACCACAAGAATATATAGAGACCATAAGAATCACACAAGGTGATAATAGTAACAAGTATTATACATCACATAATACTGATCTCTGATATCATGAGAGTACACTTCATAAAGTGAATATAAAAAGTAATTTCATTAACTCAAATATAAATGAAACAAGTCTACATCTTCTACTATTGATTTATAATAACAAGTATTTACAACTCAATGATAAATACAATATAATACAATCCAATGTACGTATAGATACATGTCTCCCTAGAGAATGAGTTCCGCAGACTCTCCAATACCTATAGAAATCTCAGGTGTCATTTAAATAGTATTCATATTGTGGGGAGGGAGAGCATTGTTTGAGTGATTTTACACCCAACCATGGATCAATGATCCCTCACACTATCCCATTAGGGAATGGACCTCCCTTCATGGATTAGTAGATAGTGATAGTGCAGGAATCTAGAGAGACTTGTAAGTACCCATGTGTTGTATGATTCTAAAATAAACATGTAGTGTATCATTGAAATATATTATATTACAAGATATCATAATAAAATGTGAACCATACTCATGAAATGATAATGTCTCACTAAAAATACTTTGACCCAAAGCTTTATAAATAATAAAATATAATGATCTAGATCAATCAATTTCATACACACCACTTGATCGGGCTGCCTTCATCTAACATTGCAATGCCAATAAGTCAATGAAGTCTGTCTCACTCCTTTCTCTGTATTAACAATGTAGACTTGTCAAATACAATTCAATTACAATATTCTATCAACTTACATTCTACAAGCAAATGCATCACATGACATGTTGTACAAAGGAGTAATAACAACATAAATTAAGTCCACCTAACATATGCATGAATCTTTTATTATATTCTATCCCATACTAAAAATAATGATTAAAAATATACCACCATATTAAACATATAATTCAATTATATATTTTACATAATATAGTTGGTTTTTAGTTATTTACACCTTATGGCAACCAATATTACCATAGTCCAATGTTCTAAGACTTAACTACTAGTTTTCCACAATCAATCATATAAAGTAGTCTCAAATACACGGAAACACAAGAATTATACAAGTAACTATATATAATAGAGTGAGTCATTATTCCATGGAAAATAATAATATATCAACACAACATTTTTTAAATTTAGATAGTTTGAATGCATGCCTACACAAGTCTAACATTTGTAAAACCACATGTTATCCACAACAAATACTAGTATGTATATACTATATAAACAAATATATATTTGAGTTAGGTATAATTACTACAGTAAGTACCATCTAGGTACAACATCATTTTATATTATAGTACCCTATGATATCCTATACTATCATAGGTTCCCTACTACATAACAACTCATAAACCAAACTTAAAAATTTCAAGACTCAACTGATCCATGCAAATAATAACAAGCAAACAATAAATAATTATATCACCCAAGTATACTGCATATAAGCTTAATAAATTATCACAACATATACACATACATCTCAATGTACCATTATGCACTAAGTGTAACTACGTACTTATACAAAATAATGCACTCATGTTAATATGTATTCCACATGATTAACAATCATTCATATTATTAATAGTGAGTTAGATAAACTCATTATCCTATTGACTCATTTGTTTCTATGAGACTATTCAAATAGTTATAGTTCCTGATCCCAAGAAACTTAATGACTTATCTAACTCATCTAATAAACTATATGTATAACCAGTACTTGTACATCCTAATGTGCACCACATGTAAGTATCCTAATGAAATCCAATTTCTAAACCATGGTTTAGGTGTTTTAATCATAACTACCATGCATAGAAATCAACTCATGAATACATAGAATATAATCATTCTTCAAAATAACTTAGAACTTTGTTTTTCCCAAAAAACACAAGATGTTAAGTATTTTACTCATAATTAAAAATTAAACTCATAAAGTAGTTAAGAGTGTATGGAAACATTCATTTCAAACAATTGCTAGAAAAATCAGAACCTTTGTTCATCCCAAAAACACAAAAGGCCTAGATTATCCATTTGGTTTATTTTTAGGGTTTAATAAGAAAATCTTTGCTAATCTATTGTTCAGATTCTCTCATTTTTCCAATTAATGTCTCCCTTGAATATTCATTTAAAGAATTATAACTCCATGTAAAATAGTCATAACTTTAATTCAATGTTATACTAGTTATGCTCCATATTTAAAAGGTCTAAAAGTTCCTTTAATTTTTTTCTGCAAGACAAAGAAGTAAACCCATTCAACTTCAATTTACACATAAATATGGATGAATTAATAATTATAATTAAGAATCTAGTTTTTAAGCATTACTCTTATATTAGAGTTTATTAGTACCAATTTTGTTCTTATTGGGCATTAAATGTAATTATAGGAGAGTTTCAAGAGGAAAACCAATTCCACTAGTCTAAGAAACTCTCTGAGCTTTGCTAATAGGATGATTTAATTAAAAGTTTTCTCTAATAATCATCTCACAATATCTATTTATTTTCTCAACCCATGGCATATATAAGGAATAATTTCCAACTCAGCTAGCAGTGTAATCCATAAGAATATACTTAGGATAATTTAATGAGTTTTAAGTCTTATCCCTAAAATTTTATTTTGATCTATGCCATTTAGTTCCACTAAAATCAAGAGGATGAGAGTAGGTTGTATTTATACATAAACAAATTACCCTATGGTTGGGAAAATTACTAAATTAAGTTTTAGAAATGTTTGGTGCCACACTTCATTATTGGTTTGACCAATTAAAGTTGTTCCAAGACAATTTTTTATAAAATCCATATGGCATTAAATTTACTCATAAAATATTTATACAATTACTAGAAAATCCTAGCTAGTCGATGCTATAAGGTAAATTCTAATAATGTATATTATTCCTGAGCAGAATTAGCCACCACCCTATGATTAAATTTATAAAATTTTGACGCCCAACTTATTTTCTTGAAAAACCAACATAAGATGCTCTCAGGACTATTTATTATTTAGCTAAACCCAACCGTACAATGTTTTGATAAGAGGAAGATATTAAGAAATTTAAATAGATGATTAGATGTCACCATACCAAAACATAAGTAGATATAAATTTATTATAGAAATCCTGAGAGAGAGATCTGACAATTTTAGTTTCAAAGCTAATTTTCTTTGTGTTGGAACACTAAGTTCGATGCCCTACTTGAAAAAACAATATTGATAGAATTTTGTTAAGGTTTAAAAGGGCACCTTAACAAGTCAAAACACTACAATTTTTTTTATTATTACTCTTTTCCATACCATCCACTATTGATCATAAAAATGGATATGCTAAATCTCATTTATAGAAATTGGCTTCCCACCTTACTATGGCCAATCTTAGTAAAATTGGCTGAAATTTTCCCACTAGAGTAGGTGCCTAGTAATTAAATATTTTATCGATTTATGGAAATTCCATGTGAGTCCCAAATGGAGGAGGTGCTAAAGTAAATACTTCTAGAAAGGTCTACCAAAATTATAACCTCCCCTACACCCGCACCCCTCCCCGCGTGCGCCACGCCCCCCCCCCCCCCACACACACACACACATATTTTGGATTTGTATTATGGCATCTAACTTGGAAAGATACGACTAAGGTTAAAAACATATTTTACATTCCCTAAAATGGGTGATGCCTTCCACTATGAGCATATATCATATCTCATGTGTTTATTTAAGCTAATGCTATATCACCTTCTCTCTATTATGGCAATGTATCCATCTACTATGAATTTACCATTCTTTACTGGCTATAAACCAAATATAACCCCTACATGAATTCTAGTACAGATTTTTCTAAAGGGTTTAGGTGTTTACTAAGTCAAAGGGTAATTTTAGCAATATAATTGATCAAAAACCATTAAACAATGATTTCTATGTTATTATCCAACATTTAATAATAATATTCTACTCTCATCAACTATTAATAAATTTTAAATACACCACATACCATTAAATTCATTGGTTGATCTTCTATACCTATTTTTTACATGCTTTGTTCCTCCTCTCCTTTCCAATGCTTAAGCTATATCAAATCCCTTTCATGCCATCTCTTAAATAGAACAATAGATGCTAATTTTCTCTTATAGCCTTTTGTTTTAGTTTTTTCTAGATTTTAATTTATTTTTCTATTTTTAATGTTTTTTCACTTTTTCTCTCTTCTTTTAACAAAAAAAAGCAATTTCTATTTTTTTATTTTATTATTAAATTCTAATTTCATATTTAGTCTATTTAGCATTAAATCATGTTTTGGCAATTTAATAAAAAAATAATAAATAATGACTCAAATTCAAATTTTTACCTTAATTTATTTTGCCTCTAGAGTAATAATGACATACTAGGCTAACCACATAAGGGATTTTTATTCCTATAGTTTTCCTACTCAAGCAACCATATAAATAATTAATTTTAACTAACAATCATTTTTAAATTCATTTCTAACATGACTAATAATCATGGTGTGTGCAGGGTTTCACTAGCACTCTGTCAACCAGTAATGTCTCCATTTACACCATCCTCTCTGATGATGTTCTCCCTTTGGTACATTCAATAGAAGAATTCTTGTGTGGCCATCTCACAACACACACGTAGTTAGAACTTTACACATGATAATTATAAGAAATAATACATAACTGAATCAATTCATTAATATGCTTAAAATGTAAATACATACATAAACCAGTTCATAATAAGCAATCATGAATTATTATCTAATTAACATTCCATTATCCTGAAATAGAATAGTCTCTAGCTTAATCAAAAAATATAACCAATATCATCTGTGTCTACTATAAGCATCTATAAATAATTAAATAGTTATCTTAGCGAGGAATCAGGATGTAACATTTCCCCTTAAGAGTGCCAAATTAAACTACTAATCATTTTCTTGTAGGTCACCTATCAAAGACATTTTGGCATTTTAAAAATCATTTTTTGAACTTTTAGTCATTTTCATCACTTTTGTTTAGATCATGTTGTATATTTTTGTATATTATTCCATCTTGTAAATATCTCACATCTAATTAATCAATTAATTAATCTCTTTTTTACTTGTCTATTTATCACTTGAGGGCTATAATGGTGTATGTTCTCCTCCATGTGTCCTTTTGGTGATTCTTGGAGGATCAAAAACCACCCAAAAACCCTCTCATTTTTATTTTATAGGGGTAACATGTGTGGAATTGACACCCATGCACTTGCCATAGTCTCAGAGGGATAGTGACCATGAATTTCACTACCACACACTAATTCACACTCTATGTTCTGACAGAGTATAAATATTAGAGACAACTATCGTTATGTCAAGTGGTTGACCCCATACAAGTCATCCATGAAAGGGAAGAGTTGATTCTCTAAACCAATCATTATATATCACTCTACATAGACTTGGGCTCCATCATACTTAACATATATCATGGACACCCCTAATAAACCCATTTTAGCCTAGCTTAAGACCATCAGCCATATTAGGTGACTTGTTGTTAAAGTCAAGATCAGATCTTAAGAATCCATTAAGTTAAGACAAGTTTAAGAGGGTTCAATAAATTTTGTAATGGGTCACTAGCTTATAACCTTACCCTCAAATCCATTAGATGATGTAGTCATTAGGCTACCCACCCTTGGGTTTTCTAATCATAGGTTTGTAGTCTACTTGATTTTCTAAGTGTCATGATAGACTTGTACTATTTGATCCAACTCATCCTTTCACCCAAACCTACACATGCTTATCTAGGTATTTTTCATATAATCACCATATTATATATCCTTTCCTTAGCATTATAAAATTTTGTACATCCTTATCATTATCCTCTTTTACTTATTGTATTTGTACATCCTTTTACTTATCTTGTCCTATCTCCCATCACTCCATTATCATAACCGCTAATCATTATTCATAACCCCATCACTTACATATCCTAATCAAGTCTTATCATCCCTCCATCACATCTTATGATAGTCCAACCTCACATTCTTCACATATCCTTAACATTAATCATCCCTAACACTTAGCCCACCTTGTTTATAGCTAATCTTGATCACCTCCTAGTCTAGTCTCATCCATCTACATCACCTACATATCCTAATCACATCTTGTCATCCACATATTATCTTAAGTCCATTTTAACCATAACCAATAATTTGTTTTGATCTTGTCTTTCCTAGTCACCTTATCAACCTAGTCCTAATCATAGTCCAACCCATATTTACCTTATCATACCCTTGTCTATACTAGTCATCATGTCAATTCTATAGTCATACATTAGTCCTCATCTAGGTTGGCAAACAAAATCTTGTCATATCATAGCCCTCATCATTAGCTTGCTTGTGTCTAATCAAGTTTATGTCACCATCACATATCCTATCAATCCCATTAATCCAATCATCACATCCTATTTGAATCGATCATCTTATTTTTGATCTAGTCTTAATCTAATCAATCCAGTCATAATTAGTCTCTTGGACCACTATATCCTATCATCCAATCTTAGAGCTTATCATAGCTCACTTAGTCAAATCCAATAATCAAAGTCTAGCTCATGTATTAATTTGGTCTCCTTAATCAAACATCACATCACACATCAAGTTAAACTTGAGATCAAACTAAAGCAAGCATTTATCCAAATTAATTTTAGACATTTCATATCACATCCCTTAATATTTTTGTTCAATCCCTTGAACCTAACAATTAGGACTGGTAAACCAAATCATCCATACTTTCTCCCATCCTTATCAATGGCATCTGAAACAAATTTTGTCAATGCCCTAATTAAATAATGCCTCATCACCAATAGAGATATGCTCTTTTCTCACCTCCTTGAGATGATTATTCCATGTCTAATAAAATTCAACCCTATCCACCCATCTAAACCCATTCATGTGAGTCCCATTCCAATCCTCCATCCACTTATCATAGCCAATCATCTACCCCTTATTACACTAGTAAAGGTAATCCTATCCTATCCACCTCATCTAATACTAGTTCACCCATCCCATCACATCAACAACCATGTGATCTAAAGTCTAATGCTTCTACATCTAAGTCATGAAATGAATAGATCTCCTATACTCCTCTTCATATATCCTTTAAATGCCTCTTCTAACAACTTGTCACTGCCAACATGATGGTATATTCACCTAGAAAACATTTTAATCCTAGTAAGCCTAATCCTTCTTGGTATAAAGTTAGTCAATACTATGTGTATTTAATTTAGGGGCATATCATTAATTGATGTCATAATTTCAAAAACTATGTCTAAGACCTCATTGACTATGGTGACATTGAAATTATAGATGAACCAAATGAGTTTATTCCCTGGGTGAACAAGGAGAAGAATGCCAAGATTATATTCCCAATCATGATCAATCCCTTCCCTTTCAAATCCAAATTCAAGACATGATATCCATCTTCCATGATCCCCCTATCTTTTACAAATCCTCCATCAAAGATGAGTCTATTTCCCATGCATCAAATCCTCCCATATCTCATGAGTTATTCCATGGGCCTATCTTTGTTTGATCCATATTCCTCCATCATCGCCCTATTATTTACCATATATAAAACCCATTTTTGAGAGGTAACTTATGGCTAATCAATCTTATATTATTAGCATCATGTCATGTACATCAGAGTTAGCATCAAAGTTCATGCAAGTATTATCTGCATCAGAATCATGTTCAACACCAGTGTTTGAATCATATTCCTCATCATCCCTCATAGACATTGATGACTATGCTTACCCTTTTGAATACACCTCTAATTTGGATGATGATCACTTACTAGGCATATCTTTTGATCCCAATCAGGATGGTGAAATCATAATTCTTTCAAGATTTATCTATTAAAGATTATCCAAGTGAATCTGATCCTACTTTGGATGCATATATTATGGCTAGTCTTAGTGATCCTTTTTCTAATCTCGAGGATACTTTATTTGATGTTGAAACTATGTCTCCTAAGAACCCCTACAAATACTATGATGCCCCATCACCACTCATTGACCTCATCATACCATCTCTCCCACCTTCATCGATCATATACCCCTTTCTTCCTATCAATAATCATTTGATCACCACCCTCCACAAGGATGAACAACATACATCATTAGACCCTTCCTTGAGCAATATAATATGTGACATAAATACAAAGGTCTAAGGACATATTCCAAAATAATACATGATAATCAAATAACATTTGGTTTAATACGTCAAAATCAAGAAAAGTTAAATCATTGGCCTAATATAAAAATGTCTTCCCCTAGTGAAGCCCAATGTTAGGAACTAGGGTATCATTACAGTAAAAAAAATAATCTCCCCTGGTGAAGCCCAAAATTAGGCATTAGGGGGTAGTCAAAGTCAAATATAATCATCTAATCAAAATAATATCAAAATAACTATTAATATGGCCAATCATCCGTCAAATAACTAGATCAAAGATGAATCATAAAGTCAAAGCATCTTGCATATCCTATAGTCTTTTCTCAACTGACACCAATCAAATGTATAATGTCTAACATCTCCAATGATGTATGCAAATTCCATTCTCACTTACCAATCATCCACTACATTTTACTCTCATGATCCTACCATCAATTCAAGTCTAATATACCCTCATCTGCATCAAGATTTAATCTAATCCATACCTCACATCACCTTCTTGGGTAACATCATCTCTCATAGGGATGATGAAGACACCTGGTCTATATGTATGGAGAGGTCTCAATCAAGAATTACCAAAAATCATATGGACCTTAATATATCCACTAATGATAAAATGGTCTTAGTATCACATATCTCTAGAATAGTTGTTGGCTAAAAAATATGCAAGTGACAACATTTCCTACATCTCATACCCACATCCAATAAAATGAGATGCCCAAAAGTCAAAAAAAAAATCAAAAAAATTGAACAATAAAAAAAATTAAAAAAGTGAAATAAAAATCATTCATCCAATGGCAAAAACCAGTATTCTAGTACCTTGGGTAAGTACCATGATGAAAACCTATTTCTAATGTCATGGTAGAATAATCTATTATCAATATTGTATCTCAATACTTGTAGGGAAAATCCATCCTTTTCATCTATCAAACCCGTCCATGTCATCCTTATCTATCTTATCCCTTGGTCCATTACTCTTACCCATTATCTACCATCATATCTCACATCGTATTATGACCATTTTTCCTTCCCATCTTAACCTTCATTAGGGAATGGAATTTATCTTGATAAAATTTCTATAATCATCTTGGCATATCCTCCATTGGATCCTTAGACAACTATATATATAGATCCTTCATGATGTGGTCATTGGCAAATCCCTAGTCCCTCCTTCCTTGGTCCTCATCCCAGTTTTAGTATCACCCTCATCTTTTTCTCATACCATCCATTATTCCATCCATCCTTATCCTAGGTTCTAATATTGGTATTTCATTTAATAGTAGCCCCAATTATATAATGTACATAAATCTTCCAAAAAATCCCTAAAAATTGTAAAATTTAAAAATGCCAAAAATAGTCCATGGTTTCTTGTCTTATGCATTTTCCCATAGTCTCATCCATCTCTATGCCTTTTATCTTTCAAAATCATGTCATCCATATTCCTATTTTAAACCTATGGCAACTCTAGTCCATATCAAGATAGCATCAACATAGTGTCATTTTTGCTTTATTAGTCTTATGTATTTCATCTAAATCCTTAAATTGATCCTAATCCAAGTCCACATATCCAAATCCTCATCCAAGTCCCTCGTCTAGCTCAAAATCCATATCCTTACCTAAGTCCTAATCCTAATCATCATCATTAGTCTACTCCAAATCCAAGTCTATCCTAAGTCTGCAATCACATCATGATCATCCTTGTCCATCCTATCACCCAATCACTTATCCCATTATTAGATAAGACATTATGACATTACCTGTAGATACTTGTATGTGTTACTTATCTGTTCTATTTGGATTATTTGCATGTCTTTTATCATGTAAATATTTTATTATCTTTGTATTTTGATTACATGTTACATCATGTCACTTTTTGTCTATTACAAAATGTAAAAGGATGTTTTTGATTAATTAAGGTGGCAAACCAGGGGCCAAACCCTATACAGTCAAAAAAGATAGGAAGGTTGGCAAACAAAAGATGCAAGCACCGAACCAATGGCATAGCCAAGAAATAAAAGTCAGAAGCAAAACAAAACACTAGAAAGACCAGAGTCAAAAAGGAAGAAACTACATAACTATAAAATTAACAAGATCCTTAAGATTCTCATTGTCCGCATTGTCAACATTCCCTGGATTACCCACCACTTCCAACATAGTAATATTCAACAGAATGTTATTTCAAAGGCCTTTAGTGAAGACCTTTTCCAACTTTTGAATGTGGGCCTTCAAGGCCCCAATATCTATTTTCCAATCATTCTCATTCTCTAAACCCTCACTAGCTTCTTCTACATGCATCTTCTCCTTATTATCAACAGTTCCCCTAGAATCAGTACCCTACTCTTTAGTGACCTCAAAAACCTGAGAAGCATGTTTTCCACTAGTGTCCTCCAAAATTTCTTGAATTTATGGCTCTTCATACCCCAATTACCACCTTCAGCTTTGAACAAGTAACAAGCCCTCAGTTTCATTTGCACTGAATGTAGATGTGAAGGCTCATTTTTAAAAATGGCTTGCTGTGGTGACATCTACTTTCATGCTTGAAAATAATTCCCCCTTGGTTTTCATGATGTGACTCTCACACCTCCACCTCATGATATAAGGAATTAATCATGACAATCAAGGAAGTACTAAGGTTATCATTTTCCATGATCTTTAATGGCCTTCTCCACGTGGACCGCCTTCAAAAGCTATCTTCGTCATCAATGTGCATCATTCATGCTCTGTCATCTCCTTTTGAATGATCTCTCTAATGTTTTGCGGTATATGAGCCCCTTGTCACCATACCCTCCATCTTGAGAATTGCTGACCAAGGTTGGCACAAGCATCAGTGACCCTGTTACCTTCTTTGTAGGTGTGGGTAATCTCAACTTCAGAAAACTTTTGTAAAAGAAACTAGATGTCTATAATGATGTCTTTTAGATGGATACCAATGTTAGATGCTTTATTAACGACATCTATGACCAACTTAGAATCTCCTTGAATATTAAAATTTCTAATTCCTAGGGATATAACTAACTTTAATCCCCAAAGTAAGGCCATAGCTTTAGCATAGTTATTGCTCTAGCAACCCATGCCACCAGCATACACAATAGACATCCCTCCTTTTTCATTTATTATTATTCCTCCTCCACTTGCTTTACCACTCAACTTGGATGCCCCATCAGAATTGAATTTCATCCAATTGGGTTTAGGTGGTATCCATTTAGTATGTTATGAAAAAGGATGTTATGAGGTCACCAAAGCTACAATAATGCTTATAAGTTCCCTCGATGATGTAGATTTTGCTATTTACCCATGCACTTTGGCACAACATTCCCTTGGTCATACTTATATCATGGGGTATACTATCATGTGTGATATTTAATGGATTTCTTAGACTATGATAAGCCTTATGAAATTTGTGATGGATTGATCATTTACACCCTCATAAGTTTTATAGGGGTGTGTTGACTTGGATTTTCATCTCCCAGCATCATTCCAACCCCACTTCACGGTGGGGTATATAAACTGGGAACATGATACTAGTATTGCCATGAGGTTGAGTAGCTAGCCTCTCTAATCATAAAAGAAAACCTAGGTTAGGTCTTCCTAAAATTTAGGCTCTACTAATTAGTATGTGGCTAGAGTTGTTATGTAAAGGAATATACCCTTGCATAGTAAGTTAGTAGGTATGAACCCAATTGATGAGATTGCACCCTTGTGTTAGACACACTTTGGACCATTTAGTACATTTGAAACTTATATATTTTTAGTAAAACCCACTTGTTGAAAAATTTATTTTAAAATTCTAAGTGATCCTCATTCTAATTTCATGCCACATACCATTGTTTGAGAGATAAAGGGGGTATAAAAACTCTACCTACACCTGTACTTTATTTTTTGGATTAATACTTAATTACTCACAAGTATTAGTATATCAGTGGAAACTTTGGTAGAAGATATACACATCCATGTCATTTTTAGACATAGGATGAGCCATAAGTGTTATTTTTATTTTCTTTTATTTACATGTTTGTTTTTAGACTAAAACTATTTGTTTATATTGTCAAGTCAAAACATGTCCAAAATGTCACATTATTTTCACACCCCTTTAACCTAAGAGGTTTTACCTTACCCATTTTGTGTCACACTTTTTTCCTTAGATATTTATTCGAAAACCATTTGTGTGCCACTTGTTTAAACAAAGCATCGTTACATTAACAGTTTAATCTCTAATATTTACCTTGGATTTTTGAATCGAAAACTATTGTCATGACATTTTTTTGAAGGAACATTGTTACACTACCTAAATTGTTCTAAAACACTTATCAATTTTTAAACTAAATTTCAAACCATTCTTATATCTCTCTTGTTTCAAACACATGGTTACACTTCCATTTTTAGTCTAGATATTTTGCTTTAGAACATTTGAGTTTTTTTTTTTTTTTTAAAATTTGAAACTCAACCTTTCAAAGTGCAAATCCTAAACTAATTAGGTTTATGCCAAAGCCTTGTCTAACTTGGGCTTAGGTTATCTACCTTTTGTTTTTGGATTGCATTATTTGGATTGATTTCCTATTTTATCTAAAGACCCCTTGCCTAGATCTAGAAATTATTGTTTGCCTTGTGCTTTGTTTGAGCATCTTTTTGAGCCAAGTTATTACCATGTGCCATGTTTGATGTTTATTGTACCAAGTTTGAAAATGTCCTAGTTCCATCATTCAAATAATCTCTTATGAATCAAGTATCGAGTCTTATCCAATTAATGAGTGTCACCCAAACCAATTGCCTTAGTTTAGTTTGTTTTCAATTTCATGTTCAAGTTCTTTGTTTTTGAGTCTAGCTTTATTTTTCACATTGAATGATTATAACTAACTTTGGGAAAATCATTTTTATCCTTTGATCATATTTATAAATTATTCTATCTTATATAGATAATCTTGTCACTTATTATAACTACCTTTGGATAAATTAGTACCTTAGTTATGGACTAGTTTTGAGCTTTTTTATTATTTTTACCACTGATTATAACTAAATTTAGGCAAATCAGTATCATTTGTTAGATCAATTTTAAGTTTGTTTTCCTTTACCTAGTTTAGTTGTTTTACCCTTTGGGCCTCTTTTATAGAGATAAAGGTTATTTTTTTAGACCTCAATTATTTGTTACCTTTGGAACCTTTGTTTTTCATGAGACCTAGCGATGGATATGAACATGCCTCATTACACATGTAGTAGGACTATGTATAATCTGAACTATGAGAACTTTTTGACCAATAAACCTTTTGTTCAAGATTTATATGACAACATAACTTATGAGAAAGTTGCCTATCCATATTATAACATTATATACATTTAATAAAGGCATGACTCATGAACACAATATTTGGTGATTATACCTTCTTATCCTAGCCAAGAACAAGAGCAAATTGCATAATACCTCGCTCAAACAATGCCTAACATTGAACAAAGCCAATAATAAGATCCCTAATATGTCACAATGCCAATGTAAGAAAGGTATGACCCATAATCGTTTGAGCATCATTTGTTAGAGAACAAAGACAAATTTATCATTAGATTTTTAAGTAGGATCCAAGTTTCCATCAGACTTCCCATATGAAAGTATGAGTAGTTTGATTATAACTCCTAGTAATGTGCCTTGAATCTAATAGTTTGAACACACATCAACTAGTTAGAGTCAAACTTTAGTCCAAATGCCATAGTAGAACCAAATTATGATTAAAAAAGGGAAAGTCCATATAGATGAACAAATGAAATAGGTAAAAAAATTGGACCAAAACTATCTCAACCTAGATTGTAATATTAAGGAAAGGGATATTTCTAACATGATGCTTATTGAGATACCTCCATCAATAGGGCAAAAAATAGATACTTCAAGCTATGCAAGCTAAAATGTAGACCCATTTAGCCAAAGCATGTTGGTAGATGACATGTATAATGTCCCTATTTTTACTAAAGAGACTACCACTCAAATGTAATACCTCACTCAAAATGTTGTGGATAGTGTATGCACCTAAATCTAATTATTGTAATTATTCTAATTAATCATGCTAATTTATCCCCTTTATTCTAATCCTAGTCATTTATCTAATATCCTCTTTAAACATTTCCTCATTTACTAACCTTATTCTTCTCCAATTATTAATTATTTCTCCTAAATCCCCATTAATCTTATCCTAACCCCTACTTATCCATTATTTTAGAATTTTAAATTCCCATGGCCCACCTACCGACCTAAACTAGCTTATTCCTAGTCTCTCTTACATTCCTAGTCTGTAATTACCCACATAATCCCAACATAATCCTAATTAACCCCTAAGAGAATTCTATAATACTCTAATTCTGTAATCCTATCTAACTTAGCCTCTCCCCTCTAGAAGCCTCTATTCTAGATGTTTCCAAGGATTTTTTAATTCCTCCAAAATTCCTTAAGCATTGATCCCAATGACCCATGATTTAATATGAGCCATTGAATTTCCCTCCCTTAGATTATATAAATAAAGGCACTCTTCCATGTAAACTAACAATAATATAACTATAATCCCCATGTAAACTATAAATCTAAGGGATAAGTCTATTGAATCAACATACCAAATCTATGAGAAAACAATCCATGAATGCATAATCATTGATGAAGCAATCATAATGTCAAAATAATCCATTTAAATATATTAGAGGGAAGCTAACTAAGGCAAGGAATTAGTAAGAATGTCTTTATCTATTCTGATTTGCTTCCATAATCTCTCCTACTAGGTAGTTTGATATTTTTGATTTAAATTGCATAGTTTAATCCATTTGATCAAAATTCTTACTAATCATATAAAATAGGTGCATTCTAAATTAAATGAAAGTGGGTCTAATTTACCACCAAGAAATACACAATAGATTCCTATAAATAATGCCATGAGTGGATTACAACAATAGGGAATAGGTACACCTACTTTGTAAAATCAACAATCAATCTCTACTCCTCAATTAACTGATTCCTTGATTGTGAAATAAAGGACGATAAACCAATAATAGACCAAATTACCACCAAAATAAGTACATAACACTACGCCACCTCAACATGTGATAAATAATGTTCCACCAAAATAAGCACACACTAATATATCTCATCATTCACAAACATTACCTAACCAACACCATGTTTCTATTGGTCAAAAACTGCCAGTTGGTCAAAAATAATGAGTATACATCCCCCAATAAGAGCCTATTCAATAAGTTCCAAACACATAAAAAATGCCTATTCAAAATCAAGTTCCTATCCAATAATAGGTTTTCAACCAATGACAAGGTTCCTATGCATAATAGGTACTAGGTGCTAAGTAATAGTTACCTTTCACCCAATGGATATTAGATGCACAAAAATAATCTAACTTCCAACATCTTCGACAATAGGGTTCTAGTCAACAACATGTTTCTTATAGATAATAAGTTTTGACAAGTAGGCATTAAGTTATGTAAACACATTCCACAAATTCAAATGTTATTTTCATAGACATAATTCACTATCCAAGATTACGTAGCCAATCCAAACCAAAATGTGTTTCAAAAAGAGTGTATTTCATATCTATAGTATAATCTCAATACATGGATATGAATACCTAGTTGTCTAACTAATTTGATCAATATTCCTTAATATGCCTACTTTAGCTAATGTAATCCAATTTTAATTACACAACCTCAAAATCAATAGGCCACTCCATTTGATTTCCTTTCTAAAGAGTTGTAATAGATGAAGGATGCAATTCAAGCTATACAAATTGGAAAACAAATAAAGAAATTTAAACTAGATGAAATATGTTCTTATCCTTTCAACATGGAATCTCTACATATACCATTTTCATTAGGTTATGATCTACCAAAATTTGATAAATTCAAGGGAAAAGGTGACCCTAAATAACATCTAAAATAATTCTTTATCGTGTGCTAGCCAGTGGCATATAATGACATATGATTTCTTCTACTCTTTTCAAGGAGTCTAGCTGAACAAGCATTATAATGGTTGTTGAAATTTTTGAATAACTCTATACCTAACTTTGATGATCTTTATAATAATTTCATACAAAAAAATTCATATAATCTCAAACATAAGATTACTATGGTGGATTTGGGCCAAGCCAAATAGAAGATTGGCAAAAGTTTTATTGCATACTTACAATGTTGGAGAGCACTAGCGAGCTAGTTTACTCACAATCTGCTAGATAAATAGTTGGTTGCATATTTACTAGGATCTCACACAATGAGATATCTTACAATCTCAATATATAATGTGCTCATATGTTCAAATAGGTTATATCAAAATGAAAATAGATTGAGAAATCCCTTATCAACAAAGGGATAATCAAGTTATCCTCTTCTAACCAAATCTAAAATAAACATCAAGGCCAGTAAAACCATAACCAAAACCAAGGCTAAAACCATATTCAAAACCCAATTCAAATACCAAACTTAACACCACCTAAATCTAATAACAATGAGACACCTAAAACCCACAACTATAATAATAATGTTGTTGGCAATGGGGTCACTGAATAATGCCATGTTCAGATGGTGCAAAGACTAGCTTTCCATTTACCTTTGCCCACTTAGAAACAACATCCTACATACACTTAATCAAGACCTCCATAAAACAAATAGATAATAAACCAAAATCAATTGCAAGCCTATCCTCCAAATAGAAGACCACCCATTGCCAGATAATTTAGTGAACTTAGTGATCCTATTGAATTTATGTTCCAAATATTGGTGTAGGAAAATATGACCAGTTGGTCAATAATGAATAATTTTCATGAATGGATTCATTTTATTTATTGGTAAAAAGAACATGGATTTTATGAGTATCATTGCATTAGAGGACATTGCATACGATAATGTATGTAACTCAAGTATTTGATTGAGAATATGCTAGAAAATGTAGAGATAAAAAGAGACACCCATGCTCCTATGAGCTATATACCAAAATCTATTTCCCTAACATAACAATAACAACCATTAATAATACCAATAATAATATTAGTAACTCCACTACAAAATAAATAACAACAACCATAATAATAACAACAAGATGGTTAGAACCAAGGACAAACTGACCAAATTTATTAATGTGGCCATCATGCCATTCTGAATACATATAAAAATATTATAAGACATGTTTCATGTAGTTATGTTTGCATTATCACCATTAACCCTCAGCTATCTACCAATAGACCTAGACCTTCATCTAACAATGCCTTTCACCCAAGTAATGCCTACCAGCCTCCTTTTATTGGTGATTCTTTCATGGACTGTGTTAGTATCTAGGCTCAATATTTCCCTATAATTATCATTCCAAGCTTCAATCCCTACCCAACCAACTACCAAATCCATGTTATAGATCAAGATTATGAAATTTTAACTTGAAGAGCCAAAGTCACTATCAAAGGACCATAACTAAATACTACAAGTGAGCCTATTCAACCTTCCATGCCTATTATAAATAAACTAATTGATAATCAAGAGGAAGACCTATGATATTGTGAAATAACTAAAGAATATATGAGCACATATATCCATCATGTATTTGATCCATACATCTACCATCCTTAAATACATCTTGAATGAGTATTTAAACTAATCCCTCATGCCAGATGACATCACTCTAAGAAAATTCCAATCTATGGTAGGACATTTAGCCCCTAGCCAACATCTTACCTTTGACCAAAGTGAAATGTTGTGTCTAGGCCCTCTACATAATAACCTATTATACATTGAGCTCAGTATATCAAACCATAGAGTTAAATGCATCCATGTAGACAATGGATTGGGTCTCAACATTATATCTCTAAATTTTTTCAAACATATTGGATATGTGATATCTGACTTACATCTAGATATCATCATTATCAAGGCATATGTAATGAAGAATGAGAATCTTAAGGTACTATTAGTTTCTGTGGTCATTGGGTCTTTGACCCATGACACTTTATACCATGTTTTGGACCTGAACTATCTTACAATCTATTATTGGGCCAACCCTAGATCCATGAAATCAGGTTTATACCTTATACATTACATCAATGTATAAAATTTATAGATTCAAGAATAGAAGTGACTATACCAATTAATATATAGCCATATCAATATTGTAAACATCTTGAGATTGAGTATAAAATCTATAACTATCAATTTTCAATGAATATTATGCCCAAATCAGATAGAGAAATAGATGAGAATAGAAAGGCCATTGAATCAAGTCCAAGATCTAATTACATTGACCCAAATAGTTTAGCATATACCCAAATCATGCCTCCACTAGACATTTCCAATCCTTTCTATATAAATGACAAAGGTCTTAGAGAATAAAGTACCCATAATGCATTCCATATTGCAAATTTCCTAAAAATCCAAAAACATATAGGAGACCTAAGGCCAAAACTACTCACATGAAGTGGGAACCAAGGGAAAATATCAAATGAACAAACCCATTATTTTTAAACTAAAATATAGTTTAGAATAGGACCCTCTAGCCAAATATGATACATGGATTTACACTGATGCATTAGCTAACTTTTACAAAAGCATAAATTATTTTATTACTAACTAGATTATGGATCAACTAGATTATGAAGAAAGAGGCTTGAGGATGCATCACCAAGGCATGATTGAGCTAGTCTCAATAACCAAGTTTAAGGGAACCCACATATTGGGTTTAAACCACTTGGGGGTGACCCCACATACCTTATTCATGTTTCAACTAGCAAAGATGATGCTGGTGGTGATGCAAGGTTTGATTATAACATCTACAATGACCTTTTCACTAAAAATTTGTTTAACCCTCATGACATTTACACCCTTAACATTTATCAACCTTTGTATTTAACCTTTTACCATCCATAATTGATATATTAGACCAACAAGAGTCAATAATGACATTAGATGATTTTGAAAATTATGAGGCCATATGAAACTTTTTGGGATTGAGGATTCATATTCCTCTTAGAGATAACAAGCATGGTTTTTCTATTCGATTGGATCCTACTACTTATTTTGCAGAGAAGGTGACCTTTCCTCTCTAAAAATAAAAATAAAGTCAAAATTTGAGGTCTAAAAGTGAAAACCTTTTTGAATAAATTTATGACAAGGGAAAAAATAAAGAGAAAGGCAAGTCTTTTGGTGAAAACTAGTTTGTAGTGCCATTAGATGGGGCTATTTTCCCCTCTTCCTATGAAGCAAAAGGGACATATATACCAAAACATATTTATGGATTAAATATCAGTATTGAGGAGTGGTAAGATTTTGCACATATTATTCAAGAGTGCCATGAGGTATTTGTTTCACAGCGATTGCTAGTGTTAGGAGATTCTGATTCATCCTACTTGAGAGAATTAAGAGGAGCCAGTCCCTCTAGAGGAAATTTGTCATTACCAATCAATATAACTCCTTTATGAATATTTTAGATGATGGTTATATAATTATTATGGAGGACACTTTAGAGGTGAATATTAGGACTCTAGAGGACCCAAGTGTATTAAACTAGGCACACCTCTCACTGAGGAGGAATGTGAAGTTTTTACAACCATTTTGAGGGAATTTATTGACATATTTTCATGGGCCTATTTGGACATGTTAGAATTATACCCTACCTTGGTTTTACACCATTTCATTATACATCATGATGCCAAGCCTATTAAACAAAAACTTCATAAGATGCATCCTTTTATTGCTATGCTAGTCAAAAAAGAGTTGGAGAAAATCTTAGATGCAAAATGCATCAGGCTGATCGACTTTTTAGAATGGATTTTAAACATTATGCTAGTGAGTAATAAAATAGAAGGTATCAAAATTTGAAAATATTTTATAGATATCAATAAATCCTTCCCAAAAGATAATTTTATTTTACCTAATATCAACATGATAGTCGACTCAATGGCTGGGTGTGAAATTATTTCTCTCTTGGATGGATTTTTAGGTTATAATCAGATCAAAATAAAATCTAAAGACCAATAAAATATAGTGTTCACCACTACATGGGGAACATTTTTTTTATTAGGTGATCTGTTTTAGACATAAAAATTCTAAATCCACTTACCAAAGATTCATGATAATGATCTTCTAGGATGTGATGCATGACATTATTGAGGACTATGTCAATGACATCTTAGGTAAATTCAAGACCCATGCCAATTATCCAACCATACTATAAAGAATATTTGACAGACTTCATGAGTCAAATATTAGGGTTAATCCAAATAAATGTGTACTTAGCATAACTTTTTGTCACTTTTTAGGCTTCATTTTCTCTCATAGGGGCATTGAAATTAACCCTACCAAGTTTTAAGCAATTATAAAAATGCCTCTACCATATATCTTTAAGCACCTCTATAATTTTAAAGGCAAGATTCAATTAATTAGAAACTTCATATCATAACTAAATGAAAAATTCCACCCCTTTACACACTTAATGAATAAGGTTGTTACATTCTCCTATAATGATGAGTGTCAAAATTCATTTGATCATCTTAGATAATATCTTACCAGCCCACCTATTTTTTTGCCATGGATTTCAAAAAATAAATTACTACTTTACTTATCAGTGATTGAAAATGCTCGAGGGTCACTTTTATCCTAACATAAAGAATGTGAAATAGATCATGTCATGTATTATCTGAACCAAACATTGGTCATGTAAGAGCATATCTATACATTGAATGAAAAATATTGTTTAGCAATTGTATCATAAAACATTACATCATTATATGTTGAATAACAAGACCATTGTTATTGCTAAAGTAGATATGCTCAAGTATCTACTTTCCAAATTAGATTTACAGGGTTACATGGAAAAATGGATCTTGCTATTGAGTGATTTTGAAATTGAATATGCCAATCATAAGACCATTAAGGGTAAAGTACTCACAGATAAGCTTGTAGAAGCTCCTCTTAAAGATACTAAACCTCTTACATTTGGATTTTAAAATGAAGCCCTTATGATCGATGTAAAAGTATAAGCACCTCTTTAGGTTGAACATTAGAATATTTACTATTATGGATCATTTATAGATCATGGATCAGGTGTCAAAATATTGTTTTTTATGCCACAAGGGGGTCTCATTCTCAAGTGCTATCATATTGGATTTACCTACACCAATAACATGGTCAAGTACAAATAACTCATTACATGGATTTATCAATCATTATAGTAGAACATTCAACATTTACTAGTGTATGGTGATTCTAAATTAATCATCAATCAAGTCATGGACTAGTACTAGACCAAGGATGAGAAATTGATACCCTATAAATATATGGTTGATACTCTCAAGCAATAAATTTCTAACATCTAATTTAAAAGAATACGTCAAGCCAAAAACATAGCAACTAATGTTATGGTCCCCATTGGTTCCATGATTCAAATCATAGATAGAGCAAGGGATTATACATTTTTTGTTGAACATCCCTTATTGCTTAAACATAAACAACCAAATGTTGAGATGGTTTATGACATTGTTGATCCCATGTCTCCCTAGTACTCAGAAATATATGCCTATCTTTAAGACCAAACTATGCCTCTCGATTTATCACATAAAAAATAAAAATCCTTGCCCATAAAGCCTCTCATTTTCACCTACTTGGACAAACCTTATATTGTGGAAGATATGATGGAACTTTGATTTTTTATTTACCTTCGGTAGAATCAAAGCTAACATTGAGGGAATTCCATGAAGGAGTGTGTGGATCCCACACCATCAAGGTAATATTAGCCAAAATTTTATTGTGTACTAATTATTATTGGCTAACTATGGAAATATGCATAGATGCATATGTGAATAAGTGTGCCAAGTTTTATAAGCATGGAAATCTAATTCATTCTCTAGCCAAGAGACTCAAACCATTGACAACACCTTGGCCATTCTCAATGTGGGGACTCGACCTCATAGGGAAGATCAATCCCACATATTTATATGGACATATACATGTCTTGACTACTACCAAGTACTTAACTAAGTGGGTGGAAGCCATCCTTCTCACTTACATAATCATTAAGAATATCTCCAAGTTTATATTCAACCATCTCATCTACCATTATGGTCTCCCCTCTAAAATTATATAATAATGGTAGATCATTCAAAAATAATAATGTTAAAGACCTTTTTTCCTAATACCACATCAAAAAACATTTATATACTACTTACTACTATTAACGACCAAGTTGAGGCTTCTAATTACACCATTTTCAATATTCTGAATAAGATTGTCAATGACACTAGTTTTAGTTGGCATTTTTAGCTATTTAATTCCCTATAGGAATATCATACCACATTCCATACTCAAATAGGAGCTACACCCTATTCACTTATTTATGACATTGAGGTCATTCTTCTTGTCCAAGTTGAGTTTCCTTCTCTCCAAATTTTATTGTAGCACATCATCAATGATAAAGACTACATAGTGGCTAACTTGCAAGAACTAAAACTACTTGGTGGAAAATTCTTGGTCACCCTAAATAATATTCAAGCCTATCATAACATATTAAAGGGCCAATACCATAGGTGCATTAAGCATCTTGAATTTGATCTTGGTGACTTTATATTAAAGGAAAATTGGAATAATGAAAATTTTGAAATATATATAAAAAGAAAGTTCCAACTAAACTAGTTAGGGCCCTATGTAGTTATTGATAATTATGGTTCTAGAGTATATAGGCTAGCTACACCAAAGGGAGATGAACTTGATGAACCAATGAATAGAATGAATTTCAAACATTTTTATACTTGAGGGACTCAAATTATTGTCTACAAGGATGGTATAAGTTTTGTCATATTATACCCATTCTTTATACTATACACCTTACCATTCTATCATTCCCTTAACCCTTCTCCAACCAATTATTTTTACCTATCCCCACCTGTCATGTTTGGCCTTGGTTCCAATTTATTTATACTATAGGTATGTTTAGTGGTTGATGATAGATTCAATTTCAGTAGTTATTTTAAAATTAAATGTTTGAATGGTAGTTTATGAAAGTAGTATGACAGCGGTCTTGGCAATTACATCCCTTATTTATTATTATGTTTCCACCTCGTGCTACTAATTATAACCCTCTATGGGAAAATTAGTACCATTGACCCTTTGCCATTATTTCCTAATTATAACTACCTATGGGAAAATTAGGAGCAACACCTTTACCATGCATTTCCACATCACTTTATCATCATTATTGCCATTTACATATGCCTAAACTTGCTGGAACTTAGTCAAACACTTTTTTGTGAGCAAAATTACATTGAATCAAGGTCCTACCAGACTATGTAGGAAACACTTAATGTTTTTTGAGGTCAACTCATTTACCCATTTTCCATACTCTCACCATTTTTTTTATCAACCTAAGTGACATTCTCACCATTTTACAAGCATTTTTAAGTCATACACTCACCTTTTTGTGAGTTTGGACCCTATTTTATCTCATAATTCTCAATCAAGTTGAGATACCAAAAGCATTGGAATAAATTCCCAACTTTCATCAATGTAGGTAGAACTACAATGGATTGAGTCCCATTTAGACTATGTAGGCAGTATGCTTAGTGTTTTTTTAGGACATCTCGGCCACCCTTGTTTGAATGTTCTCTCTATTTCAAGAGAATTTTAAGGTTGAACATTCTCATCATTTTGTGAACATGTTTAAGATACGTGTTACCATTTTAAGAGAAACCTAAGACATGCAGTCATCATTTTTTGAGTTGGACCATTCTTTATCTCATAATTCTTGATCAATCTAAAATGCCTAGAAAATTACAAAAACAATTGAATAGCTTGAAAACTCCTAAACATTCATAAAGATATAGGAAATCCTAAAAATCCTAAAATCATGAAAATTGGCTTAGAATTTCCATGTGAAATATAAAGATGTTATAATTTTTTAGGATGATCTATCTTATCTATTCAATTTCATTTCTAGACCACCTTGGTCTTTTTCCTCTTATTTCTAGGAGAACCACATTAGCTTGCAGTCCACACATACCATGTAGGTAGCACTTGGATACATGGGGTATCTTAGGTTAGCTCAACTACCTTCCTTTAATTTTTGACTACTTCTTTGCCTTAAATATTATGGGACACAACTATTTCATGAGTAATCACTTGTCATTTAGTTTCCCCATCCTTACTCGCCTTAGCCATATGCTTTCATCATTTTGTGAGTTGATATTATGAGCATTGTGTATTCAAATTGATACACTAATGACCAATTAGATTTTATTGCGTTATCAATTTTTTGTGATCAATCTCTATTTAAACACTCTCACAATTTTGTGAGTAATCTTAACTAACACTCTTGCCAATTTATGAACTCATTCTCATTCCAAGCCTTAGATGTAGTAAACACTATGAATTACCAATTCAACTCATTTGTAAATACTTGTCTCTTAACTTTTAATGTGATTTTAGCCTAAACCATACTCTCATGCTTACATAATTTAATTGTGTTGACACTTTCATGATTGTGAACATCATACCCCTCTTTTCTTATGCACTCACTATTTTTTAAGGTTATTCCTATTTTCCTCTACAAGTCAATCATATTTTCTTATCATTTATTTATTTCTATCCCATATCCTAGGATAATTACATTTGGATTGAAGTTTGCATTGGATCTTGTGTCTATGGAACTATGTAGGTAGTGTCTACTTGCCTAGTACATCTGGAGTCATCTTGGCTACCCCTTCCTTTTCTTCTATTCCCCTCATTTTGTTTGTTTTTTTTCAGTCTCCTATAGCCTAAGACAATGTTATTTTTTCCAACTTGTTTATGTTGTTGATTCCTATGGCCTAAAGGAAATGTTTTTCATCTTGTTTGTGTCATTGTTTCCCTATAACTTAGGGTCAAGCTTGTGCCTTTTTTTCTTATATTGTTTTACCAATGTTGTTGCTACCTAGTTTAGGGGCCACACTATCACCAAGACTAATACGTCTATCACACATGCATAAAGAATTTGTTTTCTATTTGTACTAACATTGTGATTAACCATTATTTGTGTATCATTGTTTGTTTAGCTTAGTTTATGTGTTTAGATTAGTTTATTTCCTACAATTTTATTTGTTTTGGATTGTTTAGTTGTTCTGATTGTTTTTTTCTTTGTTTGTTACATTGTTTGCTTGATTTATTTATTTGTTTATTTATTTTATTTGTCTTTATTTAGTATGTTTATCTTGTCTTGTTTATATTGTTTGTTTTTTCATACTTGTTTGTTTTGTTTAGTTATTATGTTTTATTGTACTGCATTTGTTTGTTTGTTTATTGGTGTTTTGTTGTTTTGTTTTTTTATTGTTGATTTTTTATGTTTGTTCTATTGTTTTTTCATGTGTTGATTGTTTATTTGTTTGTCATTATTTGTCTATTGGTGTTTTTTTCATTTTTGTTTATTGTTGTAAGTTGTTTGTTTGTATAATTTATTTATTTCATTAGTTTTATTTGTTTGTCAGTTTTAATTGTTTACTTATATAGTTTTATTATATTTTATTGTTTATGTCTATTTGTCTGTATATCCATAGTTTGTTTGTCTTCATTCATAAATATAATTCATAATATCACAAGATACAACAAAAACATGCACATAAAGTCTATCATATAAATACAATGGCAATACTTCTCTGATATATCAAACCATACAACTACCCAAACACATGCCTAAATCCATGAGTAATAATAAAGAGTAAACATAATTTATTATGTGTTTATATAGACATTTATCTTTGAATAAGCATACCTATGAGTCATACAACATAATTAGATGATAACCAATGGAACATATCATAAACATAGCATAGGAAATAAATGAATAGAGAATACATAAACATAAACATAAACATCAACAATGTTAAACATCCATAATGCTAATCAATGTTAAACATGAGATAATCAAGATAACATGGCACCGTATATATCAAGAATATCATATAAATTTACATCGACCTTGAAAGAACCAATATTAATGTCAATGTATCTCAAATTCCATAAATATAGAGGATATATACATATGACAATGGTGTATCATAATACATCAAAAATCCAATACAATAAGCACAATGCCATATTCCATAACTATGTCAAAATTCCTAAATTCTAAGGTCCCTATGCTCAAATTTGGTTCTATAGGTCCATGGGACCTAAAGCTGGAGGAGTCCCTAGTGGCCCTGATGGTCTTGGTGGTTACATGTGATGAACACACTAGCCTGAGGAACCTATAACATGATTCCTAGTCCAATATTGACTAGATTTTCTCACTATCCTCTATGCATCCCAGATCTCAAATGTAACAATCCATTGATCCATGGGCATGGTAGACTCATAGGATCTCTTTTAGTATGATGCCTCATCCTTTTACCAAAAGCACTCCCCAACCATATGCAAAAAACTAACATCTATAACAACTTCCTAAGCTACATTTTGATCCTATTTAAAAATGTTAATAGTGGTAAGTGCCCGATCTCATTCACTAATGTCATGATCTCTCTATCATGAACTATCTCTAAACTAAAAGCAACCTATCTATATCAACATTCATCCAAGAGATATATTATTGAATCAATGTCATATCATCATCTCACATATTTAAGGTGCTCTATAAATAATTGAACTGACATTGTAAACCTATAAGCTCTCACACTTGGGCAATGATCTCCTGCTCTAGCATACCAATATCTTGGCCTACTATCACTATGCTAGAAGGCCCTACCTAGCTTAAGTCCACCTATGTTCTTGAAGGCCCTACCTAGCCTATGTCAACCTATGCCACTATAACAACTATCATGTTAGGGTATAACACCATACAATTTAGACTGTCATTTCCATTTCCATCTCCATCCCCATTATCTCTATCTTCATCTCCCCCATCATACCCTCCATTTACACCATCATCATTATCATCCCCAGCCTCACCACCATTATCCTTCTAGGTACTATCGATACCACTCGATGTCTTATCCTCCATATCCTTCATATCCATGGGAATATATCCCCCTTCTAGTATTAGAACTATCAGGCTCAGAGGGCATACATATACCCACCAATGTATGTAAGCTGAAGTGATCCCCATATCTATAGCTCCTCTTACACTATCCAAGGTAACCCATGGTATATTGATATATCTAGCTATGGCCTCACTCCTTAGGATCATTGGAGTATCTTGATTGATCTCTTGTGTAACGTGGGTGGACCATCTTGACCTTTTAGGAACATCATATATGTAGACAAACTCTAGAGTACATGATTAGGGTGGTACTCCTCTATAATGTAGGACTACCTCCCAATCAAAAAACATCTAATGGTCACAAAATAAATGTACCATTAATTCCTAAACCACTATAGATGATATGTGAGGTATGAAATCTAAATGAAAAAAGATGGTTTCAAATCATCAAACATATGATGATAGAATGGGATGTTTTCCTATGACAATGCCTACCTGCTCCTATCTAAGCCCAACCATATGCTATTTGGTCCTCAAGATATCATAATTTATGCATCCATACTAGTCACTCAACCAAGATATTCCCTCAACCCCAAACCATCAACAAAGTGCAAGCCTCAATATTTCATCGAACTCAGTATGCTATCATATGAAGGTCTTGTAGAGCTATGATAAAATAGTTGGCCCCCAAGCAAAATGTGTAGAATCCTCCTGTATGTTCCTCACTATAACACCCATGCCCATATGAAAATATCAACCACTCTTGTTAGACAAAAATATGCCTTTAACAATGGCCATGAGTATAATAACTTCCCTATCAATGAGAGCTGGTGGTGATGAATCCCTAATATGTAAATCATTTTGCCAAATGTTTGTATAAGTCTCAATGATGTCTATATCAACCTTCCCATGAAACATGGGGATACTTTTATAGATATATAAATCATCAAGAACTTATTTTTTTTGTGCTAGTGGTGTCTAAAATAATCATCATCTACACATAGGCAACTTGAGATTATGCCAGGCATCCTCAAGTGTAACATTAGCCTCCGTAGTAGGAAAGTGAAATGTGGATGTCTCACTATGCTAGTGTTTAGCTAGTACACTAAAATATGCTTGATTGGCCTATATGATTGATATCCATGCCATGTAATGTGGATCTAACATATTCAAGAAGCTAACCATGTCTTATGTCTAGATCTACGGGGTTGTAAATAGTGTGATCATCACTCTCGGCATGTAAGAATAACCAATCATTTTTACAATCAAAAAATTTAGCATCAACCTAACTATATGTTGTTACCTAAGCCTAAAAATTGCCTACTCTACCTAATTGACATTATTCTAGTGGTTAGACCCCTATTGAGTCCTTAAGATAGTTCTTTTTAGCTTCCAGAGTGACACTGGTATTTTCTGAAGTGTAAAGCCATTGTTTAGGAAAGTTTACACATCTTTGGTGGTATCATAGTTTTTGTTTTCACAAAAATGATGACTTCACCTAAAAAATGAATGAAATTTCCATTTCAGCAATTTTCACCTAGTTTTGGCATTACCACCATTTCTAGGAATGGAAACTTTACACAAACTCACCATTTTCCTTAGAGAAGCCACCATTTGCCCTAAAATGTAAATGGTGACTTCACCATTTTTCAACCTAAAACATACAATAAATGCTAAAATTTGACATTACTAACAAATTTGAAGTTACTTACTAGTAGCTCATTGTGTGGTGGCTACATGTGCTCCCTCACCCACTTTGAAACATGACATTGAGCTCCTTTGTGGGCCATTTTTATTATATCAATGATCAAGAAACCAAATCTTATATTATCAATAGGCTATAGTGAAAATGAATTATTTTTCACCCCAAGGGTGAATATATAGCAAAAAAATTGAATTTTTACCCACCAAGGCTTATAATTCATTATGTGCATCTATGAAGTGTATTTTTTACATATGTGATCCATTTTACATGTTTATTTTTGTGTGCCTTATTTTTTGGTCATATTATAACCAAACCATGTTTTTTGGCCTCCCTTGAGACTCATTTAACAACATGGTTTTTCAACTTGTATCCCATGTTTGTTTGAACATATATCTTCAAACTCCCATTTAGGATAGAAATGTGTTGTTATCCTTTACTAGCTCATTGTAAATCTATTTTACATATTTCTTTGTATAAGATACCCTTTCCAATTTCCCTTGTTACGATAAATTATTTTTTTATCCATCAACAATATACTCCCTTTTTGGGTTAAACCTCATTTTAAATCACACAATTTAAACTTACAAATTATTATACCCACCTTTGAGAAAATAATTATTCTTGACTAATTTAATGATTACAATCCCCTGTGGTCAAATAATTATTTTTATGTCCCATGCTAATGATTATAACCACCTATGGGCATTTTTTTACTACTCCACCCACTTTTTGGGGTAAATGCCTACGTCACTGATTATAATCACCTTTGGGAAAAATAGTGTCTTGTGTTTTGTTATTGATTATAACTAAATTTAGGTAAATTAATATTCATCCCATGATTCACCAATGCTAAGATCTATGCCACTTATTGTAACTATCTTTGGGAAAACTAGTGTCACACCCTTTATTACTGATTATAACCACCTTTAGGTAAATTAGTGACTCTATCACCATTACTATTTATAACCACCTTTAGACAAAATCAATAATTCCACCCTAGTTACCAATAAATCATGTCATTTTCTTCATTTCAAGGGAACATTTGATGACTCTATTTTTATACCCACTCCCTCGAAGGGGCATCAAGGGCTTATCAACCACCTTTTGGGGCATGAACCATTCAAATTAATAAATTTTGAATTATTTAAAAAGATGTTACTATGATTATATCTTACATCACCTTATCAAATAGTGAAAAACTATAGACACTTAGTTTTGGCCACTTTCATGCCTAAATTAGGATTCAGTTCAATTTATATCAAATAACACAATTTAAGCCTATAAATCACCTAAATTACCTAATTTCATCTACATAAGGGATTTAATTACCTAGAAACATAATGATGCTAGTTTATTTGGTATATTACCCTATATGAACCAGTAATCACTAAGTTTAATTACATTACAAATCTTAATTAACTTGCCTGAACAAAAATTTAAAATCAAATTAGTGAATTTCATTTACCAAAAAAGGAATTTTGAGCTAAATATGAAGTCAAAGGTCAAAGGAGATAATAAAGTGATTTACTATTTCCCAAATATTTCAAAATTATGAGTCATAACCTCACAAATATCTAAAATTAAGGTGTCAATATTTCATGAGTGTTTTGACCCAACATAAGGTTAGCTTGACTCAACCTAGGTTAATTTAGACTCAACCAATGTTAGAATTTAACCTAACCTCCTTAGGGATAGAGTTAGTTATTTGAGATATAAATATAAGTTCCCACACCATATGCAAATAAGCTTTTATGTGTAAGGTTATTCTAATGGAATACCTTCAAAAAGCCATTGAGATTAGTGTTATAATTCCCATTTTATGCCAAGCTTCACACCGATCCAAAAGTGACCATTGGAGAAGTGACACCACAAAGGAGAAACATTGTTAAAAGACTCTAATCATAATAGATTGAGCAGGAACATCCTTATGCCAAAAAGTAAGCACCAAATTTGACAAAGGAGGTAAATTACTTGTGTTAATTTTATCTATATTTTGTGATCTTGTTTACTATCTTATGCTCTCCCTATTTCTCAAGAAAGAGTGTTTAGGCCTAGTATATTATTATGGTTGATTTTTGTCATTTGGACTAATAACAGACAAATATAAATTTTGTTTAGTCTTCAAAATCCTAAGATATAGCTCTCACCCTCAGTATTGATTAAATGAATGCAATATCATGAAGTGTTATAGTGCATGGAGAAGTGGGAGTCTAATTTTCCACCTTACCAAGGATTTGAATACAATCACCACCAACTAGGGAATGAAGTGAAGTTACAATAGGACTATAGGGTTGAGCATCAAAATACCTAAAATGAATTTGTCTATGATCTTACTATTTTTAATAACCTTAATGATGCTAGAGTTTTTTATTTATTTAATCTACCTTATTTATGAAAACTTGTGGAGATTGTGAGGTTCCTTATCTCACATGTACATGAAGATTACTTTTAATTTATAGGGCATAGGATGAGGATCATGGCCCATAGAGTCAGTGACGTTTTAGGTCTACAATGCTTAGGTGTTGACCTCAATGGATATTTGGAAGATCAAAAGGAAATTGAGAAGATTGTTATGGCACTTGAATATAAGAAGTAAGGCCACATAATGTATATAACTAGTCTTCAGGATCCTACCCTTAAAGTGGTTACACGCTTGGTTATGACCAAGTTTAGAGGTGTATATAGATGGAAATAAGTAGACATGGTACACTTATATGTTTCCCGTTAGATAAACCTAGGGGTCAAGTATAATTATTCATAATATTTTTCAAAAAAGATTGTTAGAGATGTAGATAAGGCTAACCACATACCTAATCATAAAATTTCCTAGGGCATAATTATTTTATTGTGGTATTTGATGAAATTAGAACACTAGAGTACACAACCAATGAATTTAGGTAGGATTACCCTCCAGAGAATAAGTCTTTAATTGAAAGGTTTAAAACATTTACATGCCCTAGGACTATAAAACCTACTCATAAATATAAGATGAAGGGTTGGTATGATGGAATGAAGGAAGCCTTTGGAAATGAATGGCACATTACCAAGGACTTACCTACACAACTAGGAGACCAAAATTGGTTTGTAGTAAAATAACATTTTTCTATATCGTACATCTAGATGAACCCTTCAGATGACTTGTATGAGTGGCTCAAGATACCATATGATTTCACTATTAGGTATTTTATGAATGACTTAAACATAATATATGACACACACATCATAAATATATATGCTAGTAAGATTGAAACTAGAGTCAAATAAGGCCTATAGATAGAAACTAGAGTCAAATAATATTGACATCAAGGCCCAACAAATTTTAGCTGGGAATTATATTCATTTATTATTTTATATGTTGAATCCATAGAAGAGGACATCAAAGAGTGATGATAATAAGAATAAACTAGTCCACCCCACCAAAAATTGGGAGGAACCAAAAGTAGAAGAGGTCAAGGCATAATGACATCATGATTTCATAATTAGAACAACCTAAATGAAAAATTACTACCCCTTCACCATAAAAATATAACATGTCTATAGGTAAAATAAAAGTACTTTATTCTATCATATAGACATCTATTCCTCTAGAATAAAATACTTTAGTGCCTAAATATGGGGAACTTGAATAAAAATTTTAAACTCTAGAAGAAACACTAGAGACGAAACCTTGACCCAAGGAATAAGAGGTTGAAGAGGCCACACCAAAGCTATATAAGGAGACCTTGCTAGTGTAACACAAAAAAATTACCCTTGTTGACACACAAGTAGATGTTGAGAGTCCCATTAGTGAAGAGGGGTAAGGCATAGACATATCTTTGGTAATGGGTAACCTTGATGCTGGTATAAGTCACCAAGAAGAGGATTTAGATGTATAAATACTTAAGCATGATCTCTTTAAAGGTAAGGATCCTATTGACAAATTTGAACAACTAGGTCAGTGAATACTAGTGTAACCTAGTCCCTCTATGCTCAGTATCAACATAGTGTACCAAAAAAAGACTTGTATATATGGAAATATTTCCCTAAGTAGGACTCAACCAAATAGACTCAATGAGAACCATCTTTTTATAATGATATATAATGAAGAGTGCCAATGTGAACTACCTTTAGAAATAATTATTTGGAATTAGGAGAGGTGTAACTCCATGATATAATTTGGGTGGATCCTTTTATGTGAATGTATCTAGAAAGTGTGACAATATTAATTTTTTTTCACAAGGTGGTAAGGAAGAATGTCTTATTCAAATTTGATGTAAAATAGCTCAAGAGAAAACATCAAAATGTCATTTATGTCTATCATAATAAATTCATAGAGAAGGTAAAGTTTGAAGATGAGTTAGGAGAGCTCAAAAACCAATTAGAAATAGTGATGATGGCTAGAGTGAAGACCCTAACACTCTATAAGTCTATTTTAAAATAGGATCCAACCCTTATAGATGGAGTTCCTCTTGTCAGAGAGGCTATTGATAAGTTAGGAACCCTGGTGGAGCTATTGTTGAAGAAATGTAAAGACCAACTCAATCCCCAACAAGAGAAAACTTAAGTGACAAAACATCTTATTGAGACTATCAAAGTATGTAAGATGGTTTTGGATAGAGTTGGTGATATGGTTCCCATCCTTGATGGGTTTTTTGTTAAACTATTAAGACCTAGATTTTTTTTGGAAGCAAGGATTTAATTAGAATAAATTTAATGCTAATAATTGGTTGAGAGTACATTAATAATAAAATATAGATCTGAGTGTACCAAAGCATTTCAATATGTGGAGGCCCTAGAAAAAAAATAAGTGCTTACCATCAAGAATTGAATTCTAGTTTTATAATGCTTTGAGGATAGGTTTTGATAGAGGTCATTTGATTGGAGACATTCATAAGGATGCTTATGCATCACTTGAGCATTTAACCATTAAAGTGGGTGAATTTATATAGTAATTTGAGGAGACTAATTGGATTGAGGAAGTAGTCAAGGAAATCACTTCTAAGATCCAAAATACATTGAATAATTGGGAATAAATGAAGTAGTAGCTAGAATATATGAGACCTAATTTTTTACCAGTAGAGAGACTTGAACAAATTACATAGTCTAGGATAGACTATTGACTTAGTGTGGGGTGATGTTGGGCCCTAAATTTTGAATCAATTTTGGCTAATAAATTTTTGAATACAAGCGATGCTGAAGGATTAATAAGCATAAGAGAGAAATGGTGTAAAATACCATGGCATAGAAGGCCATGGCATGAGAGACCATGGCATATATGAGGTAAGTCACGTGGAAAAAATAAGCATGAAACATGGAGAACTCAATAACATAGGAATAATTTATTATTTAAATACTTAGTAAAGTTATATAAAATAGAAATGTTTAGGGGACAGATTACGTGAATGTCAAATAAGAATAGTCAAGCATGAATATAGCACTGGTCCATGAGAATATAGGTGCACGATGATGAGAATATGAAATAGAGAGTATATATGAATAGTTAGACCTGAGTATTTAGGATTTCATTATAAATGACTTGAAATGACTCATTATTAATAATGGTCATTATCAAATCATATTTTTTATAATTACTTCTATAACTGAATGGTCAAGGTAAGCCATGTATACATATCCCCTTATTTCACATAGTATTTTTGTTGATCATTATAATCCTGGAGTTGTAATATTGATATGACTTATGAATGCAATGAAAGGAATATTATGAGTTGATGAAATAATTTTGTAATCTATTCATGATTATAATGGAGTTATTACTATTGTGTTATCATCTTGTGCCTAGCTTCTTTTTCTTTAGTTAGTTAAGTAGAAAATAAATAGTTAAGATATATAAATGGAACTAAGTATGCATTTAGAACTAAGTGCTTGTTAGATAACTATAGCCTAGGAAAGCAAATGAACACAACTTTGCATGACAAAACTAATGGGAACCAATATTAAGTTACATGCTTTAGGTGAGCATGTGAGAACCTCTTATTACATAATATGATCGCACGCTAGATTGGTGGAATTTTTTTAGGTTCACAACTATGGAAAATATATGCTATACTAGAGTAAAAGATCAAAATAAACTATAAACTCAAAAAAATGACAAATAAAAAAATAGTTCAAATGAAAATTTTACTTGCTATGAATTTAATAGTTGGGATGAAAATTTGTGTAATTATATTTACCCTTAAAGTTTCCTAAAATTTGGCTAACATCATCCTATTATTATTTTTTAAATATGAAAAAGACTTATGATGCTAGAGAAAGTAAGATGGATTAAGGAATTTCAAATTACAAGTACCTACATCAATAAATCAAAGTATGATATGATTGAAGGCATCAAGGTAGAAATCAGAGTTAGGTGTATGCAAATGGAGGTTGTAGGCATCAGGGCACTACATCAGAAGAGTTAAAATATTTGATTTATTTCTCAAAAAGGAAACCACATTCTATGAATTATGTCTTACAAAATGTGTGAATGAATTGAGTATCCTTTGTATAGTGGGTTCTATCAAGATTAATATGAGACATGTGGATTTTCCATAAGTAATAAGCATCATGAATTTCATATTCTCTCATCCCTCTATCTAGAATGGTGAGCCTAAATGTAGGATATGGTGTGGATTTTGAAGTGGAAGGTTCTTTTTTAGATTTTTAACTTGTGAATGCTTGACTTGTAGATGGTAGATTTATGAATATTTAAAGTAACTCATCTAGATGAATGTAGTTTTCTAGTTTTGATGACTTCTTAGTAGGAACATAAGTGTCTTTAGTAATTAGGAAATAATTATGTTGTCAATATCATCCTTACAATAATTTTAAATATTGTAAGGGTTGAGGATCACTGGGTATGATTACTTCCATTCTATCATGGGAAAACTTCAAACATTACTGAAGATAAAATGAAATGATGTTCATGGTATGGATCCATGGATGTCTAAGGATTATATTTTATGGAATATCTAAGTCACTTACATGGAATTTAGTCTCTTTAATGACATGCCCAACCATAAGAGGAATATTAATAGTGATCATGGATTCACGTTCATTGTTATCATATGCCTTGATGATAATGGTGTTAGGATCTAGTTTTGTTGTTAAATATACCAAATGTTTTATTAATCATAATGTACATAAATTCAAAGCCAATCCATTTTGTATAACCACCCTTTTCAATTTAATTATGTGTAGATACCTTAGGGAGACATCATAATGATCAAATGTGATTTGATTTTTAGTGGATAATATTCCAACTAACACTTGAAAATTGGATGGGTTAATGTCTTTTGGGACTTTGGACTCTTTAAGATTTTTTTAAATATTTATTTATATAGAGAAGATGCATTGAGAACCTATAAAATAGATATTTGATTTGGTGTCTTCTCAAGTTAATCAAGAATTTTGTACTTTCTCCCAATGGTAGGTGAGGAAGTACTTGGTATAATGATCTTTGTGTGCCTTGTTTTAATATCACAACCTTGGGATTTTACTTTGATAATATAAACATGATGGCTCATATAGTCAATACCATTAACTATATAATCGAAAGGTTAATAATCTTTATTGGCATTATTGGTTTGGGATTAATACTTACCTTGTTTATTATGCTCTTACACATGTTTCATAAATGGGTCTTTGTATATACCCAATTTATGATTGTTGGATGATGAAGATTTATTTTTGATTGTAATGTTTCCATGATATAAGGTCTTGAATGTAATGTTTAATCATCATTCAATGGTTTTTATAATGTTCCTTTATCTTTTTTTATTCATAGTATTCATTATCTTAGTACCACTCAGGTTTAAAAACATTATCTTCAAATGGTTTAGTCTTTGGGAAAACAATAATGTTTGCAAGGACCAATCGTTGAAAGATCACATCATAAGAATCTCCCAAAGGAGTGAATTTGCATTTTTGGTTTTCTTATCTTAGTTGGCCACTTAGAATGGTAATATTTTTGATAGGTTACATGTGTTGGAATAATTTCACATCAGTTACACCATCACCTATAATATTTTCATTTTTTAAAAATAATTTGGGGTTTTATTTGATTTCAAGAAGTATTGCCCTATTTGAAAATTTTAATGACACCCTTGGAAATTAAAATTCTCTCTATTTGAACTCCTTTTTTTATGATTTTATCAAATGATGTTGGAAAATGAAGTTATAATTGATTATCCAAATTTGAAATAAGGTTTTTTGTGAAAATTATAATAATTTACTTCTAAGGTAGGGACCATGGATAATGGATTGCTAAAGACCACCATAATTACAAAGAGGGGGGAAACATTTCATAATTTCATTGTTTAGTATTATATATGTCTATCATGGTCAACTCTAATTTAACATTGTAAGAGAAATGAAGCACAAATCTTTCATAAAAGTATTCAAAGGTAGTGATTAGTCCTTTGGGTAATTGAAGAAACCATTCTAGGACTTGCCCCCTAGATTGCATGGAAAGAGTCTTAATAGGTATTCATTGTTATCAGAAACATACACATATGCTATATAAAACTCTTTGATATATTCTAGGGATATCCCCTCCATTTGTATTTATCAAACTTAGGAAGATCAAAATGTGTAGGAAAGGGTGTCATCATGTTTTTAATGTCAACTAGATATGGATAAGTTTCTTCAAATTTGAATTGTTTTTGTTTGGAAAAAGTACCCTCTTAGAAGCCTTGGATTTTATATTTGTTGTTTTGTGACTCATGAATAAAGTGTTGTGGGAGTTTATTTTTTTGATTTGAAGTGGTAAATGTGTTGGATGTTTGACCAATGAATTGATTTGGATTTATGTCGAAATATGGAAATGAATATTGATTTTCAAAAAATGAATTTAGATTGGATGTATTTGTGAAGTGATTTAGATTTGGTGGATTTGGGGGTTGATTTGAAAATTTATTTCAGATTCAAGTTTGAATTTAAAAATGGATTTTATGTTGAACCAAATGGTTTATCTTGATTGTTGTTAGGGTTAAATGATTAATTAGGGTTAAATGTTGGATTGGGGTTTGTGAATGTATTTTGATTCGTAGTTGGTGGAACTTGATCTATTAATGGGTTTGAGTAAAAGAATTTGAATTAAAACTCACAAACTAATTTGAAGTTTCACCTAAAGTAAAATTTGTATGTTGATTTATTGATGAAATTGAATATGAATTCAAGTTTTGATTTTGATGTTAGTTGTTGATTGGTGAATTTGAATGAATATTCATATTCATATTTGGATAAATATATGAACTTGAATATGGATTAAATTTTAGATTTGGATGTTTATTATTTATGGGTGAGTTTGAATAAACATTCAAACCTAAATTTGGATTTATTTGATTGATGGGTGAGGTTGAATGAAAAATAAAACTTTTATTTAGATTAAAATTAATGTTTGTTGAACTCAAATATTTTTTTGAATTTGCATTGGTTTGAGCTAATATTATATGAAAACTAGGATTACTTGTGTTTGGATTCATGGATTTGTTGACCAAGGAAATGTTTTTTTGTTTGTTTAAAGATTAAAAATATCTCAATTTAATTGTTGGACATGAGTTTTACTAGAAAACATATAGCTTAGTTTGGATGTTTTTCCATTTATTATAGTTTTTCTTTTGTCCATGTGAACTTGGGAATTTGTATTGGTTGAAATTATAACATCCTTGCCATTCCCTAAGGAGCCATTAGATGTGTATTGATCTTGGATGGAACATGTTGCTTCATTCCTAGAAATCAAGTGATGTAAATTTTGGACTTAAAAATTAGGAGGAGAATTAGCCATAATACTCAAAGCATGGAATAAGACCTCATTATTATTGTCCAGGATATACTCAATAATTTGAGAATGGGGTAGGATGGCTCTAAGGATAGTATCCTCTTGGTAAGGTCCTTCTTCTCCTTCATTATCATGGATTTCATGTATCTCAACTTGATGTTCTTAGTTACCAAATTAAAAAGGGTCATTGTCAAAAGGCTCATCCCTTATCCTAGGATTGTTTAACATAGCCATGTGCCTAGTGATAGGTGACATTGATAAAAAGGTTTGACTCAAATAATAAAAATATGAAAGACCAAGACTAGAAAGTAATATGATTGACAACAAAGTTTTATATTATTTGACTTTAGACTTTTCTTTATTTATAGGGTTTAGATATAATTTTGATTTGATTTTATAACTCAAATATTATTTTCAATCAAAAGGATTTTATCATGTGTTTTTCACAAGGAAGAAAAAAAAATAAGTTCCTACTTTAAAGACACATGCAAATCACCAAAAGGGATAAAACTAGGATAAAAAACTTAAGAAAAAATTAGGCTTTCTTTGCTACTTGTTTACCCATTGAATAATATGAGACCAATATTTGAGAGTGATAAATATGGAGAAAGTGACATTCCCATAACCCATTAAACTTGGTTTCAAGGGTACATGGAAAGTAATTTCTCAATGCTAACCACTAAATGATGCACCAAAGTTGAAAGGAAAAAAAGATCAACTAGGCTTAAGGTTTCTCAATATTTTCTAAAGGGAATCCTCTAAATATTTTTTTTACATGAAGTATAAAAACATAAAAGAAATTGATTTAATAGATGCACACCAATGGGTCTAGTCCCAATGTGCCCAATCCAATTGTAATATTTTAGCAGATAAATGCCAAAAAAATCAAATTTTGAGGAAACTTTTGAAACCCTATGTATTAGAGCATGGAATCCCCTCACATCATAGTGTGATTAAAACACAACATTGATTAGGACTTTGAAATAGTTGACACTCAATTTTTATACCCTGGTGGTACACAAGGTTTGTCCTACCATGGGATGGTGAAATCCATGGATGATAGATCCCCTATTAAAATTAAATTAAATAATTTAATTCTTGTCTCTAATTCACATGTATCATCACTAATGTGACACAAAGGGAATAACATGCACACAAGCACAAATTGGGTAACAAAAAAATTGCATTTTTTTAAATTCTTAAGTATTGTCACTAATGTGACACTAAGGGAAGGTCCTACACTACCATTCAATAAATTTTTAAAAAAAATTGGAATGAGAGGATTAATTAACTCCAAAAAATGAAGAAAGTGAGCTAATTAATATAGAAAATGAATACTGAAAATGATTTCTTGAAAATGGAATTGACAAGTTTATTCCAATAAATTAAAAAAAATGGAAACAAATGAAATTAGATTTTTGGCTTGTTTTATTTGTTAAAAACTTGGACTAATGGTTTGCAAAAAATTGTTAGAAGTTTTTTAAAATTGAAAGAGCAATGAAACTAGAAAAATTAACCAAAAAGTCAATAAAAAGAAGAAGGCAAAAACATAAAATGTTAACCTCTAGAATGATTTCACTCTTACATAGTCATCAAATAGTGAATTCATTAGAAAATGAGAACTATAGAAAATATAAAACAAAAAATAGAAATCAAATACTTACATAACAATTTTGTTATTTAGAATCATCTCGTTGTTGCACATAATGATTTTGTTATTTGGTTGGATGATTTTGATGTTATGCAAATGATTTCATTATTGTTATGGATGATTTACCTATTCACTTGGACAATTTAATTTTTATACAAAAATTAATTAAACAAAAAATAGAAGCCAAGATAGAGAAAAAAATTGAAAAAACATATTTAAGGTAACAAAACACACAAAGAAAATGCCAGTAGACTGAAAAACTGTAAAAGTATGAACAAAAATGCCATAGGAATGAATTTTCTATTTTCCTAAACGAATTTGTTTTTACATAGGTTAAAACCTAAAAACAAGCTTTAAAACCTATAAAACAAACCTATAATTACAAACAAAGGATTTTAAAACAAAGTTTAAATGCATGTGCACAAGAAAAATAATAAAAAATAACTGAAATAACTTCTTAAATATACATATGATGTGAGAGATGATGAAAATATCCCACCATGCATTTGAAAATGTACAGTGTGAAATTTAGAATGTAAACTAATAAGAAAAAATGCAATGCAACCTTTCTTAAACTACACTAACTTCTTGATAGAGCATCAACAGTAAAATAAATCTAACTAAAAAAATGATTACAATGTATGAAATATATGTTCATCACCTTATCCATTGTGGAATTAATTATATATTTTTTATTTATTATTTGATGTATGTGGTAGCTCAAATATTATCCAAACAAATGGAATTAAGAAGCATGTGGTTATAATTGCTTTTGATCTCAATGGATTCACAAGGATAAATTGATAGAGTTTTGATAGCTTGAAGGTGTGATTTGAGTGGAGGACTACACATAAATTATAGTCTTGAAGGTGGTGAGATGAATGGTTGAGAATAATATATTTTTTGAATTATTGAAATAATAAATGGTTGGATTTGATTCCTCATACCAATGTATGATGACTAATTCCTATGTGTTGAGAAGAAGCATGAGAGTTAGTTGGTAGTTGAGAGACTCAACATGAATGGGTCAAGATAGTTTAAAATTCAAGGGATGACTCAAAATTTAGTTTAAATGTTATAATATGACTCATAAGGTGGTTGATGAAGTTACGGAAGGTGGTTGGATGAGATAGCATTAGGTTGAGACAAATGTGGAGGATGTCTAGTTGATATGGATAATTCAGATTTTAATTAGTTTTGGAGGAAAAAGTTTTGCATGATTTAATTAACTAATTACAAATTAAGAAATTATTCAAACAGTGGAGGGAAATGATTTTGATATGAACTTGAATTTATGATGGTGAAGTTTTAGTGTGTCAAGGTTAATTTTGACACTAAATGGTGAAATGTAGGTGTTTACAATATCTATCATTCTTTGGCTATCCCTTATTATTTATACCTTAGTTCCTTACATTATGAAAAATATATTGATATTTTTCACTTACATTCATATTGATAACTTCCTAGATTCTTGAGTTACTAAATATATTATTTCTATAAATTATTAATGTTGATCAATTACATATACTCATGTATGCTTTCATGTTTCCTTTTACTACATCATATCTTATGTGTATTTTTTATTTTTTTATAGAAATTTGAACATGTTCTTGTGTGTGGATCTGAACCTATTATATGATTGTGTTAGTGAATTTTTAGTATGATGCTTGTATGTGGCACCTTGGCATTTTATTTTATGCTTTTGTGCTTTGAGTGTACTCTTTTTATGACTATGTCATGGCCATGACATTTTTTAGATCTTGTTTTCTCAGTTTTCAATGCCATGATGGACATCATGCACATTCCCCATATCCCAAGCCATGATAAATATCATGCATCCCTCCCCAAGTAAATTTCTTTAGTTTTTAGTACTCATTTTTTATTATCTATCTATGTGATTCATTTCTAACACTTATCTAGACAATGTCATTATGTATGATTATTTCCACAAGCATCTTATATTACTTATTTCCTTAGTTTACATATTATGATGCCATGCTAATCCATGTTATAATTACCACTAATATTTACATATTTTCATAAAAATATTTTTCATAAATATTTATTTTGAGTTAAGTTATTGTATGGACTCCATAACTCACCTCAAAAGAGGGGGCATACATATTGGAATATATTAGAGACTAAGATCCTATAGTGTAGTACACAAACATAATTTTATAATTTTTACATAGTCAATAATGATTCATACCCATAAATTAGTATTAGAAAAAAAAAGAATCATCTGGACAAGGGTGCAGGTTGGTTGTGTCCAAAATAATGCATTATTATCCCAATAGGAAAAAGTGTTTATTTAAAAAAAATCATAATCATAGACTAAACAAGGTAGTTTGTAACATGTACCCAATCATAATTTTTAGAAAAATACTCATGCTTATCTTAAATTTTCTTAGTTTTGGGTTATCATGCATGGAATGTGATTCAAGTCATCACATAGATGTTTTGTTTATAAACTCACATGATATTAATTGGTTCTCTAAACCATATACACCCTTATATTTGTTTGGAGGCATGTGCATATCACATGATTACCTGCTTGCTCATTTTTCACTAGTTTCATAGATGGTTTAGAAATTTGCATCATTATCCACATTGTATACAATAGATTTCAATCATACTATATTTTTGCATTGGTTTTACAACATTTTTGTAGAATAAATAAGTGTTATTCTATTTTCAATGGTTGGTTCACCTTTTGTACCATTTTTTCATAGTTTTTTCACCAAAACAATATGTTTGCATTTTTACATGGATTTAAAACTACTTCATCACTTGGGGTATAAAATGATGGAGCCAATAACACCTTTTGTTATTAATCACTCTCACCTATCAATAAGGATTGGGGAATGCCTAGTCCAATCCAAGTTCATCAGCAAAGAAAAAATTTCAAGGGTCTTAACTCTTCAATCATCAATTTTTTTTGCACCAAAAAACATAATGGTTTGTGTACCTAATCATATTTATTAATTAATTGTTATTATATCTATAATTTTTATTGTATTTACTTTTTTATTTTATCTTAATTAAGGACTGATTTTATACATGTTTCATTATAGGTTCATATGTAACATTATTTAATGTTGTGGTCTACATTCAAGATTGTTATTCATAGGTAAGTTTAGGTACACATTTTAATTTTAGTCTAGTAATTTCACTTTATTTCATTACTAGAATAAAATGGAGATAAATTTAGACACATAAATTATAATTTAAGGTAAAATAATGTACTTTTAAACACTCTTTATATGTACTTATCTCATGACTCATCCCATGGTTTTTTGACTACCTTTTTTTCATTTTCTATGGAGATGACCCATTCATACAAGAAACTAATGATCTAAAAATGTTTGTATTAATAATTAAAAATAGATCAATCCTATCCCATAAATGATCCATACTCTTAGCTCATATGTCTTTGCTCCTCAAACAATAATGTGCCATTTAGTCTATCTCACTCTCTAGTCCTATAAAGTTTTGTTGGTCATGCCCTTCCACCATATAATGGATAGTTTCTCAAATTCAAACTCTTGTAATAGGTCTTACCACACATTTATAAATCCATATATAAATTAATTCCCTATTTATCACTATAAAATCACATTTTTCACCCAAGAGGCTCACACATTGAAAAGTGCTAGAATTTTAATTGGACATTGAGATAAAATTCCTTATTTTTACCAATTTTGAATACATACAACCTTATTATCTCTGATCTAAAGTATAATTACATGTTTGAGGTCATAAGTCATGTTTGAATCACTTAATCACACAATTATACAACATCACACTAGTCTCTCACATACATCACCATAACATGGGCTTACTCATGAGTTGATTAGTGTGAAACATGGGTCTATTTGTACTTAAAAATTTTGTGCAATATTATCTACTTAAGTAGGTGATGAACACCTTATAATAAATTTATAATTTCTTATTATTTTTATAACTCCACTTCTTACATGTGTGACTTCATGAAATATAGCATGTAGTAGGATTTATCTCGAAGTGACATTGATTAGAATATAGGACATTAAAATAGAATGTGCTATGTAGATATGTGCAAAGATTATTTATTAGAATGATGCATGTAAATTTGATTATCATCACAAGGGAATGAATTATAACTATTTTACATGTTAATTAGATCAACAAGTGTGTTGTTGAAAACTTTCATTTGTCCATCTTTCTAAGGAATAAATGTTGTAGACAACTCAAATTTTCCATCCATCATATCCCATAAAGCTTTCTATAAGTGAATTAAAAAATGTGGGTCATAGTCTAACACAATGGATTCTTGTAAATTAAAATAAAACCAAATATGTCTAAAGAACAAGTTTGTGGTTTCCTGTGTGTTTATTTTATTCTTTCAAGCAACCATGATTTACATCTTAGAAAACTCATACACTATAACAAACTCATAGCCATTATGTTTTTTTCATAGGTAGTCAAACCATGAACACCATTATGATGGATTCCCATAACATATATGCAACCAAAATAGGTGTTTGATCTCCCAAATTCCATTTCATGGGTTTCATCATGCTACAAGGAATGCAAGACTAATTTTTCTCTCAATGCCTTTGTGCATGTGACACTCATATATATTTTTATTTAAACACTTCTAATTAATTATTAACAATAAAATGTATTATTTTCTTGACATATTTCACCTCTGATATATGCATTTGTCTAGGTGTGTCATCATAACCACAATTATTCCAATCTACATAAATGATATTTTTGGATAGGTAGAAATTATGAATATGTTCACCCTACACAAAAATAATATAGAATTTTTCAAATTTGTGGCTTTTTTAGTAGACAAACATATGGTTACATAATTTTTTGTTCTATGGGTAAATTCATATGATGAGACAATGTACATTTCATTGAATAATAAAATATGTGAACTTACTATCCTTTACCTTCTTTTTCTATACCATCCGATAGAGATGATTCAAGTAATATATCAAACTCATGTTGCACATATTATTTATATTACACTATGTATTCATAAAAAAAAGTGTCTTAATATCAAAAAGGATGATTTTATCTATACTTAATATTTACTTTCATGGTTGCATTACTACTTATATGATGGGGTAAAAATATGTATCTTAGGTAGAGTATTGTTGATCAGTGTGACTGAATGTATCTAAGTTATATACAACCATATGTCCATGTTGTGTGAGTACCATGCCAAGTGAAAATTCAAATGCATTTTTTGAATAAAAAATGGGTGGAAAATTTCAATAATTTATAGTTCAAGTTCTACACAAAAGAATCATTTGAGCTACTTAATTTTTTTTTTGCATATATGTCTAATGGAATATGTATTTAGTGAATATTATATCACTTAAAGACCATGTTATGGAGGATAACCAAAAAAAACATTTGTGATAAATTAACATGTCCAACAAAAATCTTTAGTTTAATGAGATTGCATAGAGTTTATTAATATTGGATTACCTTAATATTCAATATATTTACATGGATTCCTCCATTTTCAATTATACAGGCTGGGTATTTAATATGTGTCATCCCAAATGTACATTTATCTATATAACATTTCAAATTATTTTTATATAATGTGTCTAATATGAACAAAATGTGGTACACATGATCCTCCTAATTATTACTAAATATAAGGATGTCATTAAAGTAGATGACAAGGAGTTATTTAATGGTTTGAGTAGATCATCTATGAAGTGCATGACTTTTTCTGGCAACTTTTTTAAGCCAAAGGTTTTAATAATAACTAATATAATCCTTCCCATGTTTTGATTCATGTATTTCAAATATAATCATGATGGATTTGGTACTTGATGATAATTTTAAGTATTATCCACCTCATATATGGTCTATACTATTGGGTAGTAATTTTTCACTATTATCTTTTTAGCACATAATATTAAATGCACAAAATATATGTATAATATTTATTTTTCATGAAGATTATTGGTCTTACACAAGAAGAATATCTAGGCCTTTTATTCCTTTATCAAAAATCTCTTAGATCTGGTATTGGTTTTCATCATTATCATAAATGGACCTATAGTAAAAGGACCATTTAAAATAGTAGATCAAGAGAAAGAAATTGATCTGATGCTTTACTACACAATGTGTTGGAAGATGCTTATATATTCAAACACATTTCCATATTTTTTTTTAGTATTTTACCAATTTATTATTGTCAAAATGATGTTTTCATGACATGACACACTCCCAAATGTATGATTTATCTCATGTGTAGGTGATTCTAGGTTGACAATGTGTAGAATAAACCTCTACATGTACTATATGAACTTACAACATTTTTTGGGAGATACAAAAGTGATTTTGGTCATTGGAGGTGAATCCAAGTGGTTTAATAATTTATATTTAAAATTTAAAGTATAATGTTGTATCTTGTATTGATATGTAACATCAAATTCATACAAATACCTCCTAATAAAAAGATCACAAACTCAATTACAATTACATCACAACTGACTATGTCCTTCATAAGCTTGAATTTATATTAAAAAGTGCACATAAGCTAGACCTTTATATCTTTATCTTATTAAATCTAACCCAAATAAAATATTTTAGGATGTAATTTATTGGTTATGTCTAGGTGACAGGATGTAATTTTTGCAATGATGTTATTCTTTCTCACATTTTAAATGATGATATAAATAGGTTGATCCTTAACCAAAACTATTGTGTGTAAGAGACACATTTATTACTTAGAGGTTTCTACGGTAATGGAAGTGGTGTACACATAGATATAATAGGATTAATTTCATCCCTTTTCATGAGACTTTATGTAGACTACAATCTCAAATATTTTGTGTGAAAATTTTAGAAATAATGGTTGTATTTTTGTAGTGTCGATCACACTAATTGTCACATTAGTTATTCATAAATATTTATTGTTAAAAATACGTTGAAGTATTCTAGTGTTGTGTGTAATTCTTAGGTTTCTCTTAATTACAATGAATTTTATAATTATATGAGGAATAGTTACATGTTGTGTTTTTTGTAGGATAGCACTTGTGCAAAACACCAGATGAAGAAGAGAACATCTACTTCATTTTTTACTTTACTTCAATCTCAGGGACATTGTAAAATTCATACCCTAATATTTTAGAATTCAAAAGCTCAATATTTGAATGAATATAATGTGATAATTTATTGATTTAATTCAACAAATTATTATTCTCTGTCAAGTCCTCACATAGATGCATAGTGTAGTCATGGAATCCATTCACATAATCCTCATTTTTTTGTTCCTTATGTGGGTGTAAGTACAAAAAAATTATGCATTAATTTGAATAGTGATTGAGCGGGTATTGATAATCCTTTCAGATTTTGAAAATTTTACTATTACATTATAACATTTTTGTGATTAAATTATATAAAATAAATAAAAAAATGAAAAATTGCCTTTTGATGCAAAAAATGTTCTGATGCAATTTTCATCAGGTATGATGATGCAATTAAGACTTTAGCATCAACATGTTTTTAGTGAATTTAGATTTAGATTTGGAATTTTTTTCATTTTCATGCCTTCTACAACAATGTTTTTTGTGTTAGGAAAATAATTTGTTTTCATGTGTACATTTTAAAAAAAATTAGCAATAAATAATTGCTTGTTATAGGATGCATAAAATTATGTGTCAAGTGATTTAATTTGCATCATGATATTTTAAAAAATAGTTATCGTGGTATTATTTAAATTTATTTATCAAAAATGAAAATACATTCAAACAATATAAAAAAGGAATTGTATAATTTAAATAAAATACATTAACTATCAAAATTTGATGGCTAATAATTAAATTTTAAATATTAAAAAAATAAATTAAATATATTTTTTTTATTTCTTAAAATTCATTTAAAATTCATATTCACTGTAAACATTATATAATAATATATTATTTTTTAAATATTTACAACCATCATTATAAAAAATAAATTTAAAATTATAAAAAATAATTTATATGATATTTTTTAGGGGATCATTCCATCATAGAAAAGAAAAAATTGTTTCTAATATTCATCACTATCATCATCATCCATATTAGTAGTAAAAACAACAACAACACTAACATTCCCACCACCCATCCTCATCATCATTGTTATCTTGATCCTGATTGCTATCATCGTTCTCATGCAAATAACATATCTTGATGAACTAGAAAACAAATTTTATATTATAAAAAAATTAAATTAAATAAAAATGAATAAAAATGAATAATAATAATAATAAAAACAACAACAACAACAACAACAACAACAATAATAATAATAATAATAATAATAATAATAATAATAATAATAATAATAATAATAATAATAATAATAATAATTAAAACAACATACACATCAAGATGTACTTCAAGAGGCACTCGATGTTCCCTACATAATAATAAAAATAATTGGGCTATTATTTTTTAAAAAATGCACAAATTAAATATCATTAAAACCTTATCTTTCAATTTCAAATTAGTCTTTAATATTTTTTAGAAATGATGTAGGGCATCATTTATAAATCTGAGTAATTCATGTATTTAATTGTGTCTTGTGATTATTTTTGGTCCTATACTAGTGTCAGAAGTCCTATAAGGACCCAAAGAGCGTGTTAAAGTCATTACGTGTCTTTATGTTGGATGTACTTTGTCTTGGGAGAGTTTCTTGCCAAAACTCTAATTTGAAAATTTGAATAAGTGTGAACTAGCCTAGATTGATAATAGGTATTATGTGTCATGTAAATGATGTGTTTTAGTTTGGGAAGGTCATAGGTGTCTTAAGAGAGTCTTGAAGGTGGTCAAATGTGTAAGATAATGTGAATGAAATGCAATTTCATGTGGCAAATGGCTTATAACTACCTTCAATGAGCAATTACAAGAAGACAAGAAAAAATTGCTTGATATAGAGGGAGAGTAAGAGTTTTAAGAGTTAGAGGAGAGGTAGAAGGTTATAGGAGGAAGTTAGTGTAACTGTAGTAGAGGTAAATAAAGGAAAGAAAGAATGAATATAATTCAAGATCATTTATATTGTCTTGAAGGGACCAAAAAATGATAGAAATGAAGTTGTATATAGTTTACATAAAGTAATAATGACTATTGTGTTTGTGTTATATACCTATGTTACATTTTGTTTGTATATCTTATAAATATTATACTATTTCATGTAGTCTCTAAGACATTTTTGAGTAATATCTTATTAGTTTTGTAGAGTTAAATAGGAAATAATTCAAAATTTTATGTGTTCACTTAAAGATAATGAATGGAAGAATCAAGAAATAAGACATAGTAAATACTACATGGATTTATAAATTGAAATGTTTAGGGTATGGTGTCTTTTGTTCAATAGGACATCGGTGGAGACTAACAAGAACAAGGATTCTGAGTTATAGTCATGGTAAGAAACTCTATCTATGTGATATTCATGATCAAAGTAACTCCTTGGAAGAACTGTGCAAATATGTGTAGGTTGGCAAAATGTGAAGAGTTTCTATTGAGTCTAAGGATGTGGTATAAACCTTGTAAGGTTTTTAGAGAATAGTTTTGATCACACTCTATTTTTCGGTGTTACATAGTGAGGGTAAACACCTAAAAAAATTTGAGAAACCATTATTTTGAGTGATTTTAGGCATTGTTAAGAAATGATAGAGATTGATAAAGTTGACATGATATAGGATAGACCTTAAAGAGGTATTGGAAAGGTTTGAAAATAATAAAGATTCATTTAAGACAAATTTGAAGCCTCTCAAGCTCACATAGAATGTGAAAACCCTAAGTTAGGGTTTCTAAACTCAACCTTGATTTTGTGGACTTACAACCATCCAAAAACCATGAAATTTGGTTAATAATTGGTTTTTAAATTATACTAAGATATTTTGAGATTTTTATTTTGGTATGGTATGATAGAGTACAATATAAGTTGGCTATGATGTAAATAGGGGTAGTTAGGACTAATAAAGGACTAATTATCAAGAGAAAGAGGTGAAAAAGTAGTTGAACCAAGTGAGTTGGGTAATGAAACTTTATGGATTGAAAGTAAAGGATAGAGGGTTCCTGAATATCATATTGGTTTCTCCATATAGGTCAACATCTATCTATAAAAGTGGAAAAGTCCCAAAAAAGGGGTATAATGGAGAAGACTTGCATAAAAAAGTTTAGTGAAAGAATGAGTATCAAGATCAAGGTGAGGAAAGTAAGATATTATCAAAGAATATGATACAAGGTAGATAGATGTATCAAAGAATTAGAGAAATGAATTGACAATTTGAAGCATCAAGAACTAGGAGAGAGAGGTAACTAAGCAGAGAAGATAGTGAAGAGTGAATGTAAGAGAGAAAGATAGTTTTAAGTCTTAGAGTTAAAGGAATGTGAATATAAGAGAATGATTTCTATATACATCATTTGGTATCAGAACAACAAGTTCTTTGGGATGAGGAGAAATAAATTCAATGAGCACAATACATGTTTGATTTTGTTATTTATCTTAAGTTTCTGATATGTTCATGAAATAGTATTGAAGTGTGGGTGAAAGTTATGAGTATGGTAAGCAACCCTAAAGCCATTGAGTCTTTATATAGAGAGAGTTGTTATAATCTCAAGGATATCTTGGAGAGAGAAAGAGGAGTCCCAGGAAAATTACAAGAGAGTGAGATAGACTCAGGTGAGGTCATTGAGTGAGATAGACCCAAGTGAGATCATGAGAGACAAGTAGGTGAAGCTTGTCAAGAGGTAGAGGTATAGGTCCAAGTGAGACCAAGAGATTAAGAGATAGGTAAGATGAAGATAGATAAATAAAAGAGTAAATAGGGCATGGAAGAAATGAGTTACCACAAAAAGAGGAAGGTGTAAGAAGACACTAAGAGAAGAGAGATGGAAAAAGAAATGATATAGGTAAGGTAAAAGTTGGATGAGTTGTTGATCATAATGGAGAAAATGAGAGGAAAAGAGAACCCATATTGTGGATGGGTCATGAAGAAGAAGACAATAAAGTGGACAATAAGGCTACAAATGAATAGAAGAAAGAGGGTAGCTGTGAGAGAAGAAAGAGAACAAAAAAATTTGCTTTGTAAGCAACTTAAGAGAGAGATGAAAAGACTTTAGGTGAGTGCGTAGCATAGTGTGCAAGAGGATGAAGGTGAAAAGTACATTAAGGATGATGATATTAACTTGAGATAGGAAAAGAAAGTTAATTACAACCAACTTGATGATGGAAAGGATGAAGATTAAGAGGCAGATCAGTTTGAAAACCTCATTGAAGGCTTGGAAAGAGAAATATAATTTAATAAAGAAGGTATGAAATTTGATTACAAGTTTTTTTATGAGAATCAAGATCAATTAAAGATATAAATGGAAATTTTAGAAATAGACTTAAATGGTGAAATGATGGATAATGAAGAGAGGGTATACTTTACAGTAGTTGAAAACCTCATGATGGAGGATAAAGAACATGAAGAAAAATAATTGATGGCAACAATGAAAGAGTTAGAGCACGAAGAAATTAGGCATAAAATTTCCTTATTTTTGTTAGAGCATTGAGGATCACATAATGGGAATAAGATAATAGAGATTTACTAGAAGTGTTTTGTGGCATAGACAATCCATATGATAAAATAAAAGCTCAAGGTGTGAGCGGACATCAAATGTTAGTTGATGCAAGCAAGCATTAGAAGCAAAGAAGTAGAATTATCTTTGATAGAGGCAAGTATGAGAGAATATGTAAGGATAATTTAAGGTAAGATGGAGAATAAAGAGAGAATTAATATCTAAGGAACAAGAACTAGAATACCAAGAAAAATAGTACAATAGTACATTTGAGTAGAGCTCAAATCTTTTCTTGCTATGGGAGTATTATGCATGACATCATTTGGTAATATGAGTAATTCATGTATTTAAGTGTGTCTTGTGATTGTTTTTGGTATAATACTAGTGTTATAAGTTCTATAGGGACCTAAGGAGGGTGTTAGAGTCATTAGGTGTCTTTGTGTTGGATATTATTTGGCTTGGGAGAGTTTCCCACCAAAACTCTAATTTGAAAATTTGAATAAGTGTGAACTAGCGTAGATTGATAATAGGTGTTTTGTGTCATATAAATGATGGGTTTTAGTTTGGGAAGGTCCTAGGTGTTTTAAGATATTATTTAAGGTGGTAAAATGTGTAATATAATGTGAATGAAATGTAATTTCATGTGGCAAATGGTTTATAACTACCTTCAACAAGTAACTTACAAGAAAATAAGAAAAGAACGCATGATATAGAAGGAGAGTACAAGTTTTAGGAGTTAGAGGAGATGTATAAGATTTTAGGAGGAAGTTAGTGTAACTGTAGCAAAGTTAAGGAAAGGGAAGAAAGAATGTAGATAGGCCAAGATACTCTATATTATCTTGGAAGGACCAAAAAGTGACAAAAATGAAGTTGTATATAGTTTGCATCAAGAAATAAAGACTATTGTGTTTGTGTTATGTACCTATGTCTCATTGTGCTTATGTATATTATGTATATTACACTATTTCACATAGTTTCCAAGATATTTTTGAGTAACATCATGTTAGTGTTGCATAGTTAAAGAGGAAAGAATTCAAAATTCTATGTACTCCCTTAAGGACATTGAATGGAAGAATCAAGAAATAACCCATAGTAAATACTAAGTGGATTAATAAATTGAAATGATTAGTGTATGGTGTCTTTTATTCATATAGGACATTGGTGGAGCCTAACAAGAACAAGTATTCTATGTTGCAGTCATGGCAAGAAACTCTATCTATGTGACAACCATGAATCAAAATAACTCCTTGGAATAATTGTACATATATGTAGAGGTTGAAAACATGTGAAGATTTTATATTAAGGATAAGGATGTGTTATAAACCTTGTGAGTTTTTTAGAAATTTTTTTTGATCACACTCTATTTTGTGGTGTTACACAGTGAGGGTAAACACCTATAGAATTCTAAGAAACCATTGTTTTGATTGAATTTAGGCATTTTAAAGCAAGGATAGTGATTAATGAAGTTGACATGATATAGGAAAAACCTTAATGAGGTCTTGGAAAGGTATAAAAATAATAAATATTAATTAAAGAAAAATTTGAAGCTTCTCAGACTCACGTAGATTATGAAAACCCTGAGTTAGGGTTTCTAAACTCAAACTTGATTTTGTGGAGTTCTAACTGTCAAAAACCCTTGAAATTTGGTTAACATTTGGGTTTTAAATTATAATAACATATTTTGAGATTTATATTTTGGTATGGTATGGAAGAGTATGGTATAAGTTGAATGTGTTGTAAATAAGGGTAGTTAGGCCTAATAAAGGGCTAATTATCAAGAAAAAGAGGTGAGAAAGTAATTAAACCAAGTGAGTTGGGTAATGAATGTTTATGGATTGAAAGTATATGATAGAGGGTACCTTAATATCATCTTTTTTTTTATCCATATAGGTTATAATCTATTCATACAAGTGAAAACTGCCTAAAAAGGGTTACAAGGAAGGGGTAGAATGGCAAAGAGTTGTATAAGAAATCTTAGTGGAAGAATGAGGATTGGGATCAAAGTGAGGCATATAAGATATGATAAAATAAGCCTATAAAAGGCACAAATATGTATCAAATATGTATAAAATAGTAATTGATATTTTGAAGCATCAATAACTAGGAGAGAGAGAGTGAACTAAGAAGAGGAGATAGTGAAGAGTGAATGTAGGAGAGAAAGATAGTTGTAAGTATCAGAGTCATAGGCATGTGAAGAGCATAGAATGATGTCTCTTTGCATCAAGAAACATAGTTCATTAATACTTATTATGATGCCTTATACAACATATATGTGTATTACAAGTGTTTCCCAACCTTAATCCATATTCACATGTATTTGATCATTAAGTACTAGAATTTTAAATTTGTTTTTCTAAATTAATAAAATTAATTAAAACTAGATATAAAATAATAAAAAATGACTAACATCTAAAAGCATTAAATGACATTAAGTCATTTACATGTGTCATGATGACATATTTATTAAAGTTATTTTTTAATAAAGCTTAAGGGTTAAATGGACCCTCATCTATACAAATAAAGAATGAGATATAAAAACTAGGATAAGTATATGAAAAAAATCACTATATCTTTTCCGATAATATGACAAAACCCTAAGTCCATGATAAACCCTATTTCATTAACTTATTATTTGTAAGGTATTGAATGTATTATTTAGTGTGTTTGCATTTAAATACCTAATGTTTTAAATAATAATAATAAATTACATTATTCATTCAATAAAGAATGTGAGAGGATCCTTCTTCAACAAGTTAGTAGATATTTACAAATACATGAAATAAACTATGAAAATTAGTAATATATTGATTAAAATAAGTAAAACTAAATTATAATAGATAAATTACAAAATCATTGGCCTCTTCAAGGGGGTAAAATCCTTTGAGCAAGATAAATTTAATACAATTCATGGATGCCTTCATTGGCCTCAACACTTACTTATATACTAAGTCTAATTTAAGCAACTACTACTTCCCATAAATGTGGGACAAAACAAAATGATCACATGATGACTTACAAAACATATGCATCCATAACAACTAATATACTAAAAAATTAAAGATAAAGGGTAGCATGAGTTCCTAACATTCCCTCCCTCTTAGAAAAATATTTGTCCTCAAACCTTCATATGTGGGAATTGGTGTTGAATCTGAAATAGTGGTTCCTATGTTGCATCCTCTAGTTGCATTATGTGCCACTAAATTAATACCTATATGATGGATCAGGAGTAAAGTTGGTGTCTGTGCCTATCTAGGAATGCCTCAAAATTAATAAGGATGGACCCTTCATTATCAAGTTCTAGTAAAATAGTTTACACTCTGATGTTTGTACCAAGAACTTTCTTCAGACAAGAGACATGAAATATGAGGTGAACTTAGGAAGAAGGTGGGAGATCAAAATTATAAGAAACTAACCTAAACTTTGTCAGGGAATCCAAGAACAAACACACCTATTCTGATCCCACTTGTTAGGATCTTGCTCCTCAGAAAGAGCACAATATGATTACCAAATACAAGCAATTAAACATGCGGAAATTATACCAAAAGCAACAAGTAACTAGAATTCACACATAGCACAGAATATGAGAGACAATACACTATCTTGTACTAACACTTGTACATAAAAGAATACAATAAAGAGACGCCACTCTCTTCCACCTTACAGAGGTTTGCCACACCTCAAGTGTACAGTAATTCTTCTTCAAAACACTCTCCTACCAAAAATGGTCCTAACACACAACTCGCACACAGAATTGGTGTTCACCTCTCCAACCAGTCAGTAATAACCCTGCCAGTACACCAAGCACTCTAAAGTACTTCAAGTAGATCTCCCATGAACCTACAACTTGTAATTCAACAGACCATACTTACACATGTAGATCTCCTATGAGCTTGCAACAACCTGCAACTCAATGATCTTACAATGGAAGGATCTTCCTTGCCTTCCTTTCTAGCTCATAATTACAATACATGCCAATGGGTCTATAAATAGATCCCAGACTTAAACAATAACTTAGACTCTTAATTTAGAATGATTATCCATGCAGCTCAAGACTTAAAATAGCCTTTACATGCAAACACTCAATTCAACTAACTAACTGTTCGTGCAATGAACAATTCTAGAACACACAGGTGACCGACGTCGGCCCCTGTCTAACTGGTGTTTCCAATGTCGATCAACTCCCTACCAATGCCGGTTGCCTTCTGCATACATCATGACCAATGTCGATCATACTGTCGATGTTGGTACTTCTAGAATTTCAGCATCCTCCTTTTCGTCTACATAGTTGAAGCTTTTAACTCTAAAACCTAACAATCTCCCACTTGGAGATAAACAACTACAACTGTACCTGTACTTATATAATGTCTAGTTTCTTCCCTTGGCTTTGTATTCCTCTTCAAGATCACCCTTGAAGACCAATAACCACACACCCTGTGGTGCAACTCATGTCATCCAAATCACCTGCCACATCCACATCTATAAACCATGTAGAAAATAACTTGACCCTGCATAACATGTGCACCTATTGCTGGTCCCTCTAAGAATCCACTGAACTGCCCTCCAATTCTTCTCTCTCGAATTGGATCCAAACTTGTGACAACTCCCACTACTTGGGAAAACTTAGGTTTAGTACACATGTACTCAACCTCATTATGTGAATCAAGACACTGTTCTGTGAACTGTCCAACCATTGGCGTGCTAACTGGTCTCACACAATCATCCTAAAACAAAGTCAACCTGTGACCTTCCATGTCCCTAGAACACACTCATACCAAAGAACCTTACTGCTCCCAGATTCCTCATGACATACCTCTGAACTAGCTTTACCTTTAGTTCAGCAACTCCCTGTATATGTAACCCTGCAACAAGCACATCATATAATAATAGGATAATGTAGCTAGTATTATCCAACCTAGTAAAGAGAAACACAATGATCAAGCCTCCATTGTCCTGTAGCTTATTCAAGACCATATACCCTATCCTTTTATCTCATGTATCCATTTCTACTCTTCTTCATCCTGAACATCCATTCGTCTCTCAGTGCTTACTTCTAGCTGGCAACTCCACCCAAAACTCTTGTTTGGTTCTCCTCTAAGGAATCACATCCTCCATCCATACCAAGCTCCCACTGTTTCCTGGAACTACCTGCTCTACTTCTTTAACAACTTCCTAGTTCTTTACCATCAGTGAGCAACAAGTAGTGTAAAGAAGGAAAATGATGAATTTGAGGCTTACTTACCCTTTAAGTCCTCCATATGGGCGCTTGAGACTCCTTGACAGCTTGTTTTCCACCCAAAATTTGTCTCAATGACTAATGCCAATCACATCTCAGTCTGAACCCGACTAATGTCAGTTCCCTACAACTACCTCATCACCAACATCAGTTCCCCCTTGTCGATGCTGGTGTTTATCTACCTTGAGTCACTGACATCAGGCTACATATAGCTGACATCGATCCCTGTCTGGATGCCGATGTCAGTTTTCTAGCTGAGGTCGGTCTCTATGTTTTGCTTGTGAGAACTAACCTTTTCTCGTGAGCTCCTTTTGGATCAAACCCTTGTCCAAATCACCCTAGCTCTACTCAAAATTCTTTTACCCCTTGTGATAAACTCTATCTGTCACCATCTCCTTGAAAACCAAGGCTTTCCTGTTCTTGTCACTAACATCGAATTCCTCAAGAAACGTCACCTTCTTCTTCTGCATACAGAAATCTTGATCTATACTCTTCAAATCTGAAAGCATACCCTTTGATTAAAAAACATGCATCTCCTTCTTATTCATGTGACCAATCCTATTAAGCCACATCTTTGAATCTACAATTGAAGTAGATAACCCAGAAAGAGAATCAATAATACAAGTAGATAGATAAAGCGTACCTAGTTTCTTACCTCTTGCTACAACAAGTGCACCCTTGGTAACCTTCCAAGAGTCCACTGTGAGAGTTACTATGCAACCCTCATCACCCAAACTTCTTATAGAAATCAAATTTTGCTCTAGAACTGGGACATGCATGACCTCCTTCAACACCCATGTGTTACCTGTCTGCAATTTCAGCTTCACTTTCCCTTTGCCAACCATCTAACAAGGCTTACCATCCCCTAAACAAATTTCTCTAAAGTCTCCCTGGACATACTCATGAAAAAATTCCCTATTTGGGGATGCATGAAAAGAGGCACTAGAATCTAAAACCCAAGATTCTACTTTATCCAAAGAACATACCAGAGCATCCTATGCAACGAACTCTGCAACATCTACTTCTTCATGTCCTTCATGCTAATCTTCACCCAACCTGCAATCTCTTTTTAAGTGCCCTTGCTTTCCACATTTCCAGCAGGTTATTCTGCCATACCTGGACTTAGACCTCCTTCCATTAAACTTCTCCATTTGTAGCTTATTATCTTCTGCCATTGCTCTACTCCCACTCAAACAAAAACCCCTATAAGTAACCTATAATCAAAACACACTAACCAGATCTAATCCAATCTATTAGTATCCCAACCTAAAAGCTCTAATACTAGTTGTCAAGGAATCCAAGAACAAACACACCTATTTTGATCCCACTTGTTAGGATCTTGCTCCTCAGAAAGAGCACAATATGATTACCAAATACAAGCAATTAAACATGTGGAAATTATACCAGAAGCAACAAGTAACTAGAATTCACACATAGCACAGAATATGAGAGACAATACACTATCTTATATTAACACTTGTATAAAAAAGAATACAATAAAGAGACGCCACTCTCTTCCACCTTACAGAGGCTTGCCACACCTCAAGTGTACAGTAATTTTTCTTCAAAACACTCTCCTACCAAAAATGGTCCCAACACACAACTCACACATAGAATTGGTGTTCACCTCTCCAACCACTCAGTAATAACCCTACCAGTACACCAAGCACTCTAAAGTAATTTAAGTAGATCTCCCATGAACCTGAAACCTATAATTCAATAGACCATACTTACACATGTAGATCTCCTATGAGCTTGCAACAACCTACAACTCAATATCTTACAATGGAAGGATCTTCCTTGCCTTCCTTTCTAGCTCATAATTGCAATACATGCCAATGGGTCTATAAATAGATCCCATACTTAAACAATAACTTAGACTCTTAATTTAGAATGATTATCCATGCAGATCAAGACTCAAAATAGCCTTTGCATGCAGACACTCAGTTCAACTAACTAACTGTTCATGCAATGAATAGTTTTGGAACACACAGTCAACCGACGTCGGTCCCTGTCTAACTAATGCTATCGATGTTAGTCGACTCCTTACCGATGCTGATTGCCTTCTGCATACATCATGACCGACATCGGTCATACTGTTGATGCCGGTACTTTTGGAACTTTAGCATCCTCCTTTTCATCTGCATAGTTGAAGCTTTTAGCTCCACAACCTAACAAACTTATGGAGAACCTTATATGGCCCATATAACTTTAGAGCTAGCTTATGATTCCCTTTGAGTTTTAGGGAGGATTGACTATATGGCTACAGGCAAAGAAAAACCATATCACCTATTTAGAAAGTGAACTAAGAATGATGTTGATAACCTTATTGTTTCATTATATTTTTTTTATATGAATATTGTCCCATAGGGTGCTAAGGATGTGATCTTGGGTTCAGATAAGCATGTCAACTACTTAAACTAGTGAACTAATAGGTTAGTATAGAAGGAACACTAATGGTGCTTGACTATAGAATGCTTCATATGGAGTCATTTTAGTTGAAGTGTGTTAGTAGGAATTGTACCACCATTTGGTGAGAGGGAGCCACTTTATCCACTAATTTTATTGTCCAGAGGTGAAGTAACAAAGGAAATTTTTCAAGCATGTGTTGAAAATTTTAGTCTATCCATCTATTTGTGGAAGATACCCAGAACTCATCTTCAGTTAGGTGCCAATGCATCAAAATAGTTCTATCCAAAAATGGTTGGTGAAGGTTTCATCATGATCTAATATAATGGAAGAAGGAATGCCATGAAGATAGAAAATTTGGTCTAAGAAAATTTATACGATTGTGGAGGTGGTATAGGGATAGTTAAGGGCACAAAAATGACTATATTTGGAGAGGCAATCAACCACAACCATGGTTATTATTTTCCCTCTAGATTTGGGGAGCCTATCAATTAAATCCATAGAAATATCTATCCAAATTATGGTAGGGATGGGCAAGGGTTAGAGCAACCCAGGAATGAGCATTGTTTCACACTTGTTGCATTGGTAGGTATCAAACTTAGTAACCATATATTGAATTGCCTTTTTCATTCTCTTCCAAAATAAGTTACATCATGCCCATTCATAAGTTTTTAGAAAACCTGAGTGCCCTATGAATGGAGAATCATGGAGTTCATAGAATACACCCTACTAAAGATTTGTGCTCTAGGAAAGCACCATATGACCCTTATATCATAAAGAAGCACCATCCCAAGAATAATGAGGTATAACAAAGGGTTTATTGGACAACTATTGAATGATTTAAAATAATGAGGAGTCATTGACATGCCCTTATTTTAAAACATCTAACCAATTTAGAATAGGCATGGAAATAGCTAAAAGGGAAGCTTGGTCTATAAATATGCAAGATAGAACATCAACCACAATATTGTACTTACCCTTATTGTAAGTGATCTCATAGTCATAACCCATGAGTTTGTTGACCCATTTATACTATGATGGGGTAGGTACCCATTTTTATAGGAAATATTTTAGACTCTGGTGATTAATTTTTATGCAAAAATGATTCCCTAGTAGGTATGGCCACCATTTTTATAATGCATGCAAAATAACCATCATTCCCTTCTCATAAGTAGAGAGTACTAAATTATTTCTAGAAAGGGATTCACTATTGAATGAAATGGGGTGTCCTTCTTGGATGACAAAAACACCAAGTTTATTTCCACAAGCATCACTCTCTATTGTGAAGGTCTTGGAAAAATCTAGCATAGCTAGAATAGGTGTAGTACACACAACTTGTTTTAATTCTTCAAATACACACTCAGTAGTTTGTGTTCATGTAAAAGCATCCTTTTTAAACATAATTATCAATGGAGCCACAATAGTCCCATAGTCCTTGATAAACTTACGATTATATCCAGTCAGCCCTAAAAAACCATAGAGGCTCTTGAGTGTCTAAAGATGAGGCCAATTTGTCATGGTAGTTATTTTTTTGGGATCCACCTATTGGAAATATTGTCATTGATGTCAAAGGTTTAGTATTATTGGTGATAAAGGCCCCATTGCATTTAATGTTGTTTATCTTGGCTAATATGAGTTAATATTTATTTAATGTTAACGAATATATTTTTGGTTGCATATGAGATAAAAGAAGGGCCCATGGAGAAGTCGAAGAGCTACAGGGTAAAGACAAAAGAAGGATGGGACGCATTTTCCTATGAAGAGTCATTTTGGGGAATACCAAGAGTCACCAAGTGAAGACAAAAGAGTAAGAGTGAATTTCTCATGAAGGGACACTTTAAGGAATATGAAAAGTCACCAAAGATAAGGACAAAAGTGGGAAGGATGTTTTTGATCATGAAGGGTCACCACATGAATTTTCAAAGGCTTGAATATGAAGGATCATCCAAGATTGGTGCCATTTTTCATGAGGATTGAAAGGTCACAAAGGGGGAAGGCCAAAGGTCATTTGGAAAGCTATAAATAAAGGCTTGAGTAGCCATTTGTAATATGGAAGTGAGAGGTTGATTTGATATTGTAATATCTAGCTTAGAAGAGCAATTGTGAGAGATGAATATGATTTGTATTTGTTATATCTAGCTTAGAAGAGCAAAAGTGAGAGAGAGAAAAGAGATGTTGTATTGATCTATCATTTGTTGAGATAGCAAAATTGAGAGATAGGTGTGTGGTATACAGAAAGGGGTTGGTGCTCCTATGGGTTGGTGCTCACGAATTGTTGTTGAGTTGGTGCTTGGCAAAGGGGTTGGTGCTGATGTGGGTTGGTGCTCCTGTTGGTTGGTGCTCACGAACAGTAGCTAGGTTGGTGCTCGGCAAAGGGGTTTAAAGCTCCTGTGGGTTGGTGCTCATGAATTATAGTTGAGGTTTGTAATTGGCAAAGGGGTATGGTGCTCCTATGGGTTTTTTCTCATGAATATATTTGAGATTGATTCTCCATGGTTTTTCCCACATTGGGTTTCCATGTTATATCTGGTGATTCTCTCTATCTTGTGTGATGTTTATTGTTTGAGATTTATTACATATCTTGAATGTTTGATTAAGTGGAATTTGGTTAAAGGAAAGATTTATAAGATAAATGATATACTGATTCACCCCCCTCTCAGTATTTTCCATGCTTAACAATTGGTATCAGAGTAGGTTCCTTCAAAAAAGTTTTATAGCTTAAAGGTAGATCAAAGAAAAGCATAAGATGGCTAAGCAGCCAAAGAAGGAGAATCAAGAATTGAAATCTATGGTTGAAGCTCTTAAAGAACAGGTGTGTATCTTGGATTCTAAGTTGGCTATAGAAGTAAAAGAAAATAAGATATTTATTCAGGATCTTAAGAATCAGTTAGAGGTTGTAACTTCAATTTTAACATCAAAAGAAGAAGAGTGTAATTGTTTGAAGGATGAGTTAGGTCCTGTAAAGGATAATCATGAGAAGCTTATAATCAAGGTTGAAAAAGATCATGAAATATTAGTCCAAGGAAAGAAGGATGCAAGTTTTTTAGGCAAATCAAAGAAGCCAATCAGGCAGCCCAATGCTTTCAAGTTTTCAAATTCTTTTCATGGCCGTTGTTTTGTTTGTCATCATGTTGGTCATAGGGAAAGAGATTGTATGAGGAGAAGAAATGAGTCAAAGGGAGATCTTAGTCACATTCAAGAAAAATTTATGAGAAATATTGTTTGCTTTTGTTGTCACGAGGTCGGCCATATTGCTAGATTATGCCAAAATAAAGTAAAGAGATATTCAAGGTAATTCAAAGGATTTAGAGACCCTAGAAAATATGAGAAAAGACAAATTTAGGATTGGAGACCTAAAATAGTAAAGGTTGATCAGGTTGAGTTTAAGAGTGAAAATGAATTACTTGCTATAATAGATAAAGAATCAGATAAGAAGGATTGTGCAGAATTTCTTGTTACATTTGAGCATGAGCTTTGTCAAGATAAGATAGTTTCAAAAGTTGAGAAAAAGAAAAACATCATAAATGATAAGGTTAGTAAGTCAAAAAGGTTAGACATGCTTAAATGCATTCTAAAATAAAAACACAAGAAGATCAAGGAAGAAACAGAGGAGATGTGGGAATTTCTTGAGATTTATTTCTAGAACCCTATTGTGTGGGGGTGTCTCTTATAAGCTTCAAGGAGACACTTTTAAAAAAATTGAAGGATAGTGGATGCTATTGGGTCTTAGATATGTTGCATGACAAGAAGGTGAGTTGGTAGATTATTTTGTATATCTTTTGAAGGAATATATTTTTAAAGAAAATTTTACATCAGTATTATGGTTTGAGGCTATTAGAATGATTCTTGCATATGCAGTGTTTCAAATGATTATGGTCATAAGAAATTAGAATGTTGAAAAAGATCTAACAATTTTATAGAGAAAGAAAAGGATACTCATGTAGATTCAATCAATAAGGATCAAAGTTTCAAAGCTCCATTCATCAGGAAGAAGGTTCAATCGTGTTTATGGTAGAAGAAACAACCTGAAGATTCTATGTTGGTGCAAACAACTTTGCATGTAAGAGATAAAGATCAGCCATGATTCATTGATAGTGGATGTTTGAGGCATATGATAGGAGATAAGAGTAAAGAATATCAATGGTGGTACAGTGAGATTTGGAGATAAAACCACTGCCAAAATAACCATAAAAGGTACTTTATTTTGGATAATGGTAGAACCAAGACTAAGAATGTTTTATAAGCATAATCTATTTGAGTGTAAGGCAAATATGTGATCAAGGATACACCTTAAAGTTTCATATAGAAGGAAATATTCAAATGAGTTGATTGTAGATTCTCAAAGGATAGGTAAAATCAGATATCTTCTCAAAGATCGGTGAGAGGAGTTGGGAGTAATTTCTATTACTTCCTGGCATTGATGTTCAGCATCAAGTGAGGGGGAGCTAAGTGTTAGATCCAAGTAGGCCCTTTGCCATTGATGTCAAAGGGGGAGAATAATAGGTATAGGTACAGGTGCAAAAAATAGGTACAGGGAATAGGTATAGGTTGATACAATAAGGGGGAGTTACTATATGTTTTTAGATGACGGTATGTGCAGGTGACAGGATGTGGCAGTTTCAGGATTGAGGTTGCCATCAATGACAAAGGGGGATATTGTTGAAAATATTGTCATTGATGTCAAAGGTTTAGTATTATTGGTGATAAAGGCCCCATTGCATTTAATGTTGTTTATCTTAGCTAATATGAGTTAATATTTATTTAATATTAATGAATATATTTTTTGTTGCATATGAAACAAAAGAAGGGCCCATGGAGAAGTCGAAGAGCCATGGGGTAAATACAAAAGAAGGATGGGATGCATTTTCCCATGAAGAGTCATTTTGGGGAATACCAAGAGTCACCAAGTGAAGACAAAAGAGTAAGGGAAAATTTCTCATGAAGGGACACTTTAAGGAATACAAAAAGTCACCAAAGATAAGGACAAAAGTGGGAAGGATGTTTTTGATCATGAAGGGTCACCACATGGCTTTTCAAAGGCTTGAATATGAAGGGTCATCCAAGATTGGCACCATTTTTCATGAGGATTGAAAGGTCACAAAGGGGGAAGGCCAAAGGTCATTTGGAAAGCTATAAATAAAGGCTTGAGTAGCCATTTGTAATATGGAAGTGAGAGGTTGATCTGATATTGTAATATCTAGATTAGAAGAGTAATTGTGAGAGATGAATATGATTTGTATTTGTTATATCTAGTTTAGAAGAGCAAAAGTGAGAGAGAGGAAAGAGATGTTGTATTGATCTATCATTTATTGAGATAGCAACATTGAGAGATAGGTGTGTGGTATACACAAAGGGGTTGGTGCTCCTATGGGTTGGTGCTCATGAATTGTTGCTAAGTTGGTGCTTGGCAAAGGGGTTGGTGCTCCTATGGGTTGGTGCTCATGAATTGTTTTTGGGTTGCTGCTCGGTAAAGGGGTTGGTGCTCCTATGGGTTGGTGCTTGGCAAAGGGATTTGAAGCTCTTATGGGTTGGTGCTCATGAATTGTAGCTGAGGTTTGTACTTGGCAAAGGGGTATGGTGCTCCTGTGGGTTTGTTCTCATGAATATATTTGAGATTGATTCTCCATGGATTTTCCCACATTGGGTTTCTATGTTATATCTGGTGTCTCTCTCTATCTTGTGTGATGTTTATTGTTTGAGTTTTATTGCATATCTTGAATGTTTGATTAAGTGGAATTTGGTTAAAGGAAAGATTTATAAGATATATGATATACTGATTCACCCCCACTCTCAATATAATATGTGCTTAACACCACCCAAACCCCTTAGGATGAAACAATATTCTTGAGATACTCCACTTTGTCCTAGTCAAAATCACATTTTGATTGTTTTGCATAGAGATGATGATCAGAGAGAAGTTTCAATGTGAGCTCCAGATGTTGAAGATGCTCATACCATGTTTTAATATAGATCAGTATATCATCAAATAAGACCAAAATGAATTTTTGAAGGTAGGAATGAAATATTTTATTCATCAATGCTTGGAATGTTGAAGGATCATTAGTGAAGTTAGATGACATGAATAGAAACTCATAGTGGCCATCATGCATGAGAAAAGATGTCTTAGGGATATCATCTTCATGAAGCTAGATCTAGTGATATCCAAATTGAATATCTAACTTAGAGAAAAATGAGAGACATGAAGCTCATAAATAACAAGGATTAAGAACTTATCCTTTATTTTGATGTGATTAAGTACATGAAAGTCAATGCAAAGGTGCCATGACCCATATTTTTTCTAGAGAAGGATAACTGGGAAAGAATATGGGCTGGTACTAGGGTAAATAATGCCTTACTTTAGTAAGTCTCAAATGAGCATATTGATCTTGGTCTTTTGCTAAAATGGGTAGCATTAGGGCCTAATGTTGGGAGGAACACTTCTAGGAAGGAGATAAATATGATGTTCCTCTAGCCATGAAGGTGGCACTACCACTGGCTCATTAACGACACTTGCATACCTATGTAGAATGGTTTGTATATCAGAAGGAGTAGTGAAGACCATTAATGGTTCCATTTGAATGAAATGGAATTGGGTAATGAAACCATGTGAATTCTTCTTAAGAAGTTTTTCCATGTGATGTGTACTTATGGTGTTGATATGCTCCAAGTATAAGCTTTTCAATGTGTGTTTTTGTCCATTGTCTATAAACTAAATCCAAAGTTTAGCAAAATCCCATAAGATGCATCCAAGTGTGCATAACCATTGGGCTCCAAAAACAACATCACATCTACTTAAGATCAAGGTAAACGTGTCATAGCACAAGTTATAATCTCCAATATAGATATGCACATTGAAACACTTCCTTTTGTAAGGTAATGTGTCCCCATTAGAAATCATGAATTCAAATTTGAAGCAAGGATGGAAAAAATAATCAACCTATTTGGCAATTTAAGGTTCAATAAAGTTATGAGTGTTACCTGAATAAATGAGTATTATGAGAGGGATATTATTGAAATAACCCCTAAACCATATGGTTTGTGGGGTGGTGACTCCTACTAAGGCATGGAGAGAGATCTTTGGTTGGTCTTCCTAAAAATCAAGTTCTATAATTAGTAGAGCTTCTTCTAGATCATTTGTTGTATCCTGAGCATATTCAAAAACTTTAGTTTTAGGTAGAGCGTCCACATCTAGTAGGTAGATTTTTTGATCAACACATTGATGTCCCGAAGAGAATTTATCATCATAATTATAGCATAGTCCTTTTTCTCTACATGTTTGCATATCTACTTCAGTCAAATGCTTGATAGGATTGGTTCTGGCGGCCGAAATTATTTGAGATTGTTGTATAGTTGTATTTTTGAATGGAGTAAAATTGGATTTAAATTATTGTTGAGATGTAATTTTGTCCTCTACCAACTTAATCAAACCTAGGGATTTTATAATCTTATTGGGCCAAAACATTTTAACCTCAGATCGAATTGCATCCTTTAGTCCACTGACAAAATAAGTCCTGAAGAATTCATTAGATAATCCCTCTATGTGATTGGCCAATTTTCCAAAAAAAAGAATGATATTATCTCATGGTCCCTATTTGGTGAAGTTTAATGAGTGCTCTATTGAATTCATTAAAATCACTTGGTCCAAATCATTTCAAAATGAAGGTGCAAAAATTGGTCCATATGGGCTCATCATGAGCCTTGGTATACCAATGATACCATTAAATGGATTCATATTCCAAGTGAAAGGATGCAAGTAGGACCCTTTTGGCATCAGTAGTATTATGTAGACTAAACTATTGTTCTACCCAATAGATCCATATAGTTGGATGTGCACCATTGAATCAAGGAAACACAAGCTTTGGCCCATGAAAATTGCTAGAAAAAGAAAACTTAGTGTATAAAGAGGACTTTTCATTCCATTTGTTGTTCAAGGTTGTATGTTGAAGATTGAGGCCACAAATGTTTTCATCAAGATCTTTGATTTAGGTTTTGAGGGCAACAATTTCATCCTCCATGTCTTTTGCTCCTATTCAAGTTACTACCATGACCAAAATAAGAGTTTTGTTTTTGAAATGGGTAGTAAAACTAGAGTTAAGACATATTTAGTAAGGAATTTTTTTAATTTGGATGAAATCAGAAGGGGTAAATGTACTTTTATTAAAAAAAATTCATAGTGGGAGTATGATTGATGAAGATGAGGGAAATTTTAGAAGTGAAAATAGAAAAACTAGAAAATTTATCAAAGAAGGACAAATAAACATAAAAATTAGATGAACACTATGGAAAAATTATGTGGCAAACAAACAAAAATAGAAGTTATGACAAAACTCAAAAAAGGGAAAATTGAGATTTGTAAAAATTAGGAATGGAATCAGGATATGGGACCTCAAGGAAGAATGTGGAGAATGTAATTTTAGGTGTCTGAATAAAGTTTGAGGATCAACAAGGATACAAATGTAGATATATGGAAAAAATTCAAAAAAAAATTTACTCTTTAGGTTTTCTATCAAATGTTTGGCTACAAGTCCTCTAAGATTCTTCTAATACTCTGTTGATAGTTTTTTGAAACTAATAGGATGAAGAGTTTTTGGTTTCTAGTTTCTATCAATTATCTAAATTCAAGTCCTAGAATATTTTTCTAATATTCTATTGATTGATTTTTTTTATAATCTACTAGAAAGATTCTAAAATTGATAGAAATGGGGCCCGAGTTTCAATGGCTACCTAAGGTTTTAAAGATATCTCTCTAGCCACCAATGTCATCTAGAATGTACCGCTCTCTATAAAAATTTTGGCCATGGATTTAACCTTAAGCAACAACTCCTAGTTTTCCTCATGGATGGGAACTACTCAATTGGGAAGGGGCCATTAACCATTTTGATAGCAGGTCCTCTTAATGGGCTAGCTACTTTGGGGTTCTTGTGGTATTCCTCATAATGAGTTTTAGGGCTTTCACCCAAGTAATTGCCATAGTTACGCAAATAGGGTTTTACCCTAATTTGAAATAGATTATTGTAAAATAAAAAATTACTTAAAGGAACTATGCATTAGAATAAAGCTATGACTTTTTGATAAAATTACTTTAATGAATTATGTATTAGAACATAGTTTAGACTTTTTGGAAAAATAATTTTGGCCCTAGAAAGTGGTCTAATACTAGATGAGAGAATCCTTCCTAAACAACTTAGAAGATAATTACAAATACATGAAATAAACTATGAAAATTAGTAATATATTGATTCAAATAAGCAAAACTAAATTAAAATAGTTAAATTACAAAATCATTGGCCTCTTCGAGGGGGAAACCTCCTTTGAGAAAGCTCAATTCAATACAATTTACGATTACCTTCATTGGCCTCATCACTTACTTATATACTAAGTCTAATATAAGCAATTACTACTTTCCATGAATGTGAGATAAAACAAAATGCTCATAGAATGACATAAAAATCATATGCATCCATAGTAACTAATATACTAACAAAATAAAGAGAAGGGGTAGCATGGGTTCCTAACAAAATGAGTAGCAAATTTGAAATGAATTATTCAAAAATGAGATAAAATATAGAAAATGTAAAAATTTAGACAAAAATACTTTAAGACATTTTTGGCATGTGTTATGAGTAATTTTTTTTGTTTTTAACCTCTTTTTATTAGCGTTCAGATACTTACATTTTTTCTTTCTCTGGTGTCCTTTTTCATTATCATCCCATATTTTAATCATATTTTCCATTGGTCTTTGGTATAATGGGTGTTGTACATATACTTCCATTAGGATTTGAATTTTTTTAATTTTTTTAGGCTACATTCCATGCTCTTCTAAAATTTTACCCAATGTATATATGTGTCTTCCTCAAAATGAGATTCGACCAATGTTCATTAAATAAGAGGTTAAATTTTTATTTTTGTCTTTGTTGGGGAAAATAGGCTAGTCAAGGGCGATGAGATATTTCATGTGGAAAAGGGCCTAATCACATATAAAATATTCTCCATAAAAAATATAATTTTTTTCTCTCCAAACATCCTCCATTTTAATGAATCAATCTTTCATGTTGGCAATACCATAGGATAATCGATGGTACTTAAGGAACATACCATCATGTCAATTAGGAGGGAATATGAGAATATTTTAGGTGTAAATATGTATTTAATAGTTATTATAGACATCATATATGTCTCTAATTAATATTTTTTAGAGAATATGGCATGAAAACTTGACCTCTTTTTTCTTAAGTTTAATTTCATCTGAAAATGTTTCCTACAAGTATCTTAGAACTATAGCCTCAAAATGAAAAATATATAAAACATTAGATAGATTATTTATAATATAAAAAACCAAAATTAAATAATAAATTTGAATAATATTCATGATTCAAAATGATAATATTAACATACTATGCTCTTCTCTTCTTCCTCTAATTAAGATTTAAAGAGCATGTATTATGAACTTAGTAGCTACTATGGTTATTAATTTTCTTTTGTTTCTATTTTCACTTATTTGGATTTTATTTTACTCCGATTAAATTTCATGATTTGATGGGGGAATATAAAAACAATGATAGATTTATATATTTTGATTGAAAAGGCACTAATATATACACTTAAAATGCTCTTCTTACACAATTTGTGTATCTTGAAATAAAATGAAAATGTTTTTAGCCTTTTTTTTAATTTTAGTCTACAAATCCTTATTTAAATTTTTTTAAAAAAAAATTGCATTAGGTTTTGATCCAATGTCTATGTCAAATATTACATCATCATGGGTATACTTTTTAATTCCTTTTTAATATTTAAAATAAAAACATGTTATTCCTTTTTAATATGGTTACTTTACCTTTTGATTTTTACCAAACATGAGAAATGTAATTTCATTAGACTAGGACTATTTATGGAGGTCATATTAAATGACTTAAACACAAAACAATCTCATGAAAATAAAAATATATCATGTTAACTTTTAAGATATTAACTTATAATACATGTCAACAAGATGTATTAACTGTTAAGATATTAAATTTTAAAACTATTTTTAAATAAAATAAGGATAAATGGGTTCACCCAAATCCCCTATTGAAATTTGATACACAATCTAAATTTATATAGTCCCAATATTAATTTACTAACTTATTAAATGTTGAAAAGGGATCAAGTGATCTATGTTTTTAATAAAAGAATGAAAGATTATACATTTTGTGGCACAAATTAGATTGATATATTTATTATTTTTCTCATAATTTTTTTCTATGTTATTAATATTTCACATTCAACATTTTTGTTCATTTTTAATACTAGTTAAACTATATTATTTTTTATGAAATAAAAGAAGTAATTATAACTTTCTCTCATTAAAATATTATACTATTTTTCCTTAATTCTTTGTTAGGGCTTATTTTGTTGACGAATAACTGATTTCTTGTTTGTTTTTTAGCTAGACTATGAGAAGTAGGTCAAGGAGGAATATTTTGGATCAAACCTTTAGGTTTATTCTTTACATATCTATTAGGCTTTCCTCAATCCATTCTATAGCTTATACCAGTTTATTTTCAGATCTTTTGTCTTAACATGATTGGATCTAGTTCTTTTTTTAAATATTTATGTATAACTCTAGTTTAATGTTCATTGTATCTTTTTGGGATCATGTTCTATTCAGGTTTGGGGTATCCTATTAAAAACCTTAAAGGATGATTTTAGTTGAATATTATTCATTCCCTTTGTTTTATATGTTATACATGTTCATTTCTGTATTGAAGCTCAAGTTTCTTGAAGTCATTATCCTTTGGTGAGTGAGATCTTTATTTTTTATGTTTGATCTATGTTTTCACTATGTGGGATTTCCTTCCCTATTTTTGAGAGCATTCATTTCTATATTTTTTATTTATTATAACTAGTTGAGGTGCCACTCAACGACCTCAATTTTAACCTTATTAAAAACTTCCCTTGTTAAAAGTTACAATAATAAGAGCATAGTACAATAAATCCACACAAATGATTTATACAAGAGTATAATATTTGAAATATTTCATTAAGACACTTTGAGGGGATAACCTCAAAAAAAAATAAAAAATAACATAATTATTAATATGATGACCCACACCTAACTATTATGTCATATATGTACCCTAATTAGGATATGGATACTCCATAGGCCATCACTACTAAAAATATGAAGATGTATTGATTATCATATTACTAAGTAGAAAATCACATGTCATCATCATCATCATCATCATCATCATCATCATCATCATCATCATCATCATCATCATCATCATCATCACTATTTTATCTTGGGTAATCTAAAAAATTATCATCATACCAAGAACAGTGTTTTTAGATCTCATCTTCATCTTCTTTTGATGACTCATATGACAAGCTATGATTATTACATGATAGAGGGAAATCTAGTTCCTTATCTTATTTTTTACCTCATCCTTATCCTCCTCATCTTTATGGTTATCCTCATATTCACTATAATTTTCCAAAATTAGTTCATCATATTGATTGCCTTTAATATATATATAGGATCAATTGCATGCCTAACTTCTCATACTTCAACCTTTCTTTTAATTATCTATAGCTTTTGTGTTACTAGCCTCTTTCTATCTCTATTACTCACTCTTCATAACTTTGTTTTTTGGAGAAAGCCACAATTTATTCTATAAAAATAAATGATTTTAAAATGAATAGACTTAAATTTAAGAATTTGATGTTGGTGGTAAAACTTAAAAATTTGGAAGGGCTTAGATATATAAGGTTTCCATTGAGAGTTTTATAACATTACTTGAGTGCACTTGTAAAGTACAATATTTTTCATATACATTATCTTGTACCACTTATAGTTAATGTGATTACACATCTATAAGTATGTATTATTTCACCATTCATTGAGATGATTTAATATGAATACTACACCATTAAAATACAAGTTGATTTTCCATATCCATCTTTTCAGTCACAATAGACATTATCATGACAATCACCCTACACATTTGATATTGGATTTGACTACATAATTTTTTATATGTATAGATTAGTTCACCATTTTATGAGAAGATATAATATCAATATTATGTCATCAAAGTACAATGCTATTTTCCATTTTATTATATAGCTTATACATTTTATATTTTGATTGATAACTTATCATTCTTTGAAAATATCTAATATAACCACTAAACTTTCAAAGTGCAAGATGATTTTACATGTGTATCTATGCAATCATAATTTAGAATATCATGAAATTCACCCTACACAACTTATAATGGCGTTGAACACACATCTTCCACTACATATAAATCATTTCATCATTATTTGAGAAGATTTAATATCATTATTTCTCTGTCAAAGTACAATCTGATTTTCCATATCCTTATATGCAATGATACTTGTTATTATAACACAAAATCACACTAGGTAACTCAAATTTTAAGTGACTACAAATTTTATAGTACATATAATTTAGTCATTATTCTATGATATTATCTATCAATATTGAACCATAATTAAAGTACACTATTACTTTTTGTATCCATCTATGTTGTAATTGTTATATAAAATGATCTATAAATATATATTTTTATATACTATAAATCATTTTACTTAGTTTATTTTTCACGTTATACATCATGGTAATTTAATATAATTATTCAATATAATTTAATATTAATAATGTCATAGTAAAAAATTTAAGATAATCAAATTTATTTTATAGAGATTAAAATGTCAATGTAGATGATGAAGTACTTTGTGTGGTGTATCTTGAGAGGAAAAATTATTATATGTGAATTTATTATAAATCTATCCTCCAATAGAAAAATTAATGGTTAAGGTGATGTATACTCATCATCATCATCATCATCATCATCATCATCATCATCATCATCATCATCATCATCATCATCTGTTAACTCGACATGCCAAAGTGAGGATTATAATCATGTGGATCATCAAGATAATATACATATTACTCCATCTCATAGTGGGTGAAATCATTTATAAAAATATATTATAATGTTTCAATTCAATTTCAACCCATTAGACATATGTTATTTAAATAGTAACTAACCTATAGTTGGAGAAGCTATGGAAGAGAAAGTTTTACATATATTTGATCTACATCATGAATCTAATAATTTTTAATTTATAAACTAAAATGTGTGTGTGTGTGTGTGTGTGTGTGTGTGTGTGAGAGAGAGAGAGAGAGAGAGAGAGAGAGAGAGAGAGAGAGAGAGAGAGAGAGAGAGAGAGAGAGAGAGAGAGAGAGAGAGAGAGAGAGAGAGAGAGAGAGAGAGAGAGAGAGAGAGAGAGAGAGAGAGAGAGAGAGAGAGAGGTGTAGGGGGGTGGGTGTGGGTGTGTGTGAGTGTGTGTATGATTTTAATAATTTTTAATATTGTATGTTAAAATTTGTATAGAAAATAGCAATAAGAGAGAGAGAGAGAGAGAGAGAGAGAGAGAGAGAGAGAGAGAGAGAGAGAGAGAGAGAGAGAGAGAGAGAGAGGGGGGGGGGGGTGTGGGTGTGTGTGAGTGTGTGTATGATTTTAATAATTTTTAATATTGTATGTTAAAATTTGTATAGAAAAATAGAAACAAATTTTGTGGTTCTACCTTAACTGATGCACATTGTATCAATATTTGTGTTAATAACAATAAATTATGTTTTGAACCTAATTTATTTATTTATTTGATTTCCAAAATATCTCCCATTTTGGTGATGTTTTTAATATTTTATTATTTCACTGATAATATCATGCCATATATTTGAGGCATAAAAAAAATGATAGGATGTATGAAAAAATTTAAATTTTTTATGAAACAAACTTTCATTTTCCTTGTTTCATGTATGAAAAAAATGTAAAATTTATATATGTGTGTGTGAATAATTTAATTATATATATATATATATATATATATATATATATATAATGGTACATATAATACTAATAAAAAATAAAATTTAGATCAAAATTTTACAAAAACATTTTTTTATTAGGTCCATGACTCAAGGATATATGTCCAACAAACCATGAAAAAATATTATCTTTTAAAAAACTTATATGTTAGATAGAATCCAAAAATTAAAATTAAATCTAAAATAAATGGTGTGGATGAGATAAAAATAAATGAAAATAAATAAATTTCAAATTAAGAATATAGGGCTTGATATACCTCCTTTAACTAGTCTATGACATCCTTCAAGATAGGACATATTTTTATTGCATAATCAAATGATGGATATAAAAGAAAAAAATAACACAGAGGATCCAAGGATAGAATATTCAAGGGAGGAATAGAATTTTATCCCTATTGAATACGTTCTATCCTTCTAGATCAAATTGTTTATGATATAAAATGGGGAAGCTAAAGGAACAAAACTCCAACCAAAATTCAAACTCATACAAAAAATTTCATATTGCATTTAGATATTCAAAAAATAATCTAGTAGAGAAATATTTACTAATATGTATGAATAAAAGGGGTCCTTTCTCTTGACCAGAGAATAAGGTAGTAGTTGAATTTAAATCTGGGTATCCTTGCATACTTTCTTGATATAAATGCTTCATATACTGATATAAATGACTAGATAGACATCTAGTACACATTAATAAATTGATAATAATCTAACATCTCTTGTAATGTAGACTTGATTAACTAGGACAAAAAATGAATATCTTTCATCCTTTTTCCACTCAAATACACTTGAAATTAATTTTATTCTATATTCATACAAGTTCTTAGATGTAAAACTTCATTCAATAATATAATTTCTATTTTTACATCACACACCATGACTTTGGTGCATACACAATTCTTTCTAGATTGATAGAAAATGACTAGATAGACATGTTTTTACATGTTAATCAAATTTATAAGTTTTATTACCTTTGTTAGGGGCATTGAAATATATTGAACCAAGTTTAAGGTCATTACATAAATGCCTTTTCCTTTTAATCTAAAGTAGCTATGTAGTTTGCACAATAAAAATTCAATCTATTTGATGCTTCATTTCAAAATTGGTAGACAAATGTCATCCTTTCACTCACTTTTTGAATAAGGTCACCATCTTTTCATGGAACACTAATTGTTAACACTCATTTGATAATTTGAAGGATTATTTGGAAAATCCACCTATTTTAGCCCGCACCAATGCCTATAAAGTTGTTACTCATCTACATTTCAATAATATAACATGCCTTGGAGGGGCACTTTTTGCCCAACATGATGATTAGAGTAAATAAAGAGTCATGTATTATTTAATTATAACATTGGTTGCCTATGAACACTACACCTCAATTGAAAATTAATTGCTTAGCAATAGTGTTTACATCCTAGAATTTATGGCATTACATGCTTAATAACAAAACCATTGTTATTATCAAAGTGGACTCACTCAAGTATTTACTTTCTAAGGTAGTTTTGACTAGCCACATGGATAAATGGGTCATGTTATTGACTGAGTTTTAGATTGAATATGTACATCAAAAACTAATTAAGGGGAAAGTACTTTAAAATATCTTACCAAAACACCCTTTATCAAATACTAAACCATTCACTTTCAGTTTACCTGATGAGTCAAAATTTGACTTTAGATGATATACTTTCTGAATCTTATTAGTGGAAACTATAATTTAATGAATCCTACACATCTCATGGATATGGAGCCATAATTATGTTCATAACACCACAATGAGATCTTATTCCTAAGTCTTTCCATATTGATATCACTTTTACCAATAATATATAAGAATATGAATAACTTATTATAGGGATTCACCTTGAAATATAATGGAATATTAATCAATTTCATGTTGGTGGGGATTCCCAGTTAACTATTAATCAGGTGACATACCAATACTAGACAAAGGATGAAAAAAATATACATTACAAAATTATGGTGGAAAGCCTTAAGAAAAAAATTGATCCTATCTAGTTTGAGTATATGGCTAAGGGCAAGTAATAGGAAAACATATGCAATGGAAAAATTGTCTCATTGATACATATCATAGATCATATCTAGACTACCAAATCCTTATTGAATATATTTTGAGACCAACTCATGTTCATTCAACATTGTCTATAGTATGTGATATTATTGGTCTCAACTCACATTGGTACCATGATTTATATTATTACCTCCATGACCACATTATTCATAATAATATTTCCCTAAATCAATAAAACACTTTATTCATAATGCCTCCCCTTATACCTTACTCAATACTTCACTCTATCATAGAGGTTATGATGGAACTCTACTTCATTGTTTAACTTTGGTAGAATCTAGACTATCAATTAAAAAAGTACACAAGGGTAATTTATGTGGCCCCACACCAATGGAATGGTCCTTTTTTCCAAGATATTGTTGCATATTAGGTATTATTGGACCCACTATGAAATCAGATGTATTTTTTACTTATCAAGAAGTGTGTGCCTTGTCAAAAACATGCTAGCCTCATTCTTGTTCTAGTATGATTAGTTCATTTGATCACTACTCTTTGGTTGTTTTCAATATGAGGAATCTATCTCATAGGTTAAAATCAATCCTACTTATTTATATGGCCATAAACACATTCTCACTATGACCGAGTATTTTACTAAGATGGGTCAAATTAATTCCTCTCATTTATGTAATTGGTAAGAAAATTTCCATGTTTATTTTGAATCATTATTATCTTCCACTATGGCATTCCCTCTAATATCATTTCTAATAATGGAAAGTCATTCAAAAAATAATGATTAAAATGAACTCTATGCCCCAATACCATGATAAACTATGGTTTTTCACTCATTATTTTGCCCAAGGTAATGGACAAGTTGAGGTATCTAATAAGACCATTATCAATATACTTATAAATATTGTTAATGTCATTTTTCATTATTGGAACTTTTGATTGTTTCCTATCCTTTAGGCCCACCCTAGTAATATCTGAACCCCCATAGGAGCCACACAATATTCCCTAATTTTTGTCACTAAATCTATTCTCCTTATTGAGATTGAGTTTCTTTCTTTGTGCATTTCAATATAGGACATCATTGATGATGAGGAGTATAGAGTTTATTGATTATAATAACTAGGAATATTTGATGAAAAATAGGTAGCTACTATTATCGCCTTGAATTACACCCTGCCAATTTCTAAAACTTAATTCAAGATACATGATGGAAATACCCCTAGGTTGTGGGTGACCTATGGCAGGGTAAATCTATGGAGAAGGCCATCTCCTTTCAAATCACATTTTAACTAATTTAAGATTAGATTAAATCCTTCTAGCCTATAATAAAAAAGCCTAATCTAAGCTACAACTATGATTTGGTGTGAAATGGGAGAAAAAATAGACTAGAAAATAAAAATAGGCTGATGCATCAGACTTTAATGTCTCTTCCAACTACCTATAATAGTACAATAGAACTCAAATATAACTAAATTTGTCTTACACCACTCTCTAAATTAGGCTTCTCATGCATTAGTATTTCATATGGAGGTCACGATCTATGCTTAGAACTTGAAGTTATAGGTGAAAGGCCCTACATAAGACACAACTAGCTAATCTTCACAAAAAATACTAGTATAATGAGCTTAAACACATCATATAAACATGAATAAGACTTTCCCACTTCTAGCAAGGTGAAGGGAAATAAACATACACAATGTAGAATGACTTGTATCAAAAATTTAGATCAACAAAAACACTAAAATCACATAATAGTAAAATATTAACAAAGGTAAAATTTAGTCTTTATTTGATTCAAAGGCTTAAATCTAGTCGTAAAAAGTCCTCAAATGAGCAGAGTCTTATCATACCTAGGAAGAGGGATATAAATGAGGCATTTCCAACCCAATATATAGAAAATAGATGAGAGAGAGAGAGAGAGAGAGAGAGAGAGAGAGAGAGAGAGAGAGAGATGAGAGAGAGAGAGAGAGAGATGAGAAGAGAGAGAGATGAGAGAGAGGAGAAGAGAGAGAGAGAGAGAGAGAGAGAGAGATGAGAGAGAGAGAGAGAGAGAGAGAGGAGAAAATACTACTCAACTACATAAATCTAGATGTTATAATATAAATCCACCTATTAAAGAGAGAAGACAAGTAAGAAATAAGGCCATTAGGCCTTATTCAATGTATTAGCCTTCCATATTTATGAACTATTCATCGAGGGTGGTGTGGGATTGAAAGATAGGGCTTACTTGTTTGTTATTTATATCTTTTGGAGTGCTTGAGCTAGTGAACATGCTCTTACAAGGCTTTTCCACTTGGAAAAATCCTTAATTTGTTTCTCCCATTCACCCCTCTCTTCATATTTACATGTCAAAAACTACTACATGGTTGAATTAGAGGAAGACTTTCTATGCCACTTTTATGTTTAGAGGTTGACTTGCCTTTATGAGCATTTC